>CP125975.1:380183818-381433818 GCA_030063025.1 Avena longiglumis | reverse complement strand
AATCCCCCCACCCGAAGGGGATAACAATGGCCACGTCATCCAACTTAGCAAAGAAGGATGGGTACAGGCACGTCGTGCCGTCGCAGGCGACATAGTCCTGCCTGTGGATTCACCACGCGACCTACTGATGGCGTACCACTACCTCCTCATCGAGGATCACAAGAAGCAAGTCAAGATGCAGGAGACGCTCGATAAACGCAAGCAAGCAGCCTCCGAGTCTAGCGCGCGACGAGCTGCGCTCTCCGCCATGGCACCCGGCTCTAGCACGAATGGAAATCAGGGAAACAAGCATCGCTCGCGGGTGGAGAACATGGATCCCAAGGAACATCGTGATATGACCCGAACTCTCCACACGTCGTTCATGGATATGGCTGCCGACGGCAACATCATCCCGAAGACACCACAAGCTGCGATCCTGGCAGCCACCTCGTATCTCTAACTATGGTCGAACCGGTGTGCATGAAGATAGGGGATGAGCATCGTTAGAACTTGCATTGGATCTCTGAAGAAACCACATATTGTGAGTCTAAAAATGATTTTTTCAAAAAATCACGGGCGATAGATCATGTACCTGTAGTACAAACCGGACCCACTTCCTACCGATTCGGCAGACATTTGTCCTTTTTACCCGGGATGGACGAAAAGGTTTGAGATGTACCGGTTGGGAGATAGTCCATGTAAGGTGGTCTAGTATTTTAGGAAAATGGTACGGTAGCATTCTGAAACGGCATTTTGGTGGTTACTTCACAAAACGACCCGGTTTTTGCGCTCGGAAAATGGAAAAGGGCTTTTCCGTGCGACAAAAAGGAAAACTTCCTCCTGCAACATTGTTCTCCATACCAATGTCTACACACATGCATAATATGGGCACAACATCACAAACTATGCCGTGATTCAGCACATAACATCGGTCATTTGGACCGAAAGCCATGAAACCTCGAACATGATAGGTCATTTTGTGAAGGTTTTTTCGAAACATGATCAATATACCAAGTCTAGTATTTTTCCTTCCAACTATGTAACAAAATATGACACCACGCGAAGGATTTTCATTGTTCAGATTTTTTTTGAATTTATTATGCCTGTTTTGAATTATCTGAATTTCTAACAATGGTCGAGCCGGTGTGCATGAAGATAGGGGACGAGCATCGTTAGAACTTGCATTGGATCTCTGAAGAAACCACATATTGTGAGTCTAAAAATGATTTTTTCAAAAAATCACGGGCGATAGATCATGTACATGTAGTACAAACCGGACCCACTTCCTGCCGATTCGGCAGACATTTGTCCTTTTTACCCGGGATGGACGAAAAGGTTTGAGATGTACCGGTTGGGAGATAGTCCATGTAAGGTGGTCTAGTATTTTAGGAAAATGGGACGGTAGCATTCTGAAACGGCATTTTGGTGGTTACTTCACAAAACGACCCGTTTTTTGCGCTCGGAAAATGGAAAAGGGCTTTTCCGTGCGACAAAAAGGAAAACTTCCTCCTGCAACATTGTTCTCCATACTTATGGGCACAACATCACAAACTATGCCATGATTCAGCACATAACATCGGTCATTTGGACCGAAAGCCATGAAACCTCGAACATGATAGGTCATTTTGTGAAGGTTTTTTCGAAACATGATCAATATACCAAGTCTAGTATTTTTCCATTCAACTATGTAACAAAATATGACACCACGCGAAGGATTTTCATTGTTCGGATTTTTTTGAATTTATTATGCCCGTTTTGAATTATCTGAATTTCTAACTATGGTTGAACCGGTGTGCATGAAGATAGGGGACGAGCAGCGTTAGAACTTGCATTGGATCTCTGAAGAAACCACATATTGCGAGTCTAAAAACGATTCAGCACAACATCACAAACTATTACGTGATTTAGCACATAACTTCCTGCCGATTCGGCAGACATTTAGTCCCGGATGTAGTCACAAACCGGGACTAAAAATATTTTCCGCCATTTCCCACCTCTTCCCGCCAAGTTTTCCCGCCCTTTCCTTTCTACTAGAACTTTTAGTCCCGGATGTAGTCACTAACCGGGACTAAAGATATTTCCCGCCATTTCCCAAAGCTTCACGCCAAGTTTTCCCGCCCTTTCTCTCTATATTTAGGGTGATCGTGCCATGGCTATCCACACATCCACACCTTCCTCTCTTAGAACAATGGACAACGCCTACTGGGCCATTCTGACCCTCGAGGAGACCGAGGCGCCTCCAACTACCCTTGTCCGCCGGGCTACCAGCCGCCCGCCGGCTGGATGCTGAGTGCTGGAGGGGTTCTTGTCCCTCAAGGTTCCGCACGCCAGGCGGCCATCACAAACCACTTCTACCACGAGCTCACGCCAGAGCAGCGGATGGATCCCTAGTGGGATCACGATAACTCGACACTGGAATGCCTTCTTCGCTAATAGGCGGGAAAGGGAGCTCGCCAGTACGAGGGTGATGGCCCGCCACCGGTGAACCACAACGAAGCCGGCCGTCGTCTGTGGTGGGCGAACCGTACTATCATCGGAGTGATGCGCTACATCGCCGGGGGAGACCATCCTCGCCTACGGTGCCCACGAGTCCACCCGCCACAGGCCCCACACTTTCCCGGCGGTAGCGGCATCGTCTTCCAGGAGACCCCTCTCCCGCCCGCCGTGAATCCGCGGCTGGAATGGCCCCTGGTGTAACTACCTCGGTGAACTACGCTCCTAGATACAAGCCTGGATGAGTGATAGTGGTTGAAATAGTACGGTGGGGCCCCAAAAGCCACTCACTGGTAGTCCTTTCAGACGTCCCAACCACTACCCTCTCAACGGGACTGTCTGCAGGCGGGCGTGGTCGGCGAAGGGATCAACTACGTACACAAGTGGGTATGTCGCAAGCCACCATACAAGAGTACATCGAGCCACACCATCTAGAAAGAAAGGAAATATACCAACGCCATACGGCAAGATTCGGATGACCTAGATACAGCTATAATTCAGGATAACTCCTCATACAACACATCGTAGTATCATGCGGGCGGCAAACAAGATCCGAAAGTACGGATAAGAAGCAAATGGGCATAAGATGCGGAGAAAATAAGCACATCCCAACTACAGGTCTCACGGATCCCGTGCGGAATCTCTACACCATACGATCGTTGCCCACATCATCGGCTTCTTCCACCCAAGTCATCACGAGAAGGTACATTCATCTGAATCAAGAATTTATCGTGTGAGACCCTAAGGGTACTCAGCAAGTCTTAATGCCTCTAAAGGGGACACAACACAGGGTGACGAATTGCAGCAAAAGATAAACCCTAGCAATTCTAAAGATAACGCTAACCATCCGCCTAACCAATGATAGACGGATGTCCGTGAATTAAATACAACAGTTATAATGGTAATCTCATCCGATCCATCCTCCTCCCTGCTTACCAACAAGGAAGCGGACGAACAACCCCCCTTCCGTTGGCAATTTTATTAACCATTCCGTGAGTATTGCACTATTTACTAGTCAAGTTACTTAGTCAAATTAAGGCGGTACTTTAGTTATGCTTGTCTATGATCAAGAAACTGTGCTCCAAGTCGTCCATAACCGCGGACACGGCTTTCAGAAAGTTTTACCCGGCCGGGGTGCACCAATAGCAACACACACTCGATCAACCTCGGAAAAACCAAATCAAAACCCAACGAGGCTTTCACGACTGAACAATCACAAGATTCAGAAATATTTCAGGGGGCCACCCCTTAAGTAGAATCCGCAACGGAGTAAGCAAGCCCCGAGACGGGCTCAAGGTTATGGGGACGGCTGTGAGCAGAACGGGAACCCGAAGTGGCTGGGCTTGTCGACACAGCGGAATCGTGCCATGATCCTAAAGACAAAGTGCACCTCGCACAATCGTAAATAAAGCGGTAAACATGGCATAAGTACAGGATAGTAAAAACACCTCAAACTAGTTTGTGGCCCCAAGAAATAAGACGGAATCAAGCTCTGGCCCAGGGGGGTCCCATATACCTCCCGGATGTGGATAGCGCGATAAACCAAGGAACAGGAATCAAGTACTCGGGGTCTTACGGGACACAAGTGAGCAGGAAAAACCAAATAGCAGATATTGCTCACCGGTGCCACTTTCTTTAGTTATCCCAGAACTACTCAGGTTAAGTTGTTTAAGTACCTCGTTCTTCATCAGACTCTCACAAACCCTACACATGCTGTTCTACGACTCGCATGGCTCAAACAACTCCTATAGTAGTGGCTCATGGGATGGAGGAACAAGCTTGGTGGGGTTTAAAAGTAAAGGCTATGCATACTTGGGATTCAATTTAATGCAATCGCGACTCAATGATGCAAGAATAAGATAGAGGCAATAGGTCAGTATGTATGCAAGCATGTGGTAGTGCTTGCACAGTATCTCTGTTGAAGCAAGGGCAGTCTTGGGTAGTGCTCACGGTTCTCTTGATCTGACCACCTTCGGTGTCTATCCGGAAAAACCAAACAAACAAGGACAACATAAATATAGAGCACAAGCATTGGAATTAAATCGTCACGCAAACAATCATGCCATGATGAATGATGCACAATTTACATGGCAAGGAAAGTAGCATGGCATGGGTGAGGTGTGGAGGACTAGAATATAACAATTGAGTGGGTTTTAGTCATATTTTGTTGTCATAACAGTTGTTGTTCTCAATATATTGACATGATGCATGCTGCAAATGAAGTTAAGGATAGCATAAACAGAAAGGTCTCGTCGAGCTGATCAATTTAGACTACTTATTTGCTTAATTTGGAATTACAAAACATTAGTTGTGAATTAATGAAAAACCAGTGGCAATTGATGGTAATTAACATAACTTGCAATTTTACTTGTGCAAAATGCATAATAGAAGGCATATTTGAATTCCCCTCATTTTTCTGATATCAATACATATATCATTTGTCTAATTTGGATAAAGTATGCAAAAGTTATTAAAAACTGAATTAGAAAAGAATTTTGAATTTATTTGAAATAAGTTTGAATTTTCAAAACAATCTGAAACGTTTTCTACCCAGCCTAACTTATCCTGAGCCGCTGACAGGTGGGACTGGGGGTGTCCTGTGGCCCACGCGACAGTGACTGAGACAACCAGGGACCGCGGGTTATTTCTAGTACAAGCCAGGAGCCTAAATGCAAAAGATACACAGTCGCTGACAAGTGGGCTCCCAGGGACCGCGGGTTGACGCAACCAAAAGGGCCAGGGGTCCTCTGCAAAACGCACACGCGGGCCAGGGAAGGACTGCGGGTTCGGTCCGGGTCTTGCGGGAGCCTTTTTAGAAAAAGGCCACCGCCGCTGACAGGTGGGACCTCGGGGACTGCGGGTTGGCAAAACAAAACTGGGAGGGGGTTTTCGCAAAATGTCTGCGGCGCACTGTGCTTCTTCCCTGCCTGACGAAACTGAACTGCCGCAGGGAAGCAGGGGAGCTGGGGCTCGATCCATGACCAGCGCTGCCTGAAGGCGGTGACCACCGGGCTGGCCTCTGGTTGATGCTAAGCCGATGCTCGCGTGCTAGATAGGGAGTGGCGCGCACGAGCTTGCGAACTTCGCCGCGCCCACGAGAGAGCGTTCGACGCGAAAAGATTGATGCGCCGAAGCAAGCGAGGAAGGGGCGATGTCTAGGAGGTCGTGGACTCACCGCGGGCGTCTTGGCGTGCTCGATGCAGAGGTGGTCGCGATCCTGGCGGCGGCGGTCGTAGCTAGGGTTTGCTCGGGCGTCGAGTGCAGGCGCTCGGTTCTTCCTCCTCGCCTGACCACGGGGACGTCGCGGCGACTCCGGGAGCTTCCTCGGCGCCTCAGCCTCCCTTCACCGTCTAGATCAAGCTGGGCGGGTGGTGAGCAGGCGGTGAAGGGTGGCGAAGGGGAGAGGCAGGGGGCTTGCGAGGCTGCTGGGATGGGATCTGGGGAGGCCAGAGAGGGAGAGGAAGAGGATAAGAAGGAGGGAGGCGCTGTGGTTGCGTGGGGGAGGGTTTGATGGGGAAAGGTGGCATCGGCCACCTTTACTGGTCACGTGCAAGGCATGGCGAGGCCAGGGCAAGGCAGGGCACCGGGTGGGGGTCTGGCAGGTGGGGCAGGCCGGCTAGGGAGGCAGGCAAGTGGGGTAGGGGCGCTGGCAGCTGCTGGCAGAGAGAGAGGAAAAGAGGGGAGGAAAAGAGGGGCATGGGTCGAGCTAGGGTTTAGAGTAGATAGGAGGGGCCTGGTCGGGTGTGGGGTAGGTAGGGTGCTGGGTGGTTGAGCTAGAGTTCGAAGGGAGAGGGGAGAGGGTTATGGGCATGGAAACATGCTAGATAGGGGAAAAGGAGAGGTGGGTTTTTATTTGGGTTTTGTTTAGAGGTAGAAGTAGATAGGGATTTTGTTTAGGATATATGTAACATAGGGTTTAGTTTAGGTAGAAAGGAAAAAAAAGGGAGTACTAGGTTTTGCATAGATTAGCTAGCTTGGGGTAGTGCTTGAGCTTAGGTTTAGAGTAAGGGAGGTTTAGGGTAGATGGGGTGGAAGGGGTGGAGATGGTTCTAATCTTGATCACACAAGCTTCCACTAGCTCTAGCAAGAGATACAAGAAAAGAGGAAGAGGAGGAGAGATGGCCATATGGTTGGTGATGGGGTTTTTGGGTCCATGCATGATCCAAACAGAGGTCAAGCAAGAACAAAGAAAGAGGGTGGGTTAAGGTTTAGCATGCTCATTAGCACAAGTGTGTGCATGGGACATGGGGTAGGGTTAACTAAGGGATGAAGAGGGAGAGAAGATGAGGAGAACAAACTACAAGCCAACACATGTTTAAACCAAGAAAGAAACTCCAGCTAGTATTCAAATAAAACCAGAAACTAGACTAGGTGACACTTGCATGGCCCATGCAACACCATTAAAGCCCAATGGTCATATTGTGAAAACAACATTATTCCATGTGGCTTTTAATCCTTGCATTCCCAAAAAGTGGGCAAAGGCCAAGCAATAGATTATGGTGGATCCAACCAACAACATGGGCTAGGGATAACTCAATAAAAAGCCAAGCTCATATCATTGGATGGTGGAATTATAAGGTGGTGAAAGATAAGGTGGTGGAGTCAAAAGAGAGATGCCCCCAACTCAACTTGGGCATTTAACAATTTAGTAAGAACCAAATACAATATCAAGAGGCAACTACAATTAATCATGCACATGAGATAAGAACCAACAAGAAAAAGGTTTTATATGATGCTCAAATGCAAGGGGACATGATGACATGAGCATGATGTGATGATGATGCAACATTTATATGTTGGAAGTGGCCCATTTTATTATTAAGACATGTAGCATTACAGGGGTTAGACAACTGGGATGCTACAACTCTCCCCCACTAAACAGGAATCTCGCCCCGAGATTCTAGGAAGAAGAAGAAGATACAAAGAGATAAGGATGGTTGACACGGAGTTCATCTTCACGCTCCCAAGTTGCTTCATCAACAGAATGGTGTGACCACTGCACCTTGCAGAATTTGATGGACTTGTTGCGAGTCCTTCGTTCTGCGGTCTCGAGGATTTTGGTGGGGTGCTCTTGATAAGAGAGATCTTCTTGGAGGTCGATTAGCTCATGGTCCACTGTCTTGCCGGGGTCTTTGAAGCACTTCTTGAGCTGAGAGATGTGGAAAACATCATGGACTTTGAGTTTTTCCGGAAGCTCAAGTGCATAAGCAACTTCTCCTCTTCTACCACGTATCTTGAAAGGACCGATGTATCTAGGAGCCAACTTTCCTTTGATCTAAGGCGGTGTGTTCCTCTCATGGGAGTGACACGAAGGTAGGCGAGATCACCGGGGCATATACCATATCTGTGTGCTTCTGTCATAGTTGCTCTTCGACGACTTTGAGCAATCTTGAGTTCTCGAATGATATGCACCTTCTCCTCGGCCGAGTCACAATGTCGAGGCCAAACCAGATTCTTTCTCCGCACTGACCAACCAATCGGAGTTACGCACTTGCGTCCATAGAGAGCCTCGAATGGTGCCATCTTGAGACTCTTCCGGAAATGTTGTTGTAGGAGAATTCAGCATATGGAAGGCATTCCTCCCACTTCATGCCAAACGAGATGACGCAAGCTCTCGGCATGTCCTCGAGAATCGATTGATCCTCTCCACTTGTCCTTGCGGTGAGGGTGGTAGCGATCTTTGAAGTTCAACCGTTCCCAAAGCTTTTGGAAACTCTCCCGAACTTTGAGGTGAAGATGCTCCACGATCTGAACTGATTTCAAGTGGAACCCCATACAAAGAGACAATCTGTTGATATAGAGCTCAACCTGAAGTCGAAATTGTTTCTTTGATTGGGAAGAAGTGTGCCACTTTAGAAAGCCTGTCGATGACAACAAAAATTGCATTGTTGCCCTTCTGCGACCTTGGAAAGCCAGTGATGAAGTCCATCTCAACTTTCTCCCATTTCCATTCCGGAGGCTTCAATGGCTGTAGAAGACCAAATGGTTTCTGATGAACAGCCTTGACTCTGCGGCAGACATCACATTCTGAGACGTACTTGGCACAATACCTTTTCAACCCAGGCCACCAGTATTGTGTTTTCAAGTCCATATACATCTTTGTGCTGCCAGGATGGATAGAAAGAACCGAATCATGTGCCTCCTTGAGAACTTGGTCTCTCAGACCCGGGTAGTTTGGAACAAACATCCGGTGATCAAAGAAGAGTGTGCCTTGATCATCAACATGAAAGGACTCATACTTCGGAGTGCCAAGCTTAGCGATGAGCTTTTTAGTGTGCGGATCACCAAGCTGACGAGAGCGAATATGTTCTTCCAAGAGAGGAGTAGCCAGAAGGTTCAGAAGGTGCCCTTGTTCCACAATCTCCGAGTTGGTGACGGAATTCCTCGCACAAGAGAGGCTGCTCTTCCACCATGAGGTTGTTGACATAAGCTTTCTGACTAAGCGCATCTGCCATGACATTTGCTTTGCACAGGTGTAGTTGATGGTCACATCGAAGTCATTGATTGCTTCAATCCATCTCCTTTGCCGAAGATTGAGATCCGGCTGAGTGAAGATATACTTCAAACTCTTGTGGTCCGAGAAGATCTCACAACGGTTCCCAAGCAAGTAGTGCCTCCACAGCTTCAAGGCAAAGACCACTGCTGCTAGCTCAAGGTCATGCGTGGGATAGTTGACCTCATGCGTCTTTAACTGACGAGAGGCATAAGCAACCACCTGTCTCTCTTGCATAAGGACCGCACCCAATCCTTGCAAAGAGGCATCGCAGAATATCTGGAATGGCTTAGATGTATCCGGAGGAACCAAGACTGGTGTGGAAGTGAGCTTCTCTTTGAGTGTCTCAAAGCTTTCTTGACAAGCAGGAGTCCACAGATACTTCTTGCCTTTCTTGAGGAGATCGGTAAGAGGCTTTGCTATCTTCGAGAAGTTCTGCACAAAACGACGACAATAGCTAGCCAAGCCGAGGAAACTCCGCACTTCCTTGACATTCACAGGAGGAAGCCATTCAACTATTGTCTTCACGGTTTCCGGGTTAACTGCAATGCCCTTGGCAGAGATGACATAGCCCGGATATGTTACTTGGTAGCGAACTCACACTTAGAGAACTTTGCATACAAGCGGTTCTCACGAAGCTTGTTCAGACACATCGCAGTGCTCTTCATGCTCCTCCTTGGACTTGGAATAGACCGAATATCATCCGGATATACCACCACAAACTTGTCCGGTACTCCATGAAAGCGGAGTTCATCAGCCTCGAGAAGGTAGCAGTGCGTTGGTGAGGCGAAAGACATGACCGTGTACTCATACGGGCCATAGCGAGTGGTGAAAATGTCTTGGGCACATCCTCTTTGCGAATTTTGATTTGGTGATAACCACTCCTCAAATCCAGCTTAGAGAACACCACAGCTCTGCCGACTCATCAAAAGATCATTTATCCGAGGAGAGGATATTTGTTCTTGATGGTTTTAGCATTTAGAGCGGTAGTCCACACATAGCCTATCGGTTACATCACGCTTCTTCACGAAGATTGTTGGACTACCCCAAGAAGAAGTGCTATCTTGAATGAAACCCAACTTCTCTTGTTCATCAAGTTGTCGTTTGAGTTCACCATTTCGAAGGACCCATTTTGTATGGCCTCTTGGAGATAGGAGCCGTTCAGGTTCAAGCTCAATCACGAATTCAACCTCGCGATCCGGAGGCATACCTGGCAACTCTTCAGGAAAAACATCCGGAAACTCACAGACCACTGGTACCTTCTGAATAGCTTCCATAGCATCATCATTCAGAGCAGCCAAGGAATAGAATTTGGACAGGAGTCGGACTTGGAGAAAAGACTATGTGGCCTTGAGGATCTTCAGAGACACCGGCGTTCAGACTGTCGATCACAACTGCATTTCATCAACCAATCCATGCCCAGGATGACATCAATGTAAGAGTTGCCCAGAACAATCAAAGAAGCCAAAAATGAAGAACCACCAATCTTGATCTGATTGCCATCACTGATATACTCAGCCCTCGAGGTTGGAACGGAGATAAGACCATCGACTTCTTAAGGAGAGGATCCAGTTTAACACGTTCTCATATGCAAACTTGTGTGACACAAATGAATGCGATGCACGAATCAAAGAGAACTCGTGCGAGGCGGAGTTAAGCGAAAGCATACCCATGACAACTCCGGTGCGAGCTCGGCTTGAGGCGTTAGCGATTAGCTCGAACAACCGCACCCGGGCTTAGTGTTGATGTTGAGAGCAGGCGGTGGTGCCTGACGAGGAGAGATTGTTGCAGATCTTGGCGGGGTTGAGGAGAGCTTTGTTCTTCATTGGGCGTTCAGGCGGGATGACCATGATCTCCACATGTGTAGCAAGCACCGTGTGGACGTGGAGCGAGAAGCTGGGACTCCGAGCGCTCGAGTAAGGGTTGTTGTAGCCCACAGGAGCCGCATGGTGAAGTTTGATGGCCTTGGCGTGAAACTTCGCAGGTCTTGGTGGAGCCAGAGGCGGCGGTGGGGTGTTAGGAACCCAGACACGCCGCTTAGAAGGAGTTGCCATTGCTGCCGAGCTTGATGCATCCCTGCTGTGTTTCTTGGACTCCTCGAACATCTGCCTACTAGCCTCCTCTTGTAGTGCCATATGCTGCAGTTCCAGGAAGGTTGCCGGTCTTGCATGCGTGAGTGCATACTTGATAGACGCATTGAGCCCTTGCCTGAATCTCTTCTTCTTTTTCTTGTCATCAGATACCTCATCACCACCATAGCGAGACAAGTTCATAAAGTTCCTGATGTAGGTGTTGATGTTATCATTGCCCTGCTTCAAGTTGAGGAAAGCATCCTTCATCCGTTCCATCACAATCTCTGAGAGAAACTGCTCCTTGAAAGCTGCGGTGAACCTCTCCCAAGTAGGCTGGAGCCCAGTGCAGCTAGCCTTCAAGTAGTTTTCCCACCATAGAGTTGCGTCTCCCTTGAGAAGGTGAGTAGCACACTTTACCCATTCCTGTTCTGGAACATCAGCAGTCTCGAGCAGCCTTGAGATCTCACGGAGCCAATCGTCCGCATCAAGAGGTCGGTCAGACACATCAAACTGACGAGGACTGAACTTGAGGAAGCTCTTGATGTCGCCACGCTTGGGAGGTGGAGGAAGTGGAGTGAACTCGTTCCTTCGGACGCTCTCCTCAAAGCGCAGCTGGTTCTCTTGCATTGCCGCCAAAGCATTAGCTATGCTTGACAGTGGGAGCCGATTAGGAGGAATATCCTCCTCGATCCCGTGGGGAGCCATCCTGTCATTGATGTAAAACTCAAATCAGTACTATAATGGAAGATGATAATAGTCCAAAATAGTACCAAGATGGAATTAACCAAGATTAAAGGATACAATTTACTGAGATGATATGAAAATATCAACAAAGTTCATAGCACCTAAAAGATATTAAGCATATCGCACACGATCGAAAAGGAGTGTGGTACACAAACATATCAAAGAAAAATTTTCCACAAATTTCGCATTAAAATACCAATAGATGCATAAAATTACTTAACGAATCAAGATTAGTGACTCTACCGATCCAATATACAAAAGCAAATGATACAAGTAGTGGTATGGTCGCGACTCCATCCGCACTCAAATCATTACTCCGCACATGAACAAGTGGAACACATATCCTAACCCCTTCTTCTCACGTGAAACCTAAAGATTGATACTACGAGCGAACACCCCAACAAGATAGCGTCGGATACAAAGAGGAAGATAGATTGCGTCGGTTTACAAAAGCACATCGGTATGGAATGTACCAACAGTTGATAACCAAAGGCAGATAAGATAACAACTAGGATGCAACAGATAGACAAGGGATTACACACACACACGCACACAACCTATGGTACTACGGAAACCCAGAACACGTGAATCCTAGTTTGAACTTGGAGAAGAGGATTGAAAACGTTACACTTCCTTACCAGAAAAGGGTGGGTGGGAGGGTAAGAAGAAAAGTGGAAGCAGTCCTACTCTCGCGTTTTGTTTTTCCCTAATATACATAACTACCAAAATATTTGCTAGACTGACAACGACCGTTTGGCTGAAACCCTGAAGGTCGGGATGGCTCTGATACCAATTGTAACTACCTCGGTGAACTACGCTCCTAGATACAAGCCTGGATGAGTGGTAGTGGTTGAAATAGTACGGTGGGGCCCCAAAAGCCACTCCTTTGGTAGTCCTTTCGACGTCCCAACCACTACCCTCTCAACGGGACTGTCTGGCGTGGTCGGCAGCGAAGGATCAACTACGTGCACAAGTGGGTATGTCGCAAGCCACCATACAAGAGTACATCGAGCCACACCATCTAGAAAGAAAGGAAATATACCAACGCCATACGGCAAGATTCGGATGACCTAGATACAGCTATAATTCAGGATAACTCCTCATACAACACACATCGTAGTATCATGCGGCGGCAAACAAGATCCGATGCGGATAAGAAGCAAATGGGCATAAGATGCGGAGAAAATAAGCACATCCCAACTACAGGTCTCACGGATCCCGTGCGGAATCTCTACACCATACGATCGTTGCCCACATCATCGGCTTCTTCCACCCAAAGATCACGAGAAGGTACCTGTTCATCTGAATCAAGAATTTATCGTGTGAGACCCTAAGGGTACTCAGCAAGTCTTAATGCCTCTAAAGGGGACACAACCTGGGGTGACGCAATTGCAGCAAAAGATAAACCCTAGCAATTCTAAAGATAAACGCTAACCATCCGCCTAACCAATGATAGACGGATGTCCGTGAAAGTACAATGATTATAATGGTAATCTCATCCGATCCATCCTCCTCCCTGCTTACCAACAAGGAAGCGGACGAACAACCCCCCTTCCGTTGGCAATTTTATTAACCATTCCGTGAGTATTGCACTATTTACTAGTCAAGTTACTTAGTCAAATTAAGGCGGTACTTTAGTTATGCTTGTCTATGATCAAGAAACTGTGCTCCAAGTCGTCCATAACCGCGGACACGGCTTTCAGAAAGTTTTACCCGGCCGGGTGCACCAATAGCAACACACTCGATCAACCTCGGAAAAACCAAATCAAAACCCACGAGGCTTTCACGGTGAACAATCACAAGATTCAGAAATATTTCAGGGGCCACCCTTAAGTAGAATCCATAGCAGTAAGCAAGCCCCGAGACGGGCTCAAGGTTATGGGGGGGACTTGTGAGCAGTGGGAACCGAAAGTGTGGCTGGGCTTGTCGACACAGCGAATCGTGCCATGATCCTAAATAATGCAGTGTGCACCTCGCAATCGTAAATAAAGCGGTAAACATGGCATAAGTACAGGATAGTAAAACACCTCAAACTAGTTTGTGGCCCCAAGAAATAAGACGGAATCAAGCTCTGGCCCAGGGGGGTCCCATATACCTCCCGGATGTGGATAGAGCGATCCACCACGGAACAGGAATCCAGTACTCGGGGTCTTACGTGACACAAGTGGGCAGGAAAAACCAAATAGCAGATATTGCTCACCGGTGCCACTTTCTTTAGTTATCCCAGAACTACTCAGGTTAAGTTGTTTAAGTACCTCGTTCTTCATCAGACTCTCACAAACCCTACACATGCTGTTCTACGACTCGCATGGCTCAAACAACTCCTATAGTAGTGGCTCATGGGATGGAGGAACAAGCTTGGTGGGGTTTAAAAGTAAAGGCTATGCATACTTGGGATTCAATTTAATGCAATCGCGACTCAATGATGCAAGAATAAGATAGAGGCAATAGGTACTGTATGTATGCAAGCATGTGGTAGTGCTTGCCTGGTATCTCTGTTGAAGCAAGGGCCGGTACTGGGTAGTGCTCCTGGTTCTCTTGATCTGACCCACCTCGGTGTCTATCAGAAAAACCAAACAAACAAGGACAACATAAATATAGAGCACAAGCATTGGAATTAAATGCGTCAAGCAAACAATCATGCCATGATGAATGATGCACAATTTACATGGCAAGGAAAGTAGCATGGCATGGGTGAGGTGTGGAGGACTAGAATATAACAATTGAGTGGGTTTTAGTCATATTTTGTTGTCATAACAGTTGTTGTTCTCAACATATTGACATGATGCATGTTGCAAATGAAGTTAAGGATAGCATAAACAGAAAGGTCTCGTCGAGCTGATCAATTTAGACTACTTATTTGCTTAATTTGGAATTACAAAACATTAGTTGTGAATTAATGAAAATCCAGTGGCAATTGATGGTAATTAACATAACTTGCAATTTTACTTGTGCAAAATGCATAATAGAAGGCATATTTGAATTCCCCTCATTTTTCTGATATCAATACATATATCATTTGTCTAATTTGGATAAAGTATGCAAAAGTTATTAAAAACTGAATTAGAAAAGAATTTTGAATTTATTTGAAATAAGTTTGAATTTTCAAAACAATCTGAAACGTTTTCTACCCAGCCTAACTTATCCCGAGCCGCTGACAGGTGGGACTGGGGGTGTCCTGTGGCCCACGCGACAGTGACTGAGACAACCAGGGACCGCGGGTTATTTCTAGTACAAGCCAGGAGCCTAAATGCAAAGATACAGTCGTGACAAGTGGGCTCCAGGACCATGGGTTGACCTTAACCAAAAGGGCAGGGTCCTCTGCAAAACGCACACGGGCCAGGAAGGACTGCGGGTTCGGTCCGGTCTTCTGAGCCTTTTAGAAAAAGGCCACCGCCACGACAGTGGGACCTCGGGGCTGGGTTGGCAAAACAAAACGGGAGGGTTTTCGCAAAATGTTCGCGGCTTGCTGCTTCTTCCTCGCCTGCGAAACTGAACTGCGGCAGTGGGAAACAGGGAGGCCGCTGGGCTCGATCCCGCGACCATGGCCGCGCTGGCGGTGACCACGGCGGCCTCGTTGATGCTAAGCCGATGCTCGCGTGCTAGATAGGGAGTGGCGTGCACGGAAGCTTGCGAGCTGCGCCGCCAGACGCTGAGAGCGTTCGACGAAAAGATTGATGCGCCCAGGAAGCAACTGAGGAAGGGGCGATGTCTAGGAGGGTCGTGGACTCACCGCGGGCGTGCTGGCGTGCTCGGTGCGGGCAGAGGTGGTCGCGATCCACGGCGAGGCTGACGGCGGTCGTAGCTAGGGTTTGCTCGGGGCGCGTCAGGTACGGGCGGCTCCGGTTCTTCCCCTCCTCGCTGCTGACCACAGGGACGTCGCAGCGACTCCAGGAGCTTCCTCGACGCCTCGCAGCCTCCCTTCACCGTCTAGATCAACTGGGGCGGTGGTAGGCGGTGGCAGCAGTGGCGAAGGGGAAGGAAGGAGAGGCGGGGGCTTGCGAGGCTCTGGGATGGGATCTGGGAGGCCAGAGAGGGAGAGGAAGAGGATAAGAAGGAGGGCTGTGGTTGCGTGGGGAGGGTTTGATGGGGAAAGGTGGCATCGGCCACCTTCTTGATCACGTCAAGGCATGGCGAGGCTGAGCAGGCGGGGCACCGGGTGGGGGTCTGGCAGGTGGGCGGGCAGCTAGGGAGGCAGCAAGTGGGGGTAGGCTGGCAGTCTTGTGAGAGAGAGGAAAGAGGGGAGGAAAAGGGGCATGGGTCGAGCTAGGGTTTAGAGTAGATAGGAGGGGCCTGGTCGGGTGTGGGGTAGGTAGGGTGCTGGGTGGTTGAGCTAGAGTTCGAAGGGAGAGGGGAGAGGGTTATGGGCATGGAAACATGCTAGATAGGGGAAAAGGAGAGGTGGGTTTTTATTTGGGTTTTGTTTAGAGGTAGAAGTAGATAGGGATTTTGTTTAGGATATATGTAACATAGGGTTTAGTTTAGGTAGAAAGGAAAAAAAAAGGGAGTACTAGGTTTTGCATAGATTAGCTAGCTTGGGGTAGTGCTTGAGCTTAGGTTTAGAGTAAGGGAGGTTTAGGGTAGATGGGGTGGAAGGGGTGGAGATGGTTCTAATCTTGATCACACAAGCTTCCACTAGCTCTAGCAAGAGATACAAGAAAAGAGGAAGAGGAGGAGAGATGGCCATATGGTTGGTGATGGGGTTTTTGGGTCCATGCATGATCCAAACAGAGGTCAAGCAAGAACAAAGAAAGAGGGTGGGTTAAGGTTTAGCATGCTCATTAGCACAAGTGTGTGCATGGGACATGGGGTAGGGTTAACTAAGGGATGAAGGGAGAGAAGATGAGGAGAACAAACTACAAGCCAACACATGTTTAAACCAAGAAAGAAACTCCAGCTAGTATTCAAATAAAACCAGAAACTAGACTAGGTGACACTTGCATGGCCCATGCAACACCATTAAAGCCCAATGGTCATATTGTGAAAACAACATTATTCCATGTGGCTTTTAATCCTTGCATTCCCAAAAAGTGGGCAAAGGCCAAGCAATAGATTATGGTGGATCCAACCAACAACATGGGCTAGGGATAACTCAATAAAAAGCCAAGCTCATATCATTGGATGGTGGAATTATAAGGTGGTGAAAGATAAGGTGGTGGAGTCAAAAGAGAGATGCCCCCAACTCAACTTGGGCATTTAACAATTTAGTAAGAACCAAATACAATATCAAGAGGCAACTACAATTAATCATGCACATGAGATAAGAACCAACAAGAAAAAGGTTTTATATGATGCTCAAATGCAAGGGGACATGATGACATGAGCATGATGTGATGATGATGCAACATTTATATGTTGGAAGTGGCCCATTTTATTATTAAGACATGTAGCATTACAGGGGTTAGACAACTGGGATGCTACAACTGGTATATGCCATGGATGGGCTGAGGATCCCCGGAGTGGCAGGTGACGATGACGATGATGATGATGAAGACCACAGGCTGCGTATTATAGGACTAGGCATGATTATGACTAAATGGGCGCTTTAGTCACGAGTGTTAGCTAGTCCCGGTTTGTCCCGGTTTTAATATTAATAAATGTCTTGAGTGTTACCTAATAAGTAGAGGAAATTCCTATATAAAGAGAGGTTCATCTTTAGTCCCGGTTGGAGAAACCAACGCGATCAAAGGATTACGCAGTGGGCGAGCAACACTAATAATAGGGGTGAGTGTCGACATTATGTCGTGCGGCTTGTACCTTGTCCCGGATGGTGTCACCAACGGGACTAAAGATGAACCTTTAGTCGGTTGGAGACACCAACCGACTAAAGATGAGTCGAGACTAATAATAGGGGTGAGTGTCGACATTATGTCGTGAGTGTCGACATTATGTCATGAGTGTCGACATTATGCCGAGCTGCTTGTACTATAAATAGGCATCCTTGTGAGTCCAGTCCTCCAGCCAGTTTGAGGCATCTCCAAGATGGTTTTAGAGCGAGGACACCATTACGTCGATTTCGGGGAGATGCCGACGAGCCAGTCCTCCGGCATCTCCGAGAAACTGTCATAGAAACACTCTAATATGTGAAATTAGTTAGCTCAGGCGTATTGATCTAGTTAGTGAAGTTACAAGCTGCAAGATGGTTTTCGAGGCGGGGACACCACTGCGGCCAGTTTGAGGAGATGCTGACGGAGCCCAGTCCTCGGCATCTCCGAGAAACTGGTCATAGAGGCACTCCTAATATGTGAAATTATTTAGCTCGAGGCGTATTGATCTAGTTAGAGAAGTTACAAGCTGCAAGATGGTTTTTAGAGAAGGACACCACTCGACCAGTTTCGAGGAGATGCCGGATCGATCCTCGGCATCTCCAAGAAACTGGTCATAGAGGCACTCGGTCCAGCCACAAACGGGACTAACACTCAAGACATTTATTAATATTAAAAGCGAGACTACAAAACCGGGACTAAAGGCCACAAACCATGAAAGATATCCTTGGTCAAGCCACAAACCGCGAAAGACATGAACTAGAGTTACATAATATGAGCATGAACTTCTTGGCATATGTCATTCCTTATGACCGCTTGACGTAACCATGGAGCATCTTCTATACTTAACGGAATGCTTGGGTCAGTTTTCCTTTGTGAAGGCGGAATTTCATCAAACTTATTATAATCTTCGACATGTCTATCTTGTCCTCGATTCCCACGATGTTTGTTTTCCACAAAGAACTATGTGACGCTTTGGCTCATCATATGATATATTCGTTTGCATATTTTTTCTTTTTTGATGCGGAGGACATGTCCTTCACATAGAAAACTGAGACACATCATTGGCTAGGACGAATGGTTCATCTCTATAACCAAGATTGTTGAGATCCATTGTTGTCATTTATACAACTGGTCTATCTTTACCCCTTACCCATTCAGGTTGACCCATTTACAGCGAAACAAAGGGACCTTAAAAGAGACTCCATAGTCTAGTTCCCATATCTCTTCTATGTAACCATAATATGTGTCCTTTTGTCCATTCTCGTCTATTGCATCAAAGCGGACACCACTATTTTGGTTGGTGCTCTTTTTATCTTGGGCGATCGTGTAGAATGTATTCCCATTTATTTTGTACCCTTGGAAATTCAATACAGTAGAAGATGGTGACGCGGCCAACAAGTATAGCTGATCTCCAATAGTGGTGTCATTCAAGAGATGTGTCCGCATCCAACCACCGAAAGACTTCATGTGTTCATATGTAATCCATGATTCAGGCTTCCCCGGGTTTTTGGAGCGTACAATATTCTTGTGTTCCTCGATATACGGAGCTGCCAAGGTGGAATTATGTAGAACTGTGTAGTGTGCTTTAGTGAAAGAATCCCCGTCCCTACATATCATTGCTTTCTTTCCCAGCGTGCCTTTTCCACTTAGTCTTCCCTCATGCCGCGAGTCAACAACACCAATCGGCTTAAGGTCAGGAATAAACTTAACACAAAACTCAATGACCTCCTCTGTTCCATATCCCTTAGAGATGCTTCCTTCTGGTCTAGCACGGTTATGAACATATTTCTTTAAGACTCCCATGAACCTCTCAAAGGGGAACATATTGTGCAGAAATACCGGACCGAGAATGGCAATCTCTTCCACTAGATGAACTAGGAGATGCGTCATAATATTGAAGAAGGATGGTGGGAACACCAATTCAAAACTAACAAGACATTGTACCACATCCTTCTGTAACCTTGGCAGAATATCTAGATTGATTACCTTCTGAGATATTGCATTGAGGAATGAACACAGCATCACAATGGGTACTCGAACATTTTCCGGTAGAAGCCCCCTCAATGCAATCGGAAGCAACTACGTCATAATCACGTGACAGTCATGAGACTTCAGGTTTTGGAACTTTTTCTCTGCCATATTTATTATCCCCTTTATATTAGATGAGAAGCCCGACGGCACCTTGATACTGTAAAGGACTTCAAAAAAGATTTCCTTCTCTGCTTTGGTAAGAGCATAGCTGGCACGACTTAAGTGACGCCCTTTATCCGTCTTGTTATGTGTATGCATATTCTTTGGGTCTTTCATAATTTGTTGGTCCTCCTGTGCTTCAGGTGTATCTTTTGTCTTCCCATACACGCCTAGGAATCCTAGCAGGTTCACGCAGAGATTCTTCGTCACGTGCATCACGTCGATTGAAGAGCGGACACGCAGGACTTTCCAATATGGCAGCTCCCAAAATATAGATTTCTTCTTCCACATGGGTGCGTGTCCTGTAGCGACGTCGTTCGGAACTGATTGACCGCCGGGACCCTTTCCAAAGATTACTTCTATGTCCTTGACCATACCAAATACATCATCACCAGCAGGGAGTTCAGGCTTCTTCCGGTGATCTGCCCCACCTTTGAAATGCTTGCCTTTCTTTCTTACGGGATGATTGGTCGGAAGAAATCGTCGATTCGCCAGGTACACAACCTTCTTGCATTTATGCAAATATGTACCTTCGGTCTTATCTAAACAATGGGTGCATTCCTTATATCCCTTGTTTGTCTGTCCTGAAAGGTTACTAAGAGCAGGCCAATCATTGATGGTTACTAATAACAACCCTCGTAGATCAAATGGCTCCTGTTTGTTCTCATCCCACGCACGTACACCTGGTTTGCCCCACAACTGTAAGAGTTCTTCAACTAATGGCCTAAGGTACACATCAATGTCGTTGCCCGGTTGCTTCGGGCCTTGGATGAGCACTGGCATCATAATGAACTTACGCTTCATGCACAACCAAGGAGGCAGGTTGTAGATACATAGAGTCACGGGCCAGGTGCTGTGACTGCAACTCTGCTCCCCAAAAGGATTCATGCCATCCGTACTTAGACCAAACCATAAGTTCCTTGCGTCACCTGCAAATTCTGGGAAGTCTCTCTCGATTTTTCTCCACTGTGACCCATCAGCAGGGTGTCTCAACTTCCCGTCTTTCTTACGGACTTCTTTGTGCCATCGCAACAACCGGGCATGCTCTTTGTTTCTGAACATGCGTTTCAACCTTGGTATTATAGGAGCATACCACATAACCTTAGCAGGAACCCTCTTCCGGAGGGACTCTCCCTCAACATCACCAGGGTCATCTCGTCTGATCTTATACGATAACGCATTGCATACCGGGCATTTATCTAAATTCCCATACTCCTTACCGCGGTATAGGATGCAGTCATTAATGCATGCATGTATCTTTTGCACATCTAATCCCAGAGGACAGAGAGTCTTCTTTGCTTCGTAGGTACTCTCGGGAAGTTCGTTATGTTTTGGAAACTTCGGCTTCATTATTTTCAGCATCTTTTCAAATGAGGAGTCAGTTAGACCACACTCTGCCTTCCATCGCAACAATTCCAGCGTGGTACCGAGATTTGTGCTGCCATCTTCACAATTTGGGTACAACAATTTCTAGTGATCTTCTACCATGCCCTCTAACTTCAAATTCTCATTTTCTGTTTCACAGTCTCGCTTTGCATTAGAAATGACCCTACCAAGTTCATCAGCCGGCACATCTGATGCCCGTTCTTCACCTCTTTCCTCTCCATTGTCTTCCATTGCAGTATCACTGTATTCAGGAAACATATGATGATAGTTGGTATCATCATCTTCTTCTTCACCATCTTCCATCATAACCCCTCTTTCCCCGTGCTTGGTCCAGCAATTATAGTTGGGCATGAAACCTTTCATAATCAGGTGGCCGCGAATGATTTTCGAGGAAGAGTACTCCTTGTTGTTCCGACATTGAACACATGGACAACGTATAAATCCATTATCTTTGTTTGCCGTAGCCACATCGATAAATTTATCCACGCCTTTGATATACCCGGCTACGCGCCGGTCACCGTACATCCATTCCCGACCGTTCATCTATAGAGGGGGCTGGGGCGTTGCATTTATAGAGGGCAGGGGGTCTTTAGTCCCGGTTGGAGCCAGCAACCGGGACTAAAGGTGCGTGCCACGCCACGTGGCTGTGGCCAAACCTTTAGTCCCGGTTGGTGGCTCCAACCGGGACGTATTCCCCCTTACCAACCGGGATGCATGCCCCTGGCCCCGTGCCCGCTCCAACCGGGACGCGTGCCATCATTAGTCCCGGTTGGTGGCGCAACCGGGACAAATGCTCTGAGGGGTCGCGAACGGATAGCCCTTTTTCCACTAGTGTAGGTAGCGTGGAGATAGCCTGGGGCATCATTGTGTACGGACGGCAATGTAGACCGCGTGCAGTGTGCTATGACCCGAGGGGGGACATAGTTGGATGGTTTGGGTCGATGCAGTAGCTGGAGCCACCGGCGCGTGCAAGCTTGTTAGGCGCGTTTTCAGCCAGTTGGAAAGGACCAAGGTGGCGGCGTTGCGGCCAAAAGGGGCGACGCAGTGGTAGCCCATAGCTCGATCTTTGGTAGGTGCGTACTCGGGGACGTGCTTGGCGTAGACGGCCGCTGGATCAGTTGATAAGACCGACAGTGCGCCGTATGCGCTATATCATGCACGACGCGTAGATCGGAAACGATGGTGGCGTTATCGGTGAAGTCCCAGGCGATGACGACGAAGACGATCCGAGGGGGACGGCCGCAACAGCCTACCGAGGAAGGTGTAGCAGCCGGCCGAGGTAGATCGTCGGTACCGATGGTCCGAGTAGAGACATGATGATGACGACGGCGGTGGACGACTCAATCCGATCTATGATCGGTAAACCAGAAAAGAAGACTGGCCAAGCGACTGGTGGAGAGAAAAACCGATTTAGAGGCCAAAAAAGACTCACCATGGCAGCCGATCATAGATCAGCGGACGAATCCTGCGACGGATCGCGTGGCCCACCTGATGGAGATAATGAAGATCGATTCCCCGGGGGCGGCGCGGCGGAAGCGTGCGGCTAGGGTTTGGACCGGTTAGGCTAATACCATAAAAGAGTATAAGTTTGACGAAATACGATGGATGCATTATTGAGCCTCATGAACGAGTATATATAGACGTACAAAATATCATCTTGAAGTACAAGTTAAGTTAGACTAAAGTCTTAACTATCCTAACCTATCATAACAACCGTATACGTCTAATACTCTAACAATAGTGCATGTCTAAAAGACGTATACGTCTAATACTCTTACAATGGTGAATGTCTGAAAGGTCAGAAACACTATGAGAATCGAAGCTACTGCAGGAATTTGTGTTTCAGACGACGTGAATGATCCGAAAGACTGTGTTCGCACAGTAAGATCACACTAGAGAATGGACAAATGGTAAGATCGCAGTGGCAAACAGCTTAGTTGTACTCCCTCCGTTTCAAAATATAAGACGTTTTAGGTTTGTGAAGAAAACGAATCTAGACTTATTTTAGTATGTAGCTATATACTAAAATAAGTCTAGATTCGTTTTCTTCACAAACCTAAAACGTCTTATATTTTGGAACGGAGGGAGTAAGTTATAACCGATCGAAGAACATGACAGTGTCACGCAGTATGAAACTAATCTGCGCTTTTGATTGCTTGTCTTCAACCTCGCACTGCAAAAGCCCTATGCATACTCAAGCGTGGAGCCTTGGAGTCCATAGCCATGGTTCCATACTCACTTGCGCCTTCCTACTTGAGTGCACTGCCCCCGCGAGTAAATAGGACTTCAATGGATTGCTGTGATGAGGGGGGCTTGATTTTGTTTGGTACTGCTTACCCCCCATTGAAAGATTTGGTGGTATTTTTGTAGGCCTAAATTCACAAACCTTGTCAGTCTGAAGAACGGTGTGTCAAGTTTCACTTATCTTGTATATCCGATAATTTTAAATGGGCACTAGTTGTTGTTTACGGAGCTGCTCAAGATGCCCAGAAAGGAGAGTTCTTGGCAGAGCTGGTCCGTTTTTGTGAGAATGATGAGCTACCTATGTTAGTCGGAGGCGATTTTAACATTATTAGAAGACAAGAGGAAAAAAATAACAATAATTTTAACGCTAGATGGCCATTCATCTTTAATGCAATCATTGAGAGCCTCGACCTCAGAGAATTAGCTCTGTCAGGTAGGCAATTCACTTGGGCCAATAGAAAAGAAAACCCAATGTTTGAAAAGCTAGACAGAGTGCTAGCTAGCGTTTCGTGGGAGAAGAAATTTCCACTAGTTAGTGTGAGCGCTCTAACGAGGTCGAGCTCTGATCACACTCCTCTTCTTATTGACTCCGGCGAACAAGCTTACCGTGGCAATAAATCTCAATTTTCCTTTAAACTAGTGTGGCTACGTCAAGAGGGATTTTATGAGATGATAGCGAGAAAGTGGGCTGTCATTTCTGAAGGAAAAAAACCCAATGGAACTCTAGCAGAATAAGGTCCGCCACCTTCGGAATTTTCTTAGAGTTGGGCAAGAAATTTAAGTAGCATGTATAATATTGAAAAGGAAAATCTTTTGAATGTCATTGACTCACTTGACATTAAAGCGGAAACCGTGCCTCTTAGTACCTCTGAGAGAGAGGAACTTAGAGAGGCTAATGATAAAATCGCCAAACTCCGACGTGATGAAGAAACCAAATGGGCACAACGTGCGAAAGTAAAACACATTCAAGAAGGAGGAAATAACACTAAGTACTTTCATCTGATTGCAAATGGCAAGCATCGAAGAAAAAATATTTTTCAACTCGAACAAGATGAAGGGACAATTATAGGTCAAGAAAACATCAAAAACAACATTACGGAGTTTTATAAAAAGTTGTTTGGGGCATCGGCCCAGAATAGCTTTTCTTTAATTGAATCGGAAATTGGAGACATTCCACAACTTTCTGAAGAGGAAAATATTATTCTTACAGCCGACTTTACAGAAAAAGAGGTGTATGATGCAATTATGCAAATGGAAAATAATAAAGCTCCGGGGCTAGATGGGTTTCCCGCTGAATTTTACCAAATGTTTTGGGAGATAATTAAATATGATCTGATGAATCTGTTTCAGAAGTTTCATAAAGGTGATTTACCTTTGTTTCGGTTAAACTATGGTACTGTGATCATATTACCTAAAAAGGAGAACGCAGTGCAGATTCAGCAATATAGGCCGATTTGTTTGCTTAATGTGAGCTTAAATTTTTTTACAAAGGTAGGAACAAATAGGATCACCGATGTGGCTCAAAAAGTTATTAAACCAACCCAAACAGCATTCATGTCAGGGCGCCATATTCTAGAAGGGGTGTTAATTCTGCATGAGACGATCCATGAACTTCATAGGAAGAAAATGGATGGGGTCTTATTGAATTTTTTTTTGAAAAGGCATATGATAAAGTGAAATGGTCGTTCTTGCAACAAGTAATGCGTATGAAAGGTTTTGATTCTAAATGGTGTTGTTGGATAGATGAGTTTGTTAGTCACGAAAGTGTTGGAATTAAAGTAAACGATGACATAGGTCATTATTTCCAAACTTTCAAAGGTTTAAGACAAGGAGATCCCCTATCTCCTATGCTTTTTAACCTTGTGGCGGATATGTTAGCAATTTTGATCGCTCGAGCGAAAGAGGATGGTCAGGTCGAGGGTCTTATTCCTCATTTAGTTGAAGGAGGGATATCCATACTGCAATACGCGGACGATACTATAATTTTTATGGAACACAATTTGGAAAAAGCTCTTAACATGAAGCTCGTCCTATGCATCTTCGAACAACTATCAGGTCTTAAGATAAACTTCCACAAGAGTGAAGTATTTTGTTTTGGTAGGGCTAAAGAAGATCAGGAGCAATATATTAACTTGTTTGGGTGCGAGGCTAGGTCATTCCCATTCAGATATTTGGGAATCCCTATCCATTTTCGCAAGCTTAAAAATGGTGAATGGAAACCCGTTGAAGATCGTTTCGAACGAAAACTTGCAAGTTGGGTTGGCAAGCTTTTGTCTTATGGGGATCGACTTGTGCTAATTAATTCAGTATTAACTAGCCTTCCGATGTTCATGTTATCCTTCTTTGATTGAAATACCTAAAGGGGTACAGAAAAGATTGGATTATTTTCGCTCGAGGTTTTTTTTGGCAAAGTGATGGACATAAGAGAAAGTATAGACTAACTCGGTGGAACATCATACGCCGACCTAAAGACCAAGGGGGACTCAGGGTGGAGGTACTTGTCATTAAAAACAAATGCCTGATAAGTAAATGGTTGTCTAAGATATTAAATGAACAAGGAGTATGGCAAGAGCTCATACACAATAAATAACTCCACTCTAGTTCGCTGCCTCAAGTCAAGACAAAACCCTTAGACTCCCCTTTTTAGAAAGGTCTTATGAAAGTTAAAGATGAATTTTTTGACCGGGGTGCTTTCAAAATTGGAAACGGTGAAAAACTCGGTTCTGGGAAGATACATGGCTGGGCAATACACCATTATCTCATCAATATCCTATCTTATATAATATTGTGCAGCGGAAACATGTCACTGTAGCAAATGTCTTAGCACACACGCCATTAAATATTGGTTTCAGACAAGCGCTAACAGGCAATAGAGGGGCAAGATGGTTTCATCTAGTGCATCGTTTGATGACCATCAACTTGACCGAACAACCAGATGTATTTGTTTGGAAGCTACAATCTCTGGTTCTTTCACAGTAAAATTGCTATACCTTGACCACATGAATGATCATACTAGATACTTGCGAAAATACATATGGAAAATAAAAGTACCACTTAAAATAAGAATTTTTATGTGGTTCTTACAACGAAAAGTAATTCTCACGAAAGACAACTTGATAAAAAGAAGTTGGCAAGGATGTAAGAAATGTTGTTTTTGTTCTCAGGATGAATCAATACAACACTTGTTTTTATCTTGTCCCCTTGCAAAAGTAGTATGGCGTATTGTACATATGGCTTTTAATTTAGCCCCTCCCACTAGTATTAATAATTTGTTTGGTAATTGGTTAAGGGGGGTGCCTGAGAAAGATAAAGTACAAATCCGAGTTGGAGTATGTGCTCTTCTTTGGGCCATATGGAATATACGAAATGATCTTTAACAAAGCAAAAAATACTTCTTTCATGCAGGTTATCCCACAGGCTACTCATTGGATGCTGGATGCAGCCGACTAAAGTCGGTGGCACGAGATTTATACAGCCGGTGCAACTGGCGTTTTGATTATAGGTTATCATATTGATGCAGAGGCACTTTATGTCCTCCTTTCTATTTAGATGGTTGATAAATGTATCAACCCTGTGCGATCCATGATGTAATCCTTTGTAATACTTTAACTTAATAAATTTAATAAAAAGGTCGTATGCATCTACCGATGCAGAGACCGGGGCTAAGTCTCTATTTCGAAAAAAAAAATAGATTGCTGTGATACTATCTCACGGACCCAAACTGCATGACAACCTTGGTAGCGTGGTGAATACTACGCTGGTACCAGGGCAATTCGCGATGCCTCTTAGGCCTATCAAGCCCAGCTAGAGAATGAATATCACGTCCATATGAACTGTCATTCATCATGATTTTTTTTTCTTTCAGTCGCTCACTGGCTCTTGTCTTTTCTACGTAGTAGGTTTCAATTTATCAGGTGAAAGTAATGGCACCCAGAAAACTCAGATGTACTCTCGACTTGTGTATTCAGTTTACACATGTTACTGAGTTAAGGGGTACATCGCCTGCGCATAATATAGACTCTCATATACATTTAGCAACTTTTTGGCCCGCCAAAATTGTACTCCAACATATATCCTCTGATAAGTTTGCGAAAAAGACAGGTACACATACACTAGTAGAAAACAGGCCATCCGTTCGCGCCCCCTCAGAGCATTAGTTCCGGTTGCGCCACCAACCGGGACTAATGCTGGCACGCGTTCCAGTTCGAACGGGCACGGGCCCGAAGGCATGCGTCCCGGTTGGTAAGGGGGCATACGTCCCGGTTGGAGCCACCAACCGGGACTGTGGCCAAACCTTTAGTCCCGGTTGGTGGCTCCAACCGGGACGTATGCTCCCGCCCTCTATAAATGCAATGCCCCAACCCCTCTGCCTTCACTCTGTTTTTTCTCTTGGTGGAAGGTGTGAGGGGTGTGCTAGATTTTTCTCTCCTATGCATGCATTCAAGGTGTTTGATGAAATGTTTGAGTGAATAATCCCGTTCAATTTCTCATAGAACAAAAATATAGAAGGTGTCCGAGACGCACTTGAGCTTTCTCCTCTTTATTTCCCTCGATCGAGGTTAGCAATCTTATTTTTTCTCTGTCATTGATACAATGCATGTGTCGATGTGAATTGGTCATTTCACTATTTATGATGTCCTGTTTTTTGATAAACTTACTTATATGATGCAGATGAACGGTTGGGAATGGATGTACGGTGACGGTAGCGTGGCGGTATATGAAAGGCATGGATAAATTTATCGATGTGGCTACGGCAAACAAAGAGAATGGTTTTATATGTTGTCCATGTGTTCAATGTCGGAACAACAAGGAGTACTCTTCCTCGAAAATCATTCGCGGCCACCTGATTATGAAAGGTTTCATGCCCAACTATAATTGCTGGACCAAGCACGGGAAAGAGGGGTTATGACGGAAGATGGTGAAGAATAAGATGATGATAACAACTATCATCATATGTTTCCTGAATCTGGTGATCTGCAATGGAAGACAATGGAGAGGAAAGAGGTGAAGAATGGGCATCGGATGAGGTGATGAACTTGGTAGGGTCATTTCGATGCAAAGCGAGGCTGAAGCAGAAAATGAGAAGTTGAAGTTAGAGGGCATGGTAGAAGATCACTAGAAATTGTTGTACCCAAATTGTGAAGATGGCAGCACAAATCTCGGTACCACCTTGGAATTGTTGCGATGGAAGGCAGTGTGGTCTAACTGACTCCTCATTTGAAAAGATGCTGAAAATAATGAAGCCGAAGTTTCCAAAATATAACGAACTTCCCGACGGTACCCTACGAAACAGAAGACTCTCTCTCGGGATTAGATGTGCAAAAGATACATGCATGCATTAATGCATCCTCTACATGATAAGGAGTATGAGAATTTAGATAAATGCGGTATGCAATGCGTTGCGGTATAAGATCAACGAGATGACCACTGGTGATGTTGAGGAGAGCCCCTCGGAAGAGGGTTCTGCTAAGGTTATGTGGTATGCTCCTATAATACCAAGGTTGAAACGCATGTTCGTAAACAAAGAGCATGCCGTTGTTGCGATGGCATAAAGACCGTAAGAAAGGCGGGAAGTTGAGACACCTCGATGGGTCACAGTGGAGAAAAATCGAGAGAGACTTTCCGGACTTTGCGGTGATGCAAGGAACTTATGGTTTGGTCTAAATACGGATGGCATAAATCCTTTTGGGGGCGAGCTGCGATCCACGAACCTGGCCCGTGACTCTATGTATCTACAACCTGCCTCCTTGGTGGTGCATGAAGCGTAAGTTCATTATGATGTCAGTGCTCATCCAAGGCCCGAAGCAACCGGGCAACGACATTGATGTGTACCTTAGGCCATTAGTTGAAGAACTCTTACAGTTGTGGGGCAAACCAGGTGTACGTGCGTGGGATGAGAACAAACAGGAGCCATTTGATCTACGAGGGTTGTTATTAGTAACCATCAATGATTGGCCTGCTCTTAGTAACCTTTCAGGACAGACGAACAAGGGATATAAGGCATGCACACACTGTTTAGATAAGACTGAAGGTACATATTTGCATAAATGCAAGAAGGTTGTGTACCTGGCGAATCGACAATTTCTTCGGACCAATCATCACGTAAAAAAGAAAGTCAAGCATTTCAAAGGTGAGGCAGATCACCGGAAGAAGCCTGAACTCCCTGCTGGTGATGATGTATTTGGTATGGTCAAGGACATAGAAGTAATCTTTGGAAAGGGTCCTGGCGGTCAATCAGTTTCGGTGAGGGTGATCCTCTTTTTACCGGAATAGACGACTTGTTTGAGGTTGAAGGTGTTGCCTTCCGTGAGGGAGAAGGCGATGCCTTGTGTAATCGAGAAGAGGACCACTCCGGCGAGGTGCATGTAATATAATTAATTCATTAATTAATCATCTGCTATCTATATAGAAATAGTAACGACGATCTTTCTTATTTTAGCCCTCTGTATCGAAAAAATCTATTGAAAAGAGCAAACGAGGCCCAACCAAAAAGTTGCAAGACCATGAGAGGTTCAGGATCGAAGATGTCGCTGAAGACGGCAAACCGACGGCTCCCGAAGTTGTCGCAAACAAATTTGTGGCACAATGCGGAGTAATTGTTAGGGACTTAATCCCGATCACCATTAGAAATTGGAATAGGCTTGCTAATGCGGATGAAGAGGGAACATGTTTATTTGTCCCTAACCACGCCAAAGATTTACTGTGGAAGAGGCTCATGGTTAATTTCAAACTACCAAAGTTAGAGCTGGATCCAAATGCGGAGGATCCGATTGAGGGGCCTTTAGAACATGGGAGAGCCATGGAGGCTAAGGTCGTGGAGTGGGCTTTGAAGAAGATGGCCCAGTGTTTCACCAATGAAGAAAAGATTGCACCTTGACTATGTCGTGAAAGAGAAGACTCGATTTCAAGAATATTCAGTTTGAGAAGATAAAACCATTACAGCTGAGTTTGTGGAATACAAGACATCGTAAAGCGAAGAAAATATGCGCAACGAATAAGCTGAATGTTGCTAACAAGAAGTATCACCATACTATGGGGCAATGTGGCTCTGGCTGGCATTCCTAAGTGGGAAAAACTTGAGAATGAATGCGTGCTAAAAGATCACCCAGCAGACGATTGGGTAGAACGTGCAAGGAATTGGTTTTACGGGCATGGGGGCACGTTGGACTCGGAAGGGAGGTGTATATATAACATACGACATAAAGAAGACCCCTTGCCAATCGAGAGGATGAGAAAAGTAGTAAAGGCTGTTAAAGATGGGGACTTCATTCCCGATAGAGAGAACGATGAGCTCACACTCGCCCTTGGAAATAAGGAACATGATGGACGAACACGAGGCACAAGAGTCTCCCAACCATGGAGGATTGGGTCTCCCGAAGAGAGGAAGAAATATCCTGATAGAAGCCGTCAAAGGAGAAAGGACAGGGCGGAAGTTGAAGCAGATAGTCAGAAAGAGTGAATGCGTTTAATTGAAGAACGAATAAAGCAACAACAAGATGAAATTAACGCACTTAAAGAGCAAAGTACTACCGGCCCATCTCAGCAGCACACTTCATTCGATGCTACTGGCCTATCGAATAATCGAAAAAGTAGTGTGGCTTCCACCGAGATCCCGGGTGATGACAACGGTGATGACGATGGTGCACCGACGATGGCTCCTGTTGGCTACCCAGTGGATGATATCACAGAGATGACACACTGCGAGCTACATGTCAATGTTGTGAACATATCAATGAAGGTGGCGGTCGGCTATGCCTTACCAATTGGACCCACACCAACTTACCACTGTCGTCCGGTTCCAGAGGGCTACGCTGTTGTCGGGGTGGATGAAATCATGCCCACCTTTAAAGTTTTGGATCTTGACTACCCTGCAAGTGAAGGGGATGTGACTGTACTAGGAGACGCAAAAAACGTCACCATTCTATGGCTAAAGTAATGTATCGTGCTTCTAAATCACACGCCAAGGCCATCTTCGCCGCCGCCTCACCCATCTCCAGCGAGGTCGTCGCCGCCGCGGCAGCCATCTTCGTCGCCTCACCCGGCTCCGTCACCTCACCAATCTCCGGCGCAGCCATCGCCGGCGCCTCAGGATAAAAAGCGTAAGCGTACCGCTACTCTGCGTCGTGGTAAGAGATCGCCTAAACGTAAACAAGAGCCTCTTCCAAAAGTACCAAAGGTTCCTCCCAGAAGAGCTTATGACTGTACTGAAGAGGAGACTGCGGCGATCGTTGATGCGGAAACGATAGCGTTTTTCGCTAAGCTGAGGCAGCCGAAAGAGCCAGAGTTCCACAGCACGAAAGAAGAAAAAGCCAAAGTGTTGAAAATGCTAAAGTCTCTTCATCAACCCGAGCCAAAGCTGTCATCAGACTATGAGCATTCTATTCTCAAGTCACATGCAGCACAAAAAGCCTCGAAGAGCAGTACTGATGCAAGCGAGAAATCTGTTGCCCAGCTCGGAGAACAAGCAAAACAGTCTTGTGCCCCTCTCAAGGTGATTTCCCAAACCAATGTGGGGTCGAGCAAATATGGGGCCGAAGAGCAATATGATCCAGAGGTAGTTGCACTGTCTGAAGTCGCTGCTCAAGGTATGAGTATTGCCTAGTACTTATCCTAGTTAGAGTACTTCCCCGTGAGTGAAGTAGCATACAAATACCAGTACGGCAAACCTCTCGTCAAACCTGAGGAGGTAAATAATCTTCCAACAAAAATGTGAAGATTGCATAACTGGTACTTGCATGCCACCAAGGCCGAGCTAAGCGGATATTCTTGAAGGTTACAAAAAAGCATTATGGGAAAGATATGGATGACATGATATTCATTGAATTTGATGAACTATTTCAATTATTCAATCAAGACGCCTTGGACAAATCGATCATCGGTTCCTATTGTGCGTAAGTACTAATTACGTAATTAATTTAGTCTCCGACTATCTCACCTTGTTTATTGCATGTATATAATCATCTTGTAATATGCACGAATGAAGATTCTCGAATGCAGTGAAGACAAATCTATGACATTGGCTTCATTGACTCATATTGGGTTCATCAAGCTAATCTCAAAACAAACCCCGGGATACGGAGGATAATATAGTACAGCGTTAAGGTTTCAAGAAACCAAAGGAAATACTATTTCCTTACAACCCAGTGAGTGTTATTGTCTTGTATACACTTTCTATTTAAACACTCGATGTTAAGTATATAATTTATTAGTTATGCATTCGCAGCTACCACTATATGTTAATCATTCAACTTGACAAAGGCGTGTACTAGTCATGGACTCGAAACATAAACCCCTTGAGGCGTGGAAGGACATGCAGATACTTCTCCAAATGTAATTCTAATCATTACGACACTATATCGGCAACGTTAAGTGAATTTTATGATATCAAGTACTTAATAACTTATTTTATTCGTTTTCTTAGCGGGCGGCTTGGAAAAGGTTCACCAAAAAGGCTAGGGGTGTTTGGAAAGAGGAGCTTACATTTGAAGCACTAGATGTAAGCACCACTAGCTATATCCACGCATCTCTTTGATTCTAGTTTTGATACAGTTATTATCATGCTTGATTATTATTTTGATTGAACTATGTTTCGTAAAGTGCCTGACACAGGGACTAGGTAACAATCTATGTGGATACTATGTTTGCGAGTTCATCCGGCAAACGTGCGATGAGAAGAGCAGAAATTTAGAGCAACTTCACGTACGTAAACAATTTCCATAGTTTTTAATTACAATCAAATTGTGTTTAGTTTCATTCATATAGGCTGACTCCTTTTTTAAATCAGATCGAACGTCTATGGGACGGTCTTCTGCCAAAGGATCGCGTACGAGAAATTCAGGAGGAATTGGCGGGATTCTTAGATGCAGAAGTCCTAGACCCAAAAGGGGAATACTATTCGGCTGTATATAGACAATAGGGATTGTACAAAGAGCAACTTTTGTATGTAGTGCATGAACTCGATCCGTATCGAATGTAATATTGTCATGATGATCTTGTGTAATATAATGGTTCCTTCATTGATGAGTGCAAAACACTAAATAAACAATAAATCAACCTAAATGAATTCTCTGCCGCGGCACAAAAGTGGCGAAAATCTTGTGACAACAAAATGTGCCAAAATGAATTCTGCCTTGGCGAAGAAATGACAAATCTCTGCGGCGAAGGTTATTGTCGGTTAGGTATTGAACGGGACTAATGCTCCACCCCCTCGCGCTCTGACGCCGCCACGTGTGCCCCCATTTGTCCCGGTTGGTGGGGCAACCGAGACTAAAGGTTGGGGCTTTAGTCCCGATTGCCCCATCCCGGTTGGGCAACCGGGACTAAAGCCCCTTACCAACCGGGACGCATGGCACGTTTTCTACCAGTGATAGGTGTAAACTAGCCAATAAATCGCATTTGATATTCAGAATCTCAAAGTGCCAATGGTAGAATACACATATACATGCAATTCTTTATCCAAAAAAATTAATAATGCTAGACCCCTACGAACTTATTATATTACTCACAAAGATCCAAGATCTAGATCAAATGTCGAACCAAGATGAAGAAGTTAGGGTTGGCCCCGCATCAATCCCGCGAGCATCCGGGAGACCCCTGCCACCGCCGGAAGAGGATCCCATGACGTGGCCTCTCCTGCCATTGAGTCCCTGACAAGTGGAGACCACCACTAGTGGAACCCACATGTCAGTGACCGAAAGTCAGTGTACTGCAGGGTTAGCTACGTCAGAGGAGCCACGTCCCCACCGCCGCCTCTAGCCACCCCTGCTATACCCCTTCCGATCATCGCCATCATAGGAGGGCGTATCCGGATGACGGATGGTGGCGCAAGACGTTCCTGTCGACGGGGAAGCATCACTCGGGAGGCGAACATCGGTGTGGTCCTATAGCAGCACCGTGGGGGCGTAGTCTCACAGTGAAGGGAATATGCCCTGAGAGGCAATAATAAAATGTTTATTATGTGTATTACAAGTATATGATAGATGTTTATTTTGCATGCTATAATTGTATTAATACGGAAACGTTAATACATGTGTGTTTACTAAACAAACAGAAAGTTCCTAGTTATGCCGCTCTCATAAACTAGTTCGTTGATTAACAAGATGATCACGGTTTCCTGATCATAGACATTGGATGTTGTTAATAACGAGATCACAACATTAGTGTAATGGTGTGATGAACATTCATCCGAAGTATAGCATTACGATCAAAGTCATTGAGTTTATATTGCTATAAACAAACTACGAAGTAGTCCTAATCCTTAGACCATGAGATCATGCCAATCACTAACACTAGAAGAGTTTCTTGTTGACATCAAACGTCACTCCGTAACTGGGTGATTATAAATATGGCTTCAAAGCTACTAAGTGTTATGTTGAGAATCATGGATTAAGAGTGGAACAGATAGATATGCTCTGGGCCCTCTCGGTGATATCACATTGGTTAGCTTGCAAGCAAGTGATTTGATCACTAGAATGTTATATCACGGGAACGAGAAAAAAGTGCATGTCAGTAACGAGATAAAACTAGGTATGGAGATACCAATGATCGAATCTCGGACATGTAATATATCGTGAAACAAAGGGATTAAGATACAAGCGTAAAAGGTTCCGACGATCACAGGAGAAGTCATCGTTGAATGTGTGGGTCGTTATGGATCTCCGTGTCCCTTCGATTATTGATCGGAGAAGGGTCTCGATCATGTCCGCATTATTCGCGAACCGTAGGGTGACACACTTAAGGGACACTGGCATCCAGTTGGAGCGAATGTTTCATGCCGAAAGAATAAACAAGCGCAGAAATTTATTGCACTAGATACCGAAACAGGTTTTCGGGTGAAATTGCATAAAGTGGTTATGCATGTGAAATGGAATTCTAGCAAGGGGTTATTTGTGAATGTTTATCATTGAAGTAATTGACAAAATTCTGAATAAAATAAAAGAGTTTTATTAAATGAGAGTTTGCATTAAATTTGGTAGAAATTTAATGGGAATTTGAGTGGACTTTTGAGTGGAGGGAATTTAAAGGAATTTTGTGAGTGGGTGTCCACCCACATGAAGAGGGGAGGGAAAGGGGGCAGCCCCCATGCGCCGGCCACCCCCTTGGGGTTCCCCCTCCTCCTATAAAAGGAGCCCCCCCTCCTCACTTGTCTCTCACACCTCCTCGTGAAGGATATCTCTCCCCCTCTAGAATTTATTCCCCATGGTCTCGGACTAGCGAGATACATGTTCCCGGTGGCTATTCTGCAAGAAAGGGTTGTGCTTACGCTCCATCGCTGGAGCGAGGAGGCGGAGGTTGCCTGGTGTCTTGTACGTGTGTGCGAGCACGGATGCGCTGTTGCTTTGCGGTGCTAGGACTTCCTCTCGATCTTGAGATCGGCAAGAGATCGTCTACATCAACCACGAGTTGAACTCGTTAAGCTTTGTCGGTCTTCAAGGGTATGTTCTCTACGGATATACATCTGCCCGTTGTTTGTATCTAGTAGATAGATCTTGGTACATAGTTCCCATCGTAGGAATTTTTTTGTTTTCTATGCTGCGAACCCTATAGTGGTATCAGAGCCGGATCTATGCGTAGATACTTTACACGGGTAGTACACATATGAGTATGTGGGCGATGATGATCATGTTGTTGCTCGTTTTTTGTAATTTTGGATATTGGTGGCATAGTGGGATGAAGCGGCCCGGACAAACTTTACATGTCCTCGCACATGAGACCTGTTCCACGCTTGACATGCAACTAGTTTGCATAAGTGGCTAGCGGGTGTCTGTCTCTCCTACTATAGTCAATATCTATTTTGCAAACGAGTTATCAACAATTTGGTTATCCTCGTTGTGGTTCATGTTCGTAGGTAAGAACGGTTCTATCTCGAAAGCCCTAAGCCACGTAAAACTTGCAACGGATAAATTAGAGGCGTCTAGTTTAGATTGTTGCTGGGCTAGTGTTATGATATGGTAATGTTGTAAGTAGAAGTATGAGATGATACTCTTACAACATACATAACGTGTAATCTCCATAGACCTTGGACTTACACATATAGGTATGATAGTGATCATACCACGGTGCACATGATAGAGATCATATGCGGGAACCATATCATTTCGCTAATAAACATGTGATGTTTGATAGCATCTTATATTGCTTGTTTAGCGCTTTGTTAGCATAATAAGATGATCCCTCATTTTAAATATCAAGATAAGAATGTGTTCTTCCTTTAGTATGCACCGATTATGTTTTCGTCGCTCCAAGACATCACGTGATGATCGGGTGTTCTTGGATCCACGACCATATTTCGGGTGTAAAACAGTTACATACGCGAATACTAAGGTTCTAACTTGGCGAGCCTAGCATGTACAAACATGGCCTCGGAACACGGACCGAAAGGTTAAGCATGAGTCATATAGTTGATATGATGCCCATTTGATGCTCGCCTTTGAAGCTACACCGACTCACGTGATGATCGGACTTGGTATAGTGGATTTGGTTCATGTAATCACCAAAAAGGCACGAGGGATGTCGTTTTTTAGTGGGAGTTCATTCGTAATATGGATTAGTTGAACTCAATCTATCATACACTTAGTATAAACTTTACAAATTCTGTTGTAGATGGCACCACCTGCTTTTAATTTCAATGTGTTCACGGAGAAAGAGAAACTTGCAACGAACGGTAGAAACTTTACCGAATGGGCCATGAATTTGAGGATTCTCCTCTCTGCTGCACAAAAGCAATATGTGCTAGAAGCGCCGTTAGGCCCCCCACCTTTTGATGATGCCCCTGACAAGGAGAAGAATGTCTATCAGACTCGTCAGGAGGACCACAACTTAGTTCATTGCGGCATATTGTATGGGCTAGAGCCGGAACTTCAAAAGCGTTTCGAAAATGGCAATGCTTTTGATACAATGGGTGAGTTGAAAATGATTTTCGACACAGATGCTGCTGTAGAGAGCTACAACGCTTTAGAAAAGTTCTTTAGCTGCATGATGGAAGAGCACAGCTCCGTTAGTGATCATGTACTCAAGATGTCGGGTTACGCCGATAAGCTTGTGTCCTTGGGAATATCGATTCCCATTGACTTAGGCGTCCATCGTGTTCTGCAGTCTCTGCCACCTAGCTATAAGAGCTTCGTGATGAACTATAATATGCAAGGCATGAAGAATTCTCTCCCCGAGCTTCTGTCAATGCTTAAAACTGCAGAAGTGGAGATCAAAAAGGAACATCAAGTGTTGATGATCAATAGGAACACTGGTTTCAAGAAAGACAAGAAGGAAAAGCGGAAGGGAAGTAAGGCGGCAAGCACTGTTGCCGTGAAAAGAAACCCGAGTTGGACCCAAGTCCGATCTGAAGTGCTACTATTGTAAGGGGCCATCGAAGCGCATCGCCCCAAGTATTTGGCGACAAGAAAGCCGGCAAGGCAAACAAAGGTATATATGATATACATGTTATTGATGTGTACTTGACTAGTTCTCATGATAGCACACAGGTATTTGATACCGGTTCAGTTGCTAATATTTGTAACTCGAATCAGGGATGCGGAACAAGCGACCGCTAGCAAGGGGTGAGGTCAAGATGCGTGTCGGCAATGGATCAAGCGTTGATGTGATCGCCGTTGGAACGTTGCCTCTCCACTTGCCATCGTGATTAGTTATAAATTTGAATAATTGTTATCTGGTGCCTGCACTGAGCATGAACATTGTATCTGGATCGTGTTTGATGCGAAGTGGTTATTCATTTAAATCCGAGAACAATGGTTGTTCCATTTATATGAATGAAATCTTTTATGGTCATGCACCGATGATGAATGGTTTATTTCTTTTGGATCTCGATAATAATGTTACACATATTCATAATGTTGATGCTAAAAGGATTAAACTAAATGATGATATATCCGCATATATGTGGCACTGCCGTCTAGGTCATATTGGCGTTAAACGCATGAAGAAGATCCATTCGGATGGACTTTTGGAATCACTTGATTATGAATCATTTGATACATGTGAGCCATGCCTTATGGGCAAGATGACTAGAACGCCGTTTTCCGGTTCAATGGAACGGGCGACAGATTTATTGGAAATCATACATTCTAATGTATGTGGTCCAATGAGTGTGTCGACGCGAGGTGGATATCGTTATTTTCTTACTTTCTCGGATGATTTGAGTAGATACGGTTATATATACTTGATGAAACACAAGTCTGAAACTTTTGAAAAGTTCAAGGAATTTCAAAATGAAGTGGAAAATCATCGTAATAGAAAGATCAAATTTCTACGGTCCGACCGTGGAGGTGAGTATCTAAGTTACGAGTTTAGCACTCACATGAAAGAGTGTGGAATTGTTTCACAACTCACACTGCGGAACACCACAAATGAAATGGTGTGTCGAACGTCATGTCGTACTTTATTAGATATGGTTCGATCTATGATGTCTCGACAGACTTGCCATTGTCATTTTGGGGCTATGCACTAGAAAGCTGCTGCATTCACTTTAAATCGGGCACCATCTAAATCCGTTGAAAAGACATCAGATGAATTGTGGTTTGGAAACAAACCTAAGTGTCATTCTTAAAGTTTGGGGATGCGATGTTTATGTGAAGAAACTTCAACCGGATAAACTCGAACCCAAAGCGGAAAAATGCGTCTTCATTGGATACCCTAAGGAAACTATTGGGTATTCCTTCTATCACAGATCCGAGGGCAAGGTTTTTGTTGCCAAGAATGGATCCTTTCTAGAGAAAGAGTTTCTCGCGAAAGGTGTGAGTAGTCGGAAGGTAGAACTCGAAGAGGTTATTGAACCTTCTCTTCAAAGTATGGTGAGTAGTACAGCGCCGGAAGTTGTTCCGGAGTTGGCTCCACCTGTTGAAGAGGGAACTAATGATAATGATCATGAAACTCCAAAAGAGAGTACTACCGAACCTCGCAGGTCAAGCAGGACGCGTGCAGCTCCCGAGCTGTACGGAAATCCTATCATGAATTTCATGGTTGATGAAAATGATGACCCTACGACGTATGAAGAAGCGATGATGAGCCCGGATTCCAACAAATAGTTAGAAGCCATGAAATCTGAGATGGAATCCATGTATGAAAATCTAGTTTGGAACTTGGTGGACTTACCTCACGACCGAAAGGCCGTGGAGAACAAATGGATTTTCAAAAGGAAAACTGATGCTGATGGTAATATAACCGTCTATAAAGCTCGACTTGTCGCAAAGGGGTTTCGAAAAATTCAAGGAGTTGACTACGATGAGACATTCTCTCCCGTAGCGATGCTAAAGTCAGTTAGGATTATGTTAGCAATTGCTGCATATTTCGATTATGAGATATGGCAGATGGATGTCAAAACCGCGTTTCTCAATGGTAATATTGAAGAAGAGTTGTATATGATACAACCAAAGGGTTTTGGCGATCCTAAGGATGCTAACAAGGTGTGCAAGCTTCAGCGATCCATCTATGGATTGAAGCAAGCATCACGAAGTTGGAATCTCCGCTTTGATGAGGTGATCAAAGAGTTTGGATTTGTCCAAACTTATGGAGAAGCTTGTATTTACAAGAAAGTGAGTGGGAGCAATGTGGCATTTCGATATTATATGTGGATGACATATTATTTATCGGAAATGATATAGATCTTTAAACAGTGTTAAAAGTTATCTAAACAACAAATTTTCAATGAAGGACCTAGGTGAGCGTCATACATATTAGGCATAAAGATCTATAGAGATAGATTTAGGCGCCTAATAGGGCTATCATAAAGTACATACCTTGATAAGATTTTAAAGAAGTTTAAAATGGAAGAAAGTAAGAAGGGTTCTTACCTATGACACAAGGCACGACATTGAGTAAGACTCAAAGTCCGGCTTGCGGAAGAAGAGAGATAATGGATAAGGTCCCTATGCTTCACCATAGGCTCTATAATGTACGCCATGCTATGTACAAGACCGGATGTGGCACATGCTATTAGTTTGACTAGTAGGTACCAATCGGATCCAGGTTGAACATCGAAAGCGGTCAAGAATATCCTTAAGTACTTGCGAAGAACTAAGGATATGTTTCTTGTATACGGAGGTGAAGAAGAGCTCGTCGCTAAGTGTTATGTCGACGCTAGCTTTGACACCGATCCGGATGACTCTAAGTCTCAATCCGGATACGTATTTCTCATGAATGGCGGAGCGGTTAGTTGGAGGGGCTCCAAACAACCTGTGGTGGCGGGATCAACAACGGAGGCCGAATATGTTGCTGCTTCAGAAGCGGCTGAGGAAGCAGTTTGGATGAAGGAGTTCATATCCGAACTAGGTGTGGTTGCAAACGCATTGGACCCAATGGTGATATATTGTGACAACAATGGTGCCATTACCAATGCCAAAGAGCCAAGGTCTCACAAGCATTCCAAGCATATTAAGAGCCGGTTTCACTCCATCCGCGAGCATGTCAAGGATGGAGATATAAAGATTTGTAAAGTACATACGGATCTCAATGTAGCAGATCCGTTGACTAAAACTCTCCCTAGAGCAAAACATGATCTACACCAGAACTCCATGGGTGTTAGATACATCACAATGTAACTAAATTATTGTCTCTAGTGCAAGTGGGAGACTGAAGGGAATATGCCCTGAGAGACAATAATAAAATGTTTATTATGTGTATTCCAAGTATATTATAGATGTTTATTTTGCATGCTATAATTGTATTAATAGGGAAACGTTAATACATGTGTGTTTAATAAACAAACAGAAAGTTCCTAGTTAGGCCTCTCTCATAAACTAGTTCGTTGATTAACAAGATGATCACTGTTTCCTGATCATAAACATTGGATGTTGTTAATAACGAGATCACAACATTAGTGTAATGGTGTGATGAACATTCATCCGAAGTATAGCATTACGATCAAAGTCATTGAGTTTATATTTCTATAAACAAACTACGAAGTAGTCCTAATCCTTAGACCATGAGATCATGCCAATCACTAACACTGGAAGAGTTTCTTGTTGACATCAAACGTCACTCCGTAACTGGGTGATTATAAAGATGGCTTCAAAGCTACTAAAGTTTTATGTTGAGAATCATGGATCAAGAGTGGAATTTGTTCATCCCGATGACGGATAGATATGCTCTGGGCCCTCTCGGTGATATCACATTGGTTAGCTTGCAAGCAAGTGATTTGATCACTAGAATGTTATATCACGGGAACGAGAAAAGAGTGCATGTTACTAACGAGATCAAACTAGGTATGGAGATACCGATGATCGAATCTCGGACATGTAATATATCATGAAACAAAGGGATTAAGATACAAGCATAAAAGGTTCCGACGATCACAGGAAAAGTCATCGTTGAATGTGTGGGAGTCGAGATGGATCTCCGTGTCCGCTTCGATTATTGATCGGAGAAGGGTCTCGATCATGTCCGCATTATTCGTGAACCGTAGGGTGACACATAAGGGACACCGGCATCCAGTTGGAGCAAATGTTTCATGCCGAAAGAATAAACAAGCGCAGGAATTTATTTCACTAGATACCGAAACAGGTTTTCGGGTGAAATTGCATAAAGTGGTTATGCATGTGAAATGGAATTCTAGCAAGGGGTTATTTGTGAATGTTTTTCATTAAAGTAATTGACAAAATTCTGAATAAAATAAAATAGTTTTATTTAATGAGAGTTTGCATTAAATTTGGTGGAAATTTAATGGGAATTTGAGTGGACTTTTGAGTGGAGGGAATTTAAAGGAATTTTGTGAGTGGAGTGTCCACCCACATGAAGAGGGGAGGGAAAGGGGGCAGCCCCCATGCGCCGGCCACCCCCTTGGGGTTCCCCCCTCCTCCTATAAAAGGATCCCCCCTCCTCACTTGTCTCTCACACCTCCTCGTGAAGGATCTCTCTCCCCCTCTAGAATTTATTCCCCATGGTCTCGGACTAGCGAGATACATGTTCCCGGTGGCTATTCGGCAAGAAAGGGTTGTGCTTCCGCTGAATCGCTGGAGCGAGGAGGCGGAGGTTGCCCGGTGTCTTATTACGTGTGTGCGAGCACGGATGCGCTGCTGCTTTGCGGCGCTAGGACTTCCTCTCGATCTTGAGATCGGCAAGAGATCGTCTACATCAACCACGAGTTGAACTCGTTAAGCTTTGTCGGTATTCAAGGGTATGTTCTCTACGGATATACATCCGCCCGTTGTTTGTATCTAGTAGATAGATCTTGGTACATAGTTCCCATCGTAGGAAAATTTTTGTTTTCTATGCTGCGAACCCTACACACAGCAGCAACACGGTGATGACCTCCCCATGTTTGTGTGCTAGAGACGACGGCATCGGGCAGCGTGGGTTGTTCCCCTCTACCGGCACGAGGCCCGGGCTTCGGTTGGGGTGGTGGAGATCGGAGCGACTTGGACCTACGGGCTGACGGTGTGGGGGTTGCTGCTTGGGTCAATAATAATAGTGGTCCTAGAGTTCTTCTGGCGCCAAGGTCGACAATCGAACTTTTGTCGGTCCTCCTCAATCTGGCAGGAGACGATTTCCAGAATTCGCCTTCGAGGATCTTCTCGGATTGTCACAAGACACACCTAGATCTCTGGATCAGATGGGATCCGTGAAGGAAATATGACCTAGACACAAATAATAATATTGATTATTAGAATATTTTATAAATTTTATGATTAAGTTTTATATCATGCTATAACTGTATTGATTGGAATCATCAATTCATGTGATATATACAAACAACCAATAGTTCCCAGCAAAACTCTATTCACTGGTTCATTGGTCAACAGATGATCAAGGTTTTCTGATCATGTTGGTGTCTCGGCAGCAATTGACAACGGAGTCATCTCGTTGGAGAATGAGATGGTGAATATACCCTATCTACAACATCGTATCATGATCATGTCACAGAGTTCAAGTTATGATGGTTAGGAAATGTAGTGAATCATTTTTTAGACCATGAGACCATATCTAATCACTATCTCCTGAGGATAATTTAATGGCATCTAACGTCACTCAGTGGAACGGTGATCATAAGGGTGACATTGGGTATTTGAAGAAACTGGTATATGCGTATGAGTCAGGATTTGTCCATCCACGTGACGGAAGAAACTCTGGGCCCACTCAGATAAGTTATATCTATAAGCTGCGCAGCATGTGACTAGGTCACAAGAGATATCACTTATCGGATCGAGTAAAATATCTATTGTCGGTAACGAGGTTGAACCTGACATGGTGATATCATTGATCAATCCTCGGACAATACAAGTATCACATAGAGAAAAGGAATAAGACACATCGTTTACGGTTCAGCAACAAGTTTCGTGGAATGCATAGCTGGTAATCATGGGCATCCAGGTCCCGCTATTGATCATTGGTCAGAGAGGAGACTTGACCATGTCTAAAGTGTTCCTGATTCATTGGGTAGCACGCTTAAGGGATTGACAAAGCTTAGAGATTGTTAATGGATTATTCGGAATCACTGAAGAAATGACAAGAGAGAAACCAGAAATGTTCTGAAGAGATCCAAAGATGTTCGAAGAAAGAATAGAGGAAAAGGGATCGAAAGGATTTTCAGATAAATGGTGATTTAAATATACCATTATTATATGAATTAATATATTATAAATAAATGTTTAAATAAAGATTTATAAAGGCATCTTTCTTATTAGCCAAAAACCCTAGAGGGATTTTATCTAAAAAAGGAAAGAAAAGGGCAAAAAGGAAAATCTGCCACGCACATGGGCGGCAGATAGTTGTCGTTTCCCTTGGGCGGCAGATATTTGGGCGATGCGCGCGCATGCTGGGCTGCAGAGGGGCAGCCGGCCCACCCGGGCTCCATCCTCTGCCATCGCCAGCAGCCATTGGTCCGCGGGGGGAGCAGCCGTCCCCCTAGGCGCCAGCCGCATCGCCGCCTGGGGCATAGGAGCGCGAGGTTGGCAAGCGGCCCACCCGGGCCAGCTGCCATCGCCTCCTGCCCCTAGGCCAGCCCCAGGTGGCCCACCTGTGTTGCTTTGGGGCCCAGTCGGCGGGGATCTTGGGATTTTCCCTTTTCCCTATGTTTTTTAGTCCCACATGTGGCACCTAAGGTGGAGGGAGCCCCTCCCTCCGCCTATATAAAGAGGTGCTCATAGGATGATTATAACATACCAGAAAATATAGAAAAAACATGTTGAAAGGATATAGATGCCTCCTAGAGGCGGGGTGAATATGCGGTTTAAAACTTTTCTAAGAGAGGCTCAACAAAGGCGGAATTAAACTAGCGTTTACTTTGTTAAGCACTAAACCTAGTATAGGGGTTCGTAGAATGCAAAACAAAAAAATTCTATCACATGAACACACACAAGCCAAGATCTAATCTATGACATCGGTGCAACGAGTTGATAGAGTACTAACCCTAGAATATCCAAAGCATTTAACGAGATCGGATTATCGTGGTTGATGAGGTCGTTCACTTGCCGATCTCAAGATCGCGAAGACGATCCTTCCGACGCCATGTTCGGGCAGCGCTCCCGCAGTCGGTCACACGTTCATTACTCGATGAAGACCTTCCTCTCCCTTGTTCCAGCAGGCAACGGAGGTTGTAGATCTCCTCTCGATTCCAGCAGCATGACGGCGTGGTGGTGAAACGGAAGAGTAGATCCCGCAGGTCTTCGCCTAAGCCGGAGCAAGTATGGTGGAGTAGAGAGGCCTCGACAACTAGGGTTTAGAAGTCGAGGGGTGGAGGTGGCCGATGGCTAGGGCAGGGCTAGGTGGAAGCGAATTAGAGGAGGCTCTAGGGCGGCGGCAGTTTAGAGAGGCAGCCGGCCTAGGGTTTGTGTTGCTGGGGAAGGGGCGCCCCTCCCCTCCTTTTATGGGAGGGATATACGGAAAGGGGGGAGGGGAGTCCTCCCCTAACTCCTCTTCATGGCCGGCAGCAAGGGAGGGAGGGGAAACCTTCCTACACTAGGTTTCCTCCTCTCCCTCCACTTGTTCTTTCAATGTTGGGATTTGACTTTTCAAATTGGAGTTTGACTATTCAAACTAGAATTTTATTATTTCAATTCCCATTGCCCAGACAAGTGACTCAGGACATGATGCAACCATTCCATGTTGGTATGACACATTCATGTACCCTTCCCTCTCCGGAGTGGTGGACCTTCTAGACCCTTCTAGAATCTTCCGGTGAAAACACCGAAAACATTTCCGAACCCCAGAATTGGACTTTCCTTATATGAATCGTATTATACGGACCATTCCGGATCTCCTCGTGATGTCCCGGATCCAATACTAGACTCCGAACAACATTCGGTCTCTTACTCACATTCCATATCTACTAAATAACATCGAATCCTTAAGTGTTTCTCCCTATGGTTCGTGAATTATTCATACATGATCGAGACTTCCCCGATCAATAGCCAATAGAGGAATCTGGAAATTCATATGGCTCCCACATATTTATACGATTACTTCATGATCAAATGAACCATTTATATACGATACCAATTTCCCTTTGTCTCGCGATACTTCACTTATCCTAGGTTTGATTTTCGGTATCTCCTCATACCTAGTTCAACCTCGTTACCGATAAGTACTCTTTACTCATTCCGCGATATGTGATGCCTTGTGATCTAGTCACATGCTTGCAAGCTAATTGTATGACATTCCACCGAGATGGCCCAGAGTATATCTATCTGTCATATGGATGAACAAATCCCACTCTTGATCCATGTGCCTCAACACATACCTTCCGTATACTCAATGCCACCTTTATAACCACCCAGTTACGAAGTGGTTTTTTATGTCATCAAAGCATCCATCCGATGATGGTGATTAACATGATCTCATGGTCAAAGTATTTAGGTTATTATGTATTTGAAAGCTTATAACAAAAGAACTATTGAATGACTTGATCTTATGCTACGCTTAACTATGGGAGTGTGTCCATCACATCATTCTCCTAATGATACGATCTTTTTATTAATAACATCCAATGTTCATGATTAGGAAACCATAATCATCAATTAATCAAAAATCTAGTATTACAAGAGGCTTACTATGGACTCTTACATGTTTACAAATCACACAAGTATTAATGTTTCCGGTTAATACAATTATAGCATGGTATGTAAACATTTATCATACACACAAAGATATAATAATAACTACTTTTATTATTGCCTATTGGGCATATCTCCAACAGCTAGAACAACTACGGTTCACCTATTTGCACCAACAACTTATGCTAAGCAAGACAAACAACTATGTGATAATAAGATATATACTTCAAGCACGAAGGCTATCACAAAGTAAGGTGCATAAGTAAGAGATCGGATATAGAGATAACCGAGCCACACAGAGACGATGATATTTTACCGAGTTCCTCCCAACATGGAGTACGTCTCATTTGAAGAGGGGGTGGTATCAAACCACCAACGCCACAAAAGGAATCCCTTATTCTCCTGTGAATCTCACCCCAATGGGATCAATCCACACTTCCACTATCAGTGCACTTGTCGGTGGCAATCAGGAACCTCTCACAAGGTTGGGACACTTCTCCACAACTCAATTGGAGGCTCCCAACAAACAAACTTGGGTAAAGCTCCACAACTAAATCGGAGGCCCCAAGTTATCCTCAAAACTATAAACAACAAAACCGTCTATGGTTCCAAGAACCCAAGAGTAAAAAGCTTCTCAACTATCACTCATTCGAATCCTCACCGAGAACTCAAACCGATGCAACTAATGCAATGGCAAGAACAAAAGAAGTGCTCAAATCCTTCTCTCCTAGATTCATTAGTTAGTCCATTATAATATATATCAAGAAGGTTTTATCCACTCACAAAAATTGTTATAGTGTTTGTTATATGTTGATCCAAATTCTACAAAGTATAGGCCAACTTCTGACAAGTGGAGCGAGGCCCGTCGCCGGAGGCTTGCCCAACGGGGACGCCTGTGGGGGTGCGGGGGGCGATAGCCCCCCGCGGTACGGTACGGATCGTCGAAGACCTAGGGTTCCACCGATATATAAACCCCTTGTAAGCCTCCGGTTGGGATGAGTTGCATCTGTGAAATCCCCGGCGTTTGTAAACACTCCTCGATATAGTGAAGTTTCGCTGGCTGGCGCCCGTGGTTTTTTCCTCTCTTTGTTGGAGAGGTTTTTCCACGTTAAATCTGTGTCTCCTAGGTTTCCACCGATATATAAACCCCTTGTAAGCCGCCGGTTGGGATGAGTTGCATCTGTGAAATCCCTGGCATTTGTAAACACTCCTCGATATAGTGAAGTTTCACTGGCTGGTGCCCGTGGTTTTTTCCTCTCTTTGTTGGAGAGGTTTTTCCACATTAAATATGTGTCCCCTTGCTGTGTTTTTCGTTTTCGTTCTTCGTTATCTTCTTGTCGCAATTGTAACAAGTGGTATCAGAGCCCCAGGTTCTAATCTAGGGTTTGCGACATGTCGTCATTGAAGTTCGATCTACCACAGCTGGACTACACCACAAGATTCTCCTTGTGGCAGGTGAAGATGCGGGCGATTCTCGCCCAAACTTCTGATCTGGATGAAGCGCTGGATGGATTAGGTGAAAAGGATGCTAAGACCTGGTCCGCCGAAGAGAAGCGGAAGGACCGTAATGCTTTGTCTTTGATTCAACTTCATCTGTCCAATAATATTTTGCGTGAAATCTTGGAGATGAAATCTGCTGCTGCCCTATGGGAAAAACTGGAAACGATCTGTGTGTCAAAGGATCTAACCAGTAAGATGAACGTGAAGATGAAGTTGTTCTCGCACAGGCTGCAAGAAGGTGGATCGGTAATGAATCACATATCTGTTTTTAAAGAGATTGTTTCAGACTTGTAGTCTATGGAGGTAAAATATGATGATGAGGATTTAGCTCTTCTACTCTTATGCTCGTTGCCTAGTTCCTATACACATTTTCGTGATACAATATTGTTGAGCCGTGATGAACTAACCCTTGCCGAAGTACATGATGCCCTCAACCAGAGGGAAAAGATGAAAACTATGGTAGGGTCAGATGGGACGTCATCCAAGGCTGAGGCTCTGCAGGTTCGTGGCAGGACTGAGCAGAGATACAACAACTATGGCAACAGAGATAAGAGCAAGGACGGTAGAAGTCGTTCAAAGTCCAAGGGAAAGGATAAATTCTATAGGTATTGTAAGAAATCTAATCATGTTATTGACGATTGTTGGAAGTTGCAGAATAAGGAGAAAAGAAACGGAACTTACCAACCAAAAGATAGGTCTGAAGGTTCTGGTAAGGCTGTTGTTGTTTCTGATAGTTCTGATGGTGAATGCTTAGCTGTTTTTGCTGCTTGTGCTTCTCATGGTGATGAATGGATACTTGATACTGCATGTTCGTTTCATATTTGCTGTAACAAAGATTGGTTCAGTTCATATGAGTCTGTGCAAACTGGAGATTTTGTGTGTGGGGGGAATGACAACCCATGCCATATCGTTGGTGGTGGATCTGTTAAGATTAGGACACATGATGGCGTGACACGCACGTTGAGTGAGGTGAAGCACATACCAAGCATGGCCAGAAATTTGATCTCCCTGAGTACCATGGACGTTGATGGATACAAGTATGCCGGTGGGCATCGAGTTCTGAAGGTATCAAAAGGTTCTCTTATTCACATGATAGGTGATATGAATTCTGATAAATTATATGTTCTTAGAGGTAGCACTTTGCAGTATTGCTCTTTGTTACTTCTAATGATTCTGATGATTGTGGTAAAACACATCTATGGCATATGCGTCTTGGGCATATGAGCGAACAAGGCATGGCAGAGTTGGTAAAGAGAGAGCTGATTGATGGTTGCAACTTGAGTAAGTTTGAGTTTTGTGAGCACTACATCTTTGGTAAGCATAAAAGAGTTAAATTCAATGCTTCCGTTCATACCACCAAAGGCGTATTAGATTATGTGCATGCTGATGTATGGGGTCCGTCCCGTAAGACTTCTATTGGTGGTGTTAATTATATGCTTACTATTATTGATGATTACTCAAGAAAGGTGTGGCCTTATTTTCTGAAGCATAAATCTGATGTTTTGATGCTTTTAAGAAATGGAAAGTTATGGTGGAAAAACAGACTGAGAAGAAGGTAAAGGTACTACGTACTGACAATGGTATGGAATTCTGTTCTAATGAGTTTGAGGAGTTTTGCAGTAACGATGGCATGATCAGGCATCACACCATCCCATATAATCCTCAGCAGAATGGCGTGGCAGAGCGCATGAACAGAACCATCATCTCGAGGGCTCGTTGTATGTTGTCTAATGCAGGTATGCATAGGCGTTTACAATGAAGCAACACAGCGTGTTACCTCATCAACAGGTCACCTTCTATTCCACTTGAGAAGAAAACTCCCATAGAGGTATGGTCAGGTTTGCCTGCTGATTATTCACAGTTGAGAGTTTTTGGCTGCACTTCATATGCTCATGTTGATAATGGAAAGTTAGAGCCTAGGGCTGTTAAGTGCATATTCCTTAGTTATGGTTCAGGAGTTAAAGCATATAAACTATGGAATCCTGAAACTAAAAAGATTTTGCTAAGTAGAAACGTTGTTTTCAATGAGTCCGTTATGTATCATGATAGCTTGCCATCAGATACCTCTCCTGTTGCTGTTGGAGATGAGAGAGTTAATGTGCAGGTGGAGAACCTGCAGAAAACTGTTGATAATGATGTTATCGTTGAAGATACACATGAGGAAAACATTGATGATATTGTTGTTTAGCACTCACCTACTGTTTTGCAGCAGCCACATGAGTCCATTGTCACGATGATAGAGGCGTATCGTGGTCCTCGTCCTCGTTTAATTGAAGAGTGTAATCTTGTACATTATGCTTTGAGTTGTCTTTGAGAGAAACGATTCGAACCTACTACATATAATGAATCCATTGCATCCGTTGACGCGAAGTGGGCTTCGCTATGCAAGAAGAGATGCAATCGCTGAGAAAAATGGCACATGGGATGTTGTCGCTTGCCTAAACAAAAGAAGGCGGTCAGCAAGTGGATCTTCAAGAAAAAGGAAGGTCTATCTCCCAAAGAGCCTTCAAGGTACAAGGCAAGGTTAGTAGCAAAGGGTTCACCAGATTCCGTATTGATTACAATGATGTGTTCTCTCGGTTGTGAAGCATAGTTCCATTCGTACTTTCTTTAGTATTGTGGCTATGTGTGATCTTGAGCTTGAGCGGTTAGATGTCAAGACGCTTTTACGCATGGAGAGCTTGATGAGGAAATATACATGGACCAACGGAAGGGTTCATAGTGCCTGGTAAAGAGGATTTTGTGTGCAAATTAAAGAAGTCTCTTTATGGCTTAAAGCAATCTCCAAGACAGTGGTATAAAAGGTTTGATTCATTTATGATCTCACATGGTTTTGAGAGGTCTAAATATGATAGTTGTGTTTATATCAAGTTTGTTGATGGGTCAACTATATACTTGCTGCTATATGTTGATGATATGTTAATTGCTGCCAAGCGAATGAAAGAAATCACTACTTTGAAGGCACACCTAAGTAGTGAGTTTGAGATGAAGGATCTTGGTGCTGCTAAGAAGATCTTAGGTATGGAGATTACCCGAGATAGAAAATCTGGTTTGTTATTTCTTAGTCAGCAAAATTACATTAAGAAAGTTCTTCATCGTTTTAATATGGATGGTGCCAACTCAGTTAGTACTCCTATTGCTCCTCATTTTAAATTGTCAGTTTCTCAATGTCCTACTACTGATGAAGAGTTTGAGTACATGTCAAAGGTGCCATATTCTAGTCTGTTGGTTCTTTGATGTATGCCATGGTTTGTTCTCGTCTGATTTATCATATGCTATGAGTTTGATAAGTAGATACATGGCTAATCCTGGTAAAGAACATTGGAAGGTTGTTCAGTGGGTTTTCAGGTACCTTCTTGGTACTTCCAATGCTTCTTTGAAGTTTGACAGGACCAGTGAGGGACTCGTTGGCTATGTGAATTCAGATTTTGTTGTCGATTTGGATAAGAGAAGATCCCTCATAGGTTATGTGTTTAATATTGGTGGTTGTGCTGTTAGCTGGAAGGCTACATTGCAGTCGTTGTTGCACAATCTACTACCTTGAGTGAATACATGGCTATTCTTTGAAGCTTGCAAAGAATCTGTTTGGTTGAAAGGTTTGTTTGCTGAGCTTTGTGGAGATGATTCTTGCATTACTTTGTTTTGTGACACCAAAGTGCCATATACCTTACAAAAGATCAGATGTTCCATGAGAGAACTAAGCACATTGATGTCAAGTACCATTTTGTTAGAGACATTGTTGCTCAAGGTAAATTAAAGGTACGCAAGATCAGCACTCATGATAATCCTGCTGATATGATGACTAAACCTGTTCCTGTTGCTAAGTTTGAGATTTGCTCGAACTTAGTTGGTTTAACTGATTAGCCCAAGTGGCTATTGGCGCCGAAAGTATTTGCTTTGTTTGTTCAGGGAGATGGTTGCTGTTGATGCTACAAGGAGGAATTTGTCTCAAGGTGGAGTTTGTTATATGTTGATCCAAATTCTACAAAGTATAGGCCAACTTCTGACGAGTGGAGCGAGGCCCGTCGCCGGAGGCTTGGGCCGAGTGTAACTTCTGACGGTACGGATCGTCGAAGACCTAGGTTTCCACCGATATATAAACCCCTTGTAAGCCGCCGGTTGGGATGAGTTGCATCTGTGAAATCCCCGGCGTTTGTAAACACTCCTCGATATAGTGAAGTTTCGCTGGCTAGCGCCCGTGGTTTTTTCCTCTCTTTGTTGGAGAGGTTTTTCCACGTTAAATCTGTGTCCCCTTGCTGTGTTTTTCGTTTTCGTTTTCGTTCTTCGTTATCTTCTTGTCGCAATTGTAACAGTGTTCTTCCTCCTTTGGCTTGTGTTTCTTATTAGGAAAAGGCATTGGTTTCTGCACCCAAGGTTCTCTTTCACTACCATGTTTATTAGAAATAAAATCTTCCTTAGTGTACCTAGTGTTCTTAGTGTGCGTCTCAAGTTCTTCTTCAATTTCTTCCTTATCAGGAGCATCATTTTTATCACTACCACTTTCAGTTTCAGCATCAGAGACAGATATACTATTAGGATCTACAGCAGGTTCAAAAGGTTCCTCAACTGTTTTATGTTTCTTTTTGATTCTCTTAGAATAAGTACCTCTATTTTCAACTTGTTGGGAATCCTTCTCAATTCTTTTAGGATGTCCCTCAGGGTACAGAGGATCCTAAAGGATCCTGAGTGGCAGCACCACTCCTGGTTCTAATTTTATAAGCATGTTTATCTCCAGAAACATTAACTAGCATATCTTTTTGTACCTTAGCAAGTTTAAAATTTTAGTTTGAACCATTTGGAAGTGTTTAACAAGCATTTTAACATCATTAGAAGTTATTTCCACCATATCTTTCAACTCATTAATAGCTCTAGAGTTTTCCAATAAATGATTCTGAACTTGTTTATTAAAATTACTTTGCTTAACAATAAAAGTGTCAAGTTCCTCTAAGCATTGATCGGGAGGTTTACCATAAGGAATATCGGTAGGGGTTCGTAGCATGGAAAACAAAAAATTCTACCGCATGCACACAAACAAGCCAAGATCTATCTACTAGATTGTAGAAACGAGTCGATTAGAGTACTCACCCTCGAAGATTCCAAAGCGGTTAACGAGAGCAGATTCTCGTGGGTGATGTAGTCGTACACTTGCCGATCTCAAGATCGCGTAGACAATCCTTCTGGCGCTGCGTTCCGGCAGCGCTTCCGCAGTCGGTCACATGTTTGTTACTCGATGAAGACCTTCCTCTCCCTTGTTCCAGCATGCAGTGGAGGTTGTAGTTCTCCCCTCGTGATTCCGGCAGCACGACGACGTGGTGTCGTAAGTAGAGGGAAAATCCTGCAGGGCTTCTCCTAAGCCGGAGCAGGTTATGGAGGGCTGGTTGTGGTGCTTTGGGGCACCCCCTCCCCTCTATTTATGAGAGGGAGGGCATCTTGAGAGAGGGGAGTTTGAATCCTTCCCCAACTCCCTCTCCTAGTTGGCTTGTGGTGGAGGGAAATAAGGATTCTTTCCTTCCTCCACTAGGATACATTGTCCCAGTTTGACTTTTCAAACTTTCCTTTTGACTTTCAATTTGGAGGTTGATTTCTTTCTTGCTAATGCCCAACCAAGTCACCTAGGACATGATTAAATTATTCCATTTATCCATGACACATTCATGTTCCCTTCCCCTTCTGGTCTGGTGAACCTTCTAGACCCTTCTAGAACCTCTCTGATGAAAACATCGGAATCATTCCTGAACTTTGGAATTGTACTTTCCTTATATGAATCTTATTCTCCGGACCATTCCGGATCTCCTCATGATATCCCGGATCCCATCCGAGACTCCGAACAACATTCGGTCTCCCTACTTACATTTTGTATCTACTAAACAACATCGAATCCTTAAGTGTGTCTTCCTACAGTTTGTGAATTATGCGGACATGACCGAGACACTTTTCCGATCAATAACCAATAGTGGAATCTGGAAATTCATATGGCTCCCACATATTTCTACGATTACTTTGCGATCGAATGAACCACTTACATATGATACCAATTTCCCTTTGTCTCGTGATAGTTTACTTATCCGAGGTTTGATCGTCAGTATCTCTGCATACCGAGTTCAACCTCGTTACCGATAAATACTCTTTTCTTATTCCCGTGATATGTGATCCCTTGTGAGCCAGTCACATGCTTGCAAGCTAATTGGATGACATTCCACCGAGAGGGCCTAGAGTATATCTATCTGTCATATGGATGGACAAATCCCACTCTTGATCCATGTGCTTCAACACATACTTTCCGAACACTCAATGCCACCTTTATAGCCACCCAGTTACGGTGTGGTGTTTGATGTCATCAAAGTATCCTTACGGTGATGGTGATTAGCATGATCTCATGGTCGAAGGAATTAGGTTACTATGTATCAGAAAGCTTATAGCAAACGAACTATTGAAATGACTTGATCTTTATGCTACGCTTATCTATAGGAGTATGTCCATCATACCATTCTCCTAATGATATGATCTTGTTGTTAACAACATCTCAATGTTCATGATCAGGAAACCACAATCATCTTATTAACCAACAAGCTGGTATTACAAAGAGGCTTTACTAGGGACTCTAATTTATTTTACAAATCACATAATTATTAATGTTTCCGGTTAATACTATTATAGAATGAATGTAAACATTTATCATAAACACAAAGATATAATAATAATCACTTTTTATTATTGCCTCTAGGGCATATCTCCAACAATATCACCTTCATCAAAGTGTTGGAGAGAGTATACCTCAAGAGTAGATGAGTGGGATATTGGCTTACATAATTCTTCTATAGGAGGTAAATTCTTCACATCTTTAGATCTAATACCCTTCTTATTAAGTCATTTCTTAGATTCTTTCATCACTTCATAATTTAGTTCAATCAATCCCCTCTTCTTTGGTGTTGGTGTTGGGGTTGGTTCATGCACAATTGGTTCAGGTGTAGTAGGCTTAGGTGTAATTGGCTCAGCTGAAGTCCAATCATCATAATTCTTGCTTATTTTAGCCATTAATTCCTCAGATTCTGCAGGAGTTCTTTTCCTGAACACACAATCAGCACAACTATCCAGGAATGTCCTAGATTCATCAGTTAGTCCATTATAATATATATCAAGAAGCTCATTTTTAGGTAAATGACATCCAGGATGTGCATGAATCAAGGCACAGAACCTTGCCCATGACTTAGGCAATTTCTCATCTTCTCCCTCTTTAAAATCAAAAAATTTCTGAAAACAGCATATCGAGCACTAGGAGGAAAATATTTCTAGAAGAAAGTAGCAATCAAGCAATCAGGTCTATCAATGGATCAAGGAGGCAAATTATTAAACCAAGATTTAGCTTCTCCTTTTAGTGAAAAAGGGAAGACTTTAGCAACAAGGTACTTGCGCATCTTAACATCATCAGAAATCAAAGAACTCATAGTATAAAGCTCATTCATATGTGCCACAACCCTTTCATTCTCAGTCCCACAAAAAGGTTCTTTCTCAACAATGTTTATATAGGATAAATCAAGAGAGAAATCATAATCTTTATCTTTAATATCTATGGGAGAGGTAGCAAACTTAGCATCAGGATAAAGTTTAGGTATAATAGTATGTTTCTCAAGGAGAGTCCTAATAGCACTAGCACCACGTGTGTTTCGATATCCTTCAATAAATTCATCAGTCATTTCAATGTAACCATCATTAATATCATAGCTTTCTCTAGACTCAGGTGAGCTAACAGGAGTACTAGTGTCTTCACTAGGAGTTTCAGTGTTCCCCAAAATAGTTCTAGCAATAGTACCATCTAGGAAAGGACCTAATGAACCACTCTCACCAAGCACAGTAGAAGTAACATCATGAGCATCAGAAGCAATTTCAGATTCAGTAGTAGTAGGAGTGTGTGTATCATGTGTATGTAGTGGTGGTGTAACAAGCTTACTTATAACAGACGGTGAATAAAGAGCAACAGAGGTGTTTAGGATTGTACCTCTTCTTGTAGTGGATGGTAAAATAGGAAGCTTTCCATCACGAGACTTTCCCATGGTGAAAAAGATAGCAACGAACAATAGTAGATCCAAATGAACTTACAAATAAAGCTATGCTCCCCGGCAATGGCACCAGAAAATAGTCTTGAGGACCCACAAGTATAGGGGATCGCAACAGTCTTCGAGGGTAGTATAACCCAATTTATTGATTCGACACAAGGGGATCCAAAGAATACTTGCAAGCCTTAACAACTCAGTTGTCAATTCAGTTGCACCTGGAAATAGTCTTCCTCACAGTAGTTTATCAGTAGCAACAGTTTTGTAGTAGCAATAGCAAAGTAATGGCAACAGTAAAACAAGGACAGTAGTAACAATAGTAGAAAATAGTAGGATTTGAGCGCGGTAGGCATAGGGATGGATGGACGGGCGTTGCATGGACGAGACTATTCATGTAACTTCAAGATCTAGGGCATTTGCAGATAAATAAGATAAAGCATTCAAGTACTAAACAATCATAGGCATGTGTTTCATATATAGTCATACGTGCACGCAATGAGAACTTGCACAACATATTTTGTCCTGCCAGCCCGTTGCAGGAGGGCCTCAAGGTAATCTACTGGCAATTAAGGTACTCCTTTTAATAGAGTACCGGAGCAAAGCATTAACAATCCATTAACACATGTGATCCTCACATCACAGCCATCCCCTCCGGTTGTCCCAGTTTCTTTCACTTCGGGTCCTTCGTTTTCGGACAATGATATGTGTACACAACTTGCAGATAAGATCACAAACAAAACTATCATCATGAATCAATAACATGTTCAGATCTGAGATCATGGCACTCGGACCCTAGTGACAAGCATTAAGCACAACAAATTGCAACAAAGTCAAATAGCACTAATAAAGATACTAGGCACCATGCCCTAACAATCTTATTCGTTTACATGATAGATCTCATCCAATCCCTACCATCCCCATAGCCTACAGCGGGGGATTACTCACTCATGGATGGGGAAACATGGATGGTTGATGGAGAGGCGTCGGTTATGATGATGGCGATGATCTTCTCCAATCCCTGTCCTAGCAGGGTGCCAGAACGGAGTTTCTGGTTCCGATTCACAGATTATGGTGGTGGCGGCGCAGCGGAACTTCTGCTGAAAAAACGTCTAACCCCCCGGAGTTTTTTGGTCAGAAGGCTTTAAGTAGGCGAAGAGGGAGGTCGAGGGGGTGCCCGAGGCGGCCACAACCCTCCCAGGCCCGGCCTGGGATGGACCGCGCGGCCAGGGGGTGTGGGCGCCTCGTGGCCCTCCTCTGGCTCATCTTCTCGCTCCTGGAATCTTCTGGTAAAATAGGATTTTTGGCATATTTTCCTGGATTTTTCCTGAAAGTTGATTTTCTAAACAAAAACTAGACACCAAGACAATTCTACTGAAAACAGCGTCAGTCCGTGTTATTTGTATCCAAATCACACAAGTTTAGAGGATAAACAATAGAAAAAGTGTTCAGGAAAGTAGATACGTTTTGGACGTATCAGATCTATATGCCAATATTTTCCCCTCACTTAGAGGAGAGATTGATTGGTAGGGTTGTAGATCTAGATCTCCTCTTTCAAATCCCTCAAGTATATGCAAGAATCATAGGAGGGATTAAGAGGGAAGCAAGCTTAAGAGGTCAGCAATGGTGGCTAAGATTTAGGGTTCTTGAGGTTGGGGAACTAGCAGGAACTAAAGGTAGAAGAAGGGGCCCTTTTATAGGCCCCCTGGAATTGTAGCCGTTGGAGGTCACTAGCCCTGGAGTCTCTCCGGTCTCCATGGTCGGAGTCTCCAGGGGGGCGGAAACTCCGGTGTAGGCGACGGACTACGGGCTTCTATCCAGAGGGGCATCCAGTATGCATTTCAACAAACCCCAAAGACAGGGCCGGAGACTAGACTGGAGTCTTCGGGCTCCTACCCCGGAGTCTCCGGTGTTGAGCAAGACTAAAAATGCAAAAATGAAACGACCATAACTTTTGCATCCGGACTCCGATTGACCTGAAACTAATTTTGTTGGAAAGAGGATAACAAGAGCTACCCAACAAAAATATTGGATTCCATCAAGTGATAATATATCATGTATTATAATGTGAGATACCTCCCTTGGTGAGAAACCGGAAAACCTCAAAGATCAAAAACGTTATGAGATATAAAAGGGAAATACATTTTTGATGAACCAGAGCTTGCTATGAATATTACCACAAGCACTAGAACCTCACATGGATAAGATCCAAATAACAACCAAGAAAGGATGATTCTAAGTATGCAAAGGTTTGAGCTCTCTCCGAAAGATATGATCGAGTTACTCACATGAGAGCCCCTCTTGATAGTACGGTTATCTATCCTATAAACCGGTCTCCCCAACTAACACCATGAGACCGGTAAGAAGGAAACTCTATCAAGATCATACCTTTGCCTTGCGCATATTCTAATTGATCTTGATGTAGACAATCTTGTCCTTCTCAAGATGGAACACCTTTCTTGATTGTTCTTGCACACACTTGCTTGATGAATACTTGCAAGTTGCTCCCCCATACAACATGGGGAAATCGTTACTTTGATCTTGTCTTCATTGATCCATGATCACTGGGGATGGCAAGTTTCAAGAATGAGATCTTCTAGATATGGCACGTCTTTAGCTTGCACAACATTTCTTCCAACTCCATTTGGATGATGTCTTGAAGGTACACATGAGGAACTTTATCTTATTCTTCAAGACACCCTTGATCTTATTTTCTTTATTCTTCTTATATATATCTTATTTCTTTATTATGTTGGTGTCTTGAAGATACACATGGGGTATCACTCCATCTTATTATTCAAGACACACTTGATATAGGATAAACTCTCACATGACCAATCTTTAGATCACTCCTTAAACACCTTGGTCATCACTTGATCTTCTTCACTTTCTTCTTCTCCCAACCTTGAAGCCAACATATGGTTCAAGCATTTCCTATGGACAATTCCTACAAGTACAACTTGATACAAGCATTAGTCCATAGAGATTGTCATTAATTACCAAAACTACACATGGGGGCCCACATGCTCTTTCACCTGTGTAGCCTCTCTCTCTCTCTCTCTCTCTCTCTCTCTCTCTCTCTCTCTCTCTCTCTCTCTCTCTCTCTCTATCTCTCGCGCGCGCGCGCGTGCGCGACCGTGGCCCCCTTGTTAGGGCTGTGCGAGCGAGTAGTTCTTCACCACGTAGCGCCGTCGTGCTGCGGGATTCGGTCAGGAGACCTACTTCCAAAATCTCGGCTAGATTGGGGAGAAGTGGGAGTTATCATCAGGCACCATACGTGTGTGACTCCCTCGGGCGGCGCCGTGCTTTCGGCGCTAGGAGCTATCGGGGCCATTGGACTTCGTGACCTCGAGGTCAGTGTCAGAATGACTTCATCAACCATGTTCCTCGCGGTACGTTTACCGCGCTTGGTCTTCAAAGGTATGAATACCGTATCTCCTCCTGTTACCGTATTACTAGTAGATAGATCCTAGCATTATGGTTTTGTTCATAACTTTTTTTTATTTTCTGCCCTCGAACCCTAACAATCCGGTGGTGTGCGTCCGTACATCATCTTATAAGGCTTAATATTGCATGGCGCGAAGCTCCGGTTTATGTCGACACCATGAGACATGTTACTGTTAGATTTCCATGGTAGAGTTAGGGGCAGAGAATGTCATGGCAACTGTGACTCAAGGACCAAATTATGGTGAAGAACGTCTTTGGATGCGATGAAGACTTTGCTAGGTGCTTAGGGACTAGCACTAGTGGTCTCGGTTAGCGAGGCCAACAACACTAGAGGACTTCTATGTTGGTGGTCCTCGTTGAGTAACGAGGGTCAGTTGTCAGGGAGAAAGCCCAATGTCTGGCCTCCATTGGTTGTACCTAGCACTGACCTTGTTGAAGGGATTGTTTTGAGAATTTGGACTTTCTCCAAAGTGATCATTGATCGGGGGCGATGACAGTGTCCACTATTCCTTTCTTGGTGGTGTCAGCTTTTGGAGAACCACTTTTGTAATTGGAGTGTTTTTATTCATGGTGCTTTGTGAGGTGCTGATGCAAGTGACTGGTCGCTATGGCGGGCCTTTTTTTTCATATTCTTTCTTTTTTTGGTCGTGTGAATCTTCAATGTTTGTTTGGATATTTTGTTAGTGCATAGCCTGGGTATAATTGGTATCTTCGCAATAATAATATATTCTCTTTGTCAAAAAAAGGAGCTTAATCAAATGACAGATGTAGCAGTTCTGAATGCTGGTGGTTGGGCATTCGGTTATTTCTTAGAAGATCAACTGACGCAGATCTACGCTTAGAAAGAGAAGTACCGGCGCCTTCCGTGGCGGTGTTTTGGCTCGCCGGTGCAAGTGAAACTATTATGAAAAATGCATGATTTTTTTCCTAAGTTTCTAAATATTGTAAAAGAAAATCTGGCGTGTATATCCGGACATTTTGTGTTCATACACAAATTTTTAGGGAAAAAGAACATTTTATGTGACTTGTGTAAAAAGAACAAAAATATCCAAGAATTAGAATGTTGTAGCATCTGAATTTGTCTTTTTGCACGAGATACAAATTTATTTTTTTTCTTCCCGAAAACTTGCATGCAAACATAGAATGTCCGGATGAGTATGCAAGTATATTTTTCTCTAACTTCTTAAATTTCAAAATATGTTTCCAAACAATATGTTCATCTGCACTCTTAAGCCAAATTGGATTTACAGTCTTCACTCTTTCTTACATGCTTCTTAGCGAACCTGGAACCATGTCCAGCGTGTGTCTGTTTACACGGAAATAAATTGACAATATCAAACTGCAATATTTGCTAAAAGTAACTATTTACAAAAGCACATGCAAAAGAAGGAAGGCAAAAAGGCAATTGAAGGTGAAATTGTATCCTCTTGCCCAAGGATAACCATGGTTAAGTACTATTTTAGCCCCACATATAAAAAATGCATACATATTAATTTGTTCGACAATATCTAGAATAATGGTAAACAAATTTTCAAGTTAAACCTAGAAATAAATCATTACAAATTATTAAAATCTACCGTGTACCAATTTTTTGCTGTTAATTAGTTAAATGCAACTAAAGATAGTCGAAGCTCCTGCGGATTAACATAATACAATACCTACTTTCAAGGCACCACGTTGAGGTATATATAAGGCTGTTTTTCTGTTGTGTATATAGATTAACTTTGTTACACTGTCAGTGGTAGAACACTATGTTCAGTGCACGATCGGTAATGAGCAATCCTAGAGCCAAAGACATCTATGGAAACGACAAATGGTGACATTTTATGATTTCATCTATCTATTATATACTAAAAGAAATATAAAGGTGTTTTTTGAGGCACCAGGTTGATCCACGTCATCCAAATTATCCGTGATGTTTAGATATAAAATTTAAGATTAAGATTTAATAAAAAATTATTATTTACGTAACCTATTGGATACAATATATATTGATAAGTCCATGTTCACTAATTAGACGTGCATGTAATTACCCATGGATGCCATTAACCTATTATCCCCGTACCCTTCAATATCCGTATCTTTCAATCTTAATAGACAAGTATACGGGTTAATGGGTTAGTAAGGAAAAGACATCTAGGTCACCAGCTCCAACCTCACGCCGCCTCCGGCGCCCTTTGGTGTTCGCACAAGATGCAGTTCGACGAGTTTGATTCATCTCGATCCGGTCGGCCTGTCACACTTATTTTCTCCATGCTTCCCCATGTCCCTATCTTGGAATCCCTCGCTGTTATATTCCTGCGTTCATCCTTAGAGCATGTCTACCAGACCCCTTAAATTCTGTCCCGTAAAACGCGAGTAGAGGGTCCTGTATTCGATTTTCATCGGCCGAAAACCCGTGCGAGCTAGCAGACCCCGTATCCCCACCCTGTAAAACAGAATCTCTCGTCGAACACCTTGTCTGCGTCGATGTCTGGTGGCGACGGCGAGGGCGTCGACGCGGCCGGAACGGAGGAAGGAGGATCCACGGCCTTGGATGGTCGTGGCGGCGTGAGGCCGACGCGGCTGAGTGCCTTTGTCTTCTGGGCCGGTGGGACACCCCTCTTGGCGGCCTTCGTCTTCAACCTGGCCCGCCCCCCTTCTTGGCAGCTGCAGCCGGCGGAGCAGCGGCCGGTGGAGCTGCGGCCGGTGCGCCGGCTTCGAAGATCTGCTTCGGGATCCTCTTCCTCTTCATCGGGATGGTGGCGGAGATCATGGCCGACACGTCGGCGTTTGGCTCGACATCAGCCACCGCGGTCGCCGGTGGTGCACCGCCGGCGGTCAGCGGGCCTTCCTGACTACCCATGGCAGCGAGATCCGGCCGAGTTTTGGCCGGGGAGGGCGAGTCGGAGGAGATCGGGCGGTGGCGGCGGCGGTTGGGCTTCGCTGAAATTGTTCGCGTGCAGGGGAAGGAAGAATACGGGGTTCGCCCTGTATTCCCCTCCCCACCCCGTAGAGGTAGTGGGCGGAGGGCCGCCCCGTATCCAAAACTGGAAAAAATCGATGCGGGGGCCTTTTTACGGGGCGTGCTAGACGGCCGGGTAGCGCCCAACCCCGTATTTCGGCAGTTATTTTACGGGATTGAGCCTTTTAAGGGGTCTGCTAGACATGCTCTTACTAGACTAGACCGTGACTACGTACAGCAGAGTCAAGCAGCTTGAGAGTCACCGGTGGGATGTTCCTGTGCCTCCCAGTGAATCACCGCTGCCAACAGCTTAGTGCAATTGTGGTTTTGCTTTCTTCCTAGTATTAGTTTTACTTACTAATAATTTAGCATTGGATGTGCCCGTAGTGTTTAAGCACTGATCCATGCATCTATTCATACGAGCTGGGATCTCTAGCCGAGCTATTCAGCTGCACTACGGTCGTGGTTCGTTCACCTAACATGTCCTTTGCAATCAACGTGTAGGAGTAGGCTTAGTTGGGAGACTTCTCATTATTCTTTTCCCATCTTATAAATTTCTCAATGAACTGAGGATTTGAAATTTGAAAGTAAAATTAATTTCTGATTTGAATATTGATTGAGCACTTCCACCGGCCTATAGCTTATGTGAATGCATGGATGCCAAATCCCGCAACCCGTAATTTTCCGGATCCATCTATTAACTACAACCCTAATATTTAAGAGAATACAATCACATTGATAGGTAGACCTCTGGCAACTGTGCTATTATTATGGGTAAAAGTGGAACTAGTTTATTTGCTTCTATTACTGTATCTATACATACATACTAATAAAGTACGAAGTGTTTCTCCCGGTCCAATACTTTTTTGAACTAATTTACCCTCCCACAAAATCACCTATTACCCTTAGCGCCACCTGTAAGTTTTCTAGACGATTTCTTTCGATTTCCTCTCTCCCGCGTCACGACTTGGGCTCATCCTTTGTTAGGATCCACATGGTCCACAGGCCCAATCATCTGAGCGGCTCTCCCTGCTGGCTCGATTTCTTGCTCATGACGTATATTTAATAGTCCCACCTCGCTCTATTAAACGAAAATATACCAGCTTATATACTTAGACAGATTGACTATCAACAAGCAGCCAAGTGACATGATCCCAATGAAATATAATGGAATGGCAATCGCATAGAGAGGAGGCTGACAACTTGCTGCAATGGGCCAGTGGCAGTGTGAGGAAGCAGAGGAGCGGGGGCGAGCGACAAGGAGACATGGCGGTGAGGAGGAGGAGCGGCAGGGGCGGCGCCGGGCTCGAGCATGCTACGTGAGGTTGTGTGTGGCCAGCGTGCGTGTAGTGCAGTGTGTTTGTGTGTGACTGTAGTGGCAGCGGCTGGGTGTTTAGTGTTAGGGTCTGGTAGTAATTTTTATTTTGAAATATTTTATAGGCATTATACAACTGCATTGACTAGGTGCTTATTTATTTAATTATTATTTTTTAGTTGGGTAAATTTTTTGTTCACATCCTGCACTACTGCAAGAGTAAAATCTCTTTCACAATTATGTGAAAGGGGATAATGTTGAATGTATAGTTAGTACAGTACAGTATTTATTTTCTATTTTTATTCGTCCAAGCTATCATTTACTTTGTGATCGTGTATTTCTTTTTTTCAACCTGGTTTGGTTAAACTACCTACTCATCCGTGTGTGTTCTTACAGATAAGCATTATTTTTTTATAAATACACCTAAGACAGCCACGGGATAGCGATGCCTCAAGCAAAAAAGCATGAATAGGCCTACTGGGATGGAAGGAGAGAAGGACTGAACGAGAAAAGAAAATACCTCTTTGTTTACCTTGGAATGAATTGCTCACCGTAATGGATGAATTTCTAGCAAAATGCTACGGGCAAACTGGACTAGGCCATCGCCTTAGACTTTTTCCCATCTAACAAAGCATTAAAAGAAAAAAACAAAACAAGTAGCAACTAAGTGAACGGATTGTGGGCCGATTTTAAAAAGAACACACCACCGGCACAATAAAGAGTAACTTCTTTCGCCGCAACGCGCGGACATTTTGCTAGTATGTCTAATTTATGTAGAGGCCGGGGCTATACTCCCCAATTTTAAAAAAGGGTATATATCTGAAAGTAGAGTTGGCATGTTCTTTATGTATGCACACGGATAGCGGTATCTTTTCTATGTGTATGTGGGTGTTATCGAATTTGGGAACACTAACCTTACATGAAGTCCACTTTCAAATGAAATGTCAGACTTATGCAATATATAGTGCATCTAGGTGAAGTAAGATGTAGATTTATTCACCTAACACGACCCGTAATTCTATTATAACAGTCGTTGTTAGGACCTTAATTATGCAAAGGGGTTACTTTCTTTACTATTCTATTGATCATTCAGAACTATACAAATTCTAAACTATGTAAGTTATGTATAAAATATTTGGAAATTTCGAAGGAAATATGTAGATACTATTGTTGTTGAAATGGTGGTTATAAATGTAACGAGAGGAAAATGTTTTTTTATCAAGGTTACACCGTCTATACTGTAGCCAAGAAAGGTTGTCCTTCAATTTTACCCACATCGTCTAGAACTTTTTCTTTCCCAAAGATAGAATATAGGTTTTATAAGCCACAATATTCACTTTGAAATTGTACTACAATAGGAGTATGTTCACCCATTGGTATCTCAACATCGCTAACATCTAATATATCTTTTCTTAAGTGTTTTTCATCCTATGCGATCAAAAGCAATAGTATCAGATTTTTCATGAAAAATATTTTTTTAATATCATAAGTTAATAAATATTGATCAATATATTTGTGTGAAAAGCAATGGTCAATGTTTGCGTCAAAAAAAGCAATGGTCAATGTAACAATGTTGCAATGGTCAATATAATGAGATAATTAGACACTTATTCTTCCGGTGTAAATTTGCTTGTGCTATATGGTCAATCATCTAAGTGGCCTCTAGTTTATCTCCCCCTTCATCGGTTGCTAATGTTTTTGGCAATTGGTTGAATGGGATTGATGATAAATATGGGACCGTGTTTAGGTGGGAGCGTTTGCCATTATTTGGTCGCTATGGCTATGTAGGAATGACAAGACTTTTAATAATATGGTGTCTTCTCCATTCCAGGTTATCTTTCGAGCCACGGCGACCCTACGATCATGGACAACTCTTCAACGTATGGAGTTTCGCGACTTGTTTATGGAGGGGTGTATGCGTTTGGAGGCCGCGGCGTGGGATATTTTCTCTAGACATGGATGGCAGCGTGATCTCCGAATAGATATATCACAGTCACGGTCCATTGGGTTATCTGCACGTTTTGTACTTTTTTATATACTATTCGTACTGGTTGTAAGTTGTGAAGATCTTTGGCTGTGTGCATCCTAGTTATGCAGAGGCCGGGTGTAAACATTGCTTTGAGTAATAAAACGCCCATTTCCAAAAAAAAACAATGTTGCATGTTCGATATAACACCAATTGCTAAAATGGTTTTTAATTTTGAAAGGTGGAGTTATACATGGATAATCTTGCACACTTTGACACAACGAGACGTCATGCTTTGGGGTTCATCTATATTTTGTGGTGCAATTATATGGTGCAATCATATGTCACATGTTAAGGCAAATGATGACAGTGTGTGGCGGCCTTAGTAATTTGGTTGGATTTTAGAAAAAAAGCTAATTTATGTTGTTGAAGATGTAGAAACATATACTGAACTAATGACTTCAACATTTCAGGCTATATTTGTACAATTCTATGATTAGACAAAGCACAAGACGCTTTGATGTTACATTTATGTATCATACCACAGACTTAAGTTTGTATATACAATCTATGCGTATATACATATGTTTTGTGTTTAGAGTGGTGTGTATTCACATGTGTTTATAAATGGAATCATATTTTTAATATCATAGTACAAATTCTATGAAACCCTTTTTAAACAACTTCTAGATGCTGCGCGAGGGCAGCTGTGCTAGTTTCTTTTAGAAAGGGCAAAAGCAGCTAAGAGCACCGCTTTCGTTTCTTCATGTTACTCAAGAGCTTGGCTTTGGCAAGGAGCCAGGCTGCCGTCTCCTACTTGGCTTTCGAGATCACGAAGTCCTGGGTGGTCTGGACGTGCTAGAAGACTCTCTTATATCTCTCGTTCCGAACTTGTCAAAGTATAAGGATTATGAGAGAAGAAATGCCCCTCTATTATGATTTCAAGGCGCTATGCTTAATCTGACACATCCTTTTCTGTTGCTTCACAGACCTCGTACCATTGTGCCGAGAGGATAAGTTCCGCTACACTCTTCCATGACCACTGTTTGTTGCATCTCGGCTTCACGCCCTGAGCATGTAACTGAAGGGGTATGAAAATTCCCAAGGCCTCCCAAAACTTCGAGAACAAACCAAGGCAGTGGGTGTTTCAGTTCATTCGCTTCCACAACATGATGAGCAACTCGTGAGGTGCTCGTGCCTTGCCGGAGAGCAAATGCTCGGCAATCTTATAGGAGGAAAGAAAACAAGTAATAGTACTTCAAACTAGTGGACATTAATGGCGTAGAGCCATGTCAATGTGTCATATCGAAATATTAATATATCAACCACATGATACAATTTCGAAACCATTGTTATGGCAAATAGCACAATCAAGCCGAAGAGAAAAAACAAGAGAAGGAGAGAGACACTAGTGCCGACATCGCCAGAACGACGAAAAAGCTCGGATGACTCGCCACCGTTGCGTACCCCGGAGAAGTTCCACCACGCTCCTATACCTCAGAATCATCGCATACCAAGCAGTACCTTCAAAAAAGAATGCGGCAACAACGACGTTGTTGCCCGCCCTGATCCTAGGATTGCTCCCGGCACGCGGAGGGGAGTGGAGAACGGGTACATCAGATGTCCTTCAAGAAGGAACGATGGCGCTCACAGGCGTCACTGCGTCGGTGCCGATGGGACCGACATGGATTTCTTCCAACCCAAAAAAACCACAATCCTCGACAATCCGTCGCGCTCCACCAAACTTGCCCACTACAAAAATAGCCTCCATACGCGGCGGATTTTTGGGGCGGCACAACCAAAAAGTACCTCCAAATGTTGGATACACAGCGGATAAGCGATCACGGCACCATTTTGTCGTGACGGCCACTTATACGCCATGGCTGACACGGCGCCGACAATTTTTTAGCGCCATCGTACGCGATCGGGGAAGCCGACGGATTAAATGCCCTAGTAGATGGATGGAGGCATATACTAGTGGGCCGAGCTTTGTAATTGACATTTACAACGCGTCCCCTCGCTGCTGACTGGACAAGCATCCCGCGTTGACTAGACAAACACCATGCGTTGGATGGAGGCATATACTTGCTAACTGGTGTGGCCTACTACCAGCGAAGCCTTTATATCTCCTTTAGCTTCCGCTTTCGCTCCCGATCTTGATCTAGTCTCTTGTACTCCCTACGACAGTACTCTCCCCAATTCTTCCTCTGATAGACGGTAGCGGTTGGCGGCGGTGAGATCAAAGCTGATGGAACACTATGTAAGTTATCGATAGTTTTTATCGATCTCTACTGATCCTCTATCCTATATTAATCATAAGATAATTTAGGGATATTCCTCTCTGTTAGATTTGCTACTTTGCTACTGTGGCCAGAGACCTCAGCTATGTCACGTAGTCACTAACGAGAACGCTGGCCGCAGGTTGTTCCTCCGGTGCAACTACACACTGCCGAGGTGCGCTTTCATCACATGGATTGGTCCTCCGAACACCCAAGCCGATGTCACCATCAGTGGCGGTGACGACAAAAATTACAACGACGACAAGATGGAACTTCCGTCCCAGGCCAAAATCGAGTATAAAGCCGGTGAACATAGGGCGAAATCCAATGGCCTTGTGGTGCTAGAGGAAATTCCATCGGTGTATTGATATATAATTTTATATCATGGTATTTAATAAATATATTTGATTACTGCGTTCATCAAATTTTGTTGTTTGGTTACTTTACTATTTATGTTGTCAATCACGAGAGAGTCAGACTCGTTAACCACCTAACTAGCCTACTATGACCAATGGCCTTTTAAGCAAGTCAGGCCCATCATACAAACCCTACATTTATATAATATAGGGAACACTAACTTCTCTCTATGCCGCCGCACTATCCTCTCTTCTAACCCTAGATCTCCCTCCACTCTCTCTCTCTCCCTCCATGACTAACACAAGATTCTAGAACCATCTATCTCCATTAGGTCTTATGGTGTATAGGTCAGCGCCGTGCTGATTCATGGCACGGAGGCATCCTGTGCGCCGTGCTGATCCACCGGGTGGAAGGCGCTGGCATCCAGCGATCCACCAGTGGCCAGATTCGACCAGATCCACCGCCATGTAGAATCTCGTGCAAAATAGAGAGAAGCTCAATTTTAGAATTTTTCAGTTTTATTCCCCTCTTTCCCTATTAATATTTCTTTTTTTTTCTTTTTTTTAGAGAGGCTCAAGATATCTTGTAACGGAAATGGAATTATATCTTAATGTTATAGAAATTTTAGATTTGTCGAATTGCAATGGATTAGCAACCTTAATCAGTTATTATTAATATAATTAACTTTCAGTAATGCTGGATGGTGTAACACGGGAAATAATGCGCAGTTACATGGTACTAAAGTTCCGCCATCTTCAGTAATGTAACGTGGCACATCCTCTACCGCGTCGCGGAAGCGCTAGATCGGCGGATCATATTGTGTCGAGCCAAAAAAATCCACCGCCGTTTTAGAATCTCCGACGCAGTTATCCCTAGCGGATTTTTTGCGTGCCAGTGTGAGAGAGAGACAACTAAGGTTGTGCCTCAGCATCTATAAGTGCCAGGGCCTGCTCTCCATGTTGTAGTGGCTGCCCACGAACATACGCCAACACGGTCGCAATCATAATAGATGTTAACCATGAAAAACGCTATGATGCCAATTAGACCAAGAAGACTGCCGAAGACAAGGGATGGCAGGACCGTAACCACGTGGGAGGTAACAACCTCCACCGCCATAAGAAGTAGAAGACGTGACACAACAATAGAAGCACACCAGGCTAACATAGGCCCAGCCATGACTAGATTGGGCCTGTGAAGCCCCCGCCTCCGCACTGCAGGATACGCTGCTCTGTTGCCACCACCCCCATCTCGACATACCCACTTGCCAACCAGAAGAATCCACACCCAAGTCCTAGCCCAGCCCGACATGACCCATATCGGTCCCAAAGGGTCCAACTCTAGGACTATAGGGTAACGCTGGCCAAGACCATCGTCATGTCGTCCCCTGCTACCAAGAAGCTGCGCCAACACCCCACCACCATCTGGGCCTCGCCGGAGCTTAGCCGGTCTCCGTGCACCGCCGCCGGGTAGAGCCCTCCCAGGCCGAGCCACCTGTGACGGGTAGAGGAAGGGGTCTCTGCCACCGGCCCCGCAACGACACCCTGCGGGCAACACCCGCAGGCACCCTCCGGCAGCGGGATGGGGGAGGGAAGGGACGGTTCTGAAGAGACGGGGAGAAAGGGTCGCCACCCCGGTCGCCTCGAATGGGGAGGTGGCGCATGGGGCCACGAGAGTTTTTTTTTTAATTTTGTCCCTATCTTCGGCCATCACGTCAATATGTCATCGGTTGTTTATATTCTACTCAAATCAGGGAGTATGTGTCAATGGCAGTGTTGTCAGTCAGTTAAGCCCGATTTTCAAGAAATAAGTTAGCCTTTGTGTATTCTGTTCTGAAAATAAAATAAAATGCTTTGTTCAAAAAAAAAAAACATGCATATATGCTTAACAGTGCCAGAGCTATGATTTCATATCCAATAGAACTTGTAGTCATTTGAGTTTTTCTGCTGGTCGCCCTCTTTATAATATGTTTCAATTTGAGTTCAACATATATGCACATATATATCATTGCGCTAAGCGGGTACTGTTCTTCTCCATTTGATTCAGGGAATATCAGGTCTCCTATTAATAAATAGCTTAAGTTTTCCATTATATATATGACAGTAGTACACATAAACTTTATCAGCATGTTCATCTAGTTCGACATTTGCGTATTTCATTCCATAAGCTATGAATGGTCGAAAGAGTTCACACTTTTAGAAGGAAAAGAAGTAAGGAACTTGGCAATTGCCCGTTGATAATGTCATGGTTGGATAATACTCCCCGCTGAACTCGGTTGTGTTGGTTGTTATGGTTGTGGGGAGAACAATGCGTACCCGTTGGGGTGCATCAGTACGTGTTAATAAGGTAGAGAAAAGTCCCCTACGTGGCTTACACAAGATATATGAGTCCTGGTGGAGTACTACTCCATACCGATTGTAAACAGGAAAAATACAACTCCAACACCCCCCCCTTAATCTAAAGCTTGGAAAGGTTTAGATTACTTTTGAACTCATTGAGCTTTGTAGAGCATAGTGTCTTTGTGAAACCATCTGCAATCTGATCCTTGCTGGAGATAAATTTGATCTCAAGTTGTTTACTAGCAACTCGTTCCCGAACAAAATGGAAGTCAATCTCAATATGCTTGGTACGAGCATGAAACACAGGATTAGCAGAAAGGAAAGTAGCACCAAGATTGTCACACCATAAACAAGGTTTTTCAAGAAGAGAGATACCCAACTCTCGAATTAAGGCTTCAAGCCAAATCAATTCTGTAGTAGCATTAGCAAGTGCTTTGTACTCAGCTTCAGTGCTGGAACGTGACACAGTGGGCTGTTTCCTAGCACTCCATGATATGAGATTAGGACCAAAGAAAATAGCAAAACCTCCTGTAGAACGACGATCATCAAAATCTTCTGCCCAATCTGCATCTGAAAAGGCACTAAGAAGTGTGGAATTGGACTTACTAAACGTTAGTCCAACTGTACATGTACCATGAATATACCGCAATATCCGTTTAACTACCGTCCAATGAGTGGTGGTAGGGGCATGAAGGAACTGGCATACCTTGCTAACTGAGAAGCATATGTCTGGTCGTGTCAAAGTCAAATACTGAAGAGCACCTACAATGCTTCTGTATCGAGTACTATCTTCAGGACCAAGCAGAGTACCATCATGAAGTGATAATGTGTCATTGGTAGACAAGGGTGTGGGAGATGAGGAACAATCTTGCATACCAACACGTTTCAGAATATCAGTAGCATACTTCTCTTGATTCAACAGTAAACCATTAGACTGTCTGTGAACCTCAAGACCCAAAAAATAATGAAGATCACCAAGATCTTTAAGTGCAAACTCATGACTGAGATTCTTAAGAAGAGTTGTGATTGCATCATTAGAGGAACTGGTGACAATAATATCATCAGCATATATGAGGAGAAATATCTGAATACCTGCATGATCAAATAGAAAAAGATAGGTATCTGCCTTGGATGGTATGAATCCAAGTGTATGAAGCTTATTACTTAACCGAGAATACCAAGCCCGAGGTGCCTGTTTCAGTCCATAAAGAGCTTTATCAAGTTTGCAGACATAGTTTGGGGTAGCGGAAGACTCAAAACCAGGTGGCTGTTTCATGTAAACCTCCTCTTCTAGAACACCATGTAAGAACACATTCTTGACATCTAGCTGCCGTAGACTCCAACCTTGTGAGACAGATATTGACAGAACAATTCTAATAGTGGCAATTTTAACAACTGGACTGAAAGTATCCTCATAATCTATACCATATCGTTGTTTGAATCCTTTTGCAACAAGACGAGCTTTATACCTGTCAATTGTACCATCAGCATTTTTCTTGATACGGTAAACCCACTTGCAGTCAATGACATTCCTTTTAGAACTTGGAGGAACTAGGTGCCACGTGTTATTAGTCATGAGAGCATCATACTCATCTTGCATAGCGAGTCTCCAATTTTCATCAGAGAGAGCCTCATGAAGATTTGCTGGTTCTCCTGTAGATGTCAACAAAGCCCATCGAACAGTACCATCAGTACGAATTTTTGGATTCTTAATACCTTTTTGTAGACGAGTGCGCGGTCCAATGACAGACAAGTTTGCACCATTATCTGGCATAGAAGATCCCTCAGGTGGGGAGACATCACTGTCACCTGACCGCAGCGACCCCGAGGGAGCAGTGGCGCTGGGAGAGTTGTCGCTGTTGGGGTCCATGTGACGCTGCAGGGGAGACACGGCTGCGTCGCTGTCGTGGGCCGTACCCTGGCGCACAGGCGAGCCAGCGTCGACCGCGTCGTGGCGGGAGTCAGAGGGACTGCAGGGCGCGCAGGGCGGGAATGTTGGAGATATGCCCTAGAGGCAATAATAAATGTAGTTATTATTATATCTTTGTGTTTATGATAAATGTTTACATTCATGCTATAATAGTATTAACAAGGAAACATTGATACTTGTGTGATTTGTAAACTTAATTTGAAGTCCCTAGTATAGCCTCTATACTTCACTAGCTTGTTGGTTGATTAAATGATTGTGGTTTCCCTATCATGAACATTGAGATGTTATCAACAACAAGATCATATCGTTAGGAGAATGATATGGTGGACATACTCCTATAGATAAGCGTAGCATAAAGATCAAGTCATTTCAATAGTTCAATTGCTATATGCTTTCTGATACATAGTAACCTAATTCCTTCGACCATGAGATCATGCATATCACCTTTACCGGATGGATGCTTTGATGACATCAAACACCACACCGTAACTGGGTGGCTATAAAGGTGGCATTGAGTGTTCGGAAAGTATTGGTTGAAACACATGGATCAAGAGTGGGATTTGTCCATCCATATGACGGATAGATATACTCTGGGACCTCTCGGTGGAATGTCATCCAATTAGCTTGCAAGCATGTGACTGGCTCACAAGGGATCACATATCACGGGAACGAGAAAAGAGTACTTATCGGTAACGAGGTTGAACTAGGTATGCAGAGATACCGACGATCATAACCTCGGATAAGTAAACTATCGTGAGACAAAGGGAAATTGGTATCGTATGTAAGTGGTTCATTCGATCGCAAAGTAATCGTAGAAATATGTGGGAGCCATATGAATTTCCAGATTCCTCTATTGGTTATTGTTCGGAGAAGTGTCTCGATCATGTCCGCATAATTCACGAACCGTAGGGAGACACACTTAAGGATTCGACGTTGTTTGAGTAGTTATGGTATTATGAGAAAGAGACCGAATGTTGTTCGAAGTCTCGGATGGGATCCGGGATATCACGAGGTGATCCGAAATGGTCCGGAGAATAAGATTCATATAAGGAAAGTCCCGTTTCGGAGTTCGGAAATGATTCCGGTGTTTTCATCGGGAATGTTCTAGAAGGTTCCGGAATGTCCGGCACTCCGGGGGGGGAGGGGTACATGAATGTGTCATTACATATTGGAATGATTTCATCATGTAATAAGTGTTCTTGCTGTTCCAAATAAAGGATTAAATTGAATCCTAAAACTGAAAAGTCAAATGGCCAGTTTGAAAGTCAAACGGCTAAAACAGGAAACTGTGGGAAACAAGCAAGAGGAGGTTGAAACCGACTTGGGGGAGGAGTCCCTCCTCTCCAAGCCGGCTGCCCACCTAGGCCGAGTTGGGGAGGACTCCTCCCTACTGGCGCACGGCCCTCCACCTATAAAAGGAGGCGGGGCCTCCTCCTCTAGACACACAAGTTCCTATCCTCTAATCTAAATCCTAGCCCTAGACTCCGGTTTAGAGCCGCTTTGGTTTAGAGCTTATAATTGCACTAGCCTTCGGATTAGAGCCTTCTAATTGGTGTGTCTAAACCCTAGACCACTAATAGCTCTCTCATACTCCACCATACTGGCTCGGCTTAAGCGAAGCCTGCGGATCTCCCTCTACTTCCGTACCACGCCGTTGTCTTTGCCGAATCGCGAGGAGAGTGCTACAACCTTCGCTGGAACAAGGGAGAGGAAGGTCTTCGTCGAGTACCGAACGTGTGACCGATCGGAAGCGCTCTTAGGAGCATAGCCGGAAGGATCGTCTACGATCTTGAGATCGGGAAAATCGACTACATCACCCACGAGAATCCGCTCTCGTTAAACACTTTGGAATCTTCGAGGTAAGTTATTCCATCGACTCGTTGCTACAATATATTAGATAGATCTTGGCTTGTTTGTTTGTATGCGATAGAAAATTTTGTTTTCCATGCTACGAAACCCTACGGTGGTATCGAGCTGTCTATATGTAGATCTGTTGCCTGAGTAGAACACAATGGTCATTGTGGGCGTTGATGCTTTTATTGTCGATTGCTTCTTGTGTACTTTGCATCTTGCGGTATGTTGGGATGAAGCGGCCCGGGCTAACCTTACGTGACATCGTTCATGGGACTTGCTCCGCTTGACATGCAACTTGTATTGCATAAGTGGCTTTAGGTGCCTGTTTCTCCTAGCATAGTTAAGATCCAATTTACAACGGGTGATCAACAATGCTAGTATCAATGTTGTGGTTCTTGTTCGTAAGTTAGAACGACACTTATTGAAAGCCCCAAACCACGTAAAATATGCAAAAGAAAGTAGAGGCGTCTAACTTTGTTTTGCAGGGGTGTGTAGTGATGTGATATGGCCATGATTGTGATTATATTTGATGTATGCAATGTTCCTTATTGTAAGTTGGCAACCGGCTGGAGCCATATGGTTGTCTTTAATTTATGTTAAGACCCGCGTGTCAATTCAAAGTAGTTGTAATAGTTGAAGCCGGTGGATGACAACCATGGAGAAGCGTCATTGACCTTGATGCAATGCCGGTGATGATGGAGATCATGTTCGTGCTTAAAGATGGAGATCGGAAGCACAAAGAAGAAAGGCCATATCATATCACATATTATTGAATTGCATTTGATGTTAATCCTTTATGCATCTTGTATTGCTTAGTAGACGACGGTAGCATTATAAGATGATCCCTCATGCACATGAATTTCAAATCATAAAGTGTTCACCCTTAGTTAGCACCGTTGCTAAAGCTTGTTGTTTCGAAGCACCACGTGATGATCGGGTGTGTTAGATTCTGCAAGTGTATACAACGTGAGCAAGCCAGATTTGCTCATGCGGAAACTAAGGTTTGATCTTGACGAGCCTAGCATGTACAGACATGGTCTCGGAACACGGATCACCGAAAGGTAAAGCATGAATCATATAGTAGATATGATGAACATGATGATTGTTCGCCATTGAAACTATATCAACTCTCGTGATGATCGGTGTTGATGTGTTGGATTTGGTTCGTGTGATCACTAAAACAATGTGAGGGATGTTGTTTTGAGTGGGAGTTCACCTAGTTTAATTTCATTAATTAATTTGAACTCAATTTGTCATAAACTTAGTCTAAACTATTGCAAATATGTTGTAGATCAATGGTAGCCCCTACCATCAATTTTAATGCGTTCCAAGAGAAAGAAAAGTTGAAAAACAATGGAAGCAACTTCGCGGATTGGTTCCGCAATTTGAGGATTGTCCTCACAGCTGGTAATTTGACCTATGTCTTTGGATGCACTTGGGTGACCCACACTGCGTGATGCTCCGATGAAGTAAAGAATGTTTACCTCGCTCGGAAGAATCGACTCCATAGTTCAGTGTGCTATCTTGTATGGTTTGGAATCGGAGCTTGAGAAAAGGTTTGAAGAGTCGACCCATATGATATTGTCGAGGATCTCAAATTGATTTTTGAGACTCATGCGGCAATTGAAAGCTATGAGGCTTCTGAAAAGTTCTTTAACTGCAAGATGGAAGAAGGCAGCTCCGTCAGTGAGCATGTGCTTAAGATGTCTGGGCACGTAAACAAACTTCAAAGCTTGGGTATAGTGATTCCTAATGCTTTGGGGATTTACCGTGTCCTCCAATCACTACCACCAAGTTACAAGAACTTTGTGATGAACTACAACATGCAGAACATGAACAAGACGTTGCCAGAACTCTTTGCCATGTTGAAATCTGCAGAAGTGGAGATAAAGAAAGAGCACCAAGTGTTGTTGGTCAATAAGACCACCAAATTCAAGAAAGGCAAGTCTAAGCAGAAGGGACACTTCAAGAAGGGTGGTAAGAAAGTTACCACGCGAAGAAGACCAAGGCTGGACCCAATCCACGATCTTGAGTGCTTTTCTTGCAAGGGAGAAGGTCCTTTGGGCGGAATTGCCCAAAGTACTTGGCGGATCTGAAGAACGGCAACATCAAGAAGAAAGGTATATCGATATACATGTTATTGATGTGTATCTCACTAGTACTCGTAGTAGTGCACGGGTATTTGATCTTGGTTCGGTTGCTCATATTTGTAACTCAAAGGTCTTTGCGAATAAACGGAAGCTAGCGAAGAACGAGGTGACGATGCGCGTGTGAAATGGATCAAAGGTTGATGTGATCGCGGTCGGCACGCTACCCCTTCATCTACCATCAGGATTAGTTTTATACTTAAATAATTGTTATTTAGTTCCTGTGTTGAGCATGAACATTATATCAGGATCTTGTTTATTGCGAGAAGGTTACTTGTTTAAGTCAGAGAATAATGGTTGTTCGATTTATATGAGTAATATGTTTTATGCACATGCACCTTTGATAGATGGTCTATTCTTATTGAATCTCTGTAGTGGAAATACACATATCAACAACATTGAGGCTAAACGTTTGAAATCAAGCGATAATTTGACCTATATGCGGCACTGTCGTCTTGGTCACATTGGAGTGAAGCGTATGAAGAAACTCCATTCCGATGGACTTCTTGAATCACTTGATTTTGAATCACTTGAAAGATGCGAAGCATGTCTGATGGGAAAAATGACTAAGACTCCATTTTCTGGTATGATGGAGCGAGCTACGGACTTATTGGAAATCATACATACCGATGTGTGTGGTCCAATGAGTGTAGCATCACGCGGTGGTTATCGTTATGTTCTTACCTTCACGGATAACTTGAGTAGATATGGGTATATCTATTTCATGAAACATAAGTCCGAAACTTTCGAGAAGTTTAAGGAGTTTCAAAGTGAGGTAGAGAATCAACGTAACAAGCGTGGAGGTGAATATCTAAGTTACGATTTTGGCGAGCATTTGAAGAAATGCGGAATACTTTCACAGTTGACACCGCCGGGAACACCACAGCGTAATGGTGTGTCCGAACGTCGTAATCGAACTCTCTTAGATATGGTTCGTTCTATGATGTCACTTACAGATTTACCGCTATCATTTTGGGGTTATGCATTAGAAACAGCCGCATTCACTTTAAATAGGGCACCGTCTAAATCCTTTGAAACGACACCGTATGAATTATGGTTTGGGAAGAAACCTAAATTGTCGTTCCTTAAAGTTTGGGGATGCGAAGCCTATGTAAAGAAGTTACAGCCGGACAAGCTTGAACCCAAAGAGGAAAAATGCGTCTTCATAGGATATCCAAAAGAAACTATTGGGTATACCTTCTATCATAGATCCGAAGGCAAAATCTTCGTTGCCAAGAATAGATCCTTTCTAGAGAAGGAATTTCTCTCGAAAGAAGTGACTGGAAGGAAAGTAGAACTCGACGAGGTTGTCGAACCTTCTCTCGAATTGCAGTAGCGCAGACCGGAAGAAGTTCCTGTGGTGCCTGCACCAATAAGAGAGGAAGCTAATGATGGTGATCATGAAACTTCGTTTGAAGTTGCTACAGAGCCTCAGAGGTCAACGAGAACTCGTACCACTCCAGATTGGTATGATCCCGTTATGAGTGTCATGTTGGTGGACAACACCGATGACCCCGAGGCATATGAGGAAGCGATGATGAGCCCAGATTCCAATAAATGGCAAGAAGCCATGAACCGAGATTGGATCCATGTACGAAAACCAAGTATGGACTTTGGTGGACTTACCGGATGGCGCCGAAAGGTCACGAGAACAAATGGATTTTCAAGAAGAAAACAGATGTTGATGGTAATGTTATCGTCTATAAAGCTCGACTTGTCGCAAAAGGGTTTCGACAAATTCAAGGAGTTGACTACGATGAGACTTTCTCACCAATGCGAAGCTAAAGTCTGAGGATTATGTTAGCAATCGCTGCATATTATGATTATGAGATATGGCAGATGGATGTCAAAACAGCATTCCTCAATGGAGATATTGATGAAGAGTTGTATATGATGCAACCCAAAGGTTTTGTCGATCCTAAATATGCTAACAAGGTATGCAAACTTCAACGGTCCATCTATGGATTGAAGCAAGCATCCCGAAGTTGGAATCAACGTTTTGATAAGGTGATCAAAAGTTTTGGTTTTATACAAACTTATGGAGAAGCTTGTATTTACAAGAAAGTGAGTGGGAGCTTTGTAGCATTCTTAATACTATATGTGGATGACATATTGTTGATTGGGAATGATGTAGACCTTCTTAATAGTGTCAAGGAATATTTGAATAATAGTTTTTCAATGAAGGATCTTGGCGAAGCAGCTTACATATTAGGCATAAAGATTTATAGAGATAGATCGAAACGCCAAATATCATTGTCACAGAGTACATATTTGGACAAAAGTTCTAAAGAGGTTTGGAATGGAAGAAAGCAAGAAAGGGTTCTTGCCCATGTTGCCCAATACGACCTTGAGTAAAACTCAAAGTCCGACATCGTAAGATAGAGAAAGGATGAGTAAGACTCCTATGCCTCAGCCATAGGATCTCTAATGTATGCCATGCTATGTACTAGACCTGACATTGCATATGCTGTTAGTTTAACTAGCAGATATCAAAGTGATCCAGAGTGGATCATTGACAATGATCAAAAACATCCTTAAGTACTTGAGAAGAACTAAGGATATGGTTCTTTCTTATGGAGGTGATGAACAACTCGTTGTTAATGGTTACACCGATGCTAGTTGGAACACCGATCCGGATGATTCTATATCACAACTGGATAATGATTTATTTTGAATGGTGCAGCTTAGCTGGAGGAGTGCAAAGCAAAGCGTTGTGGCGAGATCTTCAACTGAATCGGAATACATGGCTGCTTGAGGCTTCACAAGAAGCGATATGGATGAAAGAGTTCATTACAGAGCTGGGTGTGGTTCTAGTCTGCGCTGGACCCAATGTCTATCTACTGTGATAACATGGGCGCCATAGCCAATGCGCAAGAACCAAGGTCACACAAGAAGCTGAAGCACATCAAGCTGCGTTTTCACGCTATTCGAGAACATATCCAGGATGGGGATATAAAGATTTGCAAAGTACACACAGATCTGAATGTGGCGGATCCGTTGACTAAACCTCTCCCGAGGGCAAAACATGACCAACACCAAACTGCCATGGGTGTTCAGTATATTACCATGTAATCTAGATTAGATGACTCTAGTGCAAGTGGGAGACTGTTGGAGATATGCCCTAGAGGCAATAATAAATGTAGTTATTATTATATCTTTGTGTTTATGATAAATGTTTATATTCATGCTATAATAGTATTAACAAGGAAACATTAATACTTGTGTGATTTGTAAACTTAATTTGAAGTCCCTAGTATAGCCTCTATACTTGACTAGCTTGTTGGTTGATTAAATGATTGTGGTTTCCATATCATGAACATTGAGATGTTATCAACAACAAGATCATATCGTTAGGAGAATGATATGGTGGACATACTCCTATTGATAAGCGTAGCATAAAGATCAAGTCATTTCAATAGTTCAATTGCTATATGCTTTCTGATACATAGTAACCTAATTCCTTCGACCATGAGATCATGCATATCACCTTTACGGATGGATGCTTTGATGACATCAAACACCACACCGTGAATCGGGTGGCTATAAAGGTGGCATTAAGTGTTCGGAAAGTATTGGTTGAAACACATGGATCAAGAGTGGGATTTGTCCATCCACATGACGGATAGATATACTCTGGGCCCTCTCGGTGGAATGTCATCCAATTGGCTTGCAAGCATGTGACTTGGTCACAAGGGATCACATATCACGGGAACGAGAAAAGAGTACTTATCTGTAACGAGGTTGAACTAGGTATGCAGAGATACCGACGATCATAACCTCGGATAAGTAAACTATCGTGAGACAAAGGGAAATTGGTATCGTATGTAAGTGGTTCATTCGATCACAAAGTAATCGTAGAAATATGTGGGAGCCATATGAATTTCCAGATTCCTCTATTGGTTATTGTTCGAAGAAGTGTCTCGATCATGTCCGCATAATTCACGAACCGTAGGGAGACACACTTAAGGATTCGACGTTGTTTTGAGTAGTTATGGTATTATGAGAAAGAGACCGAATGTTGTTCGGAGTCTCAGATGGGATACGGGATATCACGAGGTGATCCGGAATGGTCCGGAGAATAAGATTCATATAAGGAAAGTCCCGTTTCGGAGTTCGGAATGATTCCGGTGTTTTCATCGGGAATGTTCTAGAAGGTTCCGGATTGTCCGGCACTCTGGGGGGGGGGGAGGGTACATGAGTGTGTCATTGAATGATTGCATCATGTACTATTCTTGCTGTTCCAAAAACATGAAAGTCAAATTGCCAGTTTGAAAGTCAAACGGCTAAAACAGGAAACTGTGGGAAACAGGAAACTGTGGGAAACAAGCAAGAGGAGTTGGAACCAACTTGGAGGAGGAGTCCCACTCCTCCAGGCCGGCGCCCATCCCTAGGCCGAGTTGGGGAGGGACTCCCTCCCTCCCCTGGCGCGCCTAGCCCCTCCACCCATAAAAGGAGGGGCAGGGCTCCTCCTTGAGACACACAAGTTTCCACCTCTAATCTCAGGTTTAGAGCCGTTTGGTTTAGAGCTTCTAATTGCTTTAGCCTGCGGTTTAGAGCCTTCTAATTGGTGTGTCTAATCTCTAGACCACTAATAGCCCTCTCTCATAATCCACCATACTCGCTCCGGCTTAAGGCGAAGCCCTGCGGGATCTCCCCTCTACTTCCGGTACCACGCCGTTGTGCTGCCGGAATCACGAGGAGAGTGCTACAACCTCCGCTGCCTGCTGGAACAAGGGAGAGGAAGGTCTTCGTCGAGTACCGAACGTGTGACCGACTACGGAAGCGCTGCCGGAACGCAGCGCCGGAAGGATCGTCCACACGATCTTGAGATCGGAAAGAGTACGACTACATCACCCACGAGAATCCGCTCTCGTTAAACACTTTGGAATCTTCGAGGGTAAGTTATTCCATCGACTCGTTGCTACAATCTAGTAGATAGATCTTGGCTTGTTTGTTTGTATGCGATAGAAAATTTTTGTTTTCCATGCTACGAACCCCTACAGTTGGGTGGTAGATGGGAGGGGAAGGTTGAAGAGGTGGCTTGGGTGAGGCGCCTCCATAGGGAGCAGGAGGGCGGCGAGAAGCGGCGTTGACAGAGGAGGTGAAAGTGCCAACGTTTTGACCAGTGGCGGCGAGCATATTTTCACGGTACTCATAGGACAAAAGCTGAGAGCACATATCATTGAGGGTTGTAGCAGGATTGGCGTTGATGGAGGCAACAAGAGGATTAAAAGTACCATCAAGACCATTGAGGATGTAGTCCTTGAGCTCATCATCATCAATCGGCTTTCCTGCAGCAGCAAGCTCAGAAGCAAAACCCTTCATCTTTGTCAGGAATTGAGTAGCATTCATGTCGATCTTTTTTGTGTTGGTGAGAGCGCCACGAAGAGTAGAGACCCTTGTTTTGGATTGAGTAGTGTAGAGGCTGGTGAGGGTAGTCCACACATCCTTGGCATGAACAAGACCAAAAACATTGGGTAGCATCTCATTAGAAAGAGAATTCACCAGGTAGCTCATAACCTGTTGATCTTTGAGGGCCCAAGCATCATGGTCGGGGTTGGGGATGAATATTTTCTTGTGATTTGCATCTTCAGCTTCAAGCTGCTGAGGGGGGGGGGGGGGGCCGCATCAGAACCATCGAGGATGCCCATGACACGGGCAGCACGAAGGGTAGGCAGAGCTTGGGTCTGCCATAGGAGAAAGTTTTCTCGAGTTAGCTTGGTGGCAGGCGGCGCCCCAAGAGAGGCCGACGGAGAAGGTGTCGAGGACGACATGGTCCTGGCGATCTAGGGTTTTGGGGAGGGTGGGATATATGTGGTTGTTTTGGATGGAATTTGTGGGGAATAGGTAAAGGATGCCTTGATCTATAGAGAGGGGATGATCTTGGGATTTTTGGAGGGGAGGAGGAGGGCCGACGGCGATGGAGAAGGTCCGGCGGTCGGCGGCGGCTAGAAGGGAAGAGACAATGCTCGTGATACCATGTTGGTTGTTATGGTTGTGGGGAGAACGATGCGTACCCGTTGGGGTGCATCGGTACGTGTTAATAAGGTAGAGAAAAGCCCCCTACGTGGCTTACACAAGATATATGAGTCCGGGTGGAGTACTACTCCATACCGATTGTAAACAGAAAAAATACAACTCCAACAGGTTGAACTCCAATATGGATCGCTAAAGGCAGCAGCTTGTGGTCTCTATCTCCTTGGAAGTGCGAAGCTCTGCAACTCCCTCTTCAGAGCATTGCTTCATGAATGATTCTAACTTCGGGAGCTCTGCAGTCTATAGAGAGATGGTCTTGCCCGCAGCCTTGTGACATATGGTGAGATTCATACCGGGAGATCAGCAGTCTATAGACATGGCCGCATAGTTCCTCGCAACACCTGCAGATGTTACTTTACAAGTTACCATAGAACACTCTTTTTTCTCTGGCAGATAAAATCTCACGAGCCCCAACTTATCTTTTGACAGATTTGGAGCCTGTTGAAAGTTGCATGATGCCTCCTAGTCCTATCATTGCTAGAGCAGAGAATTTCACATTCATATGAACCTGATCATCATCAGTTTGTATTATCGACAACTCATGCATTGGGGCTCTTGTCAGCTCCTAACACATTTCAATTTATTGATCAAACGAGATGGGGTCTTCATAACTGGAATTTTCTATCGGTATTATATAGTTCAATCACTAAATGAAGGGGTCTGTCAACTTCATATGTCCATTTCAGTGTAGCCATTCTTATATATTTCACATATTGATCAATTGTATTGCTACTTCGGCACATGTTGCACAACATATCTTTTAATAAGTTCGAGTTCTTCTTTTGTGAGGAAAGACGTACGGTTTGGATCAATAGAGCATAGAATTTTTTAAATAGCCTGGCTATGGACATTTGGGAGACCTCCCGCTATAGCTATGCCCTTTATAGGATAAATAAAATAAAAACCGCTAATAACCCGCTAAGCATGATTTTGCCCTCAAATAGTCTCTCATTAGCCGCTAAAACAGAGGTGAATTGGAGGCATCACGTGCTATCTGAATTTCTGTTCAAACTGATCCGATAGAACTTGTGAGATGAATGGTTCAAATATTTGTTTCTGTTGAATAGTTGAATGAGTTTTAGATAAAATCATATTTGATTCACAGTTTCCACTTTATTTGACAAGATATGACTGAAAATTTCCTTTTTTTTTGAAAAAAGGCTAAATGGATTATGATGTAGGTTTGCTATAGCCTTTATTAGCTTCTCAAAATGCCATCGCTCAATGAAATATCCCATTATTTAAACTATGCCAGCATACACATGCTTATTAGGATCATATTACTTTGATAAGTAGGGTTTTGATGCCTAACTTTGTCGCTTCATCCTTAATTATGTATTGTGGTCATTTCACTAATTATACTAATTTGATTGGAGTAAAACAACCGTCACAATTTTCTTGAATAATGGAAAATGGTGGTAGGATTTTTTGCGGAGGACAAGCACTAGCATTATTTTTATACTAACCAGTTTTGAGCCAACAAACTGACTTAGTCTAGATATCCAATTGATCTAGACAGACCAAATCGTTTATATTGATATCCAATTGATCTAGCATACAGAAGACAAGCACACTAGTTGGATAATAGGTAGCTATTTTTGTTCGCGCTAGCATAACATCTCCGAGAAGTATTTTACCGATTTCTACAAAGACCTCCCTCTTAAACATCGCTAAAACCATCCAATACGCAACCCCCTGTTGGTAGAGCAAAATTATCTCAATGTCAATTTAGATGGTATAGAGCACACTGGTTAGAATAATAAAGCACACTGGTTGGATAATAGATAGCAGTGTTATTCCTGAGAGCATAACATCATGGAGAAGTATTTTACCACTGTTAATAAAGCCCTCACTGTTAGACATAGCTAAAATCCTCAAATATGCAGTCCCCACGTTCCTTGGAGAAAAAATATCACAACCTCAATATAGATGGTATAAACACCGATGACATCAATAATTGACCTAGAGCGCTGGAAGAATCCCACGATACTACTGTTTTTGGCACGAGGGCATTGAAAGTATCTCCTTTCATTCTCCCAAAAGAGCCATACATTCTAAACTTAGTGAAAAACTTAATGCAGAGTAGATCATACATGAAGATGGTTTTCATGATACCAAGTTATTCCTGAGAATTCGTTAATGTATATTAAAGGGGCCAACTATATATGTAAATATAAGACTAAACAAATCAACTAAATGAATTATATGAAATTAATTCAAAGAGAAGGGATTGATGTTTCACCCACTATTTCACGATCACCACCACCACCCCATGGACATGTGGTGCATCTCTGACCAGACTAGTCGATGTAAGAAAATGATTGAATCAATCACCCATCCAGTATGAATTATGATGCTTTCAAGAACATGGGGTCTCTCCTTATATGTCACAGTTTGAACCTCCATTTTCACCCCATGGTCCAATATTTGTGTGTTACGTTGGATCTGCATAAAAGTGGTGGAGATAAACACATTGCTCGTTAGGCACTTGCATATACTGCTCAGATGTTTATCAAGTAAACAAGATTATAGTCTAGATAATTTGGTGGAGCACGCCTGATATAAGGAAAAAATAACACGAGAAATGAAGATTTACGTTATTGCATAATGCATTCTTCATCACGTGTGGAAACCTTTTTCTGCGGTTGCCATTTTGAAGTTCAAGCCTCAAAAGTATTTTCAAATTCTTGTCAATACTAGTAAAATTTAAATGAATAGGAACGTTTTTACCTTCTATAATAGTTCGAAATATGGGTAATCTTGCTTGACATTTTCACAACAGTATAACCTAGCTTTGGATTTCGCCCTAACATTCATTGTATATTGGTGACTGATATGATCCCATCTGTTGTTGTGGCCGGCCCCATTGGCTAGTGTAGCCCAATTTTTTTGTTGTGGTCCCATTTGTCCAAATGATTGTTATGGTCTCATATGTTGTTGTGGTCGTCCCATTGGATGATATGGCCTCATTGGTTGTTGAGTCCCAATTGACCCCATAGGTTGAAACCCATAAAGGACGGGGCAATTCCTTGGACTCTAAGTTCCATAATATTTTCATCATTTTTTCCTTTGTCAATTATTTTGTAGATAACACCCGTGCCATCGCAAATTTTACAGTGCCACAAACAATTGCCCACTTCGACTCATATTCCCATCACCTGAAGTGTCGACCAATAAACCTGCATAATATATATATATATACATATATATATATATATATATAGGTAAAATGACTGGTGCACCTTGGTGCCCAGACACCAAGCATGATACGCATAAATTCTCTTTGAACTAGACATATCTGAAGGTATAATTTTTTTTTGGAAATGGGCCCTTTATTACTCAAAGTTTACACCCGGCCTCTGCATGCTAGGATGCACACAGCCAAACGACCACAGTCTCGGTCGAAAACAAGAAAATCTGGAATACAGAGGAATAAAAATGAAAGCATAGTTCTCCCAACTATCTAAGGAGGATCTATTCGCAGCGGTTGCTGCCATCCATGTCGGGAGAAGACATAGCGCGCCGTATCTTCCAACCGCCTACAACCCTCCGCAAACAAGTCACGGAACTCCATACGTTATAGAGAAGTCCATGATCGGAGTACAGCCGTGGCCCGATAGATAACCTGCAATGGAGAAGATACAACATTATTAAAAATCTTGTCATTTCTACATAGCCAAAGCGACCAAATAATGGCAAGAGCTCCCACCCTAAATAAAGTCCCATATTTATCCTTAATCTCATTCATCCAGTTGCCAAAAAAATTGACTACCGATCGAGGAGGAGATAAACCAGAGGCTATTTGGATGATTGACCATATAGCACGAGCAAATTTATAATAGAAGAATAAATGACGTATTGTCTCATTATGATGACAAAATACGCATTCAATGCTACCATGCCAATTCCTCCTAACAAGATTATCTTTTGTGAGAATCACCCCCTTACGGAGATACCAAGCGAATATCTTCGTTTTAAGGGGTATCCTGAACTTCCAAATTTTATTATTGTCAACGCCTGGAATATTAGGTTGGATCAAAGCTCTATAAGATGAATCAACAGAAAAATTTCCACTATGTAAAAGTTTCCATTTAAATTCATCCATACTCTCAGATAATTGTATCCTGGATAATCTTGCTAATAGATTATTCCATGACACCAGTCTAGGACCTAAGAGACTTCGTCTGAAATACACATTAGGAGGATTAGTTTCAATTACCTCAGCGAGAGTATCCCTTTTGTGTATATAGAGCTGGATATTGTTCACGGAGAGATGTTTGGCCAAGCCATTTATCTTCCCAGAACCTAATCTGTGAACCATCCTTAATATTAAAAGTGCCAAACCGGAAGAATTGCATTTTGGAAGCCATAAGTCCAGCCCAAAAGTGTGAATCACCTGGTTTCCAAACCAGTGTAGACACCGCTTTTGAGCCAACATATTTCCTCCATAGAATAGTTTGCCAGGCCCTTCTTCGGTAAGAAGTTTGAATAACCATTTACCCAATAATGCGGTGTTTCTGACTTTTAAATCATGTATGCCCAATCCACCATATTCTTTGGGTCGGCAGACAACATTCCATTTGGCCAGTCGATATTTCTTTTTCTCACTATCCCCTTGCCAAAAGAATCTTGAACGGAAATAGTCCAGTTTAGACAAGACTCCTTTTGGTAACTGGAAGAATGATATCATATACAGTACTGAAGGGTTTCGCGGCATAGTAAATCAAAATTTTCTACGGATGCGAACAGAGGGAAAGCCAAGATCTAATCTAGGAGATGCAATCAACGAGAGAGATTGGATTAGATCTTCATACCCTTGAAGATTCGCACAATGAACGTTAAATCGAACGTGGGTGATGTAGTCGTACTCGCTTCTCCTCCTCGCGATCCGATCCGATCTAGCACCACAAGTGGCGGTGCCTCCGTGAGATGCACACGCAGCACCTCGGCGTCTCCTCCTTCCTCGGACCAGCAAGTATGGTGGAGAGATAGATTGGATCTACAACGAGAATTTCAAACAAGAGAGAGAGAGGAAAGCTAGCAGGCTAGGATTTGGAGGAGAGGTGTGGAGGGGTGCCCCCCCTCTTTATATAGGGAGGGGGCCCCCCCCCCAAGCCCCCCAAGCCCAAAGGATAAGGAGTGGGGGGCATGGACTCTCCCCTCTTCTAGAAACCCTATCTCTAGTTTAAACGATTTAAACTCTCTAGGATCGGCTGGGCCCTATGGGGCCTTGTGCCCCTGGCCCAATGCGGCCAGGACACTCCCTCATAGGCCCATGCCCCCTCCCGGAATGTGGGGCCATGTTGGTCCCCTTCCGGAAGGTTCTAGAAGCTTCCGGTACAATACCGATTAACCCAGAACAATTCCGAACTCCAAAAACTGCACTGCCTTATATGAATCTTATTCTCCGGACCATTCCGGAACCTCTCGTGATGTCCCGGATCCCATCCGAGACTCCGAACAAAAATTCATAAACCAATTATCCAATCTATCCTAGCGTCAAGATACGTTAAGTGTGTGACCCTGCGGGTTCGAGAATATGCAGACATGATCTTCTATCAATAATCAACAGCGGGGTCTGGGCACCCATATTGACTCCCACACATTCATCGATGATCATATCGGATGAACCACGATGCCAGGATTCAATCAATCCCATATATATATTCCCTTCGTCTCGCGATATTTTACTTGCCCGAGATTCGATCGTCGGTACCGTCATACCTAGTTCAATCTCGTTCACATCAAGTACTTAACTTGTTCCGTAATCCGATATCACTTTGTGATTAACTCCTTAACCACATGCTTGCAAACGGTGTTGATATCGATTACCGAGTGGGCCCGAAGTATATCTCTCCGACTTGGGAGGGACAAATTCCATCTCGATACATACAACCCAACAAATACTTTCCGATCACCTGAGAGACACCTTTATGATCACCCTCTCATAGGATGACGTTTGATGACCTCAAAGCTTTCTTCCGGTACCAGGGAGTTGAATTATCTCATGGTCTAAGGAATACAATATTTGACATAGGAAAAGCTTCGCAAAGATGAACACGATGAAACGATCTAAATGCTTCGCTTAGTTTGGGTCTGTCTATCATATCATTCTCCCAATGATATGATCTCATTATCAATTGACAACTCATGTCTATGGTTAGGAAACCTTAACCATCATTGATCAATGAGCTAGTCCTTAGAGGCGTACCAGGGACACGGTGTTGTTCACAAACCACACAAGTATTAATGTTTCCGCTTAATACAATTCTAGCATGGAATATAAACTTTATCATGAACAAGAATTATAATAATAACATCTTTATTATTGCCTCTAGGGCATAATTCCAACAGTCTCCCACTGGCACTAGAGTCAATAATCTAGTTTACATCTGGCAACAATCTCACACCCATGGCACTGAGGTGTTGATCATGTTTTACACGTGGAAGAGGTTTAGTCAATGGATCTGCGACATTCAGATCCGTATGTACTTTGCTAATCTTCGGATCTCCATCTGCTATATAATCTCGGATTATATGAAACTTGCGGTTGATATGCTTGGTCTTTGGATGATATCTTGGTTACTTGGCGAGTGCTATGGCGACCGTGTTGTCACACAATATCTCCAGTGGGTCAAGTGCACTTAGAACCACGCCAAGCTCGATGATGAAGTTTCGATCCAAACTCCTTCACTTGGACCTGCGGCAGCCATGTATTCCGCTTCCACTGTAGATCCCGCGATCACGCTTTGCTTGCAGCTTCTCCAGCTCACAGCTCCTCCATTCAAAATATAAACGTATCCTGTCTGAGATTTGGAATCATCCTTGTCGGTGTCGAAACTAGCATCGACGTAACCTTTTACGACAAGCTGTTCATCACCCCCATAGACTAAGAACATTTCTTTAGTTCTATTTAGGTACTTTAGGATGTTCTTCACGGCTGTCCAGTGTTCCACTCCTGGATCACTTTGATATCTGCTCGTCAAACTAAGAGCATTGGACACATCCGGTCTAGTACACAGCATGGCATACATGATGGAACCTATGGCCGAGGCATAAGGCACTTTTCTCATAGCTTCCCTATCATTTACCGTAGCTGGACACTGAGCCTTGCTCAATATCTTACCTGACAACATAGGCACTGAACCTTTCTTTGCCTTATCCATTCTGAACCTTTTCAGAACTTTGTCTAGGTATGTACTCTGGCTTAAAGCTATCAGGCGTCTTTGTCTATCTCTATAGATTTTGATGCCCAATATATAAGCTTCACCTAGGTCTTTCATTGAAAAACACTTGTTCAAATAACTCTTCACATCGTTAAGCATGTTGATGTCATTTCCGATAATCAATATGTCATCCACATACAATACCAGAAACGTCACCGAGCTCCCACTCACTTTCTTGTAGATACAAGCTTCGTAGCAATTTGGAACAAATCCAAAACTCTTGATCACTTGATCAAAACGAAGGTTCCAACTCCGAGATGCTTGCTTCAGTCCATAAATGGAACGCTGAAGTTTGCATACTTTACTAGCATCCTTAGGATCGACAAAACCTTCGGGTTGCATCATATACAACTCTTCATCAATGTTCCCATTGAGGAAAGCAGTCTTGACATCCATCTGCCATATTTCATAATCATGAAACGCAACAATTTCTAATAAAATCCGAATGGACTTAAACATCGCTACGGGAGAGAAAGTCTCATCGTAGTCAACACCTTGAACTTGTCGAAAACCTTTTGCGACAAGCCGTTCTTTATAGACGGTAACATTACCATCCGCGTCCATTTTCTTCTTGAATATCCATTTGCACTCAACGGCCTTTCGGTCGCTAGGAGGATCCACCAAAGTCCATACTTGGTTTTTGCTCATGGATACCAATTCGGATTTCATGGCTTCCAGCCATTTCTCAGAGTCTGGGCTCATCATCGCTTCCTCATAGTTCGTAGGTTCACTGTCTTCTACCAACAATACAGTCAAGACAGAGTTGCCGTACCACTCAGGAGGGGCACGCGACCTTGTCGACCTGCGACGTTCAGTAGCAGCATCGTCCGAAGCTTCATGATCCTTGTCATTAGCTTCCTCTATTGTTGGTGCAGGCGGCACTGGAACAATTTCAGGTGCTACGCTACTCTCCAATTCAAGAGAAGGTTCAATAACCTCGTCTAGCTCTACTTTCCTCCCACTCACTTCTTTCGAGAGAAACTCCTTCTCAAGAAAGGAACCGTTCTTTGTGACAAATACTTTGCCTTCGGTTCTGTGATAGAAGGTATACCCAATAGTTTCCTTAGGGTATCCTATGAAGACGCATTTCTCCGCTTTGGGTTCGAGCTTGTCCGGCATCAACTTCTTGACGTAAGCTTCGCATCCCCAAACTTTAAGAAACGACAACTTAGGTTTAGCACCAAACCACAGTTCATACGGTGTCGTCTCAACGGATTTAGATGGAGCCCTATTTAAAGTGAATGCAGCGGTTTCTAATGCATAACCCCAAAATGATAACGGCAAATCAGTAAGAGACATCATTGATCGGACCATATCTAATAGGGTTCGATTCCGGCGTTCAGACACACCATTGCGCTGTGGTGTTCCGGGTGGCGTGAGTTGTGAAACGATTCCACTTGCTTTAAGATGCGTGAGAAAATCATAACTCAAATATTCACCTCCACGATCGGATCGTAGAAACTTAATCTTTCTGTTATGATGGTTCTCCACTTCATTCTGAAATTCCTTGAACTTTTCAAATGTTTCAGATTTATGTTTCATTAAATAGATATACCCATATCTACTTAAGTCATCGGTAAAAGTGAGGAAATAGCGATATCCACCGCGCGTCGAAACACTCATCGGTCCGCATACATCGGTATGTATGATTTCCAACAAGTCCGTTGCTCGCTCCATCATACCGGAGAACGGGTTTTGATCATCTTGCCCATGAGGCATGGTTCGCATGTGTCAAATGATTCAAAATCAAGAGACTCCAAAAGTCCATCAGGATGGAGTTTCTTCAGGCGCTTTACACCAATATGACCTGACGCAAGTGCCACAAATAAGTAGTATTATCACTATCTACTTTGCATCTCTTAGCCTCAATGTTATGGATGTGTGTTTCATCCCTTTCGAGATTTAGAAGAAATAAACCATTCACAAGAGGTGCATGACCATAAAAGATGTTACTCATATAAATAGAACAACCATTATTCTCCGATTTAAATGAATAACCGTCTTGCAATAAACACGATCCAGAAATAATGTTCATGCTCAACGCAGGCACATAATAACACTTATTAAGGTTTAAAACTAATCCCGAAGGTAAAACTAAGGAGAGCGTGCCGATGGCCATCACATCAACTCTTGATCCGTTGCCAACGCGCATCGTCACCTCATCCCTCGCAAGCCGCCGTCTATTCCGTAGCTCCTGTTTCGAGTTACAAATATTAGCAACTGAACCAGTATCAAATACCCAGGCACTACAACGAGGGCTAGTAAGGAAAACATCAATAACATGTATATCAAATATACCTTTGATGGTTCCAGCCTTCTTGTCCGCTAAGTACTTCGGACAATTGCGCTTCCAGTGACCCTTGTCCTTGCAATAGAAGCACTCAGTGTCGGGCTTAGGACCAGACTTGAGCTTCTTCTCAGCAGGGGCATTGCGCTTGCCGCCGCCCTTCTTGAAGGGTTTCTTTGCTCCCTTACCTTTCTTAAAGGAGGGCTTGTTGACCATCAACACATGATTATCCTTCTTGATGTCCACCTCTGCAGCCTTCAGCTTTGCGAAGAGCTCGGTGATCGTATCAGTGGAACCAATCTGATTATGAGTCACTACAAAACTTTTGTAGCTGGGAGGGAGTGATTGCAGAACCCTGTCAATCTTGAGCTCCTCTGGAATCGTGCATTCCAGTTGCTCAAGACGTTGAGTGTAGCCCGACATCTTTATGGCGTGCTCACTAACGGAACTCCCTTCCTCCATCTTGCAGTTAGAGAAATTCTCGGAGATCTCATATCTCTCAGAACGGGCCTGAGTCTGAAACATGATTTTCAGCTCCTCGAGAATCTCGAAGGGCCCGGGATACTCTTCAAAACGATTTTGAAGCTCCGGTTCCATAGCAAACAACATGGTGCTCTTAATCACACCATAATCATCTTTGCGCGACTGATAGACAACTTTCTCATCACCGCGCTTGATTGCAGGGGGTCACCTAACGCTTACAGAATGATTCTTAGATTGCGGAACCAATTGGTGAAGTTAGACCCATTGTTTCTAAGCTTTTCCTTCTCAGCAAAAACGTTGAAGTTGAAGTTGGACTTGGCCATGTGATCTACAGTATTTGCAAGTACAATTTAGACTATGTTCATGATAAATAGTTCAATTTAATCAAATTACTAGATGAACTCCCACTAAATTCAACATCCCTCAAGTTGTTTAGTGAACACGATCCAAATTCACCACACCTAATCCGATCATCACGAGAAGAGATGTGGTTTCAATGGTGGACAACAAAGTGTCGATCATATCACTCATATGACTCATGCTTAACCTTTCGGTTCTTGTGTTCCGAGGCCATGTCTGTACATGCTAGGCTCGTCAAGATAGACCCAAGTATTTCTGCGTGTGCAAAACTAGCTTGCACCCGTTGTATGTGAGCGTAGAGTCTATAGCACCCGATCATCACGTGATACTTGGACACGACGAACTTTCGCAACGGTGCATACTTGGGGAGAACACAGTTTTTTATCTTGATCTTTAAGTGAGGAATCATCTTATAATGCTACCGTCGCGATCTAAGCATAATAAGATACATAAAGGGATAAACATCACATGCATATAACTTTATGTGACATGGTATAGCCAATCCTCGTGCAATGATCTCCATCTTGTGCGTTCCGGCATGATCTCCATCACTCCACCATGATTGCCTCCACCATGAATAGCAACTACAACTATTGCTAACTACTTAGCGATAAAGTAAAGCTATTACATGGCGTATAAGAAGTTGACTCGCAGGTTATACACAATTATAAAGACAACCATATGGCTCACGGGTTGTGTACTCATCGACATGCAAGTCGTGAAACATTACAAAACATGATTATCGCATACAATATACACATCACATCTTGGGCCATACCATATCACAGAAAACACTCCCTGCAAAAACAAGTTAGACGCCTCTACTTTGTTGTTGCATGTTTTACGTGGCTTATGGGAGTAGATGCTAAGAACGATTCTTACCTACGGAAAGCCACGGTGATATTATGGTTGCCAAACTCCGTGTTAATCCCATGACAACTATAGTGAGAGAAACCGACATCCACCAGGCATGTGGAACAAGCCACACGTCAAGTGCGGAGCCGGTCTCGCGAACGCGTCGCGTAAGGTTGGCCTGGACCGCTTCAGATCACTATCCGCATCATAAGAAGAACACAAACAAGAGGCTTGCAGCAGAAAACATCAACGCCGCAACAACCATGTTGCGTTCTACTCGTGAAACACATCTACATAGATCTAGCTCGATACCACTGAAGGGTTTCGGCATAGTAAATCAAAATTTTCTACGGATGCGACAGAGGAAAGCCAAGATCTAATCTAGGAGATGCAATCAACGAGAGATTGGATTAGATCTTCATACCCTTGAAGATTACAGCAATGAACGCTAAACGGACGTGGGTGATGTAGTCGTACTCGCTTCTCCTCCTCGCGATCCGATCCGATCTAGCACCACAATTGGCGGTGCCTCCGTGAGATGCACACGTGCAGCACCTCGACGTCTCCTCCTTCCTCGGACCAGGAAGTATGGTGGAGAGATAGATTGGATCTACAACACGGCGTGGTGTATATGGTGGAGAATTTCTGCAGGCTTCGCCTACAAAGCGATCGGGAGAGAGGAAAGCTAGCAAGGCGGCTAGGGTTTGGAGGAGAGGTGTGGGGATTGGTGCGCCCCACCCTCTTTATATAGAGGGGGCGCAGCCCTCCCCCAAGCCTAAAGGATAAGGAGTGGGGGGCATGGACTCTCCCCTCTTCTAGAAACCCTATCTCTAGTTTAAACGATTTAAACTCTCTAGGATCGGCTGGGCCCTATGGGGCCTTGTGCCCCTGGCCCAATGCGGCCAGGACACTCCCTCATAGGCCCATGACCCCTCCCGGAAGGTGGGGCCACGTTGGTCCCCTTCCGGAAGGTTCTAGAAGCTTCCGGTACAATACCGATTAACCCGGAACAATTCCGAACTCCAAAAACTGCACTGCCTTATATGAATCTTATTCTCCGGACCATTCCGGAACCTCTCGTGATATCCCGGATCCCATCCGAGACTCCGAACAAAAATTCATAAACCAATTATCCAATCTATCCTAGCGTCAAGATACGTTAAGTGTGTGACCCTGCGGGTTCGAGAATATGCAGACATGATCTTCTATCAATAATCAACAGCGGGGTCTGGGCACCCATATTGACTCCCACACATTCATCGATGATCATATCGGATGAACCACGATGCCAGGATTCAATCAATCCCATATATATATTCCCTTCATCTCGCGATATTTTACTTGCCCGAGATTCGATCGTCGGTACCGTCATACCTAGTTCAATCTCGTTCACAGCAAGTACTTTACTCGTTCCGTAATCCGATATCACTTTGTGATTAACTCCTTAACCACATGCTTGCAAGCGGTGTTGATATCGATTACCGAGTGGGCCCGAAGTATATCTCTCCGACTTGGGAGGGACAAATTCCATCTCGATACATACAACCCAACAGATACTTTCCGATCACCTGAGAGACACCTTTATGATCACCCTCTTATAGGATGACGTTTGATGACCTCAAAGCTTTCTTCCGGTACCAGGGAGTTGAATTATCTCATGGTCTAAGGAATACAATATTTGACATAGGAAAAGCTTCGCAAAGATGAACACGATGAAACGATCTAATTGCTTCGCTTAGTTTGGGTCTGTCCATCATATCATTCTCCCAATGATATGATCTCATTATCAGTTGACAACTCATGTCTATGGTTAGGAAACCTTAACCATCATTGATCAATGAGCTAGTCCTTAGAGGCGTACCAGGGACACGGTGTTGTTCACAAACCACACAAGTATTAATGTTTCCGCTTAATACAATTCTAGCATGGAATATAAACTTTATCATGAGCAAGAATTATAATAATAACATATTTATTATTGCCTCTAGGGCATAATTCCAACAAGTACCAAGTTGGTGAGTACTGAATTAATGAGGACCAGTCTTCCACCAAGGGATAGCAATTTACCCTTCCAACTATTTAGACGTTTCTGAAGTCTTTCCTCAACGAGTTTCCATTCAGCAATCGTAAGACGCCGATAATGAATCGGTATTCCCAGATAACTGATTGGAAATTGCTCGTGACCACAGCCAAAAAGATCGGCATACAGGTGAGCCTCGTCTTTAGCCTCTCCAAAACAATGCAAATCACTCTTATGGAAGTTTATTTTCAATCCATAAAGCTGCTCGAATGCTGAGAGTATTAGTTTCAGGTTCTTGGCTTTCTCTAGATCATGTTCCATAAATAGTATTGTATCATCGGCATATTGAAGAATTGATAGACCACCATCAACCATATGTGGAACCAATCCTTCAATTTGACCATCAGCCTTCGCTCTCTCAATAAGGATAGCCAGCATATCTGCCACTATATTAAATAGTATAGGCGAGAATGGATCCCCTTGTCGCAGACCTTTTTTGGTCTGGAAGTATTTTCCTATGTCATCATTGACATTAATGGCAACACTACCCCCAGTCACAAAAGACTGTATGAGAGCACACCACTCTTCAGAAAATCCTTTCATACGGAGTGTTTGCTGTAGAAAAGACCAATTAACTTTATCATATGCCTTCTCAAAATCGATCTTGAACAATACCCTATTTAATTTTTTTGAGTGCAATTCATGAATCGTTTCATGCAGGGTTACAACGCCATCTAAGATGTTTCTCCCTTGCATGAAAGCGGTTTGAGAAGGTCGAAAAACATGATCATCCACTGAATTCAGTCTAATCATAGCAACCTTTGTGAAAATTTTAAAACTAACGTTAAGAAGGCAGATTGGACGATATTGTTGTATACGTTCTGCATTGTTAACCTTAGATAGTAAAATTATGTTGCCAAAATTTAGCCTGAATAGGTCTAGCTGACCAATATGTAAAAACTCGAACAAGCGCATCAAGTCAACCTTTATAACTTCCTAGAAAGTTTTATAAAACTCTACTGGAAAGCCATCAGGTTCTGGCGCTTTGTTTGGTTCCATTTGGAAGACAGCCTTCTTAACCTCCTCCTCAGTATAAGGAGCAGTCAGAAAGTTGTTTTCCACAGTAGAAACCTGAGGAATATCCTCCGTCCGTGACTCATCCAAAGAAAAGGAATTTTCAGGAGGTGCCCCAAACAAGGATTTATAGTAGTTGGTAATATAAGATTTAAGATGTTGCTGACCTTCGATCGACCATTCTTCCTAGATTAGAGAATGAATAAGTTCCTTCTTATGCTTGTCATTTGCAATAGCATGGAAGTATCTTGTATTCGCATCTCCTTCTAGGATGAATTTGGCTTTAGACCGTTGGTACCACTTGAGTTCTTCTTCACGCAGGAGTCTGGCAATTTCTGCATTCGATTGGTTTTTAAGCTCAATCTCTTGTGCAGTCAATAACCTAACCTCCGCTGAAGCCTCCAAGTCATTAATAATAGCAGAAAGGCGTATTTTTTCATTTTTAAGGATACCAGAAGTATGTCTAGCCTAACCACGGAGGAATTTGCGCAAGGCACGCATTTTATTGTTCCAACGTTTTATAGGTGTGTGACCACTAACCGGTTTTTCCCAAATAGCCTTCACAAGGTGATAAAAACCATCACGATCAATCCATCCTAGTTCAAACTTGAAACTGTTCTTGGATTTCTGTGGTGGTATTCCGACAGATAATAGCAATGGAGCATGGTCCGATAAAGCCTCAATACTCTCTAAAGCACGAACAGTTACCATAGGAAATTTATCTTCCCATTCGGTATCCATAAGCACTCTATCTAACTTTTCATATGTAGGATCCGGAAGACTATTATCCCAAGTAAATTGTCTTCCTAACATTGTAACCTCTCTTAAGTCTAAGCTGTCTATGACAACATTAAACATGAAAGGCCAATGTTCATCAAACCGTCCCCGACTTTTCTCATGAGGGAATCTTAGCAAGTTAAAATCCCCACCTGTAAGGATAGGATAAGGATTATCCTTAGCAAGATTAACCAACTCACGTAAAAAGTCAGCTTTATAAACATCCTGGGTAGCCCCGTATACAGCGACCAGAGACCAAATGAAATCATCAGCCTTGTTCCGGATATGGATTTTAATAAAAAAATCTCCAACCGAACTGGCTAATATTTCCATTGTCTATCTCTGACGCCTAACAGGATTCCCCCGGACCGCCCCCGTGGCGGACGTGATACCCATGTAAAATACACTCCACCAGAAAGGCGATTGAGTTGACTTTGTGAGAAATCACGTCTACCAGTCTCAGAAATACCCAAAAAATCCAATTTATAATCTCTCACACAATCGGCAAAGAACAAATGTTTAGCCAAGTCACGAAGACCTCTGATATTTGAGAACATGCCATTCATTGAGAAACAATTGGGGATTTGGGTACACGAGATCTCTTACGGGACCGATGGCCCTTTGATTTCCGACCAGAAGCTGTAAGATCATATAATGAATCCAGCCCGGTCTCATCAAAGCCCACATCTGATACTTCACCAACTAAGTGAGAAAGGAGTTGACCATCTATTATGGCATGCAACTCCTCCTCCTCCATTGGTGAAGGGTCAGGAACAACAGAGATTTTAGGAGTAACCGTTAGACGGTCAACCTCCATATGTCTCAAAACAGAATTAGAAAGATTAACTTCACTAACAGATCTACCCAAACTAACTCCAACTTTAGACAGCTTATCCATAATAGAGTTATTTGAAAAAGAAAGAAAAGATTTAGATGAATTACCCGGGGTGTCCAAATTCTTCTCCGCCTTCCTCCGCATGGCCTTGCCCAAGGAGTCCTCATCTATGGCAGAGGCTCCCAGTGCATCAACACCATGACGAGAACTCATGCGCGTCGGGGTCGCGGCGACCAAGATAGGACCATCGGTATCAGGGGACAAACCAAACCCCTCCTGGGTTAGGTCCATCATCCCTGCCTCCAGTCCACCAACTGAACCAGAGCGTCCCCCCAAGTCTGACGGACAAGCACCGTGGGAGTAACATCCAGCATCCCGCGTCACAGCCGCAGAGGGTTGCACTGCCAGGGGCAAAGGTGAAGCACCCTGCGCCCCGGCAGCCAACCCGGTAGCCTCGCGGTCGGCGATCCCCTCCTGGGCCAGCCTCCGCACCGAAGACCCGCAGACGTCCTCTTGCACATCCTGAACCTCCTCCTGTAGCACCGGCTCCGCCCGCGTAGGAATAGAACGACCCAACATGTTAGGTCTCCCACGCGTGGGAGAAGCCTGAACCGAAGAAACACCAGATGACTCCATAGAACCACAAGCCCCAATCAAGGCCTCCTGAAGCTGTGAAGGAGAAACACGAGGAGAACATAACACCGGACCAGATCCCCGCAGGGGAGAGTCTAATGGAAGAGCCTCCAATAGCTCCTTACCACGAGGAGTGACAGGGTTAGCATTAAAAGGAGTAACAGCAAACAGTATCTCAGGTTCTGGCTGCACTGAGCGGTCTAGCTGAGCACCCTGCCCGGTAGGCTGCTGCACCGAACCACCCTGCCCAGTAGAAGTCGAAGAAGAGCCAGCCCCAGCAACCTGTGATCCACCCCCCGTGTCAGAAGTATCCATAGCATCATCAGACGGCTTCTCATTCGCTTCATCGTCCTTATCATCCTTCCTCTTACTCCATAAGAAAGGTGCAAACTCAGGCTCAGGCACATAACCCTCTGGCTCCAAATGAAAACGAAGCTCATAAGCCTTGAGACCCACCACAGCGTCAGTCACAACGTAATGTCCAAGTGAATCCTGCAGCCTCAAGAAAACACTCGTATCTGTCATAGCAACAAGAATCCGAACGACACCACGCCTCCTCAAACTGAAAAGATCCACATCTAAGTTAGTTCCCATTAGACCACCGACCGCCCAAAGACCCAAGAAAGACCGCAAACAATGTGGCACCCCATCAACATGCAGCCATACCTGCTGAAGTTCCAGCTTGTGTGGAACCTCTTGTGTCCGGTAAATAGAAAATGAAAGCTGAGAGCTGCTCAGAGGCACCGGAACCTAGATCCCATCCACCCTGTCCAAATCCTCCATCGATGGAAAACTCACAAGAAAGGAAGATTCCCCATATGGCATCGCTTCCCACTTCCACTGACTACGGACCGGGCATCTCCTAGCAATCTGTCTCTGAACCACATCCGCAGGGACCATCCGCCCAGTGACCTGAACAAGAGCTATAGGGTACAAGTTGGCCCCCACATGATCCCGCACCACCGAATCAGGAATCTAAGAAAAAAGAGTCAACTCATTTCCAATGCCGGACATCACAGGAGTAGGTCTTGGCAGCTTAAGAACGGGACAACGTAAAGTAGGATGAGCTGAGTTATCACAAATGTAGCAAACATGAGCCACCTTACAGTCTTTTGTTGCATGTGTATTTACCGCACACTTACAACACCGAACAGATTTCAGACTCTTCTTAGCCACACCTGCAGAGCCTGGTACAGCAAGAGCAACCTCGACAGGGGCATCGGCTGGCACAACATTGTCCATCATCCCCTGAAGCCCGTACTAATGGGGCGCCTGCTATCCCAACACCTGGAAAGAAGGATCCGCCAACCCAGCGGAATACCCGGAAAGCTGCAACTGAGACTGCGGCTGGTGATGCACCCCCTCCTGATTTGGCAACTTCTTCTTCTTCCGCTTCTGCACCGGCACGGATCCAACTCCGGCCCCAATTGCGAAACTCTGGGGCCCTGAGTTTGGCTGAAACATCCCCTGCTATGCCAAAGGACCTCCAGTTGCCGGATGACCACGGAACGGTGGCTGCAACGGCTGCGGCGTGAATTGTTGCCTCGGCGCAGCGAAACCAGCCCTAGGAGCAGGCTGATACGGCGGCCTCACAAACATTCCTTGGTGAAAGGCACCCGGCGGCTGCATCCCCTGCTGCCCGGAGAACGGATACGGTCCCTGATTCCCAAACTGTCCCGCCTGTTGCTGTATCGCGAAGGTCGGTCCAGCCCCATAGACCTGCGGAAAGACGTTGACGCTCGGCAGCCCGGAACCCGACGCCGCCCCAGCAAGATGGTGCTGCACCGGAGGCCTTGCATGCTGTAGGGGTTCGTAGCATGGAAAACAAAATTTTCTATCGCATACAAACAAACAAGCCAAGATCTATCTACTAGATTGTAGCAACGAGTCGATGGAATAACTTACCCTCGAAGATTCCAAAGCGGTTAACGAGAGCAGATTCTCGTGGGTGATGTAGCCGTACTCTTTCCGATCTCAAGATCGTGAGCGATCCTTCCGGCGCTGCGTTAAGCGCTTCAGAGTCGGTCACACGTTCGGTACTGACGAAGACCTTCCTCTCCCTTGTTCCAGGCAGCGGAGGTTGTAGCACTCTCTCGCGATTCCGGCAACGGGCGTGGTACCGGAAGTAGAGGGGAGATCCCGCAGGGCTTCGCCTTAAGCCGGAGCGAGTATGGTGGAGTATGAGAGAGAGCTATTAGTGGTCTAGGGTTTAGACACACCAATTAGAAGGCTCTAAACCGAAGGCTATAGCAATTATAAGCTCTAAACCAAAACGGCTCTAAACCGGAGATTAGAGGATAGGAACTTGTGTGTCTAGAGGAGGAGGCCCTGCCCCTCCTTTTATAGGTGGGAGGGGCGGCCAAGGGGAGGGAGTCCGTCCCCAAGTCGGCCTTGGGTGGCGCGCCGGCTTGGATAGGAAGGACTCCTCCCCCAAGTCGGTTTCAACCTCCTCTTGCTTGTTTCCCACAGTTTCCTGTTTTAGCCGTTTGACTTTCAAACTGGCCATTTGACTTTTCAGTTTTAGGATTCAATTTAATCCTTTATTTGGAATAGCGAGAACACTTAGTACATAATGCAATCATTCCAATATGTAATGACACATTCATGTACCCCTCCCCCCTGGAGTGCCGGATATTCCGGAACCTTCTAGAACATTCCCGATGAAAACACCAGAATCATTCCCGAACTCCGAAACGGGACTTTCCTTATATGAATCTTATTCTCCGGACCATTCCGGATCACCTCGTGATATCCCGGATCCCATCCGAGACTCCGAACAACATTCAGTCTCTTTCTCATAATACCATAACTACTCAAACAACGTCGAATCCTTAAGTGTGTCTCCCTACGGTTCGTGAATTATGCGGACATGATCGAGACACTTCTCCGATCAATAACCAATAGAGGAATCTGGAAATTCATATGGCTCCCACATATTTCTACGATTACTTTGCGATCGAATGAACCACTTACATATGATACCAATTTCCCTTTGTCTCACGATAGTTTACTTATCCGAGGTTATGATCGCTCGGTATCTCCGCATACCTAGTTCAACCTCGTTACCGATAAGTACTCTTTTCGTTCGTGATATGTGATCCCTTGAGCCACCACATGCTTGCAAGCTAATTGGACGACATTCCACCGAGAGGGCCCAGAGTATATCTATCCGTCATATGGATGGACAAATCCCACTCTTGATCCATGTGTTTCAACCAATACTTTCCAACACTCAATGCCACCTTTATAGCCACCCATTCACGGTGTGGTGTTTGATGTCATCAAAGCATCCATCCGTAAAGGTGATATGCATGATCTCATGGTCGAAGGAATTAGGTTACTATGTATCGTAAAGCATATAGCAATTGAACTATTGAAATGACTTGATCTTTATGCTACGCTTATATATAGGAGTATGTCCATCACATCATTCTCCTAATGATATGATCCTGTTGTTAATAACATCTCTATGTTCATGATCAGGAAACCATGATCATATATTAACCAACAAGCTAGTTTAACAAGAGGCTTTACTAGGGACTCTTATTTTAGTTTACAAATCACACAAGTATTAATGTTTCCGGTTAATACAATTATAGCATGGTATGTAAACATTTATCATAAGTGTGAAGATATGATAATAACCACTTTATTATTGCCTCTTGGGCATATCTCCAAGAGTCTCCCACTTGCACTAGAGTCAATAATCTAGTTTCAAACCTTTGTGTATTCAACACCTATGGCTTTCTTGTGTTGTATGTACACTATTGCTAGTGGTCAACTGATGTCCGGATCTGACACTTCCAGGTCCGTGTGTAATTGCATGTCTTTGCGTCTCTACGCATCACTCATTCTCTAATGAGATGGCTTTGTATAAATTTGGTCTTTCGGTGTGACCTTTAGCTCTTTGGGGTTAAAACATGTTGATAATATTGTCGCACAATATATCTTCATAGTATTATCCCTCTGTGAACTACACCTAGTTTGATAACAAACTACTTGACACAAATGCCCTCTTTTGCTGCTATAATAGCAGTCATATACTTAGCCTTTTGTTGTAGTATCTGTCACAATGTCTTAACTTTGGAACTCATCCAAATCCATTATGGAACTCACTTTCCATTATATTGTGCCACCCTTAATTTAGATTGAGATAAACTTAATTTGTACTTTGTGACAAAGCTAGTATCAATGTAGTACTTTTACAATGAACTAACCATCTATTTGTCACTTCTACAAATAATATACTCTTAGTTCTTCCAAAATATCATAAGAATATCCTTACTATTGTCCAATGATCATCTTACGAATCATTCTGGTATATGCTCACAACATTTTAGAGCATAGGACATATCTGAATTTGTACATATCACAGTATGATTGATATAAATACTCTTTGTGATTTCATACATCAAGTATCAATCTATACTTGATTATTTGTTTCACTTTACCAAATGTCAATACACTTGAATATATCATCAACATTGAACTCTTTCAATCCTTTCTGTGCGACAAGAACCTTTTCTTGTAGTTTCTATATTGAACTCATTCAATATCTCGTCTATGTACTTCTGGCACAACCATATTAGCGTCTATTAATGCCAAATATTTGGGTTTTGCCTAAGTCTTTCATCGGGATTAAATTCTTAATATGTGTTAATAAAATATACATCATTTCCAATCAACAATATGTCTTCCACATAATGTATTAGAAACATGTCTTAGCGCTCCCACTTAATTTCTTGCAAACGCAAGCATCTTCATTGTCTCTGATGAATTAAAACTCTTTTAACAATTTCATCATAGTGAAGATTCCAACTCCACGATGCTCACTTCAACCATTGAAGTTTGCATATGCTTTTAGCATCCTCTGAATTTACAAAACCCTCTAGACCGTGTTATGCACATGTCCGAGGTAACAATTCTATTAGAAGAACTTGTTTTGTTTATTCAACTACCATATAAAAAAATTATATGTAGTGGTTGCTACATTAATCCGTCTAGACTAAATATCACTATGAAAGATCAAATCTTGTCATAGTCAACCTTTGAACATTTTGCGAACTCCTTCCCAACATGTCGACTATTTCATAGATGTGAAACATCCATGTCTATTTCTTTATAGATCCAAACACAACTGTAAGGTCTTACACCTTTCTCGAGGGTCCTTCAAGTTCAAAACTTGATTTCACGTGTATGGAACTATCACGGATTTTATGGCTTCAAGCCATTTAACAGAGTCAGGGCTCATCATCGCTTCTTTGCATGCAGTACGTTCATTATTCTCAAATAATGATTCAACCCTCAAATCTTGGTATTTGATTGTTTACTCGACCTACTTGGTTCAACAGAAACTTGGATCTCCGTGACCACAACCTTTGAGGTACGTGAGCCATGAGCATTGTTGCTACCTCCTAACACTTTTCTGCAAGCAACTTTGCACATATAGCTAAGGTTCTTTTAACCTTATCAAAGTTCTATTGTCCTCCCACTTAACTTTTCACAAAAAATTCCTTCTAAAAGAAACTTGACGTTCTAAGTGACAAACACTTTTGTCTCCGGTGTTATGGAGGAATACTTAACAGTTATTCAAAATAACATACAAAGACAGGTTCATCCGACTTTGGTTGCAAACATCTTTCTTATGCAAAGCATACCAATGTTTAAGAAAGGACAACTTGGGTTTTATCCCAAACCATAACTTTATATGGTGTCATTTCAACGGATTATGATGGAGCTCTTTTCAGTGAAAAAACGGTAATCTCTAAAGCTTTTAATCTTTAAAATACAATGGCAGTTTTATGAATTACACCTTCGATCTTACCATGTCAAACAAGGTTTAATTACATATCTCGAACGCTCCATACTCTTATGGTGTTTCGGGAAAATGCAAATCCACGGAACGATTCCTTAAATCTTAGGTATTATGCTAAACTTGTAACTCAAATATCTTCCTTTATGATCTTATCATAAACTATTTATATTCTTGTTACAATGATTTTGCACTTCATCTTGAAAATCTTTGAACTTTTCAAATATTTCACACTTCATCCTTATTAAGTAAATATTCATATATTCACTCAAATTTCTGGAGAAAGCATATGAAGTTGAAACCCATCGCTTACGACTACACATAATGGATTTCGTACAACAATATGTACAAGTTCCAATAAGCTAGTCATTCGTTCCCTTTTGGCCTATGAACGAAGTTTTAATTATCTCTAGGAAAGTTTCACAAGCGTCATTTGATCAAAATCAAATAGACTCCAAAATTCCATCCATATGGATTTTCTTCATGTTTTCTTTCCAGTATAATTTAAACGGCGATGTCACTTCCTAAGTGATCTTTCAATCAATTTGTCTTTCGACATCTTTAGCACTAGTTTTATGGATGTGATGTCTCCAACGAGATTTGCGAATCCATCTTTTATGGATTACGGCAATTATTTGAACAACCCTTTTGTTCTCATAATACCTGATAAAACAAATCTTTGAAGGCAAGCTTTGATGTTTAACGAGCAACACAATAACCCTTTATTTGTTCTCGATGAACATCATCACATATTCTTTTGCTAGTTACTTAGGCCATTGTAGTTCATGAATTGTGTTGTTTCGTATGACGATTCACACCAACAAATTCAGTATCAAATACTTGAGAACCACATTGTTTAATAAGCAAAGAATATAGCCATAACATGTATATCATCTATATACTTAAGCTGAACAATTCTAGTCTTTTCCTTTACGCCATATATTTATGAGATTCTCTTTCAAGATTTCCTTTTACATTTGAAAGAATCTATCAACATCAATAGTGGAGTCATACATATGACATATAGTCCAAAGCGTGTATAATTAAATACCAATGTCTTTGGACTTGCACTTTGAAGTAGATCACCATCATCAAATATTTGGTGTTCTTTCAAATTCCTTTCTTTAGTAATCTCTTGTTGTAGTAAACATTTTACCTACATCAAATATTCACCCTTATCATGGAATCGTCCATGATCAAGCTATTGTTAGCTTATAACGATGAATTATGAGTATAATGTTGCTATCCAAAACCTTTTGGAGGATTAGGACAACAAGTGTCTCCAACCTTTTGCAAATTCTCATCAAATATGAGAACATGACTTTAGCCATATTATACTCTATCATGTTGCAACCAAAACTTCATTTCAGATATCACAATATCTTCCACACATCATGGTTTCTGAAACAACTCTTTCAGATCCTAGATAACCTTGATATTCAGACAATCCTTTGAATATCAAGAATCATGGAAACAAACATGATACTAACACTTGGAATTGTTACTCTTGATTTAATACTAATTATTAAACTTCATGGAGTAATCGGAACTTACTGAAAGTTTGCAATAGGACTTTTAAACTTTAGATTAACACTTCAAAACAATACGATACCAGTTCGTAAAGTAACTAACCAGAATTCTATAGTTCTATTATCTCAATTATAACTAAGCGCAAGGTGGTAAACGGATGCCAATGACTACAACAACTATGCAATTTCACTTTGATTTAGTTTATGATAAATTGAGTTCTAATTAATAGTTAAATTAATCTAGGTGAACTCCCACTCAAAACAATATCCCTCACATTGTTTTAGTGATCACACGAATCAAATCCACCACATCAAAACCGATCATCACGAGAGTTGATATAGCTTCAATGGCGAACAATCAACATGTTCATCATATCTACTATATGACTCATGCTCTACCTTTCGGTAATCCGTGTTCCTGAGGCCATGTCTGTACATGCTAGGCTCGTCAAGATCAAACCTTAGTTTCTGCATGAGCAAATCTGGCTTGCTCACGTTGTATACACTTGCAGAATCTAACACATCCGATCATCACGTGGTGCTTCGAAACAACAAGCTTTAGCAACGGTGCTAACTAAGGGTGAACACTCTATGACTTGAAATTCATGTGCATGAGGGATCATCTTATAATGCTACCGTCGTCTACTAAGCAATACAAGATGCATAAAGGATTAACATCACATGCAATTCAATAATATGTGATATGATATGGCCTTTCTTCTTTGTTCTTCCGATCTCCATCTTCAAGCACGAACATGATCTCCATCATCATCGGCATTGCATCAAGGTCAATGACGTTTCTCCATGGTTGTCGTCCACCGGCTTCAACTATTACAACTAATTTGAATAGACATGCGGGTCTTAACATAAATTAAAGACAACCATATGGCTCCTGCCGGTTGCCAACTTACAATAAGGAACATTGCATACATCATATATAATCACAATCATGGCCATATCACATCACAGCACACCCCTGCAAAACAAAGTTAGACGCCTCTACTTTCTTTGCATATTTTACGTGGTTTGGGGCTTTCAATAAGTGTTGTTCTAACTTACGAACAAGAACCACAACATTGATACTAGTATTGTTAATCACCCGTTGTAAATTGGATCTTAACTATGCTAGGAGAAACAGGCACCCGCAAAGCCACTTATGCAATACAAGTTGCATGTCAAGCGTGGAGCAAGTCTCATGAACGATGTCATGTAAGGTTAGCCCGGGCCGCTTCATCCCAACATACCGCAAGATGCAAAGTACACAAGAAGCAATCGACAATAAAAGCATCAACGCCCACAATGACCATTGTGTTCTACTGCAACAATGATCTACATATAGACACGGCTCTCGATACCCTTTGTAGGGGTTCGTAGCATGGAAAACAAAATTTTCTATCGCATACAAACAAACAAGCCAAGATCTATCTACTAGATTGTAGCAACGAGTCGATGGAATAACTTACCCTCGAAGATTCCAAAGCGGTTAACGAGCAGATTCGTGGGTGATGTAGTCGTACTCTTTTCGATCTCAAGATCGCGTGACGATCCTTCCGGGCCATGCGTTCCGGCGCTCCGTAATCGGTCACACGTTCGGTTCGACAAAGACCTTCCTCTCCCTTGTTCCAAAGCAGGCGGAGGTTGTAGCACTCTCCTCGCGATTCCGGCAAACAACGGCGTGGTACCTAAGTAGAGGGAGATCTCATGAGCCGCCTTAAGCAGAGCGAGTATGGTGGAGTATGAGAGAGCTATTAGTGGTCTAGGGTTTAGACACACCAATTAGAAGGCTCTAAACCGAAGGCTAGAGCAATTAGAAGCTCTAAACCAAAACGGCTCTAAACCGGAGATTAGAGGATAGGAACTTGTGTGTCTAGAGGAGGAGGCCCTGCCCCTCCTTTTATAGGTGGGAGGGGCGGCCAAGGGGAGGGAGTCCCTCCCCAAGTCGGCCTTGGGTGGCGCGCCGGCTTGGAGAGGAGGGACTCCTCCCCCAAGTCGGTTTCAACCTCCTCTTGCTTGTTTCCCACAGTTTCCTGTTTTAGCCGTTTGACTTTCAAACTGGCCATTTGACTTTTCAGTTTTAGGATTCAATTTAATCCTTTATTTGGAACAGCGAGAACACTTAGTACATAATGCAATCATTCCAATATGTAATGACACATTCATGTACCCCTCCCCCCTGGAGTGCCGGACATTCCGGAACCTTCTAGAACATTCCCGATGAAAACACCGGAATCATTCCCGAACTCCGAAACGGGACTTTCCTTATATGAATCTTATTCTCCGGATCACCTCGTGATATCCCGGATCCCATCCGAGACTCCGAACAACATTCGGTCTCTTTCTCATAATACCATAACTACTCAAACAACGTCGAATCCTTAAGTGTGTCTCCCTACGGTTCGTGAATTATGCGGACATGATCGAGACACTTCTCCGATCAATAACCAATAGAGGAATCTGGAAATTCATATGGCTCCCACATATTTCTACGATTACTTTGCGATCGAATGAACCACTTACATACGATACCAATTTCCCTTTGTCTCACGATAGTTTACTTATCCGAGGTTATGATCGTCGGTATCTCTGCATACCTAGTTCAACCTCGTTACCGATAAGTACTCTTTTCTCGTTCCCGTGATATGTGATCCTTTGTGAGCCAGTCACATGCTTGCAAGCTAATTGGACGACATTCCACCGAGAGGGCCCAGAGTATATCTATCCGTCATATGGATGGACAAATCCCACTCTTGATCCATGTGTTTCAACCAATACTTTTCGAACACTCAATGCCACCTTTATAGCCACCCAGTTACGGTGTGGTGTTTGATGTCATCAAAGCATCCATCCGGTAAAGGTGATATGCATGATCTCATGGTCGAAGGAATTAGGTTACTATGTATCAGAAAGCATATAGCAATTGAACTATTGAAATGACTTGATCTTTATGCTCCGCTTATCTATAGGAGTATGTCCATCACATCATTCTCCTAATGATATGATCCTGTTGTTAATAACATCTCTATGTTCATGATCAGGAAACCATGATCATATATTAACCAACAAGCTAGTTTAACAAGAGGCTTTACTAGGGACTCTTATTTTAGTTTACAAATCACACAAGTATTAATGTTTCCGGTTAATACAATTATAGCATGGTATGTAAACATTTATCATAAGTGTGAAGATATGATAATAACCACTTTATTATTGCCTCTTGGGCATATCTCCAACACATGCTGCCCTCCAGGCCCGGCATGCCCAACATCAGCAGATTGAGGCGCCCTAGCAGCAGGGGGGCTCCCTTGGGACTCCTGCCGCAGGAGCGGCGGCCGCCGCAGTTGAGGGCGCGGTTGGGCGGCCAGGAACACCCGCCATCCCCACAAGAGCTTGGACGAAGGAGCGCGGCGATGAGCAAATTGGCGCGGCGGCGTAGTGCGACGGCTTGTTTGGCGAAGGAAGACTACCGACACGCGATCGGTTCTGGGCACGTGAAACAGGCAGTGAACGCCCTAGCCCTATCGCGCGGGCAACATCTCTCCAGGGGCCACATGCGACCGAGCCAGAGTCCGACACGGGCCCAACCGGATGTTTGATCTGCAGCCGCCTCGGGATCAACGAAAACTGCTTCGCGGTCTTCACACGCCCTCCCGACGCCGCCAGGAAGGATCTGAGCACTTCCTGCGCAGACGCCCGCCGAGGAAGCAGGGGCCCCTTCTAAGGCTTCACCCTTGGACCTCTGCGGAGAAGGAAACCCGCCGGCGACGCAACCGAACCTCTCCGATCCTCCGGCGACGAACACAGAACCAGCGAAGACCTCTGCATCGTCGGCGACGGCGACCCGCGTTCCCAAAACCTAGAGGCAGGCGTCGGGAACCCAATCTCCTCCCAGAACGCTTGCCGCAGCTTGTCACCGGACTTCATGCGCCGACGGCAGGCCGTGGTCCACCCTAGTTCCCTCGAAACATCTTCTAGATCCTCTAGCGCCTCGTGGGCGGCCATGGCATCCTCTCCATCCGAACCAGACTCCGAACCAAGGCATTGGAAACGAGAACCCGACGCCGAGGCGGCCGATCTCGCCGCCGGCGAGTCGAGTGCCCCAGGCGCCAGAGTGAGCCGGCGACCCCGCCCCATTCTCACAGAGCGCTCAGAAGGTATACATACCTAAGTTACACATACCTAGGTATCATATACCTAAGATATAGATACCTAAGTTACATATAACTAGGTATCACATACCTAATGTATACATACCCTGCATACGTGAATATATATGTAACTTGGGGTACGTATGCTTTAGGTATGTAATACCTTGGGTAAATGTAACTAGGATATATATAACTTAAGTATGTATAAGTTAGGTATGTGAAATTTGCGTACTTACATCATCAGGTATCACATACCTAAGATATAAGTACTTATGTTGCATATATAAACATATATCCTGGATACGTACACCTTAGGTATGCAACATCTTAGGTATGTGATACCTAGATATGTGTAACCTAGGTATATGATACCTAGGTATGTGTAACTACGGTACGTATACCCTCAGGTATATGTGGTTCAAAACAAAACATATCTGTATTGTGTACGGTGCCTGGACACCAAGGTGCACCAGTTATTTTACCTATATACTCCCTCCGTCTCAAAATAGATGTCTGACATTTGTCAAAATTTAAATAAATCTAGACACTATTTAGTATATAGGTTCATTCAAATTTTGAAAAATCTAAGACATCTATTTTGGGACGGAGGGAGTATATATATATATAATTAAGTATGTTACGGAATATCATATGCTTTTCCTAATTCTAAGACAAACTCTTGGTAATCACTATTGACTTTTGAACTTGAAGTTGCAAGGTCCTTTGTTTTTATTGTATATTCTAGGAAAGATTGATATTTCAAGGGATTATATTAGTTTTTGTGTTATTTGACATAGTTTTGTTAAAGTTGTCATAAGTTTATCCATTCATTTCTTATTTACATGTTGGGCTTGTGGCCTAATGGCAATTTCTTTTCTTCTGGAAAGGTTTACAGGACACGTAAGTGACTCTGCTACATATAGACTGGAACTGAAACCCAAACTAAAAATAACACGATAAACTGGTGTCCAAACTAAAATTAAAGCAAAAGATAGCACACATGAGCCCAGAAAATTCAGTGCATCCACTTCACATATGTATGTTATAGTCTCGACCATGATGGTGAAGAAGTTGTGCCAGCTTCCGGCGTAGACGTGTAAGCCCCGGCCGGTGGGATGACACAATCTAAACATAGATAAGTTGTAAAATTGAGAGGGGATGCTGAAATACCTCTTGCTATATATGTGTCATGTAACATTAGTTTTGGCATATAGATAAACTCTTTGGTTGTCAGGTAGTTTGTAGTATCAGTGCAATATAAACCGATTGTAGTTTCCTTGTATATTAAGTTGAGGTTGTTGTAACCATCGTGATGTAAATCCTTGAGCCATGTTTAGATTTTATATTAACACACAAGCACGCTAAAGGGTAATCTTTGAAAATTACTTTCATATTGCGCTCCACTCTATGAGAGGAAGGTCGTGACATGCCCTCAGTTACATCCACGCTTGTGGGATGCATTTAAAGGCAAGGGCGAGTAGAGATGCGTTCTTTCCCGCAAACAACGGGATTTGGACTGCGGTGTGTCAACCTCATCATCGTCGGCTAATTCGGTACAACACGAGTTCCACGAGACATTTCTACATCAAGCTCGATCACACATTTGACGGCAGGACACTGGCACTGGATCATGGTGGATATTGAAGGTCGGTTCACACCGATGTGAAGTGGTAATGAACAGTTCTGCGCCACGACATGGGCATCCCACGACAACAGGGATGATGGTATAAGGTGGGAAGATGTCCCACCCATCCACTAGTGCCACTCAGACCTTGAGTGGAGTACCTGTTGCCATTGCTATGGAATTTCCGTCATTTTGGTGGTGATTCAAACACCTCTTCAAGGTGAAAACTCTTGTTCTAGCCTTATTGGGTCGGGCTCAACAACAACAAACCTTGCTATCTTGTTGAAGGTGTCGTGTACATGCTAATGTGTCGACATTCATCGGTTGGTCTTGAGAAAAATGAAGATTTCTTTTGGTTCCAGTTATTTTGACCGGACGTGGCGACGAAGGTGTGAGGGTGTGTTTCCCTTCTTCAAGGCATTGTTGTGGATAAGTCACCTTAGTCGTAAGTGTTAAAGTATATGTCCTGTAATGGTTCTGGCGTAATTGTCTATGCCGTGTACTCTACTTGCGTCAAGTTTAATGAAATAGTTGTGTGGATCACTTTGATGTGGAGGCCGGGTTTCAAACTCTTTTCCAAAAAAAATGCCGCATCACCACAGAGCAAGTAGGCTCGTTTTAATTAAGGAATATCACCATGAAAATGATGAAGGCACGCCACATATTGGGCGGCAATTGTGCACACATGATTTGTGATTTTAAAGCTCCTCTTAAGCCTCACATGGTGTTAAGCACACATATATATTGCTCAATGCACACATGGCATAGAGATTATAGTCAGAATCTGTGAGAAAAGCAGGGAGGTGGAGGAGGAAGAACCGTAGAAGAAGAAGTCCAGATCTGTCCATTACAAAACTAGCTTCGGGAAGCAACTACAGAAATTGATCTGGCTAGCTTAAGCATCTAACGATGTAAAAGTTCACATGTGGGCCCGGGGACAGGTGGCGCATGTAAGAGAGTAAGTATATGCATCATCTTTTCCTTTGTGTCGTGTGATCAAGTCATCCAGTCTCAACCTCTCAAGCGAGCAGCCTGTTGTGTCTCTTCCCTTGGTCTTTGCGAAGCTGTGATCCCTGCTCTTCAAGGACAACTTCAGGAATTACTCTTCAAGGTAATATCAGACTCACAAGCTGTGATCCCTGCTCTTCAAGGGCATATCTAAATTCTATAGACCTGATTGCATAGTTACTCACAGCGGCTCCCAATGCAACTACACAAGTCACTAAACATGACTCTATCATTTCACGCTAATAGAATCTCACGAGTGCCAACTTAACATCCAATTGTTCGTGTGCATGTTGAAGGTTGATCTCCTCACACGAAGATATCCATGATGCCTCCTAGTCCTATCATTGATAAAGCATAAGTTTTCACATTCATGTGTACTTGCAATTATCATGAGTTTGTGTTTATCGATCACTTGCTAGCACTCTAGCCTCTTACTAACATGTTTTAATTTATAGGCAGAAAGAGATGGCATCCTACGTGTACTATCAGTTATTGTACTAGTCTAATTTGCATCTACCACTCAATTAAGGGGAGTGTCAGACTGCATATGTTCATTCCGTCGATAGCCACATAGCCGTGCTTAATATATTTTACATATTGTTCAATTGTATTGCTACTCCGGCATTGGTTGGACAACATATCTTTCAACAAGTTTGATTCATTCTTTGGTGAGGAAAGACGGTTTGCAGGCAATAGAGTGTACCCGTACTTAATAGGATCAATTACCTTCTAGACGCAGAATTTTGAGGTCTCGCTAAATCCTTAATTAACTGCCATAGTCATTGTCCCTCGTTGGACTCAGTTACTTGCAGTAAAAATAAAGACAAAAATCACAATTGTCATAATGAAGATAACAGAAAAATGGTGGTAACTAGGCTTTTTGGGGGAGACGTAGAATTAGAGTTACTTTGGTATATTCATCGGTTGTTGAGCCGACAAACCGACTTCGTCTAGATAACCAGTTCATCTAGACAGACCAAATATTTTCGTTGACCAATGAGTTGTACAAGAATATCACATTGTTTGGATAATAGGTAGTTGTTTTATCCGCGAGAGCATAACATCCGAGAGAAGTATTTTACCACTGTCAACAAGGCCCTCACTCTTTAACATTGCTAAAACCCTCCAATACACGATCCCGTTATTCCTCGGAGCAAGAATAACACAATTCAATCTAGATGGTATAAAGCACACTATTTGGAATGATAAAGTACACCAGTTGGAATAATAATGCACGCATGTTGGATATAGGTAGCAGTTCTATTCGCGCTAGAGCATAGCATCTGAGAGCATTATTTTACCACCGTCAACAAACCCCTTACTCTTAAACATAACTAGAACTGCCTAATACACAATCCCATCATTCCTTGGAGAAAAAATATCACAATATCAATTTAGATGGTATAAACACCGAGGGCGTCAAGATTTGACCTAGAACGCCCAGAGAATCCAACGATAGTGCCATTGTTTGGCACAGGGACATTGAAAGCATCGCCTTTCATTCTCCCAAAAGGGCCATACTTTCTAATGTTAGTGACAAACTTAATAGATGATACCACCAGATGGTTTTCATGATACCAAGTTGTTCTCGAGAATTCCTTAATGTACTCTAAAGAGGCTAGCTGGATCTGTAAATATAAAATTGTAAAAACCAATCGCAATCGATTCTATGAAAACAAATCGAACATAAGGGATATATGTTTCACCCACTATTTCACGACCACTACCACCACTTCCCCATGGACCCGCGGTGGGTTCTCTAACCAGACTGGTCGATGGAAGAAAATGTGACTGAGTCAATCACCCATCCACTATGAATTGACACGCTTTCAGGACATTGGGGTATCTTCGTGATTTCGTGGTTTGTGCCTCAATTTCCATGCCATGGTCCAACATTTGTGGGTTGGCTCTGCGCAAAAGTGGTGGAGAGCAACACATTGTTTGTTAGGCACTTACATGTGTTGCTCAAGTGTTTATCAACTAAATGTGATTATAGTTCTGATAATTTGATGGAGCACACCTGATCTTATGCAAAAAAAATTAACACGGGGAATGGAGTTCTATATAGTTACAATGGTTTTATCATCCCCAATTCAACATTCAAATGTAGTTTCAATTTCTTGTTTGTACTAGTAATATTTAAATGAATATGAATGTTTTTACTTTCTATATTATTTCAAAATATGGGTAATCTTGTTTGACATTTTTACAGAAATATAGTTTATCTTTAAATTTCACTCTAACTTACATTGTACATTGGTGGTTGGTATGGACCGGTTTATTCTTGTGGTCCCATTGGTCCAAATGGTTGGTACGGTCCCATTGGTTGATTCATCCCCATAAGTAGTTTTGTCGCAGTTGACCCCATAGCCCCATAGGTGGTAAACCTTTAACGATGGGGCAATATCCTTGCACTATAAGCTCTAATATTTACATTGTTTCACCTCTCATGCATTCTTTTTTAGATATCTCCGTGTGCCATTAAAAATTGTCAGGTGGTATTACCATCACTTGAAGTGTGGACCCTCTAAACCTATATAATATACATGGATTTAATAACAATACACCATCTTGAATTCTGAGTCAAACACTTTGCAAGCATTGTTCACTTTTGAACTTGAAGTTGCACTGTCTTTGATTGTTACTGCATTTTTTAGGAAAGTGTGATTCTTCTTATGGAATTTTTACATAGTCGACATTGTTATTTTTAAGTTGTCACAAGTTTTCTCCATGCATTTCTTCATTTTTTTTATCTACATCTGGACTGAACAAAGTTATAGATTTGTATATTTAATTGCAAGTCCCAATTGCTAACTTGGATTCTTGGCAAGATGGGTAGCTCTTTGCCTATCGCAAAACAAATTATAACTCTCTTGCTTTATACCCAACTCTTGCAAGAAGTTTTCCATCCATAATATGCCCTTGCAAGCCTGAACTGCTGCTATGTACTCAACATTCGTGCTTGATAGTGAAATGCATTTTTGCAGCCTTGATTGCCATGACAATGCCCTCATGCATAAGTTAGCAAGTATCCAGAAATAGACTTCCTAAAATCTACATCACCAATATAATATGGATTTGTATATCCTTGCAATATAGGATCACTGCTTTTAAAGCATAAGCACGATTTAGAAGTAACTTTTAGATACCTAAGAATCCACCTCACCACATTTAGTGAGTTTCACCTAGATTTTTCATGAACCCGCTAATAACTCCAATGGCATACATCAAAGTGACCATGGCAGAATGTTACGACACTTTACTCATTTCTTATTTATCCTTCTTGCTTTTAGGACATCATTCTGAACTTAGTTTGTAATGGCCTGCAAGTGGACAGGTAACAGACTTTGCGTCCTATATATTGAACCTTTCAAGTACCTTCTCAATGTATCGTTCTTGTGAGAGACAAAGCAGCTTCTGTATATATCACGGGAGGTTTTCATGCCATGTATTTTCTTAGCTGATCCTAAATCCTTCATGGCAAGTGATTTACTCACCGCATACTTTAGGAGAGCAATCTCTTTGTGCCATTTCCAACAATCAGCATGTCATTGAAATATAGAAAAAGAATAATGAAGTCAAACCCTTGGCGTACCTCTTCATAAAGACACAATGATCAGGGTGTGCTTTATGGTATCCATGATTAGTCATAAAGACTCAAACTTCTTGTACCACTATCGAGGAGCCTGTTTCAAGCCATACATGAGCCTTTTCAATTTGCACACTTGGTGCTCCTTGTCAGCAACCACAAATCCTTATGGTTGCTCCATGCACATATCCTCCTCTAGGCCACCAAGAATTCTGTCTTCACATGGAGTTGTTCAATTTTTCAAGTCCATGGTGGCAGCCATGCCCAGCACAAGTCAGATTGAAGACATCTTGACCAATAGAGGAAATATATCATCAAAGTTAATACCTTTTTCTGACTAAAACTTTTCACAACCAATATGTCCTTGTACCTTGGATGTGAGCTATTCTATTCTATTGTTATTGTGTACACCCCCTTGTTCTTTAGCGCTTTCTTCCCCTTTGGCAAAGACACCAATTCAAAGGTGGCATTCACATACATGGATTTTATCTGATCATGCATGGTTTCCGACCATTCATTGTTGCGGTTATCAAATGTTGCCTCCTCATAGCATGAGGTTTCACGTGCACCAGTCATCAACACATACTGATGTCCATCAAAGATTTGTACGGTTTGAAATATTATATACGTAAGTGGAAGTAACCAATTAGGCTATGGATAGGATTTTTTACGTGTGAGCAATGGAATTTATTCTTACCAGAAATGATGTGGCATTTAATGGACGAAATATCAAATTAAATTAAATAAAAAGTAGGGAATTTTGAGCAATGTGGATGATATGAGAGGCTAACAAAATGAAAAGGGGGTCCATTCATGGTGAGATTGAGAACATGGGAGCAAACCATTTGGCGACCTACGACAATAATTCTGTGTTTCAGGTGACAAGATTGTCGAAGATGTTCACACGGGTAGAGAAAAAAGTAAAATACTTGATCGCACTGGTGGAAAACAGGCCTCTAGTCCCGGGCCGCAACGGGCTCTAGTCCCGGTTTTGGGCCCGGGACTGCGAAAACGGGACTAGAGGTTATAGGGGTTCGTAGCATGGAAAACAAAAAATTTCTACCGCATACAAACAAACAAGCCAAGATCTATCTATTAGATTGTAGCAACGAGTCGATAGAATAACTCACCCTCGAAGATTCCAAAGTTTTTAACGAGAGCGGATTCTCGTGGGTGATGTAGTCGTACTCTTGCCGATCTCAAGATCGTGTAGACGATCCTTCCGGCGCTGCGTTCCGGCAGCGCTTCCGCAGTCGGTCACACGTTCGGTACTCGATGAAGACATTCCTCTCCCTTGTTCCAGCAGGCAGCGGAGGTTGTAGCACTCTCCTCGCGATTCCGGCAGCACGACGACGTGGTACCGGAAGTAGAGGGGAGATCTCGCAGGGCTTCGCCTTAAGCCGGAGCGAGTATGGTGGACTATGAGAGAGCCTCGGTGATCTAGGGTTTAGACGCACCAAGGAGGAGAGGCTAGGACGGAGGCTAGGGCAAGGGGATGCCCTAACTCGGCGGCTAGGGTTTAGACCTAGGAGGCGGCGACAGCAGGAGGTGGCGGCGCCGGCGGCTTGGAGCTAGGGTTTGCGGGGGGCAACTTGTGTGTTTGGAGGGGCAGCCCTGCCCCTCCTTATATAGATGGGAGGCGCCGACCAAGGGGAGGGGAGTCCCTCCCCAACTCGGCTTCCAAGGCCGGTGGGTGGAGGGAGAGGAACTCCTCCCCAAGTAGGTTTCCAACTCTCCCTCCACCAAGCAAAATAGCCGTTTGACTTTTCAAATTGGCGTTTGACTTTTCAAACTAGGATTTGATTTATCCCTTTATTTCGCTCAGCGACGACACCTAGTACATGATGCAACCATTCCAACTTGTTATGACACATTCATGTACCCTTCCCCTCTGGAGTGTCGGACATTCCGGAACCTTCTAGAACATTCCCGATGAAAACACCGGAACCATTCTCCAACCCCGAAACAGGACTTTCCTTATATGAATCTTATTCTTCGGACCATTCCGGATCTCCTCGTGATATCCCGGATCCCATCTGAGACTCCGAACAACATTCGGTCTCTTACTCATCATTCCATAACTACTCAACAACGTCGAATCCTTAAGTGTGTCTCCCTACGGTTCGTGAATTATGCGGACATGATCGAGACAGTTCTCCGAACAATAACCAATAGAGGAATATGGAAATTCATATGGCTCCCACATATTTCTACGATTACTTTGCGATCCAATGAATCACTTACATACGATACCAATTTCCCTTTGTCTCACGATAGTTTACTTATCCGAGGTTTTGATAGTCGGTATCTCTGCATACCTAGTTCAACCTCGATACTGATAAATACTCTTTTCTCGTTCCCGTGATATCTGATCCCTTGTGAGCCAGTCACATGCTTGCAAGCCATTTGGATGACATTTCACCGAGAGGGCCTAGAGTATATCTATTTGTCATATGGATGGACAAATCCCACTCTTGATCCATGTGTCTCAACCAATACTTTCCGAACACTCAATGCCACCTTTATAGCCACCCTGTTACGGTGTGGTGTTTGATGTCATCAAAGCATCCTTCCGGTGATGGTGATAAGCATGATCTCATGGTCGAAGGAATTAGGTTACTATGTATCAGAAAGCATATAGCAATTGAACTATTAAAATGACTTGATCTTTATGCTACGTTTATCTATAGGAGTATGTCCATCATATCATTCTCCTAACGATATGATCTTGTTGTTAATAACATCTCAATGTTCATGATAGGGAAACCACAATCATTTATTAACCAACAAGCTAGTATTATAAAGAGGCTTTACTAAGGACTCTAATTTAGTTTACAAATCACACAAGTATTAATGTTTCCTTGTTAATACTATTATAGCATGAATGTAAACATTTATCATAAACACAAAGATATAATAATAACTACATTTATTATTGCCTCTAGGGCATATCTCCAACAGAGGCCCCCCCTCTAGTCCTGGCTTCATAACGGCCATGACGATAACAGCCACGTGGTCGTTTCAAGACTGGGGGCAGAAACCCTCTAGTCCCGGGCTGTACCCGGGACTAAAAGGTTTCCTTCCGCGGCAGAGAAACACCACATTTCTCTGCTGCGGCAGAGATTGTGTATTTCCTTTTTTTTGCCATTTTATTCCTTTTTCGTTTTGTGTTTCACTATAATAAACATATATTTCAGTATACATATTATACGCTACTACATACACACTACACGTCGATGCATTTATATAATTAATCGATCCCTTGCAAGCATACATATAATCAATCATATCAAAAGGAAGAAATGTTTTAAAATTACATGGTCATTGATGAATATATATATCATATGAGCTACATGGAGATGACTAAGGCAAATCGAGTTCCACGCCATCCACATAATGCTCTCCATGTACATCAAGGACTTTCTTCATCATAAATCCTGCCAGCTCCCCTTGACTTTCTCTTATGCGTTGGTCTGGCTCTAGTTTCTCTCGCAAATCATAAATATAATGTGAGTCAACTTTCGCTCCGGTCAACTCATGGATGTACTGCAGACGTAGTATCCACATAAATGAGTTCTGGTGGCTCTGTAAACTCTTCGCCATTTTATAAGTTAGCTCCTCCTTGAATGGACCTGGTATTTTCGAATCAGTGTCCAACACACCTTTCGGCAAAGAAAATGAACAAAGGAGTTATTAGTTACTTGATATCAGGAAATGAATGAAAGAGGACGATATAATGCGATAATGATTGAAATTACTTATGGAGCATTGCTTTCATGTCGCTCCACTGCTCTTGGTCCCAACTTAATGAGTCGTGGACTTCAACTAAGGAGTTGTCAACATGTTTAGCAATATCAAGTGGAATCTGTGGACATTTACATAAGCATACATGCATAGCTCATCCAGTAAGCAAAAATAAAATGTGTACAAGATATAAACACTCACTTGAAGTTGTAAGGAAATAGTATTTCCTTAACAAAATTATGCTCGGTTAAGAACCTGGACAGGTCTTCCTCCATGTCTTTGGGGTGATTCTTTAACGTATATTCATTAATGATATATGGGTCAATGAACCCAACTTCGTATCTTCTAGCTCTTTTGCATTCAAGCATCTTCATTCTGCGGAATATAATATCATCATACAAAAGGATATATAGTTAGGATAATATATTAAATACAATGAACGAGCTAAAGCTACAAACTTAATTATAGAAATAAATAACTTACAGACAGTAGCAACCAATGATAGATTTGTCGAGGGCGCGCTGGTTGTATAACTGAAACAGTTCGATCATTTGAACCTGTATCGAGTATGGTTTAAAGTGATGCTCCTTTCTAACGTCCACCGGAAACCAATCTTTATGATGCTTTTTTTCTGCTTGTGACATGTACCATTCATGCAGATTTTGCATATGTGTGGATAGACGCTCGTGCTCCTCATTACTGACTAGAGGCTGCCCTTGGACATACTACCGTACTATCTGACCCACTGGCGTATCTTCATAGCCTAAATATTGACAAAGAGACATATTTGCTTCGTTAGCAAGTGCTTTGGCCTCCGATACAGTGATTCCCATAAGTGCAGCATTATTACGGGCTCTATGGTCCATTATTTGCATGTCCATATCCATTTCAGCTCTGAAGGCCTTGTCGAGGTCTGAAATGACTTTAAGCGGGGCGACCGATTGATTCTTCTGTGCTCCGAGCTGGGCAACTTGCTTCCCGCTTTTTGCACTTGTGATTTTTTTCTTCTGTGCTTGCTTAATAATCTCCCGGTCATAGTCTAATTCCAGATTCATCGATATCTGGGATGATTGCTCAAGAAAGGACTTAGCCCACTTTTTGGTTTTTTCGTTATATACCGGCTTTGGCTCAGGCTTTTTGGGTGCAAAATGCGCCTTAACTTGGGCAGCCACATCCGCGTTAGTTTCCTCATCGGTCTTGTCATAAGGTCTCTTTGGAAGAGTCGACGGGATATCGACTATCTTCGGCATTTGACCATAGTTTCCTCATCGGTCTTGTCATAAGGAGTGACGCCTCTAGCCCTCATATCCTTCTCCATAGTTTCCCACTTAGGGATGGCACTCTTGTAGCCACCTGTCCCCATTTTATGATGGTATTTCTTGTTGGCAGCATTTAACGCGTTCTTTGCCGACTTTGCCTTTGCTTTATCAGATTGCTTGTACTGTACAAAATCGGGCCACTGTTCTCTCAACTTCTCGTTTACTCCTTTGAAGTCTGGAGTTTTCTTTTTCGCGACATATTTCGCGTATAAACTTTTCTTGTGGTTCCGGTATAGTTCAGCCGTCTTTCTTAGTGCCCACTCCTTGACTTTCGCTCTATTTTCAAGCCCACCCGGCCTTGGGGTAATACCATCTACCTCAAATTCCTCATACTCTGGAGGTAGTATGAAATGCGCTATGAGCTTCTGCCAAAGGTCATCTTTGGCATCATCGGTGACATAGCTGTTGGATTCTTCACCGGCTTTCTTTGACTTATTCCATTCTTGGATGGTGATCGGCAGGTTGTCCCTAACAAGCACCCCGCATTGATTTATAAACATCCTCCGGTGCTTCTCTAGAGCAATCGGTTCGCCATCATCATCTATTTCTTCGATGGTGAACCTCTGATTACCATCCAACTTTTTGTTCGGCCCTCGTTTTGTTCGAGCTGTCGATTGCTTTGATCCGGTGGGCTAAAAGAAGAAGAGAGAGTGATTAATATATATCTAGATCAGTTAATGAATAGAGGTAACACGAGACTTTATATATATATATATATGTGTGTGTGTGTACCTCGCCGGATCCTGTCGAGGGGCCATCATTATTGTTGTTATTTGTTTGCCCTTCGTCCATCTGGTCTTCCCCTTGGTACATTAGGTTTTACTCTAGTCCATCACCGGATGGATTCAGATATGAGGATATCTCTTCCTCGAGCAAAATATCTTTGGCGCCGGTAGTAATAAGAGGAATTTCACCTCTTATCATGCCCTGAAGAAAACCTTCACCGATGCGACCAGGATCTTCGGATGGATCCATGACTTAATTATCTATAACAAAAAGAGAGTTAAACAGGTTAGAAAAAACAATAATCATAATAACTAAAACAATATAATCCTAATTATAATAACTTAAACAAAAAAATAACCCTAATCCTAAAGGGCTTCGATCTCGATCTCGATATCGTATTCTACCGAGAAGAACCAAACACCAGAAAAAAATAAAGGGGAAACAATCAACACATGGCATCGATGCAATTCTCAATAAAGTATGATGATATGACAAGTTGAATTGCATTGAATTGAAACCCTAAAACATGCTCGGCAAATTAATCGGGGTTCCGAGGGGTGAAAACCCTAACTCGGGAAAACTCCAGAACATATGAGAGGGGTGCATTTGTTCTTCTAATTAAACTTGTCATGAAAGTTTATTAATAATTGATGATTATATAGATAGCTAGGTTTCAATTTTCTGAACATTTTGATATATTATTTGTATTTTTCTGACTTATAAATTAAAAGTTATTGAATTTACAATATTTAATCAAATTCTGGAATTATTAAAAAGGGTTATTTCATCATTATGACATCAGCAGAGGGGGTTAAACTTTTTGCACCGCTACTGAGCCTAGCCACTATGACTGACCAGTGGGGTACTGGCCACCTCAGCATGCCACGCAAGCAAGAGGGACCGGGGGGGCTGGTTGATTATTTTCACCGAGGTAGTTGACGGCGGCACGAGACGGCGATTGACGGCGGCGCGGGACGGCGAAGGGGCAGGTTCAAACGAGCTCACCAAGAGGGACCTAGCCCTAGCGGCGCCGCTAGCGGGAGGTCATCGGAGCGACGGCGGTGATGATGGACAACTGCGTCGGCGGCAGGTGTTTGACAGGGAGGCAAGCCAGAGGAAGAGGAAGGAAGCATGAGGGTGCCTGAGGTCAGCGAGGCCGAGGGAGGTCGAGGATGGCCGGAATCGGCGACGGACGCGGAGGCCGGAGACGGGGAAGGAGCGGACGGGGAGATCGACTAGGGGCGCGGGGCTTCGATTCCTTCGGTGAGGCTCTGCGGTACGGAGACGAGGTCGACGGCGGCGCGGGAATCGGCCGGCCGGCGGGCAGCACCTCCCCTGTGTTCTCTACGTCGATGGCGCCTGCTCGTCTTCGTCTTCGTCGCGTGCTAAGTGCTGGCTCGGCCTTTTGCACAGCGTATATAGGGACCCCCTTTAGTCCGGGCTAAGCCACCGCCCGTGACTAAAGGTCTTTAATCGCGTCGCGTGGCTTAACCCGACTAAAGACCCTTAGTCGGGCTAAGCCACGGCCGAGACTAAAGGGTTTTTTCGCCGTTTTGCTGCACTCACCTTTAGTCCCGGGTCCAGCCACGACCCGCGACTATTTGTTTTTTTGTAAATTTTCTTTTTTAATTCAAAACTAATATAAAAACTTTGAAAAATCATATATTTTATTGTAATAATCCAAATAAAACAAATAATATGTCTATTATTATCAGAAAAATATAAAGAATTTTAATATAATATCCATTTTTCTGTTTGCATCATTTATAAATTATTTCATTGGTAAATTTTCTTTTTTAATTCAAAACTAATATAAAAACTTTGAAAAATCATATATTTTATTGTAATAATCCAAATAAAACAAATAATATGTCTATTATTATCAGAAAAATATAAAGAATTTTAATATAATATCCATTTATCTGTTTGCATCATTTATAAATTATTTCATTTGTAAATTTTCTTTTTTTATTCAAATCAAATATAAAAACTTTGAAAAATCATATCTTTTATTGTAATAATCCAAATAAAACAAATAATATGTCTATTATTATTAGAAAAATAGAAAGAATTTTAATATAATATCCATTTATCTGTTTGCATCATTTATAAATTATTTCATTTGTAAATTTTCTTCTTTTATTCAAATCGAATATAAAAACTTTGAAAAATCATATCTTTTATTGTAATAATCCAAATAAAACAAATAATATGTCTATTATTATCAGAAAAATATAAAGAGTTTTAATATAATATCCATTTATCTGTTTGCATCATTTATAAATTATTTCATTTGTCAATTTTCTTTTTTAATTCAAAACTAATATAAAAACTTTGGAAAATCATATCTTTTATTTTCCGCCATTTCCGCCATTTTCGACCGCTTCCCGCCAAGTTTTCCCGCCCTTTCCTTTCTACAAGATCTTTTAGTCCCGGATGTAGTCACTAACCGGGACTAAAGATATTTCCCGCCATTTCTCAAAGCTTCACGCCAAGTTTTCCCTCCCTTTCCCTCTATATTTAGGGCAATCGTGCCATGGCTATCCACACATCCACACCTTCCTCTCTTAGAACAATGGATAACGCCTACTGGGCCATTCTGACCCTCGAGGAGACCGAGGTCCAACTACCCTTGTCCGCCGGGCTACCGGCCGCCCACCAGCTGGATGCTGAGCGCTGGAAGGCTTCCTGTCCCTCCTGTCCCTCAAGGTTCCGCACGCCAGGCGGCCATCACAAACCACTTCTACCACGAGCTCACGCCGAAGCAGCGGATGGATCCCCAGTGGGATCCCGACAACTACGACACCTGGAATGCCTTCTTCACTAATAGGCGGGAAAGGGAGCTCGCCAGGTACGAGGGTGATGGCCCGCCATCGGTGAACCACAACGAAGCCGACCGTCGTTTGTGTTGGGCGAATCGTACTATTGTCGGAGTGATGCGCTACATCGCAGGGGGAGACCATCCTCGCCTGCGGTGCCCACGAGTCCACCCGCCACAGAGCCACAAAAAGGCCCCACACCGGCCCGGCGGTAGCTGCATCGTCTTCCAGGATACCCCTCCCCCGCCCGCCGTGAATCCGAGGATGGAATAGCCCCTGGTATATGCCATGGATGGGCTGAGGATCCCCGGAGTGGCAGGTGACGATGACGATGATGATGACGATGACGAAGAAGACCCTGAAGATGCGTACTATAGGACTAGACATGATTATTACTAAAGGGGCGGCTTTAGTCCTGAGTGTTAGCTAGTCCCGGTTTGTCCTAGTTTTTAATATTAATAAATGTCTTGAGTGTTACCTAATAAATAGAGGGAAGTGTCCCGGTTCATCTTTAGTCCCGGTTGGAGAAACCAACCGCGACTGAAGGGATTGCGGCAGACTAGGCCAGGCAACACTAATAATAGGGGTGAGTGTCGACATTATGTTGTGCGTCTTGTACGTTGTCCCGGATGGTGTCACCAACCGGGACTAAAGATGAACCTTTAGTCCCGGTTAGAGACACCAACCGGGACTAAACATGAGTCAGCACTAATAATAGGGGTGAGTCTCGACATTATGTCGTGAGTGTCGACATTATGCCGAGTTGCTTGTACTATAAATAGGCATCCTTGTGAGTCCAGTCCTCCAGCCAGTTTGAGGCATCTCCAAGATGGTTTTCGAGAGCAGGGACACCACTACGGCCAGTTTCAGGGAGATGCCGACGGAGCCCAGCCCTCCGGCATCTCCGAGAAACTGGTCATAGAGGCACTCCCTAATATGTGAAATTAGTTAGCTCCCAGGTGTATTGATCTAGTTAGAGAAGTTACAAGCTGCCAGATGGTTTTAGAGAGCAGGGACACCACTACGGCCAGTTTCAATTATTACATATCATTTCTTCGCATGTGTTCTTTTCTGATCCCATCGTATCCATGGAGCATATTCATTCATTAACATGATGCTTGGGTCATCCTTCACCGCGAAGGGCGGAATTTCATGAAACTTATCACAATCTTCTGACATATCTGTCTTGTCCTTCACTCCCACGATGTTTCTTTTTCCTGAAAGAACTATGTGGCGCTTTGGCTCATCGTCTGATGTATTCTTTTTCTTATTTTTTCTTTTTCTAGGTTTGGTAGACATGTCCTTCACATAGAAAACCTGAGCCACATCATTGTCTAGGACGAATGGTTCATCTAAGTACCCAAGATTGTTGAGATCCAACGATGTCATTCTGTATTTCTTGTCTACCTCAACCCCTCCTCCTGCCAGCTTGACCCATTTGCACCAAAACAAGGGGACCTTAAAAGTAGGTCCATAATCAAGTTCCCATATCTCCTCTATGTAATCATAATATATGGTCTTTGACCCATTGTTGTCTGTTGCATCAAAGCGGACACCACTATTTTGGTTGGTGCTCTTTTTATCTTGGGCTATCGTGTAAAATGTATACCCATTTATCTCGTACCCTTGGAAAGTCGATATAGTCGAAGATGGTGACCTAGACAACAAGTATAGCTGATCTCCAAGAGTGTTGTTTTTGATGAGATGTTGCAACCAACCGCCGAAACTCTTCATGTGTTCATCGCTAATCCAAGATTCATGCTTTCCAGGGTTGTTGGAGCGTAAGATTTTCTTGTGTTCCTCGATATATGGGGCTGCCAAGATAGAATTCTGTAGAACGGTGTAATGTGCTTCGGTGTAAGAATGTCTGTCTCTACATATTATTGATTTCCTTCCTAGAGTACCCTTTCCACTCAGGCTTCCCTCATACCGCGATTGAGGAAGACCAATCGGCTTAAGGTCAGGAACAAAGTCAACACAAAATTCAATGACCTCCTCTGTTCCATAGCCCTTGGAGATGCTTCCTTCTGGCCTAGCACGGTTACGAACATATTTCTTTAAGATTCCCATGAACCTCTCAAAGGGAAACATATTGTGTAGAAATACAGGACCAAGAATAGAAATCTCTTCGACTAGGTGAACTAGCAGGTGTGTCATAATATTGAAGAAGGATGGTGGGAACGCCAACTCAAAACTGACAAGACATTGGACCACATCATTCTATAACCGTGGTAGATCTTCAGGATTGATTATCTTCTGAGAGATTGCATTGAGAAATGCACATAGCTTCACAATGGGTACTCGAACATTATCTGGTAGAAGCCCCCTCAATGCAATCAGAAGCATTTGCGTCATAATCACGTGGCAGTCATGAGACTTTAGGTTTTGGAACTTTTTTCTGCCATATTTATTATCCCCTTTATATTCGACGAGAAGACAGACGAGCCCTTAATACTGCTTAGGCATTCAAAAAATATTTCCTTCTCTTGTTTGGTAAGAGCGTAGCTGGCATGACCTTGAAACCATTCTGGATGCAGGCCATCTGGGTCTTTCATACGTTGATGGTCCTTTCGTGCTTTCGGTGTATCTTTTGTATTCCCATACACGCCCAAGAATCCTAGCAGGTTCACGCAAAGATTATTCGTCACATGCATCACATCGATTGCAGAGCGGACCTCTAAGAATTTCCAATATGGTAGCTCCCAAAATATAGATTTCTTCTTCCACATGGGTGCGTGTCCTTCAGCGTCTTTCGGAACAGATTTTCCTCCAGGAACCTTTTCAAAGGTTACCAGTTGATCCAAATCTTTGACCATATCAAATATATCAGCACCAGTACGCTCCTTAGGCTTCGTCTGGTGACATGCCAGACCGTTGAAATGCTTGCCTTTCTTTCTTAAGGGATGCTTGGCCAAAACAAATCGACGATGCTCATTGTATAAATTCTTCTTACAATGTTCCAAACATATACTTTCAGTCTCATCTAAACAGTGTGTGCATGCATTGTATCCCTTGTTTGACTGTCCTGAAAGGTTACTAAGAGCAGGCCAATCATTGATTGTTACGAAAAGCAATGCTCGGAGGTTAAATTCTTCCTGCTTGTGCTCATCCCACACGCGTATCTCGGGTTCGTGCCACAACTGTAAAGTTCTTCCACTAATGGCCTTAGGTACACATCAATGTCGTTGCCGGGTTGCTTCGGACCTTGGATCAACACTGGCATCATAATGAACTTCCGCTTCATGCACAACCAAGGAGGAAGGTTATAGATGCATAGAGTCACGGGCCAGGTGCTGTGACTGGAGCTCTGCTCCCCAAAGGGATTCATGCCATCTGTAATTAGACCAAACCTTAAACTCCTTGCGTCATCTGCAAAGTCCGGGTACTTCCTATCGATTTTTCTCCATTGCGACACATCAGCGGGGTGCCTCAACATCCCATCTGACTTACGTTCCTCTTTATGCCATCTCAACAACTTGGCATGCTCTTTGTTTCTGAATAAGCGTTTCAACCGTGGTATTATAGGAGCATACCACATCACCTTCGCAGGAACCCTCTTCCGGGGGGGGGGGGGGCTCGCCCTCAACGTTACCAGGGTCATCTCGTCTAATCTTATACCGAAGTGAAGTGCATACCGGGCATGCATCTAAATTCTCATACTCCTCACCGCGGTAGAGGATGCAGTCATTAGGGCATGCATGTATCTTCTGAACCTCTAAACCTAGAGGGCAGACAATCTTCTTTGCTTCGTACGTACTGGCGGGCAATACATTATCTTTTGGAAGAATATTCTTCATCATTTTCAGCAACTTTTCAAATGAGGAGTCAGGTATAGCACACTCAGCCTTCCATCACAGCAATTCTAGTGTGCTGCCCAGCTTTTTCAGACCATTTTCGCAATTTGGGTACAACAACTTTTTGTGATCCTCTAGCATGTGATTGAACTTCTCCCTATCCTTTTCAGTTTGACAATCTCTTCGTGCATCGGCAATGGTGCGACCAAGATCATCAGCGGGTTCATCATGTGTCTCTTCTTCATCCTCCCTTGAGATCCCCATGGAAGTATCTCCACTCGTGGAAACCATGATAGTTGTCATCATCCTCCTCTTCTTCATTGTTTTCCATTATAACCTCTCTCTCCGTGCTTGGTCCAACAATTATAAGGGCATGAAGCGGACTTCACAGTGGCTGTGAAGGGTTTTTGAGTTAGAGTAATCCTTCCGATTCCTACATCCATTACATGGACAGAATACAAAACCATTGTGCTTGTTTGCATCAAACACGGATGAATTCATGCACGCCATTAATGAACTTCGCCAGGGCGTCGGTCGATACCGTACATCCATTCCAAACATCATTATAGTAAAAGTATATCAAAAACCATTACACAACATGATAAAATTATTACAAGTTATATTGAGAGCTTCTAGAGCATTAATTTTGAATTTTGAAAAATTTACATGCACCAATTTGTGAATTGGAGAAAACAATCAACATGATAAATGTGGAGTTTTTTATTATTGTCTATCAGTGAAAACCTCATTCCATTCTAAGCTCTCAAACTCTAAAATTACACATTTCAATTTTCAGTAACTATGTGCCTAATCAAAATTTGTTACACATATATATCAAAATCCTTCTAGCTACTTCTAGAGCATGCATGCATTTGATCTATATCTCTATACGTAGAGCATTATAGAGATAAAGTAACCTTTTAAAGCTTTGGATTTAGGTGTTGCAAACTAAATCTTGACAAAAAAAATGGCATGAACTCTCTTGCTTTTTTGAGAAAAATGGCCACCATATGTTTTAGGGCAGCTGGCCAGGGAGCTGTATATATAGTGATGGACAATTAGTCCCGGGCCGTGATACGACCCGGGACTAATAGTCCCCGAAAAGAGCTGTTGCCCCGCTCCAGCTTATTAGTCCCGGGCCGTATTACGGACCGGGACTAATGCTCTGGTCCGGCCCGGGACTAGTGCTTATGGCCATTTCTAGCCGTTGGAGGCCTCACGGACCAGGACTAGTGCTAGCACTAGTCGCGGTTCGTGACGGGCCGAAACTGGTGACGTTGCTCTGATCGAACCGAAGGCCTGTTTTCCAGTAGTGTCGTAATGGACTACATAGATAGAACTACGCAATGGCAAGAGGGTAAGACCAGAGTGACACACACCCGCTGATTAGGGTCGATTTTTTACTGAAATAGAATTTTCATGTCTCACTTGCTCACTTCATCCGTAATTTAGCATTCCAGCCATGGACACTTTCATAGAGTAAGATTGAGAAAACTAGAAGCCTTATTATTACTAATGATAGTACTTTAATTGTTTCATGTTGTTCGGTTGTGCACCTACGAGCTGAATAGATGATTTTGATCATCTAATTTGGCCAACCATGCGTTCATTTTGACATACGCTATTCAGGAACAACCAATTTTAGAGTATGAATGCCAGAACATATGTTACTTATTTGTGATTTCAGTTTCTTCTCTTCATCCTTACGCACCAAAAGTGCCAATCTTCTACATGGATCTGTGGAGTCTATAGCCCTGGTCGCAGGGGTGGACCCACCTTGTTTTTAAATTATATGGTAGAGCCATATATTTTAGTTTGTTGCATATAAAACGCATTGATCTTAACACAAGTATGCACATGAGTAATTGGTTAGGTCAAATGCTTACAAGGCTCTTGTTCACAAGATCAAGTGTTGCTCATTGCTCACTGCCTTATTTTTATTTATTTTTCTGAATTATTTACTATGAATACCTATTGTGAAATTCCTGAGCCTGCCATTGCATGGTCACATAGTCACTCGAGGACACTCATGCACTGACCCAGAGAGTAATTCAAAGACAACCTTGTTGGATGGTCTTGATATAATCTCACAGGTCTAGATTGACTGCAAGCATGGGGTGCGTGCTGAATGCTACAGAAGTGATAGTGTAATTCACGATCCCTTCTAAGCCTACAATGTCAACAAGAACATGAATTTCACATCTGCATGAATCTGCATGAACATGGGCTAATCATGAATTTGTGCATCAATCACCTGTTGGTTCTGGTATCTTTCTTGTGTGTTCTCATTTTATAGGCCAAAAGAGTTAGTATCCTGAAACCTCAGATCTACTCTCAGGCTTTATGTTCATGATGCACCTACTATTGAATTAAGGAGTTTGTTGGCCTGGATCTCATATAAAATTGATCAGTTTTCTAGCACACGAAGTTTCAGTACAACATCTATATACTTCAATAAGTTATCCCACACGCTTGTGGGTGGTGGCAAAGTCAGACAGTATATTTAAAGATCTGAAATGATCTCTGTAATACTGTTTAAGTAATGAAAGCTTTGTTTCTCAAAAAACATATATAATATACACTTTTTCCCCCCCCCCCCCCCCCTCTCCCACTTCTTTTCAAACTTTAACAATCAAAAACTTGATACCGATTGTTTAGAGGACCGTACGAACCCACGTATGGTCCTCTTAGACGTATACTCATTGTACACTATACTCATATGCCCATGAAAGGCGAAAACTGGAAGTTATATAACAGCAATAACAAAAAAATTAAACATGACATGGAAAGACGTAGATTGCGATAATGGGAGGTGGGATCAGCCAGCTGGAACGTGGATTATACCTAGTTCGACCGAGTACACATATACGAAGATATACGTGGTCTCGATATGGGTTACGACGGGTCAAAAAAATAAAACAGCCCATGCGGTTTAAGTTTAGGGGGGGACCGAAGCACACCTCATATAATATATAATTTCAAGAGGGCCTTGTTTTCGACAGTAATAGTCATGTATAAAACTGTTCTCCTGGGAAATGTGTATAATTCTGACCTTCCTTCCATGCCTCAACAGTAATTCATTTCTTCAATGCATTAGCTCCTCTTTGCCGAGCAATTCACATGCATCCTATGCAGCTGAATACAAATGTGTGCTCAAACTCTACGTGAGCTGGACAATAATTTACAAACGACTGGCCTTCCGTTGAAATTGTAGTCCGAGAGATATGCATGTTTACTCGGTGTCTAGTTCAATTTTAAGAGTTCATACTAGCAAATAGCAAGTGAACGGACAAGCTGTCTGGCACATGCATGGCAGCCGTCGTCTGTATGACCAACATATAGCTATGATCAAAATATGTCGCAACTCTAATATTCTCAAGATATTAGGCTTAATGTGTCTAATATAACCGATTCATTCAGCTGATACGACAAACTAAAAATTGCATCACGTGTAGAGTAGTAGTATATGATATTAGGCTTAATGTGTCTAATATTCTCAAGATATTAAGCTTAATGTGTCTAATATAACCGATTCATTTATTAATTTTTCTTTCTTCCACTAGTAGTGTGCCTTTGCATGCGTGTGAGGAACGTGGATGACATAAGAGTTAACAAAATGGAAGGGGTTGCTCTGTTATTGGAAAGATGGTGAATGCGTGTGAGAAAACATGCATGACGTGCATGACAAGAATTTGTCTTTTGAAGAACATGAAGCGTCAGGCAGTCTGCTACTAGTTTGCGCTTTTGATTTCTTAACCTCACACTGCTACTAGTACTTAACCTCACACTGCTAAAGTCCTATACTCATACATGGAGCCTTGGAGTCTATAGCCATGGTTCCGCACTCACCAGTGGGATTCCGTACTTGAGTGCACTATCCCCACGAGTAAACACGACAGAGATAGCTGGTGTTGAAAGTGATGACACACGCAGAAAATTCAAATGTACTCTCCACTTTTGTGATAAGTATGCACATGTTACTCAATTAAAGGTCATGCATGTATTTCTAGGTCGTCTATTTGATCATTGTTATAGAAGGTACATATTACAAACGATATATCATTAAAAACTATAGATATTGTATTTTCTAATGATATAACTTTTATGTCATAAAATTTATATTTTATGGGTTAAATTAACGATCTAGGGATACATGTAGGACCTCTAACCCAAACGGAGGGAGTATGCATGTTCTATAATTCCAGAGTCAATCTCAAGTGGGACGGAATTTGTATAGGAATAATCATATAAAAACACAGAAATAATCGAAATTGTTCTCATGAGAAGCGTGTATGTTTAATTTGACCTTCCTTGCACGTCTCAACAATTAATTTCCAGCAAAGGAGTAACATGATGTTTTCTCTGTGAAATGTCCTAGAGAAAAATGACAGGCCTGAACCTACCACTAAATCTTCCCTTCTCGTATATATAGTTGCGCCTCATATTCTCTTGACAAGTCAACTTCCTGGAAGTAATCATCACATACTTAGAGGAATCTGTGAGAGGGAGATGTTGTAACCAATGAGTTGCATTGTTACTAGTGGAACTTTAGAACTAGAACTCAGGATGACGGGAGAAGAACACACTATTTTTAATAAATTTGAATTGTCAAAAAAAAATCAGAAATAATACATGCTCGTAAATCTTCACATTTTAGGTGTGCACAAAGTCGTTTCACGAAAAATAGAAATTTTGTGTGGCTTCTGAAGACAAAATTCGGTGCTAAAGACATGTTTTTGTTTATTTACACAACCCAGAAAACATATAGGTTTTTTTGTGAAACCGCATGTAAGCACATAGAATGTGCAGATAGACATGGAAATATTTTTTTAGGATTTTTTTAACAATTTAAAATAGGTGCTTTTAATAAAGGGGGCATATGCAATGGGATCAAAAGTGCATTTCCGTCCCGACATAGAAAACATGCATACATATTATTTTGTTGAACAACATCTAGAATAATGTTACACAAATTTTCCAGTTAAACAAAGAAATAAATCATTACAAATTATTAAAATCTACCGTGTACCAATTTTTTGTTTTTAATTAGTTAAATGCAAACTAAAGATAGTCAAAGCTCCCATATCTTAATAAAATACATTATCTAATTTCAAGGCACCACGATTGATTTATGTATCAGACTGTTTTGTGTTGTGCATATAGCTTAACTTTGTTACACCGTGGGTGACAGAATAATATGTTCAGTGACGTGAATTTTCAGAATCTGGGTACACCTGAACCTGATTACACTTACCGTGTTGTTAAGTTACATAGTTTTCAAACCTTAATTTAGAAACTTCCGAAATATAAAATTTCCTACTGTTCATTAATAACTTTATCATTTTTTGTAAGTTACATACTTTGGATTTTCAGTATCAAATTTGGCATTCACATACATATGTGTTGTCTACTCCCTCCGTTTGAAAATATAAGATGTTTTAGTTTTATGAAGGTAATGTATCTAGACATCTTTTAGTGTGTAAATTTATAGTGAACATCTCCGAACCTACATACTAAAGGCGTCTAGATATATTATCTTCACGAATCTAAAACATCTTATATTATGAAACGGAGGGAGTACATGACAAAATATTTTATATTATTTTGACTTTGTTTTTTGTTTTGGATTGTCCTATTGCAAGAAGGATCGTGAGTACCCATGTCCATTATGGCCACCTTCTTTTCAACTTCTTGGTCAGCTTCTCTCAGAAGCTATCATCGACCAGCTTCTTCTAGAATATTGTGGCATCCCGCAAAACCACTACTAGAAAATCGCGTTGTTTGTGTGCATTGCATCATCATGACCGCATGCTCATGTCATCATGCCACATTGCATTTGAGCATCGTCATCATCTTGCAATTGCTTGCATGAAACTATTTTTGAAAGGCCGGGTTTTGTTTTCTAAAACGCCTCATCTTCATTCAAACACGCAAACCCGGATCGCCGGAATATTTTGTTTTGACTAAATAGGTTTTGAAACCGGTCCGTTTAAATAAATAAAATATTGCATTATTTTTAGTGGGGGCAGTCGAACGGGCCGATTCGACCCGAACGACCACCCCCAGGATTTTAAATCCGTCCACCTAACCCATCCCATTAATCCTACAGTTACCAACTAACCTACCCAGCCCTCCCCTCCACCTCACCCCAACCAACCCCCTCCTGACACCTCACCCTCTCACTCCCTCCACCCAATCCCACCCAGCCACCTCAGCAGCCACCTCCCCACCTAGCCACACAAGCCCCTCTCTCTCCCCTCAGCCCACCGCTCCAGACACGCCTGCCAGACCCACAGCCCGACACTTTGCCCACCTCTCCCTGTTCCGTAGGCCCCACGCGGTCAAACCCCCTGCCGCCCCCCTGGCCACTCCCGATCCCCACCCAACTGCCGCTGACCCCTGGGCCCGCAGCCTCCTTCCCCTCCCCACGCGCTCTCTCCCCCACGTCCTCTTCCTCCCTTGCGGCTGCGTTCCCAACCAGCCACCGCCTCCTCCCTTTCAGACCACCCCACGTCGCCCGACCTCGCCCGCCCTCTTCCCACCCCTGCGCCCCCAAGCTCCTCCCTCTCTGCTGCGCTCAAGCTCCGCCGTCGCCGCTCCAGCACCCTCGCGCCGCCATCCGCCTCCGCCGGCGCTCGCCTTCGCCTCAACCTCGCCGTCCCCCCACCTACCGCCTTCGAGCCGCGGCCTCACCCCGTCGCCCCGGCCCCTCTCTCCTCGCCGCCGCCACAGCACCGTCCTCGAACCGCCTCCGCTCGCCGCCGGTCCCCCTCTCCCGAGCCAGCGCTGCCGGTCCCCTCTTCCGACCTCGCCACCGCCCGGTGCCCCTCCTTCCGCGTGTCCCGCCGCCGGCGGCCCTCACCGCAGGAGCTCCTCCGCCTCCCCTCGGCCATCCTCGGCCCGCCAGCAACCCTCTCTCCGCCGCCCGGGCGGCGACGCCGCCACCGCCACGCGGGCCTCCGCGACCTCCTCGCCGTCGGCCTCGGCCAGCAGACCGCCGCGAGCCTGCTGCGCCATGGCCGGCCCTGCCTCGCCCCACGCAGCCAGCCCATCGCCAAGCCCTTCCCGGGCCCGCGCCTTCTGCTCCTGTCGCCCTCCTTCATGAGTGCGTCGACAACACAACAACCTGAGAACGAGCGGTGAAGCAGAAGGAGTAATGGCGCACAGATGTTGGTGTCTTTTGGTTATGCCACAGCCTGTGTTGATGATGTTCGGACGACCCCTCGATTACTTCCAGTCCGGCGATCGAAGACGCATGCCAAGCGCCCCGTTGCTTAGAACCTTGACACCAAGATCTGCCGGTGTCGAACCGGATCCGAGGGGCGAGAAGTTCGAACCACCAAGATCGACATCATCGGCCAGATCCGATGAAATCCCACGCCTACACGAGTTGCCATCGACAACAAAGTCGGAATCAAGTTTTCCTCCATGGAAGCCAAGCACACGAATCCGGAGTTCGCCACACGGATGCCAAGATCTCCGGCCGAGACTCAAGTCCGACACCGACAATCGGCGGAACCGACAATTTTGCCTACCCGGACACCGTGCGACAAGTACTCCTTCCCCCGGACGCCGAGCCCGGACCCGACGACCGACAAGATCGCCACGAGAACGACAAGTACTTCATCCTGAATGCCAAGACCGTCTTGATGGCGCGGGCCCGACAAGACCCTCGCAACGGCAAGACCGACCCCGTGGGACCCGACAAGACCTTCGCGACAACAAGAACGGCGTCGACCCGGAAGAATCCGACGCGCCCCGACACCGACCCAAGTCCTGCTTCCTCGCGGAACGCCAAGACCTAACTCTGTTATCCGAGAACGTTTCCGTCGAACCCTGGACCCCGAGACCCGACCCCGAACCCCGGAACCTCAAGTTCGTCGAGACCCCCTAATGTGTGACCCTTATCCGAACCCTTATTTTTATAAATGCTAAACATAAAACCTGTTGCATATTAACTTGTCATTCTTGCATGCATGCTTGTCATGTGGTTTGGGGGGCTTATGCCGATTCACCTAATAATTAAATATGGGGCCATATGCGGGCAAATCTAGTCTCATATCGGCCTCATTTAAATTTGTGCATCGAACCGGTACCATATCTTGCCATGTTAATACAACATTTAATTGCGGGGGTTCTAAATAACTTGAACCATCTAATCAATTGTCGGGACCCCGGTTCCTCTTAATATGACCTAATTGCATCGCACCTTTTCCATGTCATGCATCATACATGCATCATGCCGATCTTCTGCCGTTGTTTTAAATAGTGCATCCGGTGTTTATTCTAGTGTTTTGCTTCTTCGCGGATAAGGCTGTTGAGTTGATGTGAGCTTCGCCCCGATCTTCGGTTGACCTTCGACAATGTTTTCAGGCGAGCATCTCCCCCCTTTCTACCTATCTTACTTTTATAGTATTTATTTCCCTCCTGTTGATCTATTGCTATCTGTGTTGCGATGCTTTAGTTTCCGTACCTGTGATGTACCGTGCAACCCTATATTTCCTTGGACACATCCTATTACCTGTTGTTTGGTAGATAGTTGGACTTGCGCGTCGTAGTCGCTTGCTCAAGTGCTGTTGCGTGTTGTCAAGTGCCACAGTTGTTGATGTATTGCCGCATGTTGTCGTTGGAGATGATCATAGTTTTACTTATCGTTCACTTTATTTTCTGTTTAATAACTAAAATTGAAGTAAGTAGAGGCATCGGTGGGTGATAGATAATATTTGGTTTCCGAACGCCCACTTGTGTCCCGTAGGACCCCGAGTACTTGATACCTGTTCCTTGATTTATCGCGCTTTCCACATCCGGGAGGTATATGGGACCCCCCTGAGCCAGAGCTTGATTCAGTCTTATTTCTTGGGGCCACAGGTTTTATTTACGATCCTGCACTTATGCCATGCTACTTATGTATTTACGGTTGTGCGAGGAGCACACTGTACTGTTTAGGTAAGCGGAATGTTTTCGCGGTATCGACACCTCGAGTTTTCGGGTTCCCAGTCGTTTACAGCCATTGTCGCAAACCTTGAGTCCGTCTCGGAGCTTGCTTACTTCGTTGCGGGTAAGACTTCAAGGGGTGGCCCCCTGAAATATTTCTGAATCCTGTGATTGCTTAGTCGTGAAAGCCTCGTTGGGTTTTAATTTGGTTTTTCCGAGGTTGATCGAGCGTGTGTTGCTATTGGTGCACCCCGGCCGGGTAAAAACTTTCTGAAAGCCGTGTCCGCGGATATGGACGACTTGGAGAACAGTATCTCGACCATAGACAAGCATAACTAAAGTTTATTGCTCTAAATTTGACTTTATAATGACTAGTAATCAGCTTCACTACAATGGAATGGCTAAATAATACTGCCCACAATTGCTTGTTTGGAGCGTCGCTTGCGACCATTGTACCTGATTAGTAATTGTTGCAACTACAACGGAATGGCTAATAAAAGTACCAACAACTGCTGGGTTTTGGGTTTATCTCATGCTATCTGTATCTGATTAATAATTGTTGCAACTTCTAGCGGAATGATTAACTAAAAGGGCCCATCGCTTATTTTATCGGGGCGATTATCTATACGACTAGTAATTGCTGCAACGATCCGGATAAGTAAAGCGCCAGCGGTGTGAGTTCCTCGGTTGACTTCCTCGATTGGACTCGAGGAAACGCCAGATGGGTTTGTTTGATGGTAGCATCGGGTTGGTTCCGGATAGGTCCTTCTTACCCCTCTCCGCTTGGTTGTATCGAGTCTCTATAGGTTGTTTAGTGCATCTTTTGCCGCTTCTTGATCCACTATACCTATGTAGGCGAGGACCGCCATTCTAGCCTCGCCGTCTTGGCCTCGATCTTGACTCCTTTTTTTTCCTGCCCTTTGTCACCCTTTTGTTTAAGCAGGTTTTGAGATCGACGTCGTTAGCAGGGTTACCCTTCCGGCTTGGCCTGGGCAGGGTTATGGATGCCATTGGTTATTCTTCAGGGCTCTTAGCCCCATTTGCATCTTGTCCGTAGTCGGATGCTGTATCGATTTACAGGTGATTTGGATCTTTGTATCGTATATCTGTATTCTTGACTCATGGATTCGCTGTTATATATATCTGTTCTTTGGGTCCCATCGAGGACTGTTGTGTAATGTTATTACTTCTTTTTCCACCCGCACGAAAGTGCCTGGTGGGCACCTTTGAATCGTTTCTATGCGGGTTTCGCTAAAACTTGCATAGGTCCGATTCTGAGGGTGTTACAGAGTGGTATCAGAGCTCAGCAGTTGCGATACCCCACAAGTCCAGCCTGTAGGATAACCTAGCTAACGGCCGAAGTAGAGTGTCAAAACTATTTTTGAAAAATCGGTTGGATAGTTCTGATTAGGTCTGATTTTACTCCTTACCCCTCTGCTATTCTCCTCTTATCTCGACGTGTTTTGAATCCGCTCGCTTCTCTTTCTTCGAGTCCAGGAATTCTCGTGGTTGGGTTTCCGTCGTACCTTCAGGGTTTCGCTTTCCCCTTTGGTAACGGCGTTGTTACATCGGGTCTTCATGCTATCCGAGGAATCCTTCGTCTGTGGTACCATCCTTTGTTCCTTGTTTGTGCCTTCCGGTGTTTTCCGGCGCGACGACATCATCTACGCCAGATCCGATGCAGAGTTTGCATCCCTCCTTTGTTCTGAACCTCGCTTGTCGAGATCTTGATCGATTCGAGAGTTGGTTGCATAATCCGCCTATTAATGTAGTAATGGTTTGGTGCGCGATGGACTGATCACCATCCGACTACTCTTATCATTCGCTCTTGTACATCGAATCGTGGATCCAGCGGTTTACTCCATCCATCGGAAGCTAGAGGTGGCTTTATTTGTTGATGCCTCTATCTTGACCTTTTGTCTTTTGTCCCGGAGTGTTCTCGGCGATCACGGACAACGACCCCTTGTTAGTGGTGTCGAGAGGATCTACCTGGCGAAGACGGATCGTCGACCTTCTTCCCGGTACCATGAGGCGGATCTCGAGGGCGAGATCCCTTGTTAGTGGTGTCGAATTGTGGCATCCCGCAAAACCACTACTAGAAAATCGCGTTGTTTTTGTGCATTGCATCATCATGACCGCATGCTCATGTCATCATGCCACATTGCATTTGAGCATCGTCATCATCTTACAATTGCTTGCATGAAACTATTTTTGAAAGGCCGGGTTTTGTTTTCTAAAACGCCCCATCTTCATTCAAACACGCAAACCCGGATCGCCGGAATATTTTGTTTTGACTAAATAGGTTTTGCAAACGGTTCGTTTAAATAAATAAAATATTGCATTATTTTTAGTGGGGGCAGTCGAACAGGCCGATTCGACCCGAACGACCACCCCCAGGATTTTAAATCGGTCCACCTAACCCACCCCATTAATCCTACAGTTACCAACTAACCTACCCAGCCCTCCCCTCCACCTCACCCCAACCAACCCCCTCCTGACACCTCACCCTCTCACTCCCTCCACCCAATCCCACCCAGCCACCTCAGCAGCCACCTCCCCACCTAGCCACACAAGCCCCTCTCTCTCTCCCCTCAGCCCACACGCTCCCAGCACACACGCACGCGACCACAGCCCCACCGAACCGCCTGCCCACCTCTCCCTGTTCCGTAGGCCCCACGCGGTCAAACCCCTGCCGCCACTCGATCCCCCACCCTACCCCGGCCCACAGGCCCGCAGCCTCCTTCCCCTCCCCACGCGCTCTCTCCCCCACGTCCTCTTCCTCCCGCACCGGCGCGCTCGTTCCCAACCAGCCACCGCCCGCTCCTCCCCGCTCAGCACCGTCCCACCGTCGCCCGACCTCGCCGCGCCCTCTTCCCACCCCCTGCTCGCCCGCGCCGCCCCCAAGCTCCTCCCCCTCTCTGCTCGCGCGCGCCCGCTCGAGCCCGCCGTCGCCGCTCCAGCACCCTCGCGCCGCCATCCGCCTCACGGCGCTCGCCGCCTCAACCTCGCCGTCCCCCACCTACCGCCTTGAGCCGGCCTCACCCGTCGCCCGGCCCTCTCTCCCCCCCGCCCGCCACAGACTGTCCTCGAACCGCCTCCTGCCGCGGTCCCCTCTCCCGAGCCAGCGGTCCCTCTTCCGACCTCGCCACCGCCGGTGCCCTCCTTCACGTGTCCGCCGCGGCTTCCCTCGCAGGAGCTCCTCCGCCGCCTCCCTCCGGCCATCCTCGGCCCGCCCGCGCAACCCTCTCCTCCGCCGCCCGGAGCGGCGAGCCGCCACCGCCACCACGGGCCTCCGCGGCCTCCTCGCCGTCGGCCTCGGCCAGCAGACCGCCGCGATCCTGCTGCGCCATGGCCGGCCCTGCCTCGCCCCACGCAGCCAGCCCATCGCCAAGCCCTCCCCGGGCCCGCGCCTTCTGCTCCTGTCGCCCTACTTCATGAGTGCGTCGACAACACAGCAACCTGAGAACGAGCGGTGAAGCAGAAGGAGTAATGGCGCACAGATGTTGGTGTCTTTTGGTTATGCCACAGCCTGTGTTGATGATGTTCGGACGACCGCTCGACTACTTCCAGTCCGGCGATCGAAGACGCATGCCAAGCGCCCCGTTGCTTAGAACCTTGACACCAAGATCTGCCGGTGTCGAGACCCCGGATCCGAGGACGCGAGAAGTTCGAACCACCAAGATCGACATCATCGGCCAGATCCGATGAAATCCCCGACGCCCACACGAGTTGCCATCGACAACAAAGTCGGAATCCAAGTTTTCCTCCATGGAAGCCAAGCACACCGAATCCGGAGTTCGCCACACAGATGCCAAGATCTCCTGACGCCGAGACTCAAGTCCGACACCGACAATCGAAGCCGGAACCGACAATTTTGCCTACCCGGACACCGTGCGACAAGTACTCCTTCCCCCGGACGCCGAGCCCGGACCCGACGACCGACAAGATCGCCACGAGAACGACAAGTACTTCATCCTGAATGCCAAGACCGTCTTGATGGCGCGGTCCCGACAAGACCCTCGCAACGGCAAGACCGACCCCGTGGGACCCGACAAGACCTTCGCGACAACAAGAACGGCGTCGACCCGGAAGAATCCGACGCGCCCCGACACCGACCCAAGTCCTGCTTCCTCGCGGAACGCCAAGACCTAACTCTGTTATCCGAGAACGTTTCCGTCGAACCCTGGACCCCGAGACCCGACCCCGAACCCCGGAACCTCAAGTTCGTCGAGACCCCCTAATGTGTGACCCTTATCCGAACCCTTATTTTTATAAATGCTAAACATAAAACCTGTCGCATATTAACTTGTCATTCTTGCATGCATGCTTGTCATGTGGTTTGGGGGCCTTATGCCGATTCACCTAATAATTAAATATGGGGCCATATGCGGGCAAATCTAGTCTCATATCGGCCTCATTTAAATTTGTGCATCGAACCGGTACCATATCTTGCCATGTTAATACAACATTTAATTGCGGGGGTTCTAAATAACCTGAACCACCTAATTGCATCGCACCTTTGCCATGTCATGCATCATACATGCATCATGCCGATCTTCTGCCGTTGTATTAAATAGTGCATCCGGTGTTTATTCTAGTGTTTTGCTTCTTCGCGGATAAGGCCGTTGAGTTGATGTGAGCTTCGCCCCGATCTTCGGTTGACCTTCGACAATGTTTTCAGGCGAGCATCTCCCCCCTTTCTACCTATCTTACTTTTATAGTATTTATTTCCCTCCTGTTGATCTATTGCTATCTGTGTTGCGATGCTTTAGTTTCCGTACCTGTGATGTACCGTGCAACCCTATATTGCCTTGGACACATCCTATTACCTGTTGTTTGGTAGATAGTTGGACTTGCGCGTCGTAGTCGCTTGCTCAAGTGTTGTTGCGTGTTGTCAAGTGCCACAGTTGTTGATGTATTGCCGCATGTTGTCGTTGGAGATGATCATAGTTTTACTTATCGTTCACTTTATTTTCTGTTTAATAACTAAAATTGAAGTAAGTAGAGGCATCGGTGGGTGATATAGATAATATTTGGTTTCTGAACGCCCACTTGTGTCCCGTAGGACCCCGAGTACTTGATACCTGTTCCTTGATTTATCGCGCTATCCACATCCGGGAGGTATATGGGACCCCCCTGAGCCAGAGCTTGATTCAGTCTTATTTCTTGGGGCCACAGGTTTTATTTACGATCCTGCACTTATGCCATGCTACTTATGTATTTACGATTGTGCGAGGAGCACACTGTACTGTTTAGGTAAGCGGAATGTTTTCGCGGTATCGACACCCCGAGTTTTCGGGTTCCCAGTCGCTTACAGCCATTGTCGCAAACCTTGAGTCCGTCTCGGAGCTTGCTTACTTCGTTGCGGGTAAGACTCCAAGGGGTGGCCCCCTGAAATATTTCTGAATCCTGTGATTGCTTAGTCGTGAAAGCCTCGTTGGGTTTTGATTTGGTTTTTCCGAGGTTGATCGAGCGTGTGTTGCTATTGGTGCACCCCGGCCGGGTAAAACTTTCTGAAAGCCGTGTCCGCGGATATGGACGACTTGGAGCACAGTATCTCGACCATAGACAAGCATAACTAAAGTTTATTGCTCTAAATTTGACTTTATAATGACTAGTAATCAGCTTCACTACAATGGAATGGCTAAATAATACTGCCCACAATTGCTTGTTTGGAGCGTCGCTTGCGACCATTGTACCTGATTAGTAATTGTTGCAACTACAACGGAATGGCTAATAAAAGTACCAACAACTGCTGGGTTTTGGGTTTATCTCATGCTATCTGTATCTGATTAGTAATTGTTGCAACTACAACGGAATGATTAACTAAAAGGGCCCACTGCTTATTTTATCAGGACGATTATCTATACCTGACTAGTAATTGCTGCAACGATCACTGGATAAGTAAAACTGCCAACGGTGTGAGTTCCTCGGTTGACTTCCTCGATTGGACTCGAGGGGGAAACGCCAGGATGGGTTTGTTTGATGGTAGCATCAGGTTGGTTCCGGATAGGTCCTTCTTACCCCTCTCTGACTGCCGCCAGTTGTATCGAGTCTCTATAGGTTGTTTAGTGCATGCTGCCGCTGCCGCTTCAGTCCACCATACCTATGTAGGCGAGGACCGCCGAATTCTAGCCTCGCCGTGTACTGGCCTCAGTACTGACGCTCCTTTTTTTTTTCCTTTGCCCTTTGTCGGCACCCCTTTTGTTTAAGCAGGTTTTGAGATCGACGTCGTTAGCAGGGTTACCCTTCCGGCTTGGCCTGGGCAGGGTTATGGACGCCATTGGTTATTCTTCAGGGCTCTTAGCCCCATTTGCATCTTGTCCGTAGTCGGACGCTGTATCGTTTTACAGGTGATTTGGATCTTTGTATCGTATATCTGTATTCTTGACTCATGGAGTCGCTGTTATATATATATCTGTTCTGTGGGTCCCATCGAGGACTGTTGTGTAATGTTATTACTTCGTTTTCCACCCGCACGAAAGTGCCTGGTGGGCACCTTTGAATCGTTTCTATGCGGGTTTGGCGGGTTTCGCTAAAACTTGCATAGGTCCGATTCTGAGGGTGTTACAAATATCATCTTTAAAATTCGTTCAAACTTCTTAACAAGTAGTTTCAATGTCAATTTAAAAGTATAAACGATTTTGGCAGATGAGATTCTGGGAGAAACTGATCGAGGGTAGCTTTTGGGAGAAGGTGGCCAAGAAGCTGAAAAGAAGGGGAGCATAGTATGTCCGCACGTCCAAGCAACCGTAGAGCCAGAGACATGTATGGAAACGATAATTGGTGAGATTTTAAGATTCCATTTCTTCAGGTTAATTACTCAAAAGTTGGCCCTTGGCAAGGCGCCAGGCTGCCGCCTCCTAGCTCGTTTTGGAGGTAACGAAGGCCCCTTCTTTTCAGCTTTTTTGCCGGCTTCTCCCAGAAGCTAACCTCGACCAGCTTCTCCTAGAATCTCATTTTTAAAATTCATTCAAACTTCTTAACTAGTAGTTTCAATGTCAATTTAAAAGTATAAACGATTTTGGCAGATAAGATTCTGGAAAAAGCTGGTCGAGGGTAGCTTCTGGGAGAAGCTGACCAAGAAGCTGAAAAGAAGGGGGTAGAAGTCCTGGGTGGTCTCTATGTGCAGGAAGGCTCTCATATTTCTCTCGTTCCAAATTTGCCAAAGTATAAAAATCATGCGAAGCAATGCCCCTCTATTATCTATGATTCCAGCTTTTCTGTTGCTTCACATACCCCGTACCCGTGTGCAAGGAGGAGAAGTTCAGCTACAAACTTCCAAGAACATTGTTCGTTGCATCTTGGCTTCTCACCCCGCGTGGTATGGAAATTCCCAAGGCCTCCAAAACCTACGAGAACCAACCAACCAAGGAAGTGGGTGTTCGAATTTATTTGCTTCCCCAACATGATGGGCAACTCGTGAGGTGCTCGTGCCTTACCTCAGACCTTATAAGCAGCAAGAAAACAAGTACTAGTACTTCACACTAGTTGACATTAATGGCGGGAAGCCACGTCAATGTGTCATCTTGAAACAGTTTTTCATCTTGCCATATTAATATATCATCAACCACACGGTACAATTTCGAAACCATTGCTATGGAAAACAGCACAATCAAGCCACCGCTGCGTCCCACGGAGAAGTCCCACCACTCCTATGCCTCCGAATTATTGCGTACCAAGCAACACCATCAAGAAAGAATGCGGCGACGACAACGGCTGCCGCCTGCCTTGATCCTATGGTTTCTCCCGGCACGCGGAGGGGAGTAGGGAAGGGGTACACCCGATGCCCTTTAAGAAGGAACGACGGTGCCCGCATGCGTCATTGCGTCGGTGCCGACCGGACCAACATGGATTTCTTCCAACCCCCAAAAAACCAAAATCCCGAAAAGTTTGTCGCGCTACACCAAACTTTCCGTCCACCGACATACGCCAACACGGTCACAATCACAATCGACGTTTCACCATGGCAAACGCTATGAGACCGATCGGACTGAGGAGACTGCTGAAGACAAGGTATGGCAGGTCCGCAACCACGGGGGAGGCAACAACCTCCACCGCCATAGGCAGTAGCAGACCGGACACGGCAGCAGAAGCACACCAGGCCCACATAGGCCAACCAAGGACATAATGGGAATGTGAAGCCCCCGCCTCCGCGTTGTCGGAGAAGCAGCTCCGTTGCTGCCACCGCCATCCCGAGCTATCCACTTGCCAACCAGAAGAATCCACACCGAGTTCTAGCCAGCCCGACATGACCCAGATCAGTCTGAAATGGCCCAACTTTTGGCATGTAGGGTGCCACCAACCAAGACCAACACCATGGCCATGTCATCCCCACCGCCAAGAAGCTGCGCTAACACCCCACCACCATCGGGGCCTCTCCGGAGCTTCGTCGGTCTTCGTGCATAGCCACCAGGTAGAGCCTTCCCAGGCCGAGCAACCTACGATGTGTAGCGGAAGGGGCCGCCGCCACCGGACCCACAATGACACCCCACGGGCAACACCCGCCGGCACCCTCCAGCTGCGGGAGGGGAGTGGGAAGGGAGGAGGATGAAGAGGCAGGGAGGAAAGGGTCGCCGCCCTGGTCACCTCGCGTGGGGAGGTGGTACGGGGGTCCACCAGAGGTTTTTTTTCATTTTGTCCTTGTCATCGGTTGCTTATATTGTACTCAAATCAGGGAGTACGTTATCAATGGCAGTGTTGTCAGACCGTTAAGCATGATTTTCAAGAAGTAGGTTACCCTACTTTGTGCCAACATGTAAAATTTAAAGCTAGTAACATGGATCCTTTGTGATAGCTGCGCGCGTACGTGAGATGTAAAGGGTGAGCTAACTAGACCAAGTGTTTTGAGCTAAGCAATGTTCATATATATAATCAAAAAGTTATTTTTTTTCAGTTTCAATAAGAAAAGGTGTGCCACTTGACATTTACATGTCGGTAGGGCTAGCAGCCTGGCACCCTAGCTAGCTTATGGTACGATGCCATCAAAAACTATATGTACACTTAACTTTTCCAAGAGATAAGCAAAGGAAAAAATGTGAAACCTTCTATTTGCTCATGAATGGAGCACTAAACAAAAATATTATGTTATCATCATGAATTTGTAGTCATATTGAGTTTTTCTGCTGATCGCCCTCTTTATGATATGTTTCAATTTGAGTTCAACATATATGCACACATATATTATTGGGCTAAGTGGGTACTGTTCTTCTCTATTTGATCCAGGGCATATCAGGTCTCCTATTGATAAATATTTCGAGTTTTCCATGATATAAATGATAGTTATCATAAATTTTATCAGCCATTTTAGCTAGTTCGGGATTTGCGTATTTCATTCCATAAGCTATGAATGGTCAAATGAGTATACACTTTTAGAGGGAAAAGCGAAGCAAATGTGAAAGAAGTAAAGAAATTGGAAATTGCCCATTGAAAATGTCATGGTTGGATAATACTCCCCGCTGAACTCTCGGTTAGACTCCAATCTGGATCGTTAATACCAGCAGCTTGTGGTCTCTCTCTCCTTGGAAGTGCGAAGCTCTGCAGCTCCCATTGAAGAGCACTGCTTCATGTATGATTCCAACTTCGGGGACGACGGTCACAGAGAAATGGTCTTGCCCTCAGCCTTGTGACATATGGTCAGATTCATACTGGGAGCTCTGCAGTTTATAGACATGTCCGCATACTTACTCGCAAATCCTCTGGGTGTTACTTCACAAGTTACTACAGAACACTCTTTTGTCCCCGGCAGATAGAATCTCATGAGCCCAAACTTATCTTCCGACAGATTTGGAGTCTGTTGAAGGTTCCATGATACCTCTTGGTCCTATCATTGCTAGAGTATAGAATTTCACATTCATATGAACCTGTAGTCATCACGAGTTTGGATTATCAACCACTCATGCATTGGCGCTCTTGTCGCCTTGTAACACATTTCAATTTATAGATAAAACACGATGGGGTCTTGAAAACTGGAATTTACTCTTAGGTACTATATAGTTCAATGCACATCTACCACTCAAATAAGGGTCTGTCAGACTGCGTATGTCCATTTCATCATGTTTTATGACATGTGTGCTTCCTTAGCTAGAGGTTTGTATCCTGTTTTATTTCATCAGACTCATAGGAAAATCAATGTAGTGGCTCATGCTCTTGCTTAGTAGAGCAGAGGGATCTCATTCCAATGTGTGGCATGAGGATCCGACCGATTTTATCTTTGAGCACCTAGAAAATGAGTTAACGTTATTTGATAATCAATAAAGTCGCCATGATGGCTTTCCTTAAAAAATAATCACGAGTCGTCAGGGCTCCTTCATTTTTCTTTCTTAGGAAGATTTTTGCATAGGAAAGATGGACACAGATTATTTTTATAGGAACAACAGACGAAAATTAGGAACCACGACAGCCTTTTCTTTTAATAGCAAATATAAAATTTTGTCAATGCAAAAAAACTAAGATTCACAAACACATTATTTTTTCCATCTATCATGATGCATCGCCTCTTCTATTAGGACTAAAAGGCCGCAAGAATCTGACTATATTCTTCCTCCCCTAACTGCTAACCTCTCTCACCTCCATGCTCATTGTTATCGACTTCTGTAACCGTCTCAGCAACATATGAAAAAATATCGTATTTACCACAAAAAAACAGTTGTCACGCCTATCACCAAATGCTCCACCATCTCTAGATTGGATGTTTAGGCCACCATCAACATTTATCATCTGTCAACTGGTAGGCGGTGGACACAAAATATTTGACACATATTTAATTGGAGAAACTCTATTTTTCTGATTTTCCTATTCCTTTTGCATCTGATGGACCATTTTAGCTATCTTATTTGGGTTCGTCGTTTTTTCTCCATGCATCCTTAATTGGCACCGCTCATATGGCATTTGTATTCTTTATCTTCCTTCTTAATAATTCCCCTCCCACTCCTAGCGACACCCATTTGGCTAACGTTCAAGAGTGGATCTTCATCTCACTAGGACACCTAATTAGACCTCACGATTTCACCAATCCTTGATGCAAATCAACTAAATCATCATCGATTGGTGAAAAAAACTGAATTACATGGGTACACACGTCACGACACGAAAGAATGGTTTAAAACTCAGCTGACTCTGTAGTGCCAAGGATATCTCTTCAACTTAAAATTGCAAGTTTCACGACGAACATCGTTATGGGCATATATTAATAACACTAATCTACATGTGAAAGAAAGCTCCAAGTTCCCTCAAAGTTCAAACTTTACCTCTCGGTTAATGGTGATGTTCCTGCCATTGATTTTATAAGTTAGATGATAGAAAAAGTGTCTGAGTTGGTAGCAGAAGCTATATACCTTGTCAATATGCACAATACGGAAGGCAGGACCTTGAAGATGATGTACGAACCTACAATAAGAGTGGAATGTTTCTCTCTACGTCCTTTTTCGTCAAATATTTTTTTACGGTTTTAACTTCAACCATATCGTGAATTTGGCAAAGTCTAGTATTTATTTTTCCCCTAATACTCACGCATTGGTGCGGACAGATATTTGTGAGGCTATCCATATTGATACAGAAGCCCTCTTGGATAAATATTTGGGGCTGCCTGCGTTAGTGGGTGTTGACAGAACTGATTGTGTTATCCATCTTATTGAACGGATTATTCAAAGGATAAATGGCTGGAGGGAAAAAAATTCTTATCAATAGGTGAGAATGAGATTCTTCTTAAAACTGTGGATCAAGATATTTCAATTTATGCGATGTCTATTATCCTTATTATCATTGGGGTTTGTAAGAGAATGACTGACGGTATAGAAAAGTTCTGGTGAGGGATGATGAAAATATTAAGAAGATGTACTGGTTTGCTTGGTGGAAGTTATGTTTTTTCTAAAAATGAGGAGGTATGGGCTTTCCGGATTTACATTCCTACAATCTTGTTATATAGCTAAGCAAGCGGGGGGACTCATCAATTCACCTGATTATTTATGCGCCCGTGTACTTCGAGCTAAATACTCCTCTAAAAGAGATATCTTAAAAGCTGGACCTAAAGGTGGTTCATCATTTACGTGGAAGAGCATCCTAGATGGTTTGGCAACTTTTAAAATAGCATACAGCTAGAAGGTCGGCAATGGAGAGAGCATAAATATTTATTCAGATCCGTGGGTACCATCTAGCCCGGATAGAAAATTTACATCTCCAAGAGAAAGAGTAGTCTACAAAAAAGTTTAAGAGTTAATCTATCTGTATACTGGAGATCCCTCTAAACAATCAAGGTTTTGATGACTTCTTTGCATGACACTATACCAAGCATGGTAGGAATACCGTAAGGTCTGGGTACCACCTGCAATGGTGACACCGTTTTGGACCATCGGCACATCGTCTAGCACTGCCGGGCTCCTCAGCGACCAATCCAGTTTGAAAGAATATTTGGCAGCTTAAGGTTAGTAGGAAGATAAAGATTTTTATCTAGCGGGCACTACATGGTATCATTCCGCTGAAATCAATCTTGACTAATCGCCATGTGGGGACGAGCGGAGAGTGCCCTATTTGTAACCGAGCTGTGGAGGATATTCTCCATCTTCTCTTTAGGTGATCTACAGCAGAAGCTATGTGGGAGTCCTTGGGGCTTAGAAAATTAATGGAAGAGGCAAGGGAAATAGATCTATCTGGTTCTGCGGTTCTTGATTTTTTGTTCAGGAAAGATGATGAGCCTCTCCCTGGTTTTAATGTTGTTTTAAAAGAAACAATTATTGTGGATTCGTGGTATCTTTGGTGGATTAGAAGACGGCGTACACATGATGAACAAGTCCCTCCCGTGTTCAGATGCATGATGTATGTTTTGTCGATCTTCTCCAACTCGGCAGCTGCTATGTCTAAAACTCTATGGACGCGATCCAAGTGGGGTAAGCCAAATCCTTGAGAAGTTAAAATTAACGTTGATGGTAGCTATCATGTTGATTCACATGCAGGTGCAGCAGGTGCAGTCATTAGAGACTATAATTGGAACTTTCTTGTTGCATCTACTATATACCTCCCAAGCATTGGCTCTTCTTTGGCTGCTGAAGTTTAGTCCCACCTTCCTCTCTTACATCGAGCTACACTTGTTTATATTGATTCTCAAGTTACTTTAAATACTCTGTATCCGTTTCAGCAAGCAGACCCGTGAATCAACAGGCAGCCGCACAACTATTCTCACTTTTTTTTCACAATGGGGTCAAAGCCTGGCCTCTGCATCAGTCGATGCATGCAACCTCTTTTTATTAATTCATTAAAATTTATAGCTTATTACAACTCACCGATCACACAAATTTGAAACAAATACACTACGGGAAAAAAGCTGCCGTGTAGACACGTCTTTGCCGTGTGCCAAACGTATCGGAACACACGGCAAAGACATTTGCCGTGTGTAACTTAAAAAATACACGGCAAAGTATGTGAACACGGCAAATTTCTAAAAAAACACACGGCAAAGAAATATACACGGCAAAGACCCATAAAGGAACACGGCAAAAAAAATACACTCGGAAAAGTCCACAACGGCACACGGCATAGGTGTTGTCACGGCAACGAGGTGGGACCCATGACCCCACAAGTCCATTTAACGGGAGAAGCTAACGGCCGCAGACGGTGGTCTCTTTGCCGTGTGCCCTCGCCGGTCCTTTGCCGTGTGTATTCCGTAGTACACGCGGCAAAGGGCCGTTGCCGTGTGTATTCCGCAGTACACACGGCAAAGTCATTTTTTCTTTTTTTCCCTTTTATCACATTACTCTTAGAAAAATCATAAAAAACTCATTGTAATTCAGAAAAATATAAATAATATATCAAAATGTGCAGACAAATAAGATCTATCTATATACACTAAAAAATAGATATTTATATAAACTAAGAATCTTCATACTCGCCGTTTTGACCATTGTTTAAAACATGCATAAAAAATTAAAAAACGATCGAAACAATGCGAAACCTTCGCGTGGTGTCATATTATGTGATATAGTTGGTAGGAAAAATATCAAATTGATTATGTCTGAAAAAAACCTTCATAAAATGACCTATCTCATTCGAGGTTTCCTAGCTTTCGGGTCAAATGACCAATGTTATTGCTAGAATTAAGGCATAGTTTGTGATAATCTTCCCATATTGTGCATATATGTGCATTATGGAATGGAGAATAATGTTGCAGGAGTAATTGTGGCATCCCGCAAAACCACTACTAGAAAATCGCGTTGTTTTTGTGCATTGCATCGTCATGACCGCATGCTCATGTCATCATGCCACATTGCATTTGAGCATCGTCATCATCTTGCAATTGCTTGCATAAAACTATTTGCAGATAAACCTAGTTTTGTTTTCTAAAACGCCCCATCTTCATTCAAACACGCAAACCCCGGGCCACCGGATTAATTTGTTTTTCTGCTATCGGTTCGCAGAAGCCGTGTTTTAAAATAAATAAATTATTAAATTATTTTAGTGGGGCAGTCGAACGGGCCGGATAAACCCGAACGACCACCCCCAGAATAAACGGTCCATTTAAATCGGTCCATCTAACCCGCCCTTCTAAATCCTAAGTTCACCCAAACCTATCCTACCCACCCTGCCTCCACCTCACTCCCTCCAATCGTCGCGCGCCACCTCATCTTCCCTCACCACTCACACCACTCAGAACCGGCCACGTCACCTCTCTCCCTCCTCTCTCACCCAATCCCAACCCCCACCCCACTCTCTCTCAGCCGGCCCACACACGCGCTACACACACACACGCCACGCGCCACTCCACAGCCCCACTGCAGCCCCACCCCGCTCGGCCGCTTCCTCCCTGTTTCTCTTCTTCCTCTCGCCAGCCCCGTGCCCTCGCTCCTCCAGCCCTTGAGCAAGCAGCCGCCTCCGCCGGGTCCCGCCGCCCTGTCGGCGCCCGCTCCCCTCCCGCCGCCTAGGTCTCCTCCCGCTCGTCTCCGCGTCGCCCGCCTCGGCCCTCCTTCCTCGCCCATCTCCGGCGTCGCCCGCAGCGCGAGCAGCACCCTCTCCGCCTCCTGCGTCGCCGCTGCCGCCCGCGACCCTCCTTCCTTCCGCGCCCCAACCTCCTCCGGGCCGCCTCCGCCCTCCGAGAACCACCTCCCGCCGCTCGCTGCCGCATCTCCGGCCTCCCTCGCCCCGCCGGCAGCCGCTCCGTCCTCCTCCTTCTCCGCTCTGGCGCCGCCGCCCGTCCTCCTCCCCCGGACCACCCGCCGTCGAGCCCCGCCTCTCCGGTCGCCCTCCACCGTCCGCCTCCGCCGCGGAAGACCCCCGAGACCGCGAGGCCCTCCCCGCCGGCGCGTCCTCGCCGTCCCCTGCCGTCGCCGTCGAGCCGCGTCGCCCGCCCGCGCCGAGCCCGCCCTTCGCGGCGCCAGCGGCCCCTCCGCCACCTCGCCGTCGCCCCTCTGGCGACCTCCGCTGCGGCCGCCTCTCGCTGCGGCCCGCCGCCCGTCGCGCTCCGCCGGACCGCCCCCTCGAGCTCGCCGTGCGCCCTTCGTCCTCTGCTCGCCTCGCCGGCCGGCTGCGCCCTCCTCGCGGCAGGTCATGGCCGCCACGTTGCTCGCTCGAGAAACGGCGCCGCCGCGCCAGGGAGTCGCCACCGCTGTCCTCGCGCGCCCCGCCGGCCGGACCCACCGCTGCGCCACGTCGCCAAGCTCGCCGCCTCTCCTCCCGGGTGCAGAGCCGCTGTGCCCGTCGACCGCGTCAAGCCTATCCCTGCAGGTGATTGCGGCAGCTTCTGCGCCTAGGTGGTGTGCACCCACACAGTGCGATTTCATGTGTAAATCCGATGCTACCGAGTTCTGCGCCACGAGATCTTCCTCATGGACTGCAAGGCTATTCCCGGAATTCGATGGCGTCGAACCCCTTCGTCGTGGACGACAAGATCTCCGTCCCGGAACTTGAAGCCCCGGCACGTTCTCGTTCCTCCCTGAAGACCGTTCTGATTCCGCGGACCCCTCGAACCCCAAGATCTCTGCCGTGAGACGACAAGACCGTCAGCACGACCCGACGACCGCGGATGCGACAGGATCATCCCCAGGACGCCAAGTTCGTCACGAGAACGCTCCCGAACGCTAACACCGACTCGATTGCGCGGGCCCGTCAAGAGCCTCGCAACGGAAAGATCGACCACAGGGACCCGACAAGATCGGCGACGACAAGAACGACACCGACCGGAAGAACCCGATGCGCCGACGCCGAACCAAGTCTCCCTTCCCCGATCCGAAGACCCTAAACCCCGGAGTCCGAGAACGAACCCGCCGAACCCTGGACCCTGAGGCCGACCCCGAACCCCCGGACCAAGATCTGCCGAACCCTAAATGTGTGACCCTTATCCGAACCCCTATTTTCTAAATGCTAAACATAAAACCTGTTGCATATTAAATTGTCATTCATCCCGCATGCATATCATGTGGTTTGGGGGCCTTATGCCGATTCACCTTATAATTAAATATGGGGCCCATATGCGGGCAAATCTAGTCTCATATTGGCCTCATTTAAATTTGTGTAGCGAACCCGGTGCCTTATTTTGCCATGTTAAAACAACATTTAAATTGCGGGGGTTCTAAATAACTTGAACCATCTAATTAATTGTCGGGACCCCGGTTCCACTTATTATGACCTAGTTGCATCACACCTGTGCCATGTCATACATCATACATGCATCATGCCGATCTTCTGCCGTTGTATTAAATAGTGCATCCGGTGTTTCTTCTAGTGTTTTGCTTCTTCGCGGATAAGGCCGTTGAGTTGTTGTGAGCTTCGCCCCGATCTTCGGTTGAACCTCCGACAATGTTTTCAGGCGAGCATCTCCCCCTTTCTACCTATCTTACTTTTATAGTATTTATTCCCTCCTGTTGATCTATTGCTATCTGTGTTGCGATGCTCTAGTTTTCGTTCCCTGGATATTCCCTGCAGCCTCATATTGCCTTGGACACATCCTATTACCTGTTGTTTGGTAGATATTTGGACTTGCGCGTCGTAGTCGCTTGCTCAAGTGCTGTTGCATGTCGTCCAGCGCCACAGTTGTTGATGTATTGCCGCATGTCGATGTTGGAGATGATCATAGTTTTACTTATCGTTCACTTTAATTCCTGTTTAATAACTAAAATTGAAGTAAGCAGAGGCATCGGTGGGTGATAGATAATATTTGGTTTCCGAACGCCCACTCGTGTCCCGTAGGACCCCGAGTACTTGATACCTGTTCCTTGATTTATCGCGCTATCCACATCCGGGAGGTATATGGGACCCCCTGAGCCAGAGCTTGATTCAGTCTTATTTCTTGGGGCCACAAACTAGTTTGAGGTTTTATTTACGATCCTGTACTTATGCCATGCTTTACCGCTTTATTTAAATTGTGCGACAGATAGCACCTGTACTGTTTAGGATTGGGACACGTTTACGCGGTGTCGACAAGCCCAGTTTTGGGTTTCCGATCGTTCACTGACCGTATACCCAAACCTTGAGTCCGTCTCGAGCTTGCTTACCGTTGCTATGGTAGCTTAATGGGGTGGCCCCCTGAAATATTTCTGAATCCTGTGATTGCTTAGTCGTGAAAGCCTCGTTGGGTTTTGATTTGGTTTTTCCGAGGTTGATCGAGCGTGTGTTGCTATTGGTGCACCCCGGCCGGGTAAAACTTTCTGAAAGCCGTGTCCGCGGATATGGACGACTTGGAGCACAGTATCTCGATCATAGACAAGCATAACTAAAGTAGTGCTATAAATTTGACTTTATAATGACTAGTAATCAGCTTCACTATAATGGAATGGCTAATAATACTGCCCACCATTGCTTGTTTGGAGTGTCGCTTGCGACCATTGTACCTGACTAGTAAGTATTGCAACTACAACGGGATGGCTAAATAAAAGTACCAACCACTGCTGGGTTTTGGGTTATCTCATGCTAAATGTATCTGACTAGTAAGTGTTGCCACTATAACGGAATGGTTAACTAAAAGTGCCCACTGCTTATTTTATCGGTATGATTGTCTATACCTGACTAGTAATTACTGCAACGATAACTGAATAAATAAAACTGCCAACTGTGTGAGTTCCTCGGTTGACTTCCTCGTTTGGTATCGAGGGGGAAACGCCAGGATGGGCTTGTTTGTTGGTAGTACCAGGTTGGATCCGAATAGGTCTTTCTTACCCCTCTCTGATAGCCGCCAGTTGTACCGAGTCTCTATAGGTTGTTTAGCGCATGCTGCCGCTGCCGCTTCAGTCCACCATACCTATGTAGGCGAGGACCGCCGAATTCTAGTCTCGCCGTGTACTGGCCTCAGTACTGACGCTACTCTTTTTCCTTTGCCCTTTGTCGGCACCCCTTTTGTTTAAGCAGGTTTTGAGATCGACGTCGTTAGCAGGGTTACCCTTCCGGCTTGGCCTGGGCAGGGTTATGGACGCCATTGGTTATTCTTCAGGGCTCTTAGCCCCGTTTGCATCCTGTCCGTAGTCGGACGCGCTGTCATTTTCAAGGTGATTTGGATCTTTGTACATTATATCTGTATTCTTGACTCATGGAGTCGTGTTGTATATATATCTGTTCTGTGGGTCCCATCGAGGACTGTTGTGTAATGTTATTACTTCGTTTTCCACCCATGCGAAAGTGCTGGTGGGCACCTTTGAATCGTTTCTATGCGGGTTTGGCGAGTTTCGCTAAAACTTGCATAGGGTCGATTCTCGGGTGTTCTGAGTGGTATCAGAGCTCAGCAGTTGCGATACCCCACAAGTCCAGCCTGTAGGATAACCTAGCTAACGGCCGAAGTAGAGTGTCAAAACTATTTTTGAAAATCGGTCGGTTAGTTCTGATTAGGTATGATTTTATTCCTTACCCCTCTGCTATTCTCCTCTTACCCCTACGTGTTTTGAATCCGCTCTCGTCTATTTCTTCGAGTCCAGGAATTCTCGTGGTTGGGTTTCCGTCGTACCTTCAGGTTTTCTCTCCCTCCTTTGGTAACGGTGTGGCTACATCGGGTCTTCATGCTAACTGAGTGGCCCTTTATCTGTGGTACCATCCTTTGTTTCTTGTCTATGCCTTCCGGTGTTTTTCCGACGCGACGACATCATCTACGCCAGATCCGATGCAGAGTCTGCATCACTCCTTTGTTTCCGAACCTCGCTTGTCGAGATCTTCAGTCTAATTCCGAGAGTTGGTTGCATAATCCGCCTATTCGTGTGCTGAGTAATGGTTTGGGTGCGCGATGGACTGATCACCATCCGACTACTCTTATCATTCGCTCTTGTACATCGAATCAGTGGATCCAGCGATTTTACTCCGTCCACGGAAGCTATAGGTGGCCTTATTTGCTGATACCTCTACCTTCGACCTTTTCGTTCCCGGAGTGTTCTCTCGGCGATCACGGACAACGACCTCTTGTTAGTGGTGTCGCGAGGATCTACACGAAGCGCGAAGGATCAGACCGCCAACCTTCTTTCCGGTACCATGAGGCGGATCTCGAGGGCGAGATCCATTGTTAGTGGTGTCGAATTGTGGCATCCCGCAAAACCACTACTAGAAAATCGCGTTGTTTTTGTGCATTGCATCGTCATGACCGCATGCTCATGTCATCATGCCACATTGCATTTGAGCATCGTCATCATCTTGCAATTGCTTGCATAAAACTATTTGCAGATAAACCTAGTTTTGTTTTCTAAAACGCCCCATCTTCATTCAAACACGCAAACCCCGGGCCACCGGATTAATTTGTTTTGTCTGCTATCGGTTCGCAGAAGCCGTGTTTTAAAATAAATAAATTATTAAATTATTTTAGTGGGGCAGTCGAACGGGCCGGATAGACTCGAACGACCACCCCCAGAATAAACGGTCCATTTAAATCGGTCCACCTAACCCGCCCTTCTAAATCCTAAGTTCACCCAAACCTATCCTACCCACCCTGCCTCCACCTCACTCCCTCCAATCGTCGCGCGCCACCTCATCTTCCCTCACCACTCCCACCACTCAGAACCGGCCATGTCACCTCTCTCCCTCTCTCCCTCCTCTCTCACCCAATCCCAACCCCCACCCCACTCTCTCTCAGCCGGCCCACACACGCGCTACACACACGCACGCCACGCGCCACTCCTGGCCCCACCGTCTGGCCCCACCCCGCTCGGCCGCTTCCTCCCTGTTTCTCTTCTTCCTCTCGCCAGCCCCGTGCCCTCCCTCCTCCAGCCCCCGCGAGCAGCACCGCGGCCGCCGCCTCCGGCTGGTCCCGCGTCCCACACGTGGCGCCCCCTCCCCATGCCGTCGCCGCTGGGTCTCCTCCCGCCTCGTCTCCATGGCGTCCTCGCCCGGCCCTCCTTCCTCGCCCATCTCCGCGTCGCCGGCCGCGCCCGCAGCCCGAGCACCCCTCTCCGCCCCCTCGTCGCCCGCCGGCCGCCGCCGGGCCCGAGACCCCCTCCTCCCGCACCCGCGCCCCAACCTCCTCCGGGCCGCCTCCGCCCTCCGAGAACCACCTCCCGCCGCCCGCTGGCCGCATCTCCGGCCTCCCTCGCCCCGCCGGCAGCCGCTCCGTCCTCCTCCTTCTCCGCTCCGGCGCCGCCGCCCGTCCTCCTCCCCCGGACCACCCGCCGTCGAGCCCCGCCTCTCCGGTCGCCCTCCACCGCGGAAGACCCCCGAGCCCGCGAGGCCCTCCCCACCGGCGCGTCCTCGCCGTCCTGCCGACCCTCCGTCGCCGAGACGCCGTCGCCCTTCCGCCGAGAGCCCGCCCTTCCGCCGGCCGCGGCCCCTCGGCCAACCTCGTCGCCTCCCCTGGCGACCTCCGCTTCTTGCGTCTCCTCGCCTGCGGCCCCGTCGCCGCTCCCTCGCCGGACCGCCCCCCTCGAGCTCCTTCGTCGCCCCGCCTACGTCCTCTGCTCGCCTCGCCGGCCGGGCTCTGCGCCCCTCCTCGCGGCCAGGTCATGGCCGCCACGTTGCCTGCTCGAGGCCGAGAACCGGCGCCGCCGCGCCAGGGAGTCGCCACCGCTGTCCTCGCGCGCCCCGCCGGCCGGACCCACCGCTGCGCCACGTCGCCAAGCTCGCCGCCTCTCCTCCCGGGTGCAGAGCCGCTGTGCCCGTCGACCGCGTCAAGCCTATCCCTGCAGGTGATTGCGGCAGCTTCTGCGCCTAGGTGGTGTCCACCCGCACAGTGCGATTTCATGTGTAAATCCGATGCTACCGAGTTCTGCGCCACGAGATCTTCCTCATGGACTGCAAGTCTATTCCCGGAATTTGATGGCGTCGAACCCCTTCGTCGTGGACGACAAGATCTCCGTCCCGGAACTTGAAGCCCCGGCACGTTCTCGTTCCTCCCTGAAGACCGTTCTGATTCCGCGGACCCCTCGAACCCCAAGATCTCTGCCGTGAGACGACAAGACCGTCAGCACGACCCGACGACCGCGGATGCGACAGGATCATCCCCAGGACGCCAAGTTCGTCACGAGAACGCTCCCGAACGCTAACACCGACTCGATTGCGCGGGCCCGTCAAGACCCTCGCAACGGCAAGATCGACCCTGTGGGACCCGACAAGATCGGCACGACGACAAGAACGACACCGACCGGAAGAACCCGATGCGCCGACGCCGAACCAAGTCTCCCTTCCCCGATCCGAAGACCCTAAACCCCGGAGTCCGAGAACGAACCCGCCGAACCCTGGACCCTGAGGCCGACCCCGAACCCCCGGACCAAGATCTGCCGAACCCTAAATGTGTGACCCTTATCCGAACCCCTATTTTCTAAAAGCTAAACATAAAACCTGTTGCATATTAAATTGTCATTCATCTCGCATGCATATCATGTGGTTTGGGGGCCTTATGCCGATTCACCTTATAATTAAATATGGGGCCCATATGCGGGCAAATCTAGTCTCATATTGGCCTCATTTAAATTTGTGTAGCGAACCCGGTGCCTTATTTTGCCATGTTAAAACAACATTTAAATTGCGGGGGTTCTAAATAACTTGAACCATCTAATTAATTGTCGGGACCCCGGTTCCACTTATTATGACCTAGTTGCATCACACCTGTGCCATGTCATACATCATACATGCATCATGCCGATCTTCTGCCGTTGTATTAAATAGTGCATCCGGTGTTTCTTCTAGTGTTTTGCTTCTTCGCGGATAAGGCCGTTGAGTTGTTGTGAGCTTCGCCCCGATCTTCGGTTGAACCTCCGACAATGTTTTCAGGCGAGCATCTCCCCCTTTCTACCTATCTCACTTTTATAATATTTATTCCCTCCTGTTGATCTATTGCTATCTGTGTTGCGATGCTCTAGTTTTCGTTCCCTGGATATTCCCTGCAGCCTCATATTGCCTTGGACACATCCTATTACCTGTTGTTTGGTATATAGTTTGGACTTGGGCGTCGTAGTCGCTTGCTCAAGTGCTGTTGCATGTCGTCCAGTGCCACAGTTGTTGATGTATTGCCGCATGTCGATGTTGGAGATGATCATAGTTTTACTTATCGTTCAATTTAATTCCTATTTAATAACTAAAATTGAAGTAAGGAGAGGCATCGGTGGGTGATAGATAATATTTGGTTTCTGAACGCCCACTCGTGTCCCGTAGGACCCCGAGTACTTGATACCTGTTCCTTGATTTATCGCGCTATCCACATCCGGGAGGTATATGGGACCCCCCTGAGCCAGAGCTTGATTCAGTCTTATTTCTTGGGGCCACAAACTAGTTTGAGGTTTTATTTACGATCCTGTACTTATGCCATGCTTTACTGCTTTATTTAAATTGTGCGACAGATAGCACTGTCTTGTTTAGGATCGGGACACGATTCATGGTGTCGACAAGCCCGATTTTGGGTTCCCGATGCTCACAGTATACCCAAACCTTGAGTCCGTCTCGGAGCTTGCTTACTTCGTTGCGGGTAGCTTAATGGGGTGGCCCCCTGAAATATTTCTGAATCATGTGATTGCTTAGTCGTGAAAGCCTCGTTGGGTTTTGATTTGGTTTTTCCGAGGTTGATCGAGCGTGTGTTGCTATTGGTGCACCCCGGCCGGGTAAAACTTTCTGAAAGCCGTGTCCGCGGATATGGACGACTTGGAGCACAGTATCTCGATCATAGACAAGCATAACTAAAGTAGTTCTATAAATTTGACTTTATAATGACTAGTAATCAGCTTCACTATAATGGAATGGCTAATAATACTGCCCACCATTGCTTGTTTGGAGTGTCGCTTGCGACCATTGTACCTGACTAGTAAGTATTGCAACTACAACGGGATGGCTAAATAAAAGTACCAACCACTGCTGGGTTTTGGGTTATCTCATGCTAAATGTATCTGACTAGTAAGTGTTGCCACTATAACGGAATGGTTAACTAAAAGTGCCCACTGCTTATTTTATCAGTATGATTGTCTATACCTGACTAGTAATTACTGCAACGATAACTGAATAAATAAAACTGCCAACTGTGTGAGTTCCTCGGTAGACTTCCTCGTTTGGTATCGAGGGGGAAACGCCAGGATGGGTTTGTTTGTTGGTAGTACCAGGTTGGATCCGAGTAGGTCTTTCTTACCCCTCTATGATAGCCGCCAGTTGTACCGAGTCTCTATAGGTTGTTTAGCGCATGCTGCCGCTGCCGCTTCAGTCCACCATACCTATGTAGGCGAGGACCACCGAATTCTAGTCTCGCCGTAATCGGCCTCAAGATCGACGCCTCTTTTTCCTTTGCCCTTTGTCGGCACCCCTTTTGTTTAAGCAGGTTTTGAGATCGACGTCGTTAGCAGGGTTATCCTTCCGGCTTGGCCTAGGCAGGGTTATGGACGCCATTGGTTATTCTTCAGGGCTCTTAGCCCCATTTGCATCTTGTCCGTAGTCGGACGCGCTGTCATTTTCAAGGTGATTTGGATCTTTGTACATTATATCTGTATTCTTGACTCATGGAGTTGTGTTGTATATATATCTGTTCTGTGGGTCCCATCGAGAACTGTTGTGTAATGTTATTATTTCGTTTTCCACCCGCAGGAAAGTGCCTGGTGGGCACCTTTGAATCGTTTCTATGCGGGTTTGGCGAGTTTCGCTAAAACTTGCATAGGGCCGATTCTGAGGGTGTTACAGTAAGTTTTCCTTTTCGTCGCACCAAAAAGCCATTTTCCATTTTATGAGCTTAAAAAACTTGGAATTTTATGAAGCAACCACCAAATGGCTAATTCAAAATTCTACCACCCCATTTTTCAAAAATACTAGACCACCTTAAATGTACAATGTCTCAACGGGGGGATCTCAAACCTTTCCGTCCACTCTAGGTGAAAAAGACAAATTCCTGCCGAATCGGCAGGAAGTGGGTCAGATATGAACTACAGGTACATGATCGGATGGGCATGATTTTTTACAAAAATCATTTTTAGATTCACAATATGCTATTTCATCAGAGATCCAGTGAAAGTTTAGAGAGGCTTAGCTCCGAGCTAAGATCTTCATACCCGTCGTTCGACAAAGTTTGTCGATAGTTTAAAAGAGTCATAAAAATTCAAAGACGATCGAAACAATATGAAACCTTCGCGTGATGTCATATTATGTGACGTGGTTGCAAAGAAAAATATCAAACTTGTTATATTGAATATGTCTCAAAAAACCTTTACAAAATGACCTATCTCTTCCGAGGTTTTCTGGCTTTTGGGTCAAATGACCAATGTTATGGCTAGAATCAAGGCATAGTTTGTGATAATATACCCATATTGTGCATGAATGTGCCTCATGAAATGGTGAACAATGTTGCAGGAGGAATTTTTTTTTCGTCGCACCAAAAAGCCATTTTCTGAGCGAAAAAACGAGAGATTTTATGAAGCAACCACCAAATGGCTAATTTAAAATGCTACCACCCTATTTTTCAAAAATACTAGACCACCTTAAATGTACAATGTCCCAACGGGGGGATCTCAAACCTTTCTGTCCACTCCAGGTGATAAAGAAAAATTCCTGCCGAAACGATAGGAAGTGGGTCAGATATGAACTACAGGTACATGATCTGATGGGCATGATTTTTCACAAAAATCATTTTTAGGTTCACAATATGCTATTTCATCAGAGATCCAATGAAAGTTTAGAGAGTCTCAGCTCCGAGCTAAGAATCTTCATACCCGTCGTTCGACAAAGTTTGTCGATAGTTTAAAAGATTCATAAAAAATTCAAAAACGATCGAAACAATGCGAAACCTTCGCGTTGTGTCATATTATGTGACATAGTTGATAGGAAAAATATCAAACTTCGTATATTGAATATGTCTGAAAAAACCCTTCACGAAATGACCTATCTCATTCGAGGTTTCCTGGCTTTTGGGTCAAATGACCAATGTTATGGCTAGAATCAAGGCATAGTTTGTGATAATATACCCATATTATGCATGCATGTGCCTCATGAAATGGTGAACAATGTTGAAGGAGAAAGTTTTTCTTTTTGTCGCACCAAAAAGCCATTTTCCATTTTCTGAGCGAAAAAAACGAGAGATTTTATGAAGCAACCACCAAATGGCTAATTTAAAATTCTACCACCCTATTTTTCAAAAATACTAGACCACCTTAAATGGACAATGTCCCAACGGGGGGATCTCAAACCTTTCTGTCCACTCTAGGTGAAAAAGACAAATTCCTGCTAAAACGGTAGGAAGTGGGTCAGATATGAACTACAGGTACATGATCTGATGGGCATGATTTTTCACAAAAATCATTATTAGGTTCACAATATGCTATTTCATCAGAGATCCAATGAAAGTTTAGAGAGGCTCAGCTCCGAGCTAAGAATCTTCATACCCGTCGTTCGACAAAGTTTGTCGATCGTTTAAAAGAGTCATAAAAAATTCAAAAACGATCGAAACAATGCGAAACCTTCGCGTGTTATGTGACATAGTTGGTAGAAAAAATATCAAACTTTGTATATTGATTATGTCTGAAAAAACCTTCACAAAATGACCAATCTCATTTGAGGTTTCCTGACTTTCGGGTCAAATGACCAATGTTATGGCTAGAATCAACGCATAGTTTGTGATAATATGCCCATATTGTTCATGTATGTGCATCATGGAGTGGCGAACAATGTTGCAGGAGGAAGTTTTCCTTTTTGTCGCACCAAAAAGCCATTTTCTATTTTCCGAGCGTAAAAACGGAGGATTTTATGAAGCAACCACCAAATGGCTAATTCAAAATACTACCACCCCATTTTTCAAAAATACTAGACCACCTTAAATGGACAATGTCCCAACGGGGGATGTCAAACCTTTCCGTCCACTCCAGGTGAAAAAGACAAATTTCTGCCGAATCGGCAGGGAGTGGGTCATTATGCACTACATGTACATGATCGGATGGGCATGGTTTTTTACAAAAAATTTACAAATATCGAAACAATGCGAGACCTTTGTGTGGTGTCATATTACGTGACATGGTTGTAAGGAAAAATATTAAACTTGTTATATTGAATGTCTCAAAAAAACCTTCACAAAATGACCTATCTCATTCGAGGTTTCCTAGCTTTCGGGTCAAATGACCAATATTATGGATATAATCAAGGCATAGTTTGTGATAATGTGCCCATATCGTGCATGCATGTGCATCATGGAATGGAAAATAATGTTGCTGGAGGAAGTTTTCCTTTTCCTCGCACCAAAAAGCCATTTTCTATTTTCCGGGCACAAAAACCGGGGGTTTTATGAAGCAACCACCAAATGGATAATTCAAAATGATACCACCCCATTTTCACAAGATTATATGGATTTCATATTTGGATTCATCACATTTTCTGATCAATTTAGACATTTTTATTTGTCGAATTCCGATTTACGGATTTAAATATATGAATTATTCCATATTAAATAGAAAAGGAAGTAAAATAAAATCATTTTATTTTTTATTTGGATTCAAGATTATTATTACTTTTCATTATTGTTTACTTAAATAATTGTTTGAAATCTAAAAATGAGATGTGTGACATCATGGCCCAAGAGTTAATAGGATTGATATGGAAGTATTAGCAACAAGGTATGATTTCTTTATCGGAAGCTCATTCGGAAGGAACGAAAAAGTTAAGCGTGCTAGAGCTAGAGTAGTATTAGGATGGGTGACCACGGGGAAGTTTGATTATGAGTGCAATTTGACCTAATATTTAACATACAAAGGGTTAAAATATTCTATATGAGATTATCAAGTAAATAATATTCAAAAAAGTTTGAAACAAAATATTTTTTTTTAAATGCAGTTTCTTTGCCATGTACTTTTTCCACGAGACACACGGCAAAGACAACTTCTTTGCCGTGTACTTTTCGAGGAGATACACGGCAAAGACAACTTTTTTGCCATGTACTAACATACAAAGGGTTAAAATATTCTATATGAGATTATCAAGTAAATAATATTCAAAAAAGTTTGAAACAAATTTTTTTTTTTAAAATGCAGTTTCTTTGCCATGTACTTTTTCCACGAGACACACGGCAAAGACAACTTCTTTGCCGTGTATTTTTCGAGGAGATACACGGCAAAGACAACTTTTTTGCCGTGTACTTTTCGAAAAGACACACGGAAAGAATAGACACCGTCATCTACGCGGGAACCGTCATCTTACTTTACTTTGCCGTGTCTACGCATGAGACACACGGCAAAGCCTTTGCCGTGTCTTATTTAAAAAACACACGGCAAAGGCATTGTCGTATGGCATTTGCCATGTGTATACACACGGCAAAGCCTTTGCCGTATCTTTTGCCCACACGGCAAAAAGCCTGTGTGCTGTAGTGATATCAACCACCTGAAAATCTCCAAAAGATACATAAAGGCTCTACTTATAAAAACTCAATTCTAGCCATGGGCCGCCACCCTAACTATTCTCACATGTTGTGTTAGCTCCGTCTTCGGTTCATCTTTTGCTCGCGCTTCGAGCTCCACCTGTGTTAGAACTAGACAGCGCTTCGAGCTCCACCTGTGTTAGAACTAGACATAAATCTGGCAATGTGCACATGCAGAGACGTGTCTATGTACACATGCTAAGCTACTAGTGTTAGTTGCATGCATCGTTAGTTAGAGGCAGTGGTAGGAATGATAAACTGTGTTGACCTGAGTCATGTGCATGCTCTTCCTGATCATGTAGATCATGGTGTGAGTTCAGGATCAGGTGTGGAGTGAGTCTATCTTGTACTGTCTATTTAAGTTGAGTAAATGAACGAGAAAATAGAGCATGCGAGCAGAAGAGACAACGTAGCCCCGTGTGACACCAAGGAGAAATGTAGCCCCATGAGACAATGTAGCCCCGTCCTCGTAGCTGGCCCGTTACTCGGCGATAGTCGTCGTACCTGGACTTAGATGACTTCTACTCGGAGCCCCTCATGGACTTGATGCATGCCTGCAAGACGCCGGTGCAAGAAGCTGCTATTCCTGCGGCTTGGCTTTTTCGGCGTGGAGTGGACCAAGAATAGATACGCAGATTGGCCCCCGCCGGGCTGCCACTAGTGCGAACAGCTCCATTGGTCTCGGTTGGTAAGCGGCATTAGTTCCGGTTACCCAACCGGAATGGGGCAATCGGTACTAAAGTCCCAACCTTTAGTCCCGGTTGCCCCACCAACCGGAGCAAAAGGGTACACGTGGCCGCGGCAGAGGGAGAGGGGGTGGAGCAACCGTCCCGGTTCGTGTTACCGAGACAAATAACCTTCTGCCGTGGCAGAGAATTCATTTTGGCAACTTTTGTTGCCGCGGCAGCATTTTTGTCACTTTTTGTGCCGCGGCAGAGAATTCATTTATATTTTTTATTGTTTATTTAGTGTTTTGCACTAATCAATGAAGAAACCATTATATTACACAAGATCATCATGACAATATTACATTTGATACACGGATCGAGTTCATGCACTACATACAAAAGTTACACTTTGTACAATCCCTATTGTTTATACACGTCCGAATAGTATTCCCCTTTTGGGTTTAGGACTTCGGCATCCAAGAATCCCGCCAATTCCTCCTGAATTGCTCGTATGCGATCCTTTGATAGAAGACCGTCCCGTAGACGTTCGATCTGATTTAAAAAAGGAGTCAGCCTATATGAATAAAACTAAACACAATTTGATGGTAATTAAAAACTATAAAAATTGTTTACGTACGTGGAGTTGCTCTAAATTTCTGCACTTCTCATCGCACGTCTTCCGGATGAACTCGCAAACATAGTATCCACATAGATTGTTACATGGTCCATGCGTCAGGCACTTTACGAGAACATAGTTCAATCAAAATAATAATCAAGCATGATAATAACGGTATCAAAACTAGAATCAAAGAGATGCGCGGATATAGCTAGTGGTGCTTACATCTAGTGCTTGAAATGTAAGCTCCGCTTTCCAAACACCCCTAGCCTTGCTAGTGAACCGTTTCCAAGCGCTGCCCAGCAAAAAAAACGAATAAAAGAAATTATTAATTACTTGATATCATAAAATTGACGAACGTTGCCGATATAGTGTTGTAATGATTAGAATTACCGCTGAAGAAGCATCTGCATGTCCTTCCACTGCTCAAGGGGTTTATGTTTCGAGTCCATGACTAGTACACGCCCTTTGTCAAGTTGAATGATTAACAGAATATAGTGGAAGCTGCGAATGCATAACTAATCAATTATATACTTAACATCGAGTAAGCGAAATAGAAAGTGTATACAAGACAATAACACTCACTGAAGAAACCACATATTGCGAGTCTAAAAATGATTTTTTTCAAAAAATCATGGGTGATAGATCATGTACCTGTAGTACAAACCGGACCCACTTCCTAGCGATTTGGCAGACATTTGTCCTTTTTACCTGGGATGGACGAAAAGGTTTGAGATGTCTCGGTTGGGAGATAGTCCATGTAAGGTGGTCTAGTATTTTGGGAAAATGGGACGGTAGCATTCTGAAACAGCATTTTGGTGGTTACTTCACAAAATGACCCCTTTTTTACGCTCGAAAAATGGAAAAGGGCTTTTCCGTGCGACAAAAAGGAAAACTTCCTCCTGCAACATTGTTCTCCATACCAATGTCCACATGCATCCATAATATGGGCACAACATCACAAACTATGCCGTGATTAAACACATAACATCGGTCATTTGGACCGAAAGCCATGAAACCTCGAACATGATAGGTCATTTTGTGAAGGTTTTTTCGAGACATGATCAATATACCAAGTCTGGTATTTTTCCTTTCAACTATGTCACATAATATGACACCACGTGAAGGATTTTCATTGTTCGGATTTTTTTGAATTTCTTATGCCCGTTTTGAATTTTTTGAATTTCTAACTATGGTCGAACCGGCGTGCATGAAGATAGGGGATGAGCATCGTTAGAACTTGCATTGGATCTCTGAAGAAACCACATACTGCGAGTCTAAAAATGATTTTTTCAAAAAATCACGGGCGATAGATCATGTACCTGTAGTACAAACCGGACCCACTTCCTGCCGATTCGGCAGACATTTGTCCTTTTTACCCGGGATGGAAGAAAAGGTTTGAGATGTCCCGGTTGGGATATAGTCCATGTAAGGTGGTCTAGTATTTTAGGAAAATGGGATGGTAGCATTCTGAAACAGCATTTTGCTGGTTACTTCACAAAACGACCCGTTTTTTGCGCTCGGAAAATGGAAAAGGGCTTTTCCGTGCGACAAAAAGGAAAACTTCCTCCTGCAACATTGTTCTCCATACCAATTTCCACATGCATGCATAATATGGGCACAGCATCAAAAACTATGCCGTGATTCAGCACATAACATCAGTCATTTGACCAAAAGCCATGAAACCCCGAACATGATAGATCATTTTGTGAAGGTTTTTTCGAGACATGATCAATATACCAAGTCTGGTATTTTTCCTTTCAACTATGTCATATAATATGACACCACGCGAAGGATTTTCATTGTTCGGATTTTCAATATACTAAAGGTTCATCTTTAGTCCCGGTTCGAGGGATTTCGGCAGGCTGGGCTAGGCAGCACTAATGATAGGGGTGAGTGTTGGAATTATGCCCTAGAGGCAATAATAAAGATGTTATTATTATAATTCTTGTTCATGATAAATTTTATATTCCATGCTAGAATTGTATTAAGCGGAAACTTTAATACTTGTGTGGTTTGTAAACAACACCGTGTCCCTAGTACGCCTCTATGGACTAGCTCATTGATCAATGATGGTTAAGGTTTCCTAACCATAGACATGAGTTGTCAATTGATAATGAGATCATATCATTGGGAGAATGATATGGTGGATAGACCCAAACAAAGCAGAGCAATTAGATCGTGTCATCGTGTTCGTCTTTGCGAAGCTTTTCCTATGTCAAATATTGTATTCCTTAGACCATGAGATAATGCAACTCCACAGTACCGAAGAAAGCTTTGAGGTCATCAAACGTCATCCTATGAGAGGGTGATCATAAAGGTGTCTCTCAGGTGATCGGAAAGTATCTGTTGGGTTGTATGTATCGAGATAGAATTTGTCCCTCCCAAGTCGGAGAGATATACTTCGGGCCCACTCGTGTCGATATCAACACCGCTTGCAAGCATGTGGTTAAGGAGTTAATCACAAAGTGATATCGGATTACGAACGAGTAAAGTATTTTGTGAACGAGATTGAACTAGGTATGACGGTGCGACGATCGAATCTCGGGCAAGTAAAATATCGCGAGACGAAGGGAATATATATATGGGATTGATTGAATCCTGGCATCGTGGTTCATCCGATATGATCATCGATGAATGTGTGAGTCAATATGGGTGCCTGCACCCAGTTGATTATTGATAGAAGATCATGTCTGCATATTCTCGAACCCGCAGGGTCACACACTTAACGTATCTCGACGCTAGGATAGATTGGATAATTGGTTTATGAATTTTTGTTCGGAGTCTCGGATGGGATCCGGGATATCACGAGAGGTTCCGGAATTGTCCGGATAATAAGATTCATATAAGGCAGTGCAGTTTTTGGAGTTCGGAATTGTTCCGGGTTCATCGGTATTGTACCGGAAGCTTCTAGAACCTTCCGGAAGGGGACCAACGTGGCCCCACCTTCCGGGAGGGGGCATGGTCCTATGAGGGAGTGTCCTGGCCGCATTGGGCCAGGGGCACAAGGCCCCATAGGGCCCAGCCTATCCTAGATAAGTTTAAACTCGTTTAAACTAGACATAGGATTTCTAGATAAGGGAGAGTTTAAATCGTTTAAACTAGAGATAGGATTTCTAGATAAGGGAGAGTTTAAATTGTTTAAACTAGAGATAGGCTTGGAGGAGGGGCAAGGGCTGGCCGCCCCCCCTCTATATATAGAGGGGTGGTGCGCCCCCTCCCCACTACTACTCCACACCTTCCCCCAAGCCCTAGCTTCCTTGCTACCTTCCTCTCTCCCTCCCGACTGTTTGTAGGCGAAGCCCTGCAGCAGAAATTCTCCACCATATACACCACGCCTTCGTGTTGTAGATCCAATCTATCTCTCCACCATACTCGCTGGTCCGAGGAAGGAGGAGACGTCGAGTCTGCTGCGTGTGCATCTCACGGAGGCACCGCCACTTGTGGTGCTAGATCGGATCGGATCGCGAGGAGGAGAAGCGAAATGCGACTACATCACCCACGTTCGACGAATGTTCCTGTGCGAATCTTCAAGGGTATGAAGATCTAATCCAATCTCTCGTTGTTTGCATCTCCTAGATTAGATCTTGGCTTTCCTCTGTTATCCGTAGAAAATTTTGATTTACTATGCCGCGAAACCCTTCAGTGGTATCAGAGCTAGATCTATACGTAGATGTGTTTCACGAGTAGAACACAACATGGTTGTTGCGGGCGTTGATGTTTTCTGTTGCAAGCCTCTTGTTTGTGTTCTTCTTATGACGCGGGATAGTGAGATTGAAGCGGTCCAGGCCAACCTTATGCGACGTCGTTCGCGAGACCGGCTCCGCACTTGACGTGTGGCTTGTTCCACACATGCGGCTGGTGGATGTCAGTTTCTCTCACTATAGTTGTCATGGGATTACCACCGGAGTTTGGCAACCATAATATCACCGTTGTGGCTTTCCGTAGGTAAGAATCGTTCTCAGCATCTACTCCCATAAGCCACGTAAAACATGCAACAACAAAGTAGAGGCGTCTAACTTGTTTTTGCAAGGAGTGTTTTCTGTGATATGGTATGGCCCAAGATGTGATGTGTATAATGTATGCGATGATCATGTTTTGTAATGTTTCACGACTTGCATGTCGATGAGTACACAACCGGCAGGAGCCATATGGTTGTCTTTATAATTGTGTATGGCATGCGAGTCAACTTCTTATACGCCATGTAATAGCTTTACTTTATCGCTAAGTAGTTAGCAATAGTTGTAGTTGCTATTTGTGGTGGAGGCAATCATGGTGGAGTGATGGAGATCATGCCGGAACGCACAAGATGGAGATCATTGCGCGAGGATTGGCTATACCATGTCACATAAAGTTATATGCATGTGATGTTTATCCCTTTATGTATCTTATTATGCTTAGATCGCGACGGTAGCATTATAAGATGATTCCTCATTTAAAGATCAAGATAAAAACTGTGTTCTCCCCAAGTATGCACCGTTGCGAAAGTTCTTCGTGTCCAAGCATCACGTGATTATCGGGTGCTATAGACTCTACGGTCACATACAACGGGTGCAAGCCAGTTTTGCACACGCAGAAATACTTGGGTCTAACTTGACGAGCCTAGCATGTACAGACATGGCCTCGGAACACAAGAACCGAAAGGTTAAGCATGAGTCATATGAATGATATGATCGACACTTTGTTGTCCACCATTGAAACCACATCTCTTCTCGTGATGATCGGATTAGGTGTGGTGAATTTGGATCGTGTTCACTAAACAACTTGAGGGATGTTGAATTTAGTGGGAGTTCATCTAGTAATTTGATTAAGTTGAACTATTTATCATGAACATAGTCTAAATTGTACTTGCAAATCATAGATCACATGGCCAAGTCCAACTTCAACTTCAACGTATTTGCTGAGATAGAAAAGCTTAGAAACAATGGGTCTAACTTCACCAAATGGTTCCGCATTCTGAGAATCATTCTCGCTGGCGGACAAAAGGACTATGTCCTTGAGAAAGCTCTAGGTGACGCCCCTGCTATAGATTCGTTGGCTGATGAAAAATCTGTTTATCAGTCGCGCAAGGATGATTATGATTTGATTAAGATCGTTATGTTATATGCTATGGAATCGGATCTTCAAAATCGTTTTGAAGAGTTCGCCGGGCCCTTTGAGATTCTCGAGGAGCTGAAAAACATGTTTCAGACTCAAGCCCGTTCTGAGAGATATGAGATCTCTAAGAAATTCTTTAACTACAAGATGGAGGAAGGGAGTTCCGTTAGTGAGCACGCCATTAAGATGTCGGGCTACACTCAACGCCTTGAGCAAGCTGGATGCATGATTCGGAGGAGCTCAAGATTGACACTCCTAGCTACAAAAGTTTTGTAGTTGATCACAATCAGATTGGTTCCTTGATATGATCCGAGCTCTTTGCTAAGATGAAAGTAGCGGAGGTGAACATCAAAAAGAATAATCATGTGTTGATGGTCAACAAGCCCCCCACCTTTAAGAAAGGTAAGGGTGCAAGGAAGCCCTTCAAGAAGGGCGGCGGCAAGCGCAATGCCCCTGCTGAGAAGAAGCTCAGGTCCGTCCTAAACGGACCTTGAGTGCTTCTATTGCAAGGCAGGGTCCTTTGGAAGCATAATGTCCGAAGTACTTAGCGGACAAGAAGGCTGGCACCATCAAAGGTATATTTGATATACATGTTATTGATGTTTTCCTTACTAGCCCTCGTTGTAGTGCCTGGGTATTTGATACCGGTTCAGTTGCTAATATTTGTAACTCGAAACAGGAGCTACGGAATAGACGGCGGCTTGCGAGGGATGAGGTGACGATGCGCATTGGCAATGGATCAAGAGTTGATGTGATGGCCGTCGGCACGCTCACCTTATTTTTACCTTCGGGATTAGTTTTAAACCTTAATAAATGTTATTATGTGCCTGCGTTGAGCATGAACATTATTTTCGGATCATGTTTATTGCAAGACGGTTATTCATTTAAATCGGAGAATAATGGTTGTTCTATTTATATGAGTAACATCTTTTATGGTCATGCACCTCTTGTGAATGGTTTATTTCTTCTAAATCTCGAAAGGGATGAAACACACATCCATAACATTGAGGCTAAGAGATGCAAAGTAGATAGTGATAATACTACTTATTTGTGGCACTGTCCTCTAGGTCATATTGGTGTAAAGCGCATGAAGAAACTCCATTCTGATGGACTTTTGGAGTCTCTTGATTTTGAATCATTTGACACATGCGAACCATGCCTCATGGGCAAGATGATCAAAACCCCGTTCTCCGGTATGATGGAGCGAGCAACGGACTTGTTGGAAATCATACATACCGATGTATGCGGACCGATGAGTGTTTCGACGCGCGGTGGATATCGCTATTTTCTCACTTTTACCGATGACTTAAGTAGATATGGGTATATCTATTTAATGAAACATAAATCTGAAACGTTTGAAAAGTTCAAAGAATTTCAGAATGAAGTGGAGAACCATCGTAACAGAAAGATTAAGTTTCTGCGATCCGATCGTGGAGGTGAATATTTGAGTTATGATTTTCTCACGCATCTTAAAGCAAGTGGAATCGTTTCACAACTCACGCCACGGAACACCACAGTAGCAATGGTGTGTCTGAACGCCGGAATCGAACCCTATTAGATATGGTCCGATCAATGATGTCTCTTACTGATTTGCCGTTATCATTTTGGGGTTATGCATTAGAAACCGCTGCATTCACTTTAAATAGGGCTCCATCTAAATCCGTTGAGACGACACCGTATGAACTGTGGTTTGGTGCTAAACCTAAGTTGTCGTTTCTTAAAGTTTGGGGATGCGAAGCTTAAGTCAAGAAATTGATGCCGGACAAGCTCGAACCCAAAGCGGAGAAATGCGTCTTCATAGGATACCCTAAGGAAACCATTGGGTATACCTTCTATCACAGAACCGAAGGAAAAGTGTTTGTCGCAAAGAACAGTTCCTTTCTTGAGAAGGAGTTTCTCTCGAAAGAAGTGAGTGGGAGGAAAGTAGAGCTAGACGAGGTTATTGAACCTTCTCTTGAATTGGAGTAGCGCACACCTGAAATTGTTCCGGTGCCGTGCACCAACAATGAGGAAGCTAATGACAAGGATCATGAAGCTTGACGATGTTGCTCTTGAGCGTCAGCAGTCGACAAGGTCGCGTGCCCTCCCGAGTGGTACGGCAACCTGTCTTGACTGTCTTGTTGGTAGAAGACGGTGAACCTACAAACTATGAGGAAGCGATGATGAGCCGGACTACGAGAAATGGTTGGAAGCCATGAAATCCAATTGGGATCCATGAGCGAAAACCAAGTATGGACTTTGGTGGATCCTCCTAGCGACCGAAAGGCCGTTGAGTGCAAATGGATATTCAAGAAGAAAACGGACGCGGATGGTAATGTTACCGTCTATAAAAGCGGCTTGTCGCAAAAGGTTTTCGACAAGTTCAAGGTGTTGACTACGATGAGACTTTCTCTCCCGTAGCGATGTTTAAGTCCATTCGGATTTTATTAGCAATTGCTGCATTTCATGATTATGAAATATGGCAGATGGATGTCAAGACTGCTTTCCTCAATGGGAACATTGATGAAGAGTTGTATATGATGCAACCCGAAGGTTTTGTCGATCCTAAGGATGCTAGTAAAGTATGCAAACTTCAGTGTTCTATTTATGGACTGAAGCAAGCATCTCGGAGTTGGAACCTTCGTTTTGATCAAGTAATCAAGAGCTTTGTATTTGTTCCAAATTGCTACGAAGCTTGTATCTACAAGAAAGTGAGTGGGAGCTCGGTGACGTTTCTGGTACTATATGTGGATGACATATTGATTATCGGAAATGATATCAACATGCTTAACGATGTGAAGAGTTATTTGAACAAGTGTTTTTCAATGAAAGACCTAGGTGAAGCTGCTTATATATTGGCCATCAAAATCTATAGAGATAGACAAAGACGCCTGATAGCTTTAAGCCAGAGTACATACCTAGACAAAGTTCTGAAAAGGTTCAGAATGGATAAGGCAAAGAAAGGTTCAGTGCCTATGTTGTCAGGTAAGATATTGAGCAAGGCTCAGTGTCCATTCTGATAAATGATAGGGAAGCTATGAGCAAAGTGCCTTATGCCTCGGCCATAGGTTCCATCATGTATGCCATGTCTTGTGTACTAGACCGGATGTGTCCAATTCTCTTAGTTTGAAGAGCAGATATCAAAGTGATCCAGAGTGGAACCTTTGGACAGCCGTGAAGAACATCCTAAAGTACCTAAATAGAACTAAAGAAATGTTCTTAGTCTATGGGGTGATGAACGACTTGTCGTAAAGGTTACGTCGATGCTAGTTTTGACACCGACAAGGATGATTCCAAATCTCGACGGGATACGTTTATATTTTGAATGGGCGGAGTCGGAGAAGCTGCAAGCAAAGCGTGATCGCGGGATCTACAGAGAAGCGGAATACATGGCTGCTGCGAAGCGTCAAGTGAAGGAGTTTGGATCGAAACTTCATCATCGAGCTTGGCGTGGTTCCAAGTGCATTGGACCCACTGGAGATATTGTGTGACAACAACGCGCCATAGCACTCGCTAAGGAACCAAGATATCATCCAAAGACCAAGCATATCAATCGCAAGTTTCATATAATCCGAGATTATATAGCAGATGGAGATCTGAAGATTAGCAAAGTACATACGGATCTGAATGTCGCAGATCCATTGACTAAACCTCTTCCACGTGTAAAACATGATCAACACCTCAGTGCCATGGGTGTGAGATTGTTGCCAAATATAAACTAGATTATTGACTCTAGTGCAAGTGGGAGACTATTGGAATTATGCCCTAGAGGCAATAATAAAGATGTTATTATTATAATTATTGTTCATGATAAAGTTTATATTCCATGCTAGAATTGTATTAAGCGGAAACTTTAATACTTGTGTGGTTTGTAAACAACACCGTGTCCCTAGTACGCCTCTATGGACTAGCTCATTGATCAATGATGGTTAAGGTTTCCTAACCATAGACATGAGTTGTCAATTGATAATGAGATCATATCATTGGGAGAATGATATGGTGGATAGATCCAAACAAAGCAGAGCAATTAGATCGTGTCATCGTGTTCGTCTTTGCGAAGCTTTTCCTATGTCAAATATTGTATTCCTTAGACCATGAGATAATGCAACTCCTGACCGGAAGAAAGCTTTGAGGTCATCAAACGTCATCCTATGAGAGGGTGATCATAAAGGTGTCTCTCAGGTGATCGGAAAGTATTTGTTGGGTTGTATGTATCGAGATGGAATTTGTCCCTCCCAAGTCGGAGAGATATACTTCGGGCCCACTCGGTAATCGATATCAACACCGCTTGCAAGCATGTGGTTAAGGAGTTAATCACAAAGTGATATCGGAGGTCCGGATAATAAGATTCATATAAGGCAGTGCAGTTTTTGGAGTTCGGAATTGTTCCGGGTTAATCGGTATTGTACCGGAAGCTTCTAGAACCTTCCGGAAGGGGACCAACGTGGCCCCACCTTCCGGGAGGGGGCATGGGCCTATGAGGGAGTGTCCTGGCCGCATTGGGCCAGGGGCACAAGGGGCCCAAATGATCCTAGATAAGTTTAAACTCGTTTAAACTAGAGATAGAATTTCTAGATAAGGGAGAGTTTAAATCGTTTAAACTAGAGATAGGATTTCTAGATAAGGAGAGTTTAAATTGTTTAAACTAGAGATAGGCTTGGAGGAGGGCTGGCCGCCCCCTCTATATATAGAGGGGTGGTGCGCCCCCTCCCTACTACTCCACACCTTCCTCCAAGCCCTAGCTGCCTTGCTACCTTCCTCTCTCCCTCCCGACTGTTTGTAGGCGAAGCCCTGCAGCAGAAATTCTCCACCATATACACCACGCCGTCGTGTTGTAGATCCAATCTATCTCTCCACCATACTCGCTGGTCCGAGGAAGGAGGAGACGTCGAGGTGCTGCACGTGTGCATCTCACGGAGGCACCGCCACTTGTGGTGCTAGATCGGATCGGATCGCGAGGAGGAGAAGCGAGTACGACTACATCACCCATGTTCCGATTTAACGTTCATGTCGAATCTTCAAGGGTATGAAGATCTAATCCAATCTCTCTCGTTGTTTGCATCTCCTAGATTAGATCTTGGCTTTCCCTCTGTTCGCTCCGTAGAAAATTTTGATTTACTATGCCGCGAAACCCTTCAGTGAGTGTCGACATTATGTCGTGCAGCGTGTACCTTGTCCCGGATGATGTCACCAACCAGGACAAAACACGAGTCAGCACTAATAATAGGGGTCAGTGTCGACATTATGTCGTAAGTGTCGACACTATGCTGAGCTGCTTGTACTATAAATAGGCATCCTTGTGAGTCCAGTCCTCCAGCTAGATTGAGGCATCTCCAATATTGTTTTCGAGAGCAGGGACACCACTACGACCAGTTTTAGGGAGATGCCGCCGGATCCCAGTCCTCCAGCATCTCCAAGAAACTGGTCATAGAGGCACTCCCTAATATGTGAAATTAGTTAGCTCCCAGGTGTATTGATCTAGTTAGAGAAGTTACAAGCTGCAAGGTGGTTTTCGAGAGCATGGACACCACTACGACCAGTTTCAGGGAGATGCCGCCGGATCCCAGTCCTCCGACATCTCCAAGAAACTGGTCATAGAGGCACTCCCTAATATGTGAAATTAGTTAGCTCCCAGGTGTATTGATCTAGTTAGAGAAGTTACAAGCTGCAAGATGGTTTTCGAGAGCAGGGACACCACTACGACCAGTTTCAGGGAGATGCCGCCGGATCCTAGTCCTTCGGCATCTCCAAGAAACTGGTCATAGAGGCACTCCCTAATATGTGACCGCGCACGTTTGAAGATCAGATCTTAATGGTAAGTACGAATCGAGACAACTTCTTCATAGTCCCGGTCCAGCCACAAAACATGACTAACACTCAAGACATTTATTAATATTAGAAACGGAGACTACAAAATCGGGACTAAAGGCCCCCTATATATAGTCCCGGTCAAGCCACAAACCGTGAAAGATATCCTTCGGTCAAGCGACAAACCGCGAAAGACATGAACTAGAGTTACATAATATGAGCATGAACTTCTTGGCATATGTCCTTCCTTATGATCTCTTTAGACGTAACCATGGAGCATCTTCTTTACTTAACGGAATGCTTGGGTAAGTTTTCACTGTGAAGGGCGGAATTTCATCAAACTTATTATAATCTTCTGACATGTCTGCATTGTCCTCGATTCCCACGATGTTTCTTTTCTCTGAAAGAACTATGTGACGCTTTGGCTCATCATATGATGTATTCGTTTGCATATTTTTTCTTTTTTGGTCTGGAGGACATGTCCCTCACATAGAAAACCTGAGACACATCATTGGCTAGGATGAATGATTCATCTCTATAACCAAGATTGTTGAGATCCACTGTTGTTATTCCGTACAACTGGTCTATCTTTACCCCTTCCTCATTCAGGTTGACCCATTTGCAGCGAAACAAGGGGACCTTAAAAGAGACTCCATAGTCTAGTTCCCATATCTCCTCTACGTAACCATAGTATGTTTCCTTTTGTCCATTCTCGTCTATTGCATCAAATCGGACACCACTATTTTGGTTGGTGCTCTTTTTTATCTTGGGTGATCGTGTAGAATGTATTCCCATTTATTTCGTACCCTTGGAAATTCAATACAGTAGAAGATGGTGACGCGGCCAACAAGTATAGCTGATCTCCAACAGTGGTGTCATTCAAGAGATGTGTCCGCATCCAACCACCGAAAGACTTCATGTGTTCATCTTTAATCCATGATTGAGGCTTCTCCGGGTTGTTGGAGCGTACAATATTCTTGTGTTCCTCGATATACGGAGCTGCCAAGGTGGAATTATGTAGAACTGTGTAGTGTGCTTTAGTGAAAGAATCCCCGTCCCTACATATCATTGCTTTCTTTCCCAGCGTGCCTTTTCCACTTAGTCTTACCTCATGCCGCGAGTCAGAAACACCAATCGGTTTAAGGTCAGGAATAAAGTCAACACAAAACTCAATGACCTCCTCTGTTCCATATCCCTTGGAGATGCTTCCTTCTGGTCTAGCACGGTTATGAACATATTTCTTTAAGACTCCCATGAACCTCTCAAAGGGGAACATATTGTGCAGAAATACCGGACCGAGAATGGCAATCTCTTCCACTAGGTGAACTAGGAGATGCGTCATAATATTGAAGAAGGATGGTGGGAACACCAACTCAAAACTAACAAGACATTGTACCACATCCTTCTGTAACCTTGGCAGACCAAATTTAACTATAAAGTATATAATAAATTTTTAGTATAATATTAAAAGTATTGCAGACTAAAGTTAACTTTAAAGACATAGATGCAATTAAGGTATATTGCTAATGTTATTTGTATCTTGTTCACTTTATATTGTTTCCTTAAAGTTACTTAAGAATGGTGATATTTTTATTTGGTGTAGTGATTTCTTGATTTTATAATGGAATAGAATCATTTACCTATTTAGAGACGAGTGTTTATAGTTTATAAATAAGGAAATAATATTACTTAACTACTGAAGGATTCACTATAGTGTTTTGATTTGTTTATAAACATGTATTTAAAGTAATGGAAAAGATTTTATTTAATCACAATTACTCTTGAAGAGTTTATATTGGACAAGAATCTTTTCAGAAAATAAACTACATATATGGTTTGAATGGTAATTCAATACAATTATATTTAAAATGTGTTGGACTAATTTGACTTTATATTATACATATTTAGGACTAGTATTACTTACTAGACCTAAATTGGCAATTTTAGGAATATTAACAAACTTATTTAACATTATATGAATTATTAACTAAAGAAATAGGTTTAAATTTAAGTTATTAAAGTGTTTAACTTTTTATTTAACTCAAAAGTGGAATATTATATTTTTAACATATAGGTATTATTTTTGTGATCATTTTGGTATATTAAACTTATTTTTGTGATTTAAAAATAATAAGATATGATTTTTATAATACTTATTACTTTATAAAGACTTAAATAAAAGAAATATTTAATTAGGTGAAATAATATTACATGATTATAGTTTTAAATTATGATTTTATTTTTCTAGAATTTTTGTTATTTTATTTATATTTTTTTAACATTTACCAATATTAAAATATGAATTATCAAAGTTTATTACTTATAAAATATTTATTAAATAGTAATAATTATTATATTTGATAATAGTTTAAGTTGTATATTTTATTTTTCTGAAAATTTTCATATATTATACACATTTTTCTGAATTATAAATCAAAAGTTATTAATTAAACAAGATTTAATCACTTTATTATATTTTAGGAAATATTTATATTTGAATTAGTATTGTTTTACCAACTTACTAAATAGATACAGAACTTTTACACCTAGAATAAACTTACCCCAGGTCACTGACCAGTTGGTTCAGGACCACGTCAGATGCCACGCGGGCAGTGGACCTGTCAACCGTGGACTTGGTCAAGGATGACACCAGCGTGACCTCACGATGACGTCATACGAACTGATCTTCTCAGATCAAGTTCGATTTGGGCGATTTGGTGCTCTTGCGAAGCCATGGTTGGGCTTATCGAAAAGAGGACGTGACGACAAACCTAGCAGTGGCGGCGCCGCCCCTGTTTGGTCGCCGGAACTTTCTCGACGTTGAGAAAACACGATGGCGGTCAGAGGTTCACGGCGGAATGACAAACGACGACAAGATAGAAGGATTTAAGGGTGCAGTAGTATGGAGAGCTCACCCTGATGGTTTAGGGACGGTTAGCAAGCTCGGGGAAGCTTGGAGACGGCGACATGGTCGACGGTGAACAACTTCTAGAGGCAGAGAGGAAACGGACGGCGTCGTCGGTAGGAACCACGCGGGGACGATTCCTTCGGGGAGAAGGACCAGCATGATGAGGCGAATCTCCTAGGGTCCTTACATGGGCGAGAGGAGGTTAGGAACGCCGAGGCTCGCAGGTGACAGGGACGCTAGGGTTTGCAGAAACGACGAACTTGCAAGAAATTGAAAGGGGGAATGACGTGTTTGGCCCTATCAACAACGGCTTCGAGACTTTGTAGGCGCCAGGACAACGACATGGATCTTGGCGCTCGTCGGCGACGAGCATGCGTCCACCGAGCTGCTTGCAGCATCGGAAGTTCGACGACTGCTCGGGAAGACGACGAACCGGTATGGTCTTGTCTTGGGCTGCAACTAGGCTAGGTGGGCCGTAACAGAAGGAAAGAGGAAGCTGACTGCTGCTTCTCGTGGGCGATGGATAAGGAGGATGAAGATGGGCCACGGACCAGAAACAATTCCCTTTATTTTTTCCTTGTTCCTTTTCTTTTTCTATATTATGTTTTGTATTTTCACCTTTGTTTTAAGATTTGTATTTTACTTATTTGTTTGAACTTTTCTTTATGGAATTTATTTGGTGAATACTTGCAGCAACAATAAAGTTATTATAAATCAATTGGTGAACTTTTATTATCTATTGTTATATTTTCTTCATTTTCTTTACATATATATTTTTACTATTATTATTTGTGGGGGCTTTTGATTTGAATTTAATTGAGATAATATCCATAAACTTATTATAGAATGCCTTACTATTAAATAATGAGATTTTATTCTCATTAACTCATAATATTAAGGAAATCTTTATATGATGAATCCTATTATTCAAAATCTAATAATAGGTGAATCCTAACCACCCTTCTTATTTTAAATATGCATAATTCTTTTCTTGGAACTAGTTATTCACTACTTGCTTAAGTGTGATTTAATATATGGATATAATATTGGGCGTAATGGTTTATAGTAGTTTCCAATTATGTGATACACATGATTTAAAGGTTTGCAAGTGTCAAAGATATATTTGAGTGATTTGCTATGAGAAATTATTCCTATAAGACATTGTGGAAATAGGATGATAAATCACTCAGATGAAATGGATACTATATTTGGTTAAATATTTAGGGTTTAGTTTTTACCAAGAATTCCTATTCTCCACAATTCATAACTCTTGACTTCTACTAAAAGAATTCGTTTCCTAGATATACCACTTCTCCATATCAATCATCATGTGTTATCATGATGAGATTTACTTCTTAAGAATATTCTTATCCACATTTTATTCTTCTAACTCCTCTTGTAAATCCAATCAGCTTGACACTGAAGCTTTCATAATCTTCTTATATCCATACTTGGTTATAACAACTACTCTACTGCTGATAACCTCCAATCTAAAAATTGTTTTACAGTTACTTCCATTCATGCTCTTCCCTTATCATCCTTCACTAATATCATTTCAATAGATGTATACATGAAATCCTATTTCACCTCAAGTGCTTACTATTTCCAAAAAGGAAAATACTACTTCTTTAATCCAATGTTGCTCTAACATCATCATAATCATACTATATTATATTTACTTCACTCTAGTATCTTATACTCCAACCTCACATTATATTAATATGGCTTGTCATGGCTAACCTCGAATAACATTGCTATACTAGGGTTCAGTCATGTTTTATCCAACAATGTCACTTATACATGATATAAGCATTCAATCTTGGTGAATAAGGCATGATCATTATAATCCTCTGTGATTTAGGTTTCCAGTTGGCTAATCAAGGCTTCATCAATACAACATTACAATTGTATTGAAATTATCTTCTTAGTATCTCTATTGGATTAAGGAATGCTATTCATGGACTATGCTTACTCAATCCAATGGGATTACTCCTGGGTATCTATCTTCAGGATTCATCTTTGTAACCTTCTTTGTTACCATATTGATTTGATTTCCTTCAATCACTCCCATCCTATAGATGATATCTAATACTAGCATTACCACTTACCTCTTCTTACTTCTTTCTATTAAGGACTGAAGTGAATGCTATGTTAAGAGCAAGAGTTGCTAGATCAAGAATTGATAGGTTAATAATTAGTGAATCAATAGTTGATTTCTCAACATTGATGAACAACAGATATAAAGATAGAGTTCATTAGAGATGATAAAGATTGATATGCACAGAAAGATATATATGGTGGATGATCTTGACTTGGTTTCTTTCCTACTCAATATCACTAAAGAGTTAAGATTGTATTACCATGAGGTTCATGGTATAAATAGATGAGATTAAGATTTAGTTGTTACATTCCTATTACTTAAGTTATGTTTATAACTTGGCATTCAGGATTGTGTAATTAATACTATGACATGATCACCTAAGGATCAAACATAAATATAATCATTAACTAATGTATTAGGGTTTAATTTTATTACATTTGATCTACCCTTAGATCAAATCTCCCTTACCCAAAATAAGGTTTATCAAAGGTCATATTGAAACTTATCGCAGTCAACTTGATGATATACTTTATTTCCATCAAGTTGAGAGAAGCTTCAAACACTTTGACAGGTTTTTTATGTAAAAGTGCGAAAATTATTCGGATTTTCTATGCATGAATGTAATGCACACATCTAGGTTCATCTTATTGCTAAGCTCTAATGCTGGGATGTTACATATAATCTCTTCATGAATGATCATTGTTGAAGTCCATATGATTTGCGTTGCATGAGTATGGATCTATCTATGTAATTCCTATGGTGGATATTGTGTTATGAGATAGTACTTGTTATTCATTTACCGTTGTGTTGGATCTTGTATGATTTTTCATACTTTGGGAATTTTATATGATGCATGTAATGGTTTAGATGATATATAATGCCTTGTTTATCCATATCATGTGGTGACTGACACCACCAAGTGGGGGTAATGAGAGAGATGTGATAATACACTCAACATATCACAAACATATGAATCATTGCACTAGTGTTTAGAATGTTTTCAATTAAGAAGTATGATGTATGTAGGTAATGGGTGGCCGAGTGACAACGCCATATGTATTGAGTGACAACAATGGAGCCTAAAAACCTTTATCTAGGGGTGAAAAGGGAGAAGTATGATATGTGGCGTGACACAAACCAAATGCTAGCCTTATTGCAAGCGTGACCTAGCAACACAAAGGAGTACTTCTTTCACCTATGTATTTTACGACATGTAGATACCATAAAAGTACCAATAAAACATTGCAATTGTGTTTCCTTTACTATCTATAACATGATAATCACCGTAGATGGAGAAGAGAGGATTAAGTGAACCCATGAACTCATGTCCATTGTTCCTATAAACGAAAACCCTTATCTTGTCCTCTTGCATTGAAGAGAATTGGGACACTTTTATATTCTTGTTTTGTTATATTAAACTTCCAACCATTAAAACAACCATCTTATCTCCTTAAACTTGTTTAGTCCATAATCAACTAAAAGTTGATAGAGAATAGATAACTTTTCCTTATTGCTCCTGCAGATCGATACGCTACTTCCACATTGAGAGGTACTATGGTGATCCCCTGCACTTGGGGGTTATCACTGTCTCTCTTTCAATAGTTGATATAGCATTTACAACAGAGGGCCCCGAAAGGGGTGTAGTAGATAAAACTTTTAACATCCCAAATTTATCAAATTCAAAACCATGTTATTGCATTGATATCATCATGCATGTTTACCTTGCATAAAAAATTTCAAAACTAAAAACCCTAATAAAACCATATTTAAACCCCTTTTATATTATATGTATGGGGCATGGTTTTATTTTTATTTTGTGACCCAAAAATGTTTTGGAGTCTATAGATGTGTTTGACACTTATTTTAGCACTAGGATCACAACACAAAATATTGGTGAAAGTTTGGATTCAATTGGATTTTAATAGGCCATTCAAATCCTATTTAGAAATTCAAATCAGAAAAGAAAAAGAGAAGGGAGAAAAAAAATCAGAAGCCAGCAACCCTTTCGGAGCAACTCCCCTGGCAGCCCACTAATCCGACCGAGAAAACCCCCCTCCCCTCTGTCTCTCACCGCCTGTGCGCGCACCCACTCATTGACGTGTGGACCCCACTTCCACCTCACCGATCGTCGTCAACCCCGCCCCAGACCCGCGCCGCATGCCGTTTCTTCCCCCTCTGTCACTGTCGTTGATGCCGCGCGTTATTACCATTGAATCAGCGAGTAATTTTCTCCCTCGGATATGGCTACTTAACCCCCTCCCTGTCCGCGTCATTTCCCCCCACACTGCAAGCACAGAGTGTCGCAAGGCTAGTAGAATTTGGCCTTACACCGCCGCAGTACCGAGCAGATCCGACGAGCTATTCTGATGAGCCTCATGCGCCCCTCTGCCTCTCGTTCACGCGAGCGTGTTCCCCTTGGTGTTGCGCATCTCGTAATGCCCGTGGCTCGTCCAATTGTGCCCCAGGTCGTCGCCCCCGTCATCGTCTGCAAACGCCCGAGGCCCAGCTCAACTCCGGCGAGTCAATTCGGTAAATCTCATGCTCCCCTTGACCTCTAATTCATGCGATTGTGGTTGCCATATCCTTGCGCGCCTTCTAGTGCCAGCCGTTTGCCCTCTTGCACCCTTGGTCGTTGTCTTCGTCTCCGACCATGAGAACCCAACGCGGGGACGAACTTGGACGAGGATTAGATGTCGTGTCCGTGCACCCCCGCCCCAACCGCGTCCACGTTGAGCTTCCCCACGTCCTCCCGACCTTGGTAGGCGCCAGCACACCCCCTACCCCCTGGCCTTGCCGGCGTGTCACCGTCAGTAGAGTTGCCACCACTATGGCCATTGGCGCCGCTAGAGTTTGGTCAGGCAGATCTGATCCTTTGGATCTGGATCTAGCAGTCTAGATTAGATTTAGTAGCGAACAGGTACGCTTAGATCTGGACCGTGCATCACCACTTAGATCCTACGGCTCGCAAGCGTGATCCGCCCAAAGCGATACCATCCAATAGGATGCTGTCGCGTGGGTTTGATTTTGATTTAAAATCCAGGAATTTATCTATTAGTTGTTTAAACTTGTAAATTGCATAACTTTTGTTATGTTTATCCAAAAATTGCAAATTTAATATCGATGGATTCAGAAAATTGATCCCTTTGCATCTATGGCCTTGGTTTGGCCATTTGCTTCTGAAAAATTATGTTTTTATGCAGAAGCATTTGTAGGCTTATTTTAGCTATAAAAATTATTTGGAATATTATTTTTAGGTGGTTTTGTGTTATTTAGACTTTAGATTATATGATTTGTCTTCAGTACAGTGGAGTTTGATTTTAAAAGTGTGGCAAAACATCTCATTGCATTTTGCATGCATTCATAATATTTTTGTATGTATATTAATTTGTGAATATTTTGTTGTATGAATTGTCGTGTAGATTATCGGATTGTGGAGAGTGTGATTATGAGGATTGTGTATATTCCCCCAGCTACCAAGGCAAGTGATACTCCATATTTTTGTCCCATTATTTTTCCTTTTGCACTAGTATTATTTTTGAGTAGGTTTTGCATGGTAATTTTGCAAAGTATATGCTATTCTATGGTAGATCCTATATAAGATATCTTGGTAGGAATTTTCCTAAGTTAAGAGACATGTTATGCTAGTATGCTTAGCCTAGCTATTAGAATTCAAGGGTGAAAAATTCATGTTATGATATTATGGCAAGTTTATGCCTATCTGTTTTTGGACTAAGAAAATAACTTGTAAATGAAACACCTGGTTGGAATGGGAAGATTGGTTTGTGTTGAGTGGTTTCACAAGGCCCATGTCTATGTTTTACCTTGTGTATCACACTTGTGCATGGACACCCAGGAACAAAGAGATTTGAGATGTTTAGTGTTGAGAAGCTTCTAGTGAAACCACATGGCATATGGGCTCTGCCTTGACCAACTAGGTTGCAAGAACTTAGTCAGATGGACAGTTAGTGGTAGAGTTGATAGGATGGAGCACGTACATGATGGTCTGAGGGAATGCTTCCGAAAGGTTTTGTCTCGATGCATGTCGAGTCTTTTGGGGAAAGTGCACCACCTCTGAAGAGGGTAAAACCTAAGTACTTAGCCGTGTCACCGGTAATAGACATTTTTAGCATCAAAGACATTAAAATAATCAAGGATCTCCTCATCCCAATTTATCTAAGTTAAAACTTATGGATGAACAAGGGTAGTGGTTCACCAATGTCTATTTGTGGTACCTTAGAGTTTTTGTAAAGAAAAACTTAGTGTTTAAAACTAGTAGGACAAAACTACTTTGTGCAAAGCCAGCCTGAAACCACACTTAGCCAGATTCATATAGATGATAGTCTCTACTATATCACTATGATATCACTTGCCAATACAATTCCAAATGTATTGACCCCATGTGGTTGTAACTTATTATGTTGCAGGTTACTCTGATGGTGAGTAGGGTTATGAGTCTACACTCAACATGTTTGCCTGTGGCACATGAAGATGAAGACTTTATTTATTTACTATGTAATGTGAACTCTATATTTTAGCTGATACGTTGGAAACGTATCTTTAATTTTTGATGCTCCATGCTTGTTTAGTATCTACTTTGCTTTACTTGTCCAAACTTTGAGGTGCTTTTTACATGTTTTCTGGTACTAACCTACTAACAAGTTGCAACAGTGCCAGATGCCTGTTTTCTGTTGTTTTTGGTTTCAAAAAAGTTAGTAAAGTAATATTCTCGCAATTGGACAGGACAAATGTCAAAGTCAATTACTTTCTATGGGGAACAAGAAGTCTAGAGGGGAGCCAGAGGGGCCAGACCCACCCCAAGCGCGGGTGGGCCCAGCCCTGCGCCCGGCTAGGGTTTGAGGCCCTTGTACGCCTCCTCGGCCTCCCCCTTCGCCTATAAGAATCCCCCGATGCAGAAACCCTGAGTACCCGATCAAATATCCACGAAACCGTCTGTAGCCGCCGCCACCATCGTCCCTAGATCGGGGGGATCTGAAATTCTTTCCTGCACCCTGCTGGATGGGAGATCATCCCGGAGGCCTTCTCTCCGGTATGATGCGTGAGTAGTTCCACCTTGGACTATGGTTCCATGTAGTAGCTAGATGGTTGTATATCCTCCTTTGTGCTTTCATGTATAGATCTTGTGAGCTCCGTTCATGATCAAGATCTAATCTATTTGTAATCATGCATGTTGTGTTTGCGGGGATCTGATGGATATTGAGATTATTATGTTGGTTTGATTAATGGTTTTGTCTTTATGATTATATCATGTCTGTGTTGTTTGTGATCTTGCATGCTCTCCGTTGTTAGTAGCTATCTTGGCCAAGTAGTTGCTAGTGACTCCAAGAGGGGGTATTTATGCTCGATAGTGGGTTCATGCCTCTAGTTTCCAAGGGAAGTGACATAAATATCTTCTTGTAGATGTGATGTTTCCACTAGGGAGAAAACAACGGTCTCTTGTTCATGGAACATGTGGAATGTTTACCTTACACACTTTGCTTAAAGCAGTTGTCTGTTTCTTGCAACTTAATACTGGAGGGGGTTCGAATGATAACCTGAAGGTGGACTTCTAGTCATAGATGCAGTTGGATGGCGGTCTATGTATCTTGTTGTATTTCCCAATCGAATCTCATAGGATTTTTCTGACTAGTAATTGCATTGTTATGTCTTGCTAAGTTCCTGTCAATTGCCCTGCTGTAATTTGTTTACCCTTCATGCCATGTGGTTTATCTAAGGAGAGCACCTCTAGTGAACTATGGACCCCGGTCCAATATTTACCATTGATACATCTTCCACTGTTACTTCTTTACTTGCTACAAACCACCATTACCTTCCACACCATACATTTAATCCCTTGTTACAGCAAACTGGTGAGCTTGACAACCTCACTGATTCGTTGGGGAAAAGTCTTGAGTTTGTGTTGTGCAGGTCTCCGCGTTTCTTGCAACACCTGTGTGACATTTCCTTCCTCCTTCTGGTTCGATAACCTCGGTCTCTACTGAGGGAAGACTTGCTGCTATGCTCATCACACCTTGCTCTTGGGGTTTCCAATGAAGTGCTCCACGTTAGCACCATCAACAAGTTTTCTGGCGCCGTTGCCGGGGAGGCTAAGGAAGTCTTCCCAAGGGGAGTCCTTCACTTCCTTTCTCTTTACTTTGTTTTTAGTTTGCTTTATCTCTTTTACTTGGTTTTTTTTGCCTCTTTCCAAAAAAACCCAAAAAAATTAGTCTAGTTTAGTTTGCTTGCTTTATTCAAAAACACAAAAAAAATAGTTCCTGATCTAGTTGCCACCTTGCTCTAGCTCACCATGTTGCTCCCCAAGTTCGCCCTGAAAGATCTTGCAATAGGTTGTGGCTCCATAATTGGGAAAGATAATATTGAAGAATTCTTTAATTATGTTAGCAAGCATGAGGATATTGAGGATAAATATATAGCAGAGCTTGCTCCTAATTATGAGATTGCTGCAGCTTCTTTAGTTCATATGTTGGAGGCTAGGTTTGTTAGCCTTAACCCCTTCATACAATTTTTATTCCTAAAACTAAAAGAAGACAAGAATGCTGAAAAGAGGGGATTCGTCATTGAAACTTTATCAAAAGAATTCCATGATGTTGCTAGGGAAGCCAAAAAGGTTTTTGAGCGTTTCAATATTCTAGGCTCAAGTGTAGATATTATGGGTATTTCTGATAATACTAAGCCTAGAGATGAATTTAAGATACCCATCCCCTTTAAGCTTGTTGGAATGCATGAAGCCTTTGAAAGGAATTTTGATTGGATTGCTCCTGAAAATATTTTTGATGAAAGTAGTAGACCAAAGAGATATGAGAAGGGATCCTCCAAAACCCATTTGGATGAGATGCCTTTCATAGTTGAAGATTTTGCAAGTATGAATGTTAATGCTTCTTCATTTAAAAATACTTGATTCTTCTTGCTTCTTGTGCCTAACTTAAAGGCGTTAAAGAAAAGTCCTTGTTGTGAGATAACCCAAGAGTTTACTTGAGTCTTGGAAGTTATTAATTCAGTAATGACCTCGCCTTATCCTTTTTGTTTGCTTTTTGTGCCAAGAGTGACCTCTAATGAGAGAGAAGTAAGATTTGAGGAGTTGCTGTCCTGAAACAGATTTCTGTCCTCCACCAAAAAAATTCGTGAGGAGGATCTGTAACTCGGATAGAGCTAAACATTTACAAATAAATCCCCTAGTATGTTAGATAACTTTAGTTAGTACAACACTTTTTTATTTGAGCAACAAAAGATGTTCAAAAAAATCGGTTTCTACCTGTTAGTCTGTTTTGACAGATTTATGCCATTATTTGCATTTGCTTCTTATTGATTCCTTTTTGAGTTCTCTTTAGGTGAATTGAGATTTTTGAAGGAGTTACTGTAGTAGCTTGTGTTTTTAGTGAAAATCCTTGCTATTCCAAAGCTTTGCCAGTGGTCTAATATCTTTTAAATATACTAATGTTGCTAATGAAGATTGTGTGAAGTTTTATATGGAGGAAAAAAATTTCAGGTGTAGAGAGAGAATGATACAATGAGATGAAGAATGGACAAAAGCTCAAGCTTGGGGATGCCACCATGGTGTCACACCAAGAAATATCCAAGAGGTACAAGCGTCAAAGCTTGGGGATGCCTTGGGCATCCCCTTCTTCATCAATAAAAAGCTCAGGTCTGTCTAGACACTTCGTTTTTATTGTTTCATGCACAGTTGTGTTGTTCTTGGAGCGTCTTAGTTTTCGTTTTCTTTGCTTAGTTTTTTTAGTTTTCTAAAGTAGTTTGGACCCCCGTTCTCGCTGTGTTGTTTTGCAAATAAGTTTGCTTGGTGTTTGGAAAGGAGTAGTAAGTTCTTGCTTGAAGTGCAAGAGGAGCTTGCATTCACTGTGACTTAGACTTTAGCATGACATGTTAGGTGTTGTTTTGACCTTATGCTTAGTGATTATTGTTGTAGCATGTCTTATTCCAATCAATTGAGATTACTTAGTGTGCCTTGAAGAGATTATGCGTTGTTTTAGCATGCAAACGCATAGTATTGTGCTATTCTCCTTTGATGCTTTGCTTGGGTTGACTTGGCACATGCTCACACCATGTTATGACTATGACAAGTCACCATTAGCCTCTATGATCATTTAGTCCTTGACTTGTACTCTTTGCTTTGATTAGTAATGCTTTGTTGCTCTGCATGATTATGGCCATTATGCTATCTTAGTTGGTTGCTCCCAGTCTTTTGCTCGCCTCCACTTGTATGAGTAAGTTCTACTCATGCCTCCAACTCCCAAGAAACCAAGTTATTCCAAATTGTCCACTATAAATTCCTATGAATGGTGTGTTACACCATTCCAAGTATATTCTTGTTTTCAACTATCTTCCAATTAAAAACTATTTTGTTATGTGAAAACTTAGTGATTAAAGCCCTCACGAACTTGATGGCACACTTTATTCTTTGCCCCTAATAAACTTGAACCATTGTGACAACTTTGTTGTATATGATTGCACTTATAAGTTGGAATTAGTAGAACCGTGCTGTCACGGGGAACGTTTTCAACATTGCACCTGTACTTTGTACTCAGTTGATATCATGTTCTTTTGTATATGGATGTCACCAGTGTGAAATAAAGAGGGAACTTGTAAGTCCATGGAGTTTATATATTGTGTTAGAGAAACGCCTGGGCCGCTAGCCTAAGCCATGCCTAATCATGGTGGAAACTTGCAGCATCACCATAATGCTCTATCTATGAAGCATCCTCAATAAAAATCTATGCATATGGTAAATAAAAAGATTGCTGAGATGCTCATTGTCTGCTTGCCTTGTCATTTTGGTTATGGGAAAGCTCTTGTACCATGTGCAAGGGGTACCCCGTTGGCGGTTCTCAATGATATGCAAATACTTACAGTGACAAGAACTTACCTGGACCCAAATTTAAGTATGCATGAGGCGTGGCCCTCGTATTCAAGGGACTTGAGATTGTCAACTTATACTTCGTCAAGAATATACTCCAGCTTTGCCACTTTAACCATAACCACTTCAAGATTCTTATGATAGGGGCAATGAGGGCTGAAAGCTAACAAGTACCATAATTTTTGGAAGCTCTTTTTGAAACTTTTAATCCCTGCTTCCTTTACAAAAAGGCCTTTCTTCCACCACTATTGAGTCTCCACCTTCTACCTTTAGGCACCATTAAGAGAGCATAGTTGTCATTCTGTGTGTAGTGTTCCAAAGCTTATTAATTGAAGCATATTGTGTTGTTACTTGTTCTTGTGCTATTTGTTTCTTCTCACCCTTGTGAACTTTGCAGGTGTCCTATGCATTGAAGTGCTACTCTATGAGGGACAAGCTGATTGCCACTATGCTATGTTTCCTACATGTGAAACAAACAAACGTTTTTCAATGCATGTTATTCATGATCTTTGTTTGTAGCTTGGCATGTTGCATGCATAGTTACTATGTCCTATTGTTAGAACTCCATCTTTCATGCACATGTTTAGAGTTCTTTGATCCCATCTTTCAATGCTTGCAAATGGTTGGATCTTTATTGCGAGGATGCATGTCACCTCAAAAATTATTCTCTTATCACTTACCTACTCGAGGACGAGCAGGATTTAAGCTTGGGGATGCTGATACGATGGAAACGTATCTATAATTTTTGATGCTCCATGCTTGTTTAGTATCTACTTTGCTTTACTTGTCCACACTTTGAGGTGCTTTTTACATGTTCTCTGGTACTAACCTACTAACAAGTTGCAACAGTGGCAGATGCCTGTTTTTTGCTATTTTTGGTTTCAGAAAAGTTAGTAAAAAAATATTCTCGGAATTGGACGGGACAAACGTCAAAGTCAATTAATTTCCGTGGGGAACAAGAAGTCCAGAGGGGAGCCGGAGGGGCTAGCTAGGGGGGCCAGACCCACCCCAGGCGCGGGTGAGCCCAGCCCCGCGCCTGGATAGGGTTTGAGGCCCCTGGCCGCCTCCTCGGCCTCCCCCTTCGCCTAGAAGATGCCCCCGATGCAGAACCCTGAGTACCCGATCAAATATCCACGAAACCGTCTGTAGCCGCCGCCACCATCGTCCCTAGATTGGGGGGATCTGAAGTTCTTCCCGGCACCCTGTCGGAGGGGAGATCATTCCGGAGGCCTTCTCTCTGGTATGATGCGTGAGTAGTTCCACCTTGGACTATGGGTCCATGTAGTAGCTAGATGGTTGTATCTCCTCCTTTGTGCTTTCATGTATAGATCTTGTGAGCTCCGTTCATGATCAAGACCAAATCTATTTGTAATCATGCATGTTGTGTTTGTGGGGATCCGATGGATATTGAGATTATTATGTTGGTTTGATTAATGGTTTTGTCTTTATGATTCTATCATGTATGTGTTTTTTGTGATCTTGCATGCTCTCCGTTGTTAGTAGCTATCTTGGCCAAGTAGTTGCTAGTGACTCCAAGAGGGGGTATTTATGCTCGATAGTGGGTTCATGCCTCTAGTTTCCAAGGGAAGTGATAGAAATTTCTTCGGTTGTAGATGTGATGTTGCCACTAGGGAGAAAACAACGGTCTCTTGTTCATGGAACATGTGGACTGTTTACCTTACACACTTTGCTTAAAGCAGTTATATGTTGCTTGCAACTTAATACTGGAGGGGGTTCAGATGATAACCTGAAGGTGGACTTCTAGTCATAGATGCAGTTCGATGGCGGTCTATGTATCTTGTTGTATTGCCCAATCGAATCTCATATGATCTTTATGACTAGTAATTGCATTGGTATGCCTTGCTCAGTTCCTGTCAATTGCCCTGCTGTAATTTGTTTACCCTTCATGCCATGTTGTTTATCTAAGGAGAGCACCTCTAGTGAACTATGGACCCTGGTCCAATCTTTACCATTGATACATCTTCCAATGTTACTTGTTTACTTGCTGCAAACCACCATTACCTTCCACACCATACATTTAATCCTTTGTTACAGCAAACCGGTGAGCTTGACAACCTCACTGATTCATTAGGGAAAAGTCTTGAGTTTGTGTTGTGTAGGTCTCCACGTTGCTTGCAACACCTATGTGATGTTTCCTTCCTCCTTCTGGTTCGATAACCTCGGTCTCTACAGAGGTAAGACTTGCTGCTGTGCTCATCACACCTTGCTCTTGGGGTTTCCAACGAAGTGCTCCACGTTAGCACCATCATTATCCTTGGGTTAATGAGTTGTAAGAACTATTGTACTCCTGGAATTATGATGTAATAATGACCTTTGTATATGTGTACTTCATCTTAAACTGTGGGTGCAAGCAATTCGGTCCAGGGACTAGCACTGCAATCATAGGGGACTTTACCATAAAGGGTGAGGTCTTACACAACTTTTTGGATCCATGTTGTGGTTGGAAAGTTCATAGATTAGAAACGGTTCTAGTACAAAATCCCTAACATCCACGTAAAACTTGCAAAAGATAAAGTAGAGGCGTCTAACTTTATTTTGTAGGAGGGCATGTGATTTTATATGGTCTTGGTCATTACAAAGATAAATAAGTTTACTTTTATTTGACTAAGTAGTATATATTAATACTCATCATTTCGATGGACTACGTGCTGGTGGCATTGTGGACTTGATGTCAAACCAGTGGCAATATGGAGATCATGCCAGGGAGCTCGATGCAGATTGATACGCAAGAAGAAGGAACATCATATATGTAGGGTTTGTTGCATGGAAAACAAAAAAATTCTATCGCAAGAATGCATAAAACCAAGATCCAATCTATAGAAAAGCCAAGATCTAATCTACGAGATCGGTGAAACGAGATTGTAAAGAACTAACCCTCATAGATCCAAAGCGTTTAACGATCGGATTATCGTGGTTGATGTAGTCGATCACTTTCCAATCTCAAGATCATGTAGACGATCTTCCGACACCGTGTTCTAGCAGCGCTTCCGCAGTCGGTCACACGCATGGTAGTTGATGAAGACTTTCCTCTCCCTTGTTCTAGTAGGGCATCAGAGGTTTTAGATCTCCTCGTAATCCCAACAACACGATAGTGTGGTGGTGGTGGAGGAGGAGAGATTTCTGCAGGGCTTCGCCTAAGACGGAGTAGGACGGTGGATGAGAGAGAAGAGAGGGGGCGACTAGGGTTAGGCGCCAATGGACAAGTGTGTGTGGGGGTGGGTGCACCCCCACCCCTCAATATATAGGCGGGGGGAGGCCGGCCAAGGGTTCCCATCCTAGGCCGTGCCCCCCCCCCCCAACTCGAGCACCAAGGGAAGTGCTTGAAACCTGTTCCACCAAGTCTTCCCTCTTACCAAAAACTACAGTTTGACTTTTCAAACTAGAATTTGACTAGTCAAACTAGGGTTTGACCCTTCTACTAGTCTTGACCGAATTGTCCCTTTAGGGTTTGGTGCGGCTGGACCCTAGGGCATGCCACTGTCCAAGTGACCCCCTCCTGGGGTGGTGGAACCACTGGTGGTCCCTCTAGAACATTCTAGAAGTATCCGATCAAAACACCAAAACTTTTCTGAACCCCGGAAAACTAATTTCTTATATGAATCATATTATCCAGACCATTCCGGATCTCCTCGTGATGTTCTGGATCCAATCTGAGACTCTGAACAACAATTGGTCTCCAAATCATATTCCATATCTACTTAAACAACATCAAATCCTTAAGTGTGTCTCCCTACGGTTCGTGAACTATGTAGACATGATCGAGACACTTCGATGATCAATAACCAATAGAGAGATCTGGAAATCCATTGTAACATCCCAAAAATATTAAACTCTAATCATCAAAATTAGGGTTAACAAAAACTTTTCCAATTAAAAATATGAAAGCATTCATATGTGTGTGTATTAAAATTTGGATTCTTTTGAATTGCCTTGGTTCTGTGTTTCTTTGCTTGTAAAATGATTCTTAGGTGAAATAAACATCATCTAAACAATCCCCAAACTTTTCCCAAAGACAAACAAGTCAAAACAAATAAGTTAAGTGAATGGTCACTTTGGCCAAATTAACTCCCATGCCTACTTTGGCTATCCTTAACTTTCAAAACTTAACAGAAACAGGTATGGATCTTTGCACCCCTTGATATTACTCATAATAAGGTACCAAGGCCCACTTTGTGATCATCCAAAAACATTTAAATGCTTAGTTTAAATGACAGTTTAAAATTGAATATATTTCATATGGGAAGATCCCACTATTTCAAAAACCACTCAAACATGCTCAATTTTCAAAACCCAAGCAGCCACAGAATCCTCAACACATGCCTCGCAAACCCACCAAAAAAATTTCAAAATTCAAAACTCAAGTTCATGCGGCCATTTCATCAAACAGGTTGCAGATGCAAATCAACAAAATCAAAAACACTATGTTGAGCAGTGTTTTGGGCCAACCTTGTTCCCTCTCTGGTTACACTAGCCTTAGTAGATCATCTAGCAACCTTAACTAACCTCTAGCACCACTGTGAGCTTGCCAATGCCATCAATGGTGAGCAGGCTGAGAGCATACTTGTCACCCCAGTGTGGACAACAAGATAGGAGAAGAACTAGCCGTGCCAACCTTGTCTAGCATGCATCCCATGCCTCACCGCCCCCTCTCGACCAGCCCTAGCTCGAAGACAGCAACCAGAACTGCCAGGAACGCCGCGCCCGTGCCGCTATCGACCATGCCGACGCGCACCGCAGAGCACACGCTGTTCCCACGCAACCCGACCACCTCGAGCCCTTTCCGCCCGCCAGTATGCACCCCTCGTCCTACGAGACCACCATACATGCTCGTTTCACCGCCCGTACGCCGTAGCCACCGCTCGCCGCGGATTTCGCCGCCTCTGCCTCGAAGAGCACCGTGCGTTCCCGACCATTTGCCACCGCCCCTACACGCGTATTTAAGCTCTAGAGCATCGCCAGGAGACCGCCCGTCGATTGCCAACCTCGGCCATGCCTTTAGCCGCCCGTAGCCGTGTCGCCACCATCGCCTGCCCATCCCTCTCGGTCTCGCTGTCGAGCCTATAAAAGTAGACGACCCCCGCTCGATTTCTTCACACCATCTCACTCCCCTCACCTCACTGACCCTTCCACCCCTTAGCTGGAGCACGAGGAGCAGCAGCTCGCCGGAATTGCGCCGGAGCAAGCCGCCTCTAGAGAAGAAGGGAGCCGTTGATTTCGACCACCCCTGAGTTCGCCGTCGTCGACTTCGTCGTTTGCCCGCCTCGCCGACGTCACTGGAGCCCCGATATGCCCCCCTATGCACCCCCACCGAGCCGCTAGGGTTCGAGCTCGTCGGTGACATGTTCATCGTCGACGACGACCCTCAGCCGTTGATCTCACTTCTAATCCAACGCACCACATCGCCCCTTACCGCTTCGCGTTTTATGAGCCACTGACCAGTAGACCCCCCCCTGTCAGTTGAGCCCCGCGCTGTGGAGTAACACTGGGCCATCCCAATAACCCTTCCCACGCAGCCCAACCGTTTGAATTTAGCTTTTTCCATTTATATTCAAACTCAGTTCTGTACCTAGTTTCAAAAATCAACCCAGCTCGATTCAGTGAACCAAATTGCATGAAACCAATTTTGTTAAAAAGGTATTGGAATTATTAATCCAAGCCCATTGGATTCAAATAATTTGGATATGTAGATCAACCTTGGTAAAAATAACAAGGAAGAAGCTTTTCTGCATTCAAACATTTTTCAAATTTCAACCATAATAGCTTTTGAGTTGATTCCAACTATCAAAAATCACATTTGACCATACCTTTCAGAATATATAAAAATATATGGGTTTATTTACAGAAATAATGTTCAAGTAATAAAAGAATGCCACATAGGCATTTCTAGTCACCTTATTTTATTTAAAATAAAAGGTTAAACCTTATTAAATTGTGACACCACTTTAAATCACATTCTCATGTACTGAAATATGTGGTGATGACATGTGTCAACATGATCCCATGTTTGAGTTAGAGAATATTAAATCTTAAGTAGTCTTTCAATGAGTAGAAATTACTTTTCTAAAAATAAAATAAATAAGACAAATGCTTTATTCTTGTGATATTAGTGATGATGCTAGATCATCTATAGAACACCTTTGTGTGATGATTGAAAATAGTTAAGTATTGCTTGGTGATTGTGTACCTCGTATTTATTCATAGACGCTAGTACCGACCAAGGATACGAGGAGGAAGGAGGATACTACGAAGAAGAAGCCGAGGAGAACTTCAACCACTACTCTTCTCAAGGCAAGCTAACAGTTGCAATTATGAAAGTTAGATAACCTATGCAATGCACTAAGCATGCTTGGTTAGACATATTTGATGATACCCCCTCCTAGTTTTACTTGCAAGCTTTCTACTTTATTTCTTTATCAAAGCTATTTCTTAGAGTTTATTTAAGTGACTTGTAGATTCTAGGAAGATAATGGAAGGTTGCATAAAGAGCATTAAATCTGGCCTAAGCTAGATAATCTTGATGTCATCCTAAGGCATGAGATGGTACTTAGTTAAAAACTCCACTTGTTTACCACCCCTCATTAGTACTCACCCCCATTTGTAGATTCTAGTGCTAAGCATAAAACTTGATCAACTTTAGATGGGAATACATGGTGGAAAATGGTTATGAAAACCTTAGAATGATGAGTCATTCTACTGAGATGTTTTGACATGTGTTTCCGAACACCAGATGATTTTGATGATGAAAATGTTGAGGCATGAGCCTTAGCCCTTTATAAATCTGATGGTTGTCTAGATGAGATACCATTCTAATTTTATCGTACAACCACAATACCCGAAAAACGGGTAGGGCTTGACTGGAAACTTATATACTTTAGTATGGGTTCCCTCACGGCCAAGATCTGAGCAGAGGCTACCTTGTGAAGATTGTCCACCTGTGCAGTACCCAAGATGACAGTTGGTCATGGTTGGGAGGCCAAACTCACAGGAGAGGTGCCTATTCTAGGGCGTGTAATTGAAAGGTTAGGATTGATTATCCGCATACTGAGTATGGTGAATTCAGGATTTGTTCCTGACGAATGTATCGAATGTTGTGGTGAAAGTGTACAATCTCTACAGAGTGTCAAACTATTCGAATAGCCGCGTCCGCAGTTATGGAAAGTTGGAGTGGCCATACTGTTCCCCCGTCAGATGTTTTCAAAATGACTTGTAAAATGAATTGAGAATTTGTCTTGACCACAACATAGTTGTGATATTAAATTCAAGTTCCTACTTAGGTGTTATAAAATTCAACTATCTTTTCTTGCTTCTGAACTTAGTAGAGGTAAATCTGGCTTTTTGCAAAACAACCCTTGAGCTTAGTGTCCTACTACAAAAACCCCTTCACTTGTTAGTATTAGTTTGCGAGTACTTAAAGAGTACTCATGGCTTTGTCCCTGGCTATTCCCGTGGCCAGACTATGAAGAAGAGTACCAGGATGATGGACCCAGGAAGGTTACGACAACTAGGATCATCTCCCATCGTCAGCATTGCCTATGAACCCGAAGATGGAGCTTTGCCTACGCTACTTTTATTATTACGTTATCCTGCTTTTTGAGTTGTATTAAGAACTGGATCATGAGATCCTTATTTGTGTAATACCTTATGTATGGTTTGTAATGGATGATGTACTGTGATATCCAAATCTGTTATGTCTCGAAAAAATGGTAATCCTGGGATTGCGAGGTATGGCATAACAGGCATCTGGGATTAAAAATCCGGGTGTTGACATCCATATGGCTCCCACATATTTCTACGATGACTTCATGATCGAATGAACCATTTACATATGATACCGATTCCCTTTGTCGCGTGATCCTTTACTTATCTGAGGTTCAATCGTTGGTATCTCTATACCTAGTTCAACCTCGTTACCGATAAGTACTCTTTACTCGTTCCGTGATATGACATCCCTTGTGACCTAGTCACATGCTTGCAAGCCAATTGAATGACATTCCACCGAGAGGTCCTACAGTATATATATCCGCCATATAGATGGACAAATCCCACTCTTGATCCATGTGCTTCAACACATACTTTCAGAATACCTAATGCCACCTTTATAACCACCCAGTTATAGAAGTGGTGTTTGATGTCATCCAAGCATCCATCTAGTGATGGTGATTAACATGATCTCATGGTCAAAGGATTAGGTTACTATGTATTTGAAATCATGTATCAAACAAACTCTAAATGACTTGATCTTATGCTATGGTAACTATAGGAGTGTTTCCATCACATCATTCTCCTAATGACATGATCTTGTTATTAATAACATTTAATGTCAATGATCAAGAAACCATGATCATCTATTAATCAACAAGCTAGTTTAGCAAGCGGCTTACAAGGGAATCTTTTATGTTTACAAAACACATAAGTATTAATGTTTCCAGTTAATACAATTATAGCATGGGATGTAAACATTCATCATAAACACAAAGATATAATAATAACCATTTTTATTATTGGCTCTTGGGCATATCTCCAACAATATCACAATATACATGTGATGTTTATACCTGTTTTACATCTTATTGTGTGCTTGTATTAGATACACAGTGGTAGCATAAAAGATAAGATGATCCCTAATACTAATTCAAGTGATAGTGTTCCCCTTGTGCGTGCACCATTAAGGAAGTTCTCCGTTATGAAGATGGCCGTGATGATCGGGGGCTAGACATATGTGCGTTCACATATGGTGGGTGTAAGCCATGTTGTAATACAATAAACACAAGTTAGAATTGGCGAGCCTCGCATGTACGGATATGGCCTCGAAACACAAGAGACCGAAAGGGCGAGCATGAGTCACATGGATGATGTGATTGACATGGGAGAATGTTTACCTTTGAAGCTATGTTGCCGACCGTGAGGATCGGGTGTTGCATAGTGAATAGGGATCATGTGATCGCTGAAATCATCCACATGATGACTATTTTAGTGCGAGATCAAATATGAATTGAACTTATATTATGAACTTTGTCTAGATGTTTATTTGCAAATATCTTAGTAGATCATGGCCTATCCCATTGAGGTCCTTTGCGACCATGCAAAATTTCTTGATGTGGAACATAGCAGGAGGGTCTAACTTCATAGATTAATACCCGCACCTAAGGGATATCCTCAAACTAGATTATCTTCTCTTCTTGGTACAATAACGATTCAGAGATAGTATGATGACTCCATGACATTTATGTCTTCTCCATTTATCATCCAATAAGTCTTTCTCCATTCGATGGAGAGTTGGACTATAATTTTTGTTTTCTGTAAAATCAGGCACATAATGTATGAGCCGTTGGATGAGTTTTCTTCCGCAATGGATGAAAACAGAATACATGGAGAGTCACTTAGAAATCTTGCATTAGAGTTAAGAACTCGCAGAAGAGATTGATTACAAGTGGAGGTCATGGAAGAAAAGTCGTATATGTTATATATACAAAGTTATAAATGTAATTCTTGCAATAACTTGCAGCAGTTTACAAATTATTGGATACTTGTCCCATTTTATGAAAACAAGATGGTATGCTTGAGAATTTCTAGAATTGAGGCACTGTGGCTTGATGATGGCAAGCAAACTAGTTGATGGCCGGCATCACTCCTTCCCTCAAAGTTTATCATTTGGATTAGTGGACTTGAATAAAATTTTGTAATCCTTGTTTGTGTGTCTTTCTTTTGACAATATGATTATTTATATGAATAAATTACAAGATAGTTGTACTGTTCTTATGAATAATACCTTAATGGTTACATTACGATTATAAATGAGTTATTCTCATCACTATGTTAATGATAATAGTTTAAGAATTTATAAAGGATTAGAATGCTAAAAGATATCCAAAGGTTAATAATGAAATGACACTATTGTTTAAGTCATGGTGGTTCTTGCATGTTTTTCATTTAGATGAAAATCAGGATCTTGGATATTTGATCTAGAGACTTTGCAAAACCATGCCTCGTTTGGCAATATGACTAAAACTCCGCATTTTAGTAAAACGGTGATATGCGAAGAAATGTTGAATTTTATACATAGTGATGTATTGCATTTTCAACAAAGTAGAGGAAATCATTATTCCATTATGGACTTAAGTGAATAGGTGTATTTACTTAATGAAACACAAGTTTGAAAGGATTTGATATGTTCAAATGATTTCAAAACAAAGTGGGGGATATGGAATTAATAGGAACATAAAGTCTCTTCGATATGATCGATATGACTAAAGTATTTAAGTTAATTTTAGGCATAAAAGGAATTGTGAAAGATGTTTCACAAATTATGATAATTGGACAAATTCAAGGTGTTGATATGTCTAGATATCATAATAATTTTGTATTAGATACATATGGTCCAACATTATCTCTTATCAGGGTTATAGTTATCATTTAGAGTGAAAGATCAAAATAAGCAAACACTCATTTGAAATACAAAGGAACATCTAAAGATTCAGGGAAACAATACCATTAGAGTTATGGAACGTTCGAGTTTCTAGAGATTTTGATAATTCAAAATCATGGCGAATAAACAAGTCTTTGTAGCGTATTCTTAAGCAACTATGAATACATGTTCCAGAAAAGGCAAACCTGCTGTTGTCCTCAGTTGATCTTGATGAAGACGCGGTTGGAAGAAAAATAAAAGATCAAAACAAGGTATTTGAACTTACCTCCTGATTGTTGAGTGTCGCAGTGAAATTTGTTTCGTGAATCCGAACTCTACAAATAGAGGAGAAATTAATGATAATGATATTAAAGGTTCAAGCGAATACTTTTACTAAAGAAAGTAGGATTCAATTATGTATTATGAAATTTTATAGAATTATATTATTGATTCACTTGTCATGTTATTTGTACAAGACATAACGATGAACTACAAAGAAGTGTGATGGCCCTAAATGCGAGAAATGACTAAGGGTCATGAAATCATGTATTACATTTGAGATTGAAAAGTAACATGTTACTTGATCTTATTAAGTAAAGATGTTTACTTGATATTTCTAAATGGCTTCAAAATCATAAGAAGGAAATGAAACTTAATGAAAGACATAAAGCTCGATTTATCGGAGTTGAATACAAATGTAGCGATGCTTGAGTCTATTGGATATTTACACCAGCAATATATAGATATTGGAAACTCGTAGCTAGAATTATCAATTTGATGATGATCAAAGAATTTTGGAATATCCAAGATTATTGAGAGGACTTGTATTTGAGTGGGAGCTTATTGGCTTGCCTAAATCTTAATATGTAAGAGATATATTTTGAGTGGGAGCCAAGTAAAATCCCTTGATCTCATATATGGATGCCATATTTGAGTAGGAGTGTGTCATCATTTTGAAATATGTGGATTCCATATATGACGATGTGACTGGTATTAATAATATTAAAGTTAGTAAATGTGGATGAAGTTGAAAAACTTATTAAACAATGAAATCTATTGAGGTAGATTGGTGAGTTTAATAAACATTATTATCGGATGCCTCCTAGACTTGATTCTGAAGGTGTTAAGAATATACTAGAAAAGATTATGAAACAGTTTAGAATAGAACGAGGTAAGAAAGAAGTTCTTACTCTTATAAATCATTGAGTTAGTCTCAATATTACAACTGGTTAAAATAAAGAAAGGGATTCGTAGCATCTCCTATGCCTCAGCCATAGGTTCTTCCATACAATCATATTGTATACTCGACGTAATGTGACTCAAGGTTCTGGTTAGAAGAATAAGTCTTGAAGTGATTACGAAGATAATCAATGAACCAGAGTTAAGTTTGCCTTAAATGGCAAGAAGCGAAGTTAGGAACATAGTTGTATTTTATGCACTACGATATACATAGACATAGAAGTATAGTTATGGCTAAAGAAGTTTGACTTCTGATAAGTGAGTTTTAAAGGTTTATGTGACAATAGTGAAAGTTAAATTAACTGATTGACCGTCATTGTAAACAATATGTAACATCCCTAAAATCATGTTTTCAAAGATTGCATATCATTCATGCATGCATATCATTTAGGGATCAATTTCAAACTCATTTCAAGAAAACAGAAGCACTGAGTACTTATTATTTTATGTAGACAAGCATAGATCCAATGCTACTCTCTAGAGAGAGAATATTTTTTTCAAACCAAGGATTGTTTGATCATGAGATGGTGTGGTTGAATTCCAAGCTTGGACAAAATTTTCCAAAACAAATTATGGTTTTAAAACCCTTTTCATATGTTTATCAAATCTTGTGCTAAGGCACTGTTATTTTAAAATTTTCAAAGGAACCAAGCTAGTCCAACAAGACAACATGGTTTTATACTCAAAATTATGCAGGTTTCACTTTATAAAAGGCCAGAAAGATTTGGAATTCAAATTCTTTTGAATTCATTTGAAAGGGTCTCAAGAAAATCAATTTAGAAAAAGAAGAGGAATTAGAAAACAGAACTGGGCCTGGCGCCAGCTTTTTGGCCCAACAGACAAAGCAGCCCACCCGGGGTTTTCCTTTTCCCTCTATTTCTCACCGCAGCCGCGTGCACCCACCCGCTGACAGCCTGACCCCACCGTGCCCCGTCAGCTTCGTCCTCAATCAACGCGCGGCCGAGCCGCTCCGCCGTTACCTCGCCACAGTCACTGCCCGCTTAAATCCCATTGATGCAGGGAGTAATCGCCGCCCCGCTCCTGGCTATTTAATCTCCTCTGCACCATGACCATTTCCCCTCACACCACTCGCTCGCTCCGCCACCAGGCTGCCACAATTCCACGTTGCAACGCCGCTGTACTGATGAACTCCGGCGACGAAATTCCGGTGAGCCAGACCACCCCTTCCCTTCTAATTCAAATGAACGTGTTCCTTGCAACCTTGCGCACCTTCTGACCCCTCTCGTTTGGCCGCGCTTGACCCAGCTAGCCGTTCCCGTCCACCCCTGCAAGCGATAGAGCCACCGCTCAACTCCGACGAGGAATACCGGTAAAGTCTGAGCGCCCCTTGCTTCCTCTCTGACCCTGTCTTGTTCGTCGCAACTTTGTGCATCCTCTGACACCACTGGTTCGTGCTAGGGCGGTCTACATCATCGACAAAAACATCATCCGCAAGCACCCGATGCCGCGCGCAACTCCGACAAGCCCCAGTGACCTCCACAGTAGGCCCCCGTCCACGCCAGCAAGAGGTTGAGCATCAGCGCGACCTTGCGAGTTCGGTAAGCCTCTCCGTTGACCCCAGACCCCTCTATAGCCGCCGGAGCGTCGCTGACAGAGCGCCGCCGCGCCATCGTCGCCAGCGCCGCCAGACTTTGGTTGTTTGGTCGGTAGCCGTTAGATCTAGATCTAACACATACGATAGATCCACTTAGCGAAGGGGTACGAGTTAGATCTGGCCATGTGATTTCATTTAGATCGTGCGGTCCGCGCTGGTCGATCCGTGCGAAGCGGTACCGACGAATCAGAGAGCGCCGCGTGGCCTGATTTAAATTTAAAACAGAAATTTGATCTATTAGTTAATCAAACTTGTAAAATTCATAACTTTTGATCCACACGTTCAAATTTTACAAATTTTATATCATTGGAATCAGGAGAGAAAATTCTATCTGTTTATGCAATGTGTTTAATGTTTTGCCTCTGTAAAAATGGTTCTTTTTGCAGAATCATTTGTAGGCATATTTTGGGAATAGAAATGATTTGAAAAATGATCTAAAAATCAAGGAAAGTTTAATTTAGTATATTTTGGTCTTGTTTATGTTTCAATACTATTTACTTGTCTTGTTTGGTGTAGAAAATCATCACATGGAATTTTTCATGCATTCATATATTTTTGTGTGTATATTTTATTATGTGATTTTGGTGCCCTTATTTTATGTGTAGATTTTGGTGCTAATAGTGATTGTGGTTGTGAAGATTGTTGCTACTACCCAAAATACCAAGGCAAGTGGTGCTTCATGATTTTATTCCTATATTTTTTACCTATGCACTAGAAATATCTTGTATAGGACTTGCATGAATATTTTGTTAAGTATCTATATGCTATGCTTGGTAAATCCTAGTAGTTGTAGAATTGTTAGGAATTTCTCTAAGTTAAGATGCTTACCATTGCCATGCTTAGCCTAGCTAGTAGCAACCAAGGGTGGTTATATATTCATGCTATGTGAAAAATTTCTAAGTCTTTGACTTGTGTTTTTGCTTAATAAAACAACTAAGTGAATGAAACACTTGGGTGCAATGGAAAGAATGGTTTGTGTTGAGTGGTTACACAAGGCCCATTTCTATGGTTTACCTTGTGTATCTCACTTGTGGAAAGCCACCCAGGAACAAAGGGATTTGAGATGCCATATGTGAAGAAGCTTCTAGTGCAGCCACATGGCATTATGGGCTCTGCCTGGATCATATAGGTTGCAATAACTTAGCCATTTAGACAGTTGGTGGTAGTGGGATGATAGGTTTGGAGAGCGTCCATTTGGTCTAAGGGAAGGCTTCTGAAAGGTCCTGTCTTGGTGAAAATCAAGTCTTGTGGGGAAAGTGCACAACCTTTGCAGATGGAAGAATCTAAGTACTTAGCCATGTCCCTGGTATTGGACAACTTAAGCATCAAGACATGGAAGCTATCAAGAATCTCCTCATCCCAATTTTTAAGTTAAAACTTGTGGTTGAACAAGGGTGGAGGTTCACCAATTTCTATTGGTGATTCCTTGGGAAAGTTTTGTCAAAGAAAAACTTAGTGTTTTCAACTAATAGGTAAAATCTATTTTGAGCAAAGCAAGCCTAAGCTACACATAGCCAAATTCATGTAGTATCTAGATGCTAATATTATACTAAGTATCACTTGCCAATACTATTCCAATGTATTGATCCACTGTGGCTGTAACTTGTGATGTTGCAGGTTATTCTGATGATGATGATTATGGGTTATGAGTCTACACTCAACATGCTTGCCTGTGGCACATGAAGATGAAGACTTATTTATATTATTCTTTATTTGTACTGTTGTATCAGGCCAGTGGCCATGGAGTTGTAAAAGACTATGTTTGTCTCTGGAATGATATGTAATAATGACCTTTGTATCTGTGTACCTCATCTTAAACTATGGATGCTAGCATTGATCCAGGGACTAGCATTTCAATCATAGGGATATTTACCTTTATAAAGGTGGGATCTTACATATGGTATCAGAGCATTGTGTTGCCTGTAGGATTATGACCCTAGGATTGGACTAGAAACCACTAAGGAAAAAATTTCAACAATTTCCACACTTGTCTTTTCCTTCTCGTAAACTTTTATAAATTCTTCTTTCTCATCTCTATTTGTAGATGAACTCCATCAACGAAGCTGCAAGGAAGGGACCACTCATGACCATGACCCTAGAGTGTGAGACTGAATTTCCAAAGGCCCTCAAGAACCTTATGGTTACCATGGGGATACATGGTGCAGCTGTGTACAAAGGCTTCCCTGTAATGGATGAATGAGAAGAATATTGGTGGGTGCAACTTCACTTGTACAAAAACAAGGAAGACAACCACAAAGAATCAGGATTCTGCATGGTCACCAACTCAGTGATGCACACCACATTCTTTGATTCTGCAAGGGATGCAGCTTGGAAGGTCATCAAAGAGCTTGGTGATAGACTCAAGTGCAGAATGCTCAACACCCAAAACGACCTTATAGAAGAAAATAAACATACCCAAGAGATGGAAACTACCAACCAACAACTAAGGGAAGACATCATAGACTTGATTTTGGAATCTTGTGAACAAGATAGGCAGATGGCTACTAAGGATGATTTGATAGCCATTTTGTCTAGTGAGTGAGAGTTGTAACGTGCTTCGTTAGTTGGACCACCACACTTATCATTTTATTTCCAAAATTTTGTCTAAGTGAGGTTGAACCTTGTATGCTTGTAATGGATTTATGTATGCCATGACTTGTGTTTGATTGCAAAAATATGCTTGTGTTACCTTGACTTGTGTATCTCTATTAATGTTGATTCTAACTTTTTCTATCTTATAAAATAGATGCCTAATGTTACTATGAGCACGGATGAAGAGTTCAAGGTAACTCGTTTTGGCACTCGTCTTATTGAGCTCACTAGTGTGCTCAATCTCCCGCTTCCTAGCATCATGATGCTTCCCCTCACCAAGTTTGAGAGGAAGGACCTCTGGGGCTTCAAGGTTACCCAGCCAGGACGCCATACTGAGCCAGCCACGGAGGCCATCACTTTCAAGCTCATGCATGATGACAAGGAGAGAGGCCTAGAGGTAGTCATGCAAGATTTACTTGGGCCTTTGTTAGGGAGACACTCTCGGGATATTAGAGGTACTCACTTCCACACCTTCGGAAGACGCGACAAGGATGGTGAGGCCATTGACTTCGAGGATGCTGCTAGAGAGACGGCAGAGCCGATTCGTCTATACCTCCAGGACCTAGAGGTTCTTCTTAGGCACCTAGATACTGATAGGACCAACGTCATTCTTAGCAATGACGAACTCCAGGTGCAGCTTCGTGAGAAGGACAAGCTCTCCGCGGAGCAAGATGAGATAGTCAAGGAAATGGAGGCCAAGTTTGAGAGTCAGGATAGAAAGTTCAAGAGTCAAGAGAAAAGAGTCCAAGATAGGAACAAGAGGATTCGAGAGATGACTACAGAACTAGAGGCCAAGGACTTCGAGCTCGAGCATCAGCAGGTGGTGATTGAGAGACTTCGTTCACAGAAGAGGGCTCTCAAAGCTAAGGTAGAGGCCTTGACTACCAATGTCGAGGAGTACAAGACCGCTATGGTGAATGCAGGTCTTACACTTGTCGATGAGGAGGTTGATGCAGAGGAGTAGTGATGACTACTCGTTTATTTATTATTTACCATGATTTTGATTATTGAGTCGCAATGACCATCCAACATGTGGATGGCTTGCTATTGGTGTGTTTGCTTTTCAAAACTTATTGTCTATGTTGTTGAACTTTTGTTATCTTGATGCTTGTTTGTGATTGTCTATGTGATGTATTGTGCATGTTAAGCATCTATGGGTATCTCATTCTTATCCTTATGAAAACCACAGATGCCTCCTCGACGTGCCAATCCCAACCTGAACAACAACAATGTCACCCCTGAGATGCAGCAGCTGATGACAACACAGACACAGCTGATGCAGATGATGACCACTTTCATACAGAATCAGAACAACAACATGTATTAACGAGCTAGTTTATGAGAGAGGCATAACTAGGAACTTCCTTTTTGTTTATTAAACACACATGTATTAACGTTTCCGTATTAATACAATTATAGAATGTAAAATAAACATTTATCATAAACAAGGAATACGATAATAACCACTCTATTATTGCCTCTCGGGCATATTCCCTTCAGTCTCCCACTTGCACTAGAGACAATAATCTAGTTTGAAAACTTTGTGTATTGAACACCTATGGCTTTCCGGTGTTCCATATACGCGATTGTAAGTGGTTAACATAATCTACGGATCTGACACTTTCAGGTCCGTGTCTATTTGCATATCTTTGCGTCTCCACGCATCACTCATTCTCCAATGAGATGGCATTGTATAAATTTGGTCTTTCGGTGAGACCTTTAGTTCCTTGGGGTTAAACCATGTCGATACTATTGTCATACAATATATCTTTAGTGTTAGCCCGTTGCGAACCACACCTTAGTTTGATTTCAAACTACTTGACACAAATTCCCTCCTTTGCTGCTACTATAGCAGTCATATACTTAGCCTTTTGTTGTAGTATTCGTCACAATGTCTTAACTTTGGAACTCTTCCAAATCCATCATGGAAACTTTCTTTCCATTTCATTGTGCCACTCATAGTTTAAATTGAGATAAACTTAATTTGTATCTTGTGACAAAACTAGTATCAATGTAACGCTTTACAATGAACTATTTGTAATTATTTGTCACCTCTACACAAATATATTCTTAGTTCTCAAAAGATCATAAGAATATCCTCACTATCGTCCAATGATCATTTTATGATCCATTCTGGTATATGCTCATAACACTTAGAGCATAGGACATATCTGGATGTGTACATATCATGGTATGATTGATCAAAACATCCTTGTGATTTCACTCATCAAGTATCAAAGCACTTGAATCTTGTTTCACTTATCAAGTGTCAATACACTTGAATCTTGATTCAATTCCTTTCCATGCGACAAGAACCGTTTATTGTCGTTTCTATATTGAACTCCTTCAATATCTCATATATGTACGTTTGGCACAACCATATTAGCGTCTGATCATCCACTATAGACATTCATGCTAAATATTCGGGTTTTGCCTAAGTCTTTCATCGAAATGAAATTCTTAACCTTTGTCAATAAAAGATACATCATTTCTAATCAACAAGATGTCCTCCACATAATTTATTAGAAATATGTCTTAGCGCTTCCACTTAATTTCTTGCAAATGCAAGCATCTTCATCGTCTCCTGATGAAAAACTCCTTATCATCATGGTGAAGATTCCAACTCCGTGATGCTTACTTCAACCGTTGAAGTTTGCATGCCCTTTTAGCATCGTTTGAATTTTAACAAAACCCTTTGGACCATGTCATGTACACGTCCTACGTAACCATTCTATTAGAAGAATTTTGTTTTGTTTATTCATCTACCATATACCATATTATATGTAGTGGTTGCTACTTTAATCCGTCCAGACTAAATATCGCTATGAAAGATCAAATCTTGTCATAGTCAACTCCTTGAACATTGTCGTAAAATACTTTACGACATGTCGACTATTTCATAGATGTGAAACATCCATGTCTGTTTCTTTATAGATCCAAATACGACCGATAGGTTTATACACCTTTCCGGAGGGTCTTCCAAGTTCAAAACTTGATTTCTCGTGTATGGAACTATCACGGATTTTATGGCTTCAAGCCATTTGAGGGAGTCAGGGCCCATCATCGCTTCTTTGCATATAGTCGTTTCATCATTGTCAAACAATAATGATTTACTCTCAAATCTTAGTATTTGATTGTTTATCCGACCTACTTGGTTCAATAGGAATTTAGATCTCCGTGACCACAACCTTTGAGGGACTTAACCATGAGCATTATGGCTGCCTCCGGAACGATTTCCGGCACTGCGCAACTCAGCACATATAGGTTCGTTAACCTTATCAAAGTTCTATTGTCCCCCCACTTAACTTTTACGAAAAATTCCTTCTTCAAGAAACTTCACGTTCCAAGCGACAAAACCTTTTGTCCTTGGTGTTATGGAGGAATAACCAATTGTTATTCGAAATAGCCTACAAAGACATGCTCCTCCGACTTCGGTTGTAAACATCTTACTTATGTTTAGCATACCAAAATTTAAGAAATGTCAACTTGGGTTTTACCCCAAACCATAACTTCCATGGTGTCATTTCAACAGATCAAGATGGAGCTCTTTTCAGTGTAAAAGAGGTAGTCTCTAAAGCTTTAATCTTTTAAAACGTAATGGCAGTTTTATAAATAACACCTTTGATCCAACCATGTCAAACAAGGTTTCATTACAAATCTCAAACACTCCATATTCCTATGGTGTTTCGGGATATGTAAATCTAGGTGTTTTGCTAAACTTGCATCTCAAATAAATCCCTTTATGATAAAATCATAATTCATTTATTTTCTTGTTACACTTGTAACTCAAACAAATCCCTTATGATAAACTCATAAACCATTTATTTTCTTGTTACAATGATTTTCCACTTCATCTTGAAAGTCTTTGAAACGTTTTTCAAATATTTCATACTTCTTTCTTATTAAGTGAATATTCAATCAAATTTTCGAAGAAAGCATATAAAGTTGAAACCCATTGCTTACGACTACACATAATGGAATACATACATCGATATGTATAAATTCCAATAATTGAGTCGTTCGTTCTTCTTTGGCCTTTGAACGAAGTTTTAATTATCACGTGGAAAGTCTCACAAGCGTCACTTGATCAAATCAAAGACTCCAAAAATCCATGAATATGGAGATTCTTCATGTTTTCTTTCCAATATAATTTAAACAGCGATGTTACTTCGTAAGTGATCTTTCAATCATTTTTCTTGCGACATTTTAGCATTAGGTTTTATGGATGTGATTTCTCCAACTAGATTTGTAAATCATCCATCTTATATGGAATACGGTAATTATTTGAACAACATTTGTTCTCATAATACCTGATTCAAATAAAAATTATTAAAACAAATCTTGAAGTCAAGCTTTGATGTCAACGAGAAATGCAAACAACAGTTTGTTTGTTTTTGATGAACATCATCACATATTGTCTTGCTAGTTACTTAGGCCATTGTGTGTCACATCCCAAGCTTTTCCAAATCTTGTAATGTGAAAATAGATGAATAAAATAAAACTTTGTTTAATTTTCAGAGCCAGAAGAAGCTTTTGAAATCACTTAGAAAATCAAACCCTTTTGAATTAAATAAAATCTTAAAGGGATTCATAAAGATAAAAATTTAATAAAGGAAATTAAATGTTTTGGGAATTACTATTATTGGATCTTTTGGTAAAAGATTTGGTTTTCAAAAGAAAAGATGGATTTACAAATAAGGATTATTTAAAGCCAAATTAAACTTTGACCAAGCCTTGGAAATTAAAATATTTAGTTTTGAATAAAATAACAAAGGTTTATTTAAAATAAAGTAATAAGGAATTAATATCAAATTTTATTCAAATAAAAGGTTTTACCATTTTAAATTAAAACATCAAAACTTATTAAATTATTTTAAACAGGTTTTCCAAAGTATTTTATTTTCTCTAATAAAGCCTACTAAAGTGTTTTGGCTTATTTATAGGTTTCAAAATAAATAACTCAATAAAATAAATCCTATTTGAATTAATAAAGAATGTCTATATCATTAATGGACCCTAAAAAGAAAAGGTTATTTTGTTTTAAACAAGTTTCCCCAAATATCCTTTATTTCCAAATAAAACCTACTCATTTGTTCTGAAAATATTTTGATTTAAAAATGGTGATATTATCAAATAAATCAAACCCTATTTAAATAAATAACTAAAGGTACATTTTATTTAATTAATGAATGGATTCTAAAATGAATTAAAATATTATTTTATTTTAGAATTTTGGTATTTGTTACTGAACAGAATCAGGTTCAAAAGTTGTGAAGTGTGATGTTGGTGTGAAATTAATTGGTTGTTTGAATCATGTGTTTGAATAATCAAATCAGAAAATAAAATAGAAAAAGGAAAAGCATTCAGTATAAAAAAAATGAAGCGAAGCAGCCCAGTCGACAGGCCCAGTCCAGCCCACTCGCAACCCATCATCCCCTCCCCGCAGCGAATCGTTTTCTTACGCGCCGCCTGACCCGCTAAGCGGCTGACTAGTGGACCCCTTCCTTTCTTCTTTTCTTTCACTGCCAGGTAGACCCCACGCAGCCAGCTCCTTCTTCTTCCTCGCGCGAACCACGCCTCTTCCCCCTCGCTGCCGTTGCAGGCATTGATTCCGCGCGATCAATTCGCCTTAACGCCGCGTTAATTCCTCGTCGCGGCCACGCCCATTTAACCGCCTCCCTCTCCTCTGTCATTTTCCCCAGACACCGCCTCCATTCCGCCCCTAGGCTGCCTCCAATTCTCTCTGCCCCACCGCCGTCTCCGACGAGCTCACCCGCCACACCCTGCCTCTCCTTGCTTCCTCGACCAAGCACGCACGCTCCCCATGCTCTGGCGCTTCTGTCCATGCCCTCCGCTCGACCGCGGGCGCCCCAGCACGTCGGTTACCAAGCTCCTGAACGCCGCCGCGTCTGCAACTACTCCGACGACGTCCACAGGTTAATTCCGACCACCCCGTACCCTCTGGATCACGCACACATCTTTGCCATGGTCCTACGCAGCTAACCCAACCTTCCGTTTGTCTTCTCGTGAACCACAGAGCCGTCTTCGACCTCGACTGAGCGCGTCCGTCACCAGAACCAACTCCGGCGAGGAATTCTGCCCGACCCCGTGCGCCCCTCGACGGACCAGTCCCACGTGAGCGTCAGCGTTGCATTGAGAGTCTGGTAAGCACACTCCCCCTCTGCTTCGCCTCCTGTATCGTCGGCGCCGCCGTGAAACAGAGTCGCCGCCGCCAGCAGCCGTCGCAGCGCCGCCCGACTATGGTCGAACACGTTAGCACCGTCCGATCTAGATCGCAGCGTCACGATAGATTCACTTACCGAAGGGGTATGCGTCGATCTGCGCCGCACATCTTCAATTAAATCCCACGCACCTCAGTAGCCGATCCGGCCGAACCGGTATCTACCAGTAAGAACACGCCGCGTGTCACCTGTTAAATTTAAAAACAGATTTAAAACCTGATTTAGATAGGATTTTCAAACCCTTATAACTTATGATCCACACGTCCAAATTTGACAAATTTTATATCAATAAAATCAGGAGAACAAGCCCTAAACAACCATGGCCTTAGTTTTGAAAATAGTATCTGTTAGCTTGTTTGAAATTACAGAAACATTTGTGTAGTAGTTTAGAGTATAAAAATTGTTTAAAATTGATTTTAGGATTAAACCTTTTGCAAAATGGATTTGTGTGACCCTACTGACCCTAGGAACCAACCCATAGTGTTAAAAATGATTTTAGTGAAATTTAAGTTGAATTAATTAACCTAGTCATTTTCTAGCCAAATAAAACCCATTAAATTGTATTATGAAAAAGTTGTTGCAAGGAAAACCTTGGGAAAATGTTATGGACCAAACTTTCTGACCCAAAACACCAAGCCTTGCCAAGAGCAACTCACTTGGTGAAAAACATAAAGTTTTACTTTAAAAAGAATAATTTTCACCACATAAAATGTTGAATGGATTTTAAAATAGACTTTGGGCAAAACCCACTAACTAATGACTTTGCCATTTTGGTAAATGACCAATGTGAACCTTACAAAGTTTATAAACCTAGCAGAGACCAAATTTTGCAATAGAACCCTCTTTTGACAAAACTTAGGAACCATTGCTTTGTGTATGTGAATTATGGTTTGAATGTTGGAATGCTACTTGATACTATGCTTGCTTGATTGTAGTGAAATTAACAAAGTGTGAGACTAGCAAGATCAAGGAGTGACTGTCATTCCCTAAACAAAAAGGCAAGTGACACTATCATCTAAAGTCCTACTATTTTCATTACACTTAGTAGATTTTGTAAACATGCATGAAAATGTTTTTATACTTATGCTATGCTAAATCCTAATAGGATTCCCTATACACTCCTTAGTAAAAATATTGAAGTTGTACATGCTTAGCCATGCTATGTTTTGAAAAGAGATACATGTTGAGATTTTACAAAGGATGAGAAAAGGACTTGTGTTTTACATAATAAAACAAGGACTCAATGAACCACCTAGGTGGTGGACACTTTATGTTTTGGAGAAGGTGGCAACAAAAGGGAACCATGTCTATGGCAATCACTTAGTGTTGTGCTCCAAATGAAAACCACCTAGGAAACTTAGAGATTGAACATGTTTCTCCAATTGTGGCTTTCGTGTACAACCACATGCTATTATGGCTTAGTCATCTACATTAGGAAGATCCATACATTGTCTTTAGTTACCGGACATGGGGATCTGGAATGCTTCATGGGGGCTGAAGACAAGCTAGCAATGATGTATGGAAAGACCTCTTGGAAAGACTTCGTCACATTCTCGATGCCAAGATTCCATCTTGGTGAGCACTAATCCAGTAGGCCACTAGTGGCAACAAGATGGGATTGTGTCATGTGGGTAAAGTGTACTCCTTCTGCAGAAGTTAATAAAATCTAAGTACTTAGCCGTGTCCCCGGTTATGGACAATACTGAGCAACTAAAGTTTGAACTATGGGAGATCTCGACATTCCAATTTCGAATATAAAAATTTGATGCACTTGGGGGTACCAAGGAATTCAAAGAGACTGATAAAACTTGCTGCACTTGGGGAGTTACCAAGGTGCTCAAAAGTATGATGTACTTGGGGTTACCAAGGAACTCATGAGTTTTGATAAAACTTGTTGCACTTGGGGTTACCAAGTGGCTCAAGAGATTTTTGACAAGGACTTGAACACTTGAGTTTCTACCAAGGAGTTCAAGGAACTTGGAAAAGAAATTTGATAAAAGATTTAAAACCCTTTTTGAAAAGATAGGATAAAATATTGCTTTATGCAAATAAGCCTCAAACTCTACTTAGCCAAATATGCATATAATGATAGGATCCACTCTTATATACATAGAAGTGAAGCTTGCCAATACAATTCAAATGTATTGACCCTTGTGGCTGTAACTTGTAATGTTGCAGGTTGATTGTTTTAAAATGAAGATTGTTTGATTGACTAGGATTACAAAGTCTACAACCAACATCTGCCTGTGGCACTTTGAAGATGAAGGACCCATGACTATAGTTATTCCGCTGCAATGTAATGTAATAGCCAAATGAGCTATGTATGATGTAATAAAACCATGTTTTACCTGGTTATAAATTTATATTATGACCCTTGTATCTTGATATTACATCTTTACTGTGGATGCTAGCTATTGATCCAGGGACTAGCATTGTAAAACACAGGAGGACTCTACCTCTCAGGTAGGGACCCCTACATTGTGGTTCATGAATTGCGTTGTTTCGTATGAAATTTCATACCAATCAATTCGGTATCCAATACCCAAGAACCACATTATTTAACAAGCAAATAATACAACCATAACATGTATATCATCCATATACCAAAATTGGATATTTCCAATCTTTTCTTTTCTGCCAAATATATTTTATAGATTCTCTTTCAGCATTTCCTTTTTCTTTTTAAAAGAATCTATCAACATCAAAAGTGGCGCCATATACATGACACATAGTCCAAAGCGTGTATATTCAAATAATAATACCTTTGGACTTGTAATTTGAAGTAGATCACCATCATCAAAATGATCGGTATTCTTTCAAAATCCATTCTTTAGTAATCTTTTAGTGTAGTAAACACTTTACATACATCTTCTATTCATCCTTATCATGACGACTTTCATGATTAAGCTACTATAGCTTATAAAGGCGAATCGTGAGTATAACATTACTTTCCAAAACCCTTTTGGATGATTAGGATGTCTAGCATCTCCAACCTTCGTAAATTTACATCCAATATGAGAACATATATTATACTCTATCATATTGCAACCAAAACATTGTTTCAGATATTGTTATATCTGCCACACATGATGGCTTATGAAACAATTCTTTCATCTCCTAGATAATCTCGATATTTAAATCAAGAATCATGGAGGCAAACATGATACTTAAGATACTAACACTGGAATTGTTACTCTCGATTTAATACCAACTATTAAATTTCACAGAGTAAATAGAGTTTGCTGAAAATTTGCAATAGGACTTTAAACTTTAGATTGACACTCAACACAATACGATACCAGTTCGTAAAGTATATATCTAGAATTCTAAAGTTCTATTATCTCAATTACAACTATGCATAAGGTGGTGAACGAATGCCAATGACTAAAACAAATTATGCAAATTCACTTTGATTTAATTTATGATAAATTGAGTTCTACTAATCCAAATTAGAAATGAACTCACACTTAAAAACGACATCCCTCGTGTCTTTTTGGTGATTACATGAACCAAATCCACTACACCAAGTCTGATCATCACGTGAGTCGGTGTAGCTTCAAAAGCGAGCATCCATATGGTCATCATATAAAAACATATGACTCATGCTTAACATTTCGGTCCGTGTTCCGAGGCCATGTATGTACATGCTAGTCTCGCCAAGTAAGAACCTTAGTATTCGCGTGTGTAACTGTCTTACACCCGAGATATGCTCATGGATTCAAGTACACCCGATCATCACGTGATGTCTTGAAGCGACGAAACATTGTCGGTGCATACTTAAGGAAGAACACATTCTTATCTTGATATCTAAATGAGGGATCATCTTATTATGCTAATAAAATGCCAAACAAGCAATATAAGATGCAACGAAAACATCACAAGTTTATAAGTGAAATGATATGGTTCCCGCATATGATCTCCATCATGTGCACCGTGGTATGATCTCTATCATACCTTTATGTGTAAGGCCAAGGTCTATGGAACTTACACGCTATGTGTGTTGTAGGATTATCATCACATACTTCTACTTACAACATCACCATATCATAACACTAGCCCAGCAACAATCTAAACTAGACGCCTCTAATTTATCCATTGCAAGTTTTACGTGGCTTAAGGCTTTCGAAGATAGAACCGTTATTACCTACGAACATGAACCACAACGAGGATAAACAAATTGTTGACAACTCGTTGCAAATTAGATATTGACTATAGTAGGAGAGACAGACACCCGCTAGCCACTTATGCAAAACTAGTTGCATGTCAAGCGTGGAACAGGTCTCATGTGCGAGGACATGTAAAGTTTGTCCGGGCCGCTTCATCCCACTATGCCACCAATATCCAAAGTACAACTAAGAAGCAATAAAATGATCATCATCGCCCACATACTCATATGTTTACTACCCGTGCAAAGCATCTACGCATAGATCCGGTTCTGATACCACTGTAGGGTTCGCAGCATAGAAAACAAAAAAATTCCTACGATGGGAACAACTATGTACCAAGATCTATCTACTAGATATAAACAACGGGCGGATGTATTCAGAATTTTGTCAATTACTTTAATGACAAACATTCACATATAACCCCTTGATAGTATTTCATTTCACGTGCAGAAACACTTTCTGCAATTTCACTCGAAAACCCGTTTCGGTATCTAGTGAAATAAATTCCTACGCTTGTTATTCTTTTCGGCATGAAACTTTTGCTCCAAATGGGTGTCGGTGTCTCTTAAGTGTGTCGCCCTACGGTTCTTGAATAATGCGGACATGACCGAGACCCCTCTTGGATCAATAATCAGAAGCGGGATCTGGAGACCCATACTGACTCCCACACATTCAACGATGACTTTGTTGTGATCGTCGGAACCTTTTACGCTAGTATCTTAATCCTTTTGTTTCGCGATATATTACATGTCCGAGATTAGATCATCGGTATCTCAATACCTAGTTTTATCTCGTTACCGACATGCACTCTTTTCTCGTTCCCGTGATATAACATTCTAGTGATCAAATCACTTGATTTCAAGCTAATCAATGTGATATCACCGAGAGGGCCCAAAGCATATCTATCCTTCATCGGGATGAACAAATTCCACTCTCGATCCATGGGCCTCAACATAACCCTTTAGTAGTTCTGAACCCATCTTTATAATCACCCTGTTACGGTGTGACATTTGATGTTATCAAGAAACTCTTCCGGTGTTAGTGATTAACATGATCTCATGGTCTAAGGATTAGGATCACTTCATAAGTTGTTATAGCAATATAAACTCAATGACTTTGATCGTAATGCTATACTTCGGATGAATGTTCATCACACCATTACACTAATGTTGTGACCCCATTATTAACAACATCCGATGTCCATGATCAGGAAACTTTGATCATCTTGTTAATCAACGAGCTAGTTTATAAGAGAGGCATAACTAGGAACTTCCTTTTTGTTTATTAAACACACATGTAATAACGTTTCCGTATTAATACAATTATAGCATGTAAAATAAACATTTATCATAAACAAGGAATACGATAATAACCACTTTATTATTGCCTCTCGGGCATATTCCCTTCATGAGCCACATGCATAAAATGATTATTACTCTCCACATAAGCATAGTCATTCTTATTATTTGTAGTGGGAGCAAATTCAAAAAAATAGATATCATTATTATTCTCATCACCATAATCACCAAATATAGGAGGCATATTGTAATCATGATTAATTTTCTCCTCAATAGTAGGTGGACTGAAAATATCATATTTATCATTGTAATCATCATAAGAAATAGAATATCTATCTTCCAAAGTGTGTTCATTTGTAAACATATCATCATTGGAAAGAACATGGATAGTACTAATAGTACAACAATTATTAGTATCATCATTTTTAGAATTGGTACCAAAGAGATTTTCAATATCAAAAGTAGTGTGCGTTTACCAATCATGATCACTACTATAGGTAACAGGCATAGGAAAATCATCGAGTTCAAACTCATCAGTAAAAACTATAATAGCAGCAACATGCTTAGGTAAAAATACCGTTTCCTCTCTCCTTTTACTCCTCCTCTTCCTCTACTTTTTCTCCTCTTTAGGAGGGGGAGGCTTGAAAGGAAGCTTCTCCACATACCCTGGTTTATTATTAGAGACAATAGAAGAAACTTTGGAGAATTCCTCCATTTCATTAATAAGAACAAAACACATATCAGTCCTGTCATATTTTGGTAAAATATAATCTTTTATAATATTTTGTATGTAATTATTTGCGTGGAAGTTTTCAACACAATAAAGATAACAACCATGCAGGACACTATTCATATCAAAAGCACTCATGTCTACCAAAGAAGTTTTTCTTGATAACTCTTCACACCCCAAAAATAATGTAAGTTCATCATGTTGATTATAAGTGATCACGTTATCACAATACAAACTTGCAGTACTCATTGGATTAGAAATGTCATTATTATGGAATGAGCATTGAAAATTGAAATGACCCACTTCATAACAGAGTTCACAAATAAAAGTATAGAGGGCACAAACTTTTTTACCAAGATCATTTAGAGCCTTATACCACGTTCTAGTTTTTTCATTCCAGTGGGTGATACAATATTCTTCTTCGATTTGATTCTTTTCACAAGGTCTATGTATTCCACAAAAATTAACATGCTTATAAGAAATAGTACTTTCAGAAGTTTGAGCATGTTTATTGCAATCATTAATTATAGTTTCATTTTTCATGCAAGTGTGTTTAAAAGGTTCATGATACATGTCCCACTTTTATTTAGGAGCATTAATATGGGAAGCAAAGGCTCTACAATAATTAACAAGAATTTGAGGATCAAGACCATATTTAGCACTAAGCTCTTAAAAATCAGTAGTTTTAGCGAAAGACTTAATGCAATCATACTCATAGTTTATATCTGGTTCTTTACCTTTGTCGTTATCCCAATATTCAGTATTGATTTGAATTGTTTCAAGAATATCCCACTTAGCTTTGACCTCCTTACTTGTGAAGGATCCCTCTTAACGGGTATCTAGATAGTCCTTGTAATGTCCTGAAAGCCATGCATAAAAATTATTGATAATAATATTTCTGGGGAGCTCATGAATGGGACATTTGAGAATTACTGACTTCAATATCCCCATGCTTTGGAAATACTTTCTCCATTATGAGGATGAAAATTATAAATGTAATTCCTATCTTTATGAATTTCACGAGGAGGATAAAATTTAGAGTAAAAGAGAGATTCAAGTTCCTTCCACTTCAAATGATGAGGATCATCTAGTAGCTCATACCACTCCCTTTCTTTGTCCTTAAGTGATAAAGGGAATAGCTTCCTCTTAACTTGGTCTACTGAAATACCTGCAAACTTGAACAACTCGCATAATTCATGTATAAAGAGTAAATGATCACCAGGATAGACAGTTTCATCTCCAAGATAGCAATTATTCATAACACGTTCAACAATTTCTATAGGTATTTGAAAAGGGACACTTTCAGTATGTGGATTTAAAATATCACAAGTATCATTAGAATTAACACATATGGGAGATAAAGTATCATAAGAGCAAAATTTCTTCCCTAAATCTAGGGAACTAAAAAGATCATTTTCATAAAAACTAGCTTCCCCAAGCTTAGACGTTTCCATAGTATCAGCAACAATGGTGTTCAAAAAATTCATACTAATAACATTGCTATTAGCATGCAAAGGAAGTTCCATAGGTTTTTTAATTTTCTCTCTAGTCCATTTATGTTCTATCTTAGTAAAAATACTAAAAAGATCTCTAATTTTGTTAAAATAAAAACAAGAAACAAAAATATATAATTGCAGAATCTAAAGGAAATAACTTTGAGCACTCACACACCAGCAACAGTACAAGAAGATAACTTAGAAGCTAGAGGATGTGAGTACCTTTACCTTACCTCCCCGGCAACAGCGCCAAAAAAGAACTTGATGTCTACGCATGATTCTATTCTTGTAGATAGTGTTGGGCCTCCAAGTGCCGATGTTTTTAGAACAACAACAAGTTTCCCTTAAGTGGATCACCCAAGGTTTATCAAACTCAGGGAGGAAGTGGTCAAAGGTATCCGTCTCAAGCAATCTTGTAATCAAGATACAATAAGTCTCTTGTGTCCCCAACACACCCAATACACTTGTAAGGTGTATAGGTGCACTAGTTTGGCAAAGAGATAGTGAAATACAAGTAATATGGATGATTATAAGTGGTAATTGTGATATGAAATAAATATGGAAGCAAATAAACATGTAGCAAGTCTTGTTGTAAATGGTGTCTCTATGCTTAGAAACAAGGCCTAGGGATCATACTTTCACTAGTGGACACTCTCATATAAATATATTCTCTTCATTAAGCTACTCTGAACTACTCTCCGATTGGATAACTCTAATCCACGGTAGGGCTATAAAAGCTCTCCTTAAAGTTCGCATTCCCCATCTAGGTAAACCCAAACTGTCACCTTGAGCGCTAGATGATTCCAACAAACACCACAATTTCATAGAGACATCCAACTCAAAATATAACTCATGATAAGTAATTTTGTAATCTTTAGCCTAAGTGCCATACGGTGTGCACACTGTCAACTTCACACACGTGGGTATAACCGGAGATTATAATTAAAGCACTTGAGTAGCAGAGTAGATATACTTGATTACAAAGCTCGTGATCACAATAAGATCACGCATAGAGAGAGATGAACATATAGCTACCGGTAGAGCCCTTAGCCTCGAGGGAGAACTACTCCCTCCTCATCATGGGAGTCAGCAACAACGATGAAAATGGCGGTGGAGTCGATGGAGATAGCTCCGGGGGCAATTCCCCATCCCGGCAGGGTGTCGGAACAGAGACTTGTGTCCTCCAAATCTCCTCTTCGGTGGCGGTGGTATTGCGGACCTTTTCATGGATTTATTCCCGCGCTAGGGTTTACGTCCCGAGGAGACGTATATGTAGGCGAAAGGGCAAGGTCGGTGGAGCCTCGAGGGGCCCACACCACCTGGTGGCGCGGTCAGGGGGCCGTGCCACCGTATGGTGTTTCCACCTCGTTGCCCTCCTCCGTCTCTCCTTCGGGCTCTATGTCGTGTTGGGAAAAATAGGAACTTTGGATTTTGTTTCATCCAATTCCGATAATATTTATTTACTAACTTTTCTGAAACCAAAAACAGCAAAAAACAAGAAACTGACACTACGGCATCTTGTCAATAGGTTAGTTCTAGAAAATGTATAAAAATACCTCAAAGTACAGACAAAACATAACAAAGTTGATACAAAACAAGCATGGAGCATCAAAAATTATAGATACGTTTACGACGTATCAATGAGTTATATTCATAAGCTGCAAAGCGTGTGACTAGGTCACGGGGATATCACTTGTTGGATCGAGTAAATAGGTCAGTAACAAGGTTAAACCTTACAAGGAGATGTCGTTGATCAAGCCTCAGATAATACAAGTATCGCAGAGACAAAAGGAATAAAACTCAACGTTTACAGTTCAAACGACATTGTCATCATGGAATGCACATGGATCAATATGGGCATCCCGGTCCCTCTATTGATCATTGATAGAGATCATGTTTGTGCTATTCCCGAGATGCAGTGAAATACACTTAAGGGTACGATAAGCTAGAGATCCTCTGTAAGTTGAAATCACAGTAGAGAAAGAGAAAGAGAAAGCTGGAATTGTTCCGCGGAGGGAGATCCAAAATTGTTCAGATAAAGACAATGAGACTGGAAAAGTTCCGCGAGAAGAACCGGAATCGTTCTGGGAAGTTCCCAAGTCGTTCGGAGGAAATCGAAAGGGAACCGAAAGGTGTTTCAGGTCAAATCGGATTTTTAATATGTATTAACATATAATATTAAATATAAATTGAAAGGGTATTCAACTAATGGGCTAAACTTCCTAGGGAAAAAGGGCCAATGAGGGAAACCGCAAGAGGGAAGGCCTCCCAGATGTGCCCTAAGGGACCATGCGCCTGGGGAAACCCTAGGTTTAGTGTTTGGGGTGCCCTCGGGCTGGTCCCTCCCTCCCTTGGACGCCGGCTAGATGCCTTGGGGAGGGGGAAAGCCTGCCATCATCCCCTATATAAAGAGGCCCCCATTGGAGGAGGATGACACACCAAGGCCACGAGTTGGGAGATCTCCTCCCTCCTCTATGCGCCTCCTCCCTCTCTGTACTCTCTCTCTATAGTTGTCTTCTTGCGCTAGTATGGTCCCATGATAGTACTATTCACGCAAGAGACGATGCACTAGCAGCACACCGTTGCGCTTCGGAGATTCAAAGCCGGAGATCTACTTCCACACTCCCTACAGAGATCAAGGTGCTGGAGGTCGTCATCGTACACCGTATGTGTACGAAACCACAAGGGGCCACACTTGGGGCACCTTGGATGTAGTGATCCGGACTGTTGCACGATGATGGAGCAAGGAGTGACTTGCGAGAAGCTTCGCAAACTTGAGGTCGGCTACGGGCACGACTACATCAACCATGTTCCCCTTGAAACGTCAACCGCTTTTAGACTATAAGGTATATTTCCAAAATGTCAGCCGTTACTACATTACTCCTATATAGATCTTGGGCATTAGGGTATTCCAACGTAGGAATATTTTTCTTCTATGCCCCGGAACCCCTACAATAATTAGTGGACAACGGTACAAATCTTGATGACTGATCACATGGCAATGAGTGGGGGTATTGTCCCCGGGGGCAGCTACATATTTACGATATATATATAATTTAAAGAACATATGATTCTAATTTCAAAGTTCCTATGGAACACTATGCCAAATTTCATGTCCCCTACACGATGGGTAACCACAAATGACGCGTGGCCGTTCAGTATGCTACATGTATCATAATTTTAACTTACAATAAAGTCTAGCATAAGTTGCATAAACATTAAACATTTTAATTTGTAGCAAGATATGGCACATTGTGTCCGTGGTTTCTTAGTTGTGCCCAGTTTTTCCCTCATAGAAAACTCAACTCCATTTTTGGTTGTGAATGGTCTAAACCTGAATGTATTGTTGGATAGTTATTCTCATTATATTTCCAAAAACATTGATTTCATCTTATTTGGAGCTTGGACGCTCAAGGTATTGCAGCTTTGGTTCCTGGGATGGTACTCGTAGTTGAAGAGGTTGCGGCACTCGGATGGTTCAGTCCCCCAATAGTTGCAGATATGGCATTGGGGACATTGCCGATGACCGTTGTCATTATTCTGGCGACCATTGCCCATCGCTATTGTGTAACACCCCCGGTCACTCCGGACCGATGGCTGTCACTTCTGGCAACTCAATAGGATCTCTAGACTAACCCCACAAACCAACACTAGTCTTTTTTGCGCATTTCGTTCTCACTCGTGCGCACCCAAAACCCACTTCCCGGTCGGTCACCCATCCTAGAATTTCTCTAGACCAAGCACACTTAACCTTAGAGTTCTTTTAGAATGAGCTTCAGGAAAATAAATTGCAACTTGTTGGTATGGGTTTTCTATCAATCCTATTGAGCCATGCACCATGGTCTCACATACACCCACCCTTAAAAGATCGACGTCCTCGTCGATCAACCACAAGCCAAGAACGTCCCCTCTTGGCACACGTCTATGCGTCCAGTGCCGGCACATTGCCATGTCGTGTCCACTCTGGGCCACACGCGTCATGCTACACATGTCCGCCATTGACCCACACATGCCCATGTAACCGCGAAGGTCGGCTCTGATACCACTTGTAACACCCCCGGTCACTCCGGACCGACGGCTGTCACTTCTAGCAGCTCAATAGGATCTCTAGACTAACCCCACAGACCAATACTAGTCTTTTCTGCGCACTTTGTCCTCACTCGTGCTCACCCGGTACCCACTTCCCGGTCGGTCACCCATCCTAGAATTGCTCTAGACCAAGCACGCTTAACCTTAGAGTTCTTTTCGAATGATCTTCCGGAAAAGAAGTTGCAACTTGTTGGTATGGGTTTTCTATCAATCCTATTGAGCCATGCGCCATGGTCTCACACGTTTCCCCCACAGTCATTGTCGTTGTTGCTACGACCATAGCCATCGCGGTTGTTCGGATGCCCGTTGCCTCCACCTTGGTCGTGATGGAATGTGCACCTAACTTGTGGGGCAGAGGTGAAACTAGGAGCTCGCGGCTAGGGCCCCACTGCTGAATGAATTATGAGACATCTTGTTGGGCGAGGACGACCACTCCTTGGTCTCAGCTTGATGCAACTAAAGAGCCTTGAAGGACAACACATGGGAATAAAAATCGGTATAGAAAACCAAGAGGTTACCCACAATGAAAGATGCAATAATGAAGTTGAATATGGAGTCCTAGATGGTGATGATGTAGTTGACGATCTCGTCATTGGAGTGCGTGGAGCCGACGTTAGCCATGCTATCAGCAAGATTCTTCATCTTGTGCATGTACTCCGCCTATGTCATCATGTCTCCCTTCCGCAGCGACTGAAGCTGTCGCCAGATATGTTGCATGTTTATGCGGCTCTGAGCACCAAAATTGGCATGGACGGTTGTCCAAGCTGCATCCGCCATTGTTCAGGAGATGAGGTGGCATGCGATGTCCTCCTCCATGGAGGAAAGTAAAAGGCCGAGTACCTTCTCGTCCTGCCCCGACCACCGTTGGTAGGAAGGGTTATTCAGGTCTTCTCCACATCACTTGTTGACATGGGTATGCCCTATGGGTACCCAATATTAGCCTATCTAGTTTGTACCAACGAGATCCCACGTGATAATCTGTACCTGATGATGCAGCTCAGGAAGGATTCGGGTGGCCTAGGCCCATGAATGATGTGATTCCTTAAAGGATACAGCTTTCTTTAGATGAAAAGTTCAAAGAGCAAACCCTAACATATAACCGACTCGGCCTTATCCTGTGACCTAGCCTACCTATATATAGGCCAGGAGGGCATGGCGAGAAGGGACTACCTCAACCCTAGCGTACACCCCCGCCAGATCTCATTTGAGCACCCTTGTAATCCTTGGTTTCGCCGATAATCAAGAACAGACAAGCATGAGTAGGGTTTTCTCTCCGGGGACCTAAACTTGGGTAAACCTTGTGTCCCGTATTGCTTGTTTGTTATCCGAACGAGACCTCTAGTGCACCCCTCTTGTTTAAACCCAAGTCCGTCAAGTATGGACATTGACGTGAACACCCCACATCACTTGTGCTTTAGATGATAGTCTTTGACGGGGCCACCATAATGCTAATGAGGAAGCCGCGTAGGTTTGTGCCGACGAAGTGGGGCAATGTGAGCCCATGCCACAACATAAAATTGTTGCGGCTGAGACAAATAGGGCCGGTGGGCACCAACGCCGTGGTGACAATGGATGTCGGCGAGGAAACGATGACGCCTGGCATTAGAAACCTGGAGAGCCCAGGACGTCATGGCTACCAGATGCGATCGATCTCAATATCTCGTGTGCGGCGGCAGTGTTTGGCTCTATACCAAGATAAAAGTGGTTTACGGATTTTCCTAAGGTCTGACAACCGTATGTTTTACTTAACACATCCTATGTACATGCAGTAATAGATACTACTAGTACATTTCTAATATTACTTATCATGGAAAGGTAATTATTTTTAGGTATATATAGTACTCCTAATTAAGAAGATACATAAGATATTGAGTTTGATCAGGCCGGTCAATCAATCGACCAGATCTGGAGAGAAAAGGGTAAGTGTTCAAGAGAACAAGCTGAATTAAACGGATGCTAGTAAATTTCTAGTAGTATTACTTTTATTGGAAGCATAATTATTTTTGGTATATATAGTATACCTAATTAAGAAGATACATAAGATATTGCGTTCTATATATCAAGCCGATCAATAAAGCGACGAGATCTCAAGAGAAAAAGGTAAGCGCTTTAAAAAAAAGAACAAGCTGAATTAGCGGAGCTATCATGATATATATTCTCAAAGCCACGTACGTGCGTCGTCCATCATATTAGCGGAGCTATTATATTGGTCGCAAGAGAGAGAGAGAAGGATGAACCTTATGGCGGCGCCGGACCCAGACCACGCGTCGATGCTCGTCGTGGTGCTGCTCTTCGTCTGCATCGTCCTCCTTGGGAAGAACCGATGGCTGTACGAGCCCATCGCCGTCCTCGTCATCGTAAGCACAATCCATTCATCTTCCATCATCAACTCTTCTCTCGATTCTGGCCGGACAGGGTCTGCGCACCGGCGTCGCCGTCGCCGTTGCCGTCGCTGATGCTCGATTATGGCCGGACAGGGTCTTTGCACCGGCGTGGTAATCTTGCTGATGACCAAGGGGAAGAGCTCGCACCTGCTCGTCATCAGCGACGACCTCTTCTTCATATACCTCCTGCCTCCAATCATCTTCAACGCTGGGTAAGATCGAGCACTGATTCGTCTCATCTCGCAGTGGTTTCCAACTTGATTTCTCACAACTATTTATCATCGATCATGCAGTTTCCGGGTGAAGAAGGAGCACTTCTTCGGGAATTTCATGACAATCACATTATTTGGGGTTTTTGGGACAATCATCTCGTTTCTCACAATATCGCTTGGTATGCTCCTTAATTTTTTCGCCAAAAAGGAATTTGTTTACTATTATTCCATGCGTGCGAGTTTGTTTGGAGCAAATCCATGAAATTCTATGTGTTAGTTTCCCACGACGACGATGATTGCTTTTTTTTTCAGCTGCCATTGCAATATTCCGCAGCATGAACATTGACACACTGGATGTAGGAGATTTTCTTGGTAAGCCGCCAATACTTTTTCACATGATCCTGGTGGTCACCTGAAACAAATCTTATCATCATATGTATGAAATTCATCCCTATCTGATGTGCAGCAATTGGAGCTATCCTTTCCGCCACACACTCTGCCTGCACTTTACAAGTATGTTGCCATGATTCTCTGAACTAGTAGTCATGTAAAAAACAGTGTGACTCAATCCTCAGCTTACTAATGTTTATAAAACAGGTTCTCAATCAGGATGAGACGCCCTTTTTGTACAGTCTAATTTCTGGTGAAGGTATCGTGAACCATGCCACATCAGTCGTGCTTTTCAACGTGCTCCAGAACTTTGATCTTAACCACATCGACGCAATGGTCGTTCTCAAGTTCTTTGGGAGCTTCCTTTACTTATTTGTGTCAAGTACCTTCCTTGGAGTGTGTGTAAGTTTATTTTAGGTTCTCACGGTTGCGCTCCTTTATTTGTCTAAATGAATCATTGAACCCATGGATTTAACATCCCTTCTGCAATTGCTAGTGTGGATTGATCACTGCATACATGATCAAGATATCATTCATAGGAAGGTTTGTTCAACCCAATTTTAATTAAGCATCGACTTTCATTCTCGATACTACTAACTTGGGTTTTTGCTGAACTTGTTTCAGGCATTCTACTAAACGTGAAGTTGCAGTTATGATGCTCATGGCTTACCTCACATATGTGCAAGCTGAGGTGCGCATCTGATTTGATACGCTGTGGATACTAACATTGCCATTAACTGTTTAAATTTATGAACTTACCCTATTTGTTTCATCTTTGCAGCATCAACATTTGAGTGGCATCCTCGCTGTATTTTTCTATGGTATTGTGATATCACATTATACTTGGCATAGCCTGACAGAGAGCTCGAGAGTTACAACCAAGTAATTATGGTTCTTAGTCTATGCTAATTTACTACTCTACCTTCAGTTAAGTAAAAAACTGCTGCCTTATTTTTGTCAACCTTTTCATCTTTACTCAGGCAAACCTTTGCAACCTTGTCCTTCATCGCTGAGACTTTTCTCTTCCTCTATGTTGGGATGGATGCACTGGATATTGAGAAGTGGAAACTCGCTACTGATAGGTCAGATACATACAATTGTGACATTTAAACTGGATTACCTGATTTCTGTTTCATGTCCTTTTTTAAATAAATGAATATTACTCGTTCTTTGCAGCCCCTGGAAGTCCATTGCGGTAAGCTCAATTTTTCTAGGATTGGTTCTGGTTGGAAGAGCTGCTTTTGTTTTCCCGATCTCTTTCTTATCCAACTTAACAAAGAAGACGCTCGCTGAAAAACTATGCTGGAGGCAGCAAGTGAGTAATTATTGCAATAGACCATTTGCCAGCCGAATTGAGTTAACATCCTCTAACTGAATTTTCTTTTGATAGATCATAATATGGTGGGCTGGGCTAATGAGAGGAGCTGTGTCAATCGCTCTTGCTTACAATAAGGTTGGTCCAAAACCATTTTTTGCGCACCCCTCTTTGAACTTTGTTTTTCATATATGAGGTCACTAATAGTATTTGGAAATCCTTATGAAATATCTCTTGTCGATGAAAGTAGTCCGCTGAATCTTTTGATTTATTTGCTTAACTCAAAATTTTATTAGTACTTTGGAAGTAGGGTACTTTATTATCCGTAAGTTTAACTCTTTGCCTTGGAACTGTAGTTTACAAGATCTGGTCAGACCCTGCTACATGGAAATGAGATCATGATCACCAGCACCGTCACTGTCGTTCTTTTTAGCACTATGGTGAGTCATCTCGTGTTGTTGCAGTACCTCCCTAACAAATATCTGACGTAGTACTATGCTATTTTGAATTGAAGAACTGTTCCGGAACAATCTAACATGTAACATTTTTAACAGTTGTTTGGCATGGCGACAAAGCCTTTGATCGGGTTCCTCCTGCTTGCATCGAGCAACGCCACCTCGGACCCCACGTCACCATACTCCCTGCACTCTCGTCTCCTTTCTGCCCTCCAACCTTCAGATGCTCCTGACAGTTCGATGCGTCCGACATTCAGGGGGTGTGGGTTTGTGCCCTTTTCCTCCGGAACACCCACTATCCGGAATTTACATGTCGAACAATGAATGTCACAATGAAAAGGAGAAGCCATGATAGCTTCGAAAGGAAGTATCATAGCTTTAGAGGAGCATTAAGTTTCTATCGAGTTACATGTACGAAATGTACCACGGGTTGATTTTTATGCAATACAACCTTCTTTGTGCAAAAAATTGGTCTGCACCTCGCCCGTTGTTGGTTCATCCAACGGTTTAGAAACCACCTGTTCATGGGTGCACGAGTTTACTGCATACCTTCCCCTTGAGGAAGCTGAGTTTTTGGTATATATAAAGTTTAGCTGCATATGAGTGTCTCATTGTTGAGGATTCCAGAATGCTGGAGAAGGGGCCCTCTGATCATGGTTCATGAATGGTTGGTTTATGGCACCAACATGAAGATGGATCCTAAGTAATGACAACGCGGTAATTTCCTTATCTGTTATTGTAAGACTATAAATTTTATAGAGTTAAACCAAGCCATCTGTAAAAATCCAAACAGTACAAGGTAGTGTTTGTGATTAGCTAGTCGAGTAGTACGATAATTTAGCTACCTGCGCACTCTGCTCCATTCCTGTCATTCGTCATCACCCACATCTTCTTCTTCCTCATCTTGTTCTAATTTGCTTTGCTTCTCCACAGAAAGGAACACGTCACACAAGGAGCAGGAGGAGATCAAAATTCACAAAAAGTTAATCCATGGTTATAATCTTTTGTGATTTGTGAACACCGAATAAAGAAAAATGAGTTTAACCTCTAAAAAGACATTCAAATGGCTAATTCAAAATGCTACCGTCACATTTTTTTTCAAAAATACTAGAATACCTTACATGGAAAATTTCATAACACGGGGATCTCAAACATTTCCGTCTATCCCTGATGAAAAAGACAAATTCTTGCCGAATCGGTAGGAAGTGGGTCAGATATGAACTACAGGTACATGATCGGATGCTCATGATTTTTTACAAAAATCATTTTTAGGTTCAAAATATGTTGTTTCATCATAGATCCACTTAAAGTTTAGCGAGTCTCAGCCCCGAGCTAAGAATCTTCATGCCCACCCTTCGACAAAGTATAACGATGGTTTAAAACGGGCATTATAAATTCAAAAACGATCCAAACAATGCGAAACCTTCGAGTGGTGTCATATTATGTGACATAGTTAGAAGGAAAAATACCAAACTTGGTATATTGATTATGTCTTAAAAAACTTCACAAAATAACCTATCTCGTTCGAGGTTTCTTGGCTTTCGGGTCAAATGACCAATGTTATGGCTAGAATGAAGGCATAGTTTGTGATAATGTGTCGATATTATGTATAAGTATGCATCGTGTGATGGCGAACAATGTTTCAGGAGGAAGTTTTCCTTTTCGTCGCACCAAAAAGCCGTTTTCCATTTTCCGAGTGCAAAAAACGGACGGTTTTGTGAAGCAATCACCAAATGACTAATTCAAAATGCTACCGTCATATTTTTCAAAAATACTAGACCACCTTACATGGATAATTTCATAACACGGGGATCTCAAATATTTTCGTCTATCCCTGGTAAAAAAGACAAATTCCTGCCGAATCGGTAGGAAGTGGGTCAGATATGAACTACAGGTACATGATCGGATGCTCATGATTTTTTACAAAAATTATTTTTCGGTTCTAAATATGTTGTTTTATCATAGATCCACTTCAAGTTTAGCGAGTCTCAGCCCCGAGCTAAGAATCTTCATGCCCACCCTTCGACAAAGTATAACGATGGTTTAAAACGGGCATTATAAATTCAAAAACGATCCAAACAATGCGAAACCTTCGCGTGGTGTCATATTATGTCACATAGTTAGAAGGAAAAATACCAAAATTGGTATATTGATTATGTCTCAAAAAACCTTCACAAAATGACCTATCTCGTTTGAGGTTTCTTGGCTTTCGGGTCAAATGACCAATGTTATGGGTAGAATGAATGCATAGTTTGTGATAATGTGTCGATATTGTGCATAAGTATGCATCATGGGATGGCGAGCAATGTTTCAGGAGGAAGTTTTCCTTTTCGTCGCACCAAAAAGCCGTTTTCCATTTACCGAGTGCAAAAAACGGACGGTTTTGTGAAGCAACTACCAAATGGCTAATTCAAAATACTACCATCACATTTTTCAAAAATACTAGACCACCTTACATGGATAATTTCATAACACGGGGATCTCAAACATTTTCGTCTATCCCTGGTGAAAAAGACAAATTCCTGCCGAATCGGCAGGAAGTAGGTCAGATATGAACTACAGGTACATGATCGGATGCTCATGATTTTTTACAAAAATCATTTTTAGGTTCAAAATATGTTGTTTCATCATAGATCCACTTCAAGTTTAGCGAGTCTCAGTCCTGAGCTAAGAATCTTTATGCGTGCCGTTTTAAACGGGCAAATGAAATTATGATAAGAATCACGGCATAGTTTGTGATAAGTTGATATTGATATCATATTTGGATTCCTCTCATTTTTCTAATCAATTTAGACATATTATTTGCTGAATTCCGATTTACAGATTTAAAGATATCAATTATTCCATATTAAATAAAAAATACAAAAAAATAAAATCATTATATTTTTATTTGAATTCAATAATATTTTTACTTATTTATTGTTGTTTACTTAAATAATTTCTTGTAATTTCAAAAAATACAACCATATGACATGATGATATAAGAGTTAATAGGAATTATATCATAGTATTAACAACAATGAGTAAATTGCTTTGCGAAAAGAGATTCTGAAGAAACGAGGAAGTTAAGCGTACTAGAGCTGGAGTAGGGCTAGGATGGGTGACCAAACGGAAACTTTGATTAAGACTGTAATTTAATCAATTATTAACTATAAATAGTGTTAAAATGATTAAAGCGGGAGATTAAGGAGTCAAATAATTCAAAGATTTAAAAAAAATAAAAAATAAAAAAAAAATTAGGATACGACGGCCTAGCTCCATTCCCGTGCCGACGGCTTGGCCGTCGGCATAGCTCCAGGCTAAACCGTTAGCCAAGACGACCGTTGACTGACACGCGAGACCCGCTGGAAGACGCTGTGCCGAGGAGGAGGGGCTGTGCCGACGGCCACGGAGTTGTGCCGACGAGGACGTACGCCGAGGGGGCTATGCCGACGGCCACCGTCGGCACAGCCTGTGCCGACAGCAATTTGGCGCTATGCCGACGGCAGCTGGCCGTCGACGTAGAAATTATTTTCTGTAGTGGGTGAAGAAACGCCTATAGAACTGACGACGAGGTGCAGGTGGCCCACCACTTAGCGCGTCATGCGATAGAAGTAGGGCAGGGAGCATCCGTAGGGGCAAGTTCTCTTACAAGAGTACATTGCGGGCTAGCATAATTTATAGAAATAGACTAAAAAATCCCATACAAATCAGAGAAATCTAACCATCAACCTATTAAAATAGATAATTATGGCCGCTCGATTTTACAAGTAAGTTTGTACCACTTAAACTATAAAAGTAACTGCGCACTTGTGCCATCATTTAAAATCTATGTCCTGTTTAAACCTAATCTAACTTTTCATATATGAAACAATTCGGCGGCCGCCATGCACATCTTCGTGCACTCTGCCGCGGACGTCGTATTTGATCCTGCCCCTGCCGCCGTATTCCTGACCTATCTCAAACGTGTTGCTGCTGTCTGACTTATTTGCATTAGTGCGCTGAGTTGGTCGACTCTCCTGATGCACGTCAGTTTCGCCAGATTTCAGTGATCCATGCATACACCATTCATCCATGCAATGATTGTTGGATCGATTGATGGAATTGGATTTGCCTCATGCACCCAGTCGTACAGCTCAAAGACAAGTAATGCAACACCCGTGAGCTTTTATCTTCTAAATCAATTTGGTTCCATATTATATGGTAGCCGCCGACCACCATGTCTAGGCTTATTGTGTTCAACTGCAGCAACTTTTGTCAATCAACGCTTCACCTCCACCTGAATTGATTGAGTAATTAATGAAGTAGCCATATGCCAAATCTCTATGTATACGGGTGTATTTTTTCATCTATTCGGTTGTCTTCCTTTGCCCAAGACTCAAAAGTCGATGAATCCGCATGATGATCATATGATCGATCTATGGCACCCTGGATTTTCGGTCCAGAAATACCAGTTACGCATGCAATTCATGTTCCCATGATCAGTGAGCCGTGAGCATAACCGACAAGTATCATTACAACATCCATAATTAACGAATACAAGTACTTACATTTACGTCATTATGGCGATATAACATCAATAGCGGAAGTCTTTAAGCGCGGAGCCCATGTCATGCCTTAACCTACAGGCGACTGACTGGGAAGACGGCCTAGCTCGCATAGACGTCAGCAATCTCCATCAATCCTCTTGCTTCTGAAAAACCTGGCCAAGTAAATAGCCAGGGACAATGCTGGCGTGTACTTTGAATGTACTCGCAAACCACCTTAAGACAACAATAATAACGGTTATGCAATATGGTTGTGGTAGGATGGCTCCAAGAGAGGTTCTTTTATAAACTAGTTTCTCTTGTAGATATAGCATGTCTCTATATCTTTGTTGAAAAACTTTTGTAAAACATTTTAGAAACCTTTTTGAAAAGTTTAATAAAACACTAGGATTGGGTCACCCATTTGTTTCTCCTTCCGGTCATCTCATGACGAAACTCCTTCCTCCATTTTCCTGACCATCCTATGGTCAAAACATTTTCAAGCCATTGCTTTTTCGAAGTCCTTTTTGAAAACAAAACCATCACCCCCATACAGCAGCCATCACAACCGTCCATGTCCGAGGACTCGGCTATTCGAATAGATTTACACTCTGCAGAGGTTGTACACTGTACCCACACCATCCGATTACCCGTCCCTGATCTACACTGATCGTGGGTCGAATAACCGGTCAAGACTTTCCGGATGCCGTCTCTGGTACAAGTGCCTACCCTATGAGGTTGATTCCCTCAAAACCGGGACGCCCTATATAGTAACCAGCCAACCGGAGCGCGTTTTGCACCTCGACGGGTGTGCACTTTCAATGAGAGGCTCATAGTATCGCGCGGAGGCCCGTAGACCCTTCATTCCTTCTCCCGGTCGATGCTACACATGGACCGTTGGACAAAGAATGCCCACCCTCTGGGGATTTTCTGCCCCTATAGTAGTGTGAGGCACCTATACCAGATTAGACAAACTTTCAGCCCAGCCCCGTCCCATTCTAGAGTAATATGGTTGCATGGGTTAATTGCTCAAGCATTAGGAACTGTACAGCCGGGCGTGTTTTCGTAAACATTTTTCCTCCATCTTTTGTCCACCTTTTTGTAAAACAAAATCCGTCTCATTTCCAAACCACTCGGTAGGCCAAGCCCCACCAAGGTTTTCTCATAAAACATTTTTGTAAGTCTTTTCCCGGGGTCTTCCCATCCTATACTTTTGCTTAGGCTTAAAACGGGGTCTCCAAGGGGTTATGGTGTTAAACACCATCTACCATACTAAGGGCAGGTAGGTACCATAAAATGGGCTATACCTAATGGTACTAAGGGGTAATGGTTTGGAGGAGCCAAACATTTCCCACATAACATAGTATAGTAAAACAATGCAATTTGCATAAACGGGTAGATAAAACATGGATATGTGAAATAATAGGAAAAGGCGTATGAGCAAGAAGGTGGCTTGCCTGGGACCAGCGAGATGTCCCGTGACTTCTTTAGAAAACCAGAATACCAATACAATTAATAATAAGAGAAACCCGATGCTTCCTTCTTCTCGGCGTCACACAATCGCAATTGTCGCCGTTATTGAGCATAGATGCAAACAAACAATACCACAATAAATACAAGGCATACAAGCATCAAACCATACAACAAGCAAAGGACAAAAACATGATATACATTAGTATGATGTTGGATGATTTGGTTGATAAGATTGGCAAAATATTTGGAGGCATTAGGGAAAGGATCCCTTTGGATTTATAGTCTAGGAACTACCTAAGAGAGGGGTTTTTGACCAAGGGCTTGATATGTATGATACCATTGTATAAAAATGATACCATCAGATAGGTATTGATAAAATGAAGCCAACATAAGTGGTTTCACTATTTTATCACTTGCCATTGATTATAATGGATTTTAGAGTGATTAAAATTCTAGTTTTAGGAAATAATTCAGAAGGACTGTTCTGGAGTTCCAAAAATTATTTCCTTGGGTGATTAGATATTATTTGATGGACTGATTCAAGAGGAGTTGGAATCACCTCAAAAAAATTACCAGAATGCCATTGAGAAATTCCCAAAGATAGTACTGGATGGGATTTGTCTTTTTCATCAGATTAAATTTACAGAAGTTTTTTAGGTAATTACAAGTACACATGTTAGATATTTAGATTTCCTTTCTGTAGAAATTGGAATCACCCTTTTTGGATTTACAGAACTCAAATGGTGAATTTATTTGTGAACAAACCATGCATAGAAATGTTTAATTCACCATAATTCAATAAAAGCTCAATAAATCTTGGGCTTCTGGGTTTTGGTACCTATTGGTGTAGAGGTTTACTGGGAGTTGGAGTTAGGTCAAATCATCATTTGGTTTGACCTAGGGAAATTCCTAAAGTCAGAATTGTCCTATTTTTATTATTTTTGCTACAGGTACACTAGGAAGCAATTTTAGGTGGGACCAGCATGGTATGGTTAATACCTATCAGTACCAATAGGGTTTGCTCTATTTGGTTTTACCAAACTCTCTGAAATCATTTGTTAGGTAAATAGATACCCTTGGCTAATCTAATTTCTATGATGTATCTATTCAATATCTTGGTCCAAAACCAAGTCTGCATGTTGGAGTATGGCCATAGGTACTTGGGAAAATATTAGCTAAATTTATTTTGTCCCTTATTATTTTCAAAAATATTTAAAATAAAAGGTCTATTTTTATGGATCTAGCAACTGAATAAAAATCACCATCGGTTTTGGGCCAGATTTGGGGCTTACTAGGCCACGCTAGGGCAAAACTGCGGTGACCCAGCATACCACTACATGATGTAGTACACTATAGTCGTAGACATAACACCAATAAAACACCATTCACCAGTATTACATCCCTCAGAGTGGTACAACAGAAACACAGCAGGTCCAAGACATGACTATAGGTTACAACTCAACTCTTAACACAAGATCCAGAGAACACTCTAGGTTAAAGAGAGAGCAAGAATCTTCTTACAAAGAAGAATCAGAAATAAATAACTCAAAAATTATCATACTAATAAGACTAGTATCTAACTAATGGTCTGGCATTGCTGCTATCGCAATACACTACAGAAATAGGTTCTATGGCTAAAGATTATATTCCTAACTAATCAGTAACTTTTTCTTCACTGGAGTTGGTGTATATGTTGACTTCCTTGACTCCATTGAAGAGCTTTAGCTTTTGATGATGATTCCTGGAACATAACTTGATGTAGATGTCGTATGCACTGGCTTTAGAACCTAGCAAGGGTTAAGAAGATACTTTGAGTATAAGCGTACTCAGCAAGTTCACTAGAAAAGGAGTGTTTGATGCACTATAACTACAGCCACAGACCGTAGGTCGTAGGCAATGCAAGTTTTTGTAAACATTTCTTCAAAGGTTGCTTTTATTCAGAAAAACTATGTCCGTCAGCCTTCACGGGTTTACTAGAACTTTCATGGAGTTCCTTTCCCACCGCGTTCGCAGCTCCTTCCCGGAACAGGGAGTAACAAGTTACAGTTCTTACACTCTACAGAGGTGCGTCACTTTACCCATGAGAGACCTTAGGCTTTGTTACACGGCCGGGATTATGTTCCCGTTCAAACTTCCTTGGTTTGAGGCCCAACCTAAGATCTAAGCCAATCACTGCCCCCTTTGCGAGCTCGCATGCCTCCTTGGTGTACACCATGCTCATATATTGAATTATGGCAATTATTTGTACAGACCGTTAGATGCCAGGACTATCGTGGGAAGTTGAGGGTTCCCACCCATATGCTGCATATCCTCTACGAATTACCAATTAATATGCACGCTACGAGTGATAACAGCCACGACCTGCACATTCGGCTTCATGCGAGAGGAAGAAGATACAACTAACTTCTCTGTCCCATTCCAAATCTCATGGTCAACGCGTAATATACAACGCAAGAATCACTGGCGACATTGGTTATTAAATCCTAGGTGATATAGTCCTGAACAGTGGTGTTCCAACTACCAGATTTAATAGATTAGCTGATCACCCTGGATCAGTAACCAATAGTTCACATTGTTATAAAAAAATAGTGTTTTCTGACCTTTTTCAAATGCAGGTGATGTCAAGACTTGATTTGCAAAATACTTTACAGAAAATAATCAAAGGACATGAGCAAGTGTGAACTTGCCTTTTGTGATTGCAAGAATATGCACTCACGGTCTTCGAGACGACATAAGATCCAATATTTGAAATCTGCATCATTGGTCCGGTAAGGACTAATGCTTAAAGAAGCAATATGCTGTTGTGCATAAGTAATCCTATGCATTTTGTAAAACTCCCAAATTGAATTCCCAATACTTTGAGTGAAGTGAATTCAAGTGATTCTTTTCAGAGTTGGTTTATCTTCAAATTTTACTTTACAAGTAATGACCTTTATAAGGGACCTAAGTGTTAACAATCCAGAATATGTAAATAAAGTATAAGATGATGTGATTATGGTGAATTGTCATGTGGTGACTATGATAAAAATCCTTGGGATTGAGTTGTTAAGAGTTTGAAGAACTTATTATAAGATTGTTATTTGAGGTGGCAAAAAGAATAACATTTGAAGAAAAGATTTCCTTTATAATGTTTAAGCAATCTTCATTGTTTAATAAAATGTGATCAATGCCTTCTGGTATTTGATTGATTAGTTTGTACTTGAGATGCATTATGTCTTAATTGAAATAAACCAAAGTTAACTATAAAAACATAAGTATTGTATTAGACCTGATGGTTATAAGCTTTGAGACTAAAATTAACTTTAAAAGGGTAAGTAAACTTAAGATGTAATATGTTTTAATTATTCCCAAGTTTTAGATTTATGATAGGTATAACTAAGGTGTGGAATTATTCACTTTCTATTTAAGTGAATGATTGGATTAAATTTGTTTTTCTATTATGAACGGAATATGTATTCATTTAATGGAATCATAATTAGATGGTCTTAGTAATTTGTTAGAATTTAAAGTTATGTTAATAGTGGTTAAGATATAATGATTATTCACCGTATTATATAATTGGGTGATACCCAATGTTTATTTAAAAGGGTTCTTAATAAGATTTTTAAAAGAATATTTTAAAGTCAAAAGTTATATTTAAGTTTGATTATGAATTCAAGTTATGGGTTTGGAATTAGTACTAAGACACTAATTGCTTAAGATTTTATAAGAATTGTGATTATTTCTTACTTCAGAATTGTTTTTAAAGAATTCAAAAAATAGGTATTAGGTAAGGATTTATTATTTAAAATATTAAAAACTTTTATAATAATATATTTAATATTTTTCTAGTGTAATATATTTATTCAAGACCTTAAAAATTAATTTTATTTATTTTTAAGTATTATCTTTATTTTTATAAAATTCATCAAAGAATGAAGTGTCTTTAAATATTTGCTTTATGTTTTATTTGTAAAACTCTAAGTGAGTATTTTTATAAAATAATAGAGTTATTTTGATACACAAAAATGATTTTTTTATTTTTAGGGTTTTTGTTTTATTTTATAAAATTTCATTTAAGATTTAATGGTGTTAATAATTATTTTACTTTAAACACTTAAAATTATATTTTTATTAGGTAGATATTATTTTTGTGGTCATTTTGATATATCATATGTATTTTTCGGATTTTTCTATAATTTTCTATAGCTAAAAATGTTTGGAGGCTATTTTAGTAATTCATTTTTTTATTTTATTTCTAAACCTAATCAACTTGGGCCATTTGGTTGGATATGTGGGTTGGCCTGGCCCAACTGGACCATGCCAGACCCCTCACCCCCGGCCCACCCCTCACAACATACACACACCCGTACACGCACACATACCTCATCTTCTCCTCCCTTGCTCCAGTGTGATGTCGCCGCCGCTAGCCACTTCGGCCGCCGCTGGCCGCCTCCTTCGTAGCCACTCGCCGGCCAAGCCTTACCCTCTCCTTCTCCTCTCTTCTCAACAATCGGTTTGGTTGGACCACGTCCCTTGCGAGTGTGCTCGACCGAAACCCTAGCCCCACGATTGTTGGCTCGGCCCCTGCGCCTAGTTCCTGCTCCTCGGTGGTGTTGCCGCTGCTACTACTACTATGGCTGACCGTGGTTTTCAACTGATTCTCCAGGTCTCACATGCTACTCCAACGCTGGAGGGACGGCAGCCTAGGCTGCAACCCCAGCGCCCATGGATGTGTCACTGTGCTACCTCCCTGTGGTGGTGACGTCTCGGCTCCGGTTCCGGCGGATGGCGCTGCAGCTACTCAACCCCGGGCTCCGAACCAGGTGTGTTCCTGCTACTTCTTCCTCTAATTCAGTTAATCGTCGTGTGACCGATTCTTGGGCCAATAAACTCCTCAGGTTGGGATTAAGGTTGTATGGTGATATGTTACTAGATGGTTACTTGTAGTGGTGTCCCAGTCTAGATGATTAACTACCCCTAGCATGCTTGACTTGCACTGTCAGGCTTTGAATAAATTGTAGTGTGCTTGATCTGATGTCCAAGTTTGGATGGTGTGGTTATCCCTGGCATGTATGGTGTTGCTATGATGTTATTTTTGATGAATCTGAATTCTTTGCAGTGTTGTTAACTAAAAGAATTCAGTTATACTCATGTTTTATTCATTCTAGAATTTAAACATGGAAGATAACAAGTACTATTATAAGTGGATAAATTATTTAGTTGATGGTTTCCTACTGATCTTGTATTATAGAGATTGCTGGAGATTTTAGCTAGTAGCTTTGGTTGCCTTTGGTATCCGCTAAAATGGAACCTTCCTGGATGTGTGCATTCCTCTATCCAGGATTGGTTACACCTATTATCTAGCTATGCTATGATCATATATGAGGCACTCTTGGTTATCTGCACATTTGGTTCAGTGATGGTTTTGAATTATTTCCTAGAAACCTTTTCTATGAGAATGATTTATTCTCTACCAAATCTGACAGTGAGATAAGGAGTAGATATGATTCTTAGAATTAATGCTAGGAAGATGATAAACATTATTTGGGTAATGTTAGTAAGTGTAAATGGATGGCCAAAAGGAGTGCTTTGTCAATATGATGGTACCAATATAAATGATTCCTAAATTTTTTTTAGAAAAATGATTTATGGGTTTAAGAAAATAGACTTGAGCCTGTACTCAAGAAACTCTGAATCTGCTAGGTGCAGAGGTGCTACCCTCTGGGAATGTGCCCTATAGCCTAGCAGCTGTGGTACATACTTGTCTAGTAATAAGCTAGAGAATAAACTGATGATACTATATCATGCAAGGCATGATCTTAGACATATATGAATTTAAATATGCAAAGTAGATTTTCTTTATCTACTAAATTGTTTGATACCTGATTGAATGATTCCTAGATCAAATTATCTAGGAAAATGATTTAAATCATGCTATGATTGCTTGCAAGGATTCCTAGCTTGATTATCTAGGAAGATGATATAAGGAACTTAATGAACCTTGCTGAGAGGTAATGTAGAAGTATCATACTTCTCTATTTCTGTTGACAATATTGTAGATGGATTCTGCCCTTCTGTAAATCCTAGTGTGGTGCATCCTTATGGAGTGTGCCCACTAAAATTCCAGGGAGTATGATATGCTAATTATGTTCTTGCCTTGGCTTATTAAGATTGTTTGCCTGATGGTTTAATGATGGGAACTAAGATGGATTAGTTCCTTGCTTGTGATGCAAAGACTGAGGCCTTGATAGAAATAAGAACAGATATTTATTTATTCTGGTGGCTTTCATTCTCTGTGATGAGCTTTGCATAGCACCTCTATGCAAGCCTGAGAGAAAACTCTCCATCCAATCCTCCTAGATAAAATCTAGTAGAAGGGTGGATGGAGTTAGTTGCTAGGTATTATTTACCTTTTGTTCCCAAATCTTTATGCAGGATATAAGAACAGGTGCTACATGATCTAGTGGTTATTTCTGATGATTTTTACCTGCTACTATAGAGTCAAGAAATGATTTGTGCTAGGATTTTATCTACTCTTGATCAGCTAGATCTTCTTGCTCTTGGGCTTGAACTGGTACACCTTGGTATGTTGTGGATCCTTCCTTCTTCCTAGCTACTAGCCTGCTCCTCCTCTCCTCTTGAGCTAGCTTATTATCCTGTTCTGATTTTCTTGGTGCTTCCTATGGTAAATATTGATCTAGAAAACCATGTGATATTGGTTGGTGATTTGTGTGGATGGATCAGTGGTAAACTCCTGGTTCTTGGCTATGTGGTGGAATAAACTTGTGCTGAACTGAGAAGGAGATAGAGGTGGTTGTGTGGGTGTAGATGTATTGGTGGTCTATAGTGAACATTGTGAGTTGGTAACTCTGCTACGGCTGTGCTTTCCCTTTTGAACTCCCTGTGATGATTTTGGTGTTGACAGCACAACACCATGCAGATGTGTGAGTTCCCTGCATGTGTGCTGTTGGTTCAGGGAGCCTCCCCCTGTCCAGGTTGCATCTGTGGGATATCTTTGCCAAGGCTGTGCTTGGCTGGTTTGGTATTATCTGATCCAGATCTTTATTTTGAGTCGCCAAGTGTAATTTTTGACTATATGCTAATGATGCTCAAGGTTGAAGCTAAAATTTGATAAGAGCAGATCCTATTTTATTTGGTGAAACTTGCCCCTCTCTCAGGCCAGTGATGCACACAGTCTGAGGCCAAATTTACTGATAAAAACAGATTCTACTCTGGCCCCAATTACTGCTCAGTGATGAACCTCACTGTGCATCACACTGTGTACCTAAGAGCAATACTAACCAACATAACCTTTTTTATTACTGTTTTGTTTTCTTTCTTGTTTGTTTTGAAGGAGTAAAGAATGTGAAGAGTTGAAGAACAGAAGACATAGGACTAACTAGGGAAATAGTTTAGGTTTTCTTTTTTTATTCTTTTACAACTTTCTTTGATTCTTAAATATTGTAAAGAATATTTTATTCTTTTATTAATGTAATAAAGTTCATTTTTCTCTTTGTTAGTTGAAACTTGTAAGGATTTTTATCTTATTTAATAAAGTTTACTTATTTCCTTTTTGTTTTACAATTCTTTTGTAAAGACAATGTCATATTTATTTTGTTGTAATAAAGAGCTCTTTTATTTATTTCAGTAATGTAATTCCCGATACTGTACTTTTATTCATTTATTGTAAAAGATCAATGTAATACTATATGCATATCATTTTCTTTTGTAATCACTTCAATTCAAGTTATTAAGTGTTTCTAATTTCCATTTGTGAATTTTATAAATTCATTTGAATTTCACAATTGAAATTCAATTACATGCTTGAGCAACTTTTCCCCTAAACAAGGAATTTTATAAAGGTCATGTCAAAATCTAGCGCACTTTCTCCGAAGTTTCCATCAATACAAGAGAGATCTCGATCCCTCTATAGCTCTTTTAGTTTTGGTCAAGGGTAGGTGGCATATATATGTGAGATTCTAGCAAAGTAGGCAAGATGATAAGATTTGCGGAAAAGATTATTATCTTGACTACAGAACCATCATGGATGAGTGGGAACCAGAAGGTTTTAGCAAAGGGAAAGAATGGGCTTTGGTAGTACTAAAGATTTACTACAATATCGTTCAAGTACATTCTCAATAATGCACATAGGTTGGAAAAGCAGAGCTCCAAAAATTGAATCTAGATAAGAATTCCAGACTTAGCCAGTTTGGCAGATTTAGGGTTTTAGGCTAGAGTGCAAGTTGAGATAATTTTGAGAGGATTCTAAGATCAAGGAGCTTATGTTGAAGTGTTAACTAAGTAGATAGGATTCATGCTTAGATTGGGTCTTCACTGAGTTGGAACTATTAGAAGGGATTATCCCTGGATTGATCTGATTAGGAGGGGTGATGATCACCTTAGTGGCTTAGGATAGATCCAGACTTGAATGCCTTATATGAGATTGATGATCACAATCATAGATTGGTTCCTAAGGGATGAGATACTAGATTAGCTCACTCTAGTTCCTAAGCAAACAAGGCAATCAGCAGATCAAGGCAATTCATCAGACAACAGATCAAGGCAATTCATCTTATCACGTATACCCTACTACTAGGGTTACCATCAAGCCTAGCTTGAGGTAAGGTTGGGTATTTTGAGCTGGGTGTATCTTGAAGTAAGGTAAGGATCATCTTGGTATTACTACCAAGATTGGAAATAAAAAGTTTTTGGAAAATCTAGGTATAAGAGTAGTTGAAGGTTCTGTCTTGAAAACATAAGGAGATAATATATAGGTCTCCATAGTTTTGTTAATAGAAACTAGCAAAGTATTTAGTTGTGTCAAACTCATCTTGGCTCAGTTTTGAAATGCCAGATCATTTGAGAATATGAAAGGTGAGCCCAGACATCTCTTTTGCAAAATAGCTTTTTGTAAACTAGTGTTGTGATGAGGAGTACACAGCTAATACACAAACAGTTGCTTGAGCGCAAGCAATCAAGTAAGCACGCAATGCAAGAAAATGTTTTTGTTCCCCCTGATTTTTGCCTTTTGGACAACTAATCAGGGTTGCTGAAATTGGGATGTTACAGACCTTTCCCCCTTAAAATAATCTCTTCCCGAGATTAGGAAGGAGTAGGGTTAGGGTGATAACATCCGCTTAACAATTTTAGTGGTGGAATTTAGCAGGCGCTTACAAGATTTACCAAGACCCAACGAGGTTAGTCACGGGTTGGAGATGATGGGCTTCGGATTGGGTGGTTTAGATGAAACAAGTGGAAAAGACGCAGTCTTTTCCCCTTAGGACAAGTCTGGGTAGGTTTAGCGTTGATAGGTGTAACACCCTCAGAATCGGCCCTATGCAAGTTTCAGCGCTTCCCGCCAAACCCGCATAGAAACGATTCAAAGGTGCCCACCAGGCACTTGCGTGCGGGTGGAAAACGAAGTAATAACATTACACAAAAGTCCTCGATGGGACCCACAGAACAGATATATATACAACATGACTCCATGAGTCAAGAATACAGATATACAGAACAAAGATCCAAATCACCTTGAAACGATAGAGCGTCCAGCTACGGACAAGATGCAAATGGGGCTAAGAGCCCTGAAGAATAACCAATGGCGTCCATAACCCCGGTGCCAAGCCGGAAGGGTAACCCCGCTAACGACGCCGATCTCAAAACCTGCTTAAACAAAGGTGCCGACAAAGGGCAAAGGAAAAGAGAGAGTCAAGATCTTGAGGCCAGTACACGGCGAGGCTAGAATTCGGCGGTCCTCGCCTACTTAGGTATGGTGGACTGAAGCGGCAGCGCAGCATGCACTAACCAACCTATAGAGACCCGATACAACTGGCGGCTATTAGAGAGGGGTAAGAAAGACCTATTCGGAACCAACCTGATGCTACCATCAGACAAACCCATCCTGGTGTTTCCCCCTCGAGACCAAACGAGGAAGTCAACCGAGGAACTCACACAGTTGGCAGTTTTATTTATTCAGTTATCGTTGCAGCAATTACTAGTCAAATATAGATAGTCATCCTGATAAAATAAGCAGTGGGCCGTTTTATTTAACCATTCCGTTGTAGTTGCAACACTTACTAGTCAGATACAATTAGCATGAGATATCCCAAAACCCAGCAGTTGTTGGTACTTTTATTTAGCCATTCCGTTGAAGTTGCAATACTTACTAGTCAGGTACAATGGTCGCAAGCGACAACCCAAACAAGCAATTGTTGGCAGTTTTATTTAGCCATTCCATTATAGTGAAGCTGTTTACTAGTCATTATAAAGTCAAATTTATAACACTACTTTAGTTATAGTTGTCTATGATCGAGATACTGTGCTCCAAGTCGTCCATAACCGCGGACACGGCTTTCAAAAAGTTTTACCCTGCAGGGGTGCACAAATAGCAACACACACTCGATCAACCTCGGAAAAACCAAATCAAAACCCAACGAGGCTTTCACGACAAAGCAATCACAGGATTCAGAAATATTTCAGGGGGCCACCCCATTGAGTACACCATAACAAAGTTAGCTGACTCGAGACGGACTCAAGGTTTGCGCCAATGGTCAGAACGATCGGGAACCCAAACTGGCTTGTCGATACATGAAAACACTCCGCTTACCTAAAGACAGGTGCTCCTCGCACAATCGTAATAAAGCAAAAGCATGGCATAAGTACAGGATAGTAAATAAAACCTCAAACTAGTTTGTGGCCCTAAGAAATAAGAATGAATCAAGCTCGCTCGGGGGTCCCATAATCCTCCCGGATGTGGATAGCGCGAATATTCAAGGAACAGGTATCAAGTACTCGGGGTCCTACGGGACACAAGTGGACGGTTAACAACCAAATAACATCTATTGCCCACCTGTGCCTCTGCTTACCTACTTCGATTTTAGTTGTTAAACAGTAATTAAAGTTATGATCATCTCCAACAATAAACACACGGCAATACTCCAACAACTGTGGTTCTCGACGACACGCAACAGCACTTGAGCAAGCGACTACGACACGCAAGTCCAACTAGCTACCAAACAACAGGTAATAGGATGTGTCCAAGGCAATATAAGGTTGCAAGGGATTTCACGGGTACGTAAACTAGAGCATCGCAACACAGATAGCAATAGATCAACAGGAGGGAATAAATACTATAAAAGTAAGATAGGTAGAAAGGGAGGAGATGCTCACCTGAAAACATTGCCGAAGGTTCATCCGAAGATCGGGGCGAAGCTCACATCAACTCCACGGCCTTATCCGCGAAGAAGCAAAACACTAGAATAAACAACGGATGCAATATTTAATACTACGGCAAAAGATCGGGCATGATGCATGTATGATGTATGACATGGCAAGGTGCGATGCAATTGGGCAATATTAAGTGGAACCGGGGTCCCGCCAATTAATTAAACGGTTCAAGTTATTTATCTACCCCGCAAATTAAATGTTGGATTAACAGGGCGAAACATGGCATCGGTTCGCTACACCAATTTAAATGAAGTCCGGAATAAGACGAAGATATCCCGCATATAGACTCCATATTTAATTTGATGAATCATCTAGTTAACCCCAACACCCACAATATGTATGCAACATGTTCATTAATATGCAACAAGATCAATATTATATATTATAAAAATATGAGGGTTCTAGGATAGGGGTCACACATCGAAAGGCGATCTTGGGGTTCCGAGGGTTCGGGGTCGGTCTCAGGGTTCGACGGGGGAATGGCTCGACGAGATCGGTCTCGGCAGAAACATTCTCGGACAACGGAGTAGGTCTTGTCGCATCCGGGAGGAAGGACTTGGTTGGCGTCGGGGGCACATCGGATCCGCCCTAGTCGATGTCGTTCTTGTTGTCATGAAGGCCTTGTCGGGTCCGCGGGTCGGGTCGGACTTGGCCTTCGGGGTGAAGTACTTGGTGTTCCGTGTCGGCGACCTTGGCGTTCGGCAACCTACGAAGTAGGCCTTGGAGTTCCGCGATGATCTTGTCGATTCCCTGTCGAAGGCCTTGGCGCTTCGGATCGGTCTTCGGTTCGGGGTCTCAGGGTCTTCGGGAGGGTCGGTCTTCGAACTCCGGGATCGGTCTTCGGACCTCAACATGGGCCGGTCTCAGTGACGATCTTGTCCGATGGGGATCTTGGTTCAACATCATCGCGGTCTTCGGGTCCGAGAGGTAGATCTTGGCGTCCGAGGGAAAGTTCATGTCGTTCCGTGACGGTCTTGTTGACGGTACTGAGATGGCAATGAACGCCTTGTCATAGACACGGTCCTGGGCAGAGATGCTATACTCCAGAGAAAACAACAGGAACCACCGAGACAAAACGTGGCTGGGCTCGCGGTCGGTGTACGATGGAGAACGGAACAGCAACGATGGCCTCACAGGAACAAGCGGTGTGGAGGAGGGTCGGAAGCGGGGAGCGATCGCGCCCGGCCGATGGCCACGCTTCGGGCAGCGGCATGCCGGCGACGGGCTCAACGCCGAGGAGCGGGGTGCTGCGCCTGCAAGGGGTAGCAGAGGAGGCGGCCATGCAGAGGAAGGTGCGGGACGACGGCTGCCGGTCGCAGGGCAGCACCAGGGGCCGAGGAGGCGGGGAGGCCGATGGGGGAGGTAGAAGCCATCGGTGCGGGCGAGTTTTGCGGGGGCAACGACGGGATTGCCGGGGCCCGACCGGTGCACGGAGGTCGTGGGAGGAGAGGCGCAGGCCACACGGGGTCCGGGGCGGCGGCCGGAGGGGATGGAGGCGAGGGGGAACCGCCGCGGCGGCGGCTGGCTCGCGGAGGGAGGATCGCAGAGGGAGGCAGGCGTCTCCCTCTCGGCGGAAGGTGACGGTCGATGGTGGCACAGAGGGACGGCGGCCCGCGCGGTGCTGCATCGAGGGAGGGAGGGAGCGACGCGATGGGAAGGACGGGCGCGTCGGGGCGGCTCCGGAGAGGCGGGAGAGAAGGGCGGCGGACGAGGATGCCGGCGGGGAGGAGGCCCTTGCGGCGCGGGGTGGTCGCCGAGGAAGGAGGCCGGGCGGTGGTCACGTGCGGGAGGAGGGAGCGCGTGAGGGAGAGAGACGGGGTGGGAGGCACGGGAGTGGTGGGTGCGAGGTGGGCCAGGAGCTGCAGGGGAGTGGGTTTGGTGGGACCCGCGGGGGTGCGTGCGTGGTGTGTGGTGTGGGTGGGTTTGACCGCGGGGATGGAGTGGTGGGGTGTGGCGTGCGGCTGTGGGCCAGGTGGGACCTGGTGAGAGGGTGGGGTGGTTGAGGTGGCAGATGGGGATTGGGTGGGGTTTGGCCCAGGGTGATGTGGCGTGCACCGATTGGTGCAGGTGAGGTGGAGGGGGCTGGGTAGAATTAGGATAGGTAGGAAAAGAATATAGGTGGCCCGATTTTGTACTGGGGGTGGCCGACTGGGTCGGATCGGCCCGGTTGGCTGCCCCCTAAAAATAATATAATTTTTTGTCTAATTTGAAATAACTTTTGTAATTAGTTTTTAGACAAAGAAAAGACCCGGAAGAGCCCGGCGCTTTGATTTGAAATTGAGACGGGGAATATTTAGAAAACCAAACTAGGCTTTTAGAAAATAAGTTTCGACAAACAACTGCATGATGACATGACGAAGCTCACATGCAATGAGGCATGATGACATGAGCATGCGGTCATGAAGATGCAATGCACAAAAACAACGCGTTTTCTAATAGTGGTTTTGCGGGATGCCACAATAGGGTCCTTTCTTCTTGCGGTGAGACGGCGAGTGGAGCCTTCTCCAGTCTTTTCTTGTTGATGTACTCCTTTCTGCTTTCTTGGTCTTGAACATCAGGAGTGCTGGTTGGGCTGTCGACTCTGTGATGGAGAACTTTCCTGAAGTATCTTCTGATTCTGGAGAAGTGCCGATTTTCGTCCTTGTGGCAGGGTCGATGAATCTGTTTTGGAGGGCTGGTCATCGCTTAGTGCTAACTAGTGGTTGACTCCAGGGGTCTATCGGATTTGGGCGGGAAAGGTGCAGTATTTCCCCCTTAGAGTGACACTAGGGGTTTTTTGGTGGAGTCGCCGACCTTCTTAATTGGCGTCGTAGGCGGATGCTGGGGGATGGCGCTGCACCTTTGATCCTGAGGTGGTTACCTTATGTCGACCTTGTATCGCTGCATGGGAGGCGTCGATGCCACTTCTTGAGTTAGGAGGTCTACGAGAAAGGGGCATATACTAGCTTCCGGGTAGTTAGTTCTGAGCTAGGTAGGTGCCCACTAGGTTTAGGATTGCCGTTGGCTGTTGGTGGTCTCGGAACGCGGTCCTTTAGAGAAGGGATCTTTTCGGGTTCGGTCTAATGCAACGTCATGGGTACAACATGCAAGGAACGACATTATTCTTGCATATCATCCAACAGAGTTCATACAGAAATTCAGCAGATTTGCGTCGACCACTGGTGAGGGTACTTGACGCCTTACTGAGCTGGTTTCGAGACGATCCATCACTTGCTAGAGGTTGGCGGGGTAAGTTCGTAGGGTACGAAGGACTAAGTCGAGAGTGCTCCTTGAATTTTGTAGCCGTCCTTGGGTTGGGTACCAATTCAGTTACTGTATTTTCTCGAGGGTATGAGGGACGTTCAGCTCTTTAGTGGTGAGGGCCGTTAGTAGCAGAAGCAGAGAAGGGGCTTCGCGACGTTCTCAGTTAAACTTGATGTCTTATGTTTCTTTCTACTCTTTGGGGAGTAGTATTGACCGTGTCGGGTAGTCTTGTCATCCTAAATCTGAACGTCTCGGTGATTGGGGAGGATCGAGCAGGCTTATGGAGATTGTTGATGATGCCTATGTTCTTTTCCTCTAACGACTCTTGGGGTGGGGTTTGGAGCAGGTTCTTGGATTGGAGATCTTCTGGTATTATCTTCTCATGGTCGGTCTTCTGGAATAGAGTGGAAAGACGCAGTCTTTCCACCTTAGAGCTTTACTTGGGGTTATCGAGGTTGTGGTCGATCCTTCGTCTGGGGGCATTGGCGTGATACCGGATTTGTGGTCTTCGAGTGACGCCTTATTGCGACTACCTTCATATGGTTATTACCTAATGAAGCCTTATAGGTTATATCGGGGTAGTTTTAGCGGTTAACGACTCTTCTTATTATTCCTTAGTCGAGGTGGAGGCATTTTGGCTTCAGATGGGTTGTCTTCACTTGAACTCGTTGTGTTGCTTTGGTTCGATGACGGAGTAGACTCGTGGTCTTTGGTCCTTCTTATCTTTCGTCTTCTTGGCGAAGACTCCATGTTGATTTGGCGGAGGGTTTATAAGGATTGTTGCTCTTTTGGGGCGATTAGAACTAAGGCACGAGTAGGAGTTGTTAGGGATTTATTTAGGTGGCCATCCTATTGAGGAGAGGTTTCCAGCTAGGGGGTTGCAAGGGTTAGCGTCGGGATACGCCTACAAGGTGTTCATACAATAGGATCGAGTGATCCGAGGGAGACAAGCAACACATTTCAAGCATCACACAAGGATATAACAAGCATGCAGAGCATACCATAGATACTAAGGGGTGACTACACGCCATTAGGGAATCCTACCTTGGGGTTATTTATCCTAAGTACGCACGATACGGGTTTCTTAGCTTCTGTCTTTTCATCTTTTGTCGTCGGTGTCGTACTTGATCGATTTGGGGGCGATGGAGGACTCCGTTGGTAGGGCGATCTTTTAGTGTCTTTCTTCGTTGGTAGGTCCTTTGTTTTTCTTGTCTCGGTGTCTCTTCATCTCGGTATCTCCTTATTCATAGTCTCCGAGTCGGACTTTGTTTGTGAAAACAGGTGAGTTGAAGTAGATGAGATATAGAGTAATCCATTTTTCAATTTGTTTAAGTCAGAGGAGATGCGATAAGAAATCTTTGAAAAGCTTTTGAGAAAATAGTTTGTGCAAATTGGTGTTTTTATAAATAGGGGTTGTCCTGTCTAACGTCCATGCTAACTAAGGTCTCCTACAGTCAGGATGGCTCTGATACCAAGTCTGTGGCACCCCGGATTTTCGGTCCGGAATATCCGTTACGCATACAATTCACGTTCTCATGATCAGTGAGCCGTGAGCATAACCGATAAGTATCATTACAACATCCAGAATTAATGAATACAAGTACTTACATTTACGCCATTATGGCGATATAACATCAATAGCAGAAGTCTTCAAGCGTGGAGCCCATGTCATGCCTTAACCTACAGGCGACTGACTGGGAAGACGTCCTAGCTCGCATTGACGTCAGCAATCTCCATCAATCCTCTTGCTTCTGAAAAATCTGGCCAAGTAAATAGCCAGGGACAATGCTGGTGTGTACTTTTAATGTACTCGCAAACCACCTTAAGACAACAATAATAACGGGTATGCAATATGGATGTGGTAGGATGGCTCTAAGAGAGGTTATTTTATATACTAGTTTCTCTTATAGATATAGCGTGTCTCTGTTTATTTGTTGAAAAACTTTTGTAAAACATTTTGGAAACCTTTTTGAAAAGTTTAAGAAAACACTAGGATTGGGTCACCCATTTGTTTCTCCTTCCGGTCATCTCATGACCTAACTCCTTCCTCCATTTTCCCGAACATCCCATGGTCAAAACATTTTCAAGCCATTGCTTTTCTGAAGTCCTTTTTAAAAACAAAACCATCACCCCGTACAATAGCCATCACAACCGTCCATGACCGAGGACTCGGCTATTCGAATAGATTTACACTCTGTAGAGGTTGTACACTGTACCCACACCATCCGATTACCCGTCCCTGATCTACACCGATCGTGGGACGAATAATCGGTCAAGACCTTTCGGATGCCTTCTCTGATACAAGTGTCTACCCTTTGAGGTTAATCCCCTCAAAACCGGGACACGCTATATAGTAACCAGCCAACCGGAATGCGTTTTGCACCTCGATGGGTGTGCGCTTTCAATGAGGGGCTAATAGTATTGCGCGGAGGCCCGTAGACCCTTCATTCCTTCTCCCAGTCGATGCTACGCATGGACCGTTGGACATAGAAGCCCCACCCTCTGGGGATTGTCTGCCCATGTAGTAGTGTGAGGCACCTATACCAGATTAGACAAACTTCTAGCCCAGCCCCGTCCCATTCTAGAGTAATGTGGTTGGACGGGTTAATTGCTCAAGCATTAGGAACTATACAACCAGGAGTGTTTTCGTAAACATTTTTCCTCCATCTTTTGTCCACCTTTTTTGTAAAACAAAACCCTTCTCATTTTCCAAACCACTCGGTAGGCCAAGCCTCACCAATGTTTTCTCATCAAACATTTTTGTAAGTCTTTTCCCGGGGTCTTCCCATCCTATACTTTTGCTTAGGCTTAAAACGGGGTCTCCAAGGGGTTATGGTGTTAAACACAATGTACCATACTAAGGGTAGGTAGGTACCATAAAATGGTCTATGCCAAATGGTACTAAGGGGTAATGGTTTGGAGGGCCAAACATTTCCCACATAACATAGTATAGTAAAACAATGCAATTTGCATACACGGGTAGATAAAACATGCATAGGTGAAATAAATGGACAAAGCGTACGAGAAAGAAGGTGGCTTGCCTGTGACCAGCGAGATGTCCCATGACTTCTTTAGAAAACCAGAATACCAATACAATTAATAATAATATAAACCCGATGCTTCCTTCTTCTCGGCGTCACACAATCGCAATTATCGCCGTTATTGAGCATACATGCAAACAAACAACACCACAATCAATACAAGGCATACAAGCATCAAACCATACAGCAAGCAAAGGAAAAAAACATGATATACATGAGTAGGATGTTGGATGATTTGGTTGATAAGATTGGCAAAACATTTGGAGGCATTAGGGAAACGATCCCTTTGGATTTATAGTCTAGGAACTACCTAAGAGAGGGGTTTTTGACCAAGGGCTTGATCTATATGATACCAGTGTATAAAAATGATACCATCAAATAGGTATTGATAAAATGAAGCCAAAAAAGTGGTTTCACTATTTTATCACTTGCCATTGATTTATAATGGATTTTAGAGTGATTAAAATTCTAGTTTTAGGAAATAATTCACCAGGACTGTTCTGGAGTTCCACAAATTATATCCTTGAGTGATTAGATAGTATTTGATGGACTAATTCAAGAGGAGTTGGAATCACCGCAAAACAATTATCAGAATGCCCTTGAGAAATTCCCAAAGACAGTACTGGACGGGATTTTTCGTTTTCATCAGATTAAATTTACAAAAGCTTTTTAGGTTATTCCAAGTACACATGTTAGTTATTTATATTTCCTTTCTGTAGAAATTGGAATCACCCTTTTTGGATTTACAGAACTCAAATGGTGAATTTATTTGTGAAAAAACCATGCACAAAAATGTTTAATTCACCATAATTCAATAAAAGCTCAATAAATCTTGGGCTCCTGGGTTTTTGTACCTATTGGTGTAGAGGTTTACGAGGAGTTAGAGTTAGGTTAAAACATCATTTGGTTTGACCTTGGGAAATTCCTAAAGTCAGAATTGTCTTGTTTTTATTATTTTTGCTACAGGTACACTAGGAAGCAATTTTAGGTGGGACCAGCATGGTATGGTTAATACCTATCAGTACCAATAGGGTTTTATCCATTTGGTTTTACCAAATTCTCTGAAAGCATTTGTTAGTGAAAGAGATACCCTTGGCTAATCTAATTTCTATGATGTATCTATTCAGTATCTTAGTCCAAAACCAAGTCTACATGTTAGAGTGTGGCCATTGGTACTTGGAAAAATATTATCTAAATTTATTTAGGCCCTTTTTATTTTCAAAAATATTTAAACTAGAAGGTCTGTTTTTCTGGATCTGGCAACTGAATAAAAATCAGCATCGGTTTTGGGCCAGCTTTGGGGCTTAATGGGCCACGCTAGGGCAAAACGGCCCACCAGGGCTGATAGCGGGGGCCCGCTGGTCAGCTAGAGGATGCGAGTGAAGGGGTATGGAGGCTCCTGAGCCATCCGATTAGAACGGATCCGATGGCTCAGGGATGTCTTCTAGGTCGCGTCGCAGCGGGGAGACCTAACCCTAGGCGACGGACGGGAGCGATAGCGGTGCTTACGAGGGGGCCCGGGGAAGGCTAGGAGGCGGCGGAGGAGACACGACGCACCCCGGGGAGTCCGACAATGGGAGGCAGCGTGGGGCTCGACGTTGGGAGGTGGCTCGCACGTGGGCGGCCGAGGGGAGCCTCTTCGGAGCTTTCCGACGCGGTCGATAGCGGAGGTCCTGGGCGAAAATAATGGCATGGTCAGATAGAGGAGGAGGAGGGGATCGCTGCAAGGTGAAATGCAGAGGGAGGGAGCAAGAGGAGGGAGAGCTATGCTCAAATCTTGTCCATGGCCGAGAGGCTTCTTTATCTCTCTCTCTTGGGCCGAACAGAGCAAGGGAGAGAGAAGGGGCTAGTGGGGGAGGGGAGTGCGAGTGGTAGAGGGGAAATGAGGTGAGAAGAGGGGCTGGTGGGGCTCTGCCCTCTTATACCATGGGTCAAAGCTTTACCATGGAATATGTCCATGGGGAGAAGGGGGAGGGCAAAATCAGGGGCTGGTTTGTTGTGGGCTGTGGGCTGTGGGAGAGAGGGTAGAGAGGTTTTCTGGTCGTGGTAGGGGACAGAGAGGGGAGTGGCTGCCCTAGGCAATTGAATAAGCAAGATATGCAAGATCTTTGGTCTCTCCTCCACCAAACACAAAGGACAAGGGTGTGGGGGTGGAGCTACAGTGCATTTCGACCAGAGGTGATGGAGTAGTGCTGTGCAAGATTTTCTTGATCCCTTGGAGATTGTTTGGTTGTGATTTAGTTCAAGTTGGGTTGTCTTGCAAATTTTGATCAAAAGGATGCTTGTGAAGTAGTTTGAAAATTTTGCATTGGGAAAAATGTGGAAATGGTACTAGTGGATAGATCAGGTCAAATAATCTCTTCATGATTTAAATGGGATTTTTCTAAAGATTATAAGCCCCTTTAAAAGCATTTATTCAAAAAGTGCAGAATTAGATTATGGAAGCTAATGTAGTATTTTTTACATTATACAAGGTTTCTTTTTGATGTGATATGGTCCTAAATACCATATTACACATTGGAGAATTTTATTGGAATTTATTAGGGTGGAAAGGTATTTCTAAGGAATTATTTCTTATTTCTGCCATTTAAGAAAAAAAAAGGAAAAAAGAATTAATAAGGAGTCCCAAAAAATATTTATTTTTGAGTTTGAAAGATGGGATATGATAAATAGGCATGAAAAGTGTCTTGAGATGGCAAGGTGATTTGGATAAAAACAAACTTGCCTTTATATATAAGGATTTGAGAATTTGGTAAGTACAGGAAATTAAATAGTTTAATAATCCAAATAATTGTGGGAAATTATTTGGGGTTGCTTATCTCGAAGGTAGATGATGTAACTTGATGTATGCATCAAATTGAACCTTGATTTTTGAAGAAATGTGGTGAAAAGGATGGAAACTAGATTTGGGAGGATCTAGGGTTTGGTTATTTTGTTGCCACCTAAACAAGGTTGGAAGAGGAAGCTCAGAGCTCACCTTGGTACAAGGGGTATATGGATGGATAGACCAAGTCATATAGATGATCATGGAAGCATGAGTTGGTCTTGGTTGTATTTGATATGGTCTAGAAGAGATGGCAAACTTTGTTGAAAATAAGGCTGCCATAGCAGATACATCAGGTAGCCTCCTAAACCATGTGGGTTTAAGAAGCACAAAGCTTAAATGGGAACAAGGGAAGTGGGGGTTGATAGACCATGGTTAGTATATCATAACCATGCAAAGATTTGTTCAAGGGGAGGTGGCATATATATGTGAGATTCTAACAAAGTAGGCAAGATGATAAGATTTGCAGAAAAGATTATTATCTTGACTACAAAACCATCATGGATGAGTGGGAACTAGAAGGTTTTAGCAAAGGTAAAGAATGGGCTTTGTTAGTACTAAAGATTTACTACAATATCGTTCAAGTACATTCTCAAGAATGCACATAGGTTGGAAAAGGTAGATCTCCAAAAATTGAATCTAGATAAGAATTCCAGACTTAGCCATTTTTGCAGATTTAGGGTTTTAGGCTAGAGTGCAAGTTGAGATGATTTTGAGAGGATGCTAAGTTCCAAAATCATGATCAAGGAGCTGATGTTGAAGTGTTAACTAAGTAGATAGGGTTCATGCTTAGATTGGGTCTTCATTGAGTTGGAACTATTAGAAGGGATTATCCCTGGATTGATCTGATTAGGAGGGGTGATGATCACCTTAATGGCTTAGGATAGATCCAGACTTGAATGCTTGATATGAGATTGATGATCACAAGCATAGATTGGGTCCTAAAGGATGAGCTACTAGATTAGCTCACTCTAGTTCCTAAGCAAACTAGGGTTACCATCAAACCTAGCTTGAGGTAAGGTTGGGTATTTTGAGCTGGGTGTATTTTGAAGTAAGATAAGGATCATCTTGGTATTACTACCAAGATTGGGAATAAAAAGGTTTTAATAAAGGTTTTGGAAAAACTAGGGATAAGAGTAGTTGAAGGTTCTGTCTTGAAACCATAAGGAGATAATATATAGGTCTCCATAGTTTTGTTAATAAAAACTAGCAAAGTATTTGGTTGTGTCAAATTCATCTTGGCTCAGGTTTTGAAATGCCAGAACATTTGAGAATATGAAAGGTGAGCCAAGACATCTCTTTTGCAAAATAGCTTTTTTAAACTAGTGTTGAGATGAGGAGGACATAGCTAATACACTAACAGTTGCTTGAGCGCAAGCAATCAAGTAAGCACGCAATGCAAGAAAAAGTTTTTGTTCCCCCCTGGTTTTTGCCTTTTAGACAACTAATCAGGGTTGCTGAAATTGGGATGTTACATAATCAGAGTCTATACAAGCACATATATGGTGAGTGCTCCATCAACATATTTTTATCAGTTCCCTAACATGTATCCAAGAGTAGAACCAGTAATTGAGGATATTAGTTAGCAACTTAGCATGAGGCTACAACCTGCGGCACGCGAAAAGATTACCAGCTGGAAAACGATCACATGCAAGTGTACACTCGGTGATTGAAATGCAAGTGTACACTCGGTGATTGAACGCTGGCCAGCTATTTGTCGTTTGCTCCTGGGACGCAAGTTTCTCTTGGCATGCATGGAGGCTCTATAACTCATGAATCAAACAAAAAATCCACCGGTATGGTGCCTATTGTAACCCACCCTTACACGAGAGATAAAAGGAGGAGTACATCTACTGTACAATATAAGAGTAACTCTAGAAAGCCAAAAAACGATTAGAGGAGAAAAAATTTCCGTTTACTCCTCTAAACCACCTATAGCCAAAGCCCTATCAGCGTTAAAGGAGTAAAAATTCGAGACCGGCCCCCAAAATCGGTTGCGTCTCTCTCATATTTGGACATCACTGAGGCGGGTGAGCAAAACTTTCAACACCACTTTCTCCCGCCGGGCCGCCGACCCTTCCCGCGCAATCTTGCCGGCGTTCACCCCCGGCGCCACCATCGGCCCTGATTCCGGTCGGGATGGACCCGCGAGCCCTGTACGCATCCCCGCCGGCTCTACGCCGCCGGAATCGACCGGCATCGTGGTTCCTTTGCCACGGAAGAGGTTGGGCAACACCGGCGTGGTTCAGGCCATCGTGGCGGCGGGGATGGACACTGGGACTGCGGGGCGACCTCCTATAGCTCCGGGGGTGAGCAGACCATGGGCACGCAAGATACACCGGCCATGCAGGCCCTCTCCAAGGCGACAACGAAGAAGCGGCAGAAGAAGGCCACGGGGTCGACGCCGACGCCTGCAGCTCTTCCGGCAGCTCGCAAGCCAGCAGCTACCACGCCTGCGCCCCATCCAGAAGCCCACAACGATGTTGCAGCACGCGTCCGAGCCCCTATCCACGAGGTGCTCAACGAAATATCGCAGCCAAGGTAAAGATTAAAATTTTGGTTACACACTTGTCTCGGCTGAATTCATGCTCACAAATTGGGCACAATTGATGTTTGTTGGTCAATGTAGTGCAACCTAAATGTGTGTAGCCGAGTTCATGACACAATTGGACCTTGTCCATGTGGTGAGCCTCAACGATTTCAACTATGATATTGATTATGAGGAGGTACAATAGGAGGTAGAGGAAGAAGAGGAGGAGGTAGAGGAATAAGAGGCCGAGGTGCCGGCCACCGAAGAAGAACAAGATGAATATGAGGTGGAGGATGGAGAAGTGGAGGTGGAGGAGGACCCGGTGATCACACAAACCTCTCAATCCAACAAGACAAGATCGGCCAACTACAACGAAAAAGAAGACATTCCTTTGTGCCTCTCATGGAAGAATGTGTCGCTTGATGCAACGATAGGCACCGATCAATCCAAGGATAAGTTTTGGGGGAAGATCGAGGACTATTACTACAAGACCGTCACGGTTCCATCGAACCGCACACAAGGATCGCTTGGACACCGTTGGGGCACTATCCTTGCGCAAATGATGGGCAAAGTTGGCCACCGAGGAGAGGAGGGTTGAACTAGAGGCACAAATGATGTAAAAATAGAAGAACATTGAAGATCAAAAGCTCAAACTTGAGTTTGAGAAGATAGCAAGGGAGCAGGAGCAATCCGAGCGCAACATCATGTTCATGAACCCCAGAGTCTATGGATGTCACGGCTAGAGCTTTCTGGGAGTACACTCACAATAAGATCATGGTTCAATCTATTGGTCTTGATCTTGGTGATGTTGCCAATGGTGGCAATGGAGGTGGTGGCATCGGTGGCAATGGAGATGGTGGCATTGGAAACAATGGATGTGGCGGCATTGGAGGTGTTTGATGATGGCATTTGGTAAGCGGTGATGCCCACAACATATGAACTTGTTATGTTGTGCTTTTTGGATCGAACTTGATCATTGTGGTGCATTTGGATGAGCACTGCAGTTGTTTTAATTTGATTTGATGAACATTTTAGTCTATTTGTAATGGATTCATAAGTAGTTGCTAGTGCTCGAATTTGAACCATTTGAAAGTTTCATTCATATGTGATGCAATGATCTCAATGCTACGTGGTTTAGTTTGAAAATTGAGAAAAAAATTGAAGGATCTAAATATAGGGGATCGACTATAGTCGGCCACCGTTTAGTAGAGCAATTTTTTGCTCATCTAGTTTAGGAGGCCGGATAGAAGGCTAAGGTTTAGGGGATCGTCTAAAGTTGCTCTAACAGACTAAACGCTCGTGCCGAGAGAGCCGTGCATACAGGACGGCTGGAAGCAGTCGTGTGCGGCGCTGGACTTTTTGTGGTGTAGGAGCGCGAGAGCTTATGGTGGCATTCCAATGGAAAGCAGAAGTAGGTTAAGAAGAGTTGCGATGACCTCTGTTATTTCAGCAAAGCAATGCCTGCTAACTCGGGCAATTAGCACAAGAGTGCAGGATTGTTCCGAAGCAGGAATGCACGGTCACAACACAAGAGAGCTCCATAATCCCAATGCCTCACAAGCCCACAACAATCATGTACTGACATAACACACAAGGAATAGTCATCCCATACCTCAGTCTGGTAAATTTTGCTTCTTCGCCACTGCTCTTTTATAGACTGAAAGGTACTCTCGAGCAATTGTCGAGGACCCATGTGGTGCAGGTTGAAGTCATTATGTAGGAACTACTAGCTGTCATCCAAGCCTACATTTTAAGCATCTTGCAATAAAATGCAGCTGAAAATCCATCCAATTTCTAGGATGTAAATACCCTTTCTGGCCACGCATAAATGGTATGAACCATAAGCCCTCGGTCTGACCTCGATTGTGTTATCGAGAACAGACAGGACAATCTGCCCTACTGTTGGGCCAGAAGCAAAAACTGGTGTTTATGATGTCCCTGAACTGCGGTAACATGAACATACACGATAGCCGAGATCAGAATTCACCAAGAATTTAGGACCCAGCCTGACATAAGACAACACATGATGTAAAAGGATCTTGGACTATACTCAACCTTCATTTGTTCCGGAAGGTCCACAGCCTCAGAGAAATATTTACTGATCGAGATGCCGAGGAACAAGGGTAGTCGAATACTGTACATGACAACATGTTACTTATGGAGTTACTAATAAATACAAACTTCCCAAACGAGACTCCCGCTGCAGCTGTAATCAGCAAAAAACCATAATTACGAAGTTATGTAACATAACTATATATAAAACCCAAAATGGAGGTTCAGACTCACCTGTGATACCAAATAAGATGCAGCGAAGAAGACCCTGTCGCGTGTCCCCCAGGGCACCGCCAGGGCGACTCCATCGCCCCTCCTCTAGCCCCACCGACCATGTGCCTCTAGCCGTCGCTGCCGCCGGCCCTCGCCTCAGTGGCGGCGGGCCGAACCGATGAAGGAGGCCTTGGAGTGGTGGTTGCCGTTCACGGACGCCGGGGTTGCTGGGGCAGAATGGGCCGGCGTGTCAGCGTGCTGCGGCCAGGGCGGCGCCCTTGGACGGGGAGGTGGCAGAGCTCCTCATAGGTGGCGCTTGACCGGTGGTGGGGGTTGGGATTTGGGTCGGCAAGGTACAAACCTTAGATCTTTGATCCGGGTGGTTCTCTCTGCCGTCTCCACATGTCCTCCTCACCGTGTCACAACCGGATATGGTGGAGAAACGACCCTACGCTGCCGCCTCCTTGTGTGCCACTGGACATGGCCATCAATTGGGCTCGGTGAGGCATATCCTGCAGGTTGCTGGCTAGTGGCGTGGGGCCTTCCGGTCTAGCTTCGAATAAAGTGTGTCTAGTCCTAGAATCCCTCTTATGCTAAGACTAGGATCTACTTGATGTCGGTTTTCCTACCTTTAATTGGAGTGTCGAGTTCCGAAAGTCATTGCTGGTGAACTCCAATGGACAGCATGCCAGTGTTCGCAGGGCTGGATGGGTTTCGGTCGCGCGTAACCATTTTTTCTGACCATTTGGTTTCAAAGGGATATATGTGAAGCTTTGCAGTATGTTGCCATCAAGGACATGTCTTTAGTCCCATGGTGAAGTCAGTCGTGGAGAATGACATGGAAACCAATGTTTGTGACTGGTAATGGTGGTTTGAATCCTGGTGGTGATGAGATTTGGCTTGGTGTTCTAGGTCTTGGAGCAAGGACACCGTAAAGTGGGGGTGACAGTATAGGATGAATCTATTGTTCAAACTTGTAGGATGAAAATCCAAGGCGTGGCCTTAATTGGTTGTGTCTAGCAATGGACTTGTTGAAGGTATTGTTTTGTGAGCGTGGACTTTCTTCATGGTTTTTTTGAACTTGTTAACTGGGCCTAGAAGACCCCAGAAGCTGCAGGAGAGAACACGTGGCAGGTACAAATTGAAGAGGCCCTTTGCGAAAAGCACCCTAGCTAGGCTAGACAAAACAGAACAGGGCCTCCCATATACAAAAAACACCCTAGGACTAAAAAATAAAAAGCAATCAAGTCCTATGGCGCCTCCACCACCAATCTCCAGCGACCTCTAGACAATGGCGAGGTCATGGGAAACTCTTGCTCGTGACGCTCCACAGTCCGGAGAAGAAGCTAAGTCGCTGGCCATCTTGCGGTCAACGGGGACGAACCACTTGTTGACGGCGAGCTGTTGAGCCCCGACACTGAGCTTCGAAGAAGGGCCTCCAATGGAGGTAAGAACCCCTAGTCGCCTTTTGACAAGAAGAAGCAGCAGCCCGGCAGCCTCGCCGCTGCCAATGGGCCACTGCGAAGAACTTTTGGGCACAACTTCAACTTTCCTCGTCTTCATCTTCGACACCAACTTCTTCGCCCTTCCATCCCTCGCCGCCATGGCCGGCAAAGAGAAGATCGAAGAAGCAGGCACCATCGACGCATCCGAAGGAACCTCGAGCTTTATGGCTGAGCCGCAGCATCGACCCAAAACACCCCAATCTCCAACCACTGGATCTTGGGGAGGAAGGAAGATCTGCAACCTCCCAGCGCCGCTCGCCTACACACATGAGTAACTCGGAGGAGACATGCGTGGATGGCTCCCCACAAACCCTGGCTCACTCCCCCCGCCTGCACGGCCGACCGGAGTAGGCTTCAGATCTGGGAGAAAATCCAGGCCCCGAAAACCCCAAACAACTTTATGGAAGATGGCGATGCTCATCGTCGACGCTCCCCATCCACCGAGGATAAGGAGGAGAAAAACGAGGAACCCTGGATCACTGGAGATCTTGCTGCAGAGATCTCCAGTGCCGCCGCTAACTACGGGCACGCAGCCCACACCCGACACGAAGTCACTACACCTACTCCTAAACCTAAATACTCCGGGACCACATCTCGTCCAACTCCGGCAGGATAATCTGGTGGAGTGGAGCCCAGAAGGGCCTGGCCTGCCGTTGGGCACACTCAGAGACTAGGAAGCGAATGAGAGAGAGCGAAGCGGTGGGGTGTTGTATGGGTGAAAACCCATGATCGATGATCAAGGCGATGACGGCGCTTGTGCACAGTTTTCTTATTGTAGGCCTCACTTTTGGAAACGTTGGATTTCTAGTGCTGTCCTGGTGGTGTTTGGTCCACTAATGTAAGACATAGATCTCTGTAGCGGGACCATTTTTTCTGTAATTCTTGTTTTCTTTTTTTGGCTATGTGCATACGGTATTGTGTTGTTGCAGAGGGTAGGTTAATTGATATCTCGTGATGTTAATATATGCTTCTTTAGAAAGTTGGAATCATTGGCAGTGTAATTGAAGGAAAGAAAGTCTTAGATTTTTCATAAAGAAAAAAGTTTTATAACCTGACCAAGAATATATATTTCAGGGGACTATAAAGTTGTCGACTATTGGTATCACCGAAGTTGATACGTGGATCACTCTCATGGTGTCGACTATTGTTTATCCAAGTAACCCAATGCTATCAGGGTAGAGAATAGTAATACTCTCTATTGACAAGGCACTACAGGAAACTTGTGTCTTCGGAAACAATACAATGTGCCTGATATACTATTGTTATCAAGTTATTGGCTACATTACTATAACTTGCCAGTTAGGTTCTTGCTACTCGTGCTTAATGGCTGTGTGCATCCTTAGTTGGTGCAGAGACCGGGGAAGTGAAATCCTTCTTCCATTTTAGAATTATTTGATCTGGCATTATTTGTCCATGGTTATTAACAAAGCCGATTTGTTACCCCCTGCAAAGCCATGCTGGCGGGCTCCCGTTTCGCCGCCCTCTATGATGATGAGGCGGCAGAGCACGTCGCCGTAAGGGTTGCGTAGGAGGCCATCGCAGAGGAGCCGTGGACCAGGGTGCAGCCTCGCAAGTTCAGATCCCAAAAGGTTACCCTACCCAAGAATCGAGGTTTTGGGAGAAACGGGCGCCGAGAATTCGTCCTGATGCAGGTTCGTGCTCTGATGCTGGGCGTTCGTCGCCGTTGATCATGGATGTGGGTGGAAGAGCAAGATCGGTGTCTCCAGGGGTTTCGGATCGGGAGGTGGTGCGTCCTAGGTGTTCCTCTTCATCGCCGTCCCGTTTGCGGTTGGCCAGGCTGCCACCTCGGATGGGTCCTTGGAGGAGACCGCTTCCAGGCCGATGATCCACTCCGCCCCGGTGTTTTGCGACTTCTTCGGCCGGGCGAATCTCACGCTTGGTCTTGCGTCGGTTCCGGAGCGGCTGGAGCTGGATTCGCGTGCGGCTTCAGCGGGATCTTTGGATCCGGGTGGGTCCCAGCAGCAGGCGAACCAGGACAGGGGCGTTTTGGACTGGTTTTTCACGCGGCATAGGTCACGCCCGCGTCTATCTCGACCTAACGCATATCCTTCGCAAAGTCGTGCCACCTTGCCCTTCTCCGACTCTCCGCCTACACTGCTCATCGCTGAACCGCTCTCTACCTCGGGGTTGTTTAGATCCTTCGCTGAGGTTGCGGCGGCTTCATCTCCGGCCTCCATGTTAGGTCACCCTGTTTCTGCAACCTGGGGGTCAGTTTCCCAAGCATGTTTTCCACCCGATCGTCCCGCCGCATCAGTTCCAATTCCCGCATGGACAACAGCAGATGGTGTTTCCTCACGCTCAGGCTGCAGCTGCCAATCCGGTGAGGAACAAGAGGAAGAAAAAGAAAGCACCTGCGACTTCTTCTCAGGTTCCTCTAGGGCCGGTGCAACCACAATATCAGCATTTTCAGCCACCGCTCATGCCACCTCCGGCTGGTCCTACTCATGCTCCACCTATTGCGAGCATGCCATTTCTTTCTGGTCCACTTTATGCTCCTCCGATGGTTGTTAGTACGCCAGCTCCTTCTGCTAAAATATTCCTTAGGATGGAGGGATTGCTAATGATCAGGCAAAGCCTAAGAAGTCTGTCAAGTGTTGGAAATGTTCCGTGGACACACATGCATCTAAGAATTGTCCGGTACAAAACTATGATACATCGGAAATGTATCTATAATTTTTTATGTTCCATGCTTGTTTAGTATCTAATTTATTTTGCTTTGTCTACGCTTTAAGGTGTTTTTATATGTTTTCTGGTACTAACCTATTAACAAGATGCCACAGTGCCAGTTGCATGTTTTCTTCTGTTTTTAGTTCCAGAAAAGGCAGAAAATCAATATTCTCAGAATTGGACAGAACAAAAGCCAAAGTCAATATTTTACCGTGGGGGGACACAAAGCCAGAGTACGAGACAGAGAAGAGCCACCAGGGGGCCACACCCCTGGCCGCGCGGCCTGGGTGGGCCCGCGCCAGGGGGTATGGCCGCCCTGGGTGCCCCCTGCCTCGCGTCTTCTCCTATAAAGATTCCCCGATACCTAAACCCTAAGTACCCGATCAATCTTCCACGAAACAGTCCATAGCCGCCGCATCCATCGTCCCTAGATCGGGGGGATCTGAAGTTCTTTCCGGCACCATGCCGGAGGGGAGATCATCCCGGAGGCCTTCTTCTTCATCATGCCAGCCTCCGGTATGAAGCGTGAGTAGTTCCACCTTGGACTACGGGTCCATGTAAAATCTAGATGGTTGTATCTCCTCCGTTGTGCTACCATGTTTAGATCATGTGAGCTCCGTTCATGATCAAGATCATCTATTTGTAATCATGCATGTTGTGTTTGCGGGGATCCGATGGATATTGAGATTACTATGTCAGATTGATTAATGGTTTTGTCTTATTGATTCTATCATGTCTGTGTTGTTTGAGATCTTGCATGCTCTCTATTTCTAGTAACTATCTTGCCAAGTAGATTCTAGTGACTCAAAGAGGGGGTATTTATGCTCGATAGTGGGTTCATGCCTCTATTAAATCTAAGGGAAGTGACATAAATCTCTAAGTTTGTAGATGTGTTGTTGCTATTAGGGAGAAAACAACGGTCTCTTGTTCATGGAACAAGTGGATTGTTTACCTTACACACTTTGCTTAAAGTTGTTATCCGTTGCTTGCAACTTAATACTGTAGGGGGTTCGGATGATACCCTGAAGGTGGATTACTATTCATAGATGAAGTTGGATGGCGGTCTATATATCTTGTTGTATTGCTTAATAAAATCTCATAAGATCATGAATGTCTAGTATTGCACTGTTATGCCTTGCTTAGTCCTGTCAATTGACATGATGTAATTTGTTTACCCAGCATGCCATGTTTGTTTATCTTAAGGAGAACACCTCTAGTGAACTATGGACCCCCCTCCAGTCCAATCTTTACCATTGATACATCTTCCACTGTTACTGTTTACCTTTCTGCAAACCACCATTACCTTCCACACCATATAGTTAATCCCTTGTTTTCAGCAAACCGGTGAGATTGACAACTTCATTGTTCGTTGGGGGAAAGTCTTGAGTTTGTGTTGTGCAGGTTTGCAAGTTGATAGAAACACCTTTGAGTCGTTTCCTTCCTCCTTCTGGTTCGATAACATTGGTTTCTTACTGAGGGAATAACTTGCTGATGTACTCATCATACCTTCCTTTTGGGGTCTCCCAACGAAGCTCTATAGTGATCTGAGCCGCATCAAGATTTTTCTGGCGCAGTTGTCGGGGAGGTAAGGTAAAAGGTACTCATATCCTCTTGGTGTGTGAGTGCTCGAAGTTATTTCCTTTAGATTCTGCAATTTTGTCTTTTTGTTTCTTGTTTTTGTTTTCACGAGTTAGGCTTAATGGAAAATAACAACAAAATTAGAGAACTTTATAGTATTTATCTTGATTTAGGACATGAAGTGTTTGAAGAGAAAATTAAAAAACCTATGGAACTTCATTTGCATGATAATAGCAATGTTATTAGTATGAATTATTTTAACACCATAATTGCTAATGCTATGGAAACATCTAAGCTTGGGGAAGCTAGCTTTTATGAAAAAAATCTTTTTAGTCCCCCAAGCATGGAGGAGAAAATTTACTTTGATGATACTATACCTCCAATATATGATGATTAAAATGATGAATATGATATTTTTAGTCCACCTACTATTGAGGAGAAAATTAATTATGATTACAATATGCCTCCTATATTTGATGATTATGGTGATGAGAATAACAATGATAGCTATTTTGTTGAATTTTCTCCCACTATAATTAATAAGAATGACTATGCTTATGTGGAGAGTAATAATTATTTTATGCATGTGGCTCATGATAAGAATATTTTATGTGATAGTTATATTGTTAATTTTATTCATGTTGCTACTGAAAGTTATTATGAGAGAGGGAAACATGGTCTCATGTATCTCAAAAATATTAAGTTTCCCCTCTTTATGTTGAAAGTTTTGAAGTTGCACTTGTTTTGCTTTCCTATGTTTGTTGCTTTGTGCTTTTATGACTTATTTCTTTACAAGATTCCTATGCATAGGAAGTGGGTTAGACTTAAATGTGTTTTGAATTTGCTTCTTAATGCTCTCTTTTACTTCAATTCATATTTCTTATGTGAGCGTCTTCTCAAACTTTCTATGCCTAACTTAAAGGTGTTAAAGAAAAGTACTTGGGAGATAACTGATACGTCCAAAACGTATCTACTTCCCCGAACACTTTTGCTATTGTTTCTCTAAACTTGTGTGATTTGGATACAACTAACACGGACTAACGCTATTTTCAGCAGAATTACCTTGGTGTCTAGTTTTTGTGCAGAAAATCAACTATCAGGAAAATCCCGGAAAATATGCCAAAAATTATATTTCACCAGAAGATCCACGGAGCCAGAAGACGAAACGGAGTGGAGGCCTGGGGGGCCCACACCCCTGCCAGGCGCGGGTGGGCCCTGCCCCGCGCCTAGGGGGTGCGGCCACCGAGGCACCCCCTCGGGCTCCCTCAGCACCTATAAGTTGCCCCTTGACCTAAAAACCTTGGGGGGTTCGAAGTTTTCCAGAGAATAGTTCCGCTCCGCCGTCACCATCAGAAACCAAGATTCGGATCCAGAAACTCCATTCTGGCACCCTGTCGGGATGGGGAATTTGGGGAGGATCATCGCCATCATCATCACCAACGCCTCTCCATCAACCATCGATGTTTCCCTCATCCATCAGTGAGTAATCTCCCTCTATAGGCTTGGGGATGGTAGGAATTGGATAAGTTCTATCATGTAATCGAATAAGATTGTTAGGGCATAGTGCCTAGTATCTCTATTAGTGCTATTTGACTTTGTTGCAACTTGTTGTGCTTAATGATTGTCACTAGGGCTCGAGTGCCATGATCTCAGATCTGATCTTATTATTGAATCATTATGATAGTATTGTTTGTGGTCTTATCTGCAAGTTGTGTACACATATCATTGTCCAGATCCAAAGGCCTCGAAGTGACAATAATTGGGACAACCAGAGGGGATGGCTGTGGTGTGAGGATCACATGTGTTCACGTAGTGTTAATGCTTTGCTCCGGTGCTCTATTAAAAGGAGCACCTTGATTTCCAGTAGTTCCCTAGAGGCCCCGCTGCCATGGGCTGGCTGGACAGAAGATGTTGTGCAAGTTCTTATTGCGAGCACGTATGACTATATATAGAGCAGATGTCTAGGATTGTTTAGTACTTGGATGCTTGTTATTATTTATCTGCAATGCCCTAGATTTTGAAGTTACATGTTTAGACTCGTCCATGCAACGCCCGTCCGTCCATCCCTATGCCTACCGCACTCGAATCCCACTGTTTACTGTTACTATTGCTCATGTTTCACTTTTGGTGTTTCTTTGTTGTTTTTACTAACAAACTGTTGCTACTGATAAACTTTTGTGAGAAGGTGCAGCTGAATTGACAACTCAGTTGTTAAGGCTTGCAAGTATTCTTTGGCTTCCCTTGTGTCGAATCAATAAATTGGGTAATACTATCCGCGAAGACTGTTGCGATCCCCTATACTTGCGGGTCATTAATAACCCAATAGTTTTATTTAGTCTTGGAAGTTATTACTTCTGTAATAACCTCTCCTTATCCTTTTTGTTTGATTTTTGTGCCAAGAATAACCTCTAATGAGAGAGAACTAAGATTTGGGGAAGTTGCTTTCCCGATTTAGTTGTAATTTTCTGAATAAATCCCCCAGGTTGTTAGCTAACTTTTGTTAGTTCAACACTTTTTGATTTGAGCAACAGAAGGTCTTCGAAAAAATCGGTTTTTACCTGCTAGTCTGTTTTGATAGATTTCTGCCATTATTTGCATTTGCCTCTTATCGATTTATTTTTGAGTTCTCTTTGGTGAATTGAGATTTTTGAAGGAATTCCTATAGTAGCTTGTGTTTTTAATGAAAGTTTTGTTGTTTTAATACTAAACCCCAAAGGTTTATTATCTTTTGAATGCCCTAATGTTGCTAATGAAGATTGTGTGAAGTTTTGTATGAACGAAAATTTTCAGGTGTAAGGGAAGAATGATGTAATGAGATGAATAATGGACAAAAGATCAAGCTTGGGGATGCCACCCCATGTCACCCCAAGAAATCTTCAAGAGGTACAAGCGTCAAAGCTTGGCGATGCCCAAGGCATCCCCTTCTTCATCAATAAAAAATCTCAAGTCTTTCTAGACACTTCGTTTTTATTATTTCATGCACAATTATGTTGTTCTTGGAGCGTCCTAGTTTTCGTTTTTGGTTTTTGTTAGTTTATTTTGTTTGAATAAGTTAGTTGGATCCTAGCACACTTATTTTAGAGAGAGAAACGCTCCGCTTTCATTGTTTAGAACACTCTAGTTTTCATTCTTATTGTCTTGTGAGTGTTCTCTTTTGCTAGCACTGTGTTTAGCCTTAGTTTTCTTGTACTTTCAGCTTAGAACTTTTTAGTTATTCTTTTTGGATTTGTGAGACATGCTCACTGGTCTTTATTGATTATTATCTTTGTGAGTTGTTTAAGTTGATTGGTGTTGGAAAAGAGTAGAAAGTTTCATGCTTATAGTGGTACAAAAGTGAGGTTGCTTTCACTATGGCTTAGACTTTATCATGTCATGATAGATGTTGTTTTGACCTTATGCTTAGTGATTATTGCTGTAGCATGACTTGTTCCAAATAATTGAGATTGCTTAATGTGCCTTGAAGGAATCATGCGTTGTTTTAGCATACAAAAGCATAGTATTCCAGTATTCTCCTTTGATGCTTTGTTTGGGTTGACTTGGCACATGCTCACACCATGTTATGACTATGAACCATAGCCTCTATGATCATTTAGTCCTTGACTTGTAGTACCACTTTATGCTTTGATTAGTAATGTTTTGTCGCTCTGCATGATTATGGCCATTATTGCTCTCTTAGTTGGTCGCTCCCAGTCTTTTGCTAGCCTCCACTTGTATGAGTAAGCTCTACTCATGCATCCAACTCCCAAGAAACCAAGTTATTGCAAAGTGTCCACTATAAATTCGTATGCATGGTGTGTTACACCATTCCAATTATATTCTTGTGTTACACCATTCCAATTATATTGCCAAGTGGGCCGTTGAGATCGGCGTCCAAAACATCAAATACGAGCCGCGAAAAGCGATCAAGTCGCAGGCCCTAGCGGAATTCATCGCCGACTGGGAAGAGGCCCAGCAGCCAGAGAAGCTGCCATACCTCCATTACTGGAGCCTGCACTTCGACGGTTCAAAGAACGCGGACGGCGCAGGTGCAGGGATCGTGCTAACTTCGCCAAAAGGCGACAAGCTCCGCTACGTCCTCTGCCCCGACTTCACACCCTGCACCAACAACATGGCCGAGTACGAGGCCTTACTCCACGGCATGCGAGCAGCCAAGGAGATGAATGTCAATCGCTTACGCTGCTACGGCGACTCTGACCTCGTCGCAGGGCAAGTCGCTGGCACCTGCGATGCCGTATCCCCCACCATGGCGGCATACCGCCAAGCGGTGGACAAGTTGGGCGGACACTTCACCGGCTACTCCGTCGAGTGGATCGACAGGAGGAAGAACGAGGAGGCCGACGCACTCTCTCGCATCGGGTCGGCTCGACTCGCACCACCCGCTGGCGTCTTCCTCGACACGATCACCAAGCCGTCAGTCTCTCCCCCAAGAGAGATCGACATCGGAGTCCCGCTCCAACCAGAGGCAGCCCTGGTCGCACTCGTCAACGAGCCAGACGACTGGACCAGGCCCTACATCGCCTACCTGGAAGCCGGCACCTTGCCGGCAGACGAGACAGAAGCTCGGATGGTCGCCCGTCGATGCAAGTCCTACGCCATCATCGACGGCGAGCTCCACAAACGCAGTGTCACTGGCGTGTTCCAACGCTGCGTCCAACCCGCCGAAGGACGCAAGATTCTCCACGACATCCACTCCGGCGACTGCGGCCACCACGCCGACGCCCGCTCTCTGGTCGCCAAGGCCATGCGACATGGCTTCTACTGGCCCACCGCCCACGCCAATGCTGTGGACATCGTCCAGCGGTGCGCCGGGTGCTAGAAGTACGCCAACCAGACGCACGTGCCGAGCTCAGCGCTCAAAACAATCCCCATCACCTGGCCATTCGCTGTGTGGGGCATGGACATGGTAGGCCCCTTCAAGAAGACCCCTTCCGGCTACACCCACCTGCTAGTCGCAGTCGACAAATTCACAAAGTGGGTGGAGGCCAAGCCAGTTCAGAAATGCGACGGGAAGACCGCCACCAAGTTCCTACGCGAGCTCATATATCGCTACGGGTTCCCAAACAGCATCATCACGGACAATGGCACCAACTTCGCCAAAGGAGCCATGGCTGAATTCTGCGAAGAGCACCACATCCGGCTCGACCTCGCGTCGGTCGCCCACCCAGAATCCAACGGCCAGGCAGAACGGGCCAACCAAAGCATCCTCCACGGCCTAAAGCCGCGACTCCAAGTACCACTCGAGCGCACCGCCGGGTGCTAGGTCGAGGAGCTACCCTCCGTCATCTGGGGCATCCATACCTCGGTTAACAGGTCGACAGGATTCACCCCCTTCTTCATGGTGTACGGCGCCGAGGCAGTCATGCCCACCGATCTCGAGCACGACTCGCCACGGGTTGTCCACTACACGGAGGCTGCAAATGAACTCGCGCGCCAAGACGGAGTCGACCAGCTCGACGAGGCACGCGACCTGGCTCGGTCCCGCACCGCCATCTACCAGCAGGGACTCCACCGCTATCACAGCCGGCGGGTGAAAACTCGCACCTTCCAAGAAGGCGACCTGGTGTTACGCCTCATCCAGGACAAGAAGGGCATGCACAAGCTCTCCCCTCCGTGGGAAGGGCCATTCGCCATTGGTCGAGTACTCGGCAACGACGCCTACTACCTCATCGACGTCCGCGGGGACGGCGAACTCGACATCAAGCAACCATGGAATGTAAACCTCCTACGGAAGTTCTACGCCTAGAACCCCACATATGTACTCTCCAGTCGCTATGAAATAAAAAGAAACGGTTACCGCAAATTGCGCCTACTCTCCATGTCTTGTGCCACTCGCACTCGTAATAACAGCGATACGCTAACCGCAGAAGTCAACCTTTGGTACAGCGATCGGCACGGCTAAGTAGTGCGGTGCAAGAGCACTGAGTCACCTCAGGTCTTGCATCGTCCATGAAAAACGCCTACCCGGAGCCCCATCGGAGTCGCCTAGCTCGACTGGTTCTACGAACCAAGACAACTGCCTTCGCTTCTTACAGCGACCATGGTCCTCCGCATCCTTGGCATAGCGACTCGAACGGCTAAGTACCACGCTCGGGGACTGAAGACCAGTTCATTGCGAGTGGTCCGGGAAAATGCTAAGTAGGAGAGCATGCCCAGGATCTCGCCACGCGACTGACCCCACGGGCCAGGCAGGAGTGACGCGCTCAAACTAACGCGCTAAGTCCTCAACCACCCTCGAGTCGCGCCTAGAACAACCAAGTACCACGCTCGGGGACTCGGCCACCCGACCTCGTTCGCGCAAGGGAAAACTGCAAAGTACAGAGCACTCAAGGGAGTCGCCTAGCGACTGGCTCTCCGAGCCCGGGCGAGTCGACCATAATGACAAAACACATAAAAACAACAAAAATATCACATACGAGGTAAACCCCACAAAAGGGCGGACGCGCTCGGGGACTCGTTCAAACATCAATCACAAACACATGACAAATACCAAAATAGACACGATGTATCATTCGATTGCATGTCGCATTGTCTCATGTTACAAAATATGCCCGCATGGCAGACCTGCTGCTAACGCCACAAAGGCAAACTATCCTACTCTGCAGGCTTTGATGATGACTCGCCAACATCCCGGCGACTGCGGATGAACGGCGTGTACGGGTTCGACGGATACGTCGTCAGTTCACCCGCCATCGCCGCGCGGAAGGGCTACTCGACCTTGAGATCACGATGCGGCGGCTCGGAATCGTTCGGCGCGACGACCGTATCCTGGTACGGAAGGAGGTCGCCCATTGCCCATACACGCTCCGAGTACGCAGCGGCGCGATCTTGCAACTTGAGGACCTCGGAAAGCTCCACCGTGCCAGTCGACAATGGGTAGCCACTCGTCACATCGTCGATGTCGAAGTCCTCGGGAAAGTGGGCAAGTCCAAGACTAAGTGCCGTCGCCGCTCCACGCCGAAACGTCGACCGCGTCATGAACTCAACGACCGTGGGCGCCTTCTCCAAATACCTCCACACCTCAACGTGGTCGCTGGGAATCACTTCCGTGGGCGATATCTCTTGGAGATAGGCACGGATGCACGTCGCCGACAACATCGCCGAGTCGACAAGCATGCTTACACATTGCCGCGCGTCGAACGAGCTCGCCTCTTCCGCGCTATCGATGATGCGACCTGCAAGTAGAAGACAATAATGAATACGACGGACACCACAAAAGGCACAACCACTGGAAGGGGCAGACGCACTTACCAATCAACGGGCGGGCGAGTTCCGTGATGAAGCTTTGAACTGACGTATGGTCGTCCTGAAGCCCAGCAACAAGGGCATCCGACACTTTGTGATCCTCTTCGGCGGCTGCAATGGCGGTCTTAGCTCGCCCGTCAGCCGAGCTTGCTTCTTCCTTTGCCTCCCGCAGCTCGCGCTCAAGGTTGGCGATCCGCTGTTCAGCCGCACTCAAAGCCGATTGCGCCGACGCCAATTCACCAGCGGGGACAAGCCCGTAACGAGCTTCCTCTGCCTTCGCAGCAACAACCTGAAGCCCTTTGTTCGCCTCCTGGACGATGGCCAGCTCCTTCTCCGCGCGCTGCTTCGCGGCCAATCGGTCAGCCGACTCAAGATGCAGACCCTGCACATCACCAAAAAGGTTAATCAAAGCAAAATTCCTAAGTGCCCACCCGCTGAAATTCAGCGAAAAGGCATCGGCAATCAAAAAATTCCTAAGTGCCCACCCGCTGAAATTCAGCGAGTGTGCACTCGGGGACTGGCAATCAAAAAATTCCTAAGTGCCCACCCGCTGAAATTCAGCGAGTGCGCACTCGGGGACTGGTACTCAAAGAAATTCCTAAGTGCCCACCCGCTGAAATTTAGCGCGCGCGCACTCGGTGACTGGATGTGAAAATAAAAATAAGACATTAAAAGAATGAGGCCGCTGCAAAGCACCGACCTGATCCTCGGGGACTGGATGTACCTGGATGGCTGCGCCAAGCATGCCGTGGATTTGTGTCACGTCCACGGACGCGAGGAGAGCCGGCGTATGCCCACGACGTTGGTCGACTTCAGCATCGGCGGTCCCAGGAGTGTGGCTCGAGGGTGAAGTTCCACTCGCCGCGGCCGCCTTGGTCATGAAGCGCGGAAAGGTAGCGATAGAGGCACCTGCCCAAAGGAGGTCGGCTCGGCCGTTCCAGGCAACGGAGCGCCCTCCTTCGCGGAAGCGGCCGCCTCCGTTGCAGGTCCAGCTGGCGCGACCGCCGTGTCGTCAAAAATCGTGACGACATCGTCGCCCTTGGCATTCTTGCCGCCCTCTGCAGAGACGACGACATCATCCGCCTTCCTCTTGCGGGAAGGGTCCTCCTCGCTAATGACGGGTGGCACCTTAGCCACGGTTGGATGGCCCATCCTTTTCACCCCGGTCATGTTCAACAATCATGTAAGCAAGATAATTCAAGCGATTATGGAAGACAAAGGAAGGCGAGTGTACTCACTTGGCGACCGGAATGAAGCGTAGCCCCGTACGGAGGCCGGCTGGCTTCTCCAGTTCAGGGCCCAGTCGGCGGCTGAGCCCCATGTCAAGGACGTCGCGTGCCCAAGACACGGACGGCTTCTTCGTCGTCGAGGCTGCAACCGGAGCTTCTGTGACCTCTTCGACAGGAGCTTCCCTACGAGGCGAAGTCGCTACGGCCGGAGCATCCCCCAGCCCAGAGACTGGGGCGAATGGCGGAGGCATCGACGCCAGGGGCACCTCGATGGTGGCCGTGTCCAACGCGGATGTCGTTGGCGGTGCCTCGTCCTTGGCCGGGCTGGGGGCGTCAGAACTGCTCGCTGAATGTGGCGGTGAGGCCGGCCTCGTCGGCTTGGTCTTCGTCTTCCTCGGAGGTGCCTTCACCTCCTTTTCCTTCTTCTTCCTTTTCGATGGAGTCGCCTGGCGGCGCGAGGTGGTTTCTGGAAGCTCGTCGTCGTCATCGTGACGCTCGAGGCTTTTACTTGCCTCAAGCTCTCGTTGATGTTGCCCACGGGTCTTGCGGAGCAGTGGGGCGACTTCCTCTTCGGATTCATCGTCGCTGTTGCCCTCGTCGCTCCCGGCATTGCCCTTGGCGGGAGGCGACTCGCCCACGTCCCGGACGGACGAGCTCGAGTTCTCATCGTCCGAAGGTGGGAGCGATCCTTCCACCACTTGGAATAACTGCAATGAATACAAGATGAAATTAAAATTACCGCGACTGCATAAACTGCGACTGCGAATGAAGTGAGGCGATTACCGTTGGGGCTGGACGCTTTGCGGTATAGGGGGCGACCCCAGCCTGTGCATCCAGGTACACCGCCTGGGTGATTTTCTTCAGCGCTGGGAGGTAGTCCTCCAGCTTCCACTCGTCGAGGAAAGCCTTCGTCGAGTCTTCCCGGCCCGTGTACTGGTACATGTAGTGCTCGCCGAGCGAAGGACGCCGCCGCCCGAGCCAGCAGTTGTACAGGTTTATCGTCTGGAGGCCCTTCTTCTTCAGACCGCGGATGGTCTGGAGCATCTCGTCGACGACCATCCGCTGGTCGTTGGGGAGCTTGCCGACTTGGAGACGGCGCGGCTCGGACCGATTGGCGGAGTACCTCGGGATCGCCGCCTCGCCCTCCGGGGTCGCCTCGTCTACGTAAAACCACGACTTCTTCCAGTCGCTTGCTGCCTTGGCGGGCAGCATCAGGTCGAAGAATGAAGCCTTCGACTTGAGCTGGAAGGTTAGGCCGCCGCGGCCAGCATTGGGCCGCCTCGCGATCGATCCATCCGTGGAACAGATCTTGCCATAAGGGGCGGCAGCCCAAGTAGCATTCGCGAACGCCACAAAGATGGTGAGCTGCTCGATGTCGGGGACCCGATCAAGAAGCTGGATCCCGTAGTAGGCGAAGCGCCGGAAGAACAGGGACGGGGGAACCCTAGCCCCGTTCAAGATGGCTGGTGAAGCAGATGAACTCCTCTCTCGCGATTCGGGTCGCCTCTCCACTGCGGAATGCGCCGAGAACCGCTCGCAAGATCACGGCCTCCTCGAAGGAAGCCAAATGCGCCCTCGTGCACTTAGATCTACCCCACGGCTCGGTGGAGAGGGCCATGGCGGAGAGATTTGCTGGGGGTAGGGGGATTTCAGGTCGGCTGGATCGCGATGCGAAGGGAGGCGAAAGGTGCGCGCAGTCAGAGGAAATGGTGAGAAGGTGGTTCTCTGATCGCCTGTCATTCCTCTTATATAGCGGTTGTTACCCGCCAAATCAGGGAGCCGTTACTACGCGGTGATTACGCCAAAAGTTACCGTTGGATTACCCCAACGGCTAGTTTGACCACGGTTAACGGTCCAACTTCAGCCACTCGACTCGCCAACCCTCTCACTATGACAGTGTTTGCCGATTCGACGTGCCAAAGCTGCGACCTGGATGATTGGTTTCTCCTCTATACGGGAGCCCGCCGACGATTCGACTGGATGTCCACTCTGAAGCCGCATACTCCGACTTCCAGCAGCCACCTACGCCTAATCAACGGCGGCCTCGTGGACTACTGATGGGGATATGCCTACCGGGGTATACCCAGCAGGACGTTTCCGACTGGCCCAAGAACTGGCGAGTGGGCTTGCAAGACGGCGACTAGATTTTAGCCCAGCAAGGAACCAAGCGACTGGAAGCTGAAGGCCCAGGCAAGTAGATAGGCCCAATCGGGTTAGGTTAAACGAGTACCGAAGCTTTAACTGAATCGGTTGAGATATGTAAATCCTAGGGGAGGTGAGCCTATATAAACCTCCCTATAGGGCGAGTAGAGATACGTTCCATCATACACCCAAGCGACTCGCTGCCTAGCCGCCGAGCTTGCCCATTGTACCACCTCCATAATAAAATCTAGCAGGAGTAGGTCTTTACCCTCCGGGGGGCCGAACCTGGGTAAAACCCTATGTATTTGCCCTCATCTCGCACCGCAGATGGCTGGCCGCCCTGGCCCCTCGTTCTACTATTCGCTGCCGATTGCAGCATCTGCCGTGACCATTCCCACGACATTTTGTTATGTGAAAACTTAGTGATTAAAGCTCTCACAAACTTTATGGCACACTTTATTTTTCTTGCCCCTAATAAAATTGAACCATTGGGTCGTCGATGTTTTATATGCTTGCACTTATACGTTGAAATTAGTAGAACCGTGCTGTCACGGCGAACGCTTTTAACATTGCACTTGTACTTTGTACACAGTTAATATCTATCAACACCCGAATTTTTAATCCCAGATGCCTGTTATGCCATACATCGCAATCCCAGGATTATCATTTTTGCGATACATAAAAGATTGTATATCATAGTACATCATCCATTACGAACCATACATAAGGTCTTACAACAAATAAAGGATCTCATGATCCAATCTTAGTACAAATCAATCAGCGGAATAACGTAATGATAACGGTAACGTGGGAGAAGCTCCATCTTCATGGTCACAGGCAATGCTGACGATGGGAGATGATCCTAGTTGTCGTAACGTTCCTGCGGTCCATCCTCCTAATAGTCCTCTTCATAGTCTGGCCACGGGAATAGCCAGGGACAAAGCCATGAGTACTCTTTAAGTACTCGCAAACTAATACTAACAAGTGAAGTGGTTTTGAGTAGGAAATACTAGGCTCTAGGTTATTTTGCAAAAGCAAGATTTATCTCTAACTGAGTTCAGAAACAAAGAAAGCTAGTTTAAAATTTTATAACCCTTAAGTGGGAACTCAAAATTTTCATATCACAACCCTATTGTGGTCAAGTCAAGTCACGATTCATTTCACAAGTCATTTTGAAAACATATGACGACAGAACAGTATGGCGACTCCAACTGTCCATAATCGCAAACGAGGCTATTCGAATAGTTTGACACTCTACAGAGGTGGTACACTTTCACCACAATATTCGATACATCCGTCAGGAACAATCCTGAATTCACCATACTCAGTATGCAGTTAATCAATCCTAACACTACAAGAAATGTGTTAACTTGTGACCTTCTCATAGTGACAAGGAATGAAATCGTCATAGATTTATGACGATTCCGCACAAGATGGTCTTACGTTGTTTGGAGAGGTCAAAATCCTATAAAATTACGACGATTTGTGTTAAAATCGTCGTAATTTCATCATATGAAATCGTCATAACCTACACAATACATCTCAGAGCCTTATTTATACCCCTTTATGACCAATTTAAATCTTCATATTGTCTAAAATAATATACAATGAATCAACTAGTTGGCCACATCAGCAATTATGCTTATGTGGCATATCTATGTGTCAATTTATATATATATGTCTAAAAATAATGGAAAAAATGGAGGTGGCAAATGAGGGAATCGAACCAGCGACCTTGCAAACCAGCTCACTCGTGGATAACCACCACACTACAGCATCATCATGTTACAAGCAGCTCACTTGTTTCTTTTATAACGTTGGGCTTTTACAAATCCGCGAACAAATAGGGCAAAAACAAGGAGAACTGAGGGGTCGAACCAAGGACCTCCACCATAGATACGACGCCTCTAACCATCCCACCGCCAACTCTTTCTTTTTTTACTAACGCGCTGCTTGTTTATAAAGGTATCCACTATATTTGTTGGGCCTGGGCCTTAACTAAGGGAGTCCTCCTGTCTTCCTTTTTTTTTAAATATGTCCTGGGCCTTGGCACCTGGTGGCCAGTGGATAAGATCTGGTCCAGCTTGGTGGTCCACTTAGAAAAGTTTTTTTTTCCTTTTCTATTTTCTTAATTTTTTGTATCTTTTTCATAAGAAGTCCAAATGAATTTATTTTTGGCTCTAAATTTTTATAAAATACAATTATATCATCCTAGGTTATTAATTATCAATAATTTTATTATTTCAAAATAGTGGATTTAGTAATCTCACATTAGTCCATAGTAGGGACAATATCATAATTGAAAATATAATTTTGAAACTAGGGTTTTGGACTCAAATTTTTTGGCCTTGAGTCTTAATAAAATTGTATTGGATCTATGATAAAACAGTATATTGTGAGTCTAAAAATCATTTTTCCAAAAAATCATGGGCATCAGATAATGTACCTGTAGTTCAAATCGGACCCACTTCCTACCGATTCGGCAGGAATTTGTCTTTTTCGCCATGGGTGGAAGGAAAGGTTTGAGATATCCCGGTTGGGACATTGTCCATGTGAGGTGTCCTATTATTTTTGAAAAATGGGGTGGTACCATTCTAAAACTTTCATTTGGTGGTTACTTCACAAAACACCCCGGTTTTTGCGCTCGGAAAATGGAAAATGGATTATTCATGCGTCGAAAAGGAAAACTTCCTCCTGCAACATTGTTCTCCATCCCAATATGCACACACATGCACAATAAGATCACATTATCACAAACTATGCCCTGATTCTAGCCATAACATTCGTCATTTGACCCGGACGCCATGAAACCTCAAACATGATAGGTCATTTCTGAGAAGGTTTTTCCGAGACGCAATCAATTTATCAAGTTTGATATTTTTCCTTGGAACAATGTCACATAACATGACACCACACGAAGGTTTCACATAGTTCAGACCGTTTTTGAATTTTTTATGCTTGTTTCAAACAATGGTCAAAACGGCGGGCACAGAGGTTCTTAGCTAGGGGCTGAGCCTCGCTAAACTTGCATTGGATCTCTGAAGAAATAGCATATTGTGAGTCTAAAAATCATTTTTTCAAAAAATAATACGCTTTAGATCATGTATTAGTAGTTCAAATCGGACCCACTTCCCACCGATTCGGCAGGAATTTTTCTTTTTCATGAGGGGTGGAAAAAAAGGTTTGAGATACCCCATTTGGGACATTGTCCATATAATTTGGTCTAGTATTTTTGAAAAATATGTTGGTGCCATTTTGGAACTTCCATTTGGTCGTTGCTTCATAAAATGCCTCGTCTTTTGGCACTCGGAAAATGTATTTTCCGTGCGTCGAAAAGGAAAACTTTCTCCTGCAACATTGTGCTCCATCCTAAGAGCACACGCGTGCATAATACCGGGACATTATCACAAAGTATGCAGTGATTCAAGCCGTAACATTGGCCATTTGACCCAGAAGTCATGAAACCTCACACATGATAGGTCATTTATGAGAAGGTTTTTTCAAGACACTTGCAATATACCAAGTTTCGTATTTTTCCTTGAAACTATGTCACATAATAAGACACCACGTGAAGGATTTGCATTGATCAAACCGATTTTTGAATTTTTTATGCCCGTTTCAAACTATGGTCAAAACGGCTGGCATGAAGGTTCTTAGCTAGGGGATGAGTCTCGCTAAACTTGCATTGGATCTTTGAAGAAATAGCATATTGTGAGTCTAGAAATCATTTTTTCAAAAAATCATGGGTTTTCGATCATGTACATGTTGTTCAAATCGGACCCACTTCCTACCGATTCGGCAGGAATTTGTCTTTTTCGTCAGGGGTGGACGGAATGTTTTGAGATACCCCGGTTGGGACATTTGTCCATGTAAGTTGGCCTATTATTTTTAAAAAATGGGATGGTAGCATTTGGAAACTTTCATTTGGCGGTTGCTTCACAAAACGACCCGTTTTTTGCGCTTGGAAAATGGAAAATGGTTTTTTTGTGCGACGAAAAGGAAAACTTCCTGCTGCAACATTGTTCGTCATCCGACGATACATATGGGTGCACAATATGGAAACATTATCACAAAATGTGGTGGTACCATTTTTCAAAATTCATTTGGTGGCTGCTTCACAAAATGCCCCATTTTGACACTCGGAAAATGAAAAATTCCTTTTTGGTGCGACGAACAAAAACACTTTTCCGATTACATGCAAATATTGTGCACACATGTATATGTTGGACTTGCAAACAATGTTGTCGGAGGAACTTTTTATTTTTGTTGCACAAAAAGTCATTTTCTATCTTCTAAGTGCAAAAAAGAGGTGATATGTGAACCGACCAATCAAAACACAGGAAACACCCTCCCACATATCATCCTTATGGACCTGGTCTAGAGTTTTCATAATCATCCTTTCACCCTCCCACAGATATGAATCATCATTCTAAGGTTTTTATAATAATTTTCACTAAGTATTCCCATCTAAAGTGATCAAGTTTTATGCTTAGCACTAGCCACTAAAGTTGGGGGTAAACACTAATGAGGGGGATAATCCAGTGTGAATAATCTAAGTTCACTCTCATTCCTCAGGATGACATCAAGATTATCTAACTTAGGCCAGATTTTATGATCTTTATGCTACCTTTAAATATCTTTCCAAAATCTGCAAGTCACTAAGTAAACTCAAATAGAAAGCTTCGATAAAGAAATAAAATAACTAAGCTTGCAAGTAAAACTGGGTTTGGTATAATCATTGGTATAACTAAGTCATGTATAATGCCTCTAGTTTGCATAGTTATAATGCAAGGGTTAACTTGCAAGGTTCTAACTTTCTTAGATAGCTTTCCTTGTGCAGTGTAGTGGTTGAAGTTCTCCTCTGCTTCTTTCTTGTAGTATCCACCTTCCTCTTTGTATCCTTGGTCGGTACTAGCGTCTATAAATAAATACGAGGTACACAATCACCAAACAATACTTAACTACTTTTATTTAGCACACAAAGGGTCACACTAGATGATCTAGCATCATCACTATTATCACAAAGATTAAAGCACTTGTTTTATTTGTTTTAATTTAGAAAAGTACTTTATACTCATTGAAAAACTACTATTCTCCAACTAAAATAGGGGATCATGTTGACACATGTCATCACCACATATTTCGGTACTTGGGAATGTGATTTAAAGTAGTGTCATAATTTAATAAGGTTTAAATTTTTTATTTAATTAAAGAAAGTGACTATAAATGCCTATGGGGCATTCTTTTATTACTTGTTCATTATTTCTTCAAGAAAACCTAGATATTTTTATATATTCAGAAACGTCTTATCAAATGTGATTTTTGAGAGTTGGAATCAACTCAAATGCTTTTGTGGTTGAATTTTGAAAAATGTTTGAATGCAGAATAGTCTCTGCCTTGTTATTTTTATTCTAGGTGCACTATAAATCCAAATGGTTCGAATCCAACGGGCTTGGATTAAGAATTTCAGTACATTTCTAGCAAAATTAGTTTCATGTAATTTGGTTCAGTGAATCTCCCTGGATTGATTTTTGAATCTAGAGACAAAACTAAGTTTGAAACTAAATTAATAAACCTAAATTTGAATTACTGGGTCGCGTGGGAGTGTAACAAGGCCGGCCCACTGCGCACAGCGCACGCGCGGGTGGGTTTAAGTGGCTGTCCCCACCAGTCAGTGAGACACGGGGGTGTTTAGGGGTACGGGGAAATCTGAACCGTGCGATTAACATCTAATCTAACGGCTAGGGCTTGTCTTCTCTGTCGGGAAGCGCCGGCGAGACTGAACCCTAACATGGCCAGTGGAGGTCAGTGGGGGATCACTGCGGCTCCGGCGATGGTCAGTGATGGGGGCAAACGACGAAGTCAACGACAGTGATCCTCCTGGTACCGGCAGCTCCTCTTGGGGCGGCTCCAATCAACGGCCCCCATTCTCCTCCTCTGCGGCAGACTCCGGTGAAATTACGGTCACCTGGTGCTCGCCTTGCTCTGGGGATGAGTGGGTGTCATGAGTGAGATGTGGGGAGTGAGATGGTGTGCTGAAATCGAACGGGGGAGGCCTCTATTTATAGTACGAACAGGGGACTGAAGGGTGCGGGTGGAGCTCGTCGCGGTCATCTGCGCAGCGAGCTAACGACATGGCTGTGGGTAAGGTACGGTGCTCTACCTCCTGGCGAATCTCAACGACATGGTCGCGAGGCAGTGGAGGTTGTAGCTCTCTCCTCGCGATTCCGGCAACACGACGGCGTGGTGTCGGAAGTAGAGGGGAGATCCCGCAGGGCTTCACCTAAGCCGGAGCGAGTATGGTGGAGTAGAAGAGGGTCTCGGCGATCTAGGTTTTAGATGCCGCGGGAAGAGGGCAGCTGACGGCTAGGGTTTAGGCTAGAGGGCAGCGGCGGTTTAGAAGGGATGTAGGGCGCCGGCGGCTTGGAGGGGAAGCGGCGGCCTAGGGATTGGGTCTTGGGCACCTAGGGCAAGGGGATACCTTGGGGTTCCTCCCACCCGTCCTTATATAGGTGGGGGGCGTCCAAGGGTGTTCCCAACCCAGGTGGAAACACTCCCTAACTCAGAAACCCTCCCTAACTCGGAAACCATGTTGGGATTTGACTTTTTCAAACTGCCTTTTTGACTTTCAAATTAGAGTTTGATTTCTCTCTTCCAAGTGTCCATCCAAGTGACCTAGGACATGATGCTACCATTACAATTTGTCATGACACATCCATGTACCCTTCCCCTTCTTGATCGGTGAACCTTCTAGACCCTTCTAGAACATTCCGGTGAAAACACCGGAATCATTCCCGAACTCCGAAGTTGGACTTTCCTTATATGAATCTTATTCTCCGGACCATTCCAGATCTCCTCGTGATATCCCGGATCCCATCCGAGACTCCGAACAACATTCGATATCTTTACTCACATTCCATATCTACTAAACAACATCGAATCCTTAAGTATGTCTCTCTACGGTTCGTGAATTATGCAGACATGATCGAGAATCTTCTCCGATCAATAACCAATAGAGGAATCTGGAAATTCATATGGCTCCCACAAATTTCTATGATTACTTTGCAATCGAATGAACCATTTACATACGAAACCAATTTCCCTTTCTCTCGTGATATTTTACTTATCCGAGGTCTGATCGTCAGTATCTCTGCATACCTAGTTCAACCTCATTACCGATAAGTATTATTTTCTCGTTCCCGTGATATGTGATCCCTTGTGATCCAGTCACATGCTTGCAAGATAATTGGATGACATTCCACCGAGAGGGCCCAAAATATATCTATCTGTCATATGGATGGACAAATCCCACTCTTGATCCATGTGCCTCAACACATACTTTCCGAACACTCAATGCCACCTTTGTAGCCACCCAGTTACGGTGTGGTGTTTGATGTAACCAAAGCATCCTTACGGTGATGGTGATTAGCATGATCTCATGGTCGAAGGAATTAGGTTACTATGTATCAGAAAGCTTATAGCAAGTGAACTATTAGAATGACTTGATCTTATGCTACGCTTAACTATAGGAGTATGGCCATCATATCATTCTCCTAATGATATGACCTTATTGTTAATAACATCTCAATGTTCATGATCAAGAAACCATGATCATATATTAACCAACAAGCTAGTTTAACAAGAGGCTTTACTAGGGACTCTTTTATGTTTACAAACAACACAAGTATTAATGTTTCCGATTAATACAATTATAGAATGATATGTAAAAATTTATCATAAGTAAGAAGATATGATAATAACCACTTTATTATTGCCTCTTGGGAATATCTTCAATAGTCTCCCACTTGCACTAGAGACAATAATCTAGTTTCAAAACTTTGTGTATTCAACACCTATAGCTTTCAGATGTTGTATTTACATGATTGCTAGTGGTCAACTGATCTTCGGATCCGACACTTATAGGTCCGTGTGAAATTGCATGTCTTTTTGTCTCTAAGGATCACTCATTCTTTAATGAGATGGCATTGTATAAATTTGGTCCTTAGGTGAGACCTTTAGTTCCTTTGGGGTTAAAACATGTTGATAATATTGTCGTACAATATATCTTCATACTACTAGCCCGTTGTGAACCACACCTAGTTTGATAATCAAACTACTTGACACAAATACCCTTTTAGTTGTTATAATAATAGTCATATACTTAGCCTTTTGTTGTAGTATCCATCACAATGTCTTAAATTTGGAACTCATCCAAATCCATCATGGAATCTCCTTTCCATTACATTGTGCCACTCATAGTTTAAATTGAGATAAACTTAATTTGTACTTCATGACAAAACTAGTATCAATGTAACTCTTTACAATGAACTATCTATCTATTTGTCACCTCTACAAAAACAACATATTCTTAGTGCTTTCAAAAGATCATAAGAATATCTTTACTATCGTCCAATAATCATCTTATGAATCATTCTGGTATATGCTCATAAAATTTAGAGTATATGACATATCTGTATGTGTACATATCATAGTATGATTGGAAAAATACTCTTTGTGATTTCATTCATCAAGTATCAAAAATACTTGAATCTTTGTTTCACTTATCAAGTGTCGATACACTAGAATTTCGATTTAATCCTTTATGTGTGGCAAGAGTCTTTCTTCTCATTTCCATATTGAACTCTTTCAATATCTCATATATGTATATTTGGCACAACCATATTAGCGACTCAATCTATCTATATAGATATTGATACCAAATATTTGGGTTTTGCCTAAGTCTTTCATCGAGATGAAATTCTTAATATGTGTTAATAAAATATACATCATTTCCAATCAACAATATGTCTTCCATATAATGTATTATAAATATGTCTTAGCGCTCCTACTTAATTTCTTGCAAATGCAAGCTTCTTCATCATCTCTGATGAATTTAAACCTTTTTTTAACAGTTTCATCATGGTGAAGATTCCAACTCCGTGATGCTCACTTCAACCATTGTAGTTTGCATACACATGTTAGCATCCTTTGAATTAACAAAACCCTATGGACCGTGTTATTCACACGTCCTAGGTGACAATTCTATTAGAAGAACTTGTTTTGTTTATTCAACTACCACATAACAAAATTATATGTAGTGGTTTCTACATTAATCCGTCTAGACTAAATATCACTATGAAAGATCAAATTTTGTCATAATCAACCTTTGAACATTGTTGTGAACTCTTTCCCAACATGTTGACTATTTCATAGATGTGAAACATCCATGTCTATTTATATATAGATCCAAACATGAATGTAAGGTCTTACACCTTACTCGAGGGTCTTTCAAGTTCAAAGCTTGATTTCTCGTGTATGGAACTATCATGGATTCTATGGCTTAAAGCCATCTGACGGAGTCAGGGCCCATCATCGCTTCTTTGCATACAGTTGGTTCATCATTATCAAATAACAATGATCTACTTTCAAATCCTAGTATTTGATTGTTTACCTGACCTACTAGGTTCAATAGGAACTTAGACCTTCGTGACCACAACCTTTAAGGCATGTGAGCCATGAGCATTGTTGCTGCCTCCAGAAAACTTTTTCGTGCTGTGCAACTTTGCACATATAGCTAAGGTTCTTTTAACCTTATCAAAGTTCTATTGTCCTCCCACTTAACTTTTCACGAAAAATTTCTTCTCAAGAAACTTGACGTTCTAAGCGACAAATACTTTTGTGTTTGGTGTTATGCAGGAGTACCCAACGATTATCCAAAATAACCTACAAAGATATTCTCATCCTACTTTGGTTATAAACATCTTACTTATGCATACAATGTTTAAGAAAGGACAACTTGGGTTTTATCCCAAACCATAACTTTATATGGTGTCATTTCAATGGATCATGATGGAGCTATTTTCAGTGAAAAAGCGGTAGTCTCTAAAACCTTTAATATTTAAAATATAATGGCAATCTTATGAATTACACCTTTGATCTTACCATGTCAAACAAGGTTTCATTTCATATCTCGATTATTCCATACTCATATGGTGTTTCAGGAAATGTAAATCCATGGAATGATTTCTCAAATCTTAGGTATTATGCTAAACTTTAACTCAAAAATCTTCCTTTATGACCCTATCATAAATTCTTTATTTTCTTGTTACATTGATTTTGCACTTCATCTTGAAAGTCTTCGTACTTTTCAAATGTTTCAGATTTCATTGTCATTAAGTAAATATTCATATATTCACTCAATTTTTTTTTGGAGAAAGCATATGAAGTTGAAATCCATCGCTTCTTGACTACACATAATGGAATTCATACAAAAATATGTACAAGTTCCAATAAGCTAGTCATTCGTTCCCTTTGGCCCATGAACGGAGTTTTAATTATCTCTAGGAAAGTTTTACAAGCGTCATTTGATCGTAATCAAAAGACTCCAAAATTCCATCAAGTATGGGGTTTCTTCATGTTTTCTTTCCACTATAATTTAAACGACGATGTCACTTCTTAAGTGATCTTTCAATCAGTTGTCTTTTGACATTTTTAGCATTATCTTTATGGTTGTGATTTCTCCAACTAGACTTGCATATCATCCATCTTTCATGGAATATGGAAATTATTTGAACAACCCTTTTGTTATCATAATACCTGATAAAAGAAATCTTGAAGACAAGCTTTGATATTAACGAGCAACAAAACAACCTTTATTTGTTCTCGATGAGTATCATCATATATTCTTTTGCTAGTTACTTAGGCCATTGTAGTTCATGAATTGTGTTGTTTCGTATGACGATTCACGCCAACAAATTCAGTATCCAATACTTAAGAACCACATTGTTTAACAAGCAAAGAATATAGCCATAACATGTATATCTTCTATATACATAAGTTGAACAATTCTAGTCTTTCCTCTTCTGCCAAATATTTCTTAGATTTCTCTTTCAGTATTTCTTTATCCTTTCAAAAGAACCTATCAACATCAATAGTGGCACCATACTCATGACACATAGTCCAAAGCGTGTATAGTTAAATACTAATGTCTTTGGACTTGCACTTTGAAGTAGATCACCATCATCAAATGTTTGGTGTTATTTCAAATTCCATTTTCTTTAGTAATCTTTTAGTGTAGTAAAAATTTTACCTACATAAAATATTCATCCTTATCATGGAACTATTAATGATCAAGCTACTTTAGCTTATAAAGGTGAATTGCGAGTATAATGTTTCTCTCCAAAACCTTTTGGAGGATTAGGATGACCAGCGTTTCCAACCTTTTGTAAATTCTCATCAAATATGAGAACATGAATTTTGCCATATTATACTCTATCATGTTGCAACCAAAACTTTGTTTCATATATCACAATATCTTTCACACATGATAGTTTCTAAAACAATTCTTTCAGCTCCCCGATAAACTTGATATTAAAACAATCTTTTGAATATCAAGAATCATGGAGACAAACATGATATTTATATACTAACACTGGAATTGTTACACTTGATTTAATACTTATTATTAAACTTCAAGAAGTAAACAGAACCTACTAAAAGTTTGCAATATGACTTTTAAACTTTAGATTAACACATCAAAATAATACGATACCAGTCCGTTAAGTAACTATCCAGAATTCTATAGTTCTATTATCTCAATTATAACTAAGCGCAAGGTGGTAAACGGATGCCAATGACTACAACAACTATGCAAATTCACTTTGATTTAATTTATGATAAATAGTGTTTAACTTTTAATCATATTCCTGTTGAACTCCCACTCAAAACAATATCCCTCACATTGTTTTAGTGATTACATGAACCAAATCTACTACACCAAGTCTGATCATCACGTGACATGATGTAGTTTCAAAGGCGAACAATCATCATGTTCATCATATCATCTATATGACTCATGCTTTACCTTTCGGTATACCGTGTTTCGAGACCATGTATGTACATGCTAGGCTCGTCAAGATTTAACCTTAGTTTCCGCATGAGCAAATCTAGCTTGCTCCCGTTGTATACACTCGTAGAATCTAACACACCCGATCATCACGTGGTGCTTCAAAACAACGAGCTTTGGCAATGGTGCCTACTAAGAATGAACACTTTATAACTTGATATTTTGTGAGAGGGGTCATCTTATAATGCTACCATCGCGATCTAAGCAATACAAGATGCATAAAAGGATTAACATCACATGCAATTCAAAATATGTGATATGATATTGCCTTTCTTCTTGTGCCTTCGATCTCTATCTTCAAGCACGAACATGATCTCCATCATCACCGACGTGGCGTCAAGGTCAATGGCACCGCTCCATGGTTATCGTCCACCAACATCAACTATTACAACTACTTTCAATAATAGACACGCAGGTCTTAATGAAATTAAAATACATCCATAAGGCTCCTGCCGGTTGCCGACTTACAATAAGGAACATTGCATACATCATATATAATCACAATCATGGCCATATCACATCACAACACACCCCTGCAAAACAAATTTAGACGCCTATAATTTTCTTTGCATGTTTTACGTGGTTTGGGGATTTCAATAAGTGTCGTTCTAACTTACGAAAAGAATCACACCATTAATACTATTATTGTCAATCACCCGTTGTAAATTGAATCTTCACTATGTTGGGATAAATAGGCACCCGAAAAGCCACTTATGCAATACAAGTTACATGCCAAGCGTGGATCAAGTCTCATGAACGATGTCATGTAAGGTTAGCCTGGGCCGCTTCATCCCACCATCCCACAAGATTCAAAGTACATAATAAGCCATCGACAACAAAAGCATCAACGCTCATAATGACCATTGTGTTCTACTCATGCAACAGATCTACATATAGACACGGCTCTGATACCACTGTAGGGGTTCGTAGCATGGAAAACAAAAAAATTATATCGCATGAACACACACAAGCCAAGATATATCTACTAGATTGTAGCAACGAGTTGATAGAGTACTAACCCTCGAATATCCAAAGCGGTTAACGAGAGAAGATTCTCGTGGGTGATATAGTCGTTTACTTGCCGATCTCAAGATTGTGTAGGCAATCCTTCCGGCGCCACATTCCGGCAGCGCTCCCGCAGTCGGTCACACGTACGATACTCGATGAAGACCTTCCTCTCCCTTGTTCCAGCAGGCAGTGGAGGTTGTAGCTCTCTCCTCGCGATTTTGGCAGCACGACGGCGTGGTTTCGGAAGTAGAGGGGAGATCCCGCAGGGCTTCGCCTAAGCCAGAGCGAGTATGGTGGAGTAGAAGAGGGCCTCGGCGATCTAGGTTTTAGATGCCGCAGGAAGAGGGCAGGTGGCGGCTAGGGTTTAGGCTAGACGACAGCGGCAGTTTAGAGGGGATCTACGGCGCCGGCGGCTTGGGGGGAAGCGGCGGCCTAGGGATTGGGTCTTGGGCGCTTAGGGCAAGGGGGATACCTTGGGGGTGCGCCCACACCCCTCCTTATATAGGTGGGGGGGGCGTCCAAGGGTGTTCCTAACCCAGGTGGAAACCCTCCCTAACTCAGAAACCCTCCCTAACTCGGAAACCATGTTGGGATTTGACTTTTTCAAACTGCCTTTTTGAGTTTCAAATTAGAGTTTGATTTCTCTCTTCCAAGTGACCTAGGACATGATGCAACCATTACACTTTTTCATGACACATCCATGTACCATTCCCCTACCGGATCGGTGAACCTTCTAGACCCTTCTAGAACATTCTGGTGAAAACACCGGAATCATTCCCGAACTCCGAATTCGACTTTCCTTATATGAATCTTATTCTCCGGACCATTCCGGATCTCCTCGTGATATCCCGGATCCCATACAAGACTCCAAACAACATTCGGTTTCTTTACTCACATTCCATATCTAGTAAACAACATCTGATGGGGATATGCCTACCGGGGTATACCGAGCAGGATGTTTCCGACTGGCCCAGGAACTGGCGAGTGGGCCTGCAGGACGGCGACTGGATCAAGACCTGGCGTGGATCCAAGCGACTGGAAGCTGAAGGCCCAGGAGAGTAGATAGGCCCAGTCGGATTAGGTTAAATGAGTGCCGAAACCTTAACTTATTCGGTTGAGATACGTAAACCCTAGGGGGGTGAGTCTATATAAACCTCCGTACAGGGCGTGTAGAGGATACGTTCCCTCATCCACCCAAGCGACTCGCCGCCTAGCCGTCGAGCTCGCCCCATTGTACTTCCATCATAATACAATCTAGCAGGAGTAGGTCTTTACCCTCCGGGGGGCCGAACCTGGGTAAAACCCCGTGTCTCCGCCCTCATCTCGCACCGCAGATGGCTGGCCGACCTTGCCCTTCATTCTACTACTCGCTGCCGATTGCAGCGTCTGCCGTGGTCATTCCCACGACAGTGGCGCCCACCGTGGGGCCTTGCTGGTCTGGCCGGTGTTCTACGGCGAGATCCAATCTTCCCATCAACGAGTCGGTCACCACCGGCCGCATGATAGAGATCGGCGAGATACTCCAAATCTTGCCGAGCAGCTACGTCCCGGCGGCGCGACCCGTCACGCACAGTATGATCTTGCCAGTCGGCACGATCAGCCTCTTTGTCGGCCTCACCGACGTCATCGTCTCGGAGGACTCGGCTCGCATCCGCGAGTCGCCACCACGCGACTGGCTCTCCGAGAGCCAGGTCCGCACGATCCACCGCCTCTCCTCCGAGTATAACTCGACCCACAGCAACATGGCCGAAACCACCGAGGCCGCGGAAGACGCGACCCTCAACGACGACGCCGACTCGGCGACTCCGGCGTCACTCGTCGGATCCATCATCGCGGCTTCGCCCACGGACTCCATCACCCAGGTCTCCAACGTGGGAGACTTCGAGGATCCCTCCATCCTTGGGATTCGACTTTGACTCTGGGTCGGAAAACTCCGCCGATCTCCGCGATGGGACCGGTCGCCACGCCGCGACCTACATGGCGACTGGAACCGACCCGCCGGAGGATCCCTTATCCACCCCGATCCCCCCTAACGCCATGGCAACGGAGGTCGAGGAACTCCGCCTGAAGCTGGCGGAGGCAGTCCGCAAGGAGCAAGCCGAGCGCGAAAAATTCCGCCTCGAGCAGGTGACAGCGCAGGAACTGTCACGTTACCACCAGCAGCGAATCAGGTCACGCTTGAACCCCACCGTCCAGGGGCACACCCTGAACTTCTACGACGAGAACAACCCGACCCGCGTGGCCGAGCGCGCGATCTGCGAGAACGCGCCACCCGGAGGAAGCGCCCGGCCCTCGCCAGGGTCGACAGCGAACTGCGCTCTGCCTCCACCCAACCGCGCACCCCCCAGGGACCAGCCGCGGATCATGGTCTCCTCACAGGAGCGATATGCGAACGGCCTACCGCTGTTCTCCACCCCGATGGACAACCTCGTGGCGGTCCGAGCAGCGGCCGACAACATCACGACCACCGGTGACGGCGCCCTACAGATCCAGTATGTCAAGGCCTTGCTCTCAAAGGCGGTCGAGCAACAAAACGCAGGCGTCGACTCACAGGGTCGGATGTACTCGCGTTCATCGGGCAGCAGAGCGGCCTCAAGCGGCCGTCCATTGGCGGCAAACACCCTCAACTGCCCGCCACCCGAACCACTGCAGCTCCAACACCGACCCGCGAACGCGGCACTCTCCACCAACGACCCCAGGCCAGCGACCAACTTCGTCGCCGCCAACGGTCAGCCCGTCGACGCCCGCACCCACATCATCAACAACCAAAGCTGGCGCGCACGCCAGCCCGACGACCTGCGACACACCCTAACCAATCGCCGCGACGGCGAGCCGATGGGGTCGCTAAGCCGACTCGGGCCCCGATGCTTCGGACCGATGATCCGAGGCGAAAAATACCCGGCGAACTTCAAAGCGCCGAAGGAAATAGAGAAGTACGACCCTTCGTACGACCCCTCCGTGTGGCTGGACACCTACCTCATGGCGATGGGGATCGCCGGCCACACCGACCTGCTAGCCGCCCGCTACCTCCCCCTGATGATGGAGGGAGCGTGCAGGCAGTGGATCAACACTCTCCCCCGGATAGCATCGATTCCTGGGACGAGATGCGCGATGACTTCGTCAGGCACTTCGAGGGTTCCTACACCCGCGCCACCACCATTGAGGACCTGGAACGATGCGTCCAGGGACCCCGCGAGTCGACCCGAAGCTGGTTCCAACAGTGGCAGGAACTATGGTACAACGCGGTCGGCATCCACCCGGACACCGCGATCCACTGCTTCAAGACCTCATGCCGCTACGAGCCCTTCGTCGCCAAGCTCAAGCGAGCATACCGCACACTCGACAACATACTGGACCTCCTTGAGATCGCCAAAAGATACGGGGAGGAGGACCCAAACCAGGAAACCGACGACGAGTCGGGTGGTCAAGGCCGCACAAACGGCAACGACAACGGACGACGGTCCGACCTACGCTACAGCAACACTCGCCTCACCGGCAAGCGCCGCAGTGACGCGCAGCGCGAGCCCAAGAGCTTCCACCGCGACGGAGGGCAACGCCGCGACGGCGGCAACTACAAGGAGAAACCAAGGTTCGACCCCGCGGCCCTCCTTAACCAGCCTTGTGCGTTTCACAGCAGGGAAGGGAAGCCCGCCACGCACACGACCGCCGACTGTCACTCTCTCAAGGAGATTGAGAAGGCACGTCGAGCGCGGGAGGACCCCGACAACAACCCGCCGAACGGAGGAAAATTTGGCAGTTTGGCCGGCTCGCTCCACACCTTCACAGGCTTCAACACGAAGCGCGAGAAGAAGGTCATCGCCCGCGCCATCGCCGTCAACGCGGTGGCCCAGGTGGACGTTCCCCGGTTCTTCAACTGGTCGGAGCAGCCCATCACCTGGAGCCGCCAGGAACACTCGCCACGCATCGAGTACCCAGGCCGAGTCGCCCTGGTGGTCAAGCCCAAGGTGGGAGACTACTGGCTCCCCAAGACATTGATGGACAGCGGCAGTTCCATCAACATCCTGTACCTGGACACCTTCAGGCGACTGCGGCTCCCATAGTCGATGGTCGAGACGACCTACACCACGTTCCACGGCATCGTCCCCGGTCGGAAGGCGTACCCGATCGGCAAGGTCACGCTGCCAGTCACCTTCGGCACACCAGCAAACTTCCGCACCGAGTGGATTGTCTTCGAGCTGGTACCCTTCGATAGCCCCTACCACTGTGTCCTGGGGCGCCAGGCGTTCGCCAAGTTCATGGCAGCGCCCCACTACACGTACAACGCGATGAAGCTCCCCGGGACGCGCGGCGTCATCACCATCAACGGCGACCCCGACATGGCCGCCGAGTGCGAGGCCAAAGGAGCCGAACTCGCCGACGCCGTCATCGCGGCAAAGGCCAACCACGCCGACGAGCTCACCAAGTACGCGAGCGGGGTCAACAACGACGACCCCACCATACTCAAGAAGCCTATTTCGGAGGGCGGAAACACCTCAGCCTTCGAGGCAACGACGCACATCCGCACCGTCGAGCTGGTCCCAGGCGACTCCAGCCAGACGGTGACGATCCGGACAGGCATGAGCCCAGCATAGGAAGACGCGCTCATCGAGTTCCTCCGTGAGAATAGGGACATCTTTGCATGGAAGCCCTCTGACATGCCTGGTGTCCCTAGGGAACTCGTTGAGCACAAACCCAACGCCGACCACAAAGTGCGACCTGTCAAGCAGTCGCTGCGGCCCTTCAATGAAGAGCGCCGCCGAGCCATCGCCGAGGAGGTGCAGCGTCTACTCACTGCAGGCTTCATTCGGCCAATAAAATACTCCAAGTGGCTGGCAAACCCAGTCCTGGTCGAGAAGAAAAATGGGACCTGGAGTATATGTATCGACTACACAAACTTAAACAGCGCCTTCCTGAAGGAGCAATTCTTCCTCCCGCGGATCGACCAAATAATCGATTCCACCGCAGGCTCGAAGTCGCCGTGTTTACTCGACGCCTACTCTGGGTACAACCAGATCAAAATGGCTGTCGAGGACGAGGAAAAGACGGCGTTCATCACGCCATTCGGAGCCTTCTGCTACACCGCCATGACCTTCGGCCTCAAGAACGCCGGGGCGACCTACCAGCGGTGCATGCAGGAATGCCTTGCGAGCCAAATTGGCTGCAATTTGCATGTCTACATCGATGACGTGGTAGTGAAGTCCGCTCGCCAGGGCGACCTACTCGCCGACCTGGCGGAAACATTCGACAACCTGCGGAAATACAAGATAAAGCTAAACCCAGGCAAATGCACCTTCGGTGTACCAGCAGGACAACTACTGGGCTACGTCGTCTCCAAGCGCGGGATCGAGGCGAACCCCACCAAAATCGACATGATTGCTCGACTCGGAAAACCCGAGTGCCTGCGCGACGTCCAGAAACTGGCCGGGCGAGTCGCGGCTCTCAGTCGCTTCATCCCCCTACTGGGCGAAAAGGCGATGCCCCTATACCGCCTGATGTGCAAGAACCCCACCTTCAAGTGGGACAAGGAGGCGGACGACGCGCTCCACGACCTCAAGAAGGTGCTACTCGCAGCACCGCTACTCGCCGCCCCCGTCGACAAAGAACCCATGCTGGTCTACGTCGCGGCTTCTGAGTGCGTCGTCAGCGCCGTCTTGGTCGTCGAGCGGCCAGAGGAAGGAAAGGAGCGCCCAGTACAGAGACCGGTGTACTATATCAGCGAGTTCCTCACCGAGTCGCGCCAGCAATACCCGCAATACCAGAAACTGGTATACGCGGTCTTCAGAGCACAACGGCGACTACCGCCCTACTTCCAGGAGCACCCGATCACGGTCGTCTCCTCAGCACCGTTGTAGGACATCATCCGCTACCGTGAGGTGACCGGGCGAGTCGCCAAGTGGGCCGTCGAAATCGGCGTCCACAACATCAAGTACGAGCCACGCAAAGCGATCAAGTCGCAGGCTCTCGCGGACTTCATCGCCGACTGGGAAGAGGCCCAGCAGCCAGAAAAGCTGCCATACCTCCACTATTGGAGCCTACACTTCGACGGCTCCAAGAATGCAGACGGCGCAGGAGCAGGGATCGTGCTAACCTCCCCGAAGGGCGACAAGCTCCGCTATGTCCTCTGCCTCGACTTCACCCCCTGCACCAACAACATGGCCGAGTACGAGGCACTACTCCATGGCATGCGAGCCGCCAAGGAGATGAATGTCAACCGCCTACGCTGCTACGGAGACTCCGACCTCGTCGCTAGGAAGGTCGCTGGTACCTGCGACGCCGTCTCCCCCACCATGGCGGCATACCGCCAAGCAGTGGACAAGATGGGCGGACACTTCGCAGGCTATTCCGTCGAGTGGATCGGCAGGCGGAAAAACGAAGAGGCCAACGCACTCTCTCGCATCGGCTCGGCTCGACTCGCACCACCCGCCGGCGTCTTCCTCGACACCATCACGAAGCCTTCCGTCTCTCCCCCAAGGGAGATCGACATCGGAGTCCCGCTGCAACCAGAGGCAGCCCTGGTCGCACTCATCGGCGAGCCAGAGGACTGGACTACGCCATACATCTCCTATCTGGAGGGAGGCACCTTGCCGGCAGACGAAACAGACGCCCGGATGATAGCGCAACGCTGCAAATCCTTCGTCATCATAGACGGTGAGCTCCACAAACGCAGCATGACCGGCGTGATCCAACAATGCGTCCAACCCGCTGAAGGACGCAAAATCCTCCACGACATCCACTCCGGCGACTGCGGCCACCATGCCTGCGCCCGCTCTCTGGTCGCAAAGGCTATGCGGCACGGCTTCTACTGGCCCACCGCTCACGCAGATGCCGTTGACATTGTCCAGCGGTGCGCCGGGTGCCAGAAGTACGCCAACCAGACACACGTTCCGAGCTCAGCGCTCAAGACAATCCCCATCACCTGGCCATTCGCCGTGTGGGGTATGGACATGGTAGGACCTTTCAAAAAGGCCCCCTCCGGCTTCACCCACCTCCTGGTCGTGGTCGACAAATTCACAAAGTGGGTGGAGGCCAAGCCAGTCCGGAAATCCGACGGGAAGACCGCCACCAAGTTCCTACGCGAGCTCATATACCGCTACGGGTTCCCAAACAGCATCATCACGGACAACGGCACCAACTTCGCCAAAGGAGCCATGGAAGAGTTCTGCGAGGAACATCACATCCGACTCGACCTTGCCTCAGTCGCCCACCCGGAGTCCAACGGCCAGGTGGAACGGGCCAATCAGAGCATCCTCCACGGCCTGAAGCCGCGGCTCCAAGTACCACTCGAGCGCACCCCCGGGTGCTGGGTCGAGGAGCTACCCTCCGTCATCTGGGGTATCCGCACCTCGGTCAACAGGTCGACAGGGTTCACCCCCTTCTTCATGGTGTATGGCGCCGAGTCAGTCATGCCCACCGACCTAGAGCACGATTCGCCAAGGGTCGTCCACTACACGGAGGCTGCGAACGAAATTGCACACCAGGATGGAGTCGATCAACTCGACGAGGCATGCGACCTAGCTCGCTCCCGCACTGCCATCTACCAGCAAGGACTCCGCCGCTACCATAGCCGGCGGGTGAGAACTCGCACCTTCCAGGAAGGCGACCTGGTGCTACGCCTCATCCAGGACAAGAAGGGCATGCACAAGCTCTCCCCCCATGGGAGGGACCATTCGCCATCGGGCGAGTACTCGGCAACGACGCCTACTACCTCACTGACATCTGCGGAGACGGGAAACTCGACGTCAGGCGGCCGTGGAATGTAAACCTCTTACGGAAGTTCTACTCCTAGAACTCCATACATGTACCCTCCACTAGCTATGAAATAAAATATATCGTTTACCGCAAATTGCGTCTACTCTCCGTGTCTTGTGCCACTCACACTCGTAATAACAGCGCCAAGCTAACTGCAGGAGTCAACCTCTGGTACAGCGATCGGCACGGCCAAGTAGTGCGCTACGAGGGCATTGGGTTACCCCAGGACTCGTAACGTCCACGAAAAACGCATACCCGGAGCCCCATTGGAGTTGCCTAGCTCGACTGGCTTAACGAGCCAAGACAACTGCCTTCGCTCCTCACAGCGATCGTGATCCTCCGCATCCTCGACACAGCGACTCGAACGGCCAAGTACCACGCTCGGGGACTGATGACCAGTTCAACGCGAGCGACTAGGGAAAAACGCCAAGTATGAGAGCGTGCCCAGGACTCGCCATGCGACTGACCCGACGGGCCAGGCAGGAGTGATGCGCTCACTCTGACGCGCCTAGTCCTCACCCACCCTAGAGCCGCGACTAGAACAACCAAGTACCACGCTCGGGGACTCGGCTACCCGACCTCGTTCGCGCAAGGGAAAATGGTGAAGTAAAGAGCACTCATGGGAGTCGCTCTGCGACTGGCTTTCCAAGCTCGGGCGAGTCGACCTCAATAACAAATCACTCAAAACCACAAACACATAACAAACGAGGTAAACCCCATAAAAAGGGCGGACGCGCTCGGGGACTCGTTCAATCATCAATCACAATCGCAAGACAATTAATAAAATAACGCGAAATTCCATTATAGCAGACCAAAATTGTTACAAAATAAAAGTTGCGCCCAATGTCCGAACTTCTACTAACGCCCCAGGGCACAATTTTTTATTCTGCAGGCTTCGATGTTGACTCGCCACCACCCTTGCGGTTGCGAATGAAAGGAGTGTACGGGTTTGATGGGTACGTCGTCATCTCACCCGCCATCGCCGCACGGAAGGGCTGCTCGATCTTAAAGTCCCGATGCGGCGGCTCGGGGTCGTTGGGCGCGACGATCGTCTCCTGGTAAGGAAGGAGGTCTCCCATCGCCTAGACACGATCGGAGTATACCGCGGCACGGTCCGTCAGCTTCAGCACCTCGGCAATCTCCACCGAGCCCGTCGACGATGGGTAGCCACTCGTCACGTCGTCCAGATCGAAATCCTCCGGGAAGTGGGCGAGCCCAAGGCTAAGCGACGTCGCCGCCCCGCGCCGGAACGCCGACCGCGTCATGAACTCGACGACTGACGGCGCCTTATCCAGATACCGCCACACTTCGACAAGGTCGCTGGGAATCACTTCCGTGGGCGACATCTCGTGAAGATACGCCCGAATGCAAGCCGCGGACAACGTGGCCAAGTCGACCAGAGTGGCCACACACTGCGGCGCGTCGTACGACTGCGCCTCTTCCGAGTTGTCAATGATCCGACCTGTGGACAGAGGGTGGCAGTGAGTACAACAAAGATCACGCAATATAGCTACTACAGGCAGAGGCAGGCACACTTACAAATAAAAGGACGGCAGAGACCCGTGATGAAGCTTTGAAGAGAGGCGTAGTCATCTTGTAGCCCAGCAACGAGGGCGTCAGAGACCTTACGCTCCTCAGCGCCGGCCGTAACAGCAGCCATGGCTCTCCCATCCGCCGAACTCGCTTCCTCCTTCTCTTCCTTAAGCTCGCGCTCAAGGTCGGCGATCCGCTTCTCAGCCGAACTCAACGCAGATTGAGCCGCCGATTCACTCACCGACAAGGCCTGGCGACCGCCTCCGCAGATCGCTCGAGTGCCTTGTTCGCCTCTTCGACGGCAACAAGATCCTTCTCCGCGCGACACTTCGCAGCGAGCCGGACGACTGATTCATGCTGCAAACCCTGTGCACAAGTCAAACAGTTAACGGCAACGGAATCCTAAGTGCCCACACGCTGAAATTCAGTGACTGGACACTCGGGGACTGGAGATAAAAAAATCCTAAGTGCCCACCCGCTGAAATTCGGCGAATGGACACTCGGGGACTGGAGATCAAAAATCCTAAGTGCCCACCCGCTGAAATTCAGCGATTGCGCACTCGGAGACTGGGCGCGAGAAATAAAAACAAAACACCAAAATAATCTGACCACTGCAATTCAGTGGCCCGATCCTCGGGGACTGGACATACCTGGATGGCTGCGCCAAGCATGCCATGAAGCTGTAGCGCGTCCACGGATGCGAGAAGAGCCGGAGTGTGCCCGCGACGCTGCTCGATCTCCGTTTCGGCGACCCCAGGTACGCGGCTCGATGGCGTGGTACCACTCGCCATAGCCGCTCTATCCATGAAGCGGGGGAAGGTCGCGGTGGATGCGCAGGCACCAAAAGAGACTGGCTCGGCCACCCCAGGCGAGGAAGCACCCTCCTTGATATTCAAGGCCGCCCCCGTCGCAGGATCACTAGAAGCAATCGTCGTGTCGTTAGACACCATGACAACATCGTCGCCCTTGGCCTTCTTGGCACTGTCTGTGGGGGCAGCGACCTCATCAGCCTTCCTCTTCCGAGAGGGGTCCTCCTCGGCAACGACTGGAGGCACTTTGGCCATGGACGGGTGGCCTATCTTTTTACTTCCAGTCCCGCAAATTGATTACATGAGCGAAATGCTCCGAGTACAACAAAAAGCAAGGCAAGTGAACAAAACTCACTTGGCGACTGGTATGAACCGCAGCCCCGTGCGGATGCTAGCCGGCTTCTCCAGTTCGGGGCCTAGTTTTCGACTGAGGCCCTCAAAAACATCATGCGCCCAAGACACGGAAGGACTCTTCGTTGACGAGGCCGCGACATGAGACTCCGAAACAATTTCGGCAGGAGCTCTCCTAGGAGGCGAAGCTGCTGCGGCTGGAGCAGCCCCCGACCCGGAGACTGGGGCGAATGGGGGAAGAAGCGAGGACAGAGGTACCTCACTCAGGGCGCCATTGGAATCTGGTGCTGCTGTCGTTTTCGGCGCTTCATCCCGGGCCAGGCTGGTGGCGTCGGAACTACTCGCCGAATGAGGCGGAGATGCCTGTTTCGCCGGCTTCATCTTCCTCTTCGGTGGGGCCTTCACTTCCTTCTTCTTCTTCTTTTTCGACGGAGTGGCCTCGCGACGCGAGGTGTGTTCGGGAAGCTCGTCGTCGTCATCCTCGTGGCGTTCAAGGCTTCTACTCGCCTCGAGTTCGCGCTGACGCTGCCCGCGAGTTTTGCGAACCAGTGGGGCGGCCTCTTCCTCGGGCTCGTCGTCATCGTCGCTCCTGTCGCTCTCGATGCCGCCCTTGGCAGGAGGCGATTCACCCCCGTCCTGGACGGACGAGTTCGAGTTCTCGTCGTCCGCGGGTGGAAGCCACCCTTCCACCACTTGAAATAACTGCAGTAGGCATGAGACAATATCAGTATAACCGCGACAGCATCAACTGCGACTACGAATGGTAGATAGTGACTTACTGCCGGGGCTGGATGCTTCGCGGTGTAGGGAGCTACCCCAGCCTTCGCGTCCAGGTATGCTGCCTAGGTGATCTTCTTCAACGTCGGGACGTAGTCCTCGAGTTTACACTCGGCGAGGCAGGATTTCGTCGAGTCTTCCCGGCCCGTGTACTCGTACACGTAATGGTCACGGCGGGCCAGGGGAACGAGTCGCTGTCCGAGCCAACAGTTGTACAAATTGATGGTCTGAAGACCCTTCTTCTTCAGGACGCCGATGGTTTGGAGCATCTCATCCACGACCATCCACTGGTCTACTGGGATCTTGCCGACTTGGAGTCGGCGCGGTTCGGGCCGGTCGGCGGAGTACCTTGGGATCGCCACCTCGCCATCTGGAGTCTCCTCGGTGACATAAAACCAGGACTTCTTCCACTCGTTCTCCGCCTTGGCAGGTAGCATCAGGTCAAAAAAGGAGGCCTTCGACTTAACATCAGGCCACCCGCAGCAAGCATTGGGCCGCCTGTTTCATTGCGGCTGATCCTCCCATGGAACAGATCTTGCCATAGGGGTAAGTAGGGCCTACAGCCCAGGTAGCACTCGCAGAACGCCACGAAAATGGCGAGCTGCTCGATGCTGTGCGGGCCCAGGTCCAACGGCTGGATAACGTAGACCACGCAGAAGCGCCAGAAGAAGAGAGACGTGGGGAACCCCAGTCCCCGTTCCAGATGGCTGGTGAAGCAAACAAATTCTCCCTCGCGCGGATCCGGAGTCACCTCTTCGGTCGCGGGGATGCACCACCTGCCAGCGCGCAGGATCCCGGCCTCCTCGAAGGATGCCAGTAGCACTCTTGTGCACTTGGACCTGCCCCATGGTTCGGTGGAGGGGGCCATTGGCGGAAAGGTTCATGGAGGTCGGGTTTTTTTGGATCGGTTGGATCGCGATGCGGAGGAGAACAGAGATGGGAGAAATCGGAGGAAATGACGAAGGAATGGTTCCTCGATCGCCTACCATTTCCTTTATATAGCGGTTGTTACCCGCAAAATCAGGGAGCCGTTACCACGCGGTGATTACGCCAAAGTTACCGTTGGATTGCCCCAACGGCTAGTTCTGACTGCGTCTGACGGTCCAACTTCATCCATTTGACTCGCCGACAAAATCACTACAATAGTGACTAGATATTTTGCCGACCCGTTCGCCGAGCTGCGACCCGATTAACCACTGTCATTGCGACCAGAGTAATTAGTTTTTTCCTTTATTCAGGAGCCCGCCACCGATTCGACTGGGCGTCCGCATTGGACCCGTATACTCCGACTGCCAACGAACACCTGCGCCCAATCGACGACGGCCTCGGGGACTACTGATGGGGATATGCCTACCGGGGTATACCCAGCAGGACGTTTCCGACTGGCCCAGGAACTGGCGAGTGGGCCTGCAGGACGGCGACTGGATCAAGACCTGGCGTGGATCCAAGCGACTGGAAGCTGAAGGCCCAGGAGAGTAGATAGGCCCAGTCGGATTAGGTTAAACGAGTGCCGAAACCTTAACTAATTCCGTTGAGATACGTAAACCCTAGGGGGGTTGAGTCTATATAAACCTCCCTACAGGGCGTGTAGAGGATACGTTCCATCATCCACCCAAGCGACTCGCCGCCTAGACGTCGAGCTCGCCCCATTGTACTTCCATCATAATACGATCTAGCAGGAGTAGGTCTTTACCCTCCTGGGGCCGAACCTGGGTAAAACCCTGTGTCTCCGCCCTCATCTCGCACCGCAGATGGCTGGCCGCTCTTGCCCTTCGTTCTACTACTCGCTGCCGATTGCAGCGACTGCCGTGGTCATTCCCATGACAACATCTAATCCTTAAGTGTGTCTCCCTACGGTTCGTGAATTATGCAGACATGATCGAGACTCTTCTCCGATCAATAACCAATAGAGAAATCTGGAAATTCATATGGCTCCCACAAATTTCTACGATTACTTTGCGATCGAATGAACCATTTACATATGAAACTAATTTCCCTTTGCCTCGCGATATTTTACTTATCCAAGGTCTGATCGTCGGTATCTCGACATACCTAGTTCAACATCATTACTGATAAGTATTATTTTCTTGTTCCCGTGATATGTGATCCCTTGTGATCCAGTCACATGCTTGCAATCTAACTGGGTGACATTCCACCGAGAGGGCCCAAAATATATCTATCTGTCATATGGAGGGACAAATCCCACTCTTGATCCATGTGCCTCAACACATACTTTCCAAACAATCAATGCCACCTTGGTAGCCACCCAGTTACGGTGTGGTGTTTGATGTAACCAAAGAATCCTTCCGGTGATGGTGATTAGCATGATCTCATGCTCGAAGAAATTAGGTTACTATGTATCAGAAAGATTATAGCAAGTGAACTATTTGAATGACTTGATCTTATGCTACGCTTAACTATAGGAGTATGTCCATCACATCATTCTCCTAATGATATGACCTTATTGTTAATAACATCTCAATGTTCATGATCAAGAAACCATGATCATATATTAACCAACAAGCTAGTTTAACAAGAGGCTTTACTAGGGACTCTTTTATGTTTACAAACCACACAAGTATTAATGTTTTCGGTTAATACAATTATAGCATGATATGTAAACATTTATCATAAGTAAGAAGATATGATAATAACCACTTTATTATTGCCTCTTGGGCATATCTCCAACAGGGTGCGGGTAGGGGCTGCACAGCGAGCTCACAGCATGGTTGTGGGTAGGGGATGGTGCTCTGCCTCCTGGCGAAGCTCAACGGCATGGTCGCGAGGCGTGGGGCGGTGCAACATGGTCGGAATGCTACGGTGCTATGAGCGGGTCCAACGGGAAAATTAATGGCGCACGGGCTGTCCTGGCCGTGCATCAACAAACGGGCATGTCCTAGTGGTTCCTAGGGCGGTGGTGATCACGCACGCACGCGGCGAGGGAGGCGCGTTGTGTGTGCTTGCGTGTCGAGTGCTACGCTCTGGCGTGCTCTCGGCATGCTTGTAGAGAAGCTGGGCACGCTCGGGCTAAGTGGTCCAGGGGTTGGTTGCGCTTTGGCGTTGGACAGGGGTGGCGGTGGATGGTGGTTAGTGTACCAGACAAGGTTGGCGAGGCTAGAGCTTCTCCTAGCTTGCTGTCGACAATGGGGTGGCAAGTTGAGGCTCGGCATGCTCATCATTGATGGCAATGGCAAGCTCACAGTGAGCTAAAGCTTGTTAAATGAGCTAGATGATCTACTAAGAGTGTGTTGTGAGGTAGAGAGGGAACAAGTTAGGCACCAACACTGCTCACTATAGTGTTTTGTGTTTTGTTTGATTTCTGTTTGCATGGTGTTTGATGAAATGGACGAAAGAGATTTGAATTTGAATTTTTGGTTCAAACTTGGTGGGTGTACTAGTTGTTGGAGATATGCCCAAGAGGCAATAATAAAGTGGTTTTTATCATATCTTCATGCTTATGATAAATGTTTACATACCATGCTAAAATTGTATTAACCGGAAACATTAATACTTGTGTGATCTGTAAACAAAAAAGAGTCCCTAGTAAAGCCTCTTGTTAAACTAGCTTGTTGGTTAATATATGATCATGGTTTCCTGATCATGAACATAGAGATGTTATTAACAACAGGGTCATATCATTAGGAGGATGATATGATGTACATACTCCTATAGTTAAGCATAGCATAAAGATCAAGTCATTTAATATAGTTCATTTGCTATATGCTTTCTGATACATAGTAACCTAATTCCTTCAACCATGAGATCATGTTAATCACCATCACCGAAAGGATGCTTTGATGACATCAAACACCACACCATAACTGGGTGGCTATAAAGGTGGCATTGAGTGTTCGGAAAGTATTGGTTGAGGCACATGGATCAAGAGTGGGATTTGTCCATCCATATGACGGATAGATATACTCTGGGACCTCTCGGTGGAATGTCATCCAATTAGCTTGCAAGCATGTGACTGGCTCACAAGGGATCACATATCACGGGAATGAGAAAAGAGTACTTATCGGTAACGAGGTTGAACTAGGTATGCAGAGATACCGACGATCAAAACCTCGGATAAGTAAACTACCGTGAGACAAAGGGAAATTGGTATCGTATGTAAGTGGTTCATTCGATCGCAAAGTAATCATAGAAATATGTGGGAGCCATATGAATTTCCAGATTCCTCTATTGGTTACTGATCGGAGAAGTGACTCGGTCATGTCCGCATAATTCACGAACCGTAGGGAGACACACTTAAGGATTCGATGTTTTTTAGTAGTTATGGAATGATGAGTAAGAGACCGAATGTTGTTCGGAGTCTCGAATTGGATCCGGGATATCACGAGGAGATCCGGAATGGTCCAGAGAATGAGATTAATATAAGAAAAGTCATGTTTCGGAGTTTGGAAAAGATTCCGGTGTTTTCACCAGGAATGTTCTAGAAGGGTCTGGAAGGTCCAGCACTTCGGAGGGGAAGGGTACATGGATGTGTCATGACAATGTGGAATGGTTGCATCATGTACTAGGTCACTTGGCTGCGAAATATGGAGAGAGAAATCAAATCCAAGTATAAAAGTCAAACGCCAATTTGAAAGGTCAAATCTGAAGTTTGCTTGGTGGAGGGAGAGTAGGAAACCTACTTGGGGAGGAAGTCCCACTCCCTCCCACCCGCCGGACATGAGGAGGAGTTGGAGGAGGACTCCCTCCTCCCCAAACCGCCTCTCCCCTCCTATATAAGGAGGGGTAGGGCGCCCCTTCTCCCTACACCTAAAAACCCTAGCCTAAGGCGCCACCACCACCACCAAGTGCTGCTGCCGCCACCACCTAGGGATCTCCTCCCAAGTCGCCGAGTTGGGGTATCCAAAACCCTAGCCGCTGGCTGCACCTCTCCCCTTGGTGCCTCTAAACCCTAGATCACCAAGGCCCTCTCTCATACTCCACCATACTCGCTCCATCTTAAGGCGAAGCCCTGCAGGATCTCCCCTCTACTTTCGACACCACGCCGTCGTGGTGCCGAAATCGCGAGGAGAGTGCTACAACATCCGCTGCCTGCTGGAACAAGGGAGAGGAAGGTCTTCATCGAGTACTGAACGTGTGACCGACTGCGGAAGCGCTGCCGGAACGCAGCGCCGGAAAGATTGTCTACACGATCTTGAGATCGGAAGTGTACGACTACATCATCCACGATAATCTGCTCTCATTAACCGCTTTGGATCTTCGAAGGTTAGTACTCTATCGAATCGTTGCTACAATATAGTAGATAGATCTTGGCTTGTGTGTGTTCATGCGATAGAATTTTTTTGTTTTCCATGCTACGAACCCCTACAGTGGTATTAGAGCCGTGTCTATATGTAGATCTGTTGCACGAGTAGAACACAATGGTCATTATGGGCGTTGATGCTTTTGTTGTCGATTGCTTCTTGTGTACTTTGCATCTTGCAGGATGGTGGGATGAAGCGGCCCGGGCTAACCTTACATGACATCGTTCATGAGACTTGATCCATGCTTGACATGCAACTTGTATTGCATAAGTGGCTCTGCGGGTGCCTGTTTCTCCCAACATAGTTAAGATTCAATTTACAACAGGTGATTGAAAATACTAGTATCAATGTTGTGGTTCTTGTTCGTAAGTTAGAACGACACTTATTAAAATCCCCAAACCACATAAAATATGCAAAGAAAATTAGAGGCGTCTAACTTTGTTTTGCAGGGGTGTGCTGTGATGTGATATGGCCATGATTGTGATTATATATGATGTATGCAATGTTCCTTATTGTAAGTAGGCAACCAGCAGGAGCCATATGGTTGTCTTTTAAATCCGTTAAGACCTGCGTGTCTATTCAAAGTAGTTGTAATAGTTGATGCTGGTGGATGACAACCATGAAACGGCACCATTGACCTTGACACCACACCGGTGATGATGGAGATCATGTTCGTGCTTGAAGATGGAGATCGGAAGCACAAGAAGAAAGTCCATATCATATCAAATATTATGAATTGCATGTGATGTTAATCCTTTTATGCATCTTGTATTGCTTAGTTCACGACGGTAGCATTATAAGATGATCCCTCAAGCACACAATTTCAAGTTTTAAAGTGTTCATCCTTAGTAAGCACCATTGCTAAAGCTCGTTGTTTTGAAGCATCACGTGATGATCGGGTGTGTTAGATTCTGCGAGTGTATACAACGTGAGCAAGCCAGGTTTTCTCATGAAGAAGCTAAGGTTTGATCTTGACGAGCCTAGCATGTACAGACATGGTATCGGAACACGGATCACCGAAAGGTAAAGCATGAGTCATATAGTAGATATGATGAACATGTTGATTGTTCGCCATTGAAGCTACATCAACTCTCGTGATGATCGGTTTTGATGTGGTGGATTCGGTTCGTGATCACTAAAACAATGTGAGGGATATTGTTTTGAGTGGGAGTTCAACAGCAATATGATTAAAAGTTGAACACTATTTATCATAAATTAAATCAAAGTGAATTTGCATAGTTGTTGTAGTCATTGTCATCCGTTTACCACCTTGCGATTAGTTATAATTGAGATGATAGAACTATAGAATTCTGGTTAGTTACTTTACGAACTGGTATCGTATTGTTTTTAAGTGTTAATCTAAAGTTTAAAAGTCCTATTGCAAACTTTCAGTAAGTTCTGGTTACTCCGTGAAGTTTAATAATTGGTATTAAATCAAGAGTAATAAATTCCAGTGTTGGTATATGAGTATCATGTTTATCTCCATGATTCTTGATATTCAAAAGATTGTTTTAATATCAACGTTATCTAGGAGCTGAAAGAATTGTTTCAGAAATCGACATATGTGGAAGATATTGCGATATCTGAAACAATATTTTGTTTACAACATGATAGAGTATAATATGGCAAAGTTTATGTTCTCATATTTGATGAGAATTTACAAAAGGTTGGAGACACTAGTTGTCCTAATCCTCCAAAAGGTTTTGGAGAGTAACATTATACTCGCGATTCACCGTTATAAGCTAAAAGTAGCTTGATCATGAATAATTCCATGATAAGGGTGAATATTTGATGTAGGTAAAATGTTTACTACACCAATAGATTACTAAAGAATGGAATTTGGAAGAACACCAAACATTTGATGATGGTGATCTACTTCAAAGTGCAAGTCCAAAGACATTGGTATTTAACTATACATGCTTTGGACTATGTGTCATATATATGGCTCCACTATTGCTGTTGATAGATTCTTTCAAACATAAAAAGGAAATATTGAAAGAGAATCTCATAAATATATGGCAGAAAAGAAAAGACTAGAATTGTTTAGCTTAAGTATATAGAGGATATACGTGTTATGGCTATATTCTTTGCTTGTTAAATAATGTGGTTCTTAAGTATTGGATATTGAATTTGTTGGTATGAATCGTCATACGAAACAACAGAATTCATGAACTGCAATGGCCTAAGTAACTAGAAAAAGAATATGTGATAATGTTCATCGAGAACAAATAAAGGGTTATTGTGTTGCTCGTTAAACATCAAAGCTTGCCTTCAAGATTTGTTTTATCAGGTATTATGAGAACAAAAGGGTTGTTCAAATAATTGCCGTAATCCATAAAAGATGGATGATTTACAAATCTCGTTGGAGAAATCACATCCATAAAACTAGTGCTAAAAATGTCGACAGACAAATTGATTGAAATATCACTTAGGAAGTGACATCGCCGTTTAAATTATGTTGGAAAGAAAACATAAAGAAACTCCATGTGAATGGAATTTTCGAGTCTTTTGATTTTTGATCAAATGACGCTTGTGAAACTTTCCTAGAGATAATTAAAACTTCGTTCATAGGCCAAAAGGGAACGAATGACTAGCTTATTGGAACTTGTACATATTGTTGTATGAAGTCCATTATGTGTAGTCAAGAGCGATGAATTTCAACTTCATAAACTTTCTCCAAAAATTTGAGTGAATATATGAATATTGACTTAATAAGGATGAAGTTTGAAACATTTGAAAAGTTCAAAGACTTTCAACATGAAGTGCAAAATCAACAAGAATATAAATAGTTTATGATAAGATCATAAAGGAAGATATTTGAGTTACAAGTTTAGCATAAACACCTAAGATTTAAGGAATCGTTCCATGGATTTGCATTTCCCGAAACACCATAAGAGTATGGAGTGTTCGAGATATGTAATTAAACCTTGTTTGACATGGTAAGTTCGAAGGTGTAATTCATAAAACTGCCATTATATTTTAAAGATTAAAAGCTTTAGAGACTACCATTTTTCCACTGAAAAGAGCTCCATCATAATCCGTTGAAATGACACCATATAAAGTTATGGTTTGGGATAAAACCCAAGTTGTCCTTTCTTAAACATTGGTATGCTATGCATAAGAAAGATGTTTGCAACCAAAGTCGGATGAACCTGTCTTTGTATGTTATTTCGAATAACTGTTAAGTATTCCTCCATAACATCGGAGACAAAAGTGTTTCTCGCTTAGAACGTCAAGTTTCTTTGAGAAGGAATTTTTCATGAAAAGATAATTAAGTGGGAGGACAATAGAACATTGATAAGGTTAAAAGAACCTTAGCTATATGTGCAAAGTTGCGCATCGCCGAAAAGTGTTCCGGAGGCAGCAACAATGCTCATGGCTCACGTGCCTCAAAGTTTCTATTGAACCAAGTAGGTAGGGTAAACAATAAAATACCAAGATTTGAGGGTTGAATCATTATTTGAGAATAATGAACGAACTACATGCAAAGAAGCGATGATGGGACCTGACTCCATAAAATGGCTTGAAGCCATAAAATCCGTGATAGTTCCATACACGACAAATCAAGTTTTGAACTTGAAGGACCCTCGAGAAAGGTGTAAGACCTTATAGTTGTGTTTGGATCTATAAAGAAATAGACATGGATGGTTCACATCTATCAAATTGTCGACATGTTGGGAAAGAGTTCACAACAATGTTCAAAGGTTGACTATGACAAGATTTGATCTTTCATAGCGATATTTAGTCTAGACGGATTAATGTAGCAACAACTTCATATAATTTTGTTATGTGGTAGTTGAATAAAGAAAACAAGTTCTTCTAATAGAATTGTTACCTAGGACATGTGCATAACACAGTCCATAGGGTTTTGTTATTTCAAAGGATGCTAAAAGCATATGCAAACTTCAATGATTGAAGTAAGCATTGCGGAGTTGGAATCTTCTCTATGATGAAACTGTTAAAGGAGTTTAAATTCGTCGGAGACGATGAAGATGCTTGCATTTGCAAGAAATTAAGTGGGAGAGCTAAGACATATTTCTAATACATTATGTGGAAGACATATTGTTTATTGGAAATGATGTATCCGATGAGAGACTTAGGCAAAACCCAAATATCAGGATGTACACGAATAACTATTAAGTTTTAACCCCAAAGAACTAAAGGTCTCACCAAAGGACCAAATTTATACAAAGCCATCTCATTAGAGAATGAGTGATGTGTAGAGATGCAAAGACATGCAATTACACACGGACCTGGAAGTGTCAGATCCGGAGATCAGTTGATAACTAGCAATCGTGTACATACAACACCGGAAAGCCATAGGTGTTGAATACACAAATGTTTGAAACTAGATTATTGACTCTAGTGCAAGTGGGAGACTGTTGGAGATATTCCCAAGAGGCAATAATAAAGTGGTTATTATCATATCTTCATGCTTATGATAAATGTTTACATAACATGCTAAAATTGTATTAACCGAAAACAGTAATACTTGTGTGATCTGTAAACAAAAAAGAGTCCCTAGTAAAGCCTCTTGTTAAACTAGCTTGTTGGTTAATATATGATCATGGTTTCCTGATCATGAACATAGAGATGTTATTAACAACAGGGTCATATCATTAGGAGGATGATATGATGGACATACTCCTATAGTTAAGCATAGCATAAAGATCAAGTCATTTAATATAGTTTATTTGCTATATGCTTTCTGATACATAGTAACCTAATTCTTTGACCATGAGATCATGTTAATCACCATCACCAGAAGGATGCTTTGATGACATCAAACACCACACCGTAACTGGGTGGCTATAAAGGTGGCATTGAGTGTTCGGAAAGTATGGGCTGAGGCACATGGATCAAGAGTGGGATTTGTCCATCCATATGATGGATAGATATACTCTAGGCCCTCTCGGTGGAATGTCATCCAATTAGCTTGCAAGCATGTCGGCCATGAGGAGGAAACCTACTTGGGGAGGAAGTCCCACTCCCTCCCACCCGCCGGCCATGAGGAGGAGTTGGAGGAGGACTCCCTCCTCCCCAAACCGCCTCTCCCCTCCTATATAAGGAGGGGTAGGGCGCCCCCTCTCCCTACACCTAAAAACCCTAGCCTAAGGCGCCACCACCACTACCAAGTGTTGTTTCCGCCACCACCTAGGGATCTCCTTCCAAGTCGCCGAGTTGAAGTATCCCAAACCCTAGCCGCCGGCTGCACCTCTCCCCTTGGTGCCTCTAAACCCTAGATCGCCAAGGCCCTCTCTCATACTCCACCATAATCTCTCCGGCTTAAGGCAAAGCCCTGCGGGATCTCCCCTCTACTTTCGACACCACGCCGTCGTGCTGCCGAAATCGCGAGGAGAGTGCTACAACCTCCGCTGCCTGCTAGAACAAGGGAGAGGAAGGTCTTCATCGAGTACCGAACGTGTTACCGACTGCGGAAGCACTGCCGGAACGCAGCGCCGGAAGGATCGTCTACGCGATCTTGAGATCGGAAGTGTATGACTACATCATCCACGAGAATCTGCTCTCGTTAACCTCTTTGGATCTTCGAGGGTTAGTACTCTATTGACTCGTTGCTACAATCTAGTAGATAGATATTGGCTTGTGTGTGTTCATGCGATAGAAATTTTTTGTTTTCCATGCTATGAACCCCTACACTAGTCACATACTAGGTATTCTATGGTTAGTTGGTTTTGCCAAGGTGCATTCATATGATATAGATTCACTTTTGAATTATCGTTTGAATCAAGTTGCCAAATATTTCTATGAGTTTGAAAGGTGGGCTTGGGTTCACTTTTACTTGGTCTAGCAAGGGGTGAAAAGAAATGGAATTATTTATGTTTGAAATCTTGGACTAGAAACACTCAAAGTGGCCTAGTGAGCAAGATTGGCAAAAATGACCATTAGCTCCTTTTGTTTGTTTTTGAATTTATCTTGAGTTGTTTCTGCTTGGATTTGATTTAGATGATGTTGATTTCATATTTAAACCATTCCTTGCTATTCAAATCAATCACACAAGTCCATTCATGCATTCATACATTCATCACATACCTGCATGCATTCATATGACTTTAATTAACAAAAGTTTTTGTTAACCCCAATTTTGGTGATTGGAATTGATAATCTTGATCAATATTTTTGGGATGTTACAATATCATGATCTTTTGTTTATGGATGTCGTCGGTGTGAAATAAAAGGGGAGCTTGTAAGTCCATGGAGTTATGTATGTGTGTTAGAGAAACGCCTGGGCCGCTAGCTTAAGCCATGCCTAATCATGGTGGAAACTTGCAGCATCACCATAGTGAGTAATCTATGAAGCTTTCTTCTTATAAAAAAGGGATAGACATATTGAAAATAGGAAAGAGATTTAAAAACACCATTTTCTCATGGTAAATAAGAAGATTGCTGAGATGCTCATTGTCTACTTGCCTTGTCATTTTTATTATGGGATAGCTCCTGTATCATGTGCAAGGGGTACCTCGTTGGCGGTTCTCTATGATACACATGTACTTACTATGGCAAGAACTTACAGGTGACTAAAGTTGAGTAGCATGAGGAGCGGCCCTCATATTCAAGGGACATGAGATTACCAACTTATACTTTGTCAAGCATATACTCCATAGTTTGTTGACTTTAACCTTAATCACTTCAAGATGCTTATGATAGGGGCAATGAGAGATGAAATCTAACAAGTACCATAATTTTTGGAAGCTCTTTATGAGACTTGAAATCCCCGCTTCCCTTTTTATGAAGGGCCTTTCTTCCACTATTATATTGATTCTTCACCTTATATCCTTAGGCACCAGTTAAGAGCACATAGTAGCCATTCTTAGTTCTATGTTCATTGTCCCAAAACTTATTGAATGATTCATATTTTTGATATTGCTTGCTCATGAACTATTTGTATCTAGTCACTCTTATGAACATTGAAGGTGTCCTATGCATTTATTTGCTACTCCATGAGGGACAAGCTAAATTCCTTTATGCTATATTTTCTATATGTGAAACAAACAAACGTCTTTCAATGCATTGTTAGTCATGATCTTTGTTTGTAAGCTTTCATGTTGCATGCATAGTTACTTTTTCTTATTGTTAGAACTCTATCTTTCATGCTCATGTTTAGAGTTCTTTGATCCCAGCTTTCAATGCTTGCAAACAGTTTGATCATGATCGTGATGGTGCATGTCACCTCAAACATTATTCTTTTTATCACTTACCTACTCGAGGAAGAGCACGAGTTAAGATTAGGGATGTTTGATACGTCGGAAACGTATCTATAATTTTTGATGTTCCATGCTTGTTTAGTATCTACTTTGCTTTGCTTTGTCTACACTTTGAGGTGTTTTTATATGTTTTCTGGTACTAACCTATTAACAAGATGCCACAGTGCCAGTTGCCTGTTTTCTACTATTTTTGGTTCCAGAAAAGGCAAAAAATCAATATTCTCGGAATTGGACGGGACAAAAGCCATAGTCAATATTTTACCATGGGGAACACAAAGCAAGAGTATAATACGGAGAAGAGCCATCAGGGGGCCAGACCCCCTGGCCGCGCAGAGTGGGTGGACCCGCGCCTGGGGGGTGCGGCCTCCATGGGTTCCCCTGCCTCACCTCTTCGCCTATAAATACCCCCTAATACCTAAACCCTAAGTACCCGATCAATCTTCCATGAAATAGTCCATAGCTGCCGCCACCATCGTCCCTAGATCGGGGGGATCTGAAGTTCTTCCTGGCACCCTGCCGGAGGGGAGATCATCCTGGAGGCCTTCTTCTTCATCATGCCATCCTCCGGTATGAAGCGTGAGTAGTTCCACCTTGGACTACGGGTCCATGTAGTAGCTAGATGGTTGTATCTCCTCCTTTCTTCTACCATGTTTAGATCTTGTGAGCTCCGTTCATGATCAAGATCATCTATTTGTAATCATTCATGTTGTGTGTCAACACAGGGATTTTTAATCCCAGATGCCTATTATGCCATACATCGCAATCCCAGGATTACCATTTTTGCGAGACATAACAGAATTGGATACCACAGTACATCATCCATTACAAACCATACATAAGGTCTTACACAAATAAGGATCTCATGATCCATTTCTTAATACAACTTAAGCAGCAGAAATACTTAATAATAAAGATAATATAGGAAAAGCTCTATCTTCGGGGTCACAGGCAATGCTGACAATGGGAGATGATCCTAGTTGTCGTAACCTTCCTGGGGTCCTTTGTCCTAGTACTCCTCTTCATAGTCTGGCCACGGGAATAGCCAGGGACAAAGCCATGAGTACTCTTTAAGTACTCGCAAACTAATACTAACAAGTGAAGGGGGTTTTTGTAGTAGGACACTAAGCTCTAGGGTTGTTTTGCAAAAAGTCAGATTTACCTCTACTAAGTTCAGAAGCAAGAAAAGCTAGTTGAATTTTATCACACCGAAGTGGGAACTTGTATCTCATGTCACAACTCTGTTGTGGTCAAGTCAAATTCTCAATTCATTTCACAAGTCATTTTGAAAACATCTGACGGGGGAACAGTATGGCCACTCCAACTGTCCATAATCGCGGACGCGGCTATTCGAATAGTTTGACACTCTGCAGAGATTGTACACTTTCACCACAACATTCGATACATCCGTCAGGAACAAATCCTGAATTCACCATACTGAGTATGCGCATAATCAATCCTAACCTTTCAATTACACGCCCTAGTATAGGCACCTCTCCTGTGAGTTTGGCCTCCCAACCATGACCAACTGTCATCTTGGGTACTACACAGGTGGACAATCTTCACAAGGTAGCCTCAGCTCAGACCTTGGCCGTGAGGGAACCCATACTAAGGTATATAAGTTTCCAGTCAAGCCCTACCCAAATTTCGGGTATTGTGGTTGTACGGTAAAATTGGAATGGTATCGCATCCAGACAACCATCAGTTTTATAAAGGGCTAAGGCTCATGCCTCAACATTTTCATCATCAAAATCATCTGGTGTTCGGAAACACATGTCAAAACATTTCAGTAGAATGATCCATCATTCCAAGGTTTTCATAACCATTTTCCACCAAGTATTCCCATCTAAAGTTGACCAAGTTTTATGCTTAGCACTAGCATCTAATATTGAGGGTGAGTACTAATGAGGGGTGGTAAACAAGTGGAGTTTAACTAAGTTCAATCTCATGCCTTAGGATGACATCAAGATTATCTATCTTAGGCCAAATTTAATGCTCTTTATGCAACCTTCAATTATCTTCCTAGAATCTACAAGTCACTTAAGTAAACTTTAAGAAAAAGCTTTGATAAAGAAATAAAGTAGAAAGCTTGCAAGTAAAACTAGGAATGGGGTTATCAAGTGGGTATGATCACATATGCTTAAGGCATATAGTTGGCATGGTAACAAGCAAGTATTAGCTTGCATAGGTCAACTTGATTAGTAAGGCTTGCATATTATTAGTATAAGCTTGCAAGTGTTAGCTTGCCTTGTGTAGAGCAGTGGTTGAAGTTCTCCTCGGCTTCTTCTTCGTAGTATCCTCCTTCCTCCTCGTATCCTTGATCGGTACTAGCGTCTATGAATAAATACTAGGTACACAATCACCAAACAATACTTAACTACTTTCAATCATCACACAAAGGGGTTCTATAGATGATCTAGCATCATCACTAACATTACAAGATTAAAGCATTTGTCTTATTTATTTTATTTTTAGAAAAGTAATTTCTACTCATTGAAAAACTACTTAAGATTTAATATTCTCCAAACCAAACATGGGATCATGTTGACACATGTCATCACCACATATTTCAGTACAAGAGAATGTGATTTAAAGTGGTGTCACAATTTAATAAGGTTTAACCTTTTATTTTAAATAAAATAAGTGACTAGAAATGCCTATGTGGCATTCTTTTATTACTTGAACATTATTTCTGTAAGTAAACCCATATATTTTTATATATTCTGAAAGGTATGATCAAATGTGATTTTTGAGAGTTGGAAACAACTCAAAAGCTATTATGGTTTAAATTTGAAAAATGTTTGAATGCAGAAAAGATTATGCCTTGTTATTTTTACCAAGGTTGATCTATAGATCCAAATGATTTGAATCCAACGGGCTTGGATTAAGCATTTCAATAAATTTCTAACAAAATTGGTTGCATGCAATTTGGTTCATTGAATCGAGCTGGGTTGATTTTTGAATCTTGGTACAGAACCGAGTTTGAATGAAAATAGAAAAAGCTAAATTCAAACGAGTGGGTTGCGCGGGAAGGGTTATTGGGACGGCCCAGTGTCACTCCGCAGCGCGGGGCTCAGCTGACAGGGGGTACCACCAGTCAGTGGCTCATAACACGCGAAGCGGTACGGGGCAATCTCGGCCGCACGATCTAAGTCTAATCGAACGACTATGACTCATCTTCCACGTTGGCAGCGCCGGCGAGACAGAACCCTAACGCGGCAGGTGGGGGTCGTGGGAGGCTCACCGAGGCTCAGGCGAGGGTCGGCGATGGGGGCAAACGACGAAGTCGACGACGGCGATTCTCCTGGCACCGACAGCTCCTCCTGGGGCGGCTCCAATCGATGGCTTCATTCTTCTCCAGCAGCGACGGGCTCGCCTTCCTCCGGGAGTGAGGTGGGGTGGTTCTGGGTGAGAGGGGAGTGGAATGGTGTGAAGAAATCGAGCGGGGGAGGCCTCTATTTATAGTGGCGAGAGGGGACCGACGGGTGCGAGCTGAGCTCGTCGTGGTCGACGGCACAGAGGGCTATCGGCGTGGGCGACGGTAGGGGCGGTGCTGTGCTCCCTGGCCAAGCTCAACGGCGTGGTGGCGAGGCGTGGGGTGGGGCTGATCGGTCTGAACGCTTCGGCGCTCTGAGCGTGTCCGACGGAGGTTTTGATGGCGCACAGAGCGCGTGGTCCGCGCGGCGGCGAATGGGCGTGTCTGCGGGGTTTCTGGGGTGGTGGTGATCACGCATGCACGCGGCGAAGGAGGCGCGCGGTCTGTGGGCGTGTGTCGAGGGTGGCGCACGGGCGCGCTTTCGGCATGCTCGCAGAGAAGCTTGGCATGGCTTGGGCGTGTGGTCTAGTGGCTGGCATTGCTCGAGGCTGGGACAGGGAGTGGCGGTGGGGCATGGGATGCATGCTAGACAAGGTTGGCACGGCTAGTTCTTCTCCTAGCTTGCTGTCCACACTAGGGTGACATGGTGAGGCTCGGCCTGCTCACCATTGATGGAATTGGCAAGCTCATAGTGGTGCTAGAGGTTAGTTAAGGGTGCTAGATGATCTACTAAGGCTAGTTGTAACCAGAGAGGGAACAAGGTTGGCCAAAACACTGCTCAAAATAGTGTGTGATTTTGTTGATTTGAATCTGCAACCTGTTTGATGAAATGGCCGCAAGAACTTGAGTTTTGAATTTTGAAAAGATTTTTGGTGGGTGTGTTAGGCATGTGTTGAGGATTCTGTGGGTGCTTGGGTTTTGAAAATTGAGCGTGTTTGAGTGGTTTTTGAAATAGTGGGATCTTCCCATATGAGATAGATTCAATTTTAAACTGTCATTTAAACTAAGCATTTAAATGTTTTTGGATGATCACAAAGTGGGCCTTGGTACCTTATTATGAGTACTATCAAGGGGGTGCAAATATCCATACATGTTTCTGTTAAGTTTTGAAAGTTAGAGATAGCCAAAGTAGGCATGGGAGTTAATTTGGCCAAAGTGACCATTCACATAATTTGTTTGTTTTGACTTGTTTGTGTTTGGGAAAAGTTTGGGGATTGTTTACATGATGTTTATTTCACCTAAGAATCATTTTACAAGTAAATAAACACAGAACCATGGCAATTCAAAAGAATCCAAATTTTAATGCACACACATATGAATGCTTTCATATTTTTAATTGGAAAAGTTTTTGTTAACCCTAATTTTGATGATTATAGTTTGAGGATCCAAGTTTAGTATTTTTGGGATGTTACATTGTGTTTGCGGGGATCTGATGGATATTAAGATTACTATGTCAGATTGATTAATGGTTTTGTCTTATTGATTCTATCATGTCTATGATGTTTGAGATCTTGCATGCTCTCCGTTTCTAGTAACTATCTTGGCCAAGTAGATGCTAGTGACTCCAAGAGGGGGTATTTATGCTCGATACTGGGTTCATGCCTCTATTTAATCTAAGGGAAGTGACAGAAATCTCTAGGGTTGTAGATGTGCTATTTCTACTAGGGAGAAAACAACGGTCTCTTGTTCATGTAACAAGTGGATTATTTACCTTACACACTTTGCTTACAGCAGTTATCCGTTGCTTGCAACTTAATACTATAGGGGGTTCAGATGATAACCTGAAGGTGGATTACTAGTCATAGATGCAGTTGGATGGCGGTCTATATATGTTGTTGTATTTCACAATCGAATCTCATAGGAATGTCTAGTATTGAATTTTAATGCTTGCTCAGTCCTGTCAATTGCCCTGCTGTAATTTGTTTACCTAGCATGCCATGTTTGTCTATCTTAAGGAGAACACATCTAGTGAACTATGGACCCTGGTCCAATCTTTACCATTGATACATCTTCCACTGTTACTGTTTACCTTTCTTCAAACCACCATTACCTTCCACACCGTACAGTTAATCCTTTGTTTTCAGCAAACCGGTGAGATTGACAATATCACTGTTCATTGGGGCAAAGTCTTGAGTTTGTGTTGTGCAGGTTTCCAAGTTGCTAGCAACACCTTTGAGTCGTTTCCTTCCTCCTACTAGTTCGATAACTTTGGTTTCTTACTAAGAGAAGAACTAGCTGATGTACCCATCATACCTTCCTCTTGGGGTCTCCCAACGAAGCTCTAATGTGATCTGAGCCGCATCACACTACCTTCTCGTTTGCAACAATTTTGCACACCGAACTAATAGGTGCCCTATTCTGAAGCTACCTAAGCCCTATACTATTGTGGTTCGTAATGGTACTTATGATACTCCTTTTAATCAATTTCCTGATAACCTTTATAAGGCACACCTGGAACCCAAGCGTTCCCCTGTTGCGAATGTGTCAATTTTTTGGATCAGCTGTTTGTGCTTCTATTATTGAGTCCCATATGACCAGGATATGTCCTCTTAGTACGCAGTGGAAGTGGGAGGCTCTTCCACATGGTGATGATGCATTTTTGGTGTCTTTTCCATCTTTTGAGGATCTGTAGAGGGTAGATGGTATTCAGATACCGGTACCTGCTCATGATGCTCGGATTGTTTTAAGTATGTGGGAAGTGGAAGTAGTTGAGCATAAGTTTGTTTTGCCTCAGCAGTGGATTCATGTCTAGGGTGTACCTCACACCATCCATCTCTTTAACGGCTTGTGGGCCATTGGTCCTCTGTTGGGCACTACTGTTGATGTTGATTTGGTCACCCTTCATAGTCGTAATATCATTCGTATTTGTGTGGACATGATGAATACCAATGCCTTACAGAAGTGTGTGGACGCAAAGGGACCGTACATTGCTGTTAATGCAACTCTCACGTTGTTGGGTATGATTTTGTCTTCAGACAAGAACTAGCTGATTTTATTCCTGACCCTAGTTTCACGCCTTTTTTATGGAGACGCAAGAATGATGACCTGGATGAACAGGGTGGTGGGAAGGATGGGGACAGAGATGGTGTTGCAGGCCATGGTAGCTTTTCTGGGCCACAACCGTCCAATATGGAGGTTGACATATCGCAATCTCATGGTGACTTTGCTGGTACACTTGTAAACAAGCTAGCCACGGTTCCTACTTTTGTTGATGTTACACCCTTTAATTCCAATCCTCAGACACCGCACGGGAAGGAGATTGTGGCTATGTCCCGTTCACCGATCACATATGTTAGGCGTTTTTTCCCAAACTGGTTGGGGAGCCCTGTTCTTGATCAAGTGGATTCTGCTAAGATTTTTTCGATTAATGTTTCTCAACATCGTGATGCGGTCATCGTCACTTCTCCGACTGCCTTGTCGCATATGGCTAAGCCTCTTCCACTAGTCATGGTGCCGCCGCTGCCACTTGAGGAATCACCGATCGCTGGGAGTACAGATGCTGGTTTTTCTGCTAGGTTGTTGCCACGTGGAGAGGTACCCAAGTCACTGCCGCAACTTGTTTCCCAAGCGGAAGTAGTGCTTGGTGCTGAACTGGCCGGGGTTGCAGCGGCCCAGCCCACGGTGGCGCCTGGTGGACCGGAGGAAGCCTCACAGGAGCCCGTTGCTGATGGCCTAGATGCTTCCCAGGAGGTGCGCAAGGAGGTTCTTACATAGGCTGGTGATGGGCCTTTACATGCTGCTGTCCCTAGCACACACATTGTGGCTTCTTCTTCTTTGCAATCGGCTGCACCAGCTCCTGCCATCACGCGGCAGACCCCTGTGATATGCTGCGACGGGGTGCCCGCCACCCGACGGGCAGTGATGGTTCAGCTGTGACGGATGGAGACTCCTTGGAGAAGGCTATGCGGAGGAAGGCCGACAAGAACTTGGATTCTAATGGTAATATATCATCGTCTAAGTCCTTTCTTTCTTTTCCTTCTATGCATGTTTCATCAAAGCTTAATATTTTAGGTATTTCTCTTGGTAAGAATGTTAGTGATGTTTCTGTTCCTACTAAGGTCTTGAGACATATGGAATTCGACCGGCTAACGGTTGTTACAAAGTCTTGACCTCTTGTGTTGCCACTTATTCTGATGAAGATGAGGATGTGAATGCCACAATAGATGGTCAGCTCCTATCTCATTTACTGGGTGGAGTTCTAGAGGTTGGTTTTGACGAGAACAGACTAAGTTCAGTATATGAACTAACTGCTTCGGGTCGAAAATCTTCCTCTGGTAAAAAATGTAATAAATCTCGGAAATGAGATTTAGCTCATAAATCTATTTATGTTTCCCAATGAATGGCATGTTCTTGAATAGTAGAGGTCTTCGTGACTTGGCTAAACATTTATATATCGCACTTTGTGATAGGAAACATAATCTAGATTTTATAGCTATTTCAGAAATGGGTAGACAAGAATTCTCACAAAGTTTACTGGATCGCCTTTCGGGGGCACTGACTTTGTGTGGAATTCCCATCCACCCAGGGGACGGTCTGGCGGCATATAACTCGGTGTAAGGGCTGGTACCATGGATATTTTAGCTTGTTCGGAAAGAGATTTTCATATCAAGCTCCATATCCGTAATAAAGCTGACAATTTCACATGGAGCCTTGTCGCTATGTATGGTGCGGCCTAGCATGTGTTCAAGGATGACTTTCTTCGAGAATTGGTGAACTTAACTAAGGATAATCCATACCCTATTTGTAGGGTTCGCAGCATAGAAAACAAAAAAATTCCTACGATGGGAACATCTAAGTACCAAGATCTATCTACTAGATACAAGCAACGGGTGGATATACATCCATAGAATACATACCCTCGAAGACCGAATAGCGTTAATGAGGTTGTACTCGTGGATGATGTGAGCGACGCTTGCCAATCTCAAGATCGTGATGAAGTCCGTCCAGCGGTCCCGGCCAAGACGATCAAGTCCAGCACCTCAAAGCAGTGGTGCAACCGTGATCGCACACACGTATAGGTACCCCGACAACCTCCGCGCCCTCGCTCCAGCGAAGCAGCGGAAGCAACAAATCCTTCCAGAAAAAGCCACCTGGAACATGTATCTCGCTGATCCGAGACCATGGGGAAATTCTAAAGGAGGGAAAGAGATCCTTCGCGAGGAGGTGTTCTTTGAGAGGAGGAGAGGGGGGCCTTTTATAGGGGAGAGGGGGGCACCCAAGGGGCATGGCGCCCAGCCATGGGGGCAGCCCCCACCTCTTCCACATTAATGTGGGTGGAGCTCCCACTCAAAATGAAAAGCCTCCACTCCCATTAAAAAGCCTCCACTCAAAAATCCACTCACATGCATTAAATTTCCACCAAATTTAATGCAAGCTCTCATTTAAATAAAACTCTTTTATTTATTTATTCAGAATTTTTTTAATTACTTTAATTAACAAACATTCACATAAAACCCCTTACAACATTTCAATTTCACATGCAGAACCAGTTTCAGCAATTTCAACCAAAACTGTTTCGGTGTCTAGTGAAATAAATTTATGCGCTTTCCTTTTCTTTTTCTGGCATATCATTTGCTCTGAATGGTGTCGGTATCCCTTAAGTGTGTCACCCTACGGTTCGCGAATAATGCGGACATGATCGAGGCCCTTCTCCGATCAATAATCAGTAGCGGGACCTGGAGATCCATACTGACTCCCACACATTCAACGATGACGTCTTTGATTGTGTGAACCTTTTACGCTAGTATCTTAATCCCTTTGTTTCACGATATATTACATGTCCTAGATTCGACCATCGGTATCTCCATACCTAGTTTGATCTCGTTACCGACATGCACTCTTTTCTTGTTCCCGTGATATAACATTCTAGTGATCAAATCACTTGCTTGCAAGCTAATCAATGTGATATCACCGAGAGGGCCCAGAGCATATCTATCTGTCATCGGGATGAACAAATTCCACTCTCGATCCATGGGTCTCAACATAACACTTTAGTAGTTCTGAAGCCATCTTTATAATCACCCAGTTACGGTGTGACGTTTGATGTCATCGAGAAACTCTTCTGGTGTTAGTGATTGACATGATCTCATGGTCTAAGGATTAGTATCACTTCGTAAGTTGTTATAGCAATATAAACTCAATGACTTTGATCATAATGCTATACTTCGGATGAATTTTCATCACATCATTACACTAATGTTGTGACCTCGTTATTAACAACATCCAATGTCCATGATCAGGAAACTTTGATCATCATGTTAATCAACGAGCTAGTTTATAAGAGAGGCATAACTAGGAACTTCCTTTTTGTTTATTAAACACACATGTATTAACGTTTCCGTATTAATACAATTATAGCATGTAAAATAAACATTTATCATAAATAAGGAATACGATAATAACCACTTTATTATTGTCTCTCGGGCATATTCCCTTCAGTCTCCCACTTGCACTAGAGACAATAATCTAGTTTGAAAACTTTGCGTATTGAACACCTATGGATTTCTGGTGTTCCATATCATAGCAAAGTGGTTAACATAATATATGGATCTGATGCTTTCAGGTCCGTGTGTATTTGCATGTCTTTGCGTCTTCACGCATCACTCATTCTCCAATGAGATGGCATTGTATAAATTTGGTCTTTTGGTGAGACCTTTAGTTCCTTCGGGTTAAACCATGTCGATACTATTGTCGTACAATATATCTTTAGTGTTATCCCGTTGCGAACAACACCTTAGTTTGATAACAAACTACTTGACACAAATTCCCTCCTTTGCTGCTACTATAGCAGTCATATACTTAGCCTTTTGTTGTAGTATTCGTCACAATGTATTAACTTTGGAATACATCCAAATCCATCATGAAAACTCCTTTCCATTTCATTGTGCCACTCATAGTTTAAATTGAGATAAACTTAATTTGTATCTTGCGACAAAACTAGTATCAATGTAACGCTTTACAATGAACTATTTGTAATTGTTTGTCACCTCTACACAAATATATTCTTAGTTCTTCCAAAATAGCATAAGAATATCCTTACTATAGTCCAATGATCATTTTACGATTCATTCTGGTATATGCTCATAACACTTAGAGCATAGGACATATCTGGATGTGTACATATCATGGTATGATTGATCAAAAAATTCTTGTGATTTCACTCATCAAGTGTCAAAGCACTTGAATCTTGTTTCACTTACCAAGTGTCGATACACTTGAATCTTGACTCAATTCCTTTCCATGAGATAAGAACCGTTTCTAGTCATTTCTATATTGAACTCCTTCAATATCTCATATATGTACATTTGGCACAACCATATTAGCGTCACAGTCTATCCACTATAGACATTCATGCTAAATATTCGGGTTTTGCCTAAGTATTTCATGGAAATGAAATTCTTAACCTTTTTCAATAAAAGATACATCATTTCTAATCAACAAGATGTCATCCACATATTGTATTAGAAATGTGTCTCAGCGCTCCCACTTAATTTCTTGCAAATGCAAGCATCTTCATCGTCTCCGGATGAAAACTCCTTTTCATCACGGTGAAGATTCCAACTCCGCGATGCTTACTTCAACCATTGAAGTTTGCATACCCCTTTTAGCATCCTTTGAATTAACAAAACCCTTTGGATCGTGTCATGTACACGTCCTAGGTAACCATTCTATTAAAAGAACTTTGTTTTGTTTATTCATCTACCATATACCAAATTATATGTAGTGGTTGCTACTTTAATCTGTCCAGACTAAATATCGCTATGAAAGATCAAATCTTATCATAGTCAACTCCTTGAACATTGTCGTAAAATACTTTACGACATGTCGACTATTTCATAGATGTGAAACATCCATGTCTGTTTCTTTTATAGATCCAAATACGACCGATAGGTTTTTACACCTTTCCGGAGGGTCTTCCAAGTTCAAAACTTGATTTCTCGTGTATGGAACTATCACGGATTTTATGGCTTCAAGCCATGTGACGGAGTCAGGGCCCATCATCGCTTCTTTGCATATAGTCGGTTCATCATTGTCAAACAATAATGATTTACTCTCAAATCTTAGTATTTGATTGTCAAACAACAACCTCCGCGCCCTCGCTCCAGCGAAGCAGCGAAAGCAACAAATCCTTCCAGAAAAAGCCACCGGGAACATGTATCTCGCTGATCCGAGACCATGGGGAAATTCTAAAGGGGGGATAGATGTCAACACCCGGATTTTTCAATCCTAGATGCCTGTTATGCCATACATCGCAATCCCGGGATTACCATTTTTGCGAGACATAACAGAATTGGATACCATAGTACTTCATACATTACAAACGATACATAAGTTCTTACACAAATGGGGATCTCATGATCCAGTTCTTAATACAACATCAAGCAGCAGAATACGTAATAATAATGGTAGCGTAGGCGAAGCTCCATCTTCGGGGTCACAGGCAATGCTGACGATGGGATATGATCCTAGTTGTCGTAACCTTCCTGGGGTCCATCTTCGAGGTACTCCTCTTCATAGTCTGGCCATGGGAATAGCCAGGGACAAAGCCATGAGTACTCTTTAAGTACTCGCAAACTAATACTAACAGGTAAGGGGTTTTTGGATAATAGGACACTAGGCTCTAGGGTTGTTTTGCAAAAAGCCAGGTTTATCTTTACTAAGTTCTAGAGCTAGTCACAATTTTATAACTCCTAAGTGGGATCTTGTAATTCAAGTCACAACTCTGTTATGTTCAAGTCAAAGTCTCAATTCATTTCACAAGTCATTTTAAAAGTCTGACGGGGGAACAGTATGGCCACTCCAACTGTCCATAACCGCGGACGCGGCTATTCGAATAGTTTGACACTCTGCAGAGATTGTACACTTTCACCACAACATCCGATACATCCGTCAGGAACAAATCCTGAACTTACCATACTCAGTATGCGGATAATCAATCCTAACCTTTCAATTACACTCCCTAGTATAAGCACCTCTCCTGTGAGTTTGGCCTCCCAACCATGACCACTGTCATCTTGGGTACTGCACAGGTGGACAATGTTCACAAGGTAGCCTCAGCTCAGACCTTGGCTGTGAGGGAACTAATACTAAGGTATATAAGTTTTCAGTCAAGCCCTACCCAATATTCGGGTATTGTGGTTGTACGCTAAAATTGGACTGGTATCGCATCCAGACAACCATCAGTTTTATAAAGGGCTAAGGCTCATGCCTCAACATTTTCATCACCAAAATCATCAAGTGTTTGGAAACACATGTCCAAAACATTTCAATAGAATGATCCATCATTCCAAGGTTTTCATAACCATTTTTCCACCAAGTATTCCCATCTAAAAGTTGATCAAGTTTTATTCTTAGCACTAGCATCTACATGTGGGGGTAGTAATAATGAGGGGTGGTAACTGGTGGAGTTTCCCTAAGTCCAACCTTATATCTTAGGCTGATATCAAGGTTTCTAGCTTAGGCCAAATTTTATGCTCTTTAAGCAACCTTCAGCACAACTGTCTAGTATCTACCAAACTCTTAGGTAGACTCTAAGTAAGCTTTGATAAAGAAAATAAAGTAATAAGTTTGCCATAAAACTAGGATTGGTTTAGCAAGTGGATATGATCACATTTGCTTAAGGCATAAAGTAGTCATCTCACAGGTATGGGTTTGTGGCATCAGTAAGGTATCTTGCAAGTGTTAACTTGCATATGTATAGTATCTTGCAAGTGTTAGCTTGCATAGGTATAGTATCTTGCAAGTGTTAGATTGCATAGGTATAGTATCTTGCAAGTGTTAGCTTGCATAGGTATAGTATCTTGCAAGTGTTAGCTTGCCTTGTGCAGAGCAGTGGTTGAAGTTCTCCTCGGCTTCCTCTTCGTAGTATCCTCCTTCCTCCTCGTAGTATCCTTGGTCGGTACTAGCGTCTATGAATAAATACGAGGTACACAATCACCAAACAATACTTAACTACTTGCAATCATCACACACAAGGGTCCTATAGATGATCTAGCATCATCTCTAACATTACAAGGTTAAAGCTTGGTTTAAAACTTCTTATTTTTAGAAAAGTAATTTATACTCATTGAAAAACTACTTAAGATTTAATATTCTCCAAACTAAACATGGGATCATTTTGACACATGTCATCACCACATATTGTAGTCCATGGGAATGTGATTTAAAGTGGTGTCATAATTTAATAAGGTTTTACCCTTTTATTTTAATTAATTAAAGTGGCTAGAAATGCTTATGGAGCATTCTTTTATTACTTGAACATTATTTCTACAAGTAAACCTATATATTTTTATATATTCTGAAAGGTATGGTTAAATGTGATTTTTGAGAAATGTTTGAATGTAGAAAAGCTTCTGCCTTGTTATTTTTACTATGGGTGATCTACAGACCCAAATGACTTGAATCCAACGGGCTTGGATTAAGCATTCACAGACCTTTCCAACAAAATTGGTTTCATTCAATTTGGTGTACTGAATCGATCTGGGTTGATTTTTGAAGTTGGGTACAGAAGTGTGTTTGAATTTAAAAAGAAAAAGGTTTAATTTGAATTCTTTGGGCTGCAAGGAAATTCTAACGGGCCGGCTAAGCTTGATGCTCAGCTGCTTAAGTGGGTGTCCCCACTCGTCAGTAACACGGGGCTGGGAGAAGCGGTATGGGGCAATGTGGATCGTTCGATCTAGTTCTAATCCAACGGCTGAGGGTCATCGTCGACGCGAGACAGCTCCAGCGAGAACGAAACCTAGCGCGGCCAGTGAGGGGTGCTGGGGGCTCACCGAGTGCAGGCGAGGTCGGCGAGCGGCGAGCAGTCGACGGCGAACCTCCTGGTACCGGTGGATTCTCCTAGGGCGGCTCCAATCGCTAGCGCCCTTCTTCTCCGGCAGCGGCAGGCTCCAGTGAAATTCCGGCGAGGTGGTGCTCGACTTGCTCTGAGGATGGTGTGGCACGGTTAGTGGGGAGAGGGGAGTGAGATGGTGTGAAGAAATCGTGCGGGGGTGGCCTCTATTTATAGTCGAGCGAGGGGACCGTCGGGGCGCACGGTGAGCTCGTCAGGGGCGACGTTCTGATGACTATAGGCATGGGCAAGGGTAGGGGCGGTCTGTGTCTCTGGCGATGCTCAACGACATGATCGCGAGGCATGGGGGCGGTGCGGTTTGGTCTGGGCAGGCGCTCTGCTGGCAGAGGCGGCGTCTTGACGGCGGCGGTGGCTATGTACGAGGCGGCAAACGGGGGTGTCTGGCGGTCTCCTGGGTCGGTGGTGATCATGTATGCACGCGGTGAGGGCGGCGCGCGGTCTGTGGGTGATGGTCGAGGGTGGCGCTCTGGCGCATGCTCGGCATGGTCTGGGCGTGTCTCGTGCGCGTGGTCCAGGGCTTGGCAATGCTCGCGGCTGGGACATGCAGTGGCGATGGACGGTGGGCTGCCTCCCAGACATGCTGGCTAGGCTTGCTGCTGCTCTTAGCTTGCTGTCCACAATGGGGTGACATGGGGGTGCTCGGCTGTTCACCATTAATGACAATGCAAACTCACAGGGGTGCTAGTGTTGGGCTAATCTTTCTAGATGATCTACTGGGTTGTGTGTGAGCTAACTAGGGAACAAGTTAGGCTCAAAACACTGCACACTATAGTGTTTGATGTTTTGTTTGATTTGTTTCTGCAACCTGTTTGATTAAATGGCCGCATGAAATCAAGTTTTGAATTTTGAAATGAATTTTGGTGGGTTTGCTAGATTGGTTCTGGTGAGTCTGCAGATGCTTGGGTTTTGAAAGTTGAGCTTGTTTGAGTGGGTTTTGAAAAAGTGGGATCTTCCCATATGAAGAAGATTCAATTTTGAATTGTCATTTAAACTATGCATTTGAAAGTTTCTAGATGATCACAAAGTGGGCCTTGATACTCTGTTATGAGTACATTCAAGGGGTGCAAAGATCCAGAAAAGTTTCTGTTAGGTTTTGATAGTTTGAGACAGCCAAAGTAGGCATGGGAGTTAAATTGGTCAAAATGACCATTCACTTAATATATTTGTTTTGATTTACTTGTCTTAAGGAAAAGTGTGGGAAATGTTTTAGATGATGTTCTTTTCACCTAAGAAACATTTTACAAGCAATGGTTCATACAAACAAGGTGGTTTTTAAAGAAATTCAAAATCCATGCATACACATATACATGCATTCATGAATTCATTTAGAAAAGTTTTTGTTAACCCTAAACTTGATGATTAGTGTTTTGATGATCTAAGTTTGATATTTTTGGGATGTTACAATAGAGATCCTTCGCGAGGAGGTGTGCTTTGAGAGGAGGAGAGGGGGGGCCTTTTATAGGGGAGAGGGGGGCACCCAAGGGGCATGGCGCCCAGCCATGGGGGCTGCCCCACCTCTTCCACATTCATATGGGTGGAGCTCCCACTCAAAATGAAAAGCCTCCACTCCCATTAAAAAGCCTCCAATCAAAAATCCACTCACATGCATTAAATTTCCACCAAATTTAATGCAACCTCTCATTTAAATAAAACTCTTTTATTTATTTATTCAGAATTTTTTTAATTACTTTAATTAACAAACACTCACATAAAACCCCATACAACATTTCAATTTCACATGCAGAACCAGTTTCAGCAATTTCAACCGAAACTGTTTCGGTGTCTAGTGAAATAAATTCCTGCGCTTTCCTTTTCTTTTTCTGGCATTGTAGGGGTTCGTAGCATGGAAAACAAAAATTTTCTATCACATACAAACAAACAAGCCAATATCTATCTACTAGATTGTAGCAACGAGTCGATGGAAAAACTTACCCTCGAAGATTCCAAAGCGGTTAACGAGAGCAGATTCTCGTGGGTGATGTAGTCGTACACTTCCGATCTCAAGATCGCGTAGACGATCCTTCCATGCGTTCCCAGCGCTTCCGTGTCGGTCACACGTTCGGTACTGACGAATACCTTCCTCCCTTGTTCCAAAGCAGGCGGAGGTTGTAGCACTCTCCTCGCGATTCCTGGCGGCGTGGTACCGAAGTAGAGGGAGATCTCAGGCTTCGCCTTAAGCCGGAGCGAGTATGGTGGAGTATGAGAGAGCTATTAGTGGTCTAGGGATTAGGCACACCAATTAGAAGGCTCTAAACCGAAGGCTAGGGCAAATAGAAGCTCTAAACCAAAATGGCTCTAAACCGGAGATTAGAGGATATGAACTTGTGTGTCTAGAGGAGGAGGCCCTGCCCCTCCTTTTATAGGTGGGAGGGGCGGCCAAGGGGAGGGGAGTCCCTCCCCAAGTCAGCCTTGGTTGGCGCGCCGGCTTGGAGGGACTCCTCCCCCAAGTCGGTTCCAACCACCTCTTGCTTGTTTCCCACAGTTTCCTGTTTCCCACAGTTTCCTGTTTTCCACAGTTTCCTGTTTTAGCCGTTTGACTTTCAAACTGGCAGTTTGACTTTTCAGTTTTGGAATAGCAAGAACACTTAGTACATGATGCAATCATTCCAATATGCAATGACACATTCATGTACCCCTTCCCCTCCGGAGTGCCGGACATTCCGGAACCTTCTAGAACATTCCCGACGAAAACACCGGAATCATTCCCGAACACCGAAACGGGACTTTCCTTATATGAATCTTATTCTCCGGACCATTCCGGATCACCTCGTGATATCCCGGATCCCATCTGAGACTCCGAAAAACATTCGGTCTCTTTCTCATAATACCATAACTACTCAAACAACGTCGAATCCTTAAGTGTGTCTCCCTACGGTTCGTGAATTATGCGGACATGATCGAGACACTTCTCCGAACAATAACCAATAGAGGAATCTGGAAATTCATATGGCTCCCACATATTTCTACGATTACTTTGCGATCGAATGAACCACTTACATACGATACCAAATTCCCTTTGTCTCAAGATAGTTTACTTATCCGAGGTTATGATCGTCGGTATCTCTGCATACCTAGTTCAACCTCGTTACCGATAAGTACTCTTTTCTCGTTCCCGTGATATGTGATCCCTTGTGAGCCACCACATTCTTGCAAGCTAATTGGATGACATTCCACCGAGAGGCCCAGAGTATATCTATCCGCGTCATATGGATGGACAAATCCCACTCTTGATCCATGTGTTTCAACCAATACTTTCCGAACACTCAATGCCACCTTTATAGCCACCCGATCGGTGTGGTGTTTGATGTCATCAAAGCATCCATCCTAAAGGTGATATGCATGATCTCATGGTCGAAGGAATTAGGTTACTATGTATCAGAAAGCATATAGCAATTGAACTATTTAAATGACTTGATCTTTATGCTACGCTTATCTATAGGAGTATGTCCATCACATCATTCTCCTAATGATATGATCCTGTTGTTAATAACATCTCTATGTTCATGATCAGGAAACCATGATCATATATTAACCAACAAGCTAGTTTAACAAGAGGCTTTACTAGGGACTCTTATTATAGTTTACAAATCACACAAGTATTAATGTTTCCGGTTAATACAATTATAGAATGGTATGTAAACATTTATCATAAGTGTGAAGATATGATAATAACCACTTTATTATTACCTCTTGGGAATATCTCCAACAGGCATATCATTTGCTCCGAATGGTGTCGGTATCCCTTAAGTGTGTCACCCTACGGTTCGCGAATAATGCGGCCATGATCGAGACCCTTCTCCGATCAATAATCAGTAGCGGGACCTGGAGATTCATACTGACTCCCACATATTCAACGATGACTTCTGTGATCGTGTGAACCTTTTACGCTAGTATCTTAATCCCTTTGTTTCACGATATATTACATGTCCGAGATTCGATCATCGGTATCTCCATACCTAGTTTGATCTCGTTTACCGACATGCACTCTTTTCTCGTTCCCGTGATATAACATTCTAGTGATCAAATCACTTGCTTGCAAGCTAATCAATGTGATATCACCAAGAGGGCCCAGAGCATATCTATCCGTCATCGGGATGAACAAATTCCACTCTCGATCCATGGGTCTCAACATAACACTTTAGTAGTTCTGAAGCCATCTTTATAATCACCCAATTACGGTGTGACGTTTGATGTCATCGAGAAACTCTTCCGGTGTTAGTCATTGACATGATCTCATGGTCTAAGGATTAGGATCACTTCGTAAGTTGTTATAGCAATATAAACTCAATGACTTTGATCGTAATGCTATACTTCGGATGAATGTTCATCACATCATTACACTAATGTTGTGATCTCGTTATTAACAACATCCAATGTCCATGATCAGGAAACTTTGATCATCATGTTAATCAACGAGCTAGTTTATAAGAGAGGCATAACTAGGAACTTCCTTTTTGTTTATTAAACACACATGTATTAACGTTTCCGTATTAATACAATTATAGCATGTAAAATAAACATTTATCATAAATAAGGAATACGATAATAACCACTTTATTATTGCCTCTCGGGCATATTCCCTTCAATATTCTCATAGGAGGGATTTTAATCTGCTTAGGTTCCCATTCGAAAAGAGTCTTGACTGGAAGGAAGTAACCATGATCGGACGACAATTTACTTGGGATAACAGTCTACCAGACCCTACATACGAGAAACTAGATCGTGTTTTGATGGGCTCTGACTGGGAAGAACACTTTCCACGAGTCTCGGTACGCGCTCTCGAACGTATTGAAGCTCTGTCTGACTATGCTCCCATTTTATTGAACACTGGTTTACCTCGGACACGATCCTACCATCCGTTCAAATTTGAACTTGGATGGTTACATCGAGAGGGTTTCTAGGATATGGTTAAAAAAATATGGGAAGACCGGTTTCGGGTAGTACCCCAATCCAGAGGTGGAACAATAAAGTGTGTTTAACACGCAAACACCTTGGGGGGTGGACACGACACACAACTGGTATTCTTAAAAAGGAGAAGCAACGTCTTTCGTCTATCATAGATGAAGTCGAAGCTCTTGCAGAATTTCGTTTGTTAACCATGCAAAAAAATGAGCTTAAAACCCAAGCAAATGCGGAGGTAGCACGACTTCTGAGAGAAAAGGAACTAAAATGTTATCAACGTTTGAAAGCTCAATTTATTTTGCATGGATATTCGAATACAAGGTACTTCCATAGTGTGGCCAATGGCTTACACAAGAAGAAGCTTATTCGATCTTTAACACAAGAAGATGAGACGATTGAGGTACATGAGCAGCTGAAATCATATATTACAAATTACTACAAATGTTTTTTTGGGGAACCAGAAGAAGGTACCTTCTCATTGGACGAGTCCCAAACAGATGATGTACCTTAGGTTTTTGACGAGGAGAATAGCTTATTGACTGCTCCCTATTCGGAGGAGGAGGTCAAGAAGGCTGTTTTCCAAATGGAACATAATAAATCCCCTGGTCCTGATGGCTTTCCAGCTGAGTTTTACCAAACCTTTTGGGATGTTATCAAAACATATCTTCTTGTCATGTTTGGTGCCTTGCACTCTGGTCAACTAGACTTGTTCAGATTGAATTTTGGTGACATTATTTTATTTTATTACCTAAGGTTAATGAAGCAGAACGGATCCTAAAATATAGACGCATCTGTCTTCTTAATGTTAGTTTTAAGATTTTCACCAAAGTTGCGACCATTAGTTTAAATTCAGTGGACGATCATGTAGTTCTCCCCTCGCAAACTGCCTTCATACAAGGTCACAACATACTTGATGGTGTGGTTACCTTACATGAAATAATTCATGAACTACATAGGAAGAAACTGAATGGGGTCATACTAAAAATTGATTTCGAGAAAGCCTATGATAAAGTCAAATGGCCTTTTCTTCAACAGACTCTTAGAATGAAAGGTTTCTCCTCTAAATGGCGGTCTCTAATAAACAAATTTGTGTCAGGAGGTAGCGTTGCCATAGAAGTCTATGATGACATTGGCAATTACTTTCAGACCAAAAAAGGGCTTAGACAGGGAGACCCACTATCACTAATGATATTTAATATAGTGGCTGATATGCTCTCTATCCTGATGGAGCGTGCAAAATCTAAGGGTCAAATTGAAGGTGTTATTCCCCATCTGGTAGATGGAGGTTTATCTATCCTTTAGTACGTCGACGATACAATTATTTTTATGAAACATGATCTGGAGAAAGCGAAAAAACTGAAACTCATACTTTCAGCTTTTGAACAACTATCGGGATTAAAAATAAACTTCCATAAAAGTGAATTGTTCTGTTTTGGGGAGGCTCAAGAGACCGTTCATATTTACGCTAAACTTTTTCACTGTAGTCAGGGTGTTTTTCCGATTCGGTATTTGGGTATTCCGGTTCACTACCGAAGGCTCACGAATGTTGAATGGAAAATTGTCGAACAAAGATTACAGCTAAGACTGTCTAGTTGGAAAGGAAAATTATTATCCATTGGAGGAAGATTGGTACTCATTAATTCGGTACTTAGTAATATGGTGCTATATATGATATCATTCTTTCAACTACCAAAGGGAGTCTTGCAAAGGTTGGACTATTTCCGATCAAGATTCTTTTGGCAGGGTGATAATGAGAAAAAGAAGTATAGACTGGCTAAATGAAGTGTGTTTTGTCGTCCCAAAGAACAGGCAGGCCTGGGTATTCATGATCGAGAAATCAAAAATACCGCCTTACTTAGTAAATGGCTCTTCAAATTATTAACTAAAGAGGGGATATGGCAAACATTACTTAAAAGAAAATACGTTGGATCAAAAGCATTGTCCCAAATGGTATGGAAACCTGGTGACTCTCACTTTTGGGCTGGTCTGATGGCTATGAAGAAACATTTCTTCCATTTTGATACATTTTCTATTATGGATGGATCCCAGATTAGATTTTGGGAGGATAAGTGGATTGGTACCACTTCACTCCGTGAACAATATCCCGCCTTGTATTCCATAGTACGGTATAAGGAGGAAACGATTTCCACCGTGTTGGGATCATTTCCTCCTGACCTGACTTTTCGGAGGAATTTAATAGGTGTAAGGCTAGACTCTTGGATCATGTTATTACATCGGTTAACACATGTTCAACTGTCAGCGGGACACGATGAATTCCGATGGAACTTAAATGAGGATGGATCCTTCTCTGTTAGTTCCTTATACAGTGCCTTAATCCAGCCAGTCTTACTAATTTTAGATAATAGGATGATTTGGAAAATGAAGATACCCCTTAAGAATAAAATCTTTGCTTAGTATCTTCGTCGAGGGGTCATCCTTACAAAAGATAATCTTATTAAGCGGAATTGGCATGCAGATCCTAGGTGTACATTTTTTCAGAATAATGAGACAATAAAACACCTATTATTCCAATGCAATATCGCCATATCTATATGGTCAATTACCCAAGCAGCTTCTGGTTTGTATCCACCGAGTAGTATTGCCAATATCTTTGGGAATTGGTTACACGGTATAGATCGCAAGTATAAGCTATTACTTCGGGTAGAAGCGATTGCTATTATATGGTCGCTTTGGCTATGTAGAAATGATAAAGTATTTAATGATATAAACTGTTCACTTCTGCGGGTTATTTATAGATGCATAGTTACCCTTCGGTCTTGGACTGCACTTCATCGTGCAGACCATCGCGAGCTATTCACGAAGGTCTGTACATGGCTGGAGGACACGGCACGGGCTTTGCTCACCCGACATGGCTGGCAATATAATCTTTGGGTAGACCTACAGTACCTTAGGCGTTTTACAATTTCTCATCATGATATGTAATCCGCCTTACGTTTATTTTATTTCCCTTATGTTTGGACCTTAGACTTTGGCGGTAGTATGCATCCTAGTTATGCAGAAGCCGGGTGTAATACTTAAGACCTTTTAAGTAATAAAGCGCCCTTTATCAAAAAAACTTGTCAGTTAGCTGTGCGTCACTAGAGAAAACATTCAAGGAGCCGACAGACGTATGCTACACCGACGACCAATTATCGGCGTTGTCGGCGTAGTGGCACGAGCCGGGCGGGCCAGCGAACGGGTCGTTGGCCCAGCATAGTCGTCGGCATAGACTGAGGCTGGTCGTCAGCATAGACGGGTTGTCGACATATGTGGTGGGCTGATGGCTACCATTTGCGTAGTTGGGCCTCGCGTGGGCCCAGCAGGTCGGGCCGTAACAGGGCAGCAACGGCATCAGCGCTATGCTGATAGCTTTGCCGTCGGACCAGCATGTAACTGTACGTCGACAGCTTGGCCGTCGGCATAGATCTTTTTCCTTTTTGTCACAATAAACCTAGAAAATTTATAACTAAATCATTATAATTCAGAAAAATACATATAATATATCATAATTTGTAGAAAAATAAGATCCATCTATCTAAACTTTAAAAAACATATTTTTGTTGAATAAAACAAACTTTTAGATAAAGCTAGAGGCTAGACTAGTAGGGCCCTCGGATTAGGGTTTCGCTGGAGAAGGACCGTCTGACGGTAGGAATGCCACGAGAACATGTGTGTGGCCCTAGCATACATACATAAATGTGGTAGAACGTTCCTAGATGGAATACCTTGCTCCCAGGTGTGACCGTCTATGATGCATGTGATAACACTTAGAGAAGTGTTGTACCTGTATGAGGAAACTCCCACGACGGATAAAACATAGGGAAACTGGTGGAACCATGGTCCCAACCATGGTTTTTCATATAAGTATGGCCTAAACAATACTAGAACATCAGTAAGGTATATTATTAAATCCTCGTACGGAGAAAGCTAGTGGACATCAGTAAAGTATATTGTTCCATATATTATTTCTTTTACGGATATATATATATATATAATGTATTCTGATTATTATGTTATTAATATCCAGGTAATGAACCGATGATCAGCCTGGTTGCTACTTGTGATGAGCATGATCAAGTCGTTTCTCCACTAAAACAAGACAAGTAATGCTCCACACGTGTGGTGTTAGTACCATACTGGTTCTTTTATCATATAGGATGTGATACGTAGTTCCCAATTCTGGTGGGTCTATCCTCCAAGCCGATTTATCGCCTCGGTCTGAAGCACTATGTGGCGAATTTTTTTTAAATAATACTTTTTTTTAATATTTTCTAGATCTATTACATGTTTTTGACATTTTATAAAAATAGTATTTTGTCGGCTTGAAGGAGGCCGATTGGGCCAGTCGGCCTGGAGCAAACCGATTGAGTGTCGGTGCGTGAGGCAGCTGGGGCCCGCGTTGGCCAATCGGCTTGGGCCAAGCCGACTGCCCCTACTCTGCATGCATGCACTCATGTTCCATACCCAAATGCAAAAATACTCCATACATGTTTTAAGATAGGCCTCGCATGCAATCAATCAATCAATCAATCAATCGTGTTGGCCATGCATGATTGGGGCAGTCGGCCTGCCCCAGGCCGATTGACCGACGCAGCCCAGCGGGCCCACGCGCCGTTGCCCAGTCGGCTTGCACCAGGCCGATTGGCACCTCCAGACCGACAAAGTACTACTTTTTTAAAATCCAAAAAACGTGTAATAGATCTGAAAAATATTACAAATAGTATATTATTTTAAAAAAAAATCGCCACTATGTGAGGTCCCTCTTTCTTTGGTCGTGGCATCTCGAGCCACTGTTTGTCCTGCACGTGAACTATTTGATGAAATGTCTTTGTGCTTATCCATTTTTGCGTAAAATTTATCAGACCCAGCGGTGAATCCATGGAGGTGGAATTGAAATCAGAGTGCTTGGAACAGGACCAGTAGCTCGGCACCACGGAAGATTTGTGGGCGGGATAGAGCGTGTAGGAGGGTCAAGTGATGCCAGGGACTGCAAGCACGACCTGCATGCCATGTATTCATTGTTTATTTTTTGCTCACTAAATTATTCTGGTTCAGTAGCTGAGGCAAGTCAAGATGATGGTGCAAAGCGAGTTCTCTTTGCTGGTGAGAGTTTATAGTGAGAATGTCATGGGAGGATAATGTGGGAGTGATTCGATTTCTGGAACATGATTTGTGGGTTTTCAATATTTTTAGTTATTCTGTCTATCACCGTTCATGGCACGAATTGCAAAATGTTTATTTTCCAGCCTTTTTTGCATGTAGCCAGCCTACGTGGTTAAGTCAGTTCTCTTCTTAACTCAGTTTAGGGGAATACATTAGCTTAGAGGAGCGTGAGGCCACTACAGTGGCAGCACGATATATAATTGTTTATTTGCAATTTTGTAGCAATTATTTTTAGAATATTTGTGATTCTAATTTTATACTCTTCTAAAATTTCACCAGGTTAAATACAAAGTTAGCGTCCAAGCACATTGGTTGTGGTGCCTCGGTACTATCATCTGCTCGAGCTTCTTGTCTCCCCACTAAGGCTGATGTTTTGATTCGAAAGTGGGGAGCTGAATGTTGCTTACCATGGAGAAAGTGGTTAGAATATCCTTTTGGAAGATGCATCGGGCAGAAATAGGTTGCTGGTAAGCTTCCATATTTTCTTGTTTCACCCCTCTCTTATAGTGAGAAATCAAGCTTCAGATAATTACACCGCTCTAAATCTCATGTTTCGGTGGTTTTTTCCCTTTCATATGAATTCTAGATGTTGGCCCATTCTTACAGAGATATCATCGTACATATATGAGTTTACAAGAGTGGAGAATCAAAAATGTGTGTGTAGTTTTTCTTACGGATTGCCTCTTGTTGTTCATTGCTCTGCAATCAAACTGGTTTTGGTTCAAATAAAAAAGCTCCAGCTTAGGAACTTTTTGGGATAATATGAGTTGTTGAATACCACGGTATATGAGCAGTTTATTCATTTCAGTGTATTAATTTTCCTTATCTTAAGCAATCATAAAAAATAGTACCTTAATTTTAGATATTTAGTTGGTGATATAATGATCTACCAATCTATTGGTTACATAATTTGTTCGCTACACACATATGAAATAAAAATGCGCTGAGGTTTGGTACTATTTCTTTAATTTGATTTAGGAGTATTACCAGCGCTCTCTCAAGCTACCGATGTACTCCAATCAGCTGTTAAAATAGGAGGTATGTATCGAGGCACGTGAACATCTTAGAGATTCTCTTGAGCATGCAAGCATGTGCTTTAGGAGATTATAGCATGGTCTTGAGTATTGATTTCTAGGACAACTCCTTGTTGAGCCCTTGGCATCTATTCTGTTATGTGTTACCAATTTCCTGTTATGTGTTATTCAGTAAGCTATGCAGAAGATTATATCTCCTATTTTTTGATCATTTGCCAATACTCAGTATATAGACTACAGATTAGTTTTTCTGCACATGGGTAATTTGTCTCACTATATACTCTTTGATATTTTCATATAAGGTTTCTGCCTCTTTGGCCAGCTTAATTAAAATGGTTTAGTACTATGGTTTCTAAGCCATATAATTGTCAAGGGATTGTTTCTGATGCAATTTTTCATTTAACTCGTTTTGTCTTTGTGTCACTATCTTCATCCTATGTGGATAAAAACTAAATGTTGTTCCTTACAAATGCTTACACTATGAATGTCCAATCAGGTGTACACCAAAATTGAATTCTTTATAAGTTCCAAAAACGGTTGGGTATTTCAATCTTGCTGTTGTTACATATTATTATAGTGTTTTCTTCAAATGTTGCTTTCCAAAGGTTATTAGTGCTCAAAGAATGAGTGGACTGATAGAACCAAATTCTATGTCAAGCTTACCGTTGTTACATATAATTGTAGTTTTTTATTCAGCTATTGTTTCTAAAGGTTCTTAGCGCTTGAAGATTTAGTGAGACTGCTAGACCTGAATTTGGAATATGTAGATTTTTTTCTATGTGGAGAAATAACATATTGATATCATTCTGAAAAATAGCAGTTTATAAAGAAATAGTTAGCACTTAGCAGCCCCAGTTTAATTACCAGTCTGGTGCTCGTGAGGAGGCGTGGTAGAAGGTCATTTTCTGGGGTTTTCGACTCATGTCTCGACACCACACACTGATTGCTTGTCGGTACATGATTATTGGGTGTAATGACAGTTCAAGGGAGCTCGCGAGTACATCGACCAAGAATGTTTTGTGTTTCACCCGTGTTATTTGGTGATAACCAAACCATTGCAGATATATGACATGGAAGGTTAGTCAGATTAAAACTTAGGGTTCTGTTTTGGTCTATCACGAAATACAGTTACTCTTCCCAACAAATGAAGCATGCATAGATAGTTTAACTTTTTCAAATACTTCGTCTCATTTTTGCCGAACCAGTTTCGTCACGGATGTTTACTTAGTGTATCCTTCTCAGTTTGTAAATTAGCCTTATATTGTAAACATCAGTAACTTTACTCCATGGACGAACCTTTTCTTGTTGAGTAGGGTGTTAATTTTGAGAGAACATGAATTTAGCCACCAGCTTCATATGCTCTGTCCTGGCTAGCAGCGCGGAACACAACACATCAGCAAAGCTGGCCATAAGAAAAGACATGTCGATAAAAGGACTATCTGATATTTTGATAAGATGTCTATGGAATTAAACGAGTTAGCACCAGTAATATCATGTGGTGTCTCTGGTTAGAAGAACCACTGCTACTGCCAGTAGAAATAACAAATTCATACTCTGTAATATAGACGGTTAATTACCTATGTTGATACATGCGTGCTACTGCATAATGGAGTTTCTGCAATAGTGAACAGATTTTAGATTATATGTAAGATTATGTGTGATTCTAATGACGACGATACACAAAACCCACTTGGTAGAAAAATACACACAACCACTTGATCATAATACTTTGGATGGGACATGCAATTAACCAGTGTTGATCAAACTATTTATAACCCTATTAATGAAAGTGGAAAAATTGTTATTTACCCAAAAGTTCATCAACCTTGGATTATGTACCTGAAGTTGAGTGTACCCTTGGGCTTTGTCCATCTCTATCCCTCACGATTAGATCTGCCTCCACGAATTATTTCGCTTTCCTATTCATCGTAATTTTGCTGATGAGGAGGAAGAGTTGAAAAGGAATGGTGGGTTGCTATATTTTAGTTCTTGTATTTATTTTTAAGTTTAAGAATGTATGTACCTAAAGTATTGTGGGTCCTAGGTATATTTCTAGAAATAAATTGTACGTGCACATGCTCCAGCAATTTTAGTTTCTGTTCTTACAAATGTGTATGCACGTGCTCCTGCAATTTAGTTTCTGGTAATTGTATGTGCATGTGACGAACTCCCATATAATTGAACTGAATTTTCTGCTACAGCTGAATGTTCAATTGCTACTGCTCTCAAGTTGTTCTTGATGATGCAGTTGGTCCATTTCATTTACTATATTTTTTAAACATACTCTCCCTTGAATAGGGGGCCTTCAGGTGGACTTTGTAGTACTAAGTGATCAAATGAGACAGAAAAGATATTGTTTCAGGTGGCCGAGCTGCCTTTACTGCACACAAAATTGTTTCATCGGATCGGAATGAAGCATCCAGGGGGAATCTCAAGAGATATTGCATCGATCCTGCTTAGAACTCCAGCCCCGTAGCCTGCTCCAGATCGATCACCGCTCGAAACAGACATACCGAGAGATGTCTCCCGCACCACTACCATGCAAAATGAGACCGTCGATGGCAGTGCCAAAGGTAGGGGGAGGATCAGAGTAGTGTAGCTTGCAAGTTTTCCAAAATGAATAGATGCCTGCAGGTTTCGTTTCGTTTGCATAATCATATGGCCAACGATTTAGTACTGCCAGTGATTTGGGGTTTTCTTTTTGCAACAGTGGTTTGGAAAAATCAGCCTATACTGCAACGTATGGTACAGATAAAAAAAAAAGCCACTAGTTGATCTTACCGATTGAGCACTTGCTCCAATCATTGAAACAAAGACAACTGTGGAAATCCAGTTGTGATTATTTTGCAAAACATGACGAAAATTACTATTATTACTTACAAGTTTATATAGTGAGGGAACAAAATGCACCCCAATCACTTGTTGAATTATCGTTTGTATAGCTTCATATTTTCTGGCATAATCATGTACAATCAAAAGATGGAGTATGTTAAATATATATATCTGTATATTGTATTTCCCCCATATGTTAGGGGGCTTCCTGCAGATTTGCCCTGTACCTGTACTATATATTGTGGCCTTTGGCCCCCAGAGGAATATAACTCATCTATTCCTAACATGGTATCAGAGCGCTAGGTTTCGCTCCTCTCCTCTCGTTGTCGCCGCCGCCCGCCCCGGCTCTCCGCCGCCGCGTCCGGCCGCTGTCGCCGCTCGTCCGCGTGGGAGCCCGCACCGCCTCCTGCTGTGTCCCGTGTCAAGCTCGTCGTCTTCCTGGTTGTGTCCCGTGTGAAAGCCTGCCACCGCCTCCTGCTGTGTCCCACGTGCTGCTCAAGCTGCCTCCCTCGTGCATGTACCGTAGTGGGTTGAGGCAGTGCTGCTGTGTCCCACGTCCACCGACGCGTGCACCCTGACACACATACATACACTCTCCGTCCTTGATCTGCCATACATACACTCCTGCCGCCGCCCGTTCTCACCGATTTTTTGACCCGCCGTCGCCTGCTGGTCCCTGACTGGTGGCCCCATCTCGCTGACCGGTCCGGCCGCGCCCTGCTGCTACACTCCCTGACGCGGTTTCCTTCTGGCGCGGGACCCTGCCTGTGAGCATCCACGCGTCGCGCCTCCTGCCGTCTTCTGGCTGCATCTCGCCGATTTTCGTCTGCTGCCGATCCGGACCGGTTCGATCTAGATCCGATCTGTGTCTACTTAAAAAAAGATGGCTTCTTCCTCGGATTATGTTGCGATTCCTCGCTGCCCGGTGATCTTCGATGGCGCGATTTACCCTGATTTCGCTGCCTTTATGCGCGTTCACATGCGTGGTCTCCGTCTTTGGGGTGTGCTTTCTGGCGAGATCTCCTGTCCGCCGTGCCCCCTGCTCCTATGGCTCCTCTTCCGCCGACGCCGATTGTTCTCGGTGTTGATGCTTCTCAGGAGGACAAGGATGATGCTCAGAGTGCTGATGATAGTGCTGTTGTTGCTTATGACCTGAAGCTCAAGCAGTACTCTTCTGATCTTGAGGCCTATCGACACGCTCTGACTGCTTACACTCAGTGGGTTGATGAGGATGCTCGTGCTGCTGCTGTTCTCACCTCCAGTGTTCTGCCCTAGTATGCTGCTGAGTTTATGAGTCTCCCTACTGTTGCTGCTCAGTGGGCCCATCTTCGTCAGCGCTATCAGCCGTCTGGGGATGCTCTTTACCTGTATGTGGTTCGCCAGGAGCATGCTCTTCAGCAGGGTGATTCCACTATTGATGAGTTTTACACTCAAAGTGCTGCTATCTGGCGTCAGCTTGATTCTCTTCGTACTGCTGTTTGTGGCACATGCTCGTGCTGCCAGATTGTGCGCTCGGACTTGGAGTTTCACCGCATCTATGAGTTTCTGTCTCGGCTTTGCCAGGAGTTTGAGCCCCGGCGTGCTCAGCTGAATGCTCGTGGTCGTGTTCCGCTCTCTGCGGTGTTGTCTGAGCTTCAGGCTGAGGAGACCCGTCTCCGTGGTGCTGGTCTTCTTGCGGTTCCATCTGCGCTTGTTACTCATGGTGATCCTTTGCCGTCTGCTCCCTCGACTCAGTCGCGGTCCCCTGTGCCGCCACCGCCGATACTACCCACTCCTCCAGTCGTGGTCGGTCAGCCTCACCTGACCAGCGGGCTCGTGGTCGGTCGCGTGGTTCTCTTAAATCCTTGCTCTTACTACAACAGGGATGGTCACACTTGGGCCACCTATTATACACGGGACCCCAGTTTACGTCAGCAGCACCAGGCTCGTGGGCAGTCGGCTCCTTCCGGATCTTCAGCAGTTGCTCTCTCTGATCAGGACATTATCAGGAGTCTTCGCGGTTGCTGCCTCTGCTCTTCTTCGACGTGCATTGCGGTTACTGGTCGACTCTTGAGCCGTGTCGACCACCACCTTCTACGGTCAGTGCGTCTCCGTGGTATCTGGATTCGGAGCTTCTTTTCATATGACCTCAGTCTTCTTTTCTGTCCGCTCTTCGTTCTCTCCCTTCTCCTGTTCGTGTTTTTACGGCTGATGGTACCTCTCTTCCTGTTTCTAGTCGGGGCACCCTTTCTACTTCTTCTTTTTTTGTTCCTGATATTTCTCATGTCCCTCTTCTTAAGATGAATCATTGTCTGCTAGCTTGACTTCGACTCGGTTGTCGCGTCATTCTTGATGCTGATTCTTGTGTTGTCCAGACCGTCGCACCCACAGTTGGAGCTGGCCCTCGCAGCCGTGACTCTTCAGGACTTTGGGAGTTAGACTGGCTTCGCGTTCCTTCCGCTGCCACTTCATCTGCCAGTTCTTCTCCGGTTGTCGCCTCTACTACCAGCTCCTTTCAGCAGTGGCATCATCGTCTTGGTCACCTCTGTGACTCTCGCCTGTCGTCATTAGTTCATCGTGGTCTTCTGGGGTCTGTCTCAGGAGATGGGTCTTTGCATTGTCAGGGCTGTAGGTTGGGTAAACAGATTCAGCTTCCCTATCCTACTAGCGCGTCTGTATCTCAGCGACCTTTTGATTTAGTTCATTCCGATGTTTGGGGTCCGGCTCCTTTCGCTTCGAAAGGGGGCCATCGCTACTATATTTTATTCATCGATGATTTTTCTCGGTACACTTGGTTGTATTTTATGCGCTCTCGTAGTGAGGTGCTCTCCATATATCAGCGTTTTGCGGCCATGGTTCGTACTCAATATTCTACCCTCATCCGTGTGTGTTTCGTGCTGATTCTGCTGGTGAGTATATCTCCCGGATGTTGCGAGGTGTTCTTGCGAGCGGGGCACTCTTGCTCGATTCTCTGTCTGGCGCACATGCCCGAATGGCGTTCTTGGCGTAAGCATCGCCATCTTCTTGATACCACTCGCTATGATGATTGCTTCTTCTCTCCCGCATTTTGGCTGAGGTCGTCGCTACGCCGGCTTACCTCAACAATATTCAGCCTTCGCTGCCTTGCGGTGGTATCCTCTTGAGCGCCTCTCGACAGTCTCCAGTTACTCCATGCTTCGCTTGTTTGGTTGTGTTTGCTATGTTCTCCTTGCTCCGCGAACGCACCAAACCGGTCGCTCACCGTTGAGTGTGTCTTCATCGGATCTGATGATGAGCATAAGGGCTATCGCTGTTGGGACCCTGTTGGTCGTCGGATGCGTATCTCGTGATGTTACTTTTGATGAGACGCGTCCTTTCTATCCTCGTCCACCGCTGGTACTTACCGTGGAAGATATCTCTTTTCTTATCTTTCTGACCGACACCTCCTTCTACCCCTATTGTGTCTTCTTCAGATCTCCTCCCCGATGTCTCTTCTTGACACCGTCCTCTTCTGCTCCGTCTAGTTCTCCTAGTTCTCCTCGTTCTCCGGAGTCTTCCTCTACTATTCCCTCTCCTTCATCGTCGTCTCCTGCGTCGTCTTCCTCTAATGATCTTCCCTCTACTCGTCCTGTTACGTCATTGTGCCCCGACCGTTACTCTCCTAGTCGGTATGGTCTCTGTTGCCTCGAGCCGACCTCTTATAGGGATCTTGAGCATCATCCTGAATGGCAGCGGCCATGGCCGAGGAGATTGCTGCGCTTGAGCGCCCGCACTGGGATCTTGTTTCTCCTCCTCCGGTGTTCGTCCTATCACGTGTAAGTGGGTCTATAAGATTAAGACTCGCTCGATGGATCTCTTGGCGCTATAAAGCGCGTCTTGTGGCTCGTGGTTTTCAGCGGAGCATGGTCGTGACTATGATGAGACCTTTCCTCCACATCGCTCATATGACAACCGTATGCGTACTCTTCTTCTTTGCTTACATTGCGTCATTGTGCGTGTCCCAGCTTGATGTTGTAATGCCTTTTCGATTGGTGAGTTGAGTGAGGAGGTTTATATGCAGCCTCCTCCGGTACTTTGTTCTGAGGGATGGTTTGTCGTCTTGACGTTCTCTTTATGGTCTCAACAGGCCCCTCGTGCTGGTTTGAGCGCTTTTCGTAGTAATGTGACTCTTGATTTCTCCCCTAGTGTTCATGATCCAGCGTTGTTTGTTCACACTTCTCCTCATGGACGCACTCTTCTTCTTCTCTATGTTGATGATATGATCATTACCGGTGATGATCCTGAGTATATAGCCTTTGTTAAGGCTAGTCTTCGTGATCGGTTTCTTATGACTGATCTTGGTCCTCTTCGATACTTTCTTGGGATTGAGGTTTCCTCCACTTCGATGGCTTTACATCTCTCGGAAAAGTATATTCAGGATCTTCTTGCTCGTCTTGCTCTTGGGGATGAGCGCCTGTTGAGACCCCTATGGAGCTTAATGTTAAGCTTCAACTTCGATGGTGATCCTCTTTACGATCCGGCGTTATCGTCATCTTGTTGGGAGCCTTGTTTATCTTCTTGTCACTCGTCATGACATCTCTTATCCTGTTCATATTACGAGTCGGTTGTTTACGCTCCTACCACTGTTCACTATAGTCATCTTCTCCGTGTTCTTCGTTATCTTCGTGGTACGATCACTCGTCGCCTTTTCCTTCCTCATTCCAGCTCCCTCCAGCTCCAGTGCTATTCAGGCCTTCGTGGCGAGTGATCCTTGGATCGCCGTTCACTTTCGCTCTTGTGTTTCTTGGTGGTTCGCTCATTGCTTGGAAGACGAAGAAACAGACAGCGGTTTCCCGTTCGAGTGTTGAGGCTGAGTTGCATGCTATGGCCTTGTTGATTGCTAAGGTGACCTGGTTACGGTGGTTACTTGCGGATTTTGGGGTCTCTATTACCACACCCAGTCTGGTTTTGTCTGATAGTACATGTGCTATTAGTGTTGCACGTGATCCAGTCAAGCATGAGCTTACCAAGCATATTGGTGTTGATACTTTCTATACACGTGCTCAGGTGCAGGCTCAGGTTGTTACTCTTCAGTATGTGCCTTCAGATTTACAGTTGGCGGATTTCTTCACGAAGGCACAGACCAGAGCGCAGCATGATTTCTTACTCTCCAAACTCAGTGTTGTGGATCCACCATGAGTTTGAGGGGGGGTGTTAGATATATATATCTGTATATTGTATTTCCCCCATATGTTAGGGGGCTTCCTGCATATTTGCCCTGTACCTGTACTATATATTGTGGCCTTTGGCCCCCAGAGGAATATAACTCATCTATTCCTAACAGAGTACACTAGGATTGTAAGAACTAAAAGAGTAGTAGTTGTGGCAGTTGTCGATCTCTGTTGTAAGTTAGGGGGGAGGAGTGTGTGTCTCTTCTCCGTTGTCAGTTAGCTTAGAGAGTGTGTGCCTCTCCTCTCTGTAGTTGTTGACACCTTAACTCCGATTGCTTAATAAATAAATATGTTGTTACTTTTTCTTGTTGTGTCTGGAGCTTTCTTCTTTTGAGAGAAGTTAGACTTGATCTTACTTCTTTTGTTCTTTTGACAATATATCTCTTGGAGATGAATCTGTGAGACCATTTCCCTCAAAAGAGTTATCCATGTATCTTCAAAATTGTATGCGTTCTGTTTTGATAACAACATGCTTTGTGTTGTGTTGTGTGACTCAAATGCCTTCTACCGAAAACAAACATGTCACTCTACAGAGGTAAGGAGTCAGCTTTCCTGAAACAAGAGCACATGCACTACGGCACACAGGCTCTTTGCCGTGTGGGAAAAAGACACGGCAAAGCCCCCCCCCGGAACTCGGCTAAGCCTTTGCCGTGTGCATGCACACGGCAAAAGCCACACGGCAACAGCCAGAAAGGCTCTTCTTGCCGTGTCTTCTTGCCGGAACACGGCAAAGCCTTTGCCGTGTGTCTTCATCGACACGGCAAAGTAAAGTACTTGACGGTTCCGTCTGAATCTAGAGCCGACACATCTTTGCCGTGTTCCTCCTTTGCGTGTGTGATGACTCTTTCTTTGTGTGTTCGTTCTTCGCCGTGCCTCCTCTTTGCCGTGTCCCATGTCTTTCTTGGTGCCTCAACCTTTGCCATGTTGGTCATCGTTGCCGTGTGCATTCTTGTTGCCGTGTGTGCTCTTTGTCGTGTGCTCGTTAGGGTGACACACGGCAACGCGTATTCCTGCCGTGTGCCGTGGGGGATTTCTTGGGCGGATGGGGCGGGCGGATGGCGCGGGCGGGTGGGGGTGGACGGGTGGAGGAGCCGGCTGACAGCGAGGGCAGGTGGCGGCCGGGCGACGGCACGGGGCGGTGGTGGCGGCGCTGGATCGAGGCGGCGGGGTCGGGTGTGGGGAGGGCGCGGGTCGCGGGTAGGTGTGGGGAGAGGATAAGGCAGGGGGCGGGCCGGCCGGGCCGTTATGGACTCAGCGCCTTTGCCGTGTGCCAACCAGGGCGGAACACGGCAAAGAGCTTTGCCGTGTACCCCCAGGAAAACACACGGCAAAGGCTTATTTTTTTTGCTATTTTCTAATTTCTTATTGTTTTTTCTTTCATTTGTATTTATTTTATGTTTAAGTGAAATCTTTCTTGGCTTTTTGTTAGTATTGAGACCATAGAAATACGAACTTTGCACTAGACCATAAACTTGCATGTGTCCCCTTATACGAACTTGCATGCATGCGCTCTAACCGAAAATGTCTAGGGGGGTAGACGGTCCGAGTCCCGCAGATCACGGTTTCGCCGGTGGAAGCCCGCAAGAACGTCAGAATCATCTGAAAACTTACATGTGTCCCTAGCATATGTGTGTGAGTGTGGTGCAAGATTGTTATAGGTGATTGCATGTGTCCCCCCTCACATGCATGCGCTCTAACTTAGAAGCGAAAGGTTATGGACCTGTATAAGGGGGAATCTCCCCGTTACGGTGAAACCAGGCCGTATAGTGCCCCAACTTGTGAACCAACATGGTTTCACATCATCCTATGACCTAGTCAGACACAAGACAAGAGAGAGCTACGCCGGGCTACCCCTGTCAGAAGAATGTCTAGGGGGGTAGACGATCCGAGGCCCGCAGTTCATCAGGGTTTCGCCGGAGTAAGTCCACGAGAACGTCGGAATCATATGAAAACTGGCATGTGTCCCTAGTATATGTGTGTGAGTGTGGTGCAAGATTGGTATAGGTGATTGCATGTGCCCCCCTCACATGCATGCGCTCTAACCTAGAAGCGAAAGGTTATGGACCTGTATAAGGGGGAATCTCCCCGTTACGGTGAAACCGGGCCGTATAGTGCCCCAACTTGTGAACCAACATGGTTTCACATCATCCTATGACCTAGTCAGACACAAAACAAGAGAGAGCTACGTCGGGCTACCCCTGTCAGAAGAATGTCTAGGGGGGTAGACGATCCGAGGCCCGCAGATCATCAGGGTTTCGCCGGAGTAAGTCCACGAGAACGTCGGAATCATCTGAAAACTTGGGGTTTTCTTTTTGCAACAGTGGTTTGGAAAAATCAGCCTATACTGCAACGTATGGTACAGATAAAAAAAAAGCCACTAGTTGATCTTACCGATTGAGCACTTGCTCCAATCATTGAAACAAAGACAACTGTGGAAATCCAGTTGTGATTATTTTGCAAAACAGGACGAAAATTACTATTATTACTTACAAGTTTATATAGTGAGGGAACAAAATGCACCCCAATCACTTGTTGAATTATCGTTTGTATAGCTTCATATTTTCTGGCATAATCATTTACAATCAAAAGATGGAGTATGTTAGATATATATATCTGTATATTGTATTTCCCCCATATGTTAGGGGGCTTCCTGCATATTTGCCCTGTACCTGTACTATATATTGTGGCCTTTGGCCCCTAGAGGAATATAACTCATCTATTCCTAACATGGTATCAGAGCGCTAGGTTTCGCTCCTCTCCTCTCGTTGTCGCCGCCCCTTGCTCTCCGCCACGTCAAGCCACTGCCGCCGTCATCTTCCGCTCGTCCGCGTGGGAGCCCGCACCGCCTCCTGCTGTGTCCCGTGTCAAGCTCGTCGTCTTCCTGGTTGTGTCCCGTGTGGAAGCTCGCCACCGCCTCTGCGTGTCCCACGTCTTGCTCAAGCCTCCCTCATGCATGTACCGTAGTGGGTTGAGGCAGTGCTTGTGTCCCACGCCCACCGACGTGCACCGACACACATACATACACTCTCCGTCCTTGATCGCCATACATACACTCCTGCCGCCCGTTTTCCGATTTTTGACCCGCCGTGCTTTGGTCCTGTTGGTGGCCCCATCTCGCTGACGTCCGGCCGCCTGCTACACTCCACGCGGTTTCCTTCGGCGGGACCACGCAGCTGAGCATCCATGTCGATCGCCTCCTGCCGTCTTCTGGCTGCATCTCGCCGATTTTCGTCTGCTGCCGATCCGGACCGGTTCGATCTAGATCCGATCTGTGTCTACTTAAAAAAAGATGGCTTCTTCCTCGGATTATGTTGCGATTCCTCGCTGCCCGGTGATCTTCGATGGCGCGATTTACCCTGATTTCGCTGCCTTTATGCGCGTTCACATGCGTGGTCTCCGTCTTTGGGGTGTGCTTTCTGGCGAGATCTCCTGTCCGCCGTGCCCCTGCTCCTATGGCTCCTCTTCCGCCGACGCCGATTGTTCTCGGTGTTGATGCTTCCCAGGAGGACAAGGATGCTGCTCAGAGTGCTGATGATAGTGCTGTTGCTGCTTATGACCTGAAGCTCAAGCAGTACTCTTCTGATCTTGAGGCCTATCGACACGCTCTGACTGCTTACACTCAGTGGGTTGATGAGGATGCTCGTGCTGCTGCTGTTCTCACCTCCAGTGTTCTGCCCCAGTATGCTGCTGAGTTCATGAGTCTCCCTACTGTTGCTGCTCAGTGGGCCCATCTTCGTCAGCGCTATCAGCCGTCTGGGGATGCTCTTTACCTGTCTGTGGTTCGCCAGGAGCATGCTCTTCAGCAGGGTGATTCCACTATTGATGAGTTTTATACTCAGAGTGCTGCTATCTGGCGTCAGCTTGATTCTCTTCGTACTGCTGTTTGTGGCACATGCTCGTCTTTGCCAGTTGTCTTCGGACTTGGAGTTTCACCGCATCTATGAGTTTCTGTCTCGGCTTTGCCAGGAGTTTGAGCCCCGGCGTGCTCAGCTGAATGCTCGTGGTCGTGTTCCGCTCTCTGAGGTGTTGTCTGAGCTTCGGGCTAAGGAGACCCGTCTCCGTGGTGCTGGTCTTCTTGCGGTTCCATCTGCGCTTGTTACTCATGGTGCTCCTTTGCCGTCTGCTCCCTCGACTCAGCCGCGGTCCCCTGTGCCGCCACCGCCGATACTACCCACTCCTCCAGTCGGTCGTGGTCACCTCGGCTTGACAGCCAGGCTCGTGGTCAGGGTCGCCGTGGTTCTCTTCGTCACTGCACTTACTACAACAGGGATGGTCACACTTGGGCCACCTGTTATACACGGGACCCCAGTTTACGTCAGCAGCACCAGGCTCGTGGGCAGTCGGCTCCTTTCGGATCTTCAGAAGTTGCTCTCTCTGATCAGGACATTATCAGGAGTCTTCGCGGTCTGCTTGCTGCTACAGGCTCTTCTTCGATAGGCACTGCCGGATGCGGATCGACTCTTGAGACCGTATGCGACCACCACCTTCTACAGTCAGGTACGTCTCCGTGGTATCTGGATTCTGGAGCTTCTTTTCATATGACCTCTGAGTCTTCTTTTCTGTCCGCTCTTCGTTCTCTCCCTTCTCCTTCGTGTTTTCGGTGATGGTACCTCTCTTCCTGTTTCTAGTCGGGCACCCTTTCTACTTCTTCTTTTTTGTTCGATATTTCTCATGTCCCTCTTCTTAAGATGAATCATTGTCTGCTAGCCAGCTTCGACTCTGGTTGTCGCGTCATTCTTGATGCTGATTCTTCATTGTCCAAGACCGTCGCAGGCCACGGTTGGGCCGCCCTCACAGCCGTGACTCTTGAGGACTTTGGGAGTTAGGCGGCTTCGTTCCTTCCGCTGCCACTTCATCGCCGGTTCTTCTCCGGTTGTCGCCTCTACTACCAGCTCCTTTCAGCGGTGGCATCATCGTCTTGGTCACCTCTATGACTCGCTTTGTCGTCATTAGTTCATCGTGGTCTTCGGGTCTCTCGGAGATGGGTCTTTGCATTGTCAAGGTGTAGGTTGGCTAAACAGATTCAGCTTCCCTATCCTACTAAGCGTCGTATCTCAGCGACCTTTTGATTTAGTTCATTCCGATGTTTGGGGTCCGGCTCCTTTCGCTCGAAAGGGGCCATCGCTTCTATATTTTATTCATCGATGATTTTCTCGGTACACTTTGTTGTATTTTATGCGCTCTCGTAGTGAGGTGCTCTCCATATATCAGCGTTTTGCGGCCATGGTTCGTACTCAATATTCTACCCTCATCCGTGTGTTTTTCGCTGATTCTGGCGTGAGTATATCTCCCGGATGTTGCGAGGTGTTCTTCTTTGGCGAGGGCACTCTTCTTTCGCAGATTCTCTTGTCTGGCGCACATGCCGAATGGCGTTCTTGGCGTAAGCATCGCCATCTTCTTGATACCACTCGCTATGATGATTGCTTCTTCTCTCCCGCCGCATTTTGGCTGAGGTCGCCGGCTTACCTCATCAATATTCAGCCTTCTGCTGCCTTGCAGGGTGGTATCCCTCTTGAGCGCCTCTCTGGACAGTCTCCAGATTACTCCATGCTTCGCTTGTTTGGTTGTGTTTGCTATGTTCTCCTTGCTCCTCGCGAATGCACCAAACTGGTCGCTCAGTCTGTTGAGTGTGTCTTCATCGGATACAGTGATGAGCATAAGGGCTATCGCTGTTGGGACCCTGTTGGTCGTCGGATGCGTATCTCTCGTGATGTTACTTTTGATGAGATGCGTCCTTTCTATCCTCGTCCCACCGCTGGTACTTACCCGGTGGAAGATATCTCTTTTCTTCTCTTTCCTGACACACCTCCTTCTACCCCTATTGTGTCTTCTTCAGGATCTCCTCCCCCTGATGTCTCTTCTTCGACACCGTCCTCTTCTGCTCCGTCTAGTTCTCCTAGTTCTCCTCGTTCTCCGGAGTCTTCCTCTACTATTCCCTCTCCTTCATCGTCGTCTCCTGCGTCGTCTTCCTCTAATGATCTTCCCTCTACTCGTCCTGTTCGTCAGCGTTGTGCCCCCGACCGTTACTCTCCTAGTCAGTATGGTCTCTCTGTTGCCTCCGAGCCGACCTCTTATAGGGATGCTGAGCATCATCCTGAATGGCAGCTGGCCATGGCCGAGGAGATTGCTGCGCTTGAGCGCACTGGCACCTAGGATCTTGTTTCTCCTCCTCCAGGTGTTCGTCCTATCACGTGTAAGTGGGTCTATAAGATTAAGACTCGCTCTGATGGATCTCTTGAGCGCTATAAAGCGCGTCTTGTGGCTCGTGGTTTTCAGCAGGAGCATGGTCGTGACTATGATGAGACCTTTGCTCTTGTCGCTCATATGACCACTGTGCGTACTCTTCTTGCTGTTGCTTCTGTTCGTCATTGGTCTGTGTCCCAGCTTGATGTTCAGAATGCCTTTCTGATTAGTGAGTTGAGTGAGGAGGTTTATATGCAGCCTCCTCCTGGGTACTTTGTTCCTGAGGGGATGGTTTGTCGTCTTCGACGTTCTATTTATGGTCTCAAACAGGCCCCTCGTGCCTGGTTTGAGCGCTTTGCTTCTGTAGTAACAGCTACTGATTTCTCCCCTAGTGTTCATGATCCAGCGTTGTTTGTTCACACTTCTCCTCATGGACGCACTCTTCTTCTTCTCTATGTTGATGATATGATCATTACCGGTGATGATCCTGAGTATATAGCCTTTGTTAAGGCTAGTCTTCGTGATCAGTTTCTTATGACTGATCTTGGTCCTCTTCGATACTTTCTTGGGATTGAGGTTTCCTCCACTTCTGATGGCTTTTACATCTCTCAGGAAAAGTATATTCAGGATCTTCTTGCTCGTGCTGCTCTTGGGGATGAGCGCACTGTTGAGACCCCTATGGAGCTTAATGTTAAGCTTCAACTTACTGATGGTGATCCTCTTTCTGATCCGATGCGTTATCGTCATCTTGTTGGGAGCCTTGTTTATCTTGCTGTCACTCGTCCTGACATCTCTTATCCTGTTCATATTCTGAGTCAGTTTGTTTCTGCTCCTACCACTGTTCACTATAGTCATCTTCTCCTTGTTCTTCGTTATCTTCGTGGTACGATCACTCGTCGCCTTTTCTTTCCTCATTCCAGCTCCCTCCAGCTCCAGTGCTATTCAGACGCTACGTGGGCGAGTGATCCTTCGGATCGCCGTTCACTTTCTGCTTACTATGTGTTTCTTGGTGGTTCGCTCATTGCTTGGAAGACGAAAAGCGACGGTTTCTCGTTCGAGTGTTGAGGCTGAGTTGCATGCTATGGCCTTGTTGATTGCTAAGGTGACCTGGTTACGGTGGTTACTTGCGGATTTTGGGGTCTCTATTACCACATCCAGTCTGGTTTTGTCTGATAGTACAGGTGCTATTAGTGTTGCACGTGATCCGGTCAAGCATGAGCTTACCAAGCATATTGGTGTTGATACTTTCTATACACGTGCTCAGTGCGAGCTCAGTTGTTACTCTTCAAGATGTGCCTTCAGATTTACTGATTGGCGGATTTCTTCACGAAGGCACTGTGAGCGCAAGATGATTTTCTACTCTCCAAACTCGGTGTTGTGGATCCACCATGAGTTTGAGGGGGTGTTAGATATATATATGTATATTGTATTTCCCCATATGTTAGGGGCTTCTGCATATTTGCCACCTGCACTGCTATATATTGTGGCCTTTGGCCCCCAGAGAATATAACTCATCTATTCCTAACAGAGTACACTAGGATTGTAAGAACTAAAAGAGTAGTAGTTGTGGCAGTTGTCGATCTCTGTTGTAAGTTAGGGGGGCGGAGTGTGTGTCTCTTCTCCGTTGTCAGTTAGCTTAGAGAGTGTGTGCCTCTCCTCTCTGTAGTTGTTGACACCTTAACTCCGATTGCTTAATAAATAAATATGTTGTTACTTTTTCTTGTTGTGTCTGGAGCTTTCTTCTTTTGAGAGAAGTTAGACTTGATCTTACTTCTTTTGTTCTTTTGACAATATATCTCTTGGAGATGAATCTGTGAGACCATTTCCCTCAAAAGAGTTATCCATGTATCTTCAAAATTGTATGCGTTCTGTTTTGATAACAACATGCTTTGTGTTGTGTTGTGTGACTCAAATGCCTTCTACCAAAAACAAACATGTCACTCTACAGAGGTAAGGAGTCAGCTTTACTGAAACAAGAGCACATGCACTACGGCACACAGGCTCTTTGCCGTGTGGGAAAAAGACACGGCAAACCCCCCCCCCCCCCGGAACTCGGCTAAGCCTTTGCCGTGTGCATGCACACGGCAAAAGCCACACCGTGTGTCTTTGCGCCCGGAACACGGCAAAGCCTTTGCCGTGTGTTTACTGCATCGACACGGCAAAGTAAAGTACTTGACGGTTCCGTCCGTCTAACGGAGCCGACACATCTTTGCCGTGTTCCTCCTTTGCCGTGTGTGATGACTCTTTGCTGTGTGTTCGTTCTTCGCCGTGTGCCTCCTCTTTGCCGTGTCCCATGTCTTTGCCGTGTGCCTCAACCTTTGCCATGTTGGTCATCGTTGCCGTGTGCATTCTTGTTGCCGTGTGTGTGCTCTTTGTCGTGTGCTCGTTAGGAGTGACACACGGCAACGTTTATTCCTTTGCCGTGTGCCCGTGGGGGGATTTGCGCGGGGCGGATGGGGCGGGGCGGATGGGCGCGGAGGCGGGTGGGGGGTGGACCGGTGGAGGAGGAGCCGGCCGGCATGTGAGGCGGTGGCGCAGCGGCCGACGGCACGGGGCGGTGGTGGCGGCGCTGGATCGAGGCGGCGGGGTCGGGTGTGGGAAGGGCGCGGGTCGCGGGTAGGTGTGGGGAGAGGATAAGGCAGGGGGCGGGCCGGCCGGGCCGTTATGGACTCAACGCCTTTGCCGTGTGCCAACCAGGGCGGAACACGGCAAAGAGCTTTGCCGTGTACCCCCAGGAAAACACACGGCAAAGGCTTATATTTTTTGCTATTTTCTAATTTCTTATTGTTTTTCTTTCATTTGTATTTATTTTATGTTTAAGTGAAATCTTTCTTGGCTTTTTGTTAGTATTGAGACCATAGAAATACGAACTTTGCACTAGACCATAAACTTGCATGTGTCCCCTTATACGAACTTGCATGCATGCGCTCTAACCGAAAATGTCTAGGGGGGTAGACGGTCCGAGTCCCGTAGATCACGGTTTCGCCGGTGGAAGTCCGCGAGAACGTCGGAATCATCTGAAAACTTACATGTGTCCCTAGCATATTTGTGTGAGTGTGGTGCAAGATTGGTATAGGTGATTGCATGTGTCCCCCCTCACATGCATGCGCTCTAACCTAGAAGCGAAAGGTTATGGACCTGTATAAGGGGGAATCTCCCCGTTACGGTGAAACCAGGCCGTATAGTGCCCCAACTTGTGAACCAACATGGTTTCACATCATCCTATGACCTAGTCAGACACAAGACAAGAGAGAGCTACGCCGGGCTACCCCTGTCAGAAGAATGTCTAGGGGGGTAGACGATCCGAGGCCCCAGCTCATCGTGGTTTCACGAGTAAGTCCACGAGCGTCGGAATCATCTGAAAACTTGCATGTGTCCCTAGCATATGTGTGTGAGTGTGGTGCAAGATTGGTATAGGTGATTGCATGTGCCCCCCTCACATGCATGCGCTCTAACCTAGAAGCGAAAGGTTATGGACCTGTATAAGGGGGAATCTCTCCGTTACGGTGAAACCGGGCCGTATAGTGCCCCAACTTGTGAACCAACATGGTTTCACATCATCCTATGACCTAGTCAGACACAAAACAAGAGAGAGCTACGCCGGGCTACCCCTGTCAGAAGAATGTCTAGGGGGGTAGACGATCCGAGGCCCGCAGATCATCAGGGTTTCGCCGGAGTAAGTCCACGAGAACGTCGGAATCATCTGAAAACTTGCATGTGTCCCTAACATGTGTGTGTGAGTGTGGTGCAAGATTGGTATAGGTGATTGCATGTGCCCCCCCTCACATGCATGCGCTCTAACCTAGAAGCGAAAGGTTATGGACACAGATAAGGGGAATCTCCCCGTTACGGTGAAACCGGGCCGTATAGTGCCCCAACTTGTGAACCAACATGGTTTCACATCATCCTATGACCTAGTCGGACACAAGACAAGAGAGATCTACGCCGGGCTACCCCTGTCAGAAGAATGTCTAGGGGGGTAGACGATCCGAGGCCCGTAGATCATCAGGGTTTCGCCGGAGTAAGTCCACGAGAACGTCGAAATCATCTGAAAACTTGCATGTGTCCCTAGCATATGTGTGTGAGTGTGGTGCAAGATTGGTATAGGTGATTGCATGTGCCCCCCCTCACATGCATGCGCTCTAACCTAGAAGCGAAAGGTTATGGACCTGTATAAGGGGGAATCTCCCCATTACGGTGAAACCGGGCCGTATAGTGCCCCAACTTGTGAACCAACATGGTTTCACATCATCCTATGACCTAGTCGGACACAAGACAAGAGAGAGCTACGCCGGGCTACCCCTGTCAGAAGAATGTCTAGGGGGGTAGACGATCCGAGGCCCGTAGATCATCAGGGTTTCGCCGGAGTAAGTCCACGAGAACGTTGGAATCATCTGAAAACTTGCATGTGTCCCTAGCATATGTGTGTGAGTGTGGTGCAAGATTGGTATAGGTGATTGCATGTGCCCCCTCACATGCATGCGCTCTAACCTAGAAGCAAAAGGTTATGGACCTGTATTAGGGGGAATCTCCCCGTTCAGGTGAAACCGGGCCGTATAGTGCCCCAACTTGTGAACCAACATGGTTTCACATCATCCTATGACCTAGTCAGACACAACACAAGAGAGAGCTACGCCGGGCTACCCTGTCAGAAGAATGTCTAGGGGGGTAGACGATCCGAGGCCCGCAGATCATCAGGGTTTCGCCGGAGTAAGTCCACGAGAACGTCGGAATCATCTGAAAACTTGCATGTGTCCCTAGCATATGTGTGTGAGTGTGGTGCAAGGTTGGTATAGGTGATTGCATGTGTCCCCCTCGCATCCATGCGCTCTAACCTAGAAGCGAAAGGTTATGGATGCAGATAAGGGGAATCTCCCCGTTCAGGTGAAACCGGGCCGTATAGTGCCCCAACTTGTGAACCAACATGGTTTCACATCATCCTATGACCTAGTCAGACACAATACAAGAGAGAGCTACGCCGGGCTACCCCTGTCAGAAGAATGTCTAGGGGGGTAGACGATCCGAGGCCCACAGATCATGAGGGTTTCGCCGGAGTAAGTCCACGAGAACGTCGGAATCATCTGAAAACTTGCATGTGTCCCTAGCATATGTGTGTGAGTGTGGTGCAAGATTGGTATAGGTGATTGCATGTTCCCCCCCTCACATGCATGCGCTCTAACCTAGAAGCGAAAGGTTATGGACCTGTATAAGGGGGAATCTCCCCGTTCAGGTGAAACCGGGCCGTATAGTGCCCCAACTTGTGAACCAACATGGTTTCACATCATCCCATGACATAATCAGACACAAGACAAGAGAGAGCTACGCCGGGCTACCCCTGCCAGAAGAATGTCTAGGGGGTAGACGATCCGAGGCCCGCAGATCATCAGGGTTTCGCCGGAGGAAGTCCAAGAGAACGTCGGAATCAGGGGGGTGCATGTATATAGTGATCAAGACCACAATAACCTATCATCATATGTGTGATCTCATGATCCTATGAAATAATATTACCTAACATATATGTAATAAAAGCCTTGCTAATTAAAGAAAAGAAAAAGGTGAAAAAAATTCTTTGCCGTGTGTACAGATGGAAGCACACGGCAAAGAGTACCTGACGGCGAGGGCACACGGCAAAGATTCTGCCGTCAGCCCCTGTCGGCGGGTGGCCCTGCGAGGCCACGGGGCCCACATCTTTGCCGTGAGGAAAACTTTTCCGTGTTTCTTTATTGACTTTGCCGTGATTCCTTTCTTTGCCGTGTGTTCTAGTCGGTCCATTGCCGTGTTTCTTTCTTTGCCGTGTTCTGTTTCTGCTGTTTGCCGTGCACCTGTCCTTTGCCGTGTTCTTGTTGGTTTACACACGGAAAAAATTCTCTTTGCCGTGTTCCGGGACTTTTGGCACACAGCAAAGGAGAGAGGCGACGGCAGCGTCCTTTTTTCCCGTAGTGATGCTCACAGCATGTTTTGTGTTGTGTTCTGCTACCGAAATTGTATGTGTTCTGTTCTGATCACAGCATGTTTTGTGTTGTGTTGTGTGACTCAAATGCATGCTACTGAACACAAGAACATGTCATTCTACAGAGGTAAGAGTCAGCTTTCTACTGAAACAGAAACAAGAGCACACGCTCATCTTTTGACCATTGAATTGATCTTGGAAAATGCTTAGTACAATGGTAGTACTCAAAGCCAGTGAAAACTTCTCACTCTGTAATATATATGATGGGACGGAAGGAGTAAGGAAGATAGTAAATTGTTCCCCTTTACTGTATTTGAACATTCAAATCAACTTATGGCGAAAATATGGTCTCGACGCCAGCAACGCACCGGATCATCTAGTATATAGAGCAGAGCGTACATACATACAACCTGGATTTATTCCACTAAATTATTCAGTATCATATATTGTATATCTCTCTATGAGAGAGAGAGATATGGATCGTCAATCACTGAATGGAGCAACAACAAGCGTTGTGGTGCTCTTGGAAGCAGTTCTCCGGTGCATCGTTGGGCATGTAAGGGGGGCCGAAGGGTCTGCGACCGAAGGAAGTGTAGTAGTAGCCGGCCTCTGGCGATGGTGTGGCGTAACGAGGCTGGTGGTAGCCGCCATACGGGTTGTAAGATGCAGGGAGAGGACCATACGGGTGGCCCATCATAGCCATGGGTGGCGGGAAAGCAAAGCTCGGAGGAGGCACCATGCCATATCGACCACCCAGTAGAGGAGCAGGCGCCTTCTTGCTGCGGGGGCAGTGGACGTCCATGTTGACGCCGAATACCGCTGGTTCATCTTGGGAGGGGATGCCGCCGAAGGGAGTGCGGCGATAGGCGGCCCCAGACGGCGGCGGCATCGCGTCGTATCCGTAGGTGTGGGGAGGAGCAGGCGCGGCCCGCCTGTGGTCGGCCAGGACGACGACGGGCCTCCTCAGCGTCGCCTCGAGCTTCTCCTTCAGAGTCGCCGTGTCCGCCGTGCCGATGATGGCCACGTGCCCCGTCTCGTGCACGTCCACATCCACCACACCTGGAAAGACATACATAGATCGGTAGTATCGTGTAAAACTAAAACATACATATGGATGATGCATCGGTGGAGTGAGTCAGATCGATCGATCGGAACTGTGTATAGTATACGCATACCAGGGATCTTCTTGATGAGGTCCTTGGCGATCTTCCTCTCCCTGCGGCCCATATCGACTTCCAGTATTACCAGCGACATTGCTCGATCTCGCTCGCTCTGCGTGCTTCTTCTTCTCCACGTAAGGCTGGACTGATCTGATGAGGGATTCAATCGTACTGTAATATTGTCTATTTATAGCCGCCAGGCGGGGCGCCAGCTGGAAGAAACGCGTGAATTGAATTCTGATTTTACTTGCCATTCGGTGTACTCTTGCCTATGGCTCTTCTCACCCGTTTCCTCCGCGTGGCGCCGCCGCGTTACTCACCCGTTGTCTCGGCGATCGAGCAATGCGTTGATCTCAAGACTCTCATGATGGATTATCTAGTTGGACGGTTCAAGGCGCACGACGAGCGGATGAAGATCACCTATGGCGATGCAAAAGTGGATGAGCATCTCATGCTTATGGCTCGAGCGTTGTTCACCAAGGAGAAGAAGGGCGATAAAGCATCCGACAGCAGGAGTGATAGAGAAGATTCTCGCCTAGCGAAAAAGTATATCGCAGGGGAGGACGAGGACGAGCCTCCGCCGCGAAGGAAGTTTGACATCAAGAAAGTAAGATGTCATAAGTGCGGCGAGCTCGGTCACTTCAAGAAGGACTGCAAGAAATCGTCGAAGGAGAGGGCTCTCATCGCCCAGGAAGGAGATGATGATGGACCGATGATGTTGATGCTCGAAGTAACTGAGCTGAAGGATGAGGAGGATCCTCCATCACCGGGTACGGAGATTGTGGCGCAAGTGGATCACGATCTACCGTGCGTGGATCACGAGCAACGGAGTGCCCCGTTTCTGCGTGAAGCCACGTTTGAGGCGACTGAAGCTTCAGAATTTGATCATGGCGGTCTATGCGTTGAAATTTCGCCTACAACTCCGTACGGCAATAAGTTCTTCATGCCTGCGGTGGATGATCATAGTAAATACATGTGGATTGTGTTGCTGGAAAGTAAGTATCAAGCACAACAAGCATTCGAGAAGATCAAGGAAGCCGAAGAGTTTAAGGTGGAGGCGAATATAAGAGCTCTACGCATTGATCAGGAAGGCGAGCTGCATCAAACCGTGTTGACCATGGCACGGAGGATGATGAAGAGTAAAGGTTTGCCAGGAAACTTCTGGGGTGAGGCAGTCAATACGGCTGTGTATTTTCTGAACATGGAGCCAACTGAGAGTGGAGTTGGTATGATGTAACACCCTCAGAATCGGCCCTATGCAAGTTTTAGCGAAACTCGCCAAACCCGCATATAAACGATTCGAAGGTGCCCACCAGGCACTCTCGTGCGGGTGGAAAGCAAAGTAATAACATTACACAACAGTCCTCGATGGGACCCACAGAACAGATATATATCCAACAGCGACTCAAAGAGTCAAGAATACAAATATAATATACAAGATCCAAATCACCTTGAAAACGATAGAGCGTCCAGCTACGGACAAGATGCAAATGGGGCTAAGAGCCCTGAAGAATAACCAATGGCGTCCATAACCCTGCCCAGGCCAAGCCGGAAGGGTAACCACCTAACGGCGTCGATCTCAAAACCTGCTTAAACAAAGGGGTGCCGACAAAGGGCAAAGGAAAAGAGGCGTCGATCTTGAGGCCAGTACAGCGAGGCTAGAATTGGCGGTCCGCCTACATAGGTATGGTGGATCGAGCGGCAAAGCATGCACTAAACAACCTATAGAGACTCGATACAACTGGCGGCTATCAGAGAGGGGTAAGAAAGACCTATTCGGATCCACCTGATACTAGCATCAAACAAACCCATCCTGGCGTTTCCCCCTCGAGACCAAACGAGGAAGTCAACCGCGGAACTCACACAGTTGGCAGTTTTACTTATTCAGTTATAGTTGCCGCAATTACTAGTCAGGTTTAGATATTCATCCTGATAAAGTAAGCAGTGGGCACTTTTAGTTAATCATTCCGTTATAGTGGCATCACTTACTAGTAAGATACATTTAGCATGAGATGAACCCAAAACCCAGCAATTGTTGGTACTTTCACTTAGCCATTCCGTTGTAGTGGAGCTGATTACTAATCATATCGGCTACAAGTCAATTGAAAACAGTAAACTTTAGTTATAGTTGTCTATGATCAAGCACTGTGCTCCAAGTCGTCCATAACCGCGGACACGGCTTCTCGAAAAGATTTAACCCTGCAGGGGTGCACCAAAGTATCCACAGGCACTTCGACCCTTTTTGCCAGATCAGTTAACATACACCCATCGGTATGTCGGCGGGGCCTAAGTCACGACGTTCCCAGACACAAAGCAAGTACATGGGGGCCACCCCACCGAGTCGACACCCGCAACGGAGTCGGCCGGTCTCCGAGACGGACTCAGGGTTTGGGTGGACGGCTGTGCACGACAGTATGCCCCCAAACGGGGACTGTCGGCACCGCGGAATCGTGTCCCGATCCTAAACAGTACACGTGCTATCTGTCGCACAATTTAAATAAAGCAGTAAGCATGGCATAAGTACAGGATAGTAAATAAAACCTCAAACTAGTTGTGGCCCCCAGTACAATACTTTGAAATCAGGTAATTATCAATGGGGGGCCCATATCTCCCCACCTGTGGTTAGCGCGCTCGATCTCGGAACAGGTGTCAAGAACTCGGGTCCTACGGGACACAAGTGGGCGGTCGGAAACCAAAACTTACCTATCACCCACCGATGCCTCTGCTTAATTCAATTTTAGTTGTTAAACAGGAATTAAAGTGAACAATAAGTAAAACCATGATCATCTCCAACATCAACATGCGGCAATTCCTCCATCATTGGTGGTACTTGACGACAAGCAAAACACTTGAGCAAGCGACTACGACACGCGGGTCCAACTATCTACCAAACAACAGGTAATAGGATGTGTCCAAGGCTATATATGGCTGCAATGGATATCACGGGTACGAAACTAGAGCAACGCAACACAGATAGCAATAGATCAACAGGAGGGAAGTAAATACTATAAAAGTAAGATAGGTAGAAAGGGGGAGATGCTCGCCTGAAAACATTGTCGAAGGTTCAACCGAAGATCGGGGCGAAGCTCACATCAACTCAACGGCCTTATCCGCGAAGAACCAAAGCACTAGAAGAAACACCGGATGCGATATTTAATACAACGGCAGAAGATCGGCATGATGCATGTATGATGTATGGCATGGCAAAGGTGCGATGCAATTAGGTCATATTAAGTGGAACCGGGGTCCCGACAATTAATTAGGTGGTTCATGTTATTTAGATACCCCGCATTTTAAATGTTGTTTATCAAGGCAAGATAAGATACCGGTTCGCTACACAAGTTTAAATGAGGCCGATATGAGACTAGATTTGCCCGCATATGGGCCCCATATTTAATTATTAGGTGAATCGGCAAAAGGCCCCCAAACCACACAAATATGCATGCGAGATGGACAATTAATATGCAACAAGTTGTTATTTCATTTATAAAATAGGGCTCGAGAAAGGGGTTCACACATTTAGGGTTCGGCGAACTTGGGTTTTCCGGGGTTCGGGGTCCGACAGGGTCCAGGGTCCGGTCTCGGGGTTCGACGGAACGTTCTCGGCTCCGGGGTTAGGGTCTTGGCGCATCCGGGGTCTCAGTGTCCGGGGTGAAGCACTCGGCGTCCTCGAGGGAGTCCTTGTCGCACATGTGTCCTTCGGGTTCTATGTCGATGATCTTGTCGTCGAGAAGAACTTGCCGGGTCCGCGTGTCGGGTCGGTCTTGGCGTTCGGGTGAAGCACTTGGCGTTCTGCGTCGATGTTCTTATCGTCCGGGTTCTCGAGCATCGCATCCGAGAAGGAGTACTTGGCGTCCACCGGTTCCATGTCGACGACCTTGGTCTCCTCGATGGCGAACTCGGCGTATCCATGGCGTGGTCCTTGTCGGGGTTCTCGGCTCCGGACGCCGGGGTCGGCTTCGGGGTTTCGGAGTTGGAGACTTCGGATCCTCGAGGCGACCTTGACCAGGGATGCAACATCACCACATCGAGGCGCATCGCCAGGGACAAAATCCACCCAAACACAAAAGGGTGGGCCATGCTCCTGGGGCTCGTTGACGCGACCGAGGCGGTGGCGGGCGACTCGGCGACGAGCTTGGGGCCGACGGTGGGAGGACGCGCGAGGGCGGCGATCGGGCGAGGCCGGTGAGGCGAACCGGCGCGCGACGGACGGGCCGGGCCGGGCTGGCGCAAGCGCAGAGGCGGGCCGGCTCGCTCCAGCGACGACGGGCGGATCGGTGCAAGGGGCGCCGGAGATCGGCGAGGCGCAGGCGCGGTCCGGCGAGGAGGACCCAGCGGCGGACCACGCCGCGGAGGGGCGCTGCAGGCGCCGGAGGCGCGGTGATGGTGGTGGGCGGCGCGCGGCGAGGTCGCGGGCGGCCGGGCGCCGCAGGGTCGGGCGCGGCGAGGCGCGCGGCCAAGGCCGGGCGCTGGAGGCGGGAGGTGGTGTGGTAGGAGGGGCGCGGGCGGTGTGGAGGAGAGGCAGGTCGGTGTTATGGGAAGAAAGGAAAGGGAGAGAGAGAGGGCGGGGCCCGCGGGGAGGGGTGGGTCCCGCGGTGGGCCAGAAGCGCGTCAGGGGAGAGGGATCTGGGTGCGTGCGTGTAGCTGTGTGTGTGGTTGGAGGGAGGGTTGGGGGAGTGGGTTTGACCAAGGTGACGTGGCAACTTTTGATTGGAGGGAGGGATGGCCAAGGTTGAGGTGGCATCCTGGGATAGGTGGGGGTGAGGTGGCTGTTTGGGTTGGGTAGATAGCTGGGTAGGTCTAGGATTTACAGGGCGGGTTAGGTGGACCGTTTTAAAAAAACAGGGGTGGTCGTTCGGGTCTACTCGGCCCGTTCGACTGCCCCACTAGAAAAATAATATAATTTTTATTTGATTTAAAAAGGCCGTGTGCAAACCGATAACGGCCAAAACAAAATATCCCGGGGACCCGGTTTTGGCGTTTGAATTAAGACGGGGCGTATTAGAAAACGAAACGGGCTTTGCGAAAATAGTTTTATGCAAACAAATGCATGATGATGACGATGCAATGCACAAATTCAACGCGATTTTCTAGTAGTGGTTTTGCGGGATGCCACATATGACTCCGTATGAAGGATGGTACGGACGAAAGCCCTCGATTGATCATCTTCGTACTTTTGGATGTGTGGCGCATAAGGTGAATCAGAGTTCTCCAATGATCATGACAGGCTATGAAGGCTCGAAGGGATACCGTTTGTGCAACCCCTATACCAATAAGGTGGTTTTCACGGACGACGTAGTCTTCGAGGAAGAGAAATCATGGTATTGGAGCTCCAAGGAACCGGAATATTCATCTTTTCACATCACGTGGGATCTTGAGTATGAAGAAAATATGGATCAACCAATCTTATCTTTGTCAGCAAATTTGGACCCAGAAGAGATTGAAGTTCTAGGGGATGCTCTAGGCGTGGACACCAGGCCAGAAGCACTAGGGATGTTTCCAGAAGACAAAGAGTCTGGAGAAAAGGCTAGTCCGTGATCAGAAAAAACAGAGCTAGAAGGTGTTGTGTTTAGCTCATCATCTGCTAGTACAAGAGGTGATGATCCACGTGAAGGGCTTGGGGCAAAGGAGTGTCCGGAAGTGCAAGGGCCATGTGATGTGGTGGTGAGTCAAGAAATTGGCTCAGAAATAGGCATGCAAGATACGCTGCATGTAGAGCCGTTGGCTCCAGGAGCTCCACTTGGAGGCACACAAGGTTCAGAAACTGAAGAAACAAGCGCATTGTCGGACGTAGAAGAGTATGTCGCAGAGCCTCCGACTGCATTGAAGATGAGATGACTACGACCGACACGAGCACGCGTACGAAGCGTGTTGGACTACTACCCAAAGGAGACAATTTGGATGATAAATAATTCGTTGACGATGAACTATACTGTAACTACCTCGGTGAATTACGCTCCTAGTTATAAGCCTGGATGAGCGGAAATGGTTGAAATAGTACGGTGGGGCCCAAATGCCACTCACAGGTAGACCTTTCGGCCGTCCCAACCATTTCCAAACATCGGGACAAGAACGGGCGGCGTAATCGGCAGGCGAAGGGATCAACTACATACACAAATGAGTATGTATGCAAGCCACCATACAACAGTACATCAGAGCTATTCCATCTCAAAAGAAAGGAAATATAGCAACGCCATACGGCAAAATTCAAATGTCCTAGATAGATATAATAGTTTAGGATATCTCCTCATACATCACACATCAGAGTATCAGGCGGAAGCGGCAAACAAGATCCGAGTACGGATAAGAAGCAAATCGGCATAAGATGCCCCATAAATAAGCACATCCCGCCCACAGATCTCACGGAACCCCGTTCCCGGAATCTCTACACCGAACGATCGTTACCCACATCATCCGCCCCCTCCACCCAGTATCCATCTTGTGAGTGTACCTGTTCATCTGAATCAAATAATTTATCGTGTGAGACCCTAGGGGTACTCAGCAAGTCTTTATGCCTCTAAAGGGACACAACCTGGGTGACGAATTGCAGCAAAAGATAAACCCTAACAGTTCTATAGATACTGCTAACCATCCGCCTAACTAAAGATAGACGGTGTCCGCGAATTAATGACAACAGCTATAATAAAGAATATCATCCATCCTCCTCCTCGCTTACCAACGAGGAAGCGGACGAACAACCCCCCCATCCGTTGGCAATTTTATTAACCATTCCATGAGTGTTGCACTATTTACTAGTCAGTTACTTAGTCAAATTAAAAGCGGTACTTTAGTTATGCTTGTCTATGATCGAGAAACTATGCTCCAAGTCGTCCATAACCGCGGACACGGCTTTCAGAAAGTTTTACCCTGCAGGGGTGCACAAATAGCAACACACACTCGATCAACCTCGGAAAAACCAAATCAAAACCCAACGAGGCCTTCACGACAAAGCAATCACAGGATTCAGAAATATTTCAGGGGGCCACCCCATTAAGTATACCCGCAACGAAGTTAGCTGACTCCGAGACGGACTCAAGGTTTGGGTGGACGGTCAGAAACGATCGGGAACCCGAAAGTGTGACTGGGCTCGATATCACAAAACGTGTCCCGATCCTAACAAGACAGGTGCTCCTCGCACAATCGTAAAGCAAGAAGGCATGGCATAAGTACAGGATAGTAAATAAAACCTCAAACTAGTTTGTGGCCCCAAGAAATAAGATGAATCAAGCTCGCCTGTGGGGTCCCATAAGCCTCCCGGATGTGGATAGCGCGAATAATCAAGGAACATGAATCAAGTACTCGGGTCCTATGGGACACAAGTGAGCATGAAAAACCAAATAGCAGATATTGCTCACCGCTGCCACTTTCATTAGTTATCCCATTACTACTCAGGTTAAGTTGTTTAGGTACCTCGTTATTCATCAAACTCTCACATACCCTACACATGTTGTTCTACGACTCGCATGGCTCAAACAACTCCTGTAGTAATGGCTCATGGGATGGAGGAACAAGCTTGGTGGGGTTTAAAAGTAAAGGCTATGCAATACTTGGGATTCAGTTTAATGCAATCGCGACTCAATGATGCAAGAATAAGATAGAGGCAATAGGTACTATATGTATGCAAGCATGTGGTAGTGCTTGCCTGGCAGCTCAGTTGAAGCGAGAGAAGGATCTGGGTAGTGCTCCTGGGTCTCTTCATATATCCCCTGCTCAGCGTCTATTCGAAGAAGAACCAGACAAACAAGGGCCAACATAAATAAAGTGCACAAGCATATGAATAAGATACGACAAGCAAACAATCATGCCATGATGAATGATGCACAATTTGCATGGCAATAAAGTAGCATGGCATGGGTGAGGTGTGGAATACAAGAATAAGCATTTTATTGAGTTTTGGTCACATTTTATACTCAAATAAGTTGTTGTATACTTTATATTTATATGATGCATGCTGCAATTCAGAACATGGAATGCATAAACAGAAAGGTCTCGTCGAGCTAATCATTTTAGACATATCATTTGTTAAATTTGGAGTTATAAAACAAAAGTTATTTTAATTAAGGGGAAGGGCATTTTCTTGTAATTTTAGTCAACTTGAATTTTAAAGTGTTCAAAATACATTTTGGACAGCATATTTGAATTCCTCACATTTTTCTGATTTGAAAACATATATTATTTGTATTATTTGGAATTATGGTTTTAAATTTATTTTAAAGTCAAAATTATTAAATAGGGTCAAAGTCAAAGGTTGACTATTTAATTTAATTCTGAAAATATTTGATTAAAGATTTGAATTCACATTCAAAAACAAAACATTTTTCATATTAAGTTTGAATTCAAATTCCAAACCATTTGAAAGTTATGAATTAATTCATATTTAAATAGATTGAAATTTGAATTTGAATAATTTGGGAAAGGATTTGAATTTGAAACAGACAACAGAAAACATTTTAATACTCAGCCAAAACTAGCCACTGACACTGACTGGTGGGCCGCAGTGCTGACTGGGTGACACAGTGGCAGAAAAAGCTTTTTACACCGCAGCTAACCTAGCCTCAGCAGATGACAGGTGGGCCAGAGGATCAGCAGGGCCACACACGCGCGCGGCCAGCCGGTGGGCGACACGTGGGCGATCCAGGTACTGCGGGTTGAGGGGTTCAGAACTGCGGGGGTGTCTCTATAAAATTGACTGGGAGGCTGGCAGGTGCGGTCGTGGGGGCTGCGGGTTGAAGGCGGGAAAAAGGCCAGGGTTGTCTTTGCAAAACGACGGCTAGTTTAATCTGCCCGCTACGACAGACGCTGCCGGCTAACGGATCCGCCGCCTCCGGCGACGATGGCGAGCAAACCACGGCGAATTTCTTGATGCCTCGAAAACCAAAGTTGGAGAGGGCTCTACCGGCTACAAGTTTCGTTCAGGTGGCTAGCACGGAGGAGGGATGCAGCGCGCGGGCTTCGAAGAGGAACAGAGGCAGGACGGGGGCCGTGGCCGCCGGCTGTCTGTGGCAAGGCGGCGTGCCGGTGCGAGGTGCTTTCGGCGGACGCCACGATGCACGAGAGGAAAGGGGCATGTCCGGGAGGTTAAGGGCTCACCAGAGGAGGTTGGTGGTGATGGTTCGGCGGAGGGGCGATGGCGACGAGGCTGGCGGCCGGAGTGCTCCTGGTGCCCACGGACACGGCGGCGGCGACGCTTCTCCGGCGAGGTCCAGCGGCTCCCAGCGGTCCTAGCCGTCGAAGAGGAAGCAGGGGACGCCCTGGGTGCTCCTGGATAGCCTTGGCGTGCTCGGGAACTTCTAGAGGGAGAGGTGGCCGAGGCTAGGGTTTTGGGGCTTGGTGATGTTCATGGTGGGGAGGGGAGGAAGAAGGGAGGATGGAGAGGGGTCAGGGTACTCCCAGATAGGATCTGGAGTGCTGGGTAGCTGGGGTGGTTGAGGTGATAAGGGGAGAGGGGAGAGGCACATGGGAGAGGTGGTCACCTTTATGCAAAAAGGGGGAAGGGATGGCTCGGGTTAGAGCTAGGGTTTGGGAGAGAGGGGTATCCAGGGTGGTCAGGTGGGGCTGGTGGGGCCTTGTGGCAGGGAGAGAGCTAGAGAGAGGAGGGAGGCCGAGAGAGAGAGAGGGTAGCCTCGGGTTAGGGTTTTATCTAGGGGTGGCTCGGGTTGGTGAGAGGTGAGGTGAGAGAGGGGTGGCATGGAGCTAGGGTTTGTAGAGAGGGGGGGTTTTAGATTAGGTATAGATTGGGAGAGTGGTTTAGAGAGGGTGAGAGGTGATGGTTTGGTTTAGCCAAACAAAGGGTAGGTTTAGGGTTTTGTTAGAGCTAGATTAGAAAGGGAGAGGTGAGGCTTGGGGTTAGGTGATGTGTTTTCTTTTGGCAAGCTCAAGCAAGAACAACCCAAGATCAAACAAAGGCTAGACCAAAGAGAGGAAGGAAAGAAAGGTGGTGAGGGTTTAGAGAGATAGGTTAAAGTGAGGATAGGGTTAAAGCAAGATCAAATAAGACCAAGCCCAAAGGAGGAAGAGAGAGAAGAGAGATGATCCACCCAAAAACCAAAGAAAAACAAAGGAGATCAAAGGATGATGATGGTTGCATGGCCCATGCAAGCATTTAATGCCATGTGTCATCCTTGTGAAAACAAAGTAATAGACATGGCATTATTCTCATGCATCCCCAAAATGTGGAGTAAAGGCCAAGCAAAATAATTAGAGTTGGATCCACCCAACCCACATGAGCTAGAATAAAAACCAAAGAAAAGAATTTCAAGCTCATGGGTTATTGGAATCGTGGAAGAATAAGGTGGTGACAAGAAAGGTGGTGGAGTGGAACAAAAGATATGCCCCCAACTCAACTTGGGCATTTAAACAATATATCAAGAACCAAATACAATATCAAGAGGCAAATACAAATAATAATGCATATGAGATAAGAACCAAAACAAAAAGGGTTTTTGTATGATGCTCAAATGCAAGGTGGCATGATGACATGAGCATGATAGAATGATGATGCAACAATTATATGTAGGAAGTAGCCATTATATTACTAAACCAAGTAGCATTACAGTTGTTAGACAAATGGGATGCTACAACTCTCCCCCACTAACAGGAATCTCGCCCCGAGATTCTAGGAAGAAGAAGAAGACTCAAAGAGGGTAGGATAGTTGGCACGGAGTTCATCTTCACGCTCCCAAGTGGCTTCATCAACAGAATGGTGTGACCACTGCACCTTGCAGAACTTGATGGACTTGTTGCGAGTCCTTCTTTCTGCGGTCTCAAGGATTTTTGTGGGGTGTTCTTGATAAGACAGGTCTTCTTGGAGATTGATTAGCTCATGATCCACGGTCCTGCCGGGATCTTTGAAGCACTTCTTGAGTTGAGAGATGTGGAAAACATCATAAACCTTGAGTTTTTCCGGGAGCTCAAGAGCATAAGCAACTTCTCCTCTTCTTCCATGAATCTTGAAAGGACCGATGTATCTAGGAGCCAGCTTCCCTTTGATACCAAAACAGTGCGTGCCTTTCATGGGAGTGACATGAAGGTAAACGAGATCACCAGGGACATACACCATGTCCGTGTGCTTCCTGTCATAATTGCTCTTCTGGCGACTTTGAGCAATCTTCAGATTTTCAAGAATGATGTGCACCTTCTCCTCCGCTTGAGTTACAATGTCAGGGCCAATCCAAATTCTTTCTCCTGCACCCGACCAACCAATCGGAGTTCTGCATTTCCGGCCATAGAGAGCCTCAAATGGTGCCATCTTCAGACTTTTCTGGAAGCTGTTGTTGTAAGAGAATTCAGCATAAGGAAGACATTCCTCCCACTTCATGCCAAAAGTGATGACGCAAGCACGAAGCATATCCTCCAGAATCTGATTGATCCTTTCAACTTGTCCTTGCGACTAAGGGTGGTAAGCTGTGCTGAAGTTCAACTTTGTTCCCAAAGCATTTTGGAAACTTTCCCAGAACTTGGAAGTGAAGATGCTCCCACAGTCTGAACTGATCTCAAGCGGAACCCCATACAGAGAGACAATTCTGTTGATATAGAGCTCACCAATCTGAATTCCGTAAATTGTTTCCTTGACGGGAAGAAGTGAGCCACTTTAGAAAGCTGTCGATGACAACAAAGATTGCATTGTTGCCCTTCTGCGACCTTGGAAAACCAGTGATGAAGTCCATCTCTACTTTCTCCCATTTCCATTCCGGGGTTTCAATGGCTGTAGAAGACCGAAAGGTTTCGATGGACAGCTTTCACTGCGCGACATCACACTCGAGACATAATTGGCACAATATCGTTTCAAACCCGCCACCAATATTGTGTTTTCAAGTCCATGTACATCTTTGTGCCGCTGTGGTGGATAGAAAGAAGAATCATGCGCCTCCTTGAGAACTTGCTCTCTCAAACCGGGTAGTTCGGAACAAACATCCGGTGTTCAAAGAAAAGCGTGCCTTGATCATCGACGTGGAAGGACTCATACTTCGGAAGCTGAAGTTTTGAGATGATCTTTTTGGTGTGCGGATCACCAAGCTGACGAGAGCGAACCTTTTCTTCCAAGAGAGGGGTTGCTAGAAGGTTCAGGAGATGCCCTTGTTCCACAATTTCAAGGTTGAGCTGACGGAATTCCTCGCACAAGAGAGGCTGTTGTTCTTCCATCATGAGGTTGTTGACATAAGCTTTGCGGCTGAGAGCATCGGCCATGACATTAGCTTTGCCCGGAGTGTAGTTGATGGTCAAATCAAAATCATTGATTGCTTCAATCCATCTCCCCTGCCGAAGGTTGAGATCAGGCTGAGTGAAGATATACTTCAAACTCTTGTGATCAGAAAAGATTTCACAACGGTTGCCCAGCAAGTAGTGCCTCCATAGTTTCAAAGCAAAGAAAAATGCTGCGAGCTCGAGGTCATGTGTAGGATAGTTGATCTCATGCGTCTTCAAATGTCGAGAGGCATAAGCAACAACTTGTTTTTCCTGCATAAGGACCGCACCCAATCCTTGCAAAGAGGCGTCACAGAATATCTGGAAAGGCTTAGATGTGTCCGGAGGAACCAAGACTGATGTGGAAGTGAGCTTCTCTTTGAGTGTCTCAAAGCTTGCTTGACATGCAGGAGTCCAAAGATATTTCTTGCCTTTCTTGAGGAGATCGGTAAGAGGCTTCGCTATCTTCGAAAAGTTCTGAACGAAGCGACGACAATAACTAGCCAAACCAAGGAAACTCCGCACTTCTTTGACATTAGCCGGAGGAAGCCATTCAACAATTGTCTTCACAGTTTCCGGGTTGACTGCAATGCCCTTGGCAGAGATGACATGACCAAGATAGGTTACTTGAGGCAGCCAAAACTCACACTTGGAGAACTTTGCATACAAGCGGTTCTCACGAAGCTTGTTTAGGACACACCGAAGGTGTTCTTCATGTTCTTCCTTTGACTTAGAATAAACTAGGATGTCATCCAGATAGACCACAACGAACTTATCAAGATACTCCATGAAAACCGAGTTCATAAGCCTCGAGAAGGTAGCAGGTGCGTTGGTGAGACCGAAAGACATGACCGTGTACTCATACAGGCCATAGCGGGTGGTGAAAGCTGTTTTAGGAACATCTTCCTTGCGAATCTTGATTTGGTGATAACCACTTCTCAAGTCAAGCTTAGAGAACACCACAGCTCCAGCTAGCTGATCGAAGAGATCATTAATCCATGAAGGGATATTTATTCTTGATGGTTTTAGCATTGAGAGCCCGATAGTCAACACAAAGTCTATCAGTCCTGTCTCGCTTCTTCACAAAGATTGTTGGGCTACCCCAAGAAGAGGTATTGTGTTGAATGAAACCCAACTTCTCTTGTTCATCAAGTTGACGTTTGAGTTCAGCCAACTCAGCAGGACCCATTTTATAAGGTCGCTTGGAGATAGGAGCCGTTCCAGGTTCAAGCTCAATTACAAACTCAACCTCACGATCTGGAGGCATACCCGGCAACTCTTCAGGAAAGACATCTGGGAACTCACATACCACCGGAACACTCTGAATAGCTTCCATAGCATCATCATTCAGAGCCGCCAAAGAGAAAAGCTGGATAGCAGGAGTCAAACTTGGAGAATAGACTATATGGCCTTCAGGAATCTTTAGAGAAACCGAGCTCAAAGACAATCAATCACAGCATTTGTCAACCAATCCATGCCCAAGATGACTTCAATGTCGAATTGCCCGAACAATTAAGGATGCCGAGAACGAAGAGCCACCAATCTCAATTTGATTGCCATGATGATATGAACAGCCCTCATGTTTGAACCAGAGATTGTACCACCAACCGCTTAAGGAGAGGAACCAAGACTAACTCATTCTCATTTGCAAACTTGTGAGAAACAAAAGAATGCGATGCACCGAATCAAACAAAACTCGCAGGTGGACGAGTTAACGGATAGCATACCCATCACAACTCGGTGTATGCTCAGCTTGAGCGGTTGACACGGTTAGCTGCACGAGCAATGTGAACAGCCGGGCTTGGTGTTGATGTTGAGAGCCCGAGGTGGTGGTGCACGAACCAAAGGAGAGCTTGCCGCAGATCTTGGAGGGGGTGGAGGAAGAGCTGTTTTTCATCGGACAGTTCCAGCTTTGATGCCCAGAGTCTCCACACGTGAAACAAGCACCAGGTGGACGTGGAGCAACGTAGCCAGGGACTCCGCCAGGCGCTCCAGGGTAGTGGTGGTTGTAGCCCCTGGGAGCAGCAGTGAGGAAGTTTGGTGGCCTTGCCGCGTAGCTTGCAGGTCTTGGTGGAGCCGGGAGCGACGGTGGGGTGTTAGGAACCCAGACACGACGCTTAGAAGGAGCTGACATAGCTGAAGAGCTTGGTGCATCACGGTTGTGTTTCTTTGACTCCTCAAACACTTGCCTACTTGCTTCTTCCTACAGAGCTGTATGCTGAAGTTCTAGAAAAGACGCCGGCCTTGCATGTGTGATTGCATATTTAATCGATGCATTGAGCCCTTGCCGGAACCTCTTTTGCTTCTTCTTGTCATCGGAGATCTCATCGCCACCATAACGAGAAAGATTCATGAAGTTCCTGATGTAGGTATTGACATTGTCATTTCCCTGCTTGAGGTTGAGAAACACTTCCTTCATCCTTTCCATGACAATTTCTGACAGATACTGCTCTTTGAACGCTCTAGTGAACTGTTCCCAAGTAGGCTGAAAACCAATACAGTTTGCCTTCAGGTAATTCTCCCACCAGAGAGCTGCATCTCCCTTCAGAAGGTGAGTAGCACATTTTACCCATTCTTGCTCAGGAACATCAGCAGTCTCCAGTAGCCTTGACATCTCACGCAACCAATCATCAGCATCAAGCGGTTGATCAGAAACATAAAATTGGCGAGGGTTGAACTTCAGGAAGCTTTTGATGTCTCCTCGCTTGGGAGGTGGAGGTAGGGGAGCAAACTCATTCCTCCTGACACTTTCCTCAAAACGCTGCTGGGGTCGTGGGGGCTACGGGTTGAGGCGGGAAAAAGGCCAGGGTTGTCTTTGCAAAACGACGGCGGCTGTCGGAACTGCCGCTGCGCGCTGACAGACGCGGCGCTGCCGGCAACGGATCTGGCCGTCTCCCGGCGACGATGGCGAGCAAACCACGGCGAATTTCTTGATGCCGCAAAAACCAAAGTTGGAGAGGGCTCTACCGGCTACAAGTTTCGTTCAGGTGGCTAGCACGGAGGAGGGCTGCAGCGCGCGGGCTTCGAAGAGGAACGCGCAGGCGGCGGGCCGCCGCCGTCTGTCTGTCTGCTGGGCGAGCGGCCGTGCGTGCTCGCGAGGTGCTCGACGGACGGCGGCGGCGCTACGATGCACGAGAGGGAAAGGGGGCATGTCTGGGAGGTTAAGGGGCTCACCAGGAGGAGGTTGGTGGTGATGGTTCGGCCAGAGGAGCTGGCGATCGACGACGAGGCTGGCGGCCGGAGTGCTCCTGGTGCCCACGGACACGGCGGCGGCGACGCTTCTCCGGCGAGGTCCAGCGGCTCCCAGCAGTCCTAGTCGTCGAAGAGGAAGCAGGGGACGCCTTGGGTGCTCCTGGATAGCCTTGGCGTGCTCGGGAACTTCTAGAGGGAGAGGTGGCCGAGGCTAGGGTTTTGGGGCTTGGTGATGTTCATGGTGGGGAGGGGAGGAAGAAGGGAGGATGGATAGGGGTCAGGGTACTCCCAGATGGGATCTGGAGTGCTGGGTAGCTGGGGTGGTTGAGGTGATAAGGGGAGAGGGGAGAGGCACATGGGAGAGGTGGTCACCTTTATGCAAAAAGGGGGAAGGGATGGCTCGGGTTAGAGCTAGGGTTTGGGAGAGAGGGGTATCCAGGGTGGTCAGGTGGGGCTGGTGGGGCCTTGTGGCAGGGAGAGAGCTAGAGAGAGGAGGGAGGCCGAGAGAGAGAGAGGGTAGCCTCGGGTTAGGGTTTTATCTAGGGGTGGCTCGGGTTGGTGAGAGGTGAGGTGAGAGAGGGGTGGCATGGAGCTAGGGTTTGTAGAGAGGGGGGGTTTTAGATTAGGTATAGATTAGGAGAGTGGTTTAGAGAGGGTGAGAGGTGATGGTTTGGTTTAGCCAAACAAAGGGTAGGTTTAGGGTTTTGTTAGAGCTAGATTAGAAAGGGAGAGGTGAGGCTTGGGGTTAGGTGATGTGTTTTCTTTTGGCAAGCTCAAGCAAGAACAACCCAAGATCAAACAAAGGCTAGACCAAAGAGAGGAAGGAAAGAAAGGTGGTGAGGGTTTAGAGAGATAGGTTAAAGTGAGGATAGGGTTAAAGCAAGATCAAATAAGACCAAGCCCAAAGGAGGAAGAGAGAGAAGAGAGATGATCCACCCAAAAACCAAAGAAAAACAAAGGAGATCAAAGGATGATGATGGTTGCATGGCCCATGCAAGCATTTAATGCCATGTGTCATCCTTGTGAAAACAAAGTAATAGACATGGCATTATTCTCATGCATCCCCAAAATGTGGAGTAAAGGCCAAGCAAAAGAACTAGAGTTGGATCCACCCAACCCACATGAGCTAGAATAAAAACCAAAGAAAAGAATTTCAAGCTCATGGGTTATTGGAATGGTGGAAGAATAAGGTGGTGACAAGAAAGGTGGTGGAGTGGAACAAAAGATATGCCCCCAACTCAACTTGGGCATTTAAACAATATATCAAGAACCAAATACAATATCAAGAGGCAAATACAAATAATAATGCATATGAGATAAGAACCAAAACAAAAAGGGTTTTCGTATGATGCTCAAATGCAAGGTGGCATGATGACATGAGCATGATAGAATGATGATGCAACAATTATATGTAGGAAGTAGCCATTATATTACTAAACCAAGTAGCATTACAATTGTTAGACAAATGGGATGCTACATACACAAAGGAATGTTTGTTCATCAAGGGACCGGTGAAGACTGAAGGTACAGTCATGGACGATATCGACAAGGAGGACGCGGAAAAGAAGGACGCGGACGAGAAGGGTCGACGTGAAGCCATGGAGAAGCCGACGAAAGAAATGTCGGTGACATGGGTGCCAAGGAAGGGGACGGCGAAAGCAATGCCAAGGATGACGCCTGCGAGAAACAGATGGCGCATTTGGGAACCAGGTCGATGTAAAGAAGCATATCGTGATTAGGGGGTGATTGTTAGATAATCACGTCTCCTACACGTATTGGAATTACAGTCCGAATAGGTGTAGTGTCCAGGTACTATACGTATATGTATTAGACTAGGTTTAGCGGTTGTCTAGCCTTGGCATAATATATGCGTGTATCCTAGACTGTAAAGACCACCGGACAACACCGTGGAGTTGAGCAATACAAGAGAGAAAGCAAGGCTCGACAAGAGCCTTTGGCGATCAAAGTTGTTTTGCGTGTGCGTGCGTGAGTGTACTAGTTAGATCAAAAGAATCAATCGGCTAGCAGCACGTGCATCTGGGCGGAAATTATCGGGTACGTGTGTGTCGTCTCGTCGGAATTTCCTCGTCGGTGCCGTTGAAAAATACTCGGCGGCAGGGGCTGTGCTAACACGGAGTTGATCCGCTAGCTGGAAGAATCGCTAGCTAATCCCCTGATTGCCGCCGGCCCTCGCGCCGAATCTGATTTCCTGCCATTCCCAATTAATTCACACGATTGCCTTTCAATTCTTGATCCATCCTGACCCTCATCCGCACGCAGCTGGATATTTACTTATTGACCACTATAAATCGGAATCTTGACGCTGCCGTCAAGTCATCGTACGTCTCATGCATACGTTTGTTGCTGTGTACCTGGCAACACAACCATATCTTCATGAAGCATTCATTTTTATCTGTAGTAAAGGATAAAAGTCCATTGATCATCCTTCATGTGGAGATATAGCTAGGGGCCCGGTAATCCACTGAGCCCATATATATGCTCCAGGGTTTTATTAAAAACCGAGAGCACAATGGAGCGCTGGAATCCCGCCAGATCTTGCATGTGTTCCTATATATACTCCCTCCGTTTTTAAATATAAGATGGTTTAGCTTTATGAAGGAGATGTATCTAGCCTTCTTTTAGTATGTAGATTCACTTAAGTTTGGAGTGAATCTACACACTAAAAATATTTTGAAACGAAGGAAGTATTAAATAAGAAAAGTGTGATGGATGCTGAGATAGACAATATTTATGTATGTACCATGTGTGACAAGATATTCTCACACATTACATATATTCATGGGACGATCGACAATATATCACCGTGTCGGGTCAATCGGAGTGAGGGTCCTTTAAGATCTTGGGCTCAAACTTTTATCCACCATGATATGACCTAATAAACTAATAAAAAAATGCATCAGCTAGCTAGAGAGCATTTAGTGGTCAATTCACCAGTTGGCTTTACCTAGAACCTCTTGGGGCAACCCCGCGACATAAACAAGTTTCTGTCGGTCTAACTAGAAGGGGCTCAAATTTAGTCTGGAGCTACCTCGTAGATCTCTCAAATTTTTTCCAAAAAATCATTTCTAGATACAGAATATGGCATTTCTTCAAAGATCACATAAGATATATTAGCAAGACCCGGCACATAGCCAGCAACCCTAACTGCCGTGATCTCGTACAATTTTCGAAACCATCCTCAAAAATTCAAAAAAAAATTCAAAAATGTGAATCTTTTGCACATTGTCATTTTATGTTACCTAGTTGAAGGTAAAAATAAAAACCTGAAATATGAGGATTATTCGAAAAAAGTGTTCACAGAAATCACCAATTGCCTTCAAGGATTCATGTCTTTTAAAGAAAGATGAGCTAGGTCATGACCATAGTCATGTAATAGTTTGTTATAATGTGTCCATATTTCGCACATGCGTGTATCTTGTGAGGGAAAATAATGTTGCTTCCTGAAGTTTTCACGTTCTCTGCATGGAAAATCCATTTTCCATTTTCCGGAAAGGGCATATTTTGTGAAGCAGGCAGCAAGGATATGATGTGAAAATGCATTACCCATTTTTAATAAATACTAGAGACTATTTAGTGGTCAATTCACCGGTTGGATTCTCCTAGAACCTCTCGGCGTAACCCTCACGATATAAACAAGTTTCTATCAGTCTAGCTCAAAGGGGCTCAAATTTAGCATGGAGCTACCTCGTAGATCTCTCCAGAATTTTCCAAAAAATCATTTCCAGGTACAGAACATGGCATTTCTTCACATATCCAATAATTTCACATATCCAATAAGAGATTAGCAAGACCCGTCACATAGCCAGGAACCCTAACTGCCGTGATCTCGGCCGAATTTTGAAACCAGCCTAAAAAATGATGATTATTCGAAAAAAAAGTAACAAACATTGTCATTTTATGTTTCCTACTATCGGGTAAAAATAACAAACATGTAAAATAATGATTATTCAAAAAAAGTGTTCACAAAAATCACCTACCTCCTTCGAGGATTCATGGCTTCCAAGGAAAGATGAGCTAGGTCATGACCATAGTCATGGCATAGTTTGTTATAATGTTCCCATATTCCGCACATACGTGTATATTGTGATGTCAAAGAATGTTACTTCAAGAAAGAACCATTTTCCATTTTCCCGGTGCCGAAAAGGGCATATTTTGTGAAGCAGTCACCAAGGATGTAATGTGAAAATGCATCACCCTATTTTTAATAAATACTAGAGATCATTTAGTTGTCAAATCACTGGTTGGCTTCACCTAGAACCTCTCGGTGCAACCCCCACGATATGAACAAGTTTCTGTCGTTCTAGTTGGAAGGGGTTCAAATTTAGCCTAGAGCTACCTCGTAGATCTCTCAAGAATTTTCCAAAAAATCATTTTCAAGTAAAAACATGGCATTTCTTCACAGATCCAATAAGAGATTAGCAAGACCCGACACATAGCCAAGAACCCTAACTACCGCGATCTCGACCGAATTTCAAAACCAACCTCAAAAATTCAAAAAATGTGAAACCTTTGCACATTGTCATTTTATGTTACCTAGTTGCAGGTAAAAATAAAAAAACATGGAATATGAGGATTATTCGGAAAAAAAAAGTGCTCGTAGAAATCACCTACCACCTTCGAGGATTCATGGATTTCAAGGCAAGATGAGCTAGGTCATGACCACAGTCATGGAATAGTTTGTTATCATGTGCCCATATTCCGCACATGCGTGTATCTTGTGATGGCAAATTTTTTTGCTTCATGGAGTTTTCACGTTCTTTGCATGGAAAATCAATTTTTTTCAGTGCCGAAAAGGGCATATTTTGTGAAGCAGCTACCAAGGATGTAATGAGAAAATGAATCACCCCATTTTTAATAAATACTAGAGAGAATTGTGTTCAATTTAACGGTTGTCTTAACCTAAAATTTCTCAGCGCAACCCCCGTGATATAAACAAGCTTCTGTCGGTCTAGCTATAAGGGGCTCAAATTTAGCCTAGAGCTATCTTGTAGATCCCTCAAGAATTTTCCAAAAAATCATTTCCAGGTACACGACATGACATTTCTTTAGAGATCCAATAATAATTTATCAAGACCCGCCACATAGCCGGGAACCCTAACTGCCGAGATCTTGACCGAATTTCGAAACTAGCCTAAAAAATTCAAAAAAAATTCAAAAAATGTGAAACCTTCACACATTGCCATTTTATGTTACCTAGTTGCAGGTAAAAATAACATAAATGGAAAATGATGATTATTCGAAAAATGTTTTCACATAAATCACCTACAGCCTTTGAGGATTCATGGATTTCAAGGCGAGATGATTTAGGTCATGACCACATTCATGGCATAGTTTGTTATTGTCAACACCCGGATTTTTAATCCCAGATGCCTGTTATGCCGTACATCGCAATCCTAGAATTACCATATTTGCGATACATAACAGAATTGGTAGCACAATACATCATCGATTACAAACCATAATAGTCTTATAAATATTTGATCTCAGGATCAAGTCTGGTTGCATATCAAAGCAGCGGAATAATAGCGTAGTAGAGGACCCATCTTCATGGTCACAGGCAATGCTGACGACGGGAGATGATCCTAGTTATCATAGACGTACTGTTGTCCATCCTCCTCGTACTCCCCTCCATAGTCTTGCCATGAGAATAGCCATGGAAAAATCCATGAGTACTTTTAAGTACTCGCAAACTATCGCTAAAGCAGTAATACCATTCTAGTAGGAATCCTAAGCTCTAGGTTTGTTTGCAATAAGCCAATTTTATTTCATAAGTACTTAGTAGTAAAGACCTAACTTTACTTGTCTAGATTACTCAAGATAGAACCTAGTTTCATGTCCACAACACTGTGTGGTCAAGTCAGTCATAATTCAAGTCACAAGTCATTTTGAAAACATCTAACAAAGGAACAGTATGGCCATCCAACTGTCCATGACCGCGGACGCAGCTATTCAAATAGTTTGACACTCTATAGAGGTGGTACACTTTCACCACAACATTTGATACATCCGTCAGGGATTGCCCTGAATCATCATACTTGGTATGCGGATAATTAATTCTAACCTTTCAATTACACACCCTAGTATAGGCACCTCCCCTATGAGTTTGGCCTCCCAGGCATGGCCATCTGCCATCCCGGGAACTGCATAGGTGGGCATTCATATTTACGAGGTAGCCTCAGCTTAACCTCTTTCTGCGAGGGAACCCATACTAAGACACATAAACTTCCAGTTAGGACGTACCCAAACTCGGGTATTGTGGTTGTACGGTAAGATTGGAATGGTATCGCATCTGAACCCAACCATCAGTTTTTATTAAAGTTAGGGCACATACTTCATTCAATATCATCTTCAACTCATTGTGTTCCATAACACATGTCAAAACATTTCAATAGAATGACTCATCATTCCAAGGTTTTCATAATCATTTTCTCCAAGTGTTCCCATCTATAGTGATCAAGATTAGTTTAGCACTAGCATCTATCAATGAGAGTGTCACTATTTGAGGGGCACTAATCAAATGTAACTACCTACATCAAGTTCCATGCTCTTGATGGCATCTTTCCTATTTTCCCACTAATCCCTAATTAATTAACTACTTGAACAACTTTGATAAAAAAGGAGAAAAGATAAAGCTTGGGATTGGTATACTCAATATGGTATCATAATAGTATGCATAGTTCTATCTTGCATGGTATAGCTTAGCTTGCTTGCCTTGGTTGGTACAATGGTCGAATTTCTCTTCCTGTACTTCGTAGAATTCTTCCTCCTCGTAGTCTGGATTGGTACTAGCGTCTATAAATGAATACGAGGTACACAATCACCAAATAATACTTAAAACACAAAGAACCACACTAGATGGTCTAGCACCATCTCTATCATTACAAGAAAAGGGTGACAAGATTTGATTTATCTTATTTTGGAAAAGTAATTTCTACTCATTAAAAAGTTACCTAAGATTTAATATTCTCCAATTCAAATATGGGATCATATTGACACATGTCATAACCACATATTACAATACTTGGGAATGTGATTGAAGTGGTTGGCCAATATCACAAAGTTTAACATTGCCACTTAATAATATCTAAGTGACTAGAAATGACTATAAAGCCAGTCTTTAATTTTTGGTCTAGGACCACTGTATGCAAAGTAATATATTTTTATATATTCAGACAGGTCATGGCAAAAGTGATTTTTGAGAGTTGGAATCAACTCAAAAGCATTTATGTTTGATTTTAGAAAAATGTTTGAAGTTATAAAAGCTACTGTGTTTTTAATTTTACTGTGGATGATCAATAATTTCAAACGGTTTGTATCCAATGGGAATGTTTATAGATTTTCAAATACTTTTTAACAAAACTGGATTCATTCAATTTGTTTTAGTGAATCATCCTGAATTGAATTTCAAAGTTACCTATAGTAAAGGATTTTGAAATAAAAGAAAAACCTAAGTTTGAATTCACGGGCGCACGCGGGAATGCTAACGGGCCAGCCTAACTACGCAGTGCGCGTGCAGCAAGCGGCACCGGGGTGGGTCCCACATGTCAGCGGCTAACTCAACATGAAGAGGTATCCTTCAATCTAGACCGCATGGTTAGAGGACGATTGACGGCTCCGCATCGTTGTCTCCGTCGCACGGGGTGCACGAGATGCTAACCCTAGCGCTACGGCGGGGGTCATTGGGGGCTTACCAGGGTTCTAGCTAGGTCCGACGAGGTGGGAAAACGAGCGAGTCAACGACGGCTGTTCGACTGGTGGTCGTGGCAGCTCCTGGGGCGGCTCCTAGCACTGGTTCTTCTTCTTCACTACAGCGTCAGGCTCTGGTGAAATTCTGGCGGTGTGGTGCTCGCCTTGCTCTGGGGACGGGTCAGAGAGATTGCTGGGTGAGAAGGGAGTGTAATGGTGTGGGTTTTGAGGAAGGGGGAGGGGTCTATTTATACTGCGACGAAGGGGGCATGGCGGCATGGCTCGGGCTCGTCGGCGACGTCATTACAGGAAGCTATTGGCATGGCGAAGGGTGTAGGCCGACACAAGGCTTCAGGGCGATCATCATGCGCACGGTGGCACGATGATGCGCAGTCTCCATCGTTCTAGAATGCCCATGCTCTACTTTGGTACTGTTGGCGTTCGTCACGGCGTACGGTGGCCATGGATCGCGCGGGGTAAAATGATCGTGTCTGGGAGATTTCTAGCGTCACGGCGAACTTATTGGCGCAAGGAGCGATCAAGGCGTGGTGTGGTCGCTCGGGATTGCTCGGCGCTCTTGCGCGGAGATCGGCATGGCCGAGTGTTAAATGGGCGTGGCTGCGCTGGCGTCTCGGTGGGCTATCGTTGGTCAAGGCATACACAGGTGTGGCGGTGAGGTCACGGCTACCTCCTAGCACTAGTAGAGAAAACCTTATAGCAGCAATCCTTACCGACGGCGATGTGGGCCGGGGCTCGCCAACGGTAAGGGCTTTCAGGCCTGCATAATGTTACCACCGGCGAAACGCGCTATCCAGGCCGGCGATACCAGAAGTACCGCCTGCGAACGCGGTATGTGCATGCCAGGGATAGGGTGGGCCGCGTGCCCCCGGATCGGCCGCCATTTACCGCCGGAAAAATGGGCTATGCACGCCGGGGCTAGTCCAATTAGCGCCGGTGAACATGGCCCGCGCACGCCAGGGATAGGGTGGGCCGCGTGCCCCCCAGATGGGACGCCACTTACCGTTGGTGAAATGGCCCTTGCTCGCCGGGGATACATCCTTATACCACCGGCGAAAGCTCCTGCGCTCGTCAGGGATGCATGGGGGGGACGGGTAGGCCGTGTTATTACCGCCGGCGCTTTGGTGCTTTCTGTTGGTGGAAAACGATTACCACCAGCGTGTAGGGTATAGTTCGGCGGTGGTAACCTGGGACTTATTACAAAGTCGAACCAGCCACCTACCAACACCTCTTCACTCACCACTAGCTCCCCTTTCTTGGAAACACAACCCCATGCTTTGCTAGCTCATTCCCCCACTTCTCCCCACCTATTTTAGCTAATTCAACCAACAAATTTTAATATATTTGAGGATATGTCGCTCCCCTTACTTGCATTAGTAGATCTACCTAGCAAGATCTAGATCTAAATCTAGATCCATCTCCCCCCACCACCTTTCCCACTTCTCTCTATTGGTAGATCTAGATCTCGAGCATAAGGTCCCGACAACACACACTCTATCCGGTCGAGGTTTGGCGCCTCTCTGATGCTATTGTACCTCACGTCAAATAATAGGTATAATGTGGTGGAATGTGCATGAGTTGGCGACAAGTCACCGGTGATGTCACTTGTGATGGTGAAAATTGGTTACACGCATATGTGGACCTTTTTTGTGTTGTTTTGCCGGTAGAATGTGCATGTACAATGAGTTGTCAATGTTTTACCGGAATGTCAATTAAATTCCATTTCGTCGAATTTCTGGCACTCCGACGAGACCATTTTTAGCAAAGGTCATGCCAAATTTTTCCATGAAAGCAGCCGAGGTGACGATTCTAATCTATTCTCTTATTGTGCAGGTGACAATGGTCATCAATATGACGGAAAGCATGGTGGATAGATACGTGGAACGCGCGAATGCCGACATGTATCGAAATAACCGCTTGGAAATAAGATGTCCGTGTCATTGTTTGACCCCTTGTCACACGCGGTGAATGAGCACCTGCTCAGGTATAGTTTCATGGAGGGCTAGACTCAGTGGATGGATGATGAAGATGATGATGACAATGACCATAAGGAAGAGGATGCCGTTCAACACATAAATGAAGATGATGAGGAGGGAAAAGAAAGGAATGTCGCACACGACGATGAAGGTGATGAACAAGGTCGGGAAGAAGAAGAACATACGGACGACAAGGACAGGAGTAGGAATACGCTGCTAACCGTGGACGTGCATGACCCTCATGTTCAGGAAATTCTTCTCGGCAACGCATCGAATGACCCCAGATTCGCCGGTAGACGGAATTCTAAGCTGGATCAACTGGAGGTAGACTCGAGAACTCCGTTGTACGACGCAGGTCGCGGGCCAGAGGAGACCTGCTTGAGAGTAACTCTCGATCTTCTAGAGATGAAGGCAAGATACAGATGGATCGACGCAAGCGCAGACAACTCTTCCGATACTTGAAGAAGCACTTACCTAAAGATAACACGTTGGCAGGTAACCTACACGAGGCCAATAAAGTGGTGTGCCCTCTCGATTTACTGCATGAAAAATACCACGCCTGCATCAGTGACTGCGTGATTTATCGGAACGAGCACAAGGACTTGACCATGTTCCCAAGGTGCGACGAGCCTCGATACTAGAGAGGGACGAGAAAAGCTCCTCGAAAAGTTGTGTGGTACTTCTCTCTTAGGCCCCGTCTCCAGCGGTACTTCATGGACCCCAAGGAAGCGAAGCTCATGCGCTGGCACACGGAAAGGAAGGAGGCGGTAATGCGGGATCCAGTGCGGGTTGAAAACCCAGTGCTGACGCACCCTTCGAATGCAAGCCAGTGGAAAGCATTAGACGATGAGTACGAAGATTTCGGGAAAGAACGAAGGAACATTAGACTAGGTGCAAGCACCGACGAACTCAATCTGTTCGGCAACCAGAGCAGCAAGCACCGTGTTTGTATGGATGTACAACCTCCCCCCATGGCTATGCCTGAAGAAGTACATACACATGAGAATGCAACTCCAAGGGCCGACACATCCATGGAGCGATATCAATATGTATCTTGAGCTATTGAAGGAGCTAGCCATCTTGTGGGATGAAGGGGTAGAAACATGGGACGCTCACCTCCAATAAACTTCCCGTCTAAAAGCAGCGCTCATCACGGCGGTGCAGGACTATCTCGGATACAGATATATCGCGTGGCAGGTGTGCCACAGACATAAGGCTTGTGTGTGGTGCTTGGAAAGTACGCCGTTTCTTCAGCATGGTAAGGATCTCGGGTCTTTGAAAAGCGTATACATGAGGACTCGGATGTGGCTACCCGAGAATGACCCATGGAGGAAGCGTGGAGATCTGTTCAACGACAAGTATGACCTCGAAGTACCTCTTTCTAAGTGCAGCGGTGAGGAGATCGATGCTTTGTTGAAAAGCTGGAAACACTGCCCTCCGTCAGGTAAGATAAAGAAGTGATACATCAGAAACGTATCTATAATTTTTGATGTTCCATGCTTGTTTAGTATCTACTTTGCTTTGCTTTGTCTACACTTTGAGGTGTTTTTATATGTTTTCTGGTACTAGCCTATTAACAAGATGCTGCAGTGCCAGTTGCCTGTTTTCTGTTGTTTTTGGTTTCAGAAAATCTAGTAAGAAAATATTCTCGGAATTGGACGGGACAAAAGCCAAAGTCAATATTTCACCAAGGAGAACACGGAGTCCAGAGGAGAGACGGAGGGGAGCCACAGGACGGCCGCACCCCCACTAGGCGTGGGGACACCCTAGCCCACGCCTGGGCAGGGTGTGGGCCCCCTGGCCGCCCCCTGCCTCGCCTCTTCGCCTATAAGAAGCCCCCGATGCGTAAACCCTAAGGGCCCGATCAATATTCCATGAAACCGTCTGTAGCCGCTGGCACCATCATCCCTAGATCGGGGGGATTTGAAGCTCTTCCCGATACCCTGCTGGAGGGGACATCATCCCAGAGGCCTTATTCTTCATCATGCCAGCCTCTGGTATGAAGCGTGAGTAGTTCCACCTTGGACTACGGGTCCATGTAGTAGCTAGATGGTTGAATCTCCTCCTTTGTGCTTTCATGTCTGGACCTTGTGAGCTCCGTTCATGATCAAGATCTCATCTATTTGTAATCATGCATGTTGTGTTTGCGGGGATCCGATGGATATTGAGATTACTTTGTCAGATTGATTAATGGTTTTGTCTTATTGATTCTATCATGTCTGTGTTGTTTGTGATCTTGCATGCTCTCTGTTGTTAGTAGTTATCTTGGCCAAGTAGTTGCTAGTGACTCCAAGTGGGGGTATTTATGCTCGATAGTGGGTTCATGCCTCTATTTAATCTAAGGGAAGTGACAAAAATCCCTAAGGTTGTAGATGTGCTGTTTCCACTAGGGACAAAACAACGGTCTCTTGTTCATGGAAAAAGTGGATTGTTTGCCTTACACACTTTGCTTAAAGCAGTTGTCTGTTGCTTGCAACTTTATACAAGAGGGGGTTCGGATGATAACCCAAAGGTGGAATTCTATTCATAGATGCAGTTGGATGGCGGTCTATGTATCTTGTTGTATTTCCCAATCGAATCTCATAGGATCTTGATGTCTCGTATTGCATTGTTATGCCTTGCTCAGTCCTGTCAATTGCCCTGCTGTAATTTATTTACCCAGCATGCCATGTTTGTTTATCTAAGGAGAACACCTCTAGTGAATTATGGACCCCGGTCCAATCTTTACCATTGATACATATTCCACTGTTACAATTTACTTAATGAAAACCACTATTACCTTCCACACCATACAGTTAATCCTTTGTTACATCAACTGGTGAGATTGACAACCTCACTATTCATTGGGGCAAAGTCTTGAGTTTGTGTTGTGCAGGTCTCCAAGTTGCTAGCAACACCTTTGAGTCGTTTCCTTCCTCCTACTGGTTCGATAACCTCGATTTCTTATTGAGGGAAAACTTTCTGCTGTGCTCTTCACACCTTACTCTTGGGGTTTCCCGACGAAGCGCTCCCATGTTGCTAGAGTGCCAACAAGCTTTTTCTGGCGCCATTGTCGGGGAGTCTAAGGACGTCTTCACAAGGGGAGTCCTCCTCAACCTTTCTCTTTACTTTTTTGTTTTGCTTAGTTTCTTTTGCTTGGTTTTATTTGCCTATTTTTATCAAAAACTCCAAAAAAATTATTTTAGTTTGGATTGCTTTCACTTATCAAAAACACAAAAAAAAATAGTTCCTACTCTAGTTGCTGGTCTGTTATTGGCTTGCTTTGTCATGATTTCTATCAATGGATGGTTTCTTTGAAACTAGTTCTTACTGGCAAGGTGGGTCCACGGAAGAAGAAAAGTATTATTATAAGGAACACCGTTTGTCACAAAAAGGGAAGCACTTATGGGCACAAATTGATAAATTGAATACTATTGCTAGAGAGGTGTGCTCTACTTATAATGTTACTTATTGCTTTGATAAATCTTGTTGCTGTAGGAGGTATAAACACCTGCCTTTTCAATGTGACTATAATGATAATGTTACCATATCCTCTTATGTTAAAGGAAATTATGACCTTTATGATGTGGAACAAATTTAAGAATTTATTGATTTCAAGGGTGCATTTCACACGTTGCTCTTGGGGTTCGATAACCTCGGTTTCTTACTGACGGAAAACTTGATGCTGTGCTCTTCACACCTTGCTCTTGGGGTTTCCCGACGAAACGCTCCCACGTTGCTAGAGTGCCAACAAGAAGCATAAGGGGAATCGAGCAGATAAGAAGAAGGAAAAGGAACACGGCCCACTCATGGGCGTATGGAAAAGCAGGTCCATGTTTTGGAACTTGCCGTACTGGAAGATCCTCGGTACGCCTCATAGCCTTGATGTCTTACATATCATGAAGAACGTTTGCGAAAGCTTTCTTGGCACTCTGCTCAACATGCCGGATAGGACCAAAGATGGGCTGAAAGCAAGACACGACCTAAAGGACCTAAAAATCAGAGAAGAGCTTCACCCCTCGTCTTCTTCTACGGTTCAGGAGGAGACAAACGATCGCAAGCGCAAAAGGGCGGGGAAGCAGTCGGTTGAGGAGGAGACAGAAGATCCTAAGGGAAAATGGGCGAAGAAGAGTGAAACCCCGCGCCCCTCCTGCTTCACTCTATATCCTAACGAGCTCGAACAGATGATCGGTTGCCTCCTCGGAACCAAGTATCCCTTAGGATACACAGGGCTGATACGTAGATGGTTGGACCCGACGAAAGGAATCTTCAGCGAGATGAAGTCTCATGAATGTCACATCATGATGACGCAGATACTTCCGGTTGCCATCTGAGGGATCATGGAACCGCACGTCCATGCAACGCTGACTAGCCTCTATAACTTCTTCCACGTCATCACTCGGAAGTCGATAAGCGTCAAGAAACTCGGGAGGCTACAGGAAGAGATCGTCACCATCATATCTAAGATGGAGATGTACTTCCTGCCTGCATTCTTCGACATCATGGTCCACCTGCTGTTGCATATAGTGGACGATATCGAGGATCTCGGACCTCCGTTCCTTCACAACATGATGGCTTTAGAAATAATGAACGGAATCATCAAAGGATACGTCCATATCAAGGCACATCCGGATGGAAGCATCGTCCAAGGTTTTCTCACCGAGGAGTGCGTCTCTTTCTGCAAGAATTATATTAACAAGGAAAACGCACGTCTGATTGGTATTCCCATGAACAAGCACCTCGGAAGGTTCGAGGGAGTAGGCCACTACACCGGCAAGAAGGAAATGGACATGGGTCAGTGTGATAGGAGAGCCGACTTTGACAGGGCCCACTTAGTAGCGCTACAACACGTGGACGATGTCACGCCGATAAGAAGGAAATGGACGTGGATCAGTGTAATAGGAGAGCCGACTTTGACAGGGCCCACTTAGTAGTGCTACAACACATGGACGATGTCACGCCTTGGGTGGAAAAGAACAAAACCATGATCGAGAACAATGCTAACATGCCGATGATGGAAGAAGAGGTATTTAGGGTGCACAACTTCTCTTTCACGCGCTGGTTCAAATACCAGATTGATGCCAATCCCCCGCCAATGACAAGTCTCGTGGACAGAATCACAGTGGCCTTGTCTTATGGGCCCGTGCCAAACCTCATGACTTATCAAGCATACGACATCAGCGGTTACACATTCTACACAGAGGAGAGAGAAAAAAGAAGCGACTATCAGAACTCGGGTGTGACGATGGAATCTTACACAGGTGAAGAGAATAAAATATACTATGGAAGGATCTAGGAAATTTGGGAGCTCGACTACGTCGGGGATAAGCTACCGATGTTCCGTGTCAGATGGGCTAAAAATGTCAGAAAATAAGACGAGTATTTCACCACCATGCATATGCCCAACAAATACAGGACCAAGAAACCCACCGCGCAAAATGAGCCATGGGTACTGGCTAAGCACGTCGAGGAATGCTTCTTCATTACCGACCTATCAAGGCCTAGCCGTGTCATCGTGAGGAGAGGCAAAAGGGACCTCGTCGGAATCGATGGAGTCACCAACGAGAAAGACTTTGACGGACTCGTCGGAGACCCGATGATGGAAGAACCAGATGAAGACGATGCAACATACACAAAAAGAAGAAGAAGGACCACAATACCTAGGTCATCAGCTATAACAACTCCGTACAAAAGGAGTCACGACGATAAGACTGGCGAAGTCAAGTAAAAAAAGACCAAGCTGAAGGGCAAGAAGAAGAATCAGAGTGCGAAGAAGAAATAGTAAGATTTTGGTGTGGTCGAGAAATTAACACTCATCATTTTATGTGTATCTCTTATTAATGTTTTTATGTATAAATGTGTACTATACTATTAAACTCGTACGGAGGTGACAGATCATTGCAACTAACTTAGCCATCATTTCATGTGTGTTTGTGCCAACAACCGGATTTTTAATCCGAGATGCCTGTTATGCCATACATTGCAATCCCAGGATTACCATTTTTGCGAGACATAACAGATTGGTACCATAGTTCATCATCCATTACAAACCATAATAAAGGTTTTACAAATAAATGATCTCATGATCCAGTCTTAATACAATTAACATAGCGGAATAATAATAATAATAGTAGCATGGTCGAAGCTCCATCTTCAGGGTCACAGGCAATGCTGACGATGGGAGATGATCCTAGTTGTCATAGACTTCCTGCTGTCCATCATCCTGGTAGTCCTCCTCATAGTCTGTCCATAGGAATAACCAGGGACAAAGCCATGAGTACTCTTTAAGTACTCGCAAACTAATACTAACAAGTAAGTAGTTTGAGTAGGAATCCTAAGCTCTAGGTTTATTTGCAAAAAGCAAGATTTATCTCTACCTGAGTTTAGAAGTAAAGAAAACTAACTTAATTTTTTACCACTCTTAAGTGGGAACTTAATTTTCATGTCACAACCCTGTTGTGGTCAAGTCAAAGTCATCAATCATTTCACAAGTCATTTTGAAAACATATGACGACGGAACAGTATGGCCACTCCAACTGTCCATGACCGCGGACGCAGCTAGTCGAATAGTTTGACACTCTGTAGAGGTGGTACACTTTCACCACAACATTCGATACATTCGTCAGGAAAAATCCTGAATCACCATACTCAGTATGCGGATAATCAATCCTAACCATTCAATTACACACCCTAGTATAGGCACCTCGCCTATGAGTTTGTCCTCCCAACCATGACCATTTGTCATCTTGGGAACTGCACAGGTGGACAATCATCACGAAGTAGCCTCAGCTCAACCTCTTCCGCAAGGGAACCCATAGTACGATATATAAACTTCCAGTCAAGCCCTACCCAAATTCGGGTATTGTTGTTGTATGGTAAAATTGGAATGGTATCGCATCCGAACCCAACCATCATTTTTATAAAGGGCTAAGGCTCATGCCTCAACATTTTCATCATCAAATCATCTGGTGTTCATAACACATGTCAAAACATTTCATTAGAATGACTCATCATTCCTAGGTTTTCATAATCATTTTCACCAAGTATTCCCATATAAAGTGATCAATTTTTATGCTTTAGCACGAGCCACTAAAGTTGGGGGTCATCACTAATGAGGGGTTCTAATCAAGTGGGACTTATCCAAATCTAATCTCATGCCTCTTTATGACATCTAGTTCTAACTAGCTTAGGCCAAGTTTTATGCTCTATATGCTACTTGTAAATATCTTTCCAAAACACACAAAACACTAACTAGAAGTAATAAAGAACTTTGATAAAGAAATAAAATAATAAAGCTTGTAAGTAAAACTGGGATTTGGTATAATCAAGGTTGCATAACCAAAGCATGCCTAATGCATTGCATAGGTTATCTAGCTTTCAGGTTTTATCTTGCTTGGTTAGTTAGTATCTTGCCTTGAGTAGTGCATTGATTGAAGTTCTCTTCTTCTTCTTCGTAGTCCACTTCCTCCTTGTATCCTTGGTCGGTACTAGCGTCTATTAAAAAATACGAGGTACACAATCACCAAACAATACTTAACTACTTCTATTTGGCACACAAAGGTGTAGGGGTTCGTAGCATGGAAAACAAAAAAATTCTACCACATGCACACAAACAAGACAAGATCTATCTACTAGATTGTAGCAACGAGTCGATTAGCGTACTCACCCTCGAGGATTCCAAAGCGGTTAACGAGAGAAGATTCTCGTGGGTGATGTAGTCGTACACTTGCCGATCTCAAGATCGCGTAGACGATCCTTCCGGAGCTGCGTTCCGGCAGCGCTCCCGCAGTCGGTCACATGTTCGGTACACGATGAAGACCTTCCTCTCCCTTGTTCTAGCAGAAAGCAGAGGTTGTAGTTCTCCCCTCGTGATTCCGACAACATAACGGCGTGGTGTCGGAAGTAGAGGGAAGATCCTGTAGGGCTTCGCCTAAGCCAGAGTAGGTTATGGTGGATCTAGGGTTTCCGATGATCTAGGGTTTAGAGGGATGGAGAGGACTAGGTGGAGTCGGTGGCGGCTAGGGCGACGACGACGATCCGGCGGCGGCGACAAGCGGCGGCGGCATCGCTGGGGGGGGGCGGCGGCGGCTTGGTGGGGAGGGCTGGTTGTGTGTCCTTGGGGCACCCCCTCCCCTCTATTTATGAGAGGGAGGTCAGCTTGGGAGAGGGGAGTTTGAATCCTTCCCCAACTCCCTCTCCTAGTTGGCTTGTGGTGGAGGGAAAGAAGGATTCTTTCCTTCCTCCACTAGGATACATTGTCCCAGTTTGACTTTTCAAACTTGCATTTTGACTTTCAATTTGGAGCTTTATTTCTTTTTTGCAAATGCCCAACCAAGTGACCTAGGACATGATCCAATCATTCCACTTATCCATGACACATTCATGTACCCTACCCATTCCGATCTGGTGAACCTTCTAGACCCTTCTAGAACCTCTCCGATGAAAACATAGGAATCATTCCCAAATTCTGGAATTGGACTTTCCTTATATGAATCTTATTCTCCGGACCATTTCGGATCTCCTCGTGATATCCTGGATCCCATCCGAGACTCCCAACAACATTCGGTGTCCCTACATACATTCCATATCTACTAAACAATATTGAATCCTTAAGTGTGCCTCCCAACGGTTTGTGAATTACGCGGACATGACCGAGACACTTCTCCGATCAATAACCAATAGAGGAATCTAGAAATTCATATGGCTCCCTCATATTTCTACGATTACATTGGGATCGAATGAACCACTTACATATGATACCAATTTCCCTTTGTCTCGCGATAGTTTACTTATCCGAGGTTTGATCGTCGGTATCTCTGCATACCTAGTTCAAGATCGTTACCGATAAGTAATCTTTTCTCGGTCCCATGATATGTGATCCCTTGTGAGCCAGTCACATGCTTGCAAGCTAATTGGATGACATTCCACCGAGAGAGCCCAGAGTATATCTATATGTCATATGGATGGACAAATCCCACTCTTGATCCATGTGCCTCAGCACATACTTTCCGAACACTCAATGCCACCTTTATAGCCACCCAGTTACGGTGTGGTGTTTGATGTCATCAAAGAATCCTTCCAGTGATGGTGATTAGCATGATCTCATGGTCGAAGGAATTAGGTTACTATGTATCAGAAAGCTTATAGCAAACGAACTATTGAAATGACTTGATCTTTATGCTAAGCTTATCTATAGGAGTATGTCCATCACACCATTCTCCTAATGATATGATCTTGTTGTTAATAACATCTCAATGTTCATGATCGGGAAACCACGATCATCTATGAACCAACAAGCTAGTACTACAAAGAGGCTTTACTAGGGACTCTAATTTAGTTTACAAATCACACAAGTATTAATGTTTCCGGTTAATACTATTATAGCATGAATGTAAACATTTATCATAAACACAAATATATAATAATAACCACTTTTATTATTGCCTCTAGGGCATATCTCCAACATTCTCCCACTTCCATTAGAGTCAACTAATCTAGATTACATGGTAATATACCGAACACCCATGGCGGTTTGGTGCTGGTCATGTTTTTCCCTCGGGAGAGGTTTAGTCAATGGATCCACCACATTCAGATATGTGTGTACTTGGAAAATCTTTATATTACCATCTTGGACATGCTCTCGAATAGCGTGAAAACGTATCTTGATGTGCTTCATCTTCTTGTGTGACCTTGGTTCTTGCGCATTGGCTATGGCGCCCATGTTATCACAGTAGATAGACATTGGGTCCAGCGCACTTGGAACCACACCAAGCTTTGTAATGAACTCCTTCATCCATATCGCCCCTTGTGAAGCCTCCGAAGAAGCTATGCATTCCGATTCAGTTGAAGATCTCTCCACAACGCTTTGCTTTGCACTCCTCCAGCTAACTGCTGCACAATTCAAAATAAACACGTATCTAGATTGAGATTTAGAATCATCTGGATCGGTGTTCCAACTAGCATCGGTGTAACAATTAACAATGAGCTGTTCATCACCTCCATAAGAAAGAACCATATCCTTAGTTCTTCTCAAGTACTTAAGGATGTTTTTGACCACTGTCCAATGGTCCACTCCTGGATCAGTTCGATATCTGCTAGTCAAACTAACAACATATGTAATGTTGGATCTAGTACATAGCATGGCATACATGATAGATCCTATGGCTGAGGCATAGGGATTCTTACTCATCCTTTCTCTATCTTCCGCCGTAGCAGGACTTTGAGTTTTACTCAAGGTCGTATTTAGCAACATGGGCAATAACCCTTTTTTGCTATCTTCCAGTCCAAACCTCTTTAGAACTTTTTCCAATTATGTACTCTGTGACAATGATATTAGGCATCTTGATCTATCTCTCTAAATCTTTATGCCTAATATGTAAGCTGCTTCGCCAAGATCTTTCATTGAAAAACTATTATTCAAATAATCCTTGATGCTATTAAGAAGGTCTACATCATTCCCAATCAACAATATGTCATCCACATATAGTACTACGAATGCTACAGATCTCCCACTCACTTTCTTGTAAATACAAGCTTCTCCATAAGTTCGTGTAAAACCAAAACTTTTGATTACCTTATTAAAACGTTGATTCCAACTTCGGGATTCTTGCTTCAATCCATAAATGGACCTTTGAACTTTGCATACCTTGTTAGCATCTTTAGGATCGACAAAACCTTTGGGTTGTTCCATATACAACTCTTCATCAATGTCTCCATTGAGAAACACCGTTTTGACATCCATCTTCGATATCTCATAATCATAATATGCAGCGATTGCTAACAAAATCCTCACAGACTTTAGATTTGCTACCAGTGAGAAAGTGTCATCATAGTCAACTCCTTGAATTTGTCAGAACCCTTTCGTGACAAGTCGAGCTTTATAGACGGTAACATTACCATCAGCATCTATTTTCTTCTTGAAAATCCATTTGTTCTCGACAGCCTTCCGGCCATCCGGTAAGTCCACCAAATTCCATACTTGGTTTTTGTACATGGATCCAATCTCGGATTTCATGGCTTATTGCCATTTATTGGAATCTGGGCTCATCATCGCTTCCTCATATGCCGCAGGGTCATCGGTGTTGTCCACCAACATGACACTCATAACGGGATCATACCAATCAGGAGTGGTATGAGTTCTCGTTGACCTGCGAGGTTCCGTAGTAACTTCAACCAAAGTTTCATGATCAACATCATTAGCTTCCTCTCTTATTGGTGTAGGCGCCACAAGAACTACTTCCGGTGCTGCGCAAATCTTAAGTCTGAGAGAAGGTTCAACAACCTCGTCGAGTTCTACTTTCCTTCCAGTCACTTCTTTCGAGAGAAACTCCTTCTCTAGAAAGGATCCATTCTTAGCAACGAAGATTTTGCCTTCGGATCTATGATAGAAGGTATACCCAATAGTTTCCTTCGAGTATCCTATGAATACACATTTTTCCGCTTTGGGTTCAAGCTTGTCGGGCTGTAACTTCTTTACATAAGCTTCACAACCCCAAACTTTAAGGAACGAAAATTTAGGTTTCTTCCCAAAACATAATTCATACGGTGTCATTTCAACGGATTTAGATGGTGCCCTATTTAAAGTGAATGCGGCTGTTTCTAATGCATAACCCCAAAACGATAGCGGTAAATCTGTAAGTGACATCATAGAACAAACCATATCTAAGAGAGTTTGATTAGAACGTTCAGACACAACATTACGTTGTGGTGTTCCCGGTGTTGTCAATTGTGAAAGTATTCCGCATTTCTTCAAATGCTCGCCAAACTCGTAACTTAGATATTCACCTCCACGATCAGATCGTAGAAACGTAATCTTCTTGTTACGTTGATTCTCTACTTCACTTTGAAATTCCGTAAACTTCTCAAAAGTTTTGGACTTATGTTTCATGAAATAGATATACCCATATCTTCTCAAGTCATCCGTGAAAATAAGAACATAACGATAACCACCGCACGAAGCTACACTCATTGGGCCACACACATCGGTATGTATGATTTCCAATAAGTTCGTAGCTCGCTCCATCATACCATAAAATGGAGTCTTAGTCATTTTACCGATCAGACATGCTTCGCATCTTTCAAGTGATTCAAGAAGTCCATCGGAATGGAGTTTCTTCATACGCTTCCCTCCAATGTGACCAAGACGACAGTGCCACATATATGTTGAGTTATCACTTAATTTCAAACGTTTAGCTTAAATGTTATTAATATGTGTATTACTACAATCGAGATTCAATAAGAATAGACCATCTATCAAAGGTGCATGTGCATAAAACATATTACTCATATAAATCGAACAACCATTATTCTCGAACTTAAACAAGTAACCGTCTCGCAATAAACATGATCCGGATATAATGTTCATGCTCAACACAGGCACCAAATAACAATTATTTAAGTATAAAACTAATCTTGGTGGTAGATGAAGAGGTAGCGTGCCGACCGCGATCACATCAACCTTTGATCCATTTCCAACACGCATCGCAACCTTGTTCTTCGCTAGTTTCCGTCTATTCTGCAGCACCTGTTTCGAGTTACAAATATGAGCACCCGAACCAGTATCTACCATGACTACTAGTGAGATACACATAATTAACATGTATATCGGATATACCTTTCTTCTTGATGTTTCCGTTCTTCAAATCCGCCAAGTACTTAGGGAAATTCCGCTTCTAGTGACCTTCTCCCTTGCAGTAAAAGCACTCAATATCAGGCTTAGGCCCAACCTTGGTCTTCTTCGCCGGCACGGTAACTTTCTTACCGCCCTTCTTAAAGTTTCCCTTTTTCTTAGACTTGCCTTGCTTCTTGAATTTGGTGGTCTTATTAACCATCAACACTTGGTGCTCTTTCTTAATCTCCACTTCTGCAGATTTTAACATGGAGAAGAGTTCCGGCAACAACTTGTCATCTTTTGCATATTGTAGTTCATTACAAAGTTCTTGTAACTTGGTGGTAGTGATTGGAGGACACGGTGAATCCCCAATGCATTAGGAATCACTATACCCAAGCTTTGGAGCTTACTTGCATGCCCAGACATCTTAAGCACATGCTCACAGACGGAGCTGCCCTCTTCCATCTTGCAGTTAAAGAACTTTTTAGAAGCCTCATAACTCTCAACTGCCTCGTGAGCCTCATATCATTTTGAGTTCATGGAAAATATCATGTGGGTCATGGTTCTCAAACCTTTTCTGAAGCTCCAATTCTAAACCATACAAGATAGCACACTAAACTGTGGAGTACTGATTCTTCCGAGTGAGGAAAACATTCTTTACCTCATCGGTAGCATCAGATGCAGGTGGGTCACCTAGCGGTGCATCCAGCACATAGGTCAAATTACCAGCATTGAGGATAATCCTCAAGTTGCGGAGCCAATCCGCGAAGTTTCTTCCATTGTTTTTCAACTTTTCTTTCTCTAGGAACGCATTAAAATTGATAGTAGGGGCCGCCATTGATCTACATCATATTTGCAATAGTTTAGACTAAGTTTATGATAAATGGAGTTCTAATTAATAGTTAAATTAATCTAGGTGAACTCCCATTCAAAGCAATATCCATCACATTGTTTTAGTGATCACACAAACCAAATCCACCACATCAAAACCGATCATCACGAGAGATGATGTAGCTTCAATGGCGAATAATCAACATGTTCATCATATCTACTATATGACTCATGCTTTACCTTTCGGTGATCCGTGTTCCGAGACCATGTCTATACATGCTAGGCTCGTCAAGATCAAACCTTAGCTTCTGCATGAGAAAATCTGGCTTGCTCCCGTTGTATACACTCGTAGAATCTAACACACCCGATCATCACGTGGTGCTTCCAAGCAACGAGCTTTAGCTACGGTGCCTACTAAGGATGAAAACCTTATAACTTAATATTTTGTGAGAGGGATCATCTTATAATGCTACCGTTGCGAACTAAGCAATACAAGATGCATAAAAGGATTAACATCACATGCAATTCATAATATGTGATATCATATGGCCTTTCTTCTTGTGCTTCTGATCTCCATCTTCAAGAACAAACATGATCTCCATCATCACCGGCATTGCATCAAGGTCAATGGCGCTGCTCCATGGTTGTTGTCCACCAACATCAACTATTACAACTACTTTGAATAATAGACACGCGGGTCTAGACACAATTAAAAGACAACCATATGGCTCCTTCCGGTTGCCTACTTACAATAAGGAACATTGCATACATCATATATAATCACAATCATGGCCATATCACATCACACAGCACACCCCTACAAAACAAAGTTAGACGCCTCTAATTTTCTTTGCATGTTTTACATTATTTGGGGCTTTCAGTAAGTGTCATTCTAACTTACGAACAAGAACCACAACGTTGATACTAGTATTGTCAATAACCCGTTGTAAATTGAATCTTAACTATGTTGGGAGAAACAGGCACCCGCAAAGCCACTTATGCAATACGAGTTGCATGTCAAGCGTGGAGCAAGTCTCATGAACGATGTCATGTAAGGTTAGCCCGGGCCGCTTCATCCCACCATCCTGCAAGATGAAAAGTACACAAGAAGCAATTGACAACAAAAGCATCAACGCCCACAATGACCATTGTGTTCTACTCGTGCAATAGATCTACATATAGACATGGCTCTGATACCACTATAGGGTTTCGTAGCATGGAAAACAAAAAATTTCTACCGCATGCACACAAACAAGCCAAGATATATCTACTAGATTGTAGCAACGAGTCGATTAGAGTACTCACCCTCGACGATTCAAAGCGGTTAACGAGAGCAGATTCTCGTGGGTGATGTAGTCGTAAACTTGCCGATCTCAAGATCGCGTAGACGATCCTTCCGGCGCTGCGTTCCGGCAGCGCTTCCGCAGTCGTTCACACATTCGGTACTCGATGAAAACCTTCCTCTCCCTTGTTCCAGTAGGCAGCGCAGGTTGTAGTGCTCCCCTCGTGATTCTGGCAGCACGACGGCATGGTGTCGGAAGTAGACGGAAGATCCTACAGGGCTTCGCCTAAGACGGAGCAGGTTATGGTGGATCTAGGGTTTCCGGTGATCTAGGGTTTAGAGGGATGGAGAGGAGGATGTGGAGTCAGCGGTGTCTAGGGCGACGACGCAAGGCGGCGGCACAACAACTTGGTGGGGAGGGATGGTTGTGTGTCCTTAGGGAACCCCCTCCCCTCTATTTATGAGAGGGAGGGCAGCTTGGGAGAGGGGAGTTTGAATCCTTCCCCATCTCCCTCTCCTAGTTGGCTTGTGGTGGAGGGAAAGAAGGATTATATCCTTCCTCCACTAGGATACATTGTCCCAGTTTGACTTTTCAAACTTGCATTTTTTACTTTCAATTTGGAGCTTTATTTCTTTTTTGCAAATGCCCAATCAAGTGACCTAGGACATGTTCCAATCATTCAACTTATCCATGACACATTCATGTACCCTACCCATTCCGGCCTGGTGAACCTTCTAGACCCTTCTAGAACCTCTCCGATGAAAACATCGGAATCATTCCCGAATTCCGGAATTGGACTTTCCTTATATGAATCTTATTATCCGGACCATTCCGAATGTCCTCATAATTTCCCGGATCCCATCCGAGACTCCGAACAGCATTCGATCTCCCTACTTACATTCCATATCTACTAAACAACATCGAATCCTTAAGTGTGTCTCCCTACGGTTCGTGAATTACGCGGACATGACCGAGATAGTTCTCCGATCAATAACCAATAGAGGAACCTAGAAATTCATATGGCTCCCACATATTTCTACGATTACTTTGCGATCGAATGAACCACTTACATACGATACCACTTTCCCTTTTGTCTCGCGATAGTTTACTTATCCGAGGTTTGATCGTCGGTATCTCTACAAACCTAGTTCAACCTCGTTACCAATAAGTACTCTTTTCTCGTTCCCGTGATATGTGATCCCTTGTGAGCCAGTCACATGCTTCCAAGCTAATTGGATGACATTCCACCGAGAGGGCACAGAGTATATCTATCCGTCATATGGATGGACAAATCCCACTCTTGATCCATGTGCATCAACACATACTTTCCGAAAACTCAATGTCGCCTTTATAGCCACCCAATTACGGTGTGGTGTTTGATGTCATCAAATCATCCTTCCAGTGATGGTGATTCGCATGATCTCATGGTCGAAGGAATTAGGTTACTATGTATTAGAAAGCTTATAGTAAACGAACTATTGAAATGACTTGATCTTTATGCTATGCTTATCTATAGCAAACGAACTATTGAAATGACTTGATCTTTGAATTAATGGGCTCCGCGCAGGAACTAAACTGGGCGAGCGCAGCGGGCTGCTTATAGAGCGGCCCCGCGCGTCAGCGGCTCCAACTACGCGAAGCGATAAGTTTTGATCTGAGCCGCGCGATTAGACTACGATCTAATGGCTGAGGTGTGTCGTCTCCGTCGAATCACTCCGGCAAGACCGAACCATAACGGCGACAGTGGGGGTCGTGTGAGGCTCACCAGGGCTCCATCTAGGGTCAGATATGGGGGCGAACGATGTTGTCGATGATGGCGGTTCGAACGGTGGTTGCGGCAGCTCTTGGGACAGCTCCAATCAACGACCCTTCTCCTCTTCTGCAGCGATAGACTTTGGACAAATTCCGGCGATGCGGAGCTCTCTTTGCTCCGGGGAAGGGCGTGGGAGGTTCTGTGAGAGGTGGGAGTGAGATGGTGTCGCGAATTGAGGCTTGGGTGGCCTCCATTTATAGTCGAGCGAGAGGGGCAGTGCGGCATGGTCGAAGCTCGACGGGGTCGAGGGCACATCGAGCTAACGGCATGGTGGAGGGTGTAGGCCGGTGCACGGTCTCCTAGCGATCCTCAAGGGATTAATGGCAAGAAACGGGGTGGTCGAGGTTGGTCGAAACGGGTGGACGCTCTGAGCGGCACCGACGACATTTTCGACGACGCATAGTGGCTGCTGGTCGCGCGGCGGCGAACGGGGATGTCTGGGAGCGAGCTGGTGTTAAGGCGAGTGTAGGCATGCACGGCGATTGCGATGCGCGACATGTGCGCGCGTGTCGGATGTGGCGCGCTCTCGGCATGGCAGAGAAGAACTGGGCGCGGCATTTTCTCTATGGTCCAGGGCCTGGCTGCGTTTGAGGGCTGGACAGGGGATGGCGGTGGATGATGGACTGCCTCCTGGACATGGTGGACGGGCGCGGCATTTGCTCTAGCGTGCTGGCCATGGTCGGCTGGCAAGGGGGGGCTCGGGTGGCATGGAACTGGTGCAATGGTAGAGGTAGTAGCTGCTTCAATTCAAGTGTGATCACTGGGGGAGACAAGGGTAAAGAATTGGGGACAAGGTTTAGACAAAGCTTTGATCACAGACATTATAAGTTAGGCATTGATTACTGTGCTCACCACCTGTTTGATGAAATGGCCGCATGAAGTTTGAAATTGAATTTTTGGATGAATTTTGGTGAGTGCTCTGGTCACATGCTTGGTAGTATATGGTTGCTTGGGTTTGTCAAGGTGAACTAGTTTGAGTGGTTTTTGAGAAATGGTGATCTTAGTACCTACACTTGATTTAGTTTTGAATTATCATTTGAATAAATTTGAAATATGTTTCTTTTGGTTTGTAAAGTGGTCTTGGCTTCACTAACAAGGGGTAAAAAGAATTAGATTTGTTTCTGTTAAAAATCTTGGACTAGAAACACTCAAAGTGGTCTAGTGAACATGTTTGGCCAAAATGACAATTTGCTTATATATCTTATTTATGATTTTCTCTTCATTTGATTCTGCTTGGAAATGATCTAGATGATGTTGCTTTCATATTTAAACCAATCCTTGCCATTAATAGCAATCAAATTACAAGCATTCATGCATTCATCACACACACATGCATGCATTCATATTGATTTTAATAACAAAAGTTTTTGTTAACCCTAAACTTGGGTGATTGGAGCTTGATAATCTTGATTAATATTTTTGGGATGTTACAGTTTGCCTCCGACGAAATTGTGTCATTTTATGTGTGTTTGTCTCCGACGGAATTGCGCTATCATTTTATGTGTTTGTTGCCTCCAATAGAATTGCGCTATCATTTTATGTGTATTTGTTGCCTCCGACGGAATTGCACTATCATATTATGTATGTTTGTTGCCTTTCGACGGAATTGCACTATTATTTTATGTGTGTTTGCCTCCGACGTAACTGCGCTATCATTTTATGTGTGTTTGCCTCCGATGGAAGTGCGCTATCATTTTATGTGTGTTTTCCCCCGATGGAATTGCGCTATCATTTTATGTGTGTTTGTTGCCTCCGACGGAATTGCGCTATCATTTTATGTGTGTTTGCCTCCGACGAAATTGCGCTATCATTTTATGTGTGTTTGTTGCCTCCGACAGAATTGCTCTATCATTTTATGTGTGTTTGCCTCCGATGGAATTGCTCTATCATTTTACGTGCGTTTGTTGCCTCCGACGGAATTGCGCTATTATTTTATGTGTGTTTGTTGCCTCTGACGGAGTTGCGCTATCATTTTATGTGTGTTTATTGCCTTGAACGGAATTGCGCTATCATTTTATGTGTGTTTGCCTCCGACGGAATTGCGCTATCATTTTATGTATGCTTGCCTCTGGCGGAATTGCGCTATCATTTTATGTGTGTTTGCCTCTGACGGAATTGCACTATCATTTTATCATTTTATGTGTGTTTGTTATCTCCGACGGAATTGCGTTATCATTTTATGTGTGTTTGTTGCCTCCGACGGAATTTCCCTATCATTTTATGTCTGTTTGCCTCCGACGGAATTGCGCTATCATTTTATGTGTGTTTGCCTCCGACGGAATTGCGCTATCATTTTATGTGTGTTTGCCTCCGACGGAATTACACTATCATTTTATGTGTGTTTGCCTCCGACGGAAGTGCGCTTTCATTTTATGTATGTTTTCCCTCCGACGGAAGTAGGGCTGGACTATCGAGTAGCTCGACTCGTTAAGACTCGGCTCGTTAAGGCTCACGCTCGTTATGTTTCGGATCATTAAAATTGTTAAGGATAATGAGCAAAAAGTAAAGCTCGGCTCGGTACGTTAGATGTTAACGAGCGCTCATGTGCTGCTCGTTAAGAAAATGCATAAGCCTCGGACAGAAGCATACCAATAATTAAAATGACAGTTACAACCCCGTATATAACAATACTTAAAGCGACAGATAATTATCAATAGAAGTGCCAGACACTTGACCAACACTTGCTAATTCGCTGACACTTCAACAAAAAACGAGAAATATTCTGGATCGATCGGGAAAAATAAGATTTTTGGTCGGTCGCTCTCGCTCCTGGATTGATCGGTCTTTCTCAATGAGCCAGATATTTGCCTTATATGTGTTTTCATATTAGACATGTAGCACATAAGTGAGCCATACCTTGGTTGTTACCGACCTTAACGAGTAGATCACGAACATCGTTAACTTGATCGTTTAGATCGTTAAGGACATCGAGCAAAAATTGCAGATCAGCTCGAATCATTAAGGAAACGAGTCGATTTTGACCGAGACGAGCAAATGAGTTCTCGTTAAAATCGTAGAGTTTCAAGTTTTATGTCCAGCCCTAGATGGAAAGTGCGCTGGCCGCACCTGGTAGTGACCTAACAATACCACCGGCGAATTCAGACCAAACGCCGGAGGTAGCATGGGCTGGCCCCACCTGCTAGTGACCCTAACTTTACCACCGGCGTATTGGTGAAAACGCCGGGGGTAAGGTGCCTATGGGTCCCACCCGCGGGATAAGGTTTTGTCCTCCCTCTCTAGCTCTCGATCAGATCGATCCGCACCCGTCTCGAGCGCCGATCCACCGACATCCGCCGTCTCGAGCGCGCTCCCGTCGTCGTCCCAGTCGATCCACCGCCGTCCTCCGTTAGCGAGATGAGTCCCCCCGGCCCCTCTCCCCTCCCTTCCTCTCTCCCCCTCGCCCTCCACTACCTAACCATCTCCACCTCGCAGCCTTGGAGGAGGCTCAGAGGAGGAGGAGGAGACCGCCCGGAGGAGTAGGAGGAGGAGACCACCGCGTCGCCGTTGTCGTCCCATCCACCGGCCGCCCGCAGGTACCACCTTTCCCCTCTCCCATCCATGGCTCCAATTCGGATGGTACCCCACACCACACACCCCATCCCCTCCCTCCTACATGCCCATCCCCTCCTCCCTCCCTCTCCCCCTCCCCCTCCCTGGAATCTCCCAGCATAAACCCTGGACTAGAAGCCTTCGTCAGCCTCGTCCTCCCTGGGGAGCTCGCCAAGCACGCCGTCTCCAAGGGCACCAAGGCCGTCACCAAGTTCACATCCTCTTAGGTTAGGTCAAACCCTCCATCTGCTGCGTCGGTAGCACATGACGTGACATTTTTTCTTTAGCATGGATCAACTACGAGACTCTCTGCACGACAGCCAAGTAGCTGCTAGTGCTAGTGCAGTCAAAGAGAGTTAAGATTTTGATTGATCTGCTAGTGCTAGGTCAAATCCTCCATCTGCTGCTAATGCTGTTAGCTGCATTTATCTTGTAGTCTCCTGTAGTGGTCAGTCAAAAAAAAACTCCATCTACTACTAATGTCGTTATGGATGAAGCATCTGATGTGATGTAGTGGTTCTTGTAGTGAGTTGAGCACTTGTGTTTAGTTGTACCGTTTCAAGTTTCAGCCCAAGGAAAGGCAGCATGCTTTTTTTTCCTAATCTTGTACGATCTGTTCTTATGACATTCTCTTGACCTTGCGGTTCTAAAAGTTCAGAACCTGTTTGCACAATTATGTGGTCCATTGGTTTGTAATGGCCATGTTGTTATTCATCGTTGTTATCTGCATTTATCTTGGATGAAGCATCTGTTGTGGTGGTTCTTGCAGTGAGTTGAGCATTTGACTTTAGATGTGCCATTTCAAGTTTAAGTCCAATCAAAGCTGGAAATTGCAAATATCTTGTGCCGACTAGGCCGACTAGCAGCATGCTTTACGCTGAGTAGAAAATATATTTTGTTCAAGTCCAATCAAAGCTGAAAATTGCAAAATATCCAGTGGTTGCAGCATCACGGCCTCCATGTTCTTCTTAATCTGCACTTCTTAATCTGTGTTACAATTGCGACAAGAAGATAACGAAGAACGAAAACGAAAAACACAGCAAGGGGACACAGATTTAACGTGGAAAACCTCTCCAACAAAGAGAGGAAAAAACCACGGGCGCCAGCCAGCGAAACTTCACTATATCGAGGAGTGTTTACAAACGCCGGGGATTTCACAGATGCAACTCTCCCAACCGGCGGCTTACAAGGGGTTTATATATTGGTGGAAACCTAGGTCTTCGACGATCCGTACCGTACTAGCAGCTACTTGGCTGTCGTTTATATATCGGTGGAAACCTAGGTCTTCGTTACACTCGGCCCAAGCCTCCCGGCGACGGGCCTCGCTCCACTCGTCAGAAGTTGGCCTATACTTTGTAGAATTTGGATCAACATATAACAATCTGCACCTCATTCAAGGATATATTCCCTCTTGAGAATATGTCTACACTTCTTAATCTGTATTCCTAGGTAGGTTAGCTGCTCTAGGTTATATGGCTGCTGGTATTCCCTCTTGAGTGTCTTGTTATTTAGAATCACTGCTTGTAGTATTAATAGTTAAAGCAATCTATGGATGATGGCTTATGCTGTTTTTACCTTGATAGACATGAACAATAATGATACATTGCTCTTATGATATATGTGTGTAATGCTCTGGTTGTAGTTAATGAATGTCTGCCCCTGTTAAAAATGAATGTGTGTAATGCTCTGGTTGTATGAATAGACATGAACCTGTTTTTGTGACATGGTGGTTGAAATTATGGTGGTTTAGCTACGGTTGCCCCTGTTTTGGTGCCAAATATGGTGGCTGTAGATGAATGTTGTGCAGGTACATTGAGTGCCAATGTTTCGCCGGAATGTCGATTAATTTCTGTTCCGGCGAATTTCTGGCACTTAGGCATGACCATTTTTAGCAAAGTTTATGCCGGATTTTCGCCATGAATTTGTGTATCTAAAATCCTTTCTTTTTGCTTGTATAGTGTTCGGTATAGCCATGTCGTCTTCTGAAAACCGCGACGAAGACAATCAGGGCCCGCGAGACTTAGAGGAGCACTACCTAACGTATACTCAACGTATGGTACAGATAAAAGAAATAAGCCACTTGTTGATCTTACCGGTTGAGCACTTGCTCCAATCATTGAAACAAAGACAAACTGTGGAAATCCAGTTGTGATTGTTTTGCAAAACAGGAGGAAAATTACTATTATTACTTACAAGTTTATATAGTGAGGGAACAAAATGCACCCCAATCACTTGTTGAATTATCGTTTGTATAGCTTCATATTTTCTGGCATAATCATGTACAATCAAAAGATGGAGTCCACTGGGAGAACTAAAAGAGTAGTTGTGGCAGTTGTCGATCTCTGTTGTAAGTCAGGGGGCAAACCGGCAAAGTGTGTGTCTCTCCTCTGTTGTCAGTTAGCATGGAGAGTATGTGCCTCTCCTCTCTGTAGTTGTTGACACCTTAACTCCGATTGCTTAATAATAAATATGTTGTTACTTGTTCTTGTGACTGAAGCTTCCTTCTTTTGAGACAAGTTAGACTTGAGCTAACTTCTTTTGTTATTTTGACAATATATCTCTTGGAGATGAATTTGTGAGACCATTTCCCTCAAAAGAGTTATCCATGTATCTTCAAAATTGTATGTGTTCTGTTCAGATAACAGCATGCTTTGTGTTGTGTTGTGTGACTCAAATGCGTGCTACTGAAAACAAGAACATGTCACTCTACATAGGTAAGAGTCAGCTTTCTACTGAAACAAGAGCACATGCTCATCTTTTGACCATTGAATTGGTCTTGGAAAATTCTTAGTACAAGGAAAATGATATAGATCGAATCCCCCGGCTCGTCGCAACCTCCTCCGTACGTACGTGAGGCCCACTACGCCTTATCTCCTCTCCCTTGCCTTTATCCCTCCCGAGTATGTGTCCTTTTTTTTTCCCACACGAACTGATACCGCTGCCGCAGCTGTTCACACGCGTCGCCGCCGCCAAAGACTGCACGCGCCGCCGCGTCCAGAGACTCATGCGCTGCCACCGGAGGTTCGTGCCCACGCGCCCGTGCCGGTTTCTGCACGCGCGCCTGTTGTCGAAGGTTGCGCGCGCCGCCGCGGCATGTTTGACTACACGCGTGCTGTCGTTGCCGGAGTTCTGTGCCCACGTGCCCGTCGTAGAGGTTGCGCGCACTGCTGCCGCCCCATCTCCGCACGTGCGCCATGGATGAGAGCTTTCCTGTGTGGTGTTGCTGCCTCTCATGCCGGTGGTCTCCATATCCGCACGCGCGCCATGGATGAGAGCTTCCCCGCGTGGTGCTGCTTCCTCCCGCGCCGGTGGTCTCCATCTCTGCCCGCGTGCACTGCCTCTGTCCTCGGTGGAGTCTGTCAGCTAGGAGGACGGCGTCCGCAACCATGACGTGGTAACACACAACCATGGTCCCGACGACGGCAATGCTACATATTGTGTCCGGCGTTGCTACCACACTTTAGAGAGTTTGCTACTTTAGTTGCCCGGTGTTGCTATTTCTGTGTTCGTCATTGCTACTGGCATTTTTCTACCTTAGCAAATTATTTTTGCTATATATTCATATATTTTTTGCTACTTTCGTATAATTGTTTTTCTACAACCAATTTCTACGGTTTTGCTACGAGGTCTTCGGTTGGAGTCTCCGGCAATGTCCCCTTTTGCTACATTAGAAAAAATATTTTGCTACACTAGCGCAAAGTTTTTGCTACACTAGCGTAAAGTTTTTGCTACACGGTCTCCGGCGAGGTCTCCGGTGAAAGTCTCCGGTGAGGTTAGATTTGCTACATTAGAACAACTTTTTTGCTACACGGTCGCCGGCAAGGTCTCCGATGAGGTCCAGTCTGTTTTTTTATTTTCTAGATCGAACCGTTTTCTGCTACATGTAGCAAAAACGGAACATTTTGTAGCAAATCGGGCTAATTTATAGTAAAAGTAGAAATCTGGACAAAAAACAAAGACACGTGTCACGCAGAGGACCCGGGGGATCGGGGGGAGTTATCCCCCGGGGAACGCGTAGTGCTCCCCTTAGTACAATGGGAGTACTCAAAGCCAGTCAAAACTTCTCACACTGTAATATATATGATGGGACAGATGGAGTAAGGAAGATAGTAAATTTTTCCCTTTACTGTATTTGACCATTCAAATCAAATTATGGCGAAAATATGGCCTCTCGGCACCAGCGACGCACCGGGTCATCTAGTATATAGAGAAGAGCGTACATAGACAATGAAGGACTACATACAACCTGGATTTATTCCACTAAATTATTCAGTATCATATATTGTATATCTCTCTATGAGAGAGAGAGATATGGATCGTCAATCACTGAATGGAGCAACAACAAGCGTTGTGGTGCTCTTGGAAGCAGTTCTCCGGTGCATCGTTGGGCATGTAAGGGGGGCCGAAGGGTCTGCGACCGAAGGAAGTGTAGTAGTAGCCGGCCTCTGGCGATGGTGTGGCGTAACGAGGCTGGTGGTAGCCGCCATACGGGTTGTAAGATGCAGGGAGAGGACCATACGGGTGGCCCATCATAGCCATGGGTGGCGGGAAAGCAAAGCTCGGAGGAGGCACCATGCCATATCGACCACCCAGTAGAGGAGCAGGCGCCTTCTTGCTGCGGGGCAGTGGACGTCCATGTTGACGCCGAATACCGCTGGTTCATCTTGGGAGGATGCCGCCGAAGGAGTGCGGCGATAGGCGGCCCCAGACGGCGGCGGCATCGCGTCGTATCCGTAGGTGTGGGGAGGAGCAGGCGCGGCCCGCCTGTGGTCGGCCAGGACGACGACGGGCCTCCTCAGCGTCGCCTCGAGCTTCTCCTTCAGAGTCGCCGTGTCCGCCGTGCCGATGATGGCCACGTGCCCCGTCTCGTGCACGTCCACATCCACCACACCTGGAAAGACATACATAGATCGGTAGTATCGTGTAAAACTAAAACATACATATGGATGATGCATCGGTGGAGTGAGTCAGATCGATCGATCGGAACTGTGTATAGTATACGCATACCAGGGATCTTCTTGATGAGGTCCTTGGCGATCTTCCTCTCCCTGCGGCCCATATCGACTTCCAGTATTACCAGCGACATTGCTCGATCTCGCTCGCTCTGCGTGCTTCTTCTTCTCCACGTAAGGCTGGACTGATCTGATGAGGGATTCAATCGTACTGTAATATTGTCTATTTATAGCCGCCAGGCGGGGCGCCAGCTGGAAGAAACGCGTGAATTGAATTCTGATTTTACTTGCCATTCGGTGTACTCTTGCCTATGGCTCTTCTCCCTTGATCGATCGGGAGTTGATCCGCTAGCTGGAAGAATCGCTAGCTAATCCCCTGATTGCCGCTGGCCCTCGCGCCGAATCTGATTTCCTGCCATTCCCAATTAATTCACACGATTGCCTTTCAATTCTTGATCCATCCTGACCCTCATCCGCACGCAGCTGGATATTTACTTATTGACCACTATAAATCGGAATCTTGACGCTGCCGTCAAGTCATCGTACGTCTCATATGCATACGTTTGTTGCTGTGTACGTGGCAACACAACCATATTTTCATGAAGCGTTCATTTTTATCTCTAGTAAGGATAAAAGTCCATTGGTCATCCTTCGTGTCGAGATATAGCTAGGGGCCGGGTAATCCATGGAGCCCATATATATGGTCCCCTTTATTAAAAACCAAGAGCACAATGGAGCGCCGAAATCCCGCCAAATCTTGCATGTGTTTCAATATACTTTCTCCGTTTTTAAATATTAAATATTTTAGCTTTGTGAAAGAGATGTATCTAGACTTCTCTTTTAGTATATATGTTCACTTAAGTTTGGAGTGAATCTACACACTAAAAAAAGTCTAGATATATTTTCTTCACAAACCTATAACATCTTACATTTTGAAATAAAGTGAGTATTAGGTAAAAAAAAGTGTGATGGGATGTTGAGATAGACAATATATATGTATGTACCATGTGTGAGAAGATGTTCTCACACATATACATATATCCATGGGACGATCGACAATAATAGCGCCGCCTCGGGTCAATAGGAGGGCGGGTCCTTTAAGATCTTGGGCTCAAACTTTTATCCACCATCTTATGATCTAATAAACTAATCAAAAGTGCATCATCTAGATAGAGGGCATTTGGTGGTCAATTCACCGGTTGGCTTCACCTAGAACCTCTCGGGGCAACCCCGCGATATAAACAAGTTTCTGCCGGTCTAACTGGAAGGGGCTCAAATTTAGTCTGGAGCTACCTCGTAGATCTCTCAAGAATTTTCTAAAAAATTATTTTTAGATACAAAACATGGCATTTCTTCAGAGATCACATAAGATATTAGCAAGACCCTGCATATAGCACTAGTAGAAAATAGACGTCTAGTCCCGGATGTGCATCCGGGATTATGGAATTGGGACTAAAGAAACCTTTAGTCTCGGTTCTGTTACAAACCGTGACTAGAGGTTCTCAACGTGGCCCCGTGGAGTGCGCTGGGATGGAGGACCTTTAGTCTCGGTTCGTAAGGCTATAGGTATTTTGCCGCGGCAGCGTTAGGGCAATCGGCCGCCACGGCAGGAGATGGGGTTTTAGGGTTTTGTTTTTTGATTTTTGTGTTAAATTATTTTTCATTTTGTGTTTTTATTTCAATCAATTTTTCGTATAGATATATATTATTCTACGCTACTACATGTTGTACACGTTGATGCATATATAATATAATTTCTCTCACGAGCATACAGACATATATACAGCTTGGTATACGAGTCCCAACCAGGACTAGAGCTCGTCTATTTGATTACACTAAGATCATTATATTACATGGATAATTTAAGTTCTATCCATGTTGTATTATCCTTTTGGATTTATGACGTCCATGAGCAAAAATCCAGACAATTCCTCTTGAATTTCTAGTAGGCGTTGGTGTGGTAGAAGCTTATCTCGCATCGCATCCAACTATATATAAATAAGTAGATCATTATGAATGGAACTCAACAAAAATTATGGTATAAAATAAATTATGAATATATTTTTTACGTATTTGAAGAAAGTCTGTGTCCTGCTCCATACACCCATGAATGAACTCGCATACATAGTATCCACATAAATTAGTTTCCCATGGCTACCTTGCACACTTTTCGAGAATATAATTCAATCAAATAATATTCAAGGATGATAATTGTATAGAAACTAGAATTGAAAAGATGCGTGAACCTAGCTCTCGTACTACTTATCGGGATCGGAGGAAAAGTCGGTTTCTTACGCCATTCACCCTTAACCTCCTTCGTAAAACTTTTTCAAACCTTGTCCGGCAAAAAAGAAATGAATGAATGAGTTATTAATTACTTGACATCTCAGAAAGTGAGCGGAAGAGACAGATATAGTGCGTTACTTTTGGAGAATATTAAGTATGATGCGATAGTCTTCCATTGACTTATTTAATAAGTCCGAGATTTCAACTTTTGCATGGTGAGCGTCAGTGTTTAGAAGAATCCAGCGAAAGTTGTGCACGTTTATATACTCATCAATTACACTTAACATCGAGTAAACAAAAAGTAAATGTGTACAAGACAGTAAGACTCTCACCCGTAGTTGTAAGGAAATAGTATTTGTGTCTTGTAGTGTTGCTCCATTAAAAACATTAGCAAGTTATCCTTCGTTTCCTCGGGCTTCTCTCTTCGTGTATGTCCATTAACTATGTTTGGGTCAACGAGCCTAATGCCATAGATTGTCTTTCTTCTACATTCCCGAATCTTCACTCTCCATATAATAGTGTACAGAAGGAGATATAGTGAGGATAACTACAGGCAATGAATTGAATGAGCTGAGCTAGAGACTTAATTACTTACAGACAATAGCAGCTGGTGAGGGACTATAGAGATCATGTCTGGACGGAAGTACTCATCTCCAACTTTTAGTAGGAGAATTTGTCGCTCTTCCTTTGCGATTTTGAAGTACCAGGCATGCAAAAGTCACATATGTGCTAGCAGATCATCGAATACCTAATCGCTGACTAGAGGCTCCCCGTAGACATATTTCTGTGCTATTGGTGCCTGGGCGATTTCTCCGCCACCTAGAATTTCTTCAACGGTCATTTGACACTCCTTGGATAATTTAATAGCCTCTTTCATATTTATTGCATCTTGAGTTGGGTAACACCTTGAGCAGGGGGATCGATTTTTTTGTATGTTTTCCGAGTTGGGGAACTTCTCTTAAGATTCTCCCGCTTGCACTACTTCTTGATGTCTTCTATTCTGCTGTCTTCGTAAGACAGCGTGTATAGTCATCTTTCCTATGTAACACATGTTGGGGTGGTTGTGCAAGGAATTCCTTGAAGTGCTGCTTGAATTTCGGATCAACTTTCAACTTTGGAACAGGTTATTTTGGTGCAAAATGGACCTTCACTTCGGCTTGGGAGATCGGCATGCTTTCCTCATTAGTCCGATGGTAAGCTAACTTGAGAAGAGGCTATTGTACTCTTGGTAGGGGCTCTTGTCGTTTTGCGTGTCGGTTATCCCTCGACGAAGCGGTGCTATTCTTACGCTTTTTTCCCTTTGAGTTAGTAGGCAACGGAGGCGAAGGCGGAGGCACCAGAGATAGAGATGGACTCGCATGCGGTCCCTCTCGAGAAGGGGTGGACTATTGCTTCTCGGAGGAGACGATGGCGTCAGAGGTGATGGATTGCTTCTCGGAGGAGATAGTGTCCTCAGAGGTGATGGATTGCTTCTCGGAGGAGAAGATGGCCTTGGGGCCCAGCTCGGAAACACGATGTGCTCCTTTTTTCCACACCGACTGGAGCATAGCCAGTTGGAATATGACGTCCATGATAGGTCGCTTCTGTTTCACAAGGTAAAGCAAAGACGAGCGCCACCTTCATGGAAATGTTCTTCAGTGTCACATGTATCTCACAAGTTCTCCTTGCCTCGACTTCATCCACCGGGTAGTGCACCATCATTGCACCGGCCGTATCATTTGTCACCGGTGCATTATTCTCGATCAGTAGTACATTATTAGCTTGTACCTCTGTGGAAGCCACGCCGCTTCTCCGCTGAGATGAACCCATCGTACTGTCAAATGCAGGATCTTGTTGTCAAATCAGTAGTTCATTAATATGCTCCTGCTATAGCTTGAACATGGCTTGAAATTCCTCGTTCCTTTTTTCAATCGCTTCCAACCGCGCTGCCTCCTCCGCCTTCTGCCGGTTCATTTTTCTCGATCGGCTTCTATAAGTGTCAATGTCCTCGGGAACCCAATCTTCCATGGAAAACATGGTCCAGAGCCTCGTGTTTGTCCGACCTTTCTAGGATTCCCGAGGGCCTTTGTCAGCTCATCATTATCTCTGTCGGGAACGAAATTTTCCTCTTGAGTCTCTTTTATCACTTGAATAAGTGCATCCTTAGGTGCAAAAATGGCTTTCTTTGCAACAGTGTCTCCTGTTTCAGGGTCATACGATTCCCCATGCTCAAGTAACCAATTTCTTGACCTCACGGGCCACTTTTTTGTAGCTAGAATGACCCCTTTAGCACGCATGTCTGGTACGTCCAAAACGTATCTACTTTTCCGAACACTTTTGCTATTGTTTCTCCTCTAATTTGTGTGATTTGGATACAACTAACACGGACTGACGCTGTTTTTAGCAGGATTGCTTTGGTGTCTCGTTTTTGTGCAGGAAATCAACTTTCAGGAAAAATCCCAGAAAATATGCCGAAAATCCTATTTTTCCATAAGACTCACGCAGCCACAAGACGGAGGGGAGAAGAGGCCATAGGGGCCCACACCACCCCTGGCGCGGGCCAGGCCTGGCCGTGCCAGGGCATGGTGTGGCCGCCTCGGACTCCGAATCAACCTCTCCTTTCGCCTACATATACCCTCTGACCTAAAATACCGTGGGGTTCGACAATTTCTAGAGGATAGTTCCTTTGCGCCACCACCACCAGAAACCGCGATTCGGAACCAGAAACTCCATTCTGACATCCTGCCGGGACAGGGAATTGGAGGAGATCATCACCATCATCATCACCAACTCCTCTCCATCAACCATCCATGATTTCCCTATCCATGAGTGAGTAATTCCCTGCAGTAGGCTATGGGGATGGTAGGGATTGGATGAGATCGTTCATGTAATTGCATAAGATTGTTAGGGCATGGTGCCTAGTATCTATCGTTAGTGCTTTTTGACATTGTTGCAACTTGTTATGCTTAATGCTTGTCACTAGGGCTCGAGTGCCATTATCTTAGATCTGAACATGTTATTGATTCATGATGATATTATTGTTTATGATCTTACCTGCAAGTTGTATATACATATTATTGTCCGGAACCCGAGGCCCCGAAGTGACAGAAATCGGGATAATCGGAGGGGATGGTTGTGATGTGAGTATTACGTGTGTTCATGGAGTGTTAATTCTTTTCTCCGGTACTCTATTAAAAGGAGTACCTTAATTGGCAGTAGATTTCCTAGAGGCCCCACTTCAATGGGCTGGCAGGGCAAAAGATGGTGTGCAAGTTGTCACTGCGAGCACGTATGACTATATATGGAACACATGCCTATGATTACTTAGTACTTGGATGCTTTATCTTATTTATATGAAAATGCCCTTTGTCTTGATTATTACATGAATTGTATTGTCCATGCAACGCCCATCCATCCATCCATATGCCTGCCGCACTTTAAATCCTGCTGTTTACTACAATTGTTACCGTTATCCTTATTTTACTGCTGCTGTTATTTTGTTATTGCTACTACAAAACTATTGCTACTGATAAACTATTGCGAGCAAGATTTTTTCCAGGTGCAGCTGAATTGACAACTCATCTGTTAAGGCTTATAAATATCCTTTGGCTCCCGTTGTGTCGAATCGATAAATTTGGGCTTTACTTTCCTCGAAGACTGTTGTGATCCCCTATACTTATGGGTCATCAAGACTATTTTCTGACGCCACTGTCGGGAAGCATAGCTTTATTTGTAAGTTCACTTGGAATTATTAATGTTCGCTACTATCCATTCATCATGGGTAAAACTCGTGATGGAAAAGTTCCTACATTACCATCCACTACAAGAATAGGTACAGTTCTAAACACCTCTGTTGCTCTTGATTCACCATCTGTGATGAGTAAGCTCCTTACACCACCACCACATACATATGTTACACATACTACTACTTCTGCTGAATCTGAAATTGCTTCTGATACTTATGATGTTACTTCTACTATGTTTGATGAGAGTGGTTCATTAGAGCCTCACTCTTGTCGAAGTTAATCTTCAGCCCAAACATGAATTCAAAGCATAAATGCAGGAACTTGAGATTAATAATATCGACATCCAAGCCCTGTACCATAATCATGGTATCGTCCGCATATTGGAGGTGGGAGATACCACCTCTAGGAATAATATGCCCCACCACACCCGAGATGTGGCCATCAATTTTGGCTCTATCCAAAATCTCTACCAAGGCATCAACTGCGGAGTTAAATAGGTGGGGGGAGATCGAGTCCCCTTATCTAATCCCATAGGAGGGACTAAAGTAGAGTCCAATCTTCCCATTAATATTGATCGACGTCCTACCGTTTATCGGAAACTGTATAATCCAGCAGATCATTCTATCATCCACACCCCTCCTCTCCAGAACTAGTCTCAAGAAGGCCCAGTCCAATCAGTCATACGCCTTGCGGAAGTCTAACTTAAGTAACACTCCCTTCTGGCGGCGCGCCTTCATCTCATGAATAATTTCATGAACGCGCAAGGACGTTGTCATGAATCAAGCGTCCCTTAAGGAAGGCGAACTGAAGAGGATGAGTGAGCCATTCCAGGACTAGAGCGATCCTCAGGGCATAGACCTTCACAAAGATCCTATGGATGACATTGATGACCGTGATCGGTCTAAACTGGCGAATATCTATGGCCCCCACTACCTTGGGTATTAGGGTAATCACACCAAAGTTTAGACGAGACATAACTAGGGTTTCTGAATAGACCTCCTAAAACATTTGTATGATCACAGGCTGCAACTAGTCCTAGAAGGTCTGGAGGAAGGTCACCGGCAGGCCATCAGGGCCTGGCGCCGACCCGGACTTCATGGACTTCAGGGCCACGACCACATTCTCTAGGAGGAATAGGAGAGTAAGATCCACATTCTCGGCGGGGGTGACTAACGCCTCTGCGGACCAAAAGTCTGGGGCCAGCGAGATCCTCGAACGCAGTGTCATAGAGAACAACTCTTTGTAGAATGCATAAATATGGGAGGAGAGATCTTGAGGAGACTCCAACAGATTGTCCCACTCCCAGAGGCAAGGGATCAAACACATTCTCCTCCTGCCATTGGCAATAGCATGGAAGTAGGATGTGTTAGACTCCCCTTGGATGGTCCAGTTCTGGCGACTCCATTGTCGCTAGAATGCCTCCTGTACTTTGTAGATCTCCGTAATGGAGGTCTCAAGGGAGTATCTATTGGACTAGGCCTCCTCCGAGAGGCCGAACTGGTCGGCCTCTAGGTCAAGGGCCTGGATCTTCACCCAGAAGGGCCTCCTTTTGGTCCCGAAGGGCCGCCCCTAGTTTGCCCCCCATCCTTGCATAAATTGTCGGACGATCTTGGCACAGTGGTGCCAAGTATCAACCGCACAGTAAGACCGAGGAGGAGAGCTGGCAGCCTCCAACCACTTAGACTAAAATACCTCCACAAACCTGGGCTTCTGGAGCCAAAAATTTTCAGTCTTGGGGAAGGCCCTCCCCCCGAGGATAGGAGGAGGGGGTGTGGTCAGATCCAATCCTGGTGACAGCCTGCAGGGAGCAAACAGGGAAGGCCACTTCCCAGTCCACCAACACGAAGAAACGATCTAGAACACTGCGGATCGGGTCAAGATGCTTGTTAGTCCACGTATATCTCGTGCCCACCCACACAATCTTGTGCAGCGCAAGATCGGTGATGCAATCATTAAACATACGCATCCTAGGGAGGTCCAAATTTGTCGAGCTCTTGTCATCAGCGTAACGGATAAGGTTGAAGTCCCCATCTACCACCACACGGATATCAGACTGTTTCACTTTCAACTTGAGCTCCTGTAAGACCTCGGCGGACCTCCTTGATTAACCACAAGTATAGGGGTGTATCGTAGTACTTTTGATAAATAGGAGTGTCGATCCCAACAAGGAGCAAAAGGTGTTGACTAGTGGTATGGAGCAGGAAATCTCTGTAAATACTTAGCAAACAGATTTTTAGGGGTTTTCTGATAAAGCAAGGAAATAAAGTGCAAGTAAATAAAGACAGCAAACAATTGCAGCAAGTGGCCCAATCCTTTCTTAGCAAACGTCAAGCAGGAGGAAATACTTATGAGGACCAAACGTTCTCGAGGACACATGGGAATACTGTCAAGTGCTTTCGCTTCATATAGCTGATTAATCTTCTTTGGTTTTATAAGTGTTGTGTGGGTGAACATGTGCTAATGTACCGACCTTACTTGGACTAATACATACTTGTGATTAAACCCCTTGCAAGCATCCGCAACTACAAGAAAGCAGTTAAGATATAAACCTAACCATAGCCTTAAACTCTGAGATCCTACATTCCCTTGTGCAAAGGTTTCCTAACGGGGATTTAGGTTTCTGTCACTCCGGCAACCCCACAATTAGTATCCAAATACATAATGCATTCCCCTAGGCCCATAAATGGTGAAGTATCATATAGTCGACGTTCACATCACACCACTATAAGAATAGCACCACAACTTAAATATTAAACCATTGAATAATACCTCAACACAAATCCACTACTAACAACATGACTTCTCCCATGTCCTCAAGAACTAAACGAACTACTCACGAGACATCATATGGATCAAGATCAGAGATGATATGATGATGGATAACAATCTGAACATAAACAATAATTCAATGGTTCCACTCACAAGCATCAACTACAAATAGTAATCAACATCGGGAAAGTTTCCCCTAAGAACTATGCAAGATTCAACACAATTGTTACAGCGGGATGGAGTGGTGATGATGGTGCTGGTGGACATGATGGTGTGGATGATGATGATGATGATAATCCTGATGAATTCTAGCTTTATGATGGTGTTGATGGCGACGATCTCCACTATCCGGAAAGGAATTTCCCCGGCAGAAATCTGTCTGCCGGAAAGCTCTTTCTCTCCCGGTGTTTTCCGCCCCGCAGAGGCGGCGGAATCTTTATGTGGTCGCTCCCCGTGTATAAGGGTTTCGAGGAGAAGATATAGGTGAGAGGGCGGAGCCAGAGGTGGTCCAGGGTGGCCACACCCCCTGTAGGCACGACCTAGGGTGGTCCGCGCCTGGGGGGTGTGGGCCCCCTGTGGCCCAACTCCACCTCTCCTTCTGGCATCCTTCGTCTTTTGGGAAAACATAATTTTCTATAGTTTTTCTGGTATTTTTCCGATATTCGCGAAATTGCATCAAAACACCGCGTTTTCCATCAGAATCCTGACTCCGGCAGTTCATCCTCCAAGAATCATCCAACATGCAAAAACATATGAAAAGACATAAGTAACACCTCTTAATATGAAATATATCAATGAATAGAGGCAAATTATGATATAGAATGGTGATGCAAATTTGACGTATCACTCCTATGGTCCATGGGGCCATAGACTATAATCATCTCCCACTTGAAGCAAGATTGTCTATGTGTGAGGGACATGCTCACGAAGAATTCCCCATGGTCCATATCATCTAACTCGAAGGTTTGCACCTTCACTCCTAGGATGATCCCTCCCAAGTGGCCATTGGCCGGTAGCCACAACCATATGAATTTACAGTGACTCAAGCCCTCCAACTTGGCAATGGTGAAGTCTTGACGAATCATCTCCTGAAGCCCGACAATATCCGGAGTCTCTAAGCACAAGTATTTTTTGATCTGGGGCGGCGACCATAGTGACCGAACCCGCTGATGTTCCAGATGAATGCCCGGATGGTGTGGATGATGTCCATCTAGATCAACTCAGCACTAGGGGCCCCCTTAGTGGGGGCAGAACGGGAACGACTCTGGGAAGGAATTTTCTAGCCGCTTTGGGTGTTCTCCCGCAAGGCCTTCCCGGAGAGGCAGGCTTCCAGGGGACCTCCCTACCATCAGGGACCGGATGTGGATCCCCGTTGGGGCTAGGTCCTGCCTACCTATCCTTCGTAAGGATCTGAGCACACTCTCGCTCCTGTGCATCCCATGTACGAGCAGCGCGATCGCACCCTCGTACCCTTCACACGCCTTAATGGCAGCAAGCTGAGAAACCCTAGGGCCCTTCTCGCCATAGAAGACAATCCCACAATCATCATCCACCTCGCCTAGGTGGGCCAGCGACACGTCAGCGAGCACTGAGAACCTGGAACCAGAGGGGCTAGAAGGAACAAGAACCAGTTGGGGAGGAGGGGCACAGGGGATACCTAGGAAGTCGTCATGAGCGATCACCCGGCGAGTCGCGTGCTCCTCCACGGTAGGCTCTGGTCCCGTCAGCACCGCCCTGGACCCCGCGAGACGGACGCTATGGCGGGAGGGCGATGGGGGGACACGGAGCCCTAGGACGGCGCATCTTGGAGGCTTCCTCGGGGAAGTCAGAGTCGGTTGATTCAGACACCACCGCCCCAGTATCTGGTGTGTCCGGGGAAACAGTGTAGCAGATCACCCCCGGCGACCATAGCGACGCACCAGAGTACACCACCATCCCCACACTCCCTCAGGTGACCACCTCCGAGGACGTCATGGGTGCCTGGGGGAAGGAATCACTTGAGAGAGCTAGAGGTCGAGGCTAGAGCCATACGGCGCAATATCCAGGCTAACGGAGACCGGGGGGTCGACGCGGTAGCAACGTGGAGCATCGACCGAGGCAGATTGGCTGGCGCGCTGAGAGACAGAGGATGCCGCCGCGGGAAGAAGGGGCACCCCACTGCGGAGTGCGACCCAGGGGGGGCGGGGGAACCACTGCCAAGGACGCCGATGGGCCTCCCCCAGCCCCCTGAGATGGCTGGGCGGCGGGGGGAAGCTTCAGTCGCCAGGGGAGAGGGGTTAGTCCTAGAGTCGCTGTCCTCAGAAGACTCGTCCCTCGACCTCCCTTCCCCGGGCTATCGCCGGCCGGGGGACGGTGGGGTCGGGGGTCTAGTCCCTGCTGGCGCCGCGTCCTCGTCGAGCTCCACCAGGAGGTCCCTGCCCACCCGATCGACGAAGACCCGGGGCAGGGAGACGGAGAACACCGAGGGGTCCGGGCAGAGAAGCCTCATCCAGACTGCCCCATGCCCCGAAAGAGATCCCACGTCTACCTCAAGAAACGTGCCCATGGTCTGCGCAATGAGGGCCACAATATCTAGCCTCCTCGCCTTAGAGGGAAGGCCTAGCAGGCAAACCCATACCTCTGAGAGCGACGACACAGACTCCTGAGCGGCAGAGGAAGGCTTGATGTCGACCTTTAGCTGGTGGATCGGCAGGGTGAAAGATGACTCATAGGCACACATCTGTAGGATCGCCACCGACGGAAAAGACATTGCGAACTCAGTGGCGGAGACACGGAACACCGGCCACTCGTGGCCCGGGAGGACCGCACTAAGCTCCTCCTGCAGCAGGGCCTCCGTCACCTCCACCGAGAGGGGGTCCTGAACCGGAAGCACCATGACCATAGCCAGCGTCTCCGGCAGAGTCATAGGGACCCCGCCAATGCGATGAGGTAAAACCCGCGACCGTAGTACTCCAAGCACTCCCTCAGGTAGGGGGTGTGAACACCAAGCGGCCCAGAGGAGACGCCCGGCACCACGGAGACAGGGGTGGACGACACCGAAGGTCCCGCGGCCGAGGCGGACAGGCCCCTCTTCTTCTTGATCTTCTTTTTCTTCTTAGGGACCGGTGCCTCCGCATCCTCTCCCTTGCGTCAGGACGGCTAGGCAGGGGTTGCACGCCGCTGTTCCTGACCCGCACGCCACGAATCGGCATCCGTCCTCCCACCACCTGAACATCCAGGGGCCGCGTGACGAGTTTTGATCTCATCAATGCCCATTGTTATGGACTTGGGTTTTGTAGAACATGGGGATGCTGGAGATCGCGAAACGGTTAGCAAACAAGCAACACGGGGACACAAGGTTTACCCAGGTTCAGGCCCCCGGAGGGAAAACCCTACTCCTGCTTGTCTGCTCTTGATTACGGCGGAACCGAAGGTTACAGGGGTGCGCAGATGCAATCTGGCGTGGAGGTGTGTATGCGAAAGTATGAGGAGGAGATCTAGGTCGTGCCCTCCTAGCCTTTATATAGACTCAGGCAGGTCCCGGGCATAGACCTAGTCGGTTACAGGTTCTAGGGTTTTACCCCTTTGAATTTCCTATCTACTCTAGTCTTGCTCTCCAAGGATCCGAAAGTGTCATGGGCCTTGGCCACCCGAAAATATTAATGGGCCGGCGTATAATTGCCGTGGGCCTTCCTTGGGTTGGATCAGGTATGCTGAGATCATGTACCCGTGGGGTATAACCATGTCAGTAGCCCCCGAGTGTTCAGTCGAATCGTAGATTCGGCTGAGGACTTTGCAATCTTTCGGGTGCAACTATGTATTTCAATAGTTCATGTGTAGGGATTGTGGATGCGTGTGCCTGACTCACCCGACGGATCAGGGTCAGTTAACTGTCTTAGGACGAAACAACATGATCTTCTTCAGGTTCGAGTCCCTCAAGTCGAACCCGGAACATATGCTGGCGTAATTCGACTCAGGCCGCGGAGGACTTACAGGAGTGGAATTCCAGTGAATTTAATTGATGTACCCAACGCGTCCGTCGGGATTTTTCATCGCACCTGTTAGCACGGGTTTTTACTAGAAGAGCCCAGTCGTGTGCGTTGCCAGGCCATCAGATGATATCTGTAGGTCTTATCTTTGTGTCGCAGACACAGCATCCGAATGTTTATCACCGCGGAGGTGTTTCGGGTGGTCAAGGAGAATGTTGCTCACTTAACGTTTAGTTGGGGCAGAGTTGCCGAAAAGTTTTTGCATGCTGATCCGAAGGATCGCGGTCGAAGAATTCATAGGATGCGCGACTAGCGCTCCCTATGGGAGTAGCCCCCGAGTGTCTGTTCGAGTCGTAGACTCGAGCGGAGACTTTAATTCAGACGTTGTTCAGTTGTAAGTCCGTAGGACACAAAAAATTTCGGATGATTAAATCCGTCCTTCCTATGGGAGTAGCTCCCGAGTCCGTAGTGGAGTCGTAGACTCGAAGGAGGACTCGAAGTAATAGTTCGCTTCTATTCATCTTTCGGGTGCGCGGGCAGCGCTTCTGATAGGAGTAGCCCCCGAGTAATTGGTCGAATCGTAGATTCGAGTGAGTACTCTTAGCTTTGAAGCCGAAGAAATTGTAGCTGTTGCTAGTGTAGCTTTTGATGACGTCAGTGCTGACGATCAATGACCTCAAGCGTCTACTGCGCCAGAGATGACTTGACTGGACGAACATGGGTCCCACTGTCTGACCTTGAATTGACCGGTCACGCGCGGCGTGGAGATAATTACGGCGTCGCCTCGATTTCCACGCGTAGTGGACGGCGTGTTAGCGATGGTTCGTTGTGATGCTGACACATGTATGGACAGATCCTGCCGTTGGCGTTAGGTCTTCTCGATGGACGGCTGTCGTGCATTGTCTTCATCTTTATAATCATTGGGGAAAACTTTAGTTTGTTTTCACCGCATCTATTCTTGCTTTCACTGCTTCTTTGTGTTCTGAGAGCTCTTGCTGCGCGCTGGAATATTCCTTCACATTTCCTTCTTCCATCATGCGCTCTCGCCGCCGGCGCCGCCGTACCGCGATGGGGAAGCCGAAGAAGTCATTGTCTGCGGTTGGTACCAGCACCGTTGGAGGGAAAAAAAGTGCCGCCGCTACCCGTGTCACCGACGGTGGCTGGAGGCGATCGGAGACGGGGAGAGTGATCTCCGCAAGCTTCACGAGCGGGGCCTGATCCCGCAGGATAGGGAGGCCGTTAAACTCCCAGGCAATGAGGTAATCTCCCGTCCCCCCGTTGGGTATCGGGTTATGTTCCTTGCCTTTGTCATTTGCGGATTTTCCTTCCCAGTCCACGACTTCCTTCGTGGAGTGCTTTTTTTGTACGGTGTCCAATTGCACCATATTTCCCCCAATTCTCTTCTTCACATTGCTTGTTTTATCACTTTCTGCAAGTGTTGGCTCGGTATTGAGCCGCACTTTGGCCTCTTCCAGAAACTTTATTCCGTGAAGAGACAATCCGGTTCGGATTGTGTTTATCCTATTGGAGGTTGCATCATCTCCCTCAAGCCCAATCTGCTTTTCTTTTCTTTTTCGATGTCCGAATCCGTCCAGTACTGGCGGAGGCGATGGTTTTATATCCGTGACTCCGTAGTACCTGGGCAAGATTTTGGTCTTGTTCCTTTCGACCCCTCACAAAATATTGAGCCAAAAAGGTCTTGGAAAAACAAGATCTTGGATGACGAGGTGGCGGAGAAAGAGGCTCTCTATCGTAGGGTGGAGGATCTCTAGTTGATTCCGGAGAAAGAAGTGAACGTTGTGGATATCATCCGCACTTTTCTCGAGCGTCGGGTGCAGCCACTCCAGGCTAGGGCGCACCTGATGTTCCTTTATGCTGGCCGGCGTGATTCGACGAGGGTTTAGGCTGAGAAATTCTCCCAGGGAGATCTCGACAGGACCCTTCGCTCGTTGCTGAAGTTCAAGGCTGGAGAGGATATCCCGGGGAAGTCGCTGACTCTTCCGTTTTCTTCTTCGCTTCCTATTCCACAGGTGTAGATCCGTGCGCGTAGCTCTATTTTTCAACTGCATTGTTTTGTGTTTGTTTGCTAACAAATTGTTCTTCTCCTGTGCAGAGCTTCAAAGTGCCGGGTATGTCGCCTCCATTACCCGAAGTATATCCGGATGCTCCGTATAATGATGTGGTGGATTCCATGTCCGAGCTGCCATCAGTGCGATCTCCGGCTGAAGATGCCAACGAGTCGAGCGAGGACCACACTCGAAAACGATCGCGGAGCTCCAGCGAGTCTTCGGATGCTTCGACTCCTCCGACTCCTAGGAACCCTTCGTGTCTTGAGAGTCATAGGGACGGGCATGGAGGCTCTTCCTCTCCTATTCCTGCTCTTCCCGTGCGGGCTGTAGCACCGCACCCGCCAGTGAAGCGGAAGAAGGAAGAAAAGAAGGAAGAGAAAAAGAAAGAGAAGAAAGAGGAGAAGAGGGTCCGAAGGACCACTCCTATATTCAAGATGAGCGAGCTGGACTCGTAAATTTCTTCTACACTTTGCTTTCTTTATTGTTTACTTTGTTCTTGTACTAATTTGTCTGTGTGCAGGCACTCGTCTAGCGTCTCCTCTAGCGATGGTGCTCGGGAGAGATGATGGGGGAGTCGAAAGTTGCGTCTCCTCCTCCCCAAACGGTGGCAACTACTGAGGGCGCTGCGTCGAACCCTCCTCCGCAGGATGTTCAGGTGGTTGCGCCTCAGAATTTTCCTGGCGGACCTTCGACGTCGCCATCGAATCATGTAAGTATTTCTGTCTGCTTCCACGGGGGGAGCCCCCGAGCATCTATAAAAGAGTTTTATTGTTTTGTTCTTCCTTCGAGTCTCGGGGGGAGTCCCCGAGCGTTTTTCGTGTGTGTTTTTCTTCTGTTCTTTTCTGTTGGGCGTAGTCCCCGAGTCCTTTTCCTGACTAGTAGGTCTTCTTCCTGCAGCCTTTTATGCAGGATGCCAAGGGACTGGTGTAGGAGCACCTGGTGCTGGAGGCCAGCCTCAGACATCTGCAAGGTATTGTTATGCCTTTGATGTTTGCTTCTTGTGTACTCGTGTCCTGCTGTCTGATGCTTGTATTTTCTGAATGCAGAGGAGCATAACGCCTCCCTTCGTGAGATTGATGCTCTCAAAAAGAGCCTCGGTCAAGCGGAGAAGAAGGCCGAGGTCGCCGTTGGTGCGAAGGAGCGCCTCGAGCTGGAGCTGGCTACTGTGGCCGAGGCTAAGGAGCGCCTGCAGCGGGAGGCCACGGACCGCGAGGAGCAGCTTCCCACTGCTACGACTGCGCGTGAAAGAGAGGTGGCTGGCAATCTCATGGCGGCTGCCAAGGCTGTTTCGGGTAAGTATCTTCACTTGCATCTTTTTTGGTTTTCTTTTATTTCTTCTTTGATGCTTTATTCATTCCTTCTCTTCTTTTTTTTTGTCTCAGATGCCGCGGGCATAGAGTTTGATCGCGGTGCTCTGGAGAACGTAAGTGCTCTAGATGATGCTACTGCAGCGGTCGAAGATCGTTGCAGCACCATCGTCAGCTCACTCGCCAGGGCCAAGGAGCTCCTTGGCCGCTTCTACAGGGAGCTTGTCCCCAAGGGCGCGGCCCTTGATGATGTTGATGCCCTGGCGGAGGCGCTGTCAGCCGAAGCGTCTGCGGCGTACAAGCGCAAGCAGAAGGGCATCGGCGCATCTGTCAGGCTGGCGATGGCTTTGGCGGCTGGAGCAGAGCTGGACCTTCCCCAGATCACCTCCCGGATGCCGACGACTGCGGATGGATCCGAGGTAGCCTTCGCTACCTATTTTACTCGCTATAAGCGATGTGGGCCAAAGCTGATTGATCTGCTGGCCGAGTATGCACTACGGCAACAGGGGAAGCCAAGGCGAGGCAATCCGGCTGCAAGGCTACTCAGGGTGCCGCATCTTAGGTGTTGTAGTTGTACGATACCTGTAGTTTGCTTTTGTTGTAATTATGTTGATGAACAAATCCTTGTGCCACGTAGTGGCCTATGCACTTAATGAATTTGTTGAGATGTGTTCTCCTCCGTCTGAGTGTTCATGTCTTTTGCCTTTCTGCTGCTCTAGGGTCCTTCGGGTGCTGATCCCGTTGACACCTGGCCTGCCGCGCGGCTGCGGCCATCCTTGGATGATTCGTCGCAGCTTGGTTTTCTTCGAGACCATGTTCGTAGTCTCGAGAAGGAGTTGCTGGGGGTGCGTGGCCATGCCGACATTTGGAAGTCCAAGGCGGACCGCGGTTCGGCCAGAGAGGAGTACTTGATGGTAGAATTGCTTCGACTGTCTGAGCAGCTTCAGTGTAAGTTTTTTCGAGCTGCTACTTATTTCTTCGGATGCGCCTGCTGGCTTTGCATCTTATTTTTGTGCGAGTATCGCAGGTGCTAACCTTGCTCCAAGGGAGGAGAAAGAGCGTGTTGCTGTTCGGGTCAATTGTTTGACTCAACAGTACATGGAAGCTGGCGGGTTCTTCTGGATGGATCGCGACCGTGCCATGGCTCTGGCAACGGTGCAGGATCGCGTTCACCAAGTGTCGCGGGTGCTTCGTCAAGTGCAGGATTCACTCTCGTCGGTTCTGCATGTGATGTTTCCCCTAGATGCTGTGCCAACAACCCTGTCCGGTCTTCTGTCTAGATTTCGGAGCGTGACTCGTGTCCAGGAATTGGTGAGGCAGCAGCTCGTCGCAGGGGTGAAGGCTGCGTTGTCCCTTGTTAGGCTGCATCGTCCTGATGTAGATCTGTCTGTTGTAGCGGCTGGGCCACCTCTTCGGCCGGATGGTGGCGAGTGGGATATGCATCCGCATTATGCGGCTGTAAGGCAGTATGCCGAATAGGTCGTAGATTTGTTTGAGCAGCGTTCTCAAGTTATTCTTCAGAATAGGTAGTACCTATAAAAGAGATAGATGTAAAATTTGTATATTTCGACTGGGAATGTTGTGCCCTTTGTTATAAAGGTTTGGTTGTTGTTTGAGCATGCAGTGCTTTGTTTGAGTACGTGTCCTTTTTGTTAGTCTGACATTGTCAGCTACTCAAGTGTACACGTGTTATCCTCAGTCGATGAAATCGTGAGATGGGGGAGCCCCCGAGTGCGTTGTAGCATGAAGTAAAGTTGCAAATAGCGAACGAAATTTTGGGGCGATACACTTAGCTTTATTTATATCGTAATGGAGGAAGTACATTGTTCGGCTGAGTAGCCTTGGCTGAAAAGCCTTATTGAAAGTAAAATGGGTAGGTAGCTAGGGGTAGAATCGTCGCAAGTGTACGATGTTCCATGGGTTAGAGTATGCGACTCTAGACTCCACGTGCTTGAGGCGATAGGCGCCACCTGGGATGACTTCGGTGATGATGTAGGGTCCTTCCCATGGTGACTCGAATTTCTTCGGTCTCTCTTGCTTGAGTCGCAAGACGAGGTCTCCTTCGAAGGACCTTGAATAGCGCTGTGGTAGTTGTGGAGACTCACTGGTACACCGATCGAGTCAGCTACGTCTCTTGCCTCGTCGAGTGTGTCGACGGCGTCTTCGAGTGCAGCCGTGGATTCGGCTTGCTGTAAGCGACGACCTGGGGGGCTTGGTGGCTTACTTCGGCTGGTAGCACGGCTTCGTCTCCATGCACCATGAAGAACGGCATGTAGCCGGTGGACCTGTTTGGCGTGGTGCGCAAACTCCATAGGACGGATGATAGATCTTCCGTCCAGGCTCTGGCCTTTCGTTCGAGTGGGCTCATGAGGCACTTCTTGATGCCAGCGCCGATTAGGCCGTTGGCCTTTTCGACCTGCCCATTCGTTTGCGGGTGAGCCACTGAGGCATATGTGATGTTGATCCCGAGGCCTTCGCAGAAGTCTTGGAATTCTTTGAAGATGAAGTTCGATCCATTGTCAGTGATGATGCGGTGCGGTATGCCGAACCTGTAGACAATGGATTCAAAGAACTTGATGGCGGTCTTGCCCTTTTGGTTGGTGACCGGCATGGCTTCGACCCACTTGGTGAATTTGTCGACTGCGACCAGAAGGTAGACGTGCCCCCCTTTCAAGGACTTTGGCAGTTTGCCAATCATGTCGAGTCCCCATTGAGCAAAGGGCCAGGCTATAGGTATGGCTCTGAGCTCTAACCCGGGTGCGTGTGGTTTGTCGGCGAACCTTTGGCGCCCGTTGCATCTTCGGACGATGTCCTTTGCATCGCTTATGGCCGTTGGCCAGTACAATCCGGGTGGCGACAAGGGAGCGGCTGCCTGTGTGATGGCCGCAGATGCCCTCGTGGATGTCGTGGAGGATGGTTTTCCCGTCACCGATGGTGACGCACCTTTGTAGTACACCCGTAATACTGCGCTTGTACAGCTCACCATTGATGATGGTGAAAGCTTTTGACCGACGAGATATGCGTCGGGCATCCGTCGGGCTGTCAGGCAGTTCTCCGTTTATCAAGAACTGGAGGTATGGTTGCGTCCAAGTTTCTTCGACTGCCATGACCTGCATCAGGTTGACCATAGCGACCTCTGTGTCCAGTTTCTCGGGTCCTTCATGTCGTTCGGGTAGCGTAGCCCCCGAGTGTTCTGCTTCTTCGGGTGATCCCTTGGGGAATTTCCGGTTGATGGATGGCACGCAGATCTATTCGAGGAACACACCCGGTGGCACCTTTGCGCAGGTGGAGCCGATGTTGGTGAGTCCGTCGGCTTCCTCGTTGCTTTCTCTTCCAACGTGCCGAAGCTCGCAGCCGTCGAATTCTCCTTCGAGTGCATTGTAGAGTGCGCGGTACGCGATCATGTTTTCAGCGTGTGCGTCGCACTCGTTCATCGTCTGCTGGACGACGAGGTTGGACTCACCGTAGATGACCAGGCGCGTTGCGCCGCAGATCTTTGCCATCCTCATGCCGTGGATGAGGGCTTCGTATTCGGCCTCGTTGTTGGAAGCTCGGAATTTCATCCGGATGACGTACTTCATATGGTCGCCCTGCGGGGAGGTCAGTATGACCCCGGCTCCTGCTCCAGCTTCACGCTTGGAGCCGTCGAAGTGCATCGTCCATGACTACGACATGTCTGGGGTGTCTGGCACCTGCAGCTCCATCCAGTGTACAAGGAAGTCCGGGAGGACTTGAGACTTGATTGCGAGTCACTTCTCGTAGACAATGTCTAGGGATGACAGCTCGATGCCCTATAGGGCCACGCGTCCTATGGCCTCTGGGTTATTCAGGATGCTGTTCAGGGGTGCCTCATTGACGACCATCACCTGGTTCTCCTGGAAGTAATGGCTCAGCCGTCGAGCCGTCATGAACACGCCGTAGGCGAGTTTCTGGTAGTGAGGGTACCTCTGCTTTGTTGGCGTCAGTACCTCGCTGAGGTAGTAGATTGGGCGTTGGACCCCATGGGTCTTGCCTTCTTCGGGTCGTTCGACCACTAGCACGGTGCTGACCACCTGGTGTGTGGCTGCTATGTAAAGCAGCAGAGCCTCACGCTCCTTGGCGTGACCAAAACGGGCGAGGTGGAGAGTAGTCGTTTGAGACTTTCAAACGCATCGTCGGCTTCGGGCGTCCACTCGAATTTATCTGCCTTGCGTAGCAGCTGGTAGAATGACAGGGCCTTCTCGCCCATGCGGCTGATGAATCTACTCAATGCCGCTATTCGTCCTGCGAGCTGCTGGACACCCTTGAGGTTTTTCGGCTTCTCCATCGCCATGATGGCCCGGATTTTCTTCGGGTTCGCCTTGATCCCTCGCTGGGAGATGAAGTAGCCAAGGAGTTGTCCTGATGGGACGCCGAAGGCGCACTTTTCGGGATTGAGCTTGATCCTGTAGCGGTCGAGGTTATCGAACGTCTCGCGGAGATCGTCGATAAGCGTTTTTGCCTCTGGTTTTGATGACTATGTCGTCAACATAGACTTGGATGTTGCGACCGATCTGGTCCTTGAGGCATGCCTGCATGCATCACTGGTACGTGGCACCTGCGTTCTTTAGCCCGAAGGGCATTGTGTTGTAGCAGAACACTCCGAACGGTGTAATAAACGCCGTTTTCTCTTGATCTTCGACCTTGAGTCGAATCTGGTTGTAGCCTGAGTAGGCGTCGAGGAAGGAGAGTTTCTCGCATCCTACAGTCGAATCAATGATCTGGTCGATCCGAGGAAGAGGGAAGTGGTCCTTTGGGCAGTGCTTGTTCAGCGACATGAAGTCCACGCACATCCGCAGGATATCCATGTCCTTCTTGGGAACCATCATTGTATTTGCAAGCCACTCACTTTCTTTGATCTCCCTAATGAAGTCTGCGCCGAGTAGCCTGTTTATTTCCTTCCCGATGGCTTCGGCCCATGGCTCGGACAGTCTCTGGATGGACTGCTTGATGGGCTTGGTGTCTGGAATGACGTTGAGTGCGTGCTCGGCGAATTCCCTGGGAACTCCTGGCATGTACGCAGGACACCAGGCAAAGATTTCCCAGCGCTCACGGAGGAATTCGACGAGCGCGCTTTCCTATGCGGGGCTGAGGTCGTTGGCGATCAGCACCGTCTTGGAGGCATCCGTCGGATGGACCTGCACCTTCTTTGTGTTGACGGTGGAGTCGAAGGACATGTCAGGTGCGTTTTGTCGCGGCGACCGGGTGCCCCATTGTCCGTCACCTCGCGAAGCCTTACGAGCTCCTCCTGCATGCCGAATGATTGGGAGATTCTGTTGAAATCCCTGTCGCATTGGTCCGATCGGGTGAAGCTCCCTTGGATTGTGATGACGCCCTTTGGTCCTGGCATCTTGAGTAGCAGTTATGTGTAGTGTGGGATAGCCAAGAACCTTGCGAATGCTACACGCCCGAGGATGGCGTGGTATTGTGATGGCCAGTCCACCACTTCGAATTCGAGCCGTTCGAGTCGAAAGTTGTCCGGCTTGCCGAAGATGACGTCGAGCCATATTTTTCCCAGGGGGAATATGCCCTTTCCTGGGACGATGCCATTGAACGTTGTGTCTGACTGTTCCAGGATGCACTGCGGGATCCGCATTGCTGCTAGAGTACTTGCGAACATCAGGTTGATGCCGCTGCCGCTGTCCATGAAGACGCGGCTCATCTCGAAACCTCCGATCTGCGCCTCCAGCACCAGGGCAGCATGACCTGGGTGAGGGATCTGGCAAGGGTGATCCGAACGACTGTTCGTGATGCATGAATCCGATCCGCTGAGGTAATCAAAGGATGGCGGGTGGAGTTGCCACGGCCAGGTTGATCTGACGGGTGATTTTCTTCTGCACCCTATTCGTGGGACGCCCCTTCTGGATCATCAGTGCTCCTTTCAGCAGGGGATACCCGTTCCCAGCATTGTTCTGTGCTGGTGCGGCTGGTTGGTTTGGGCCTCCTACAGGTGGCGGTGGAGGAGCTCCATGCGCTCTCTCACCTGGCGCGGGTGCGTTCCCGAATCTAGGAAGTGGAGCTTGCTGCCTCATCTGGACCATGCTTTCGCTGAGTTTCTGGAACTCGCGGCAGTCCTTGAGCATGTGGCTTGCCTTCTTCTTGCCATCCTGCTTGTCGATGTCGAAGTGGATGGTGCATGGACCCGAAAGTTTTTCGTATGTTGAGGGTCCGTTATCGCGGTCGCGGCGCTGCCACGACTGTGCTGGGCGTCCTCCATCGCGGAAGTTTCCTCCGCGGTATCCTCCGCTGTTGCGGTTGGCGTCGTTGCGGCGATTGGCGTAGCCGGCCGCGACCATGTCGGGTCCATCGCGATCGTCGTAGACGCGCGATCTTCTCTTGCTACGGCGCTCTCGTCGTCGGCCGTAGTCGTCCTCTTCTTCCGATTGTGCTCGGTGGATGGAATCTTCGCCGTCAGCCCACCTGTTGGCGATGTCCATGAGGTGTTCGAGTGTTTTGGGCTTGACGCGCCCGAGTTCCTCCTTGAAGTCTTGGCGCTTGACGCCGTCCCTGAAGGCGTCGATGGCTCTCTCTTCGGAGATGTGCGCTGCGGAGTTCTTGGTGTTGGACCAGCGTAGTATGTATGAGCGAATGGATTCGCCCGTTCGTTGAGTGCAGGCCCGCAACTCTTCGATTGAGGCGGGCCTCTTGCTGGTGCCCTGGAAGTTTCGGATGAAGCTGTAAGCTAGCTCCTCCCAGCTTCGGATAGACCCTGAAGATAGGCTGCTAAGCCAGATCCGGGTTGCGCCTGTCAGCTGCAGCTAAAGGCATTGCATGGCGGTCTCTTTGTTTTCACCGTGTAGTTTGACGGATGACAAGTGGTCGCTGAGCCATGCCTTTGGGTCTTGTGTGCCGTCGAACTTCGGAGTATCCGAAGGAAGTTTGAAATTTTGCGGCATCTTTGTTTGTCGAACAGATCTGCTGAAGCATCGGGCCCCGCAGAGTTCTCCTTCGTCTTCGTCCATCTCAGATTTAGACGAGCATGCGCGCTTGGCTCGCGCTTTGTCGATTTTGCGCCGCGTGAGCGCGTCTTTGGCGTCGTAGTCGCGGTTGTGATGGCGCGAACTCTTTTTCCTTCGAGGAAGGTCATGGTCCTCTTCTTCGGATGAAGGGGTGGGGCTACGGTCGAACCTGACCGGAGCTTTCTTCTTCGGCTCCATAGGAGCTTCCTGGTGGAGCGCGGCTCCGATGAGTCCGAGTCCGGTAAGTGCGGACTTGTGCATGGCTCTTTTCGGGTCCCCCTCCGGAGGTGGGTGGGCCGCGAGGTACGTAGTGGTTGCCATGATCGCAGCCTGCGGCGTTTTCGGGATGACATTGTCGTCGGCGTCCATCTCCATGAAGGATGTGTGGAGGGTTCGGGTCACCTCACGGCGCTCCTTGGGATCCATGTTCTCCATCCGAGAGTGGTTATTGTTGCCTTGGTTGCCGTTCGAGCTGGAGCAGATGCCCATGGAGGAGAGCGCGGCTCGTCGCGCGCTGGACTCTGAGGCTGCTTGCTTGCGTTTGTCAAGCACCTCCTGCATCTTGACCTGCTTCTTGTGCTCCTCGATCAGGAGCAGATGGTAGGCCATCAGCATATCCCGGGAGGAGTCTGCAGGCAGGACTATGTTGCCCGCCACGGCGTTGCGTGCCTGGGCCCATCCTTCTTTGCTAAGGCGGATGACATGGCTGTTGTGGTCCCCTTCGAGTGGGGGGACTGGCTTCTTCTGTTCCCGCCGTTTCGATCTGGCGGGTTAGGTGTTCGGTTGGGCGGCGGGTTGGGTGTTTGCTGATCCACGTCACCCTGGATGACTACGGCGCATTGGTAGAGCTCGTAGTTGGTCCGCTGCTACCACAGCTTTCAGATCCGGAACCATAGGTCCCTTCATCCGATGGCGGATCGCACAGATCGGAGTTGCAGCTGCTGCTGTCATAGGATTCATCTGTTGATGATGTTGTGCGTAGCACAGGGTGTGGGGTCCATGAAGCGGGCCTGATTGATGGTAGGGGCACCCGCTCAGGGAGGCGTAGGGTGCCAGTTTGCCCCACCTGGAAGCAGAAGCTCCCGAACAGGATCTCGAGTCCGTCGCCTACGGGCTCGAAGTCCTTCATGGTGGCCGGTGAGTGGGCGATGAAGTCGAAAGCGCCGAAGAGGAGGTGACTCTCCGTCACTGCAGAGTTGTAGATCGATCGGGTTGGAACCGTCACGATCGCACAATCAGCGTCCCCAGTTCCCACAGATGGCGCCAATTGACAAGGTTTGATCTCATCAATGCCCATTGTTATGGACTTGGGTTTTGAAGAAGATGGGGATGCTGGAGATCGTGGAACGGTTAGTAAACAAGCAACACGGAGACACAAGGTTTACCCAGGTTCAGGCCCCCGGAGGGAAAACCCTACTCCTGCTTGTCTGCTCTTGATTACGGCGGAATCGAAGGTTACAGGGGTGCGCAGATGCAATCTGGCGTGGAGGTGTCTATGTGAAAGTATGAGGAGGAGATCTAGGTCGTGCCCTCCTAGCCTTTATATAGACTCAGGCAGGTCCCGGGCATAGACCTAGTCGGTTACAGGTTCTAGGGTTTTACCCCTTTAAATTTCCTATCTACTCTAGTCTTGCTCTCCAAGGATCCGAAAGCGTCATGGGCCTTGGCCACCCGAAAATCTTCATTGGCCGATGTATAATTGTCGTGGGCCTTCCTTGGGCTGGACCGGGTATGCTGAGATCATGTACCCGTGGAGTATAACCATGTCACCGCGTCCTCCCTAGCCTACAGTGTCGTAGCCCGCGGGTGGGCTTCGCGATCCACATCAAGTGGTGGCAGAGGCGGCGACGCCCACCCACGTGGCTCCTCCAACCGGCGGCGGACTCTGGGAGGCGAGCGGGGGGCGGGTCTAGGGGGTTGATACCGCAATGGCGATGACGAGTGCCGCACAGGGAGGCGGTAGGAGCCGCGAGCAGAGGGACAACGGCGATCCGCATGGGCAGGGGCCCGAGGAGGCGAGCGGTCACGTTACGGGGAAGCATGGCGAGCAGGCGCTGGGGGACTGCGCGTCCGGGACGTCATCATGGCGGCCAAATACGACAGTGGCGGCACCGGACTCTGGGCTGCAGGAGGATAGGCGGCTGCAGGCGGTGGTTCGTCTATGAGGGAAGCGGCAGTGGGAGACGGGACTGTAGCGGACTGCAAGAGAGACAAGCACAATAGGGTTTCCTCTCCCGACCCCTACGGCTGGGCCCTGGGGGAAGCAATGGGCCTCTCAGAGGCCGACTTTGCCTCCCCATGCGGCCCATGGGTTGTAGGCATGGCAGGCCACTGGGGGGCCGGCCAGGCCAGGCTACCAGGAGGCCTATGCCCACGAGCAGCCCGGCTAGCCGCCCCTGCCGATATTAAATCATAAGAAGGAACACCACCGAAGTGGTTGAAGTTTACAGAACGACCACCTCAAGAAAATAAAGATTACAGAACAGATAACTAAAACCAAAACTGAAAAACAGGACCACGACCACAGCGCAAGGGTTTATCAGGTCCTGGCCAATGCCGACACGCACACGCCCAGCGATTACCCTGTACACCTCTCAATCATCGCCCACATATTTGCATATGCTTTGATTTGGTTGATAATTCTATTGACAGGCATGAATTTTTTGTCAAGAATCCTTCTTTTTCTCTCCCCAAAAATGGACCATATCAACTTAACAAGGTTTTTCTGAGAGGTTATACTCCTCCCATTAAGTTTATCACGACCTAAGCACCGCCAATGGTTGAGAGAGTGGGCTATTCTGTGACTGACCTGCTGCAATCCAGCCCAGCTAAGGATTGAATTCCAAATTATATTAACGACCGTGCATTTCATAGAACAACTGAATAGTATCTTCCTGAGCTGAATCACTGTAAATGTTAACCCATTTTTTATTGTGGGGGAGCTCCCACTTAGCCAACTTGTCAGCGGTCCAAACTCTAGGCAGAAGGTATAACCACATCACAAAATTGCACTCGAGAGAGGGTCAAGATTGCCAAGTAGACACGTCTGATTCTCTTCTCGAAGATCCTGAAAAATATGACATGTACACTGATCTGGATGAGAACTCACCTTTAAGTTCCCATTGCCACACACAAACGTCCTCAGTTTTTCCTTTTTTGAAAAGAGAATTATAACTCCGGCCTTTGCAACCCAAACGTCCTCTGTATCCATGTCGGGATGGATATCTATCTACTAATTTACAGAACGGTAGGTTAGTCCTGGAAGTTTTTGGTTCCGATTTTTCGCTGGACGTATTTGCCCCTGATGGTTCGGGCTATTTACATGTTTTGCCACCGCCAAGTGGTATTGTACGGTGAAAAGAAAAAAAATCTCCCAGGAACTCCACTCCCGATGGTCAACTTCTCCCCTTCCGGCCGTCCCCTCATCGCGGCCCCCGCTTCTCTCCTTTTCTCGCTCATCGTCGCCGTCCGCACCGCCCCTACTCCACCTCTACGACTAGAGAAGGTCGAGAACCGCCGGAAGCACCCACCCCTCTACGCACCGGATCCATCCTCGCACCCCTCCCCAATCCTACGACCCCAATCGAGGTGTCATGGTGGCCGACGCCGTCGTCGTTCGAGAGGGGCGGCGAGGAGGGGCTCGTTCGATAGGGGAGGCGAGCATCCTGGTCCACTTCCGCGCGCACCCCTCCCCAATCCTACGCCCCCAATCGAGGCGGGCGCCGCGGGAGCCCCTGGCGAGGTGTCATGGGGTCGCCGCCGCTGCTCGAGGGGCGGCGAGGAGGGGCTCGTTCGAGAGGGGCGGTGAGCATCCTGGTCCACTTCCGCGCGATAGAGGGCGGGCGGAGGCAGCACTGGATCCATCCTCGCACCCCTCCGAGACCATGGTCGGCGCTCGCAGTTGCGACCTCCACAGGATCTCCTCCCGAACCTCTCTGCCATGGCGGGATCTGCGAGCATGGCCGACGGCGCGAGCTCGGGTCACGTCCATGGCGGCCCAAACCCCACCCACCAAGAATTTCTGACGGAGGGGTACCAGGCCGACTCCATCCACCATGAATTCCTGTCGGAGGAAACGAGGTCCTGATCCTCCTCGGAAGGAACCGAGCCGGTGAGTGGCCGCACCTGCTGCCGGATCCTCCTTCATGGAACCGAGCTGGTGACAGACCGCACCTACCGTGCAACTACCCTTTGTTCCGACGTGTGCCGTCACGCCGCTGCTTCAGGCCGTCCCGAGCCAACCATCCACAGTACGCGACCAATCTCTGCATTTCAGAGCGGTGGCAGAGGTATGTGGACTCGATGGGAGGCTCCAGATTCCCAGCTCCAGACCCCTCCAAGAGAATGACCTGCAAGCTAGATGGAAATACCACTCGATTTGGTACCAATCTCGCCTCCAGGATCTTTAGTTAGTACAACCAAGTCGATTTTAGAAATAAGAAAGGGGATCCTATTTAGTGGCTGAGAAATTCTTATGAGCAAGGAGGTCCGGTCGATGGCAGCGATTTACTGAAAGCAGAATGTGAGGAGTGTTGGGGCTTCAGCATGGTGGGAAGATTAGTTCTTGGAAGTGCTGATTCCGCTTCTTATGGATGCTGATGCTTAAGACACATTGGATGTGGGGAGTGTTGGGGCTTCAGAGAACGCAAGAAGATCTTGAGAATGGCATGGTTGAATTTCTTTCACAGTTCTTCATTCACTAACGAATTGCTTAAGAGGTTGTTTCTTGAGACAATTGTGGCATGCCAACTGTCCGTATGAACTAATGCATTTTTTATGTAGTTTGTCTTACTACTACATTTCTAAGATGTTATCAATATGCTATATATCTCGTGATGCATGCGTGCTTGGAATGGTCTGGGTAACTTGATGTATGTATTTGGTTGTGTGGAAAGAAATGAACTGAACCTGACATTAGAAATGATGTTGGTTAGACAGGCGGGGAGGAAGTCAGAGACAAAAGAAACGGCTAGGCCTCATAGGCTTCATGGCAAAAGGCAGGCCGGAGGAAACTTGTCAGCGATACTCGCATGTCGACAGGGCCTACAGACATAGACTCAACTGGCATCACTCGCATCCCAAGAATGGCTCCGCTCACTCCGAAAAATGACGCCTCCAAGGAGGTAAAGACGTCCATGACAATGCCCACAAGAGGGAGAACGACGCCCTCAAGCGCCGCCGTTGTCGGCACCGACCAAGTTAGGCTGGACTTTCGGTCGGAGAACTCGACCACCACCTCCAATGGACCATCACCAAGACGGTCCATTGCCGCCCGGCGAGCAAGATCACCAGAGAAATAGACGACACCCATGCCCACGGAGCCATGCCCCGCCGCTGCCAAAGGCGAAGCATCACCACCATCTTGATCGGAGCCGCCGTTGCCTTCGCCAGCAGCAGCGACACCACATGCCGAATCACACCGACCAAGAGACGCCGGTCCAACGCCTCACCCACCCAAAGTGATGTCGCCGCCCGCCGTCCTATCTCTATGGCACACCTCTACCACAGAGTTGCAGGTTACGGCTAGTGCCACGCCCACCTAGACTGCCACCCACGGTGGCCGCTGCTTCCACAGCATGCAGCCCCACTGGGCCCACCACACAACATGAGCGAAGCGCGTCCACCACGGGATCCCCCAGCCACCTTTGATGATGGCTGCCGCCGTTGGCCTGGGGAGAGGGCAGTGAGGTGGGGGCCGGCGGCGGATGATAGGAAAGCTCCCCCGAGCCACCCGAGTGGGAAGACACGAGGAACGGGACCTTGAACTTTTCTTTTGCTTTTTCTTACTTGTTAGCACGAGGAAGTTTGATACTAGAAAAAAGAGGACACCGACAGTAGCGGGCCGTAGCAACGCACGGGCATTCAACTAGTTTCTAATAGCATCCACGACATCTAGGATTTGCAAAAATAGATTGAATGTTCTTTTTTAGAAAGAGCATATATTAATATCATGAAGATATTAATTAATCTAGCCTCTGTAACAATATATTGTTCTAGCGGCTTTACAAATGCACACAGCCTCAAATATTATAAAAAGGAAAAAGTCCCGCTACAACGATCAATTCCTTGTAGCGGACACACTAACACCACCAAAATAATACTAGAAGTCCAGTATCTCTAATAGAGACACCTTCAAGATAAAATAGTGCATAAGCGCCGTCGTTGTCCGATCAAGGTTCACAGGTTTTTAGCCTGGAGAAAGTCCTCGCTCACAAAACAATTCCTTAAAAAAACATTGTCAGGCACAACTTATTAAGATCAGACCTTGAATTTTCATCCTGCAAGGTAAGACTGTGAACTTCTCATGTGTTGTCGCCTCCACTAATATCCGCTGCTATGAGTCACATATCACCAATCCAGTTCCTAATCGCCACAAAGACTCAAACCTCATCACTAGCCATCACGTCTCTTCTTTCATAATATTCTCCGCATCTGACTTCATCATAGACTGAAAGACATGTATCATGATGGTAACATGCAGAAAAGCTATGCAACGCTTCTTGTAAAATCAAATGGTTAGAAAAACCGGATGCATATGACCGAATCTCGTCCGATCCAGGAATCTCCAGGCATAAGACGCCCATGGGAGTTTGTCGATGGAGCCTTCCGGAACTCGATACTCCGGCCTCATCACCGAGGACAAGCATCAAACAGATCATCACCTTAGTGTGAGAGGAAACCAAAGACCATCTCCATTATTCTAGCCGATCCAATAGCCTCGACGCCACCTGGTGGCCACAAAGAAGAAGATGAACCGGACCTCCGCCGACCTTGTTGGATCCGGCATCAGATCCCAAGGATCCACCATGCCTCCTCCGCGGAAAGCACACCGTCTGATCATGCACGAAGTTGCTGCCGCGACCCTCCAGCCCAGAATGGATCTAAGATAGGCCACCTGCCACCGCCACCTGCCATGGCTGCAATGCCTCAGATGGCTCCAACGAGGAAAGGCCTCGCTGATGTGCCTTACCCAAGCGCCGCCACCACTGTGCCTCCACCTCCACACTCCTCCAACCACACGCAGCCACCTCCATGAGTCTTCGCATGACGCATCACCGCTACAGGACGCGCGCGATACGCCACGGCTAAAAAGCCGTCGGCGTAGGGCAAAAAATCCTCAGCGTATGCTACACCGACGGCTGCCCTCGGTGTAGCCTCCTCGGCAAAGGTCTCCCTCGATGGAGCACATGGAGGTCATCGGCGTATCAAAATATCGTCGGCGTATGCTACGCCGACGGCTGTCCTCGGCGTAGCGGCCGTCGGCATAGCCTGCGACCGGCTGCAAAAATATTCTTTTTTAATATATATATATATTCAATTTTTAAATCTTTAATAAATTATTTAACTCGTTAATCTCTCACTTTGAACATTTTTTAACACTAATTACACTTAATCTTTGATCAAATTATAGTCTTGGTCAAACTTTCCGGTCAATCACCCATCCTCACTACTCCAGCTCCAGCACGCTTAACTTCCTCGTTCCTTCAGAATATGTTTCCGCAAAGCAACTCATACATTTTTGTCAATACTATGGGGAACTTCAATATCCACGGGCTTGCTAGCTAAATGGCAATGATATCAATCCTATTAACTCTTATATTATCATGTTACATTTTTGTATTTTTTTAAATTATAAACAATTATTTAAGTAAATAATAATGAATAAGTAAAAATATTATTGAATAAAAATAAAAATATAATGATTTTATTTTTTGTATTTTTTATTTAATATGGAATAATTAATATCTTTAAATACGTAAATCGAATTTCGACAAATAATATGTCTAAATTGACCAAAAAATGAGAGAAATCCAAATATGATATCAATATCAACTTATCACAAAGTATGTAGTGATTCTAGCCATACTTTTATTTGCCCGTTAAAAATGGAAAATGGCTTTTTGACAACCTCGAATGAGATGTCATTTTGTGAAGGTTTTCTTGAGATATAATCAATATATCAAGTTTTATATTTTTATTTGTAACTATGTCACATAATATGACACCATGCAAAGTTTTGAATTGTTTGAATCGTTTTGAATTTCTTATGCCCGTTTTAAACTATCGTCAAACTTTGTCGAACGGCGGACATGAAGATTCTTAGCTCGGGGCAGAGTCATGATAAACTTGAAGTGGATCTCTGATGAAATAGCATATTGTGAATCTAAAAATGATTTTATTAAAAAATCATGAGCATCAGATCATGTACCTATAGTTCATATCTGACCCACTTCCTATCGATTCGGCAGGAATTTGTCTTTTTCACCAGTGATAGATAAAAAGATTTGAGATCTCATGCTAGGACATTGTCCATGTAAGGTGGTATAGTATTTTGAAAAAATAGGGTGGTAGCATTTTGAATTAGCCATTTGGTGGCTGCTTCAAAAAACCGCCCTTTTTTTGCAATCGAAAAATGAAAAATAGCTTTTTCGTGCGATGAAATGAAAAACTTTCTCCTGCAACATTGTTCAAAATCCCATGATGCAAATGTATGCATAATATGGACACATTATAACAATTTATGCCTTGATTCTAGCCATAATATTGGTCATTTGACCCGAAAGCCAGAAAACCTCGAATGAGATAGGTCATTTTGTGAAGGTTTTTTTAAACATAATAAATATACCAAGTTTGATATTTTTCCTTCTAACTATGTCACATAATATGATACCACACAAAGGATTCGCATTGTTTGGATCGTTTTTTAATTTCTTATGCCTGTTTTAAACTATCGTCGAACTTTGCCGAACGGCGGGCATGAAGATTCTTAGCTCGGGGATGAGCCTCAATAAACTTGAAGTGGATCTCTGATGAAATAGCATATTATGAAATTATAAAAAAAATCTAAACAGTCGTGAGCATCATATCATGTACCTATAGTTCATATCTGACCCACTTCCTATCGATTCGGCATGAATTTGTCTTTTTCACCAGGGATAGACAGAAAGGTTTGAGATCCCCGTGTTAGTACATTGTCCATGTAAGGTAGTATAGTATTTTGTAAAAATTTGTTGGTAGCATTTTGAATTAGCCATTTGGTGGTTGCTTCACAAAACCACCCCTTTTTTGCACTCGGAAAATAGAAAATGCCTTTTTGGTGCGACGAAAAGGAAAACTACCTCCTACAACATTGTTCGCCATCCTATGATGCACATATATGCACAATATGGACACATTATCACAATCTATGCCTTGACTAGTTGAATGCCCGTGCGTTGCTACGGCCCGCTACTGTCGGTGTCCTCTTTTTTCTAGTATCAAACTTCCTCGTGCTAACAAGTAAGAAAAAGCAAAAGAAAAGTTCAAGGTCCCGTTCCTCGTGTCTTCCCACTCGGGTGGCTCGGGGGAGCTTTCCTATCATCCGCCGTCGGCCCCCACCTCACTGCCCTCTCCCCAGGCGGCAGCGGCCATCATCAAAGGTGGGGGGATCCCGTGGACGCGCCACGACTCTTCGCTCGGCTTCGGCTTGGGTGGGTAGCGGTGGCCTCGGTGTTGTGTGTAGCGGTGACGGGCGAGGGCCCAATTGGGGCTAGATGGGCTCAACAGGCCATGGCTTGGCGGGGCTTCCCGATGCAACACCGTGGGTGGCGCTCAGGCGTGGCACCTAGCCGTAACTCTGTGGTAGAGGTGTGCCATAGAGATAGGACGGCGGCGACATCACTTTGGGTGGGTGAGGCGTTGGACCCGGCGTCTCTTGGTCGGTGGCAGTTCGGCATGTGGTGTCGCTACGCTGCGTGAAGGCCGTAACGGGCTCCGATCAAGATGGTGGTGATGCTCTCGCTTTGGGCACGGCGGGCATGGCTCCGTGGGCATGGGTGTCGTCTATTTCTCTGGTGATCTTGCTCGCCGCGGCATGGACCGTCTTGGTGATGGTCCATTGAGGTGGTGGTCGAAGTTCTCCACCGAAAGTCCAGCCTAACTTGGTCGGTGCCGACAACGGCGGCGCTTGAGGGCGTCGTTCTCCCTCTTGTGGGCATTGTCATGGACGTCTTTACCTCCTTGGAGGCGTCATTTTTCGGAGTGAGCGGAGCCATTCTTGGGATGCGAGTGATGCCGGTTGAGTCTATGTCTGTAGGCCCTGTCGACATGCGAGTATCGCTGACAAGTTTCCTCCGGCCTGCCTTTTGCCATGAAGCCTATGAGGCCTAGCCGTTTCTTTTGTCTCTGACTTCCTCCCCGCCTGTCTAACCAACATCATTTCTAATGTCAGGTTCAGTTCATTTCTTTCCACACAACCAAATACATACATCAAGTTACCTGCACCATTCCAAGCACGCATGCATCACGAGATATATAGCATATTGATAACATCTTAGAAATGTAGTAGTAAGACAAACTACATAAAAATGCATTAGTTCATACGGACACAGTATGCCACAATTGTCTCAAGAAACAACCTCTTAAGCAATTCGTTAGTGAATGAAGAACTGTGAAAGAAATTCAACCATGCCATTCTCAAGATCTTCTTGCGTTCTCTGAAGCCCCAACACTCCCCACATCCAATGTGTCTTAAGCATCAGCATCCATAAGAAGCGGAATCAGCACTTCCAAGAACTAATCTTCCCACCATGCTGAAGCCCCAACACTCCTCACATTCTGCTTTCAGTAAATCGCTGCCATCGACCGGACCTCCTTGCTCATAAGAATTTCTCAGCCACTAAATAGGATCCCCTTTCTTATTTCTAAAATCGACTTGGTTGTACTAACTAAAGATCCTGGAGGCGAGATTGGTACCAAATCGAGTGGTATTTCCATCTAGCTTGCAGGTCATTCTCTTGGAGGGGTCTGGAGCTGGGAATCTGGAGCCTCCCATCGAGTCCACATACCTCTGCCACCGCTCTGGAAATGCAGAGATTGGTCGCCGGTACCTGTGGATGGTTGGCTCGGGGGACGGCTGGAAGCAGCGGCAGACGGCGACGGCACACGTCGGAACAAAGGGTAGTTGCACGGTAGGTGCGGTCTGTCACCAGCTCGGTTCCATGAAGGAGGATCCGGCAGCAGGTGCGGCCACTCACCGGCTCGGTTCCTTCCGAGGAGGATCAGGACCTCGTTTCCTCCGACAGGAATTCATGGTGGATGGAGTCGGCCTGGTACCCCTCCGTCAGAAATTCTTGGTGGGTGGGGTTTGGGCCGCCATGGACGTGACCCGAGCTCGCGCCGTCGGCCATGCTCGCAGATCCCGCCATGGCAGAGAGGTTCGGGAGGAGATCCTGTGGAGGTCGCAACTGCGAGCGCCGACCATGGTCTCGGAGGGGTGCGAGGATGGATCCAGTGCTGCCTCCGCCCGCCCTCTATCGCGCGGAAGTGGACCAGGATGCTCACCGCCCCTCTCGAACGAGCCCCTCCTCGCCGCCCCTCTCGAACGGCGACGACGTCGACCCCCATGACACCTCGCCAGGGGCTCCCGCGGCGCCCGCCTCGATTGGGGGCGTAGGATTGGGGAGGGGTGCGCGCGGAAGTGGACCAGGATGCTCGCCTCCCCTATCGAACGAGCCCCTCCTCGCCGCCCCTCTCGAACGACGACGGCGTCGGCCACCATGACACCTCGATTGGGGTCGTAGGATTGGGGAGGGGTGCGAGGATGGATCCGGTGCGTAGAGGGGTGGGTGCTTCCGGCGGTTCTCGACCTTCTCTAGTCGTAGAGGTGGAGTAGGGGCGGTGCGGACGGCGACGATGAGCGAGAAAAGGAGAGAAGCGGGGGCCGCGATGAGGGGACGGCCGGAAGGGGAGAAGTTGACCATCGGGAGTGGAGTTCCTGGGAGATTTTTTTTCTTTTCACCGTACAATACCACTTGGCGGTGGCAAAACATGTAAATAGCCCGAACCATCAGGGGCAAATACGTCCAGCGAAAAATCGGAACCAAAAACTTCCAGGACTAACCTACCGTTCTGTAAATTAGTAGATAGATTCTAGCCATAATATTGGTTATTTGACCCGAAAGCCAGGAAACCTGGAATGAGATAGGTCATTTTGTGAAGATTTTTTAGACATAATAAATATACCAAGTTTGATATTTTTCCTTCTAACTATGTCATATAATATGACACCACGCGAAGGTTTCGCATTGTTTGGATCGTTTTTGAATTTCTTATGCTCATTTTAAACTATCCTCAAACTTTGCCGAACGGCATGCATGAAGATTCTTAGCTCGAGGATGAGCCTCGATAAACTTGAAGTGGATATCTGATGAAATAGCATATTGTGAACCTAAAAATAATTTTTCTAAACAATCATGAGCATCAGATCATGTACCTATAGTTCATATCTGACCCACTTCCTACTGATTCGGTATGAATCTGTCTTTTTCACCAGGGATAGACGGAAAGGTTTGAGATCCCTGTATTAGGACATTTTCCATGTAAGGTAGTATAGTATTTTGTAAAAATATGGTGGTAGCATTTTGAATTAGCCATTTGGTGGTTGCTTCACAAAACCACCCCTTTTTTGCACTCGCAAAATGGAAAATGCCTTTTTGATACGACGAAAAGGAAAACTTTCTCCTATAACATTGTTCGCCATCCCATGATGCACATGTATGCACAATATGGACACATTATCACAAACTATGTCTTAATTCTAGCCATAACATTGGTCATTTGACCCGAAAGCTAGGAAACCTCGAATGAGATAGGACATTTTGTGAAGATTTTTTTAGACATAATCAATATACCAAATTTGATATTTTTCCTTCTAACTATGTCACATAATATGACACCACTCGCATTGTTTGGATCGGTTTTGAATTTCTTATGCCTGTTTTAAACTATTGTCAAACTTTGTCGAACGACGGGCATAAAGATTCTTAGCTCGAGGCTGAGCCTCGGTAAACTTGAAGTGGATCTTTGATGAAATAGCATGTTGTGAACCTAAAAATGATTTTTGTACCTATAGTTCATATCTGACCCACTTCCTACAAATTCGGCAGGAATTTGTCTTTTTCACCGGAAATAGACGGAAAGGTTTAAGATCCCCCTGTTAGGACATTGTCCATGTAAGGTGGTATAGTATTTTGTAAAAATGTGGTGATAGCATTCTAAATTAGCCATTTGGTGGTTGCTTCACAAAACCGCCCTTTTTTGCACTCAGAAAATGGAAAATGTATTTTTGGTGCGACGAAAAGGAAAACTTCCTTCTGCACCATTGTTCGTCATCCCATGATGCACATATATGCACAATATGGACACATTATCACAAACTATACCTTGATTCTAGCCATAATATTGGTCATTTGACTCGAAAGCCAGGAAACCTCGAATGAGATAGGTCATTTTGTGGAAAAAAATTGAGACATAATCAATATACCAAGTTTGATAATTTTTCTTCTACTATGTCACATAATGTAACACCGCGTGTAGGTTTCACATTGTTTAGATCGTTTTTTAATTTCTTATGCCCGTTTTAAACTATATATAATGTTTTATGTTTCACTTGATTTCTATTTACAAATGTGTAATATTCGAGTGTAGATAGATAGATCTTATTTTTCTGCAAATTTTGATATATTATTTATATTTTTCCTAATTAGAATGATTTAGTTATAATTTTTCAAAGTTTAATAAGGTAAAAGAAAAAATAGCTACGCCGAGGGCAGCCGTCAGCATAGCGAAGGCTACGCCGACGACTACTTGAGGAGGAGGCTGGCCTGGTCACGGTCTACGTCGACGGGCCCGATGTTTTGCCGTCGGGGTAGCGCCCGACCGTCAGTGTATCCATCCATTCATGTAGTGCACATTTGCGTGCCTCCTTGGCCCTCTAACCTTCGGCGAAATGGGCGCCACCACAGCCACCGGCGCCGGTGGCTGCAGCATCCACGGAAGACACAAGGGGAGAAAGGTGGCTAGGGTTACGGGAGCCTCCGTAGTCGCCCTAGGTGGAGGCCACCAGGAGTTTTTTTCAAGAATTTCTTTATGCCTTTTAACCATTTTCCAATATGCAAGGCTTCAGCAACCATACTTTAACTTTCATGGCTGGCTGTACAATCTCTTAAATAGTTTTCGCATCAAGCCATTTATCAGTCCACATAACACCTTTTTCCATTGACTGCTATCACTATAGTTGCTGCCTTCAAAATGCTTCTGTCTTTTTCGTTCCAGGTAGTAGCCAGAAAAATGAACCGTTGTGCTTGTAGTACCGTCTCATGCAAGGGTATTAATTCTATAGAATTTCTACTGTGTGGATTGAAACAAAAATACAATCAGGAACAAGAACAAAAATACAATGTACTTTGAATTTCAGTTTCTTTACAAATGAAGGATCAGAACCCCGAGCTGGTAGCAGATATCTTTGTGTATTTTTATTCTAACTGATGTATTTGGGGGTAAAATTTACCATCATACTTTCAGCTTATACAAAAATACGGTGCTCACAAGGCACTTATCCTGTTCCTAATCAACAAGAACATGTGTTTGTTTCGTCTATAAACCTTTTGAGTAAACCTGTGAAGTGTCAAAAACATCCGACCAGGCAGGCAAACTTTTTAAGTATTATGACGGCATTATACTATAAATTAAGCTTGATGGCATGCATGAGCAATGAAGGCACTTGCATATCTTGTGTCTATAGAGTGTGGGCCCGGCACGCTACATGGAAGAGTTTTTTTTTTGAAAAATTATATTATACTATAAATTAACCTTGGTGGCATGCATGAGCAATGAAGTCACTTGCACATCTTGTTTCTATAGAGTGTGGGCCCGGCATGCTATATGGAAGAGTTCTTTTTTGAAAAATTCAAATTTAAAGATTTAAAAAGTTTCAATAAAAATATCAAGATACATATAATAATTTATAATACATGCCTACAAAACCTTATGTAAAATATTTTGTATTTTGGTCTCCTAAAGAAGAAGAAAAATTCAGATCTCGATATAAACGGTGTAATTTTGGATGGGCTCCTTTTCCCCAAAATTTATCATATTTTTATCTTTTGTCGCCCTTGAAGTATAAAGTATTTTCCATTAAATTTTTACATACGTCATTTCATACTATTGGCTACACGTAGGTATTTTTCCTAAAATATTTGAGGAATTTAATTTTTTTCACAAGGCCTCCATGGAACCGTGCTCTAAAGCAATTTTTCGTGGACTTTAACCTCTCTATTCGTCTTTCTTGAGAACTCCAGGCTAGGGTTTCTAGCTGCCGCCTACAATTCTTTTACTGCTACCACACTAAGCCCGCTCAGCTGGAACTCCTTTAGACTGCCTCCCTGGACTCATGTCGACCACCGTGCGGCAAGGCATAAGGAGGGGTGCACAAAATCGTTACTCCAGGTGGAGATGACGCACAGAAGGACGAGCCGACGGTGATAAGGCGCTGCAGGAGGCACTGGTCAGGCAAAGGTCTTGGAGATGCATCTCAAGGCAGGGTCTTTAGCGTGGAGTTGACCCTGCAGAGGAGGCATGGGGACGTCGACTCTGAGACAGCACTGTGTCGGAGAGGGAGGCGCTTGGGCGGGTCACTTCGCCTAAACCTTCTGGTACGTCTTTGCCTAGAGACGAGGAAATGCGCTTCCTCCTCAGGACGTCCATCTCCCTCATCTGCTCCTCTCCTCCACTCTTAGCTCTCTCTTCTCCTTTAACTTGTGAGCAATAAGCAGACATCCGGAATAAGCGTTGTTATGAATATGATGAGTGCAGAATTCATCCCAAGTTGAGCTGTCATTTCCTTCTCCCCAACTCTTTTTTCTTCTTCTTCTTCTTCTTCTTCTTCTTCTTCTTCTTCTTCTTAATTTATAAAATTTATTACAGATGGGCATAATTGTTTTTAAATTTTGTATCATCGATCCTTCATGTGTTAATTTATTGGTTAGAGAAATCATGTTCTTAGAGAAAGGAAATTAACATTTATTTATTTTTAACCTGAAAATATCCATTTATATTCTAATAATAAGATTGGGCCCAAGTGATGACAACAATCCACCAATTAACCATGTACGCATTCTTAGTGTATTAAAAGAACTAGACATAAAAGAGAAATAAGGGTGTGACCAATAACTCGCGTGCTCGCGCGCGATATCTAACGTAATATAGACGGCAAGGCGAAGCTCGCACAACCACCTAGTGCTAATAAACAGCCCACATCAATCATACCTTCGGAGCATGGCTACAATGTGTAACATCCCAAAAATACTAAACTTGGATCATCAAACTCTAATCCTCAAAATTAGGGTTAACAAAAACTTTTCTAATTAAAATTATGAATGCATGCATATGTATATGCATTGATTTTGAAATTCTTTTAAACCACCTTGTTTGATTGTTTCATTGCTTGTAAAATGTTTCTTAGGTGAAATAAACAGCATCTAAAACATTTCCCACACTTTTCCTAAAGACAAGTAAATCAAAACAAATATATAAAAGGAATGGTCATTTTGACCAATTTAACTCACATGCCTACTTTGGCTATCTCAAACTTTCAAAACCTAACAGAAACTTTTCTGGATCTTTGCACCCCTTAAATGTACTCCTAACAAAGTATCAAGGCCCACTTTGTGATCATCCAGAAACTTTCAAATGTATAGTTTAAATGACAATTCAAAATTGATTTTTTATCATATGGGAAGTTCCCACTTTTTCAAAAACCACTCAAACAAGCTCAACTTTCAAAATCCAAGCATCTGCAGACTCAGCAGCACCAATCTAGCAAACCCACCAAAAATCATTTCAAAATTCAAAACTTGATTTCATGCTGCCATTTCATCAAACAGGTTGCAGACACAAATCAAACAAACATCAAACACTATTGTGAGCAGTGATTCTTGCCTAACTGGTTCCCCATTTAGCTCACAACCAGCTCAGTAGATCATCTAGCAAGATTAACCAAGCACTAGCACCACTGTGAGCTTGCCATTGCCATCAATGTTGAACAGCCGAGCACACCCTTGCCACCCTATAGTCGACAGCAAGCTAGGAGCAGCAGCAAGCCTAGCCAGCATGTCTGGGAGGCAGCCCACCATCCACCGTCACTCACTGTCCCAGCCGCGAGCCTTGCCAAGCCCTGGACCACGCGCACGAACCGCGCCCAGACCGCCAGAGACCATGCCGAGCGTGCGCCAGAGCGCCACCCTCGACCGAAGCCCACAGACCGCGCGCCGCCCTTGCCGCGTGCATACACAATCCCCACCGACCCAGGAGACCGCCAGACATGCCCATTTCACCGCCCGTGCCGCACAGCCACCACTCGCCGTCGAAGACGCCGCCTCTGCCGCGCAGAGCATCGCCCGTTCCAGACCAAGCCGCACCGCCCCACGCCTCAAAACCATGTCGTTGAACATCGCCAGGAGACACCGCACCGTCCCCTACCTTCGCCCATGCCAATATCCGCCTGTACCATCGCCCCCGACGAGCTCACCGTGCGCCCCGACGGTCCCCTCGCTCGACTATAAATAGAGGCCACCCCGCTCGATTTCTTCACACCATCTCACTCCCCTCTCCTCACTGATCGTGCCACACCGTTCTCAGAGCAAGGCGAGCACCACCTTGCCGTAATTTCACCGGAGCCCGCCGCCTCTAGAGAAGAAGGGAGCCAGCGATTGGAGCCGCCCCTGGAGAAGCCACCGGTACCAGGAGATTCGGCGTCGTCGACTTCATCGTTCGCCCGCCTCGCCGACCCTCGCCAGCACCCCGGTGATCCCCCACCACCCCTCACTGGCCGTGCTAGGTTTCTTTCTCGCCGGCGTTGTCTCTCGTTGACAATGACTCCCAGCCGTTGGATTAGAATCAGATCAAACGACCCACGTTGCCCCATACCGCTTCGCCAAACCCCGTGTCACTCACGAGTGGGGACACCAACTTAAGCAGCCCGCGGGAGCACTGCGCTTAGCAGGCCGGCCCGTTAACTTTTCCCGTGCAGCCCAGTGATTTGAATTAGATCTTTTTCTTTTTAATTCAAACACACTTCTGTACCCATTTTCAAAAATCAATCCAGATCGATTCAGTGCACCATTTTGAATGAAACCAATTTTGTTGGAAAGGTCTGTGAATGCTGAATCCAAGCCCGTTGGATTCAAGTAATTTGGATTTGTAGATCATCCTTAGTAAAAATAACAAGGCGGAAGCTTTTCTGCATTCAAACATTTTTCAAATTTAAACCATAATAGCTTTTGAGTTGATTCCAACTCTCAAAAATCATTTAACCATACCTTTCAGAATATATAAAAATATATAGGTTTACTTGCAGAAATAATGTTCAAGTAATAAAAGAATGCTACATAGGCATTTCTAGCCACTTTAATTAATTAGAATAAAAGGGTAAAACCTTATTAAATTGTGACACCACTTTAAATCACATTCCCATGAACTACAATATGTGGTGATGACATGTGTCAACATGATCCCATGTTTGGTTTGGAGAATATTAAATCTTAAGTAGTTTTTCAATGAGTAGAAATTACTTTTCTAAAAATAAAAGGAATTAAACCAAGCCTTAACCTTGTAATGTTAGAGATGATGCTAGATCATCTATAGGACCCTTGTGTGTGATGATTGCAAGTAGTTAAGTATTGTTTGGTGATTGTGTACCTCGTATTTATTCATAGACGCTAGTACCGACAAAGGATACGAGGAGGAAGGAGGATACTACGAAGAAGAAGCCGAGGAGAACTTCAACCAGTGCTCTGCACAAGGCAAGCTAGTAACCTTGCAAGCTAACACGTTCAATTTAGCAAGCTTATATTGACACTGATGCAAGCCAATACTTTCTACTATGCCTACTATATGCCTTAAGCATATGTGATCATACCCACTTGATAATCCAATCCTAGTTTTACTTGCAAGCTTCTTACTTTATTTCTTTATCAAAGCTTACTTAGAGTTTACTTAAGAGTTTGGTAGATACTAGAAAGTTATCTAAAGGTTGCTTAACGAGCATAAAATTTGGCCTAAGTTAGAAACCTTGATATCATCCTAAGATATAAGGTTGCACTTAGTTGAAACTCCACTAGTTTACCACCCCTCATTAGTACTACCCCCACTAGTAGATGCTAGTGCTAAGCATAAAACTTGATCAACTTTAGATGGGAATACTTGGTGGAAAAATGGTTATGAAAACCTTGAAATGATGGATCATTCTATTGAAATGTTTTGGATATGTGTTTCCAAACACCTGATGATTTTGGTAATGAAAATGTTGAGGCATGAGCCTTAGCCCTTTATAAAACTGATGGTTGTCTGGATGCGATACCATTCCAATTTTATCGTACAACCACAATACCCGAAGATTGGGTAGGGCTTGACTGGAAACTTATATACCTTAGTATTAGTTCCCTCACGGCCAAGGTCTGAGCTGAGGCTACCTTGTGAATATTGTCCACCTGTGCAGTACCCAAGATGACAGCTGGTCATGGTTGGGAGGCCAAACTCACAGGAGAGGTGCTTATACTAGGGCGTGTAATTGAAAGGTTAGGATTGATTATCCGCATACTGAGTATGGTGAATTCAGGATTTGTTCCTGACGGATGTATCGAATGTTGTGGTGAAAGTGTACAATCTCTGCAGAGTGTCAAACTATTCGAATAATAGCCGTCATGTTATGGACAGTTGGAGTGGCCATACTGTTCCCCGTCAGACTTTTCAAAATGACTTGTGAAATGAATTGAGACTTTGACTTGACCACAATAGAGTTGTGACCTGAGTTACAAGATCCCACCTAGGAGTTATAAAATTGTGACTAGCTTCGGAACTTAGTAGAGATAAATCTGGCTTTTGCAAAACAACCCTAGAGCCTAGTGTCCCATTATCCAAAAAACCCTTTACCTGTTAGTATTAGTTTGCGAGTACTTAAAGAGTACTCATGGCTTTGTCCCTGGCTATTCCCATGGCCAGACTATGAAAAGGAGCACCTTGAGGATGGACCCCAGGAAGGTTACGACAACTAGGATCATCTCCCATCGTCAGCATTGCCTGTGACCCCGAAGATGGAGCTTCACCTACGCTACCGTTATTATTATGCATTCCGCTTCTTGAAGTTGTATTAAGAACTGGATCATGAGATCCCTATTTGTGTAAGAACTGATGTATCGTTTGTAATGGATGATGTACTATGGTATCCAATTCTGTTATGTCTCACAAAAATGGTAATCCTGGGATTGCGATGTATGGCATAACAGGCATCTGGAATTAAAAATCCGGGTGTTGACAAGTTGGTATCAGAGCCATCCTGACCATAGGAGACCCTAGTTAGACTGGACGTTTGAACCAAAAACTTAGTTTCAAAACCAAAGAAAACAAATATTTACAAAAACTTATTCTCATTCTTATCTCTATATTCCTTCTTAAAAATTCATGTTCCTCAAAAACTCTTGCAAAATACATAAAATTTTGACACACTTGATCACCCTGCTAATCTACTCATCCTCTATTCTTATAGATGGACGTGAAGTACAGAAAGTTTTATCAGTTGGGGAATGGAGGAGACCTGATCTTTGAGAGGGATTTGGACCAGCTTTCGGAACTTCTGGAGCGTCCGCACTCCGAGTTCTTCGGAGCTCAGCTCAATGATCAAGGAGGAGAAGATCTGCAGTGGCTAATTGTTGCAAGTCTCCGAGGAAAGATTGGACCTCCCACTGCGGAGGGAATTCAGTTTACCTTGAGGGAAAACAACTGGCTCTATGTACTTGCCAGAGCAATGCAGGAAACTCTTTCCCGTCTGTGTGGGCAGAGCATCAATCAGATCAAGGGTACTCGCTTCGAGTTTTGCCCAAGGCGTGATGCAAATGGACAACCACTGGAAGCCCCATACCACCCCGAGCTAAAGACTCAATTGGACCACCTTAGCTTCATGATGTACGATCGTCAGCAGGAGTTGGACAACTGCCGTGATTACTCCAACCACAAGTCCACCATCATCAAGACGAAGGATCAGACCATCGCCATGCTAGCAAAGGATTGCAAGTCTCGCCGTCGTCAGCTCGATAAGAAGGAGCGCATCATTGCCCGTCTTCGCCACCGCATCTCATCTTTGGAGGAGACCATCCACGAGAGAGACATGCAGTTGGAGGAAAGGGAGAATGCCAGAGAGGATCTTCGTGGAGACCCTTACTCCTATCTCAGCGATGACGATGATTTTCTGGAGGATCAGGCCATGGACTTCTTCACCGATGAGGATGATTTCTCCTTCATCGATGATGATGAAGATGATGACGCCACAGACTCCGAGGAGTAGTAGCACTTGAGCACTAGCGTAGTGAGTAGTATTCGGTCCCACTGTATCGTAGTTTCCAGAATGGTTCTTAAAATCATCTGTTTTTCTTTGTTGTGGTGTGTGTTGTACTGTGTGATATGAATGAATGAATGAATGAATGAATGAAAAAGCAAGTTGCTAGAAAAATCTGAGTCAAACCTTTAAAACTTTTCAAAGTCCCCGAAACCTTAGAAATTTCCCTCTTTTCTCATGATCTATCTAAATCTTCAGATGCCACGTGGAGGAAGTGGTTCAACCCCGGACCCGATGTTGCAGATCCTGCAAATGTTGACTTCTAACCGCGAAGCTAAAAGAGCGGAACGTCAAGCCAACCTAGCCACTCTGCAGCAGATAGCCCAGCTAGCCCACAACAACCAAGGCCACGAAAATCAGGACAATCATGGATCTAAGCTCAAGAATTTCCAGAATACCAACCCACCTGTTTTCACTAAGTCCGAATAACCCCTAGACGCCGATGATTGGCTGCAAACCATGGAAAATAACCTAGAAGTCGCTGGAGTGGAAGCCAACGAGAAAGTTTTGTTTGCCACCCATTATCTAACCGGAGATGCCAGGGCATGGTGGAACAGTGTTCGCGCAATGACCGGAGGCCAGATGATGACCTGGGAGGAATTCAAGGTCAAGTTTAGCAGAACCCATGTGCCACCGGGTTTGATCAAGAGAATGAGAGACGAGTTCAGAGAGCTGAAGCAAGGAAGGATGACTGTAGTGGAATACCGTGACAAATTTTTGTCATTAGCTAGGTATGCCCCAGACGAGATAGACACGGAGGCCAAGAAGAAGGAGAGGTTCCTGAATGGTCTGCATGATGAGATGCAGACGGTGTTAGCCAATATCCCCTTTGCGGATATTGAAGCCCTTGTCGACTCTGCCATCCAGATGGAAGGAAAGATCAACCAAGCCAATGAGAACTGCAAGCGTTGCATGATGCATCAGCCAGGAACCCATCGGACCCCAAAGTATCGCCCCAACCCATCTCCAGGATTTGCCCCAAGGACCAACAGACCCCCGATGACCCGTCCGACCTATCCCAACCGTGGAAACCCTAGACCCGGAGGAAATCACAACAACCCCGGCAACTCTAGCAATTTCATCCGTGCCCCACCCAAGTTCAACACCAACAATGCTACCGCCAACCCCAACACTGCCCCAAGGACTGGAAGCAATGATGTGCCTGTCGCAGCCAAGGACAAGTCGCAAGTGACCTGTTATGACTGTGGAAATAAAGGCCACTATTCCAACGAGTGCCCCAACAAGAAGAATGCTACAGCCCCCAATGCCAATGCCCCAGCTCAGCAACAGCGTCGTGTTCAGCCAGGGAAAAGATTTTCCACAGGGAATTCGCTCAACCGCAATGACCGTCTTTTTCTCATGCATGCTGAAGAAGCTCAGGAAGCGCCAGACGTCGTGCTGGGTATGTTTTCTGTTAATTCAGTACTTGCAAGAGTGTTGTTTGATTCTGGTGCATCGCATTCATTTGTCAACGAAGAATTTGCATGCACTAGTAAAATTCAACCAACCAAACTGAAGCATGTTATGATTGTTCAAATTCCCGGATCAACCACCAAGGCTAGGCAAATTTTCAAAGTTGTCCCTATCTGAATCCATGGCATAGATTTTTATGCTAATCTGATAGTACTCGGAACTAAAGGTTTGGAAGTAGTACTAGGAATGGATTGGATGTCCAAACATAAAGGATTGATTGACTGTGCCAAGAAAGCCATCACCATGACCAAGATAGGAATATCGATCGAGCATATCTGAAACCTTACCTCGTCAATTCAACTGCAATAAGAGTATAGCCCAACCTACCATTGACCAAGTCCGGATAGTCTGTGAATACCCCGATGTATTTCCAGATGTTTTGCCCGGTATGCCCCCGGATTGGGATATCGAGTTTATCATTGAACTAATCCCCGAAACCGGACCCATAGCCCAGAGACCCTATAGTATGAACCCGTCAGAACTCGCAGAACTGAAGAAGCAACTGGATTCCATGCTGGAAATTGGATTGATTCAACCAAGTGCGTCACCATGGAGATCACCTGTCTTGTTTGTGGACAAGCAGGATGGAGGTAACCGTTTGTGTACGGATTATCAGAAGTTGAATGATGTCACCATCAAGAACAAGTACCCCTTGCCCAAGATAGAGGATTTGTTTGATCAGTTGACCGGTGCTAAAGTGTTTTCTAAGATTGATCTTAGAACTGGTTATCATCAACTCAAGATTCGTGCAGAGGATATTACAAAGACTGCCTTTACCACCAGATATGGATTGTATGAGTATACAGTCATGTCTTTTGGATTAACCAATGCCCCCGCTTATTTCATGAACCTCATGAATAAGATTTTTATGGACTTCCTGGATAAGTTTGTCATTGTTTTCATCGATGACATTCTGATTTATTCCAAATCAGAAGAAGAACATGAGCTACACCTAAGGACCATTCTTGTAACCCTTAGAGAGCACCAGTTGTATGCAAAGTTTAGCAAATGTGTATTCTGGTTACAGGAGGTAGGATTCCTCGGTCACATTGTATCAGCCGGAGGAATTGCCATTGACCCTGCCAAAGTGAAAGATGTAGAAGATTGGCAAGCCCCAACCACTCAAACCCAAGTTCGTGCATTTCTCGGATTGGCGGGATATTACCGCAAATTCGTAGAAGGATTCTCGAGTATCATCACACCAATGACCCAATTGCTGAAGAAGGACAAGAAGTTTGACTGGACCGACAAATGTGAAGCGAGTTTTCAAGAACTCAAAAGGAGATTGATTTCAGCCCCAATCTTGATCATGCCGGATATCACGAAGCCCTTAGATGTGTATTCTGACGCATCCAAGATTGGTATCGGATGTGTGCTGATGCAAGAAGGCAAAGTTATATCTTATCTATCTCGACAATTGAAGCAACATGAGCAAAACTACCCAACTCATGACCTCGAACTCGCAGCCGTAGTTGTAGCCCTGAAAACATGGAGACATTACCTGATGGGAAACCGTTGTGAGATTTATTCGGACCACAAGAGCCTAAAGTATATATTCACTCAGAAGGAACTGAATATGAGGCAGAGAAGATGGATTGAGCTAATCAAGGATTATGATCTAGACATTCACTACCACCCTGGTAAAGCCAACGTGGTAGCCGATGCCCTTAGCAGATTGCCGTGCCGCTTGAACTCCCTGATTTTGAAGGAGCAACCAAGTTTGCACAAAGAGATGGAAGCTTTTCGGATGGAATTAGTAAGTGAAGGATTTTTGGCTAGCACAGAACTGCAACCCACTTTGATCAGTCAGATTAAAGAGGCGCAAAAGGGAAATGCTAGTATTGACGGAATCAAGCATCGTATCGGTACAGGCAAAGTACCCGGATTCACAGAAGACGAAGAAGGAGTTTTGTGGTACAAAGGACGCCTTTGTGTACCATCAGATTCTGAGTTGAAAGAAGTTATCTTGAAGGAGGCTCATGATACTCTTTATTCTATCCATCCTGGAGGAACTAAGATGTATCAAGATTTAAAGGAGCAATTTTGGTGGCATAAGATGAAGAGAGAAATCGGAAGCTATATCACCAAATGTGATATATGTCAGCGAGTCAAGGAAGGACATCAAAGACCCGCTGGATTGTTGCAACCTTTGCAGATTCCGGAATGGAAATGGGATTCTGTAGGAATGGACTTTATCACCGGACTGCCTACTTCTAGTAGGGGAAATGACTCTATCTGGGTCATAGTGGACAGATTGTCCAAAGTCGCCCATTTCTTTCCCGTCAAAACCACATATCAGAGTTTGAAACTAGTGGAGTTGTACATCGCTAGAATCGTCAGTTTGCACGGAGTCCCTAAGAACATAGTATCGGATCGAGGAACTCAGTTTACCTCGAGATTCTGGAAGAAAGTTCAAGAAGGTTTAGGAACCCGCCTAGATTTCAGTACCGCGTATCACCCTCAGACCGATGGACAAACGGAGCGAGTAAATCAAATACTTGAAGATATGCTTAGAGCATGCGTGTTAGAATATGGATCCAAGTGGGAAGACTGTCTGCCGTTTTTGCAGAATTTTCCTACAATAATAGTTACCAAGCCAGTTTGCAAATGGCCCCATATGAATTCATGTACGGAAGAAAGTGTCGCACCCCTTTGAACTGGTCGGAAGTAGGAGAGAGTCAGATTTTTGGACCCGACATCCTACGAGAAGCAGAAGAGAAGGTTCACAAGATTCGTGAGCACCTCAAGACCTCCCAATCCCGACAGAAGAGTTACGCTGATAAGAGACGTCGAGACCTCGCCTTCAACATAGGAGATTTTGTTTATCTGAAAGTGTCGCCATTGAAGGGAATGCAGCGTTTCCAACTCAAAGGAAAGTTAGCGCCCAGATATATCAGACCTTTCAAAATTCTGAACCGTCGAGGAGAAGTATCGTATCAATTGGAACTACCCGAAGAGATGTCAGTCGTGCACAATGTGTTCCATATCTCATTACTTCGCAAGTGTCTCGAATTCCCCGAGAAGACCGAAGTGTTCAAGAATATCGACCATCGGAACATAGAGATCAACGATGACCTGACCTATCCCGAAGTACCCATCCGCATTTTGGAAGAAGCTTTTCGAACTACCCGAACCCGAAGCATCAAGTTTCTCAAGATTCAGTGGAGCAACCACACAGAAGAGGAAGCTACCTGGGAACGTGAAGATCACATCAGGACGGAGTTTCCCGATCTCTTCAAATCCTAGGTAATCTTTTCGTCCTTTTTCAAATCTCGGGACGAGATTTTGTTTAAGGGGGGAAGGTTTGTAACATCCCAAAAATACTAAACTTGGATCATCAAACTCTTATCCTCAAAATTAGGGTTAACAAAAACTTTTCTCATTAAAATTATGAATGCATGCATATGTATATGCATTGATTTTGAAATTCTTTTAAACCACCTTGTTTGATTGTTTAATTGCTTGTAAAATGTTTCTTAGGTGAAATAAACATCATCTAAAACATTTCCCACACTTTTCCTAAAGACAAGTAAATCAAAACAAATATATAAAAGGAATGGTCATTTTGACCAATTTAACTCCCATGCCTACTTTCGTTGTCTCAAACTTTCAAAACCTAACAGAAACTTTTCTGCATCTTTGCACCCCTTGAATGTACTCCTAACAAAGTATCAAGGCCCACTTTGTGATCATCCAGAAACTTTCAAATGCATAGTTTAAATGACAATTCAAAATTGAATTTTTATCATATGGGAAGATCCCATTTTTTCAGAAACTACTCAAACAAGCTCAACTTTCAAAATCCAAGCATCTGCAAACTCACCAGCACCAATCTAGCAAACCCACCAAAAATCATTTCAAAATTCAAAACTTGATTTCATGTGGCCATTTCATCAAACAGGTTGCAAACACAAATCAAACAAACATCAAACATCAAACACTATTGTAGCACCACTGTGAGCCTGCCATTGCCATCAATGGTGAACATCCGAGCACACCCTTGCCATCCCATAGTCGACAGCAAGCTAGGGGCAGCAGCAAGCCTAGCCAGCATGTCTGGGAGGCAGCCCACCGTCCACCGCCACTCACTGTCCCAGCCGCGAGCCTTGCCAAGCCCTGGACCACGCGCACGAACCGCACCCAGACCGCCAGAGACCATGCCGAGCGTGCGCCAGAGCGCCACCCTCGACCGAAGCCCACAGACCGCGCGCCGCCCTCGCCGCGGGCATACACAATCCCCACCGACCCAGGAGACCGCCAGACATGCCCATTTCACCGCTCGTGCCGCACAGCCACCACTCGCCGTCGAAGACGCCGCCTCTACCGCGCAGAGCATCGCCCGTTCCAGACCAAGCCGCACCGCCCCATGCCTCAAAACCATGTCGTTAAGCATCGCCAGGACACACCGCACCGTCCCTACCTTCGCCCATGCCAATATCCGCCTGTACCATCGCCCCTGACGAGCTCACCGTGCGCCCCGACGGTCCCCTCGCTCGACTATAAATAGAGGCCACCCCCGCTCGATTTCTTCACACCATCTCACTCCCCTCTCCTCACGGATCGTGCCACACCGTTCTCAGAGCAAGGCGAGCACCACCTCGCCGGAATTTCACCGGAGCCCGCCGCCTCTGGAGAAGAAGGGAGCCAGCGATTGGAGCCGCCCTAGGAGAAGCCACCGGTACCAGGAGATTCGGCGTCGTCGACTTGCCGTTAGCCGCCCTCGCCGACCCTCGCCAGCACCCCGGTGAGCCCCCACCACCCCTCACTGGCCGCTCTAGGTTTCGTTCTCGCCGGCGTTGTCTCGCGTCGACGATGACTCCCAGCCGTTGGATTAGAATCAGATCAAACGACCCACGTTGCCCCATACCGCTTCGCCTAGCCCCGTGTCACTGACGAGTGGGGACACCCACTTAAGCAGCATGCGGGAGCACTGCGCTTAGCAGGCCGGCCCGTTAACTTTTCCCGTGCAGCCCAGTGATTTGAATTAGATTTGTTTCTTTTTAATTCAAACACACTTCTGTACCCATTTTCAAAAATCAATCCAGATCGATTCAGTGAACCATTTTGAATGAAACCAATTTTGTTGGAAAGGTCCGTGAATGCTGAATCCAAGCCCGTTGGATTCAAGTCATTTGGATCTGTAGATCATCCTTAGTAAAAATAACAAGGCCGAAGCTTTTCTGCATTCAAACATTTTTCAAATTTAAACCATAATATCTTTTGAGTTGATTCCAACTCTCAAAAATCACATTTAACCATACCTTTCAGAATATATAAAAATATATAGATTTACTTGCAGAAATAATGTTCAAGTAATAAAATAATGCTACATAGGCATTTCTAGCCACTTTAATTAATTAGAATAAAAGGGTAAAACCTTATTAAATTGTGACACCACTTTAAATCACATTCCCATGAACTAAAATATGTGGTGATGACATGTGTCAACATGATCCCATGTTTGGTTTGGAGAATATTAAATCTTAAGTAGTTTTTCAATGAGTAGAAATTACTTTTCTAAAAATAAAATGAATTAAACCAAGCCTTAACCTTGTAATGTTAGAGATGATGCTAGATCATCTATAGGACCCTTGTGTGTGATGATTGCAAGTAGTTAAGTATTGTTTGGTGATTGTGTACCTCGTATTTATTCATAGACGCTAGTACCGACAAAGGATACGAGGAGGAAGGAGGATACTACGAAGAAGAAGCCGAGGAGAACTTCAACCACTGCTCTGCACAAGGCAAGCTAGTAACCTTGCAAGCTAACACTTGCAATTTAGCAAGCTTATATTGACACTGATGCAAGCCAATACTTGCTACTATGCCTACTATATGCCTTCAGCATATGTGATCATACCCACTTGATAAACCAATCCTAGTTTTACTTGCAAGCTTCTTACTTTATTTCTTTATCAAAGATTACTTAGAGTTTACTTAAGAGTTTGGTAGATACTAGAAAGTTATCTGAAGGTTGCTTAAAGAGCATAAAATTTGGCCTAAGTTAGAAACCTTGATATCATCCTAAGATATAAGGTTGCACTTAGTTGAAACTCCACTAGTTTACCACCCCTCATTAGTACTACCCCAACTAGTAGATGCTAGTGCTAAGCATAAAACTTGATCAACTTTAGATGGGAATACTTGGTGGAAAAATGGTTATGAAAACCTTGAAATGATGGATCATTCTATTGAAATGTTTTGGACATGTGTTTCCAAACACCTGATGATTTTGGTAATGAAAATGTTGAGGCATGAGCCTTAGCCCTTTATAAAACTGATGGTTGTCTGGATGCGATACCATTCCAATTTTATCGTACAACCACAATACCCGAAGATTGGGTAGGGCTTGACTGGAAACTTATATACCTTAGTATTAGTTCCCTCACGGCCAAGGTCTGAGTTGAGGCTACCTTGTGAAGATTGTCCACCTGTGCAGTACCCAAGATGACAGTTGGTCATGGTTGGGAGGCCAAACTCACAGGAGAGGTGCTTATACTAGGGTGTGTAATTGAAAGGTTAGGATTGATTATCCGCATACTGAGTATGGTGAATTCAGGATTTGTTCCTGACGGATGTATCGAATGTTGTGGTGAAAGTGTACAATCTCTACAGAGTGTCAAACTATTCGAATAGCGTCGCTGATTATGGACAGTTGGAGTGGCCATACTGTTCCCCCGTCAGACTTTTCAAAATGACTTGTGAAATGAATTGAGACTTTGACTTGATCACAACAGAGTTGTGACCTGAGTTACAAGATCCCACCTAGGAGTTATAAAATTGTGACTAGCTTCGGAACTTAGTAGAGATAAATCTGGCTTTTGCAAGACAACCCTAGAGCCTAGTGTCCCATTATCCAAAAACCCCTTTACCTGTTAGTATTAGTTTGCGAGTACTTAAAGAGTACTCATGGCTTTGTCCCTGGCTATTCCCATGGCCAGACTATGAAGAGGAGTACCTGGAGGATGGACCCCAGGAAGGTTACGACAACTAGGATCATATCCCATCGTCAGCATTGCCTGTGACCCCGAAGATGGAGCTTCACCTACGCTACCGTTATTATTACGTATTCCGCTGCTTGAAGTTGTATTAAGAACTGAATCATGAGATCCCTATTTGTGTAAGAACTGATGTATCGTTTGTAATGGATGATGTACTATGGTATCCAATTTTGTTATGTCTCGCAAAAAATGGTAATCCTGGGATTGCGATGTATGGCATAACAGGCATCTGGGATTAAAAATTCGGGTGTTGACACAATATAGATTGAAGCGAAACATAATCAGGAACATGACCAACTACCAATGGTTTCGAGAGCTCTAGTTGGACAACAGAAACTGAAGAGGGAACTCTCCATTTAAGATCAACAAAGTGAATCACAGAGCATATAGGCTATTGCAACCTATGTACCTCCGACCTTACCAGAATTAACAACTACTGATATCTACTCACTCTGTTTTAAAATATAAGATATTTTAGCTTTATAAAAAGAGTGTATTTAGACTCCTTTTTGTGTATAGGTTCACTCTAAACCTATATGAACCTACACACAAAAAAGGTCCAGATGCACTCCTTTTACAAAGCTAAAACATTTTATATTTTAAAACAGAGGGAGTACATACAACAGTACTACTAATCATGTGCGACGTTATTTTTGTTATATGTTGATCCAAATTCTATAAAGTATAGGCAATTTCTGATAAGTGGAGCGATGCCCATTGCCGGAGGCTTGGACCGAGTGGAACGAGTCTGAAGCTGGCCCACTCCGTGCCCAACAGGGACGCCTGTGGCGGGGTGCCACAGGCCCCCGCGGTACGGTACGGATCGTTGAAGACCTAGGTTTTCACTGATATATAAACCTCTTGTAAGCCTCCAGTTGGGATAGTTGCATATGTGAAATCCTGGCGTTTGTAAACACTCCCCGATATAGTGAAGTTTTGCTGGCTGACGTCTGTGGTTATTTTTCTATTTTTGTTAGAGAGGTTTTTTCATGTTAAATCTATGTCCCCTTGCTATGATTTTATTTTTGTTCTTTGTTATCTTCTTGTCGCAACTATAACAATTTTTAACTTGGAAAAGGTAAAGGGTAACTATTTATAATGTGGATTGTAGTGAAATAAAATCAGGAACATGAACAACTAGAGAATAGTTTCGTAAAGCCTAGTTGGATAATGGACGTTCAAAAAAGCACTCTATCCATTTAAGATAAACAAAGTGAAGCTCGGTCCAAGGAAGGCATTGGCCTTTTGCTTCTTCGACTTCTCGCTGGTGGCCGCGGCCTGCTGCCTCTTCACTTCGGCGCCGGCGGCCGGCTTCCACCCTTTTGTTGGTTCTTTTGCCCGTTGTGGAGATGGCCCAGACAGGATTCCCGGCCATGGTGACCGGCCAGGGAAGGGTGAATCCTGGGTGGCGTAGGGGAGACTCTATAGGATTTTGCCGGTGGCATGGTGGCGGTTGTAGGGCCGGCGGAGGAACAAAATATGCCGACAAATGGTCGCGAGGGGTGACAGGAGTCACACAGGAGCCGTCCATGGCCATGCAGTGGTCGGCGGGAGGCCAAATTGTGTCGGCGGGAGGAACGGGAGCGGGAACATTCAGATGAGTTAGGGTCTTGTGCGCGCCTGTTTTTGTTTTACCTCACCAGGGGAGGTGGTGTATATTTGCACCACTTGGGCCAAAATTATTACATCATCTCCCAAAAATTTACTTCACCATATAAGTCTAGATCATCCGTTAGAGAGCCATTCTTGGCTCCATGTGATGTAAAAGTTAGTTTTTACATCACCAAGACTATTATACACCTCCTATTAGAATTTCTCTTATAATCATGCAGCAACCGTTATTTTCAAGTCTAGAAAGGTAAACGGAAACTATTTAATAATATCAAAGATCAGAACATGGATCACCTCCTTGACTGTTATTCCCATCTTGCAATTACTACAAAGGATAAATATTTACCGTCATAGTTGCACATCATATACATCAATTTAGAAAAAGAAGATGATTTTGGGAAGAACCATTGGCGCAATTCAACTTCCCTATAAGGTTGATTTTACAAATGTACCATCAACCCATCTCCTGGCTGCATGATGTCCATTCACATTTAAGGGCCCAAAAGCCCCATGTGCATCTTGCAATAAAAGCAGAACAATGCTCGGTTTGCCAAGATAACAACAAAGGGCTGCTTGCTATGGAAGGGTAGCAACTCAAGAGTGCAGGCATGTTCCACAGAAAGATTTCATGATCACAACACGAGGGAGATCCATAGTCCCAACACCTCACAAGTCACAAACCCTACAATAATCAGATGCAACATAACTTATTGCGTGGTAAACATGATAAGCATCTCAGATTCAACATTACTTACAAAGAATAATTATCTCTTCTATTGTTGTAGCAGTCATGCTCCTTCCACTCTTCCTATATACACCAAAAGATTTCGAGAGAAATTGTTAAGGCCCACGGAATGCAACATCATTTCAGTGTGTAACACCTACTGATTGTCGTCTGATCATTTGTGCCTTCATTTTGAGCATCTTGTAATAAATCAATGGTAAGGAAATCGGTAACCGTTAACTGCTCGGTTGTCTTGGAAGTAATGACTAATCGGAATTCGGATGATTAACTGATTTAATCGGTCGGCTATTAATCGGTTCAACCTACAAAAATTAGCACCTAAAACACATATAACTCCTCTTGCACCTCAACCACCTACCCTATTAAACGCAGCCTCGAGCTCCCGGATGAAATCTTCAAGGCGCTCGAGCTCTTGTATCTGAGGTCTGATCGGCAACTACGATGAACTGGTCAACAACGACAAGGAACTTGGCTAGTGATGGCAGAAATCGAGCTCCTGGAAGCAGGGATCAAGCGGTAGCTTCGAAAAACCTACTTCATTGGGGCGGGCTAGCGGATGGATGGACGATATGTGTTAATAATTTAGCAACTTTTTTGACCAAGTGTAGCAGTTAATCGGGAACATACCTAGTAATTGGAGTGTCAGAGATATTAATCGGGCTAAACGATTAACACAAACAATTAGTGGTAATCGACACAGTCAGGTCCTAGTAGCGATTAATCGGCCTATTAATCGTTGATTCGGCCTATTTTTTGAACAGTGTAATAAATGCAGACAAAGGCCATCCAAATTGCTTACAAAGATTTCATAAAACAATGCATGCATGAAAAGGTCATCCACATCGTTGACCTGGTAATAAGTAGTTGAGATACTATGTTTGCATTTCTTTTGCATGGTAAAGTGTGCACCCGAACAATAGCAATTTTCTTCATAGTGTAACAATTTGCTTTTTTCCTAAAAATAGGGTGTATCCCGGCCTCTGCATCAACCAATGCACGGCACTATCTCTATTGCATCACCATGTCCATGTAACCATTTCCTTAGCCCGCATGGCAATAAAATTAATGTAAATGTTCTGAACATGCTTGTACCATATCCCACAAACAGAAATTGTTTAGATAGTAAATAAAGGAAGCTCCTCCTGAGATGGTTGGATCATCAACGCCACATATCGATGCTGCCAGAGACAGAGAGTATCGTGTGGTGTCTATTATTTTTAAGGAAGAACGAGTGCATGCCTTCATCTCTACTAGTACTAGATCTCGTTAGAATTCTCATGGTTGCTCAGTCCTTATATGAAAATAATCAATCAAATTTAATAAAACATAAATTATCACGTGTAAAATGGCGAATAGGAACCAAAATTTTGGTGAAAGTGGGAAAAACCAGGACATCATAGAGTAGGGCGAGGAGTAAGATGTGTCAAACCAGCAGCTACTTGGGGAACTTACCATTTTTTCCAACAAAGATGTAATGAGAAGAACATACAAACGAAGCAGAGAAGTTGGCAAGGTATATATGAAATAGTTTTTGCTGGAGTTTAGGTGATGAAGGGCAATGTTGTTGAGGACGACACTTAACATCGATAATGGACGAGCGCTTTCCATGTCCCTAGAGGCATTCTGCAACTGGCGGTTCACCGGGGCAACCATTGTCGTGGTCGGGAATGTTGGAAGAGTTCAGTGGTGCCTTTGCTAACGATGAGTGTCGTGGGGAGATTTCAGGGCGCTCGTGTTTGTTCAAGGTGACCTCGTTGAGAAATAGGCAACTGTTGTCATGCACGAAGGTTGAAAAGGGGGCCTACATGGTCAGAGTGATGGATGTGACCTAGAAATGTGGTTGAGACACATAATATTTGGAGGATCTGCTAAAGATTAGAGACCGGCTTGATGACGTCGGCGAGGCTCTCGAGTTGATGTAAATATACAGAGATCGTCATGTCGCCATGGATGGCCGTGCGGAATTCGGCACATATATGAATTGTGTGGTCATTTGGTTGTCGTGAAAGGTGTGGAGTTGAATCCACAAGACTATGTAGTGTTGTCTTTCAAACGTATGAAGTGGTGGTTGACCATGGCACATATCCATAAGATGATGGTGATGCTAACACTCCTTCCCTCAACACTCTCCTGGAGTGGCTCGGAGACCATCCCGACGTGGTCCTGCACATCAGATTTACATACAATAGAGTGGATATTTATAGCCATTTGGTGAAGTTGTTTGCCATTGGGTCAAGCTCGAAGTTGATGTAGTGTGTGATGATCACATGGTGCATGGTTTGCATGGTCAGAACAAATGGTGGTGTTGCATGTCTAGCGAGAAACGTATTGGTTGTGGCAATGACAGCAACAGTAAAAACGTAGCGTGTTGGAAAGGTAACACCGACACTGGGAGCAGGAGGGGTGGGTGCAGAGTCATGGCGTCGAGACAAAGGGAATAACCATGAGAAAGAGTGCTCAAAGAGTTGTTCATATCAGAAGGGATATCACTCAGATACCAAGGAAACACTATGTGTTGTGTATTGATTGAAGTATACATACACTTAGGCCCCATTTGGATATAATGTAAATTTCTACGTTAGTTTTAGCTCCCATCAGAATTTTAGCGGGACATCCATGGTGCGTAGGTGAAAAAATCCCAGAGTTACAAGCGAAAAGGGGAAGCTCTGGGAAGGCTTGGCTTGCTCGCGCAAAAAGCTCTAACATCCAATAGTTACGAACAATCAAACATCAATCCAAACGCTATTTTAGGACTTGACCGATTTTTTCCCGGCCCACACTTCACCGATTACAGCGGGAATCCAACGAACCAAATGAGGTCTTACATGACAAATACCGGGGGACACTAATTTGTATACCCTAAGTGCTCGGTCCTAGGGAGCCCTACTCGATAACCACGGGCTTGTGTTGCGCTCGCCGCAGGTAACTGTGTCGATTCTCATCGAGTAAACTGAACAAATCAGAAATGCAGTTTCATCAAAAAGCAGCATTGGAGCGACAAGTTGTTCCACGGTCCATGCTTTTGTGGCAAAGGGGTGCTTGTTGTGCCGGCATACTAGCACTAGAGTGCATGGTTGTTCTAGACAGGAGTGCACGATCACAATAGAAAAGAGCTCCATAGTCCCAATGCCTCGCAGGCCCACGACAGGTCCACGATACAACCTAAACCCACACACAAGGATGGCCATCTCTTATTTTCGCTCTAGAAATTTTGATCCTTCGCCTGCTCTTTTATAGACCAAAAGATAGCACAAGAAAGTCTTGAGGACCTACAGCCTGCATGTTCATTTCGGTATACCTACCAACTGTCATCCCTGCCTACAATTTGAGCATCTTGTAATAAAATGCAGATGATGTCCAGGTTACTTAATTAAAAAGAGCAGAAGTTGTAGGTCCAAGCCTCCAGCGACGGGTCTCGCTCCACTCATCAGAAGTTGGCCTATACTTTATAGAATTTGGATCAACATATAACAAACTCCACCTTAAGACAAATTCCTCCTTATAGCATCAACAGCAACCATCTCCTTGAACAAATAAAGCAAATTATTTCGGCGCCAATAGCCACTTGGGCTAATCAGTTAAACCAACTAAGTTCGAGCAAATCTCAAACTTAGCAACAGAAACAGGTTTAGTCATCATATCAGCAGGATTATCATGAGTGCTGATCTTGAATACCTTTAATTTACCTTGAGCAACAATGTCTCTAACAAAATGGTACTTGACATCAATGTGCTTAGTTCTCTCATGGAACATCTGATCTTTTGTAAGGTATATGGCACTTTGACTGTCACAAACAGGGGCGGACCTAGAACAAAACTGACCTGGTGTCACATTCTATGTTACACAATTAGTTCACTTAAATTTGGGGGTGTCACACACTTCAAATGAATGAAACATACCAAAGAAAATAGTTTTTATGGGGTGTCCTTGGACCCCTGTTGGCATAAGGTGGGTACGCCCCTGGTCACAAAATAAAGTAATGCAAGAATCATCTCCACAAAGCTCAGCAAATAAACCTTTCAACCAAGCTTCAGCAATAGCCATGTATTCAGCTTCAGTAGTAGATTGTGCATCAACAGCCTGCAATGTAGCCTTCCAGCTAACGTCACAACCACCAACATTAAAAACATAACCTGTGAGGGATCTCCTCTTATCCAAATCGGCAGCAAAATCTGAATCCACATAGCCAACGAGTCCCTCACCGGCCCTGCCAAACTTCAAACAAGCATTGAAAGTGCCAAGAAGGTACCTGAAAACCCACTGAACAGCCTTCCAATGTTCTTTACCAGGATTAGCCATGTATCTGCTTATCAAACTCATAGCATATGATAAATCAGGACGAGAACAAACCATGGCATACATCAAAGAACCAACAGCACTAGAATATGGCACCTTTGACATGTACTCAAACTCCTCATCAGTAGTAGGACATTGAGAAACTGACAATTTAAAATGAGGAGCTATAGGAGTACTAACTGAGTTGGCACCATCCATATTAAAACGATGAAGAACTTTCTTAATGTAACTTTGCTGACTAAGAAATAACAAACCAGATTTTCTATCTCGGGTAATCTCCATACCTAAGATCTTCTTAGCAGCACCAAGATCCTTCATCTCAAACTCACTACTTAGGTGTGCCTTCAAAGTAGTGATTTCTTTCATGCCCTTGGCAGCAATTAACATATCATCAACATATAGCAGCAAGTATATAGGTGACCCATCAACAAACTTGATATAAACACAACTATCATATTTAGACCTCTCAAAACCATGTGAGATCATAAATGAATCAAACCTTTTATACCACTGTCTTGGAGATTGCTTTAAGCCATAAAGAGACTTCTTTAATTTGCACACAAAATCCTCTTTACCAGGCACTATGAACCCTTCTGGTTGGTCCATGTATATTTCCTCATCAAGCTCTCCATGCAGAAAAGCAGTCTTGACATCTAACTGCTCAAGCTCAAGATCACGCATAGTCACAATACTAAAGAAAATGCGAATTGAACTATGCTTTACAACTGGGGAGAACACATCATTATAATCAATACCTGGAATCTGGCTAAACTCTTTTGCTACTAACCTTGTCTTGTACCTTGAAGGCTCTTTGGGAGACAAACCTTCCTTTTTCTTGAATATCAACTTGCAGCGGACCGCCTACTTTTGTTTGGGCAAGGGCACAACATCCCATGTGCCATTTTTCTCAAGCGACTACATCTCTTCTTGCATAGCAGAAATCCACTTATCGCGGTCAACGGATGCAATTGCATCATTGTATGTAGCAGGTTCAGAATCGTTCTCCACCTGTTCAGCACAACTCAAAGCATAATGAATAAGATTACACTCTTTAATTAAATGAGGACGAGGACAACAGTTACGCCTCGGTCTATTAGTATCAATGGACTCATGTCGCTGTTGCAAAACAGTAGGTGAGTGCTGAACAACAATATTATCAATGTTTTCCTCATGTGTATCTTCAACTATAGCATCATTATCAACAGTTTTCTGTAGGTTCTCCACCTGCACACTAACTCCCTCCTCTCCAACAGCAACAGGAGAGGTATCTGATGGCAAGCTATCATGATACATAACAGACTCATTGAAAACAACGTTTCTACTTAGCAAAATATTTTTAGTTTCAGGATTCCATAGTTTATATGCCTTAACTCCTGAACCATAACCAAGGAATATGCACTTAACATCCCTAGGCTCTAACTTTCCATTATCAACATGAGCATATGTAGTGCAGCCAAAAACTCTCAACAATGAATAATCAGCAGGCGAACCTGACCATACCTCAATGGGAGTTTTCTTCTCAAGTGGAATAGAAAGTGACCTGTTGATGAGGTAACACGCTGTGTTGGCTGCTTCAGCCCAGAAACGCCTATGCATACCTACATTAGACAACATAGAGCGAGCCCTCGAAATGATGGGCCTATTCATGCGCTCAGCCACGCCATTCTGCTGAGGAGTATATGGGATGGTGTGATGCCTGATCATGCCATCGTTACTACAAAACTCCTCAAACTTATTAGAACAGAATTCCATACCATTATCAGTACGTAGTACCTTTACCTTCTTCTTAGTTTGTTTTTCAACCATAACTTTCCACTTCTTAAAAGCATAAAAAACATCAGATTTATGCTTTAGAAAATAAGGCCACACTTTTCTTGAGTAATCATCAATAATAGTAAGCATGTAATTAGCACCACCAATAGAAGTCTTACGGGATGGACCCCATACATCAGCATGCACATAATCTAATATGCCTTTGCTGGTATGAACGGAAGCATTGAATTCACTCTTTTATGCTTACCAAAGATGCAGTGCTCACAGAACTCAAACTTACTCAAGTTGCAACCATCAATCAGCTCTCTCTTGATCAACTCTTCCATGCCTTGTTCGCTCATATGCCCAAGACGCATATGCCACAGATGTGTTTTACCACAATCATCAGAATCATTAGAAGTAACAGCAGCAGCAATACCAGGCAAAGTGCTACCTCTAAGAACATATAATTTAGCAGAATTCATATCACCTATCATGTGAATAAGAGAACCTTTTGATACCTTCAAAACTCGATGCCCACCGGCATACTTGTATCCATCAACGTCCATGGTACTCAGGGAGATCAAATTTCTGGCCATGCTTGGTATGTGCTTCACCCCACTCAACGTGCGTGTCACGCCATCATGTGTCCTGATCTTAACAGATCCAACACCAACAATATGGCATGGGTTATCATTCCCCACACACACAAAATCTCCAGTCTGCACAGACTCATATGAACTGAACCAATCTTTGTTATAGCAAATATGAAACGAACATACAGTATCAAGTATCCACTCATCATCACGAGAAGCACAAGCAGCAAAAATAGCTAAGCATTCACCATCAGAACTATCAGAAACAACGGCAGCCTTACCAGTACCTTCGGACCTATCTTTCGGTTGGTAAGTTCCGTTTCTTTTCTCCTTATTCTGCAACTTCCAACAATCATCAATAACATGATTAGATTTCTTACAATACCTGCAGAATTTATCTTTTCCCTTGGAATTTGAACGACTTCTACCGTCCTTGCTCTTATCTCCGTTGCCATAGTTGTTGTATCTCTGCTCGGTCCTGCCACGAACCTGCAGAGCCTCAGCCTTGGATGACGTCCCATCTGACCCTACCATAGTTTTCATCTTTTCCCTCTGTTTGAGGGCGTCATGTACTTCGGCAAGGGTTAGTTCATCACGGCTCAACAATATTGTATCACGAAAATGTGTATAGAAACTAGGCAACGAGCATAAGAGTAGAAGAGCTAAATCCTCATCATCATATTTTACCTCCATAGACTGCAAGTCTGAAATAATCTCTTTAAAAACAGATATGTGATTCATTACCGATCCACCTTCTTGCAGCCTGTGCGAGAACAACTTCATCTTCACGTTCATCTTACTGGTTAGATCCTTTGACACACAGATCGTTTCCAGTTTTCCCCATAGGGCAGCAGCAGATTTCATCTCCAGTACTTCCTGCAAAATATTATTGGACAGATGAAGTTGAATCAAACACAAAGACTTACGGTCCTTCCGCTTCTCTTCGGCGGACCAGGTCTTAGCATCCTTTTCACCGAATCCATCCAGCGCTTCATCCAGATCCTCCGGTGACGGGCCTCGCTCCACTCGTTAGAAGTTGGCCTATACTTTATAGAATTTGGATCAACATATAACAAGGTGGAAGTGGATTGGGTGGCACACGTGTTTTCACCAAATTCACCTGGGATAAATACACTACAATACCCTGGTACCAAACAAGGCCTAAAGAGTCAAATGTTAAACACCCTCGATGTTGCGAAAGTTTTGGGGCCGCCGCCCCCCCGACTTCCATTGCACCGCGGCGCCCTGCGCGATCCACATATACCACCTTCTAGGGATGCCACCCTGACGTACCACCGGTTGCTCTCAAGCTGAAGTGCCACACGAACTAGTTGTTTGCAGCCCAAGCAACACACAACAGCTGCGCGAGATCACGACATGTCGTATTTTCATGTCCTAGTGTCCTCTAGTTGAACTCGCATGTCGTATTTTCATAGGAGGAACTAGAAGATGACACGTCACTTGGAGTTGTTCGCCACCTGGTTGAGCCTAAAGTTAATGTAGTGTGTGATGCTTATAGGGACCATGAATTGAATGATAGGAACAACCCAAGGTGTCACATGGATGTTGATAGCCATAACGACAATATTGGTTGCTACAATGGCTGTAGAGGAGACCGTGCAAGTGGGGAAGGTGGCGCCCATAGTGTAAGCAGCAGAGATGAGTATAGTAGAAATAGGATGAGGAGTGCATTAGTGCGACCAGAAGTCATGATGTATGAAACATCAAGAGAACAATTGCGGCAAAGAGCGCTCAAATATTTGTTCATAGCGGAAGGGATCTAAGAATTGCTCTATATTTGTTCATAGCGAAAGGGATCTAAGAATCGCACATATTGATTCTATATGGCGTGTGAAAGTTATTATAGACTTCAACAGACTAAGCATTTGTGAAAAGTGAAACGGTGCATGCAAGCATGGCGATTATAATCGTGGAGTAGATAGCATCAAGGTCAAAGAGAAGCATTTTGGCGTAGGATGTGCACACCGTAAAAAAGAACGGCTGGGGTGATAAGTGGTTGCAGGTCCTCAGCTGTTCCAGGAAAGGGGTTCTTGTTGTGCCATCATACAAGCACAAGAGTGCAGGCGTGTCCCGGCTGAATGATGCATGATCAGAACCGAAGACACCTCCATAATTCCAATGCCTCACAAGCTCACAATAATTAATATCCAGATGTAAAATAACACACAAGTAATGACCACCGCTTACTCTCGCTCTAGCAATCTTGCTCCTTCACCCTCTCTTTTATTGACCAAAAGATAGCACGAGCAAGTGTTGAACACCTACGGACTACAAGTGCATTTTAGTACGTACACCGTACCTACCAATTGTCATCCCTGCCTTTATTTTGAGTATCTTGTAATAAAATGCAGACCAAAATCCATCCAATTTACTTATAAAGATTTCATAAACCAACACATGCACTAAAAGTCCAACGATGTTGCTGACTCGGTAATTAACAATTGAGGTACTACCTTTTGCATTTCTTTTCCCCAATAGCATACACCCTGACAATAAACTCTAGATAAACAATGATGGAGAGAGAGAAAAAACCCCTCCCGGGTCGCTGCGTGTGGCGGCTCCTAAGGGTCAAAAAAACCCTAGACCAAGCCGTCACTGGCCGATTCCTCCGGCCGTTGCCGCCGCGGCGCCGGCGGTGGCGGCCTCGCGCTGGCTGCCCAAGGCAGGGGCATTCTCTGCGTGCCTCGTCGGGCTCCTACACGCGGTATGTCAGCTAATGGGCGGGCGAAGGCTGTGCGACGGGGCGGCGGCCGCGGTGGTGGGGAGGCAGCGTCTTCTCCGGCGGGGTGGCGGCTCACAGCGGCGCACGACGAGGAGGCGCAGAAGAGGACGGAGATGGCTGCAGAGATGATCAGGGCAGCGGCTGCCTTTGTGGCGGTGTCGGTCCTAGATAGATTTGCGGGCCGGATCTGGGATTCCTCAGGCTCGCCCGGGCCGGAGGATGACCCGCTCATTTCGAGCGCCGGGATTCAGCAGGCGGCGTGGGGACTATTGTGCTGGATTGGCTTGAATTTTTTTTCGAAAAGGGATACCCGGCCTCTGCATCTTGGGATGCACACAGCCCTTTATTGCAAATTTTATGTATCAAATTATTACAGCTCACAGGTCAGATAAGGTTGATACAAACACCAACCATTTGAAAATGACAAGAAGTCTTAGCAATATAAACAAACTAGACATCGCTTAATCTACTAGTATGCCGCCACGAAGCCTGGCAAAAAATATCTTGAGCGACCGTCTCGAGACGGTTGCATCTAGCAACCATGGGTTCTCGCTGATGCTTTGGGAGGAGAAAATCCCAGAGTTGAATCCAATGTGATGCCATACGGATAACCTGCAAAAAAGAAGAAACTCTTGCCTTGTTAAAAATAATATTATTACGACACTTCCATATGGACCAACATAAAGCCGAAACACCTATGCGAATTCTAGCTTTATTAGCCCTATCCACCCCATTCAACCAATTACCAAACATATTAGTGATATTGGAGCGAGGTGAGATATTGTAAGTGAAATAAATGAGGCGCCAAATGATTTTTGCAAAAGGGCACGATATAAATAAATGCTCAACTGTTTCATGATCATTACAAAAGCAGCATTTCTGAGAACCATTCCAGCTTCTTTTTGCTCGATTATCCTTTGTTAACAAAACTTTACCATTCAGGAACCACATGAAAATTTTAATCTTAAGAGGAATTTTGAACTTCCAAAGATATCTTCTTGGGAATCTCGGAAGCATGTTCATGAGATCCTCATACATAGATTTAACAGTGAAATCCCCATTCTCCGATAGCCGCCAAACAGAAGAATCTGGTTCATCTATTAAGACCACTTGCATCAATCTTTGACAAAGGTGCAACCATGTAGTCCATTTGTTACCCGTTAAACTCCTTCGAAAAACTATGTTTAAAGGGTTTTGTGATAACACATGATGAACAGATACATTTTTCCTATGAAGAATATTATACAGAGAAGGATATTGCTGTGAGAGCGCCGTCTATCCTAGCCAAACATCCTCCCAAAAATGGGTATGCATGCCATTACCAACCTTGAAAAAAAACTTGGCAAAGAACTCATCTTTAACCCCCATGAGTCCTTTCCAAAAAGGTGAATCGGTTGGCTTTCCTTCCACTTGAGATAAAGTCTTATTTCTCAGATACTTGTTGCGCAACAACTCTTGCCACACCCCATATTCTATAAGAAGTTTAAAAAGCCATTTACTAAGCAAACATCTATTTTCTGTTCAAGCACTTCAACTCCCAAGCCACCCAGATCTTTGGGTCGACAAATAATATTCCACCGTGTCAATCTATATTTCTTTTTATGCTCATTGCTTTGCCAAAAGAACCTTAAGCGATAAAAATCCAATCTCTTCCTTACACCCTTCGGTATTTGAAGAAAAGATTACATAAACATTGGCATACTTGATAAGACTGAGTTAATAAGAACCAGTCTATCCCCATATGATAGAAGTTTTCCTTGCCAACATCCTAGCTTTTGTTCAAAGCGTTCTCTACCGGATTCCATTCGGAATTTCTAAGTTTCCTATAATGTATGGGCACCCGAAGGTACCTAAATGGCAGGGAACCAGACTGACACCCAAAAATCTCTCTATACTGCTGCTCATTATCTTTTGCATTTCCAAAACAATATATTTCACTCTTATGGAAGTTAATTTAAGACTAGAAAGTTACTCGAAAATACACAAAATCAGTTTCATGTTAACAGCTTTCTGCAGGTCGTGTTCCATAAACAAAATTATGTCATCTGCATATGCATACTGTAGAATAGATATTCCCCCTTCAAACAGATGAGGAATTAATCAGTCTACCTGACCATTCTCTTTTGCTCTAGCAATAAGAACAGCCAACATATCCGCAATAATATTAAAAATCATAGGAGACAAAGGATCTCCTTGTCTTAGCCCTTTTCTTGCTTGAAAATAATGGCTAATGTCATCATTAACCCATATTCCTACACTACCACCTTGTACAATTTTTTTGATCCACTTACACCATAAGGGATCAAAACCCTTCATACGAAGCACTTGTTGCAAAAACGGCCATTTAACCTTATCATAGTCTTTTTCAAAATCTATTTTGAAAAGGACTCCATCTAATTTCTGCATGTGAATCTCATGAATGGTCTCATGTAGAATCACCACCGCTTACAAAATATGCCGACCAGGCATGAATGCTGTCTGGGTAGGTCTAATCACCTTATGAGCAATCTCAGTGATACGATTAGTAGCAACTTTTGTGAAGATTTTAAAACTGACATTAAGAAGACAAATTGGTCGATATTGCTGAATTTGAACCGCATTTTCTTTTTTGGGTAGCAAGGTAATAACCCCAAAGTTTAATTTGAATAAGGTTAGCTCACCAACTTGCAACTGTGCAAATAAGTTCATCGAATCCTTTTTAATAATATTCTAGCAAGTCTGATAGAATTCCGTAGGGAATCCATCCGGCCCGAGCGCTTTATTATGCTCCATCAAAAAATTGCTTCTAACACTTCTTTTTCCAAAAAAAATTGATGATAGAATGCCATTCTCTTTTTAAAATGGAGGGAGGATTTCACTTCCCCGGCCTTTGCACCAACTAGGGATGTACACAGCCATTAAGCATGAGTACCAGGAATTTTAAACTTGGTTAAGCACCAAGCCTGGTCCTCAAGATAAATTGCATGAGTACCAGGATAGCCTGGTCCTTAAGTATAAATAGGAACCTTAAGTCGCTTCCATGAGGATTTTAAGTCAGGTGCTGGATTGGCTTGAATAAAGGTGGTCGTCCTTGGATTTTCCTCTCGCCGTGATGAAGATCTACATGTCGCTAGTCTTCATTGATCTTTGGTAGACAACCGAGTTTCGGAAGACTCCGTCGGTGAATTCCAAATGAATGACATGCCTGGAGTTTGCCGATGTGGACGGTGTTTCGATCGCGCTCAAGCATGTTTTTTGCTGGACATTTGGTTTCAGAGGAGGCATTGTGAAGCTCTGCGATCTGTTGCCATTATGGGACATGCCTTGGTTACACGGTGAAGTCAAACGCGAAGAATGGCACGGATGTCAGGAACTAAAGACTAGCAATGAAAGTTTGAGTCCTGGGTATGTAGGGTTTCTGGCTTGGTGTTTTGTGATTTAGAGCAGCGGAATTGCCAAGCGAGGGTGACAGCACATGAGAAATTCAGTTTTCAATGTGTGCGGAATTTCTTCAGAGTGAAAACCTATGGTCTTTGATTAGGGCGATGACAGCGCTTGAGCACTGTTTCCTTCTTAGAGGCGTCAATTTTGGATTTGTTGAATTTCTGGTACTATTTTGGTGATTTTTTGTCCGTTGTTTGAAGAATTGATCACTGTAGCGACACTTTTTTCTATAGTTCTTTTTTATTTGTTGATTGTGTGCATCCGTAATACTACTACAGTATTGCGTTGTTGCAAAGGTTAGATATAATTGATATCTCATCATATTAATATAGAAATTTCTATTTTCGTGTACCTGGTTCATTAGCTGTACTCACTTTTTCCAGTTTTTTCTCACTTTTGTCCAGCTCCTATTATGGAACGCTCACATCGGTCTGAAACTCGCTCTCCGTCGGGTCCCGTTAGTGAACTCTCGCCATTACGTGCTGACAGGTGGGGTCGTATTCAGGTGGGTCCCGTAGTGGACCCTCGTCGTTACGTGCTGGCAAGTAGGAACCACCCCCGTTACGTGATGACAGGTGCGGCCATGTCCAGTCGGGTCCGTAGTAAGACCCCCCATGGTGTGGACCGGCTTGTTGGGAACGCGTTTGGAGGATGTGGTGGGACCATTTGTGGCGCATATGGTAGTTACGTGCGCCCTGTCGCCTAAATTGGAAGATTTATTTTTTGTTATTTTTATGATTGGCCTTTTTAAGAGCGTCTTTTCCTCTTTATGTCGATAACAGTTGTTATTTTTGCCAAAAAGGCAGCAAATCTAGAGCAGCTTCTCTCTTCATTCATGGTTCTTTTTGGCACTTGTATTTTCCCAATCTGGCAATAAATCTAACCAGCACCATAAATATATAGATGAACAGAGCAGATGTAGATAAAGAAGCTAATAAAGGATTATATAGTACGATACTTAAACAAGGTTCGACAATTAGGCCGCTCAGCAGTAGCATCTTACAAGTTCAACACAGATAACAAAACAAAAGAAGTTGCTTTACAGTAGCATCAGCACAGGATCAGTGGCCCCTCATGGCCTCTGCTAGGAGGGCCTTCGCCTCCTCCCTGTGGCGCTTCCTCCACTTCCTGTTGCCCAGTCCCTTGACCTTGGGCGCCTTGGGCTTGATCGGGGGTATGCGACCCTCCTCGATGGCCACCTTCTGGAGGTTGCGGAGGTAAAAACCGAGCGTCTTGTGCTGGGCTCTGAAGGCTGATGACCCACAAGTATAGGGTGTGTATCGTAGTACTTTTGATAAATAGGAGTGTCGATCCCAACGAGAAGCAGAAGGTGTTGACTAGTGGTATGGAGCAGGAACTCTTTGCAAATACTTACCAAACGATTTTTAGTGGTTTTCTGATAAAGCAACAAAACAAAGTGCAAATAAAAAAGACAACAAACAACCGCAGCAAGTGGCCCAATCCTTTCTTAGCAAAAGACAAGACGGTGGAAATACTTATAAGGACCAAACGTTCTCGAGGACACATGGAAATTCTTTCAAGTGCTTTCGCTTCAAATAGCTGAGTATCTTTCTTTGGTGTTGTAAGTGTTGTATGGGTGAACTTGTGCTAATGTACCGACCTTACTTGGACTAATACATATTTGTGATTAAACCCCCAGCAAGCATCCGCAACTACAGGAAAGCAATTAAGATAAAAACCTAACCACCGCCTTAAACTCTGAGATCATACGCTCCCTTGTGCAAAGGTGTCCTAAATGGGGGTTTAGGTTTCTGTCACTCCGGCAACCCCACAATTAGTAGCCAAATACACAATGCATTCCCCTAGGCCCATAAATGGTGAAGTATCATGTAGTCAACGTTCACATGACACCACTAGAAGAATAGCCCCACAACTTAAATACTAAACCATTGAATAATAAGTCAACACAAATCCACTACTACCAACATGACTTCTCCCATGTCCTCAAGAACTAAACGAACTACTCACGAGACATCATATGGATCGACATCAAAGATGATATGGTAATGGATAACAATCTGAACATAAACAATAATCTAATGGTTCCACTCACAAGCATCAACTACAATAGTAATCAACACCGGGAAAGTTTCCCCTAAGAACTATGCAAGTATTCAACATGATTGTTACAGTGGGATGGAGTGGTGATGATGGTGCTGGTGGAGATGATGGTGTGAATGATGATGATGATCCCGATGAAGTCTAGCTTGACGATGGTGTTGATGGCGACGATCTCCTCTCTCCGGGAAGGAATTTCCCTGGCAGAAATATGTCTGCCGGAGAGCTCTTTCTCTCTCGGTGTTTTCCTCCCCGTAGAGGCGGTGGAAATATTTATGTGGTCCTTCCCTGGTATTAGGGTTTTGAGAGGAAATTAGAGGCGATAGGGTGGAGTCAGAGGCCGGCCAGGTGGGCCACACCAGCCCTAGGCGCGACCCAGGGGGGACCCGCGCGTAGGGGGTGTGGCCTAGCTACGCCTCCCCTTCTGGCTTCCTTTGTCTTCTAGGAAAATATAATTTTCCAATATTTTTCTGGTATTTTTCTGATCTTCGTGAAATTGCATCAAAATACCTCTTTTTCCATCAGAACCCTGACTCCGGCAGTTCATCCTTCAAGAATTATCCACCATGAAAAAACAGAGGAAAAGACAAAAGCAACACCTCATAATAAGACATATATCAATGAATAGAGGCAAATTAGGATATAGAATGGTGATGCAAATTGGACGTATCAACTCCTCCCAAGGTTAGACATTTGCTTGTCACCAAGCGAAAACTAAGCTCAATAAACATGTCCACAGGTTTATGGAGTGAAGTGTTGATAAAAGAATACGGACAAGAAGCATCACACTTACCATTAGACAAATCATAGAAGAAAGCAACTCACCATTATATAACTTAGCTTGCAACAAGTACAGGAGTCACAATATAGATGCATAAAGATAAATCATAATTGGAATTGGCAAACTCTATTCTTGGTCAGAGAACACCTGGCAAACAGTTTGACAAAAAGCTTTTTGTAGAAGTCTTCAAAACAGGAGCACTCTTTGCTCAAAAAGGTTTTTCACAATGAAGGCTTTCAAAGTAATACTCAATAGATAAGAGTCTTGTGCAAATAAGGAAGATAAAGAACATGATTGAATAAATCACCATATGAATGCTTGAAACACAACAGCTCAAATGCTTGTTGGAGATAGAGAGGAAGTAGGTTTACTGAATCATCTTAGAAATAGGAGAAAGGCCCTTCATAGAGGTAAGAATGAATTTCAAGTCATAAAGAGCTTCCAAAAGATTATGGTACTTACTAGCTTTGAGCCCTCATTGCCCCTATCATAGGCATCTTGAGATGGTTAAGGTTAAAGTGAACAAGGATGGAGTATATTATTGACGAAATATAAGTTGGCAATCTCATGCCCCTTGAATATGAGGACCACACCTCATGCTACTCAACTTTGGTTACCGGTAAGTTCTTGTCATTGTAAGTACATGCGTATCATAGAGAACCGCCAACGGGGTACCCCTTGCACATGGTACAGGAGCTTTCCCATAACCAAAATGATAAGGCAGACAGACAATGAGCATCTCAGCAATCTTTTTATTTACTATTTGCATAGATTTTTATTGAGGATGCTTCACATATTTCTCACTATGGTGATGCTGCAAGTTTCCACCATGATTAGGCATGTCTTAGGCTAGCGGCCCAGGTGTTTCTCTAACACAAAATACATAACTCCATGGACTTACAAGCTCACTTTTTATTTCACACCGGCGACATCCACAAACAAAAGAGCAAGATATCAACTGGATATGTATCCATAAGTGTTGAAAGTGTTCCCCGTGACAGCATGGTTCTGCTAATTCCAACGTATAGATGCAAGCATATACAACTTCGATGACACAATGGTTCAAGTCTATTAGGGGCAAGAAAATAAGGTGTGCCATCAAGTTCGTGAGAGCTTTACTAACTAGTTTTCACATAACAAAATACTTTTTAATTCGAAAGATAGATGAAGCTTGAGAATTTGCTTGGAATAGCAATAATGCTAATAGGTAGATATGGTGGACACAGAAGGCACATGCTTTGGTTCAAAGGGATTGGAAGCATGAGAAGTATGCCTTCTCAAAACAGGTTTTTGGCTAGCAGGGATGGGTAGCAAGCAAAAGAGTTGAAGTAAACAAGCAAACATACAAGTGGTAAAGCCAAACATGCAATCTTCCTTGAAGACACAAAAGATCTTAAATAAAGAATACTAAGCTTATGAGCCAATCAAACAAGAAAATAAATGATACAAAATACCTGTAAGCTTTTTCTCTTTTCCTTTCAAACCTCAAAAAGTGTTGCTACTAACCAGAGCTTGGTTTGCCAAAACCAATTTAGATGTACTTGATGCTCCCAAAGTGATGCCAATACTGATCAACAAGATCAATCATATAATAGAGATTGCAAACTAAAATAAGAAGTGCAAAAAGTAAAAGATGAGACTTCTCATTAATATTCCATAAAGGCACTCACACCAAGGGATACATAGATAACCAACTAAAGGAGAGATACTTCCACATGCAAACCAACCTATAAGATAACTTCTCTACCAAAGATATGAATCCACTAAAAAGGTAAAAGATAAAAGATAATGATGGTGATACCGCGGCACTCCCCCAAGCTTGGAACAAGCCAAGGGGATGCCAAACCTGATGATGAATTACTCCTTCGGTGGTGGTGGTGTTCCCATGAAATCATGAGACTTCCAAGGTAAAGGTTACCCATACAAAAAGTGAAGGGAATATGCCCTGAGAGGCAATAATAAAGTGTTTATTATGTGTATTCAAAGTATATGATAGATGTTTGTTTTGCATGCTATAATTGTATTAATACGGAAACGTTAATACATGTGTGTTTAATAAACAAACAGAAAGTTCCTAGTTATGCCTCTCTCATAAACTAGCTCGTTGATTAACAAGATGATCAAGGTTTCCTGATCATGGACATTGGATGTTGTTAATAACGGGATCACAACATTAGTGTAATGATGTGATGAACATTCATCCGAAGTATAGCATTACGATCAAAGTCATTGAGTTTATATTGCTATAACAACTTACGAAGTGATCCTAATCCTTAGACCATGAGATCATGTCAATCACTAACACCGGAAGAGTTTCTTGATAACATCAAACGTCACATCGTAACAGTGTAATTATAAAGATGCATTCCGAACTAATAAAGTGTTATGTTGAGGCTCATGGATCGAGAGTGGAATTTGTTCATCCCGATGACGGATAGATATACTCTGGGCCCTCTCGGTGATATCACATTGATTAGCTTGCAAGCAAGTGATTTGATCACTAGAATGTTATATCACGGGAACGAGAAAAGAGTGCATGTCGGTAACGAGATCAAACTAGGTATGGAGATACCGATGATCGAATCTCGGACATGTAATATATCGTGAAACAAAGGGATTAAGATACTAGCGTAAAAGGTTCCGCGATCACAAGAGAGTCATCGTTGAATGTGTGGAGTCGGTATGGGTCTCCGGATCCGCTTCGATTATTGATCCGAGAAGGGTCTCGATCATGTCCGCATTATTCAAGAACCGTAGGGTGACACATAAGAGACACCGACATCCAATTGGAGCAAAATTTTCATGCCGAAAAGAATGAACAAGCGCAGGAATTTATTTCACTAGATACCAAACAGGTTTTGGTGAAATTGCATAAAGTGGATATGCATGTGAAATGGAATTCTAGCAAGGGTTATTTGTGAATGTTTTTCATTAAAGTAATTGACAAAATTCTGAATAAAATAAAAGAGTTTTATTTAATGAGAGTTTGCATTAAATTTGGTGGAAATTTAATGGGAATTTGAGTGGACTTTGAGTGGAGGAAATTTAAAGGGCATTTTGTGAGTGGAGTGTCCACCCACATGAATGAAGGAGGAGGGGCAGCCCCATGGCGGCCACCCCTTGGGTGCCCCTCATCCTATAAAAGGAGCCCCCTCTTCACTTGTCTCTTACACCTCCTCGTGAAGGATCTCTCCCCTTCTAGAATTTATCCCCCATGGTCTCGGACTAGCGAGATACATGTTCCCGGTGGCTATTCGGCAAGAAAGAGTTGTGCTTCCACTGCATCGCTGGAGCGAGGAGGCGGAGGTTGCTCGGTGCCTCGAACGTGTGTGCGAGCACGGATGCGCTGTTGATTTGCGGCGCTAGGACTTCCTCTCGATCTTGAGATCGGCAAGAGATCGTCTACATCAACCACGAGTTGAACTCGTTAAGCTTTGTCGGTATTCAAGGGTATGTTCTCTACGGATATACATCTGCCCGTTGTTTGTATCTAGTAGATAGATCTTGGTACGTAGTTCCCATCGTAGGAAAAATTTTGTTTTCTATGCTGCGAACCCTACAGTGGTATCAGAGCCGGATCTATGCGTAGATACTTTACACGAGTAGTACACATATGAGTATGTGGGCGATGATGGTCATTTTGTTGCTCCTTTGTTGTAATTTTGGATATTGGTGGCATAGTGGGATGAAGCGGCCCGGACAAACTTTACATGTCCTCGCACATGAGACATGTTCCACGCTTGACATGCAACTAGTTTGCATAAGTGGCTAGCGGGTGTCTGTCTCTCCTACTATAGTCAATATCTATTTTGCAAGAGAGTTGTCAACAATTTGATTATCCTCGTTGTGGTTCATGTTAGTAGGTAAGAACGGTTCTATCTCGGAAGCCCTAAGCCACGTAAAACTTGCAATGGATAAATTAGAGGCGTCTAGTTTAGATTGTTGCTGGGCTAGTGTTATGATATGGTAGTGTTGTAAGTAGAAGCATGAGATGATACTCTTACAACACACATAGCGTGTAAACTCCATACACCTTGTATTTACACATATAGGTATGATAGTGATCATACCACGGTGCACATGATAGAGATCATCTGCGGGAACCATATCATTTCACTAATAAACATATGATGTTTGATAGCATCTTATATTGCTTGTTTAGCGCTTTGTTAGAATAATAAGATAATCCCTCATTTAAATATCAAGATAAGAATGTGTTCTTCCTTTGGTATGCACCGATTATGTTTTCGTCGCTCCAAGACATCACGTGATGATCGGGTGTTCTTGGATCCACGACCATATTTCGGGTGTAAAAGAGTTACACACGCGAATACTAAGGTTCTAACTTGGCGAGCCTAGCATGTACAGACATGGCCTCGGAACACGGACCGAAAGGTTAAGCATGAGTCATATAGTTGATATGATGCCCATTTGATGCTCGCCTTTGAAGCTATACCGACTCACGTGATGATCGGACTTGGTATAGTGGATTTGGTTCATGTAGTTACCAAAAAGGCACGAGGGATGTCGTTTTTGAGTGGGAGTTCATTCATAATATGGATTAGTTGAACTCAATCTATCATACACTTAGTATAAACTTTACAAATTCTGTTGTAGATGGCACCACCTGCTTTTAATTTCAATGTGTTCATGGAGAAAGAGAAACTTGCAACGAACGGTAGCAACTTTACCGAATGGGCCATGAATTTGAGGATTCTCCTCTCACGCACAAAAGCAATATGTGCTAGAAGCGCCGTTAGGCCCCCCACCTTTAGATGATGCCCCTGACAAGGAGAAGAATGTCTATCAGACTCGTCAGGAGGACCACAACTTAGTTCATTGCGGCATATTGTATGGGCTAGAGCCAGAACTTCGAAAGCGTTTCGAAAATGGCAATGCTTTTGATACAATGGGTGAGTTGAAAATGATTTTCGACACACATGCTGCTGTAGAGAGCTACAACGCTTCAGAAAAGTTCTTTAGCTGCATGATGGAAGAGCACAGCTCCGTTAGTGAGCATGTACTCAAGATGTCGGGTTACACCGATAAGCTTGTGTCCTTGGGAATATCGATTCCCATTGACTTAGGCATCCATTGTGTTCTGCAGTCTCTGCCACCTAGCTATAAGAGCTTCGTGATGAACTATAACATGCAAGGCATGAAGAAGTCTCTCCTCGAGCTTTTGTCAATGCTTAAAACTGCAGAAGTGGAGATCAAAAAGGAACATCAAGTGTTGATGATCAATAGGAACACTGGTTTCAAGAAAGACAAGAAGGGAAAACGGAAGGGAAGTAAGGGTGGCAAGCCGGTTGCCGTGCGTGAAAAGAAACCCCGAGTTGGACCTAAGTCTGATACCGAGTGCTACTATTGTAAGGGATCGCCATCGAAGCGCAATCGCCCAAGTATTTGGCGCATAAGAAGGCCGGCAAGGCAAGCAAAGGTATATATGATATACATGTTATTGATGTGTACTTGACTAGTGCTTGCAGTAGCACCTGGGTATTTGATACCGGTTCAGTTGCTAATATTTGTAACTCGAATCAGGGGCTGTGGAACAAGCGACCGCTAGCAAGGGGTGAGGTCAAGATGCGTGTCGGCAATGGATCAAGTGTTGATGTGATCGCCGTCGGAACGCTGCCTCTCCACTTGCCGTCGGGATTAGTTATAAACTTGAATAAATGTTATCTGGTGCCTGCACTGAGCATGAACATTGTATCTGGATCGTGTTTGCTGTGAAGTGGTTATTCATTTAAATCCGAGAACAATGGTTGTTCCATTTATATGAATGAAATATTTTATGCTCATGCACCGATGATGAATGGTTTATTTCTATTAGATCTCGATCATAATGTTACACATATTCATAATGTTGATGATAAAAGGATTAAACTAAATGATGATATATCTGCATATATGTGGCACTGCCGTCTAGGTCATATTGGCGTTAAACGCATGAAGAAGCTCCATTCGGATGGACTTTTGGAATCACTTGATTTTGAATCATTTGATACATGTGAGCCATGCCTTATGGGCAAGATGACTAGAACGCCGTTTTCCGGTTCAATGGAGCAGGCGGATTTATTGGAAATCATACATTCGATGTATGTGGTCCAATGAGTGTGTCGGCGAGGTGGATATCGTTATTTTGTTACTTTCACGGATGATTTGAGTAAATACGGTTATATCTACTTGATGAAACACAAGTCCGAAACCTTTGAAAAGTTCAAGGAATTTCGAATGAAGTGGAAAATCATCGTAATAGAAAGATCAAATTTCTACGGTCCGTGGAGGTGAGTATCTAAGTTCTGAGTTTAGCACTCACATGAAAGAGTGTGGAATTGTTTCACAACTCACACCCGGAACACCACAATGAAATGGTGTGTCGGAACGTCGTGTCGTACTTTATTAGATATGGTTCGATCTATGATGTCTTTGACGGACTTGCCGTTGTCATTTTGGGGTTATGCACTAGAAGCTGCTGCATTCACTTTAAATCGGGCACCATCTAAATCCGTTGAAAAGACACCGTATGAATTGTGGTTTGAAACAAACCTAAAGTCATTTCTTAAAGTTTGGGGATGCGATGTTTATGTGAAGAAACTTCAACCGGATAAACTCGAACCCAAAGCGGAAAAATGCGTCTTCATAGGATACCCTAAGGAAACTATTGGGTATTCCTTCTATCACGAATCCGAGGGCAAGGTTTTGTTGCCAAGAATGGATCCTTTCTAGAGAAAGAGTTTCTCGAAAGGTGTGAGTAGTCGGAAGGTAGAACTCAAGAGGTTATTGAACCTTCTCTTCAAAGTATGGCGAGTAGCGCAAGGAAGTTGTTCCGGAGTTGGCTCCACTGTTGAAGAGGGAACTAATGATAATGATCATGAAACTCGAAAGAGTACTACCGAACCTTGCGGTTCAAACAGATGCGTGCAGCTCCGAGTCTGGAAATCCTGTCATGAATTTCATGGTTGATGAAAATGATGACCCTGCGACGTATGAAGAAGCGATGATGAGCCCGGATTCCAACAAATGGTTAGAAGCCATGAAATCCGAGATGGAATCCATGTATAAAAATCAAGTTTGGAACTTGGTGGAATTACCTCACGACCGAAAGGCCGTGGAGAACAAATGGATTTTCAAAAGGAAAAATGATGCTGATGGTAATGTGACCGTCTATAAAGCTCGACTTGTCGCAAAGGGGTTTCGACAAATTCAAGAGTTGACTACGATGAGACATTCTCTCCCGTAGCGATGCTAAAGTCAGTTAGGATTATGTTAGCAATTGCTGCATATTTCGATTATGAGATATGGCAGATGGATGTAAAAACCGCGTTTCTCAATGGTAATATTGAGGAAGAGTTGTATATGATACAACCAAAGGGTTTTGTCGATCCTAAGGATGCTAACAAGGTGTGCAAGCTTCAGCGATCCATCTATGGATTGAAGCAAGCATCACGGTTGGAATCTCGCTTTGATGAGGTGATCAAAGAGTTTGGATTTGTCCAAACTTATGGAGAAGCTTGTATTTACAAGAAAGTGAGTGGGAGCAATGTGGCATTTCTGATATTATATGTGGATGACATATTATTGATCGGAAAATGATATAGATCTTTTAAACAGTGTTAAAAGTTATCTAAACAGCAAATTTTCAATGAAGGACCTAGGTGAAGCGTCATACATATTAGGCATAAAGATCTATAGAGATAGATCTAGGCGCCTAATAGGGCTATCGCAAAGTACATACCTTGATAAGATTTTAAAGAAGTTTTAAATGGACGGAAGTAAGAAGGGGTTCTTACCTATGTTGCAAGGCAAGACATTGAGTAAGACTCAAAGTCCGGCTTCGGCGGAAGAAAGAGAGATAATGGACAAAGTCCCCTATGCTTCAGCCATAGGCTCTATAATGTACGCCATGCTATGTACAAGACGGATGTGGCACATGCTATTAGTTTGACTAGTAGGTACCAATCGGATCCGAGGTTGAATCTTGGATAGCGGTCAAGAATATCCTTAAGTACTTACGAAGAACTAAGGATATGTTTCTTGTATACGGAGGTGAAGAAGAGCTCGTCGCTAAGTGTTATGTCGATGCTAGCTTTGACACAGATCCGGATGACTCTAAGTCTCAATCCGGATCGTATTTCTCATGAATGGCGGGCGGTTAGTTGGAGGAGCTCCAAACAACCTGTGGTAGCGGGATCAACAACGGAGGCGGATATGTTGTCGCTTTGAGCGGCTCAAGAAGCGATTTGGATGAAGGAGTTCATATCCGAACTAGGAGTGGTGGCAAACGCGTTGGACCCAATGGTGATCTATTGTGACAACAATGGTGCCATTGCCAATTCAAAGAGCCAAGGTCTCACAAGCATTCCAAGCATATTAAGCGCGGTTTCACTCCATCCATGAGCATGTCAATGATGGAGATATAAAGATTTGTAAAGTACATACGGATCTCAATTTAGCAGATCCGTTGACTAAAACTCTCCTAGAGCAAAACATGATCAACACGAACTCAATGGGTGTTAGATTTATCACTATGTAACTAGATTATTGCCTCTAGTGCAAGTGGGAGACGAAGGAATATGCCCCGAGGCAATAATAAAGTGTTTATTATGTGTATTCCAAGTATATGATAGATGTTTATTTTGCATGCTATAATTGTATTAATACTGAAACGTTAATACATGTGTGTTTAATAAACAAACAGAAAGTTCCTAGTTATGCCTCTCTCATAAACTAGCTCGTTGATTAACAAGATGATCAAGGTTTCCTGATCATGGACATTGGATGTTGTTAATAACGGGATCACAACATTAGTGTAATGGTGTGATGAACATTCATCCGAAGTATAGCATTACGATCAAAGTCATTGAGTTTATATTGCTATAACAACTTACGAATTTGTCCTAATCCTTAGGCCATGAGATCATGTCAATCACTAACACCGAAGATTTTCTTGATAACATCAAACGTCACCGTAACGGGGTGATTATAAAGATGGATTCAAAACTAATAAAGTGTTATGTTGAGGCTCATGGATCGAGAGTGGAATTTGTTCATCCGATGACGGATAGATATACTGGGCCCTCTCGGTGATATCACATTGATTAGCTTGCAAGCAAGTGATTTGATCACTAGAATGTTATATCACGGGAACGAGAAAAGAGTGCATGTCAGTAACGAGATCAAACTAGGTATGGAGATACCGATGATCGAATCTCGGACATGTAATATATCGTGAAACAAAGGGATTAAGATACTAGCGTAAAAGGTTCCGACGATCACAAGAAAGTCATCGTTGAATGTGTGGGAGTCAGTATGGGTCTCCAGATCCCGCTTCTGATTATTGATCCGAGAAGGGTCTCGATCATGTCCGCATTATTCACGAACCGTAGGGTGACACACTTAAGAGACACCGACATCCAATTGGAGCAAAAGTTTCATGCCGAAAGAATGAACAAGTGCAGGAATTTATTTCACTAGATACCGAAACAGGTTTTCGGGTGAAATTGCATAAAGTGGTTATGCATGTGAAATGGAATTCTAGCAAGAGGTTATTTGTGAATATTTGTCATTAAAGTAATTGACAAAATTCTGAATAAAATAAAAGATTTTTATTTAATGAGAGTTTGCATTAAATTTGGTGGAAATTTAATGGGAATTTGAGTGGAATTTTGAGTGGAGGAAATTTAAAGGGCATTTTGTGAGTGGAGTGTCCACCCACATGAATGAAGGAGGGGAGGGGGCAACCCCCATGGCCAGCGGCCACCCCCTTGGGTGGCCCCCCTCCTCCTATAAAAGGAGCCCCCCTCCTCACTTGTCTCTTACACCTCCTCGTGAAGGATCTCTCTCCCCCTCTAGAATTTATCCCCCATGGTCTCGGACTAGCGAGATACATGTTCCCGGTGGCTATTCGGCAAGAAAGAGTTGTGCTTCCGCTGCATCGCTGGAGCGAGGAGGCGGAGGTTGCTCGGTTCCTCGAACGTGTGTGCGAGCACGGATGCGCTGCTGATTTGCGGCGCTAGGACTTCCTCTCGATCTTGAGATCGGCAAGAGATCGTCTACATCAACCACGAGTTGAACTCGTTAAGCTTTGTCGGTCTTCAAGGGTATGTTTTCTATGGATATACATCCACCCGTTGTTTGTATCTAGTAGATAGATCTTGGTACGTAGTTCCCATCGTAGGAAAATTTTTGTTTTCTATGCTGTGAACCCTACAAAAAGGATGTCTTGGTTTCCACAATCCTTAAACTAGCAGCAGATCTTATGCGATCAAATCTAGCCTCATACTCATAGTTTTGGTTCTGAATGTGTAGAGTTGTGCTTGTAACTGGTTGGTGGCCTGATGAAGTGAGAGGATTTCGTCTTGGAGCTCAGCAACCTCCTCCTTGTGCTTCGTGATGAGTTCCGAACTTATCTTATGGATGATATCTACTTCGCATTCCGCCATCTTCTTATACCTGAAAACTTCCTGTTCCAATGCTTCCATCCTATCTTCCAGACTTCCTTCTCCTTTAGATCCTTGAACTTCTTTCATCTGCACCTCCCCATCCTTGAAAATCAATTCCTTAGGATGAATCTTCAACTCATGCATGTATGGGTTGATAGCATCTGAGGAGGAATCCTCTATGGGTGATCCAGAGGAAGACATTGTAGCTCCAAAACTGAGAATTTGCTTGACAAAAACAGATCTAAACAAAAGCACGACGAGAACAAGATACACGAACCTCGAGGGATCGGGGGGTTATATATTACGAAGTTTCAAAGCATAAGGAAGGTACTGGTACGAAAACAAGGTGGAGGCGGAGCTCGGGGGGCTCATACCCCCTCCAGGCGTGGCCAGCTGGGGCCCGCACCTGGGGTGGGTTTGGCCACCCCAGCCTCCGTTTCCTCCTCTGTTCCGTCTCGTAACTTTACGTATGTACTAAAAACATCAAAAATATAAAAAGATTGGGTTTTCACAAACCTTCTGTTTTCACCACTTTTACCTATTCAAAGGCGAACTCTGCAGATTCTGGTGTTTGGTTTCTGATAAATTCCTCTGGATCACCATTTGAATAATATCAACATCTTCCTTATAAGAATCTCCAGAAATATAATGTTTTAGTCTTTGACCATTCACCACCTGTGTTGTGTCATCCTTCAAATAAGATATTTTGATAGCACCTGAACGATATACTTCCTTAATAACAAAAGGTCCTTCCCATTTTGAGAGTACTTTCCCTGCAAAAAATCTGAGATGAGACCTATACAAAAGGAATTTCTCACCAACATGGAACTCCCTTTTGAGAATTCTCCTATCATGTCATCTTTTCACTTTTTCTTTAAAGAGTCTAGCATTTTCATAAGATTCACTTCTCCACTCATCTAAGGTACTCAAGTCAAGCAATCTTTTCTCACCAGCAAGTTTAAAATATCTATTCAATTCTTTCATCGCCCAATAAGCTTTGTGTTCTAATTCTAAAGGCAAGAGACAAGCTTTCCCATAGACCATTTTGTAAGGAGACATCCCCATAGGATTTTTTATAAGCGGTTCTATAATCCCATAAAGCGTCATTCAACTTTTTAGCCCAATTTTTTCCTAGATCTATTGACAGTCTTCTACAAGATGGATTTAATTTCCCTATTGGAAAGTTCCACTTGCCCACTGGTTTGGGGATGATAAATTGAAGCAATTCTATGGTTAACATCATATTTATCAAGAGTTTTCCTAAATCCACCATGAATAAAATGAGAACCTCCATCAGTCATGAGATATCTAGGCACACCAAACCTAGGAAAAATAACATCTTTAAGCATTTTTAAAGAGGTCTTACCATCAGCACTATTTGTAGGTATGGCTTCTACCCACTTTGTAACATAGTCAACAGCAACAAGAATATGAGTATACCCTTTTGAAGGAGGAAAGGGACCCATAAAGTCAAATCCCCAACAATCAAAAGGTTCAATAACAGGAGAATAATTCATAGGAAACTCATTGCGTCTAGAAATGTTACTAACTCTTTGACATTCATCACATGATAAGACAAACTTCCTCGCATCCTTGAAAAGGGTTGGCCAATAAAATCCAGATTGTAAAACCTTTTGTGCAGTCCTATCCCCAACATAATGTCCTCCATAAGCACCGCCATGACATTTTCTCAATATCTCTTGTTATTCAAACTCTAGAACACATCTTCGCATAATACCATCTACTCCTTCTTTATATAAGTGTGGGTCATCCTAAAAAGTAATGCCTTATATCATAAAAGAATTTTCCTCTTTGCTAGGCTGTAAAGGTTGGAGGTAAATACTTGGAAACAATAAAGTTAGCATAATCAGCATACCAATGACTCTCATGCGGACTTACCCTTATTGCAACCAACTGCTCATTTGGAAAATATCATTAATAGGCAAAGGGTCAAAAGAAATGTTTTCCAAACGAGATAAATTGTCGGCAACGGGATTTCAGCACCTTTCCTATCTATAATATGCAGATCAAACTCTTGTAAAAGCAACACCCATCTAATAAGCCTAGGCTTAGCGTCCTTCTTTGTCATAAGGTACTTGATAACAGCATGATCGGTATGAATAGTAACCTTTGAATCAACAATATAAGGTCTAAACTTATCACAAGCAAAGATTATAGATTAACTCTTTATCAGTAGTAGCATAATTCTTTTGAGCAGCATCTAGAGTCTTGCTAGCATAATGAATAACATTCAACTTCTTATCAACACGTTGCCCAAGGACAGCACCCACAAAAAAATCACTAGCATCACACATAATTTTAGAAGGTAAAATCCAATCAGGTGGTTGAACAATAGGAGCAGTAGTCAAAGCTTTCTCCAAAGTTTCAAAAGCTTCCTTACAATCATCATCAAAAACAAAAGTTACATCTTTTTGAAGAAGATTAGTAAGGGGCTTTGAAATTTTGGAGAAATCTTTAATAAACCTCCTATAGAAACCAGCATGTCCAAGGATACTACGAAAATGTTTTATAACCCTAGGGCAAGGCATCTTCTCAATTGCTTCAATTTTGGCGCTCTCAACTTCAATGCCTCTTTCAGAAATTTTGTGTCCAAGAACAATCCCTTCATTAACCATGAAATGGCATTTCTCCCAATTAAGAACAATGTTGGTTTCTTCACATCTCTGCAAAACTTTATCAAGGTAGTACAAATAGTTGTCAAAAGAAGTTCCATAGATGGAGAAATCGTCCATGAAAACCTCCACAATTTCTTCACAAAAACCATGAAAAATAGCAGACATATATCTCTGAAAGGTAGCAGGAGCATTACATAAACCAAAAGGCATACGCCTATAAGCATAAGTGCCATGAGGACAAGTGAAAGTGGTTTTCTCTTGGTCTTGCGCTTTCACAGCAATTTGAGAGAACCCAGAATAACCATCAAGGAAACAAAAGTGGGTTTTTTTAGACAACCTCTCAAGCATTTGATCAATAAAGGGCAAAGGATAATGATCTTTATTAGTAACTTTATTAACCTTTATAAAATCAATGCACATCCTATACCCAACCACTACTCTTTGAGGTATAAGCTCATTATTTTCATTAGGCACGATGGTAATTCCCCCTTTCTTTGGAACACAATGAACAGGGCTAACCCATTGACTATCAGCAATAGGGTAAATAATACCAGCATCAAGGAGTTTTAATACCTCATTTCTTACCACATCCTTCATCTTAGGATTTAAACGGCGTTGGTGCTCAACAACTGGTTTTGCATCAGGTTCTATATTAATAGCATGCTGACATATAGTAGGAGAAATTCCTTTTAAATCATCAAGAGTATAGCCCATAGCCCCTCGGTGTTTCTTTAGTGTCTCCAATAACCTCTCTTCTTCCTTTCCTGAAAGTTTAGAGCTAATAATAATAGGATAAACTTTCTTATCATCAAGATAAGCATATCTAAGATCATCAGGTAAAGGTTTTAATTTGAAAACAGGGTCCCCTTTAGGTGGTGGTGTAGTACCCAAATCTTCCACAGGTAGGTTATGCTTAAGTAACTCTGGTTGACGAAGGAAAACCTCGTCAATCTCATTTCTTTCCTTCATGAAGACATCAATTTCATGATCTTCCATAAATTGCTACAAGGCATTGTTAGGAGCAAGAGAAATAGCAGAAAGTTGTTCAACCCTGAAATCCTCATTAGGCAGTTCATTTTCATAAGGAGTTTTAGAAAATTTGGAAAAATTAAACTCATAAGACTCTCCAACAAACTTAGTTAAAAAAATTCCTTCCTACAATCTATGATAGCCCCACAAGTATTCAAGAAGGGTCTACCAAAGATAATAGGATAGGTTTTACTAACTTCTTAACAAGTACTATAAAATCAGCAGGATATTTAGTCTTACCACAAAGAACCTCCACATCTCTTACGATGCCAATTGGACAGACTGTCTCTCTATTAGCAAGGTGAATAACCACATCAATGTCCTCAAGCTCACAAGGACCAATTTCATGCATAATTTCCCTGTAAAGCTCATAAGGAATAGCACTAGAACTAGCACCAATATCACACAAACCATAATAGCTATGATCACCAATTCTAACAGAAAGCATAGGGACACTAGCTTTTCTAGCTTTTTTAGGATGAGAGACAATATTAGAAGCGTCTTCACAGAAGACAATGTGCTCATCCTCTATATTTCTAGTGATAAGATCTTTCACAATAGCTACCACAGGTTCAATATTTATTTGCTCATCGGGTTCCACAGTTTTCTTTGTACTTTTGCTAACCAGATTAGCTATGATAGAATGTTCCTTTACTTTAGCAGGAAAAAGGATTTTCTCAACATAAGGTTCAGGCAAAATAGGATCAACAGTACAAACTTCTATGCTAGCAGAAACATGACTAACAATGTCTTTAAAAGGAGCATGGTACTTATCCCACTCCTTTTTAGGAATTTTGATATAAGAGGCAATGGCCTCAAAACATTTTGCAAGAACTTGAGAGTCAAGACCATACTCATTGTTAATATTATGGAAGTCATCAGTTCCCATAAAGGATTTAATGCATTCATAATCATAGTTTATACCTGACTTTCTTTCTTTTTTATTCTCCCAAGCTTCAGTGTTCTCTTGAATACGGTCTAGGAGATCCGATTTAGCTTCTTCCTTCATACGTGTGAATGATCTAGTACAAGAAGCATCTAGTAAATCTTTATCATCAAGAGAAAGCCTAGCATAAAAGTTATTGATAATAATATTGTTAGGGAGTTCATGAATAGGAAATTTAAGCATTAGTAACTTCAATCTCCCCTAAGCTTGAGCTGTACTCTCTCCATCACGAGGCCAAAAGTTATATATCAGATTTCTATCCTCATGAATTTCACTAGAGGATAAAATTTAGAATAAAAGAGAGATGCAATTTCCTCCCATTTCATGGATTTCCCAGTCTTCAGCAGCTTATACCATTCTTCATCTCTCCCTTTCAAGGATATGGAGAGTAACGTCTTCTTCACTTGTTCAGTTGTGATACCTGCACACTTAAACAACCCGCATAATTCATGGATAAAAAGAAAATGATCACTAGGGTGGACAGTTCCATCCCCTAAATAATAATTATCCATGACATGATCAACAATACTTGTAGGTATCTTAAAAGTATCTATCTTAACAGGTGGTGGTTCATCCACTACCCTAACAGTGGTAGTATTTTTACCAAACAGAAAACCAAGTGGGTTATCCATATTGGAAACAAAGCAACAAACAACAATAAAAAAACAATACTCACAGTAGAAGTTTCCTTTACCAGTTCCACTCTTCAATAGCGATTCACTCCCTGGCAACGGCGCTAGAAAATAGTCTTGATGACCCACAAGTATAGTGGGTGTATCGTAGTACTTTTGATAAATAGGAGTGTCGATCCCAACGAGGAGCAGAAGGTGTTGACTAGTGGTATGGAGCAGGAACTCTCTATAAATACTTAGCAAACGGATTTTTAGTGGTTTTCTGATAAAGCAACAAAACAAAGTGCAAATAATAAATACAACAAACAACCGCAGCAAGTGGCCCAATCCTTTCTTAGCAAAGTACAAGCCGGTGGAAATACTTAAAAGAACCAAACGTTCTTGAGGACACATGGGAATTCTGTCAAGTGCTTTTACTTCAAATAGATGAGTACCTTTCTTTGGTGTTATAAGTGTTGTGTGGCTGAACCTGTGCTAATGTACCGACCTTACTTGGACTAATACATACTTGTGATTAAACCCCCTTCAAGCATCCGCAACTACAAGAAAGCAATTAAGATAAAAACCTAACCACAGTCTTAAACTCTGAGATCCTACGCTCCATTGTGCAAAGGTGTCCTAACGGGGGTTCATGTTTCTATCATTGCGACAACCCCACAATTAGTAGCCAAATACACAATGCATTTCCCAAGGCCCATAAATGGTGAAGTATCATGTAGTCGATGTTCACATGACACCACTAGAAGAATAGCACCACAACTTAAATATTAAACCATTGAATAATAACTCAACATAAATCCACTACTAACAACATGACTTCTTCCATGTCCTCAAGAACTAAACAAACTACTCACGAGAAATCATATGGATCAAGATCAAAGATGATATGGTAATGGATAAAAATATGATCATAAACAATAATCCAATGGTTCCACTCACAAGCATCAACTACAATAGTAATCAACACCGGCAAAGTTTCCCCTAAGAACTATGCAAGTATTCAACACGATTATTACAGCGGGATGGAGTGGTGATGGTGGTGCTGGTGGAGATGATGGTGTGGATGATGATGATGATATCAATGAAGTCTAGCTTGACGATGGTGTTGATGGTGACGATCTCCCCTCTCCCGGAAGGAATTTTCCCAGCAGAAATCTGTGTGCGGGAGAGCTCTTTCTCTCTTGGTTTTTTCCGCCCCGCGGAGGTAGCGGAAATCTTTTTGTGGTCCTTCCCTGGTATTAGGGTTCTGATAGGAAGTTATAGGGGAGAGGGCGGAGTCGGAGGCTGGTTAGGTGGGACACACCTGCCCTAGGTGCGGCCCGGGGGACCCGCACCTAGGGGTTGTGGGGCCCCTATGGCCCAGCTACGCCTCCCCTTCTGGCTTCCTTCGTCTTCTAGGAAAATATAATTTCCAATATTTTTCTGGTATTTTTCTGATCTTCGCGAAATTGCATCAGAACACCTATTTTTCCATCAGAAGCCTAACTCTGGCAGTTCATCCTTCAAGAATCATCCACCATGCAAAAAAAGAGGAAAATACATAAGCAACACCTCATAATAAGACATATATTAATGAATAGATGCAAATTATGATATAGAATGGTGATGCAAATTGGACGTATCAAAGGTATTGGCATTCTTTGACGAGCCGCAGGTCTTAACGTTATCGGCATGCATCACGAGGGAGTTGAAGTCGGTGCCGAGGCTCCTGGTGCAGAAGGGGTACCTATAGACGTTGCCGGCGAAGAAGCTGTTGAACTCGTAATCGCTCCAGACGTCGCTGCTATCCACCTATTACAAAAAAATAGTAGCATGCAATAAGGACATGATTGAGATACCGTGATTATCGGGATTGATTACTTGCATAAATTAACCGATTGAGATCCCCTAATTATTCCCCAATCCCAAAATCTCAAACCAAATCGAATACTGATCCCAACTACATATCGGTGCTAGTATTGATCCCAACTACAGATTGGTGCTAGTACTGATCCCAACTAGGGGCATTCATTGAAATACGAGATCTAACACAAGAGGATTAGCTAGTGTAAAAATACCTAGCATCCAACTATTAGCGGAGCCCTAATAACACAAGATCTAGCATCCAACGATGGGAATGGGGGAAGAACAAAGGAAGGGGAGAAAACCCAAGTTACCTCCGACCATGGGTCGTCTAAGCTGGTGTCAAATGGGTTCTCCAGCCTGATGTAATCGTTGTCCCCGTAGGGGTACCAGTCGTGTAGGATCTGCAGGAGAATGGCGGGGGACTATACGGGGACGGGGGACTCCTCGCCGGCGGCTACAGCGGAAGCAGGGAAGGGGGTCTGGACAGGGATGGCGACTGCCTTCAATGCCTTGATGGGGGCCAGTACGGGGACGGGGGCCTCCTTGTCAGCCGCCTTAGAGGCGACGATGGCCACCGCGCCGTTCTTCTCCATCGCCGGCGTGGTTGGAGTTTTCTTGAGGATTTGCAGAAGGTGATGGGACAGTGGAGATGGTTGTGTGAGTGAGAAAGCGAGTGAATGATGAGTGGGAGTGAGGAGGCCTCTATAAAGTTGAAGGAAGGAGATGTTTCGTTGCACCACCGTGCACCACGTAACCGCGTGCGCTAATGCACCGTGCACGGCCACACGCATCTGCTACCGCCCCGTGCACCGCGACACACGTACTGTGCGTCACATTTTCCCCCTCGTGTCTAACCTTGGCCATTTAGTTGTGCTCATTTATACCCTCGAGTGTAGCACTGGCAGTTTGGTTGTACTCAGTTTTTCCCTCCAGTACTAACACTGTCGTGCGCAATATACTCACTTTTACCCTCCGGTGGCTGGTCAACAGAGAGTCAACGAACAGATTTTAGCTAGCTAATTGAGTCATTTTATGCACAACAAATTCAAAAAGATCAAAGCATAGTGGAATCTACCCAGGGAGTCTTATTATGTGACCTGCCACCATAATAAATGTATATAAATCAATTTTTAACCTAAATCGCCACTTCTCAAATCACCTACTATCTACGAAGGTTCATGACTTTCTACTCAAGCCTCTCCCCAAAACATACCTCTCCAAAACATAATTTGTCTGAATGAGGCAATAATTCTCAAACTGATGTATATTTGAATTTCAAATAGTTTGATGTATGCCAATATGTATTTTATTGTATAAAATAAGCATTTTCCATTTTTTAAATATCTTTTGGTTTTATATTTGAACCCACTTATCAGTTTTGCCCTTGGTTTTTAAGTTCTACTCAGTTTTCTCCTCCCTCTTAGTGACAACCTCTCACACCTATGCTCATCTTGGCTGCTACGCTCTGATTGGTCGAGACAGTTGTCACGCGGATCGTACCCACCAACTGTTGATCCTCTATGATCTAGCGGACAGGATAACCCCTGTATCTATCGGGGGCACCCTCTATCCATGCAAAATAACGAGTTTGCCACCGATGCTTTAACTCCATAAACAAATGATTTTGAATATAATTTGAAGGGAAAGTGTTCAAAGGTGTATAATTTTTGCATTATATTTAACTCCATGTCCTAAGTTCGATTTCAAAGAGTTCAAAGGTGCATAATTTTTGCCATGTGCAAGTTTATGCATTACATCCCTACATCTATGAAAATGATAATCTTGTTGGAGATATGCCCAAGAGGCAATAATAAAGTGGTTATTATCATATCTTCATACTTATGATAAATGTTTACATACCATGCTATAATTGTATTAACCGGAAACATTAATACTTGTGTGATTTGTAAACTAAAATAGGAGTCCCTAGTAAAGCCTCTTGTTAAACTAGCTTGTTGGTTAATATATGATCATGGTTTCCTGATCATGAACATAGAGATGTTATTAACAACAGGATCATATCATTAGGAGAATGATGTGATGGACATACTCCTATAGATAAGCGTAGCATAAAGATCAAGTCATTTAAATAGTTCAATTGCTATATGCTTTCTGATACATAGTAACCTAATTCCTTCGACCATGAGATCATGCATATCACCTTTACCGGATGGATGCTTTGATGACATCAAACACCACACCATAACTGGGTGGCTATAAAGGTGGCATTGAGTGTTCGGAAAGTATTGGTTGAAACACATGGATCAAGAGTGGGATTTGTCCATCCATATGACGGATAGATATACTCTGGGCCCTCTCGGTGGAATGTCATCCAATTAGCTTGCAAGCATGTGACTGGGTCACAAGGGATCACATATCACGGGAACGAGAAAAGAGTACTTATCGGTAACGAGGTTGAACTAGGTATGTAGAGATACCGACGATCATAACCTCGGATAAGTAAACTATCATGAGACAAAGGGAAATTGGTATCGTATGTAAGTGGTTCATTCGATCGCAAAGTAATCGTAGAAATATGTGGGAGCCATATGAATTTCCAGATTCCTCTATTGGTTATTGTTCGGAGAAGTGTCTCGATCATGTCCGCATAATTCACGAACCGTAGGGAGACACACTTAAGGATTCGACGTTGTTTGAGTAGTTATGGTATTATGAGAAAGAGACCGAATGTTGTTCGGAGTCTCGGATGGGATCCGGGATATCACGAGGTGATCCGGAATGGTCCGGAGAATAAGATTCATATAAGGAAAGTCCCGTTTCGGAGTTCGGGAATGATTCCGGTGTTTTCATCGGGAATGTTCTAGAAGGTTGAGGGTACATGAATGTGTCATTACATATTGAATGATTGCATCATGTACTAAGTGTTCTTGCTGTTCCAAATAAAGGATTAAATTGAATCCTAAAACAGAAAAGTCAAATGGCCAGTTTAAAAGTCAAAGCGGCTAAAAGCAGAAGCTGTGGGAAACAAGCAAGAGGTGGTTGGAACCGACTTGGGCGAGGAGTCCCTCCAATCCGGCGCGCCAACCAAGGCCGACTTGGGGAGGGACTCCCCTCCCCTTGGCCGCCCCTCCCACCTATAAAAGGAGGGGCAGGGCCTCCTCCTCTAGACACACAAGTTCCTATCCTCTAATCTCCGGTTTAGAGCCGTTTTGGTTTAGAGCTTCTAATTGCTCTAGCCTGCGGTTTAGAGCCTTCTAATTGGTGTTTCTAATCCCTAGACCAATAATAGCCCTCTCTCATACTCCACCATACTCGCTCCGGCTTAAGGCGAAGCCCTGCGGGATCTCCCCTCTACTTCTGGTACCACGCCGTTGTGCTGCCGGAATCGCGAGGAGAGTGCTACAACCTCCGTTTTCTTTGGAACAAGGAGAGGAAGGTCTTCGTCGAGTACCGAGCGTGTGACCGATCATGAAGCGCTGCCGAACACAATGGCGGAAGGATCGTCTACGCGATCTTGAGATCGGAAAGAGTACGACTACATCACCCACGAGAATCTGCTCTCGTTAACCGCTTTGGAATCTTCGAGGGTGAGTTCCTCTATCGAATCGTTGCTACAATCTAGTAGATAGATCTTGGCTTGTTTGTTTGTATGCGATAGAAAATTTTTGTTTTCCATGCTACGAACCCCTACAGTGGTATCAGAGCCGTGTCTATATGTAGATCTGTTGCACGAGTAGAACACAATGATCATTGTGGGCGTTGATGTTTTTATTGTCGATTGCTTCTTGTGTACTTTGCATCTTGCGGTATGTTGGGATGAAGTGGCCCGGGCTAACCTTACATGACATCGTTCATGAGACTTGCTCCACGCTTGACATGCAACTTGTATTGCATAAGTGGCTTTGCGGGTGCCTGTTTCTCCTAGCATAGTTAAGATCCAATTTACAACGGGTGATTGACAATACTAGTATCAATGTTGTGGTTCTTGTTCGTAAGTTAGAATGACACTTATTGAAAGCCCCAAACCACGTAAAACATGCAAAGAAAATTAGAAGCGTCTAACTTTGTTTTGCGGGGTGTCTTTGTGATGTGATATGGCCATGATTGTGATTATATATGATGTATGCAATGTTCCTTATTGTAAGTAGGCAACGGCGAGCCATATGGTTGTCTTTAATTTACATTAAGACCCGCGTGTCTATTCAAAGTAGTTGTAATAGTTGAAGCCGGTGGACGACAACCATGGAGAAGCGTCATTGACCTTGATGCAATGCTGATGATGATGGAGATCATGTTCGTGCTTGAAGATGGAGATCGGAAGCACAAAGAAGAAAGGCCATATCATATCACATATTATTGAATTGCATGTGATGTTAATACTTTATGCCTCTTGTATTGCTTAGTAGGCACGGTAGCATTATAAGATGATCCCTCATGCACATGAATTTCAAGTCATAAAGTGTTCATCCTTAGTTAGCACTGTTGCTAAAGCTTGTTGTTTCGAAGCACCACGTGATGATCGGGTGTGTTAGATTCTGCAAGTGTATACAACGTGAGCAAGCCAGATTTGCTCATGCAGAAACTAAGGTTTGATCTTGACGAGCCTAGCATGTACAGACATGGCCTCAGGAACACGGATTACCGAAAGGTAGAGCATGAGTCATATAGTAGATATGATGAACATGTTGATTGTTCGCCATTGAAGCTATATCAACTCTCGTGATGATCGGTTTTGATGTGGTGGATTTGGTTCGTGTGATCACTAAAACAATGTGAGGGATATTGTTTTGAGTGGGAGTTCACCTAGATTAATTTAATTATTAATTAGAACTCAATTTATCATAAATCAAAGTGAAATTGCATAGTTGTTGTAGTCATTGGCATCCGTTTACCACCTTGCGCTTAGTTATAATTGAGATAATAGAACTATAGAATTCTGGTTAGTTACTTTACGAACTGGTATCGTATTGTTTTGAAGTGTTAATCTAAAGTTTAAAAGTCCTATTGCAAACTTTCAGTAAGTTCCGGTTACTTCATGAAGTTTAATAATTAGTATTAAATCAAGAGTAACAATTCCAAGTGTTAGTATATAAGTATCATGTTTGTCTCCATGATTCTTGATATTCAAAGGATTCTCTTAATATCAATGTTATCTAGGATCTGAAAGAGTTGTTTCAGAAACCATGATGTGTGGAAGATATTGTGATATCTGAAACAAAGTTTTGGTTACAACATGATAGAGTATAATATGGCAAAGTTCATGTTCTCATATTTTGATGAGAATTTGCAAAGGGTTGGAGACACTAGTTGTCCTAATCCACCAAAAGGTTTTGGATAGCAACATTATACTCACGATTCATCTTTATAAGCTAAAAGTAGCTTGATCATGGATAATTCAATGATAAGGATGAATATTTGATGTAGGTAAAATATTTACTACACCAAGAGATTACTAAAGAAAGGAATTTGGAAGAACACCAAACATTTGATGATGGTGATCTACTTCAAAGTGCAAGTCCAAAGACATTGGTATTTAATTATACATGCTTTGGATTATGTGTCATATGTATGACTCCACTATTGATATTGATAAATTCTTTCAAACAGAAAAGGAAATACTGAAAGAGAATCTCATAAATATATGGCAGAAAAGTAAAGACTAGAATTGTTTGGTTTAAGTATATAGATGATATACATGTTATGGCTATATTCTTTGCTTATTAAACAATGTGGTTATTAAGTATTTGATACTGAATTTGTTGGTGTGAATCGTCATACGAAACAACACAATTCATGAACTAAAATGGCCTAAGTAACTAGCAAAAGAATATGTGATGATGTTCATCGAGAACAAATAAAGGGTTATTGTGTTGCTCGTTAAACATCAAAGCTTGCCTTCAAGATTTGTTTTATCAGGTATTATGAGAACAAAAGGGTTGTTCAAATAAATTACCGTAATCCATAAAAGATGGATGATTCACAAATCTCGTTGGAGAAATCACATCCATAAAACTAGTGCTAAAATGTCGAAAGACAAATTGATTGAAAGATCACTTAGGAAGTGACATCGCGTTTAAATTATAATGGAAAGAAAACATGAAGAAACTCCATGTGGATGGAATTTTGGAGTCTTCGATTTTGATCAAATGACGCTTGTGAAACTTTCCTAAAGATAATTAAAACTTCGTTCATAGGCCAAAAGGAAGCGAATGACTAGCTTATTGGAACTTGTACATATTGTTGTATACGAAATCCATTATATGTAGTCAAAAGCGATGGATTTCAACTTCATATGCTTTCTCCGAAAATTTGAGGGAATATATGAATATTTACTTAATAAGGATAAAGTATGAAACACTTGAAAAGTTCAAAGACTTTCAAGATGAAGTGCAAAATCATTGTAACAAGAATATGAATAGTTTATGATAAGATCATAAAGGAAAATATTTAAGTTACAAGTTTAGCATAATACCTAAGATTTAAGGAATCGTTAAAGTGGATTTGCATTTCCGAAACACCATAAGAGTATGGAGCGTTCGAGATATGTAATTAAACCTTGTTTGACATGGTAAGATCAAAGGTATAATTCATAAAACTGCCATTATATTTTAAAGATTAAAAGCTTTAGAGATTACCGTTTTCCTTTGAAAAGAGATCCATCATAATCCGTTGAAATGACACCATATAAAGTTATGGTTTGGGATAAAACCCAAGTTGTCCTTTCTTAAACATTGGTATGCTATGCATAAGAAAGATGTTTGCAACCAAAGTCGGATGAACTTTGTCTTTGTATGTTATTTCGAATAAGCTGTAAGTAATCCTCCATAACATCGGAGACAAAAGTGTTTGTCACTTAAAGCGTCAAGTTTCTTTGAGAAGGAATTTTTCGTGAAAAGTTAAGTGGGAGGACAATAGAACTTTGATAAGGTTAAAAGAACCTTAGCTGTATGTCGAGTTGCGCCAAAAGTGTTCCGAGGAGGCAACTAAGCTCATGGCTCACGTACCTCAAAGGTTGTGGTCACAGAGATCCAAGTTCCTATTGAAACAAGTAGGTCGGATGAACAATCAAATACCAAGATTTGAGGGTTGAATCATTATTTGAGAATAATGAACCGACTACATGCAAAAAATCGATGATGGGCCCTGACTCCGTCAAATGGCTTGAAGCCATAAAATCTGTGATAGTTCCATTCACGTGAAATCAAGTTTTGAACTTGAAGGACCCTCGAGAAAGGTGTAAGACCTTACAGTTGTGTCTGGATCTATAAAGAAATAGACATGGATGTTTCACATCTATGAAATAGTCGACATGTTGGGAAAGAGTTCACAACAATGTTCAAAGGTTGTATATGACAAGATTTGATCTTTCATAGCGATATTTAGTCTAGACGAATTAATGTAGCAACCACTACATATAATTTTGTTATATGATAGTTGGATAAACAAAACAAATTCTTCTAATAGAAGGGTTACCTAGGACGTGTGCATGACACGGTCCATAGGGTTTTGTTAATTCAAAGGATGCTAAAAGCATATGCAAACTTCAATGGTTGAAGTGAGCATCATGAGTTGGAATCTTCACAATGATGAAATTGTTAAAGAGTTTAAATTCATCGAGACGATGAAGATGCTTGCATTTGCAAGAAATTAAGTGGGAGCGCTAAGACATGTTTCTAATACATTATGTGGAAGACATATTGTTGATTGGAAATAATGCATCTTTTATTAACACATATTAAGAATTTCATCCCGATGAAAGACTTAGGCAAAACCAAATATTTGGCATCAATAGACGCTAATATGGTTGTGCCAGAAGTACATAGACAAGATATTGAATGAGTTCAATATAGAAACTACAAGAGAGGTTCTTGTCACACAGAAAGGATTGAATGAGTTCAATGTTGATGATATATTCAAGTGTATTGACATTTGGTAAAGTGAAACAAATAATCAAGTATAGATTGATACTTGATGTATGAAATCACAAAGAGTATTTATATCAATCATACTGTGATATGTACAAATCCAGATATGTCCTATGCTCTAAATATTGTGAGCATATACCAGAATGATTCGTAAGATGATCATTGGACAATAGTAAGGATATTCTTATGATATTTTTGAAGAACTAAGAGTATAATATTTGTAGAAGTGACAAATAGATGGTTAGTTCATTGTAAAAGTACTACATTGATACTAGCTTTGTCACAAAGTACAAATTAAGTTTATCTCAATCTAAACTAAGGGTGGCACAATATAATGGAAAGTGAGTTCCATAATGGATTTGGATGAGTTCCAAAGTTAAGACATTGTGACAGATACTACAACAAAAGGATAAGTATATGACTGCTATTTTAGCAGCAAAAGAGGGCATTTGTGTCAAGTAGTTTGTTATCAAACTAGGTGTAGTTCACAGTGGGATAATACTATGAAGATATATTGTGCGACAATATTATCAACATGTTTTAACCCCAAAGAACTAAAGGTCACACCGAAAGACCAAATTTATACAAAGCCATCTCATTAGAGAATGAGTGATGCGTAGAGACGCAAAGACATGCAATTACACGGACGGAAGTGTCGGATCCGAGATCGATTGACCACTAGCAATCGTGTACATACAACACGGAAAGCCATAGGTGTTGAATACACAAAGGTTTGAAACTATATTATTGACTCTAGTGCAAGTGGGAGACTGTTGGAGATATGCCCAAGAGGCAATAATAAAGTGGTTATTATCATATCTTCACACTTATGATAAATGTTTACATACCATGCTATAATTGTATTAACCGGAAACATTAATACTTGTGTGATTTGTAAACTAAAATAAGAGTCCCTAGTAAAGCCTCTTGTTAAACTAGCTTGTTGGTTAATATATGATCATGGTTTCCTGATCATTAACATAGAGATGTTATTAACAACAGGATCATATCATTAGGAGAATGATGTGATGGACATACTCCTATAGATAAGCGTAGCATAAAGATCAAGTCATTTAAATAGTTCAATTGCTATATGCTTTCTGATACATAGTAACCTAATTCCTTCGACCATGAGATCATGCATATCACCTTTATCGGATGGATGCTTTGATGACATCAAACACCACACCGTGGCGGGTGGCTATAAAGGTGGCATTGAGTGTTCGGAAAGTATTGGTTGAAACACATGGATCAAGAGTGGGATTTGTCCATCCATATGACGGATAGATATACTCTGGGCCCTCTCGGTGGAATGTCATCCAATTAGCTTGCAAGCATGTGACTGGGTCACAAGGGATCACATATCACGGGAGCGAGAAAAGAGTACTTATCGGTAGAGGTTGAACTAGGTATGCAGAGATCTGACGATCATAACCTCGGATAAGTAAACTATCGTGAGACAAAGGGAAATTGGTATCGTATGTAAGTAGTTCATTCGATCGCAAAGTAATCGTAGAAATATGTGGGAGCCATATGAATTTCCAGATTCCTCTATTGGTTATTGTTAGAGAAGTGTCTCGATCATGTCGCATAATTCACGAACCGTAGGGAGACACACTTAAGGATTCGACGTTGTTTGAGTAGTTATGGTATTATGAGAAAGAGACCGAATGTTGTTCGAGTCTCGGATGGGATCCGGATATCACGAGGTGATCCGGAATGGTCCGGAGAATAAGATTCATATAAGGAAAGTCCGTTTGAGTTCGGGAATGATTAGGTGTTTTCATCGGGAATGTTCTAGAAGGTTCGGATTGTCCGGCACTCAAGGGAGGGTACATGAATGTTTCATTACATATTGAATGATTGCATCATGTACTAAGTGTTCTTGCTGTTCCAAATAAAGGATTAAATTGAATCCTAAAGCAGAAAAGTCAAATGGCAGTTTAAAAGTCAAACGGCTAAAAGCGAAGCTGTGGGAAACAAGCAAGAGGTGGTTGGAACCGACTTGGGGAGTCCCTCAAGCGCCAACCAAGGCCGACTTGGGAGGACTCCTCCCTTGGCCGCCCTCCCACCTATAAAAGGAGGCGGGGCCTCCTCCTCTAGACACACAAGTTCCTATCCTCTAATCTCCGGTTTAGAGCCATTTTGGTTTAGAGCTTCTAATTGCTCTAGCCTGAGGTTTAGAGCCTTCTAATTGGTGTGTCTAATCCCTAGACCACTAATAGCTCTCTCTCATACTCCACCATACTCGCTCCGTCTCAAGGGAAGCCCTGCGGGATCTCCCCTCTACTTCCGGTACCACGCCGTTGTGCTGCCGGAATCGCGAGGAGAGTGCTACAACCTCCATTTTCTTTGGAACAAGGAAGAGGAAGGTCTTCGTCGAGTAATGTGAGCGTGTGACCGATCAAGGAAGCGCTTGGAGCAGCGCCGGAAGGATCGTCTACGCGATCTTGAGATCGGAAAGAGTACGACTACATCACCCACGAGAATCTGCCGCTTTGGAATCTTCGAGGGTGAGTTCCTCTATCGAATCGTTGCTACAATCTAGTAGATAGATCTTGGCTTGTTTGTTTGTATGCGATAGAAAATTTTTGTTTTCCATGCTACGAACCCCTACAAATCTCTCAAGATTTTCTTAGCACATCATTATCACGTATTAAGTGCGATTTTACAGTGTTCAAAGGTAAACACCATTTTCCTTTAAATTAAGAGTTGTATAATTTTTTTAGTTTGAAAGTGTTCAAGAGTAGTGTCAATTATAAACACTCTTTTACATTAAGAGTTGTATAATTTCTCAATTTGAAAGTGTTTAAGAGTAGTGTCAATTATAAACACTCTTTTACATTAAGAGTTGTATATTTTTTTAATTTGAAAGTGTTCAAGAGTAGTGTCAATTATAAACACTCTTTTACATTAAGAGTTGTATAATTTTTTTAATTTGGAAGTGTTCAAGAATAGTGTCAATTATAAACACTCTTTTACATTAAGAGTTGTATATTTGTTTAATTTGAAAGTGTTCAAGAGTAGTGTTAATTATAAACACTCTTTTACATTAAGAGTTGTATAATTTTTTCAATTTGAAAGTGTTCAAGAGTAGTGTCAATTATAAACACTCTTTTACATTAAGAGTTGAATGATTTTTTTAGTTTGAAAGTGTTCAAGAGTTGTGTCTATTATAAACACTCTTTTACATTAAGAGTTGTATGATTTTTTTAATTTGAAAGTTTTCAAGAGTTGTGTCAATTATAAACACTCTTTTACATTAAGAGTTGTATAATTTTTTTAAATTTAAAAATGTTCAAGAGTTGTGTAAATTATAAACACTCTTTTACATTAAGAGTTGTTTTTTTTTATTTGAAAGTGTTCAAGAGTTGTGTGTAACACCCCAGTTTTTAGTTAATCTTTAATTAGGGTTTGATTGTGCATTCATTAGCATCATCTTTTAAAAATGCATGCAAGAAATATGCAAAACCCTAAACCCTATTCTGCCTTCCTCTCTGAAAACAATTCAAATGGTTTATGTATTTTGAAAACTACAAAATGAATGGAGCCCAAATGGAATAAAAAGGGCCCCACTTTATTTCATATGTTTTATAAAAACCTCTGGTATTTTGAAATCTCTCAAAAAAGGGTTGAATTTGAATTTACAATCACAAAAGGCAAAACAGAAATTAAAAAAACTAATTTCAAGAAAAAAATAGGCAGCAGAAGCCAGTCAGGCCCAGCCCAGCTTAGCCCACCTCCCTCTTCTCTCTTCCTGCCACCAACGCGCGCCATCAGCCGCCCCAGCCATGGCCCAAGCGCGGCCCATCTGGACCGTACCTCATTGAGAAGCAGCTGGCTGGCGCAGCGGAGGCCGTCTCCATGTGCCACGATGCGCGTTGCCGCCGCGATACTCACCGCCGCCCCCTAGTGCCTACAAGTACCCCGTATCGCTGCTCGACGAACCCTAGCTTCCTATCTCCCCCGAATTGCTTCTCTGGCCCGAACCCTAGCTTGCATACCTCGTCGACGCCTCCCTATTCCGACCTCCCCTCGGCTTTCTGAGTGCACCGTCGTGCTCCTCGTTTCTTCCTTGTTCTTTTGCCCCTATCAGTGCAAGCGGGAGAGACTCCAGGTCACTGAATCGCCATCTCTGTTCCGACGTCGACCATCGTCCTCCTTGTCGATTTCGGCCTTCATCGAGCTCGCCGACCCTTCAGTAAGCATCTAGTTGAGCTCCTGATTCTCCCGTTGCTCTTCACTCCTTCGATTGTTTCTGGAATCAACCCCACAACATGCACATGTCCCTGCCACCGATGGCCGTTGTCGTTCTCCTATTCCGGTGACCATTTTGGGTGGCACCGCCCTCTCTAGACTCGCCTCTACCATCTACATCTAGCGCGCATAGTCTCGCAAGCGCGCGCGCCCTCTATCGCCGTCCTCGCCGTCGATCTGGGGGAGCAGCGCCGGCTGATGTCATCGTGACGTCATCGAGCGCGGGTCAGACCCGGTCAACAGGCTGCTGGTCCCACTCGCCCGTGTGGCAGCTGAGGTGGCCTAGGGCCCATCTGTCAGCTGCTGTGGGTAACGTCTGCCTGGGTGTAAAAAGTAAATAAATGTTTTAAAATAATTTCAGAAATTGGTTTAATATTGTAAAATCAATAACTAATTCATATTAAATCAGAAAAATATGTATAATATATCAAAACGTTCATAAAAATGAGCTCTATCTATTATAGCTATAGGCATGCATTATTCAACAACTTAAATGACAAGTATAATTAGAATAACAAACCAACCCCTCTCATATACATCCGGAGTTTCCCCGAGTTAGGGTTTTCACCCCTCGGTACCTCTTTTAAATTGTCGAGCATGTTTTAGGGTTAATTTTCAATACAATTTAACTTGTCATATCATCATCCTTGTTTGAGAATTGCATCGCTGCCATGTGTTGATTGTTTCCCTATCTTTCCGGTGTTTGGTTCTTCGCGGTAGAATACGATATCGAGATTGAGATCGAAGACCGAGATCAAGACCATCGAAGATCGACGAACAATACTTGACCAACTTTAACAAGTCAAGTACAAGGCTCCCGAAGATCTTCTTATATGTTATGAACTGGCAAAGGCAAGCATAGCCCCACCATGATATAATCCTATGATTTCGAAAGCATTTCAATTCCTGCCATGATTCATACGATTATACTGTGGTCTTTTGTCGATAGATAGAGTATCCTATCTGTTGCATTACTCCCTTTGAGCTTATGTTACCTGATCCACTGCTCCTAGCATAACTAGGTTTGTCTTGTGTGCACTGCTAGAGCTTTTATTGTGTTTTCTTAGCCATGCATAGCTGTCAGTACTGGTCCATCCAGATGATGTATCAAATGCAGATAATCTAGTATGACAGGAGATCATGATGAGATGATATCAGAGGTGATATAAGTTAAACATGCTAAGGCTTGTATGGGAGGTCACAGTGGGATGTGGTTTTTCTAGTCCCATGCTCGCCACCACTAGGACATGAGTTCTTGCCTTTGGAACCAAGATGAGCGTATAGCCACACGGGGCCTAGACAACCTCATGATCAACTAACTTTCCTAGTAGATTCCATGAGTCACATAGTTCGTCTTTACATTTGACATGCATTCTGGATCTTCTCGAAGGCGGTGAAAGAGGTGCATTCATAACAGGTAGGGAAGCGTGGCCGCGGTTTCTTGGGGTATATAGCGCCCCTGGTAAACCAACCTCGCCTCACATATTTAAGTACCGGCTTCGGGATTTGACCTGTTACAGAGGAACCATACTTATTGCATGACTCATGGTCTCGGCGAAAGCAAGGTAAAGGTCGTGTCTAACCACCCTCTGTCGGCCTTCCAAGGAAGAGGGCTAATCATGTGGAATTAAGAGAAGGTTAGTATGTGTGTGTATAGTTATACACCCCTGCAGGGTAATAATCTTTTCGAAAATACGTGTTCACGGTTATGAACGACTTGGCGATCGGACTCAAGATCATAGAGAACTATAACCTAACCGTAAAACTTGGTAGATCAACGTGTGTTTAAGGATGCTTCCTCATGGGTACGAGGGGGTGATCCTAGTTGGTAGATGATGATGATGATTTGGTGGATATCAAAAGATGATGATTAATACTTTGGAGATGTCTCTCTCTTATCCCCTTTTAAAATACTCCAAATAGACGAGCTTCTCCTCTCTCCCTTGCTTTATAAACAAAGATGGCTTTATGCAAAACAACTCCACCAGCCATAAGTCTTGCAGAGTACACCCTGTACTCACCCTTGCTTTGTTGATACTTTTGTCAGAGTAAGTGTTCACCTGAAGACGAGTTCCATACTACGCCGACACCGACGAGTAGCTTGGGGTTCCCGGCCGGCAGCCTGGAATCTATGGGCTGGGACGTCATCGTTATGCTTCAGGCCTCTTAGGCCATTTGTTAAGTTTTCTATACTTAATAGCATAATTTGCCTTCCGTTGTTTGATGTTTGTGGACAGTGACCTCTGCTTGTAATAATTTGGTTCTTTGCTCAGTTATGAGCTTGCTGTAATAAATTTTGTGTCGTAGGGTCACTTTTGTGTTATCGATTCTTCACTGGATATCCTCGAGCTCAAGGTTAAGCTTATGTCAGACGAAGGTCTGGGATTTGTTTAGCCCTGATCCCGGGGGTGTCATAGGTTTTGGTATCAGAGCAGTACCGACCGTAGGAAAACCTTGCTATTGGTCGATGTTGAGTCTAGTGTTTGTGACTATTTCAAAGATGAAAAGTATTTGTGAAAACTCTAGTATGCTTCTTTTTCTTCTTATCTAGTTTCGCTCTAACTCTGGGTCATCTCATCTTGTGTTGACTTTGGAAAAGTTTTGATATCTATTCTAGTCTTTCAAAGCTTAGGTGCCTTCTGGCATGTCATTTCTAAGCCAGTTGACCTAGTGTTGAGTTCTCTAGAGTTGTGTGTGTTGTGAATTCCTTGTTCCCTTTGCTCTTGTTCACATGAGAGATTCCTTTCCATTATGATCTCTCTGTTTTATGGATCCTAAAATATAATGATCCACATTGTTCTGTTCTAGGCTTTGAGGTTTCCTTTCGCCTCGTGTGCCTCCTTTTTATTTGTTCGGGTACTTTAAAAGTTGTTTCTTCTCTTGGAAGCTACCTCGTGATTACTATATTGTAGTGTACACTATGTCACTCAAGTAGTAGTTATTCCTTTCTCGGGTTTTAACCCTTGAACTTGAATCTAAGATCCCCGATTGTGCTGGATTCTGGTATTGCGAATCTTGTACATGAAGCTGACCTTTAACCCAAGATCCATTCCTTTGACCCCTGTTGCTAATGTTCACACATTACCTCAGGATGGTTGTTACTACAATTCTATCCTTCAAGCTTTTGGTGATTGTCGCGATTAAATTGTGACAACTAAGGACTTCCCCTACCACATGATATGGCAGATGTTCTTTAATGGAACCAAATAGATCATGACAAGAGTACTCCTCGTGAGTCTCGCATCTACCTTGTGACTCTGCCACACCTTTTCCCTTCTTTGCATTGGTTTTCGGAAGGTTTTTGACTTATGCATCCACATCTCGGGATTCTATCCTGAGCATGTTCCTTTTTCCTTGTTGTTTTCCGACCTTTGTCTACCAGTTGGTAGCCAAGTAGTGAATGTGCATCGGTGTCTTCTGATGCAAGATACTCTTGTGGTCCGTCATGACAAACCATTTCGGAAAGGTCTAGGAGAAACAAACTCCAGCACCTCGTCATATCTAGGAACAGGTCAAAGTGTTGTAATCCGCAGATCAAGAGGCATTAATTATCTTCTATCTGTTATACCTTAAAGTGTCACACTCTTTCATACTAAGAGGTCGTGCTGAGTTTTATGACCCCTTAACTAAGTGATGCTTCCACACATCTTTACCCACCCTTCCTATGAGTTTCATACTCGTGAGTGATGCGTGTGCGTAATGAAGTGGCCATTCGAGATTCTTAGCAATTGTTATTGTTTGGAACTCCAAGGACATTTGTGTCATTCTTGGTGTGATTGGTTAACCCCAACACTAAGCGAAGAATGAATGTGGTACCAAGTCCGTTATTCTGGTACACTCTCTTCGGTCAAAGAATTAGGCTTGTGCCGAAGCTCTACGACTATGTTTGCTTGCCTTACAAAGCAAGTTTCCCCTCGAACTAAGTGACATACTGGTGGGTCAAGATATTCTAGAAGTATCGCCTTGTTGCCACATGACCGTGTTGTCAAGTTCTTGAGCAAGCAATTTATGTGAACTGCTCTTTTCTCCAAGGATCCGTACTGGATACCCCTGAGCAAGTTGGTTAAGCTTAAACAACAACTTGAAGAGTTGTAAGACAAAAGTTTTATCCAACTCTGTTACTTCTTAAAGGGATGTCTAGTTGTGTTTGTGATGAAGAAAGATAGTATTTCCTTCATGGATATGTTATCTTCTCCCACCTTTGATTTGATTTGGGTTATCGTCAAACCAAACTCAGTTCCAAGGACTATCTTGATGGTGTTTCTACTTGTGATGTTTTACTTGAGTACATCTCCATGTCCTTTGGTCTGACCAATACTTTTACCTTGTTCATACAACATACGAGTTCATCTTCTTGGAGTGTTTTGATAAGTTTGTTGTTGAGCCCATCGACAATACCCCTATCTTCTCCATGCTAGATTGATTCATATGGAACATTTGGCATTAATGTTGGAAACTTTCAGGAACCGTCTTTGAGTCATCTCGAAGTATGAGTTCTGGATGTTAGAAGTAACCTTCTCTAGTTCATGTGCTACTGATGAAAGATGTTGTCGTGGATTCGAGACGAGTTAACTCTGTTCCTTAAGGATACACGTGTGTTTTATTGTTATTACTTCATATGTAGGCAGTTGTCTTTCGACAAGTTGATAATACATGGGTATAGCAAACTAGCTCAGTCTTTTGGAGCCTAGCATTGTAGTCCATATCTTGAGAATCTAGTGACTTTACCTTTGTGGTAAATGTTGCGAACTTTCTATTCGGACTTCTGAGTCTGAAGTATCATTCCACCACCTAACCAAAGTTGAACCTCAAGCAGCAATGATGGTTGGTGTTCCTCGAGTTTTTGAAATTGGTCCCTTTGTAAATCTGGCAAGATTGATGTCACGGTTAACACACTTAGCCGGAAAGACCTCTTGTCATATTCTCTTGATTCAGCAGTAACAACCAATCTTCATGAGGCTTACTCTATAATTTGATTATAGGAGTTGTGCTCATGGTTTCCTTTGTCTACGAAGTCCGACCTTTACTTGATGATTGATTTCTTGAAAATCAAGGAGAACATTTGAAGTAGTGTTGCTGAATGTCTCTCGGTCGATCCTCTAGACTCTTTTATGTTGGCAATCATTGTTGTGCCAAGTAATTGAAGTCTGAGAATGAAGTTTCTTTCTTCTTGTGTCATCGGGAATCTTCTTTACTTATTCATCTAGTGGTGTAAAGTGATATCATGATCTTTGCGAAGATTTTGATAAACCTGGATGAATAAAGAGTTTCCTTCGTTTTCTCAACCATGTTATAAGAGTGGCTATGATTTTGGTAATCTGTAGTTCCTCTTGATTACATGTTTCTTGTGGATATTATGAGTCCTCTCCATAAAACACCTTTCTGTCTTGACCTTCTGTTGGATGAAAGAGTGAACCTTCTGTGTCAAAAGCAGTTCAATAGCTTGGTTTTGTTGATAACTATCTCTGCAAAATCTCTACTTAATTCCTTTAGTATAGGTTCTCTATCAAAGTCTATGTTCATGTTCTTTCTGTTGGAACCTTCCTCTTCAGAAGCTTAAACTCTTCTATGAGTTCCATGGTCTAAATCCTTATGAAGACCAATTATCTAACACTTGAAACCTTCTCCTCTTGTTTCCTCCTTTACCTTGACATGTTTCATGATCGTCATCTCAGAGCTGTTTCTAAACACTCATTCATGAGTAGACCATGAGATACTCCGTGCGTTGTTTAGTATGTTTCCCTCTTATCCTTAGAGTGGCCATGTTTCTTTCTCTCTCTGTCTCTTTTCCTACCTTTGGAATCTCGGGTCGAGATTCTTGTAAGGGGGATAGAGCTGTAACACCCCATTTTTTAGTTAATCTTTAATTAGGGTTTGACTTTGCATTCATTAGCATCATCTTCTAAAAATGCATGCAATAAATATGAAAACCCTAAACCCTATTCTCCCTTCCAATCTGAAAACAATTCAAATGGTTTATGTATTTTGAAAACTACAAAATGAATGGAGCCCAAATGGAATAAAAAGGGCCCCACTTTATTTCATATGTTTTATAAAAACCTATAGTATTTTGAAATCTCTCAAAACAGGGTTGAATTTGAATTTACAATCACAAAAGGCAAAGTAGAAATTAAAAAAACTAATTTCAGGAAAAAAATAGGCAGCAGTAGCCAGTCAGGCCTAGCTCGCTTAGCCCACCTCCCTATTCTCTCTTCCTGCCGCCCCATCCGTGGCCCAAGCGCGGCCCATCTGGCATGTACCTCTTCGTGTTGTCCCCATCGTCGTCTTCCTCGTCGAGAAGTAGCTGGCTGGCGCAGCGGAGGCCGTCGTCATGCACCACGATGCGCTCTACCGCCGCGATACTCGCTTCCGCCTCATAGTGCCTACAAGTACCCCCTGCCGCTGCTCGACAAACCCTAGCTTCCTATCTCCCCCGAATTTCTTCTCAGGCCCGAACCCTAGCTTGCAGACCTCGTCGGTGCCTCCCTATTCCGACCACCCCTCGGCTTTCTGAGCGCACTGTCGTGTTCCTCGTGTCTTCCTTGTTCTTTTTCCCCTATCAGTGCAAGCGGGAGAGGCCCCATGTCACTGAATCGCCATCTCCGTTCCGACGTCGGCCACCGTCCTCCTTGTTGATTTCGGCCTTCCTTGAGCTCACCGACCCTTCAGTAAGCATCTAGTTGAGCTCATGATTCTCCCGGTGCTCTTCACTCCTTCGATTGCTTCCGGAATCAACCCCACAACATGCACCTGTCCGTGCCACCGATGTTCGCCGCCGTTCTCCTGTTCCGGTGACCATTTTTGGGTGGCACCGCGCTCCCTAGACTCGCCTCGACCATCTACATCTAGCGCGCATAGTCTCGCAAGCGCGCGCGCCCTCTACTGCCGTCCTCGCCATCGATCTAGGGGAGTAGCGCCGGCTGATGTCATCGTGACGTCGTCTTGACGTCATCGAGCGCGGGTCAGACCCGGTCAACAGGCTGCTGGTCCCACTCGCCCGCGTGGTAGCTGAGGTGGCCTAGGGCCCCTCTGTCAGCTGTTGTGGGTAACCTCTGCCTGGGTGTAAAAAGTAAATAAATGTTTTAAAATAATTTCAGAAATTGGTTTAATATTGTAAAATCAATAACTAATTTATATTAACTAAGAAAATATGTATAATATATCAAAATGTTCATAAAAATGAGCTCTATCTATTAGAGCTATAGGCATGCATTGTTCAACAACTTAAATGACAAGTATAATTAGAATAACAAACCAACCCCTCTCATATACATCCGGAGTTTCCCCGAGTTAGGTTTTTCACCCCTCGGAACCCTGTTTAAATTGTCGAACATGTTTTAGGGTTAATTTTCGATACAATTTAACTTGTCATATCATCATCCTTGTTTGAGCATTGCATCGATGCCATGTGTTGATTGGTTCCCTCTCTTTCCGGTGTTTGGTTCTTCGCGGTAGAATACGATATCGAGATCAAGATCGAAGACGAAGATCAAGACCAACGAATATCGATGAACAATACTTGACCAACTTTAACAAGTAAAGTACAAGGCTCCTGAAGATCTGCTTATCTGTTATCAACTGGCAAAGGCAAGCATAGCCCCACCATGATATAATCCTATGATTTCGAAAGCATTTCAATTCCTGCCATGATGCATACGATTCTACTATGGTCTTTTGTCGATAGATAGAGTATCCTATCTGTTGCATTACTCCCTTTGAGCTTATATTACCTGATCCACTGCTCCTAGCATAACTAGGTTTGGCTTGTGTGCACTGCTAGAGCTTTTATTGTGTTTGCTTAGCCATGCATAGCTGTTAGTACTGGTCCATCCAGATGATGTATCAGATGCAGATCATCTAGTATGACAGGAGAACGTGATGAGATGATATCAGAGGTGATATAAGTTAAACATGCTAAGGCTTGTATGGGAGGCCATGGTGGGATGTGGTTTTTCTAGTCCCATGCTCGCAACCACTAGGACCTGAGTTCTTGCCTTTGGAACCAAGATGAGCGTACAACCACACGGGGCCTGGACAACCTCATGAGCAACTAACTTTCCTAGTAGATTCCATGAGTCACATAGTTCGAGCTTTTCATTCGACATGCATTCTGGATCTTCTCGAAGGCAGTGAAGGAGGTGCATTCATAACAGGTAGGGAAGCGTGGCCGCGGTTGCTTGGGGTAGATAGCGCCCCTGGTAAACCAACCTCGCCTCACATCTTTAAGTACCGGCTTCGGGATTTGACCTGTTAAGGTGGAACCATACTTATTGCGTGACTCATGGTCTCGGTGAAATCAAGGTAAAGGTCGTGTCTAACCACCCTCTGCCGGCAATCTAAGGAAGAGGGCTAATCATGTGGCATTAAGAGAAGGTTAGTACGTGTGGGTAAAGTTGAAGGGAATATTCCCGAGAGGCAATAATAAAGTGGTTATTATTGTATTCCTTATTTATGATAAATGTTTATTTTGCATGTTGTAATTGTATTAATACGGAAACGTTAATACATGTGTGTTTAATAAACAAACAGAAAGTTCCTAGTTATGCCTCTCTCATAAAACTAGCCCGTGGATTAACAAGATGATCAAGGTTTCCTGATCATGGACATTGGATGTTGTTAATAACGGGATCACAACATTAGTGTAATGGTGTGATGAACATTCATCCGAAGTATAGCATTACGATCAAAGTCATTGAGTTTATATTGCTATAACAACTTACGAAGTGATCCTAATCCTTAGACCATGAGATCATGTCAATCACTAACACCGAAAGAGTTTCTTGATAACATCAAACGTCACACCGTAACAGGGTGATTATAAAGATGGATTCAGAACTAATAAAGTGTTATGTTGAGGCTCATGGATCGAGAGTGGAATTTGTTCATCCCGATGACGGATAGATATACTCTGGGCCCTCTCGGTGATATCACATTGATTAGCTTGCAAGCAAGTGATTTGATCATTAAAATGTTATATCACGGGAACGAGAAAAGAGTGCATGTCAGTAACGAGATAAAACTAGGTATGGAGATACCGATGATCGAATCTCGGACATGTAATATATCGTGAAACAAAGGGATTAAGATACTAGCGTAAAAGGTTCTCGCAATCACAAGAAAGTCATCGCTGAATGTGTGGGAGTCAGTATGGGTCTCTAGATCCCGCTTCTGATTATTGATCCGAGAGGGGTCTCAATCATGTATACATTATTCACGAATCGTAGGGTGACACACTTAAGAGACACCGACATCCATTTGGAGCAAAAGTTTCATGCCAAAAAGAATAACAAGCGCAGGAATTTATTTCACTAGATACCAAAACGGGTTTTCGGGTGAAATTGCATAAAGTGTTTTTGCATGTGAAATGAAATACTAGCAAGGGGTTATATGAGAATGTTTGTCATTAAATTAATTGAAAAAATTCTGAATAAATAAAAGGAGTTTTATTTATTGAGAGTTTGCATTAAATTTGGTGGAAATTTAATGGGAATTTGAGTGGGTTTTTGAGTGGAGGAAATTGAAAGGCTTTGTGTGAGTGGAGTGTCCACCCACATGAATGAAAGGAGGGGAAGGGGAAGCCCCATGGTTGGGCGCATGGCCCCTTGGGTGCCCCCCTCTCCCTATAAAAGGAGCCCCTCCTTCTCTCTCACTCACACCTCCTTGTGAAGGATCTCTCTCCCCCTCTAGTATTTATCCCCATGGTCTCGGACTAGCGAGATACATGTTCCCGGTGGCTATTCGACAAGAAAGAGTTGTGCTTCTGCTGCATCACTGGAGCGAGGAGGCGGAGGTTTCTCGGTGCCTCGAACATGTGTGCGAGCACGGATGCACTGTTGTTTTGCGGCGCTAGGACTTCCTCTCGATCTTGAGATCGGCAAGAGATCGTCTACATCAACCACGAGTTTAGACTCGTTAAGCTTTGTCGGTCTTCAAGGGTATGTTCTATACGGATGTATATCCGCCTGTTGCTTGTATCTAGTAGATAGATCTTGGTACATAGTTGTTCCCATCATAGGAAATTTTTTGTTTTCTATGTTGTGAACCCTACAGTCGTATCAGAGCCGGATCTATGCGTAGATGCTTTGCATGGGTAGTACACATATGAGTATGTGGGCGATGATGATCATTTTATTGCTTCTTAGTTGTACTTTTGATATTGGTGGCATAGTGGGATGAAGCGGTCCGGACAAACTTTACATGTCCTCGCACATGAGACATGTTCCACGCTTGACATGCAAATAGTTTTGTATAAGTGGCTAGCGGGTGTCTGTCTCTCCTACTATAGTCAATATCTAATTTGCAACGAGTTGTCAACAATTTGGTTATCCTCGTTGTGGTTCATGTTCGTAGGTAAGAACGGTTCTATCTTCGAAATCCCTAAGCCACGTAAAACTTGCAATGGATAAATTAGAGGCGTCCAGTTTAGATTGTTGCTGGGCTAGTGTCATGATATGGTGATGTTGTAAGTAGAAGTATAAGTCGATAATCTTACAGCACACATAACGTGTAAGTTCCATATACCTTGGACTTACACATAGAGGTATGATAGTGATCATACCATGATGCACATGATGGAGATCAAGTGCAAGAACCATATCATTTCACTTATTAACATGAGATGTTTGTTGCATCTTATATTGCTTGTTTGGCGTTTTATTAGCATAATAAGATGATCCCTCATTTAGATATCAAGATAAAAATGTGTTCTTCCTTAAGTATGCACCGACAATGTTTCGTCGCTTCAAGACATCACGTGATGATCGGGTGTACTTGAATCCACAAGCATATCTTGGTGTAAGACAGTTACACACGCGAATACTAAGGTTCTTAATTGGCGAGCCTAGCATGTACAGACATGGCCTCGGAACACGGACCTAAAGGTTAAGCATGAGTCATATGTTTTGATATGATGACCATATGGATGCTCGCCTTTGAAGCTACACCGACTCACGTGATGATCGGACTTGGTGTAGTGTATTTGGTTCATGTAATCACCAAAAAGGCACGAGGGATGTCGTTTTTGAGTGGGAGTTCATTTCTAATTTGGATTAGCAGAACTCAATTTATCATAAATTAAATCAAAGTGAATTTGCATAATTTGTTATAGTCATTGGCATTCGTTCACCACCTTATGCTTAGTTGTAATTGAGTTAATAGAACTATAGAATTATGGATATTTACTTTACGAACTAGTATCGTATTGTGTTGAGTGTCAATCAAAGTTTAAAGTCCTATTGCAAACTTTCAGCGAACTCTGTTTACTCCGTGAAGTTTAATAATTAGTATTAAATCGAGAGTAACAATTTCAGTGTTAGTATCTTAAGTATCATGTTGGCCTCCATGATTCTTGATTGTTTTAATATCAAGTTTATCTAGGAGCTGATAGAATTGTTTTAGAAATCATCATGTGTGACAGATATAACAATATCTAAAACAATGTTTTGGTAGCAATATAATAGAGTATAATGTATGTTCTCATATTGGATGAGAATTTACAAAGGTTGGAGATGCTAGACATTCTAATCATCTAAAAGGGTTTTGGAAAGTAACGTTATACTCACGATTCGTCTTTATAAGCTACATTAGCTTGATCACGAAAGTCGTCATGATAAGGATGAATAGAAGATGTATGTGAAGTGTTTACTACACTAAAAGATTACTAAAGAATGGATTTTGAAAGAATGCCGATCATTTTGATGATGGTGATCTACTTCAAAGTGCAAGTCCAAAGGTATTATTATTTCAATATACACGCTTTGGACTATGTGTCATGTATATGGCGCCACTTTTGATGTTGATAGATTCTTTTAAAAGGAAAAAGGAAATGCTGAAAGAGAATCTATAAAATATATTTGGCAGAAAATAAAAGATTGGAATGGAAATATCCAATTTAGGTATATAGATGATATACATGTTATGGTTGTATTCTTTGCTTGTTAAACAATGTGGTTCTTGGGTATTGGATACCGAATTGGTTGGTATGAAATTTCATACGGAACGACGCAATTCATAAACCACAATGGCCTAAGTAACTAGCAAGAGAATATGTGATGATGTTTATCGAAAACAAACAAACCGTTGTTTGTATTTCTCGTTGACATCAAAGCTTGACTTCAAGATTTGTTTTAATAATTGTTATTTAAATTAGGTATTATGAGAACAAAGGTTGTTCAAATAATTACCGTATTCCATATAAGATGGATGATTTACAAATCTAGTTGGAGAAATCACATCCATAAAGCTAATGCTAAAATGTCGCAAGACAAATGATTGGAATATCACTTACGAAGTGATATCACCGTTTAAATTATATTGGAAAGAAAACATGAAGAAACTCCATTTTCATGGATTTTTAGAGTCTTTGATTTGATCAAATTACGCTTGTGAGACTTTCCTCGGGATAATTATAACTTTGTTCAAAGGCCAAAGAAGAACAAACGAATAAAATATTGGAATTTATACATATCGATGTATGTAGTCCATTATGTGTAGTCGTAAGCGATGGATTTCAACTTCATATGCTTTCTCCGGAAATTTGAGTGAATGTTCACTTAATGAGAAAGAAGTATGAAATATTTGAAAACGTTCAAAGACTTTCAAGATGAAGTGGAAAATCATTGTAACAAGAAAATAAATGATTTATGATTTTATCATAAGGGATTTATTTGAGTTGCAAGTGTCACAAGAAAATAAATTAATTATGATTTTATCATAAAGGGATTTATTTGAGTTGCAAGTTTAGCAAAACACCTAGATTTACATCTTCCGAAGCACCATAGGAGTATGGAGTGTTTGAGATTTATAATAAAGCCTTGTTTGACATGGTTGGATCAAAGGTGTTATTTATAAAACTGCCATTATGTTTTAAAAGATTAAAAGCTTTAGAGACTATCGCTTTTACACTGAAAAGAGCTCCATCTTGATCCGTTGAAATGACACCATGGAAGTTATGGTTTGGGGTAAAACCCAAATTTTCATTTCTTAAATTTTGGTATGCTAAGCATAAGTAAGATGTTTACAACCAAAGTTAGATGAGCATGTATTTGTAGGTTATTTCTAATAACCATTGGATATTCCTCCATAACACCAGGACAAAAGGGTTTGTCGCTTGAAATGTGAAGTTTCTTGAAAAAGGAATTTTTCACAAAAGTTAAGTGGGAGGACAATAGAACTTTGATAAGGTTAACGAACCTTAGCTAAATGTGCTGAGTTGCGCAGCGACGGAAATCATTTTGGAGGCTGCCATAATGCTCATAGCTTATATGCCTCAAAGGTTATGGTCACGGAGATATAAGTTCTTGTTGAACCAAGTCGGTTGGATAAACAATCAAATTCTGAGATTTGAGAGTAAATCATTATTGTTTGACAATGATGAACCGACTACATGCAAAGAAGCGATGATGGGCCCTGACTCCGTCAAATGGCCTGAAGCCATAAAATCCGTGATAGTTCCATACACGAGAAATCAAGTTTTTTGAACTTGGAAGACCCTCCAGAAAGGTGTAAAAACCTATCGATCGTATTTGGATCTATAAAGAAATAGAAATGGATGTATCACCTCTATGAAATAGTTGACATGTCGTAAAGTATTTTATGACAATGTTCAAGGAGTTGACTGTGACAAGATTGGATCTTTCATAGCGATATTTAGTCTGGACGGATTAAAGTAGCAACCACTACATATAATTTGGTATATGGTAGATGAATAAACAAAACAAAATTCTTCTAATAGAATGGTTACCTAGGACATGTACAAGACACGGTCCAAAGGGTTTTGTTAAATTCAAAGGATGCTAAAATGGCATGCAAACTTTAATGGTTGAAGTAAGCATCGCGGAGTTGGAATCTTCACCGTGATGGAAAAGGAATTTTTATCTGGAGACGATGAAGATGCTTGCATTTGCAAGAAATTAAGTGGGAGCACTGAGACATATTTCTAATATATTATGTGGAGTATATCTTGTTGATTGGAAATGATGTATATTTTATTGACAAAGGTCAAGAATTTCATTTCGATGAAAGACTTAGGAAAAACCCGAATATTTAGCATGAATGTCTATAGTGGATAGACTGTGACGCTAATATGGTTGTGCCAAACATACATATATGAGATATTAAAGGAGTTCAATATAGAAATGACAAGAAACAGTTCTTGTCACATGGAAAGGAATTGAATCAAGATTCAAGTGTATCAACACTTGATAAGTGAAACAAGATTCAAGTGCTTTGAATCTTGATGAGTGAAATCACAAGGATGTTTTGATCAATCATACCATGATATGTACACATCCAGATATGTCCTATGCTCTAAGTGTTATGGGCATATACCAGAATGAATCATAAAATTATCATTGGACGATAGTGAGGATATTCTTATGATATTTTGGAAGAACTAAGAATATATTTGTGAGGTGACAAACAATTACAAATAGTTCATTGTAAAGCGTTACATTGATACTAGTTTTGTCACAAGATACAAATTAAATTTATCTCAATTTAAACTATGGGTGGCACAATGAAATGGAAAGGAAGTTTCCATGATGGATTTGGATGAATTCCAAAATTAAGACATTATGAGGATACTACAACAAAAGGCTAAGTATATGACTGCTATAGTAGCAGCAAAGGAGGAATTTGTGTCAAGTAGTTTGTTATTAAACTAAGGTGTGGTTCGCAACGGGCTAACACTAAAGATATATTGTACGACAATAGTATCGGCATGATTTAACCCCAGGGAACTAAAGGTCTCACCAAAAATCCAAATTTATACAATGTCGTCTCATTGGAGAATGAGTGATGCGTGGACACGCAAAGACATGTAAATACACACGGACCTGAAGCATCAGATCCGTAGATTATGTTAACTACTTGCAATTGCATATATGGAACACCAAAAAGCCATAGGTGTTCAATACGCAAAGTTTCTAAACTAGATTATTGTCTCTAGTGCAAGTGGGAAACTAAAGGGAATATGCCCGAGAGGCAATAATAAAGTGGTTATTATCGTATTCCTTATTTATGATAAATGTTTATTTTGCATGATATAATTGTATTAATACGGAAACGTTACTACATGTGTGTTTAATAAACAAACAGAAAGTTCCTAGTTATGAGTCTCTCATAAAACTAGCTTGTTGATTAACAAGATGATCAAGGTTTCCTTATCATGGACATTGAATGTTGTTAATAACGAGATCACAACATTAGTGTAATGATGTGATGAACATTCATCCGAAGTATAGCATTATGATCAAAGTCATTGAGTTTATATTGATATAACAACTTACGAAGTGATCCTAATCCTTAGACCATAAGATCGTGTCAATCACTAACACCGGAAGAGTTTCTTGATAACATCAAACATCACACCGTAACAGGGTGATTATAAAGATGGATTCAGAACTAATAAAGTGTTATGTTGAGGCTCATGGATCGAGAGTGTAATTTGTTCATCCCGATGACGGATAGATATACTCTGGGCCCTCTCGGTGATATCACATTGATTAGCTTGCAAGCAAGTGATTTGATCATTAAAATGTTATATCACGGGAACGAGAAAAGAGTGCATGTCAGTAACGAGATAAAACTAGGTATGGAGATACCGATGATCGAATCTCGGACATGTAATATATCGTGAAACAAAGGGATTAAGATACTAGCCTAAAAGGTTCCAACGATCACAAGAAAGTCATCGTTGAATGTGTGGGAGTCAGTATGGGTCTCCAGATCCCGCTTCTGATTATTGATCTGAGAGGGGTCTCAATCATGTCTGCATTATTCACGAATCGTAGGGTGACACACTTAAGAGACACCGACATCCATTTGGAGCAAAAGTTTTATTCTAAAAAGAATAACAAGCGCAGGAATTTATTTCACTAGATACCGAAACGGGTTTTCGAGTGAAATTGCAGAAAGTGTTTTTGCATGTGAAATGAAATACTATCAAGGGGTTATATGAGAATGTTTTTCATTAAAGTAATTGACAAAATTCTGAATAAATAAAATGAGTTTTATTTAATGAAAGTTTGCATTAAATTTGGTGGAAATTTAATGGGAATTTGAGTGGGTTTTTTAGTAGAAGAAATTGAAAGGCTTTTGTGTGAGTGGAGTGTCCACCCACATGAATGAAAGTAGGGGAAGGGGCAGCCCCATGGCTGGGCGCATGGCCCCTTGGATGCCCCCCCTCTCCCTATAAAAGGAGCTCTCCTCCCTCTCTCTCACTCACACCTCCTCGTGAAGGATCTCTCTCCCCCTCTAGTATTTATCCCCTTGGTCTCGGACTAGCGAGATACATGTTCCCGATGGCTATTCGGCAAGAAAGAGTTGTGCTTCTGCTGCATCGATGGAGCGAGGAGGCGGAGGTTGCTCGGTGCCTCGAACATGTGTGCGATCACGGATGCGCTGCTGTTTTGCGGCACTAGGACTTCCTCGTGATCTTGAGATCGGCAAGAGATCGTCTACATCAAACACGAGTTTGGACTCGTTGAGATTTGTCGGTCTTCAAGGGTATGTTCTCTACGGATGTATATCCGCCCGTTGCTTGAATCTAGTAGATAGATCTTGGTACATAGTTGACCCCATCGTAGGAAAAAATTTGTTTTCTATGCTGCGAACCCTACAAAAGTTGTACACCCCTGCAGGATAATAATCTTTTCTAAAAGCCGTGTTCACGGTTATGAACGACTTGCCGACCGGACTCAAGATCATAGAGAACTATAACCTAACCGTAAAACTTGGTAGATCAGCGTGTGCTTAAGAATGCTTCCTCATGGGTACGAGGGGGTGATCCTAGTTGGTAGATGATGGTAATTTGGTGGATATCAAAATATGATGATCAATACTTTGGATATGTCGCTCTCTTATCCCCTTTTAAAATACTCCAAATAGACGAGCTTCTCCTCTCTCCCTTGTTTTATAAAAAAAGATGGCTTTATGCAGAACAACTCCACCAGCCATAAGTCTTGCAGAGTACACCCTGTACTCACCCTTGCTTTGTTGATACTTTTGGCAGAGTAAGTATTCACCTGAAGACGAGTTCCGTACTACATTGACAACGACGAGTAGCTTGCGGTTTCCGGACGGCAGCCTGGAATCTATGGGCTGGGACGTCATCGTTATGCTTCAGGCCTCTTAGGCCATTTGTTAAGTTTGCTATACTTAATAGCATAATTTTCCTTCCGTTTTTTGATGTTAGTGGACAGTGACCTTTGCTTGTAATAATTTAGTTCTCTGCTCAGTTATGAGCTTGCTGTAATAAATTTTGTGTCGTAGGGTCACTGTTGTGTTATCGATTTTTCACTGGATATCCTCGAGCTCAAGGTTAAGCTTATGTCAGACGGAGGTCTGGGATTTGTTTAACCATAATCCTGGGGGTTTCACATTGTGTCAATTATAAACACTCTTGTACATTAAGAGTTGTATAATTTTTTTAAAATTTGAAAGTGAATCGCTAGCCATGCGAGAGTTGTGTCAATTATAGTTTTAGAACGCACGAGAGTTTCATAATTATAAACACACTTGCAAACCAACTGAATCGCCACTGCTCCAGGGGAATTTACAATAGATTTTAGGGAGATTTTATCTATCTCTGAGAGTTATGGAGGTTGAAACCACTGCTGGGAAGTAAAATCCAGAGAGATATTGTTCACAACCACGAATTACGCCAGCACTGGATCAATCCTATTCGAAAAGCAAGGCAGTTAGTTGAGCACCAACGATTTGCGTTCAAATACTTCCAATAATCAACCCACAAAAGGGAAACGATGCTTACCCAGATAGAATCCATGCGTTAGATCCCTGCGATTCCACCCAATCTTCTCCGTGCTCGACGGGGATGGATGGTGCACCAACCGGCGTTGCATACTGTTCCGCGAAAGGGGTAGATCTAGCAAGGGTGGGAGCAGAGCCGGAGGTGGAGTGGGCTCCACGACTAGGGGGAGGGGCGGCTCTGGGGCGAGGATGACATAAGGTAGGAGGGCACGACGGCGGGGTAGCAGAGCGGCGGTGTGGGAGCTATTCCAGGCTCGGGGGAGCGAATGCTTTGGGTGAGCGAGAATGGCTGATCCGACGTGTCTCCATGCGGCCCCACTCTTAACCACGTATGCAAGACCCATTCCAACGCGGCCCCACCCTTCACCACGTATGCAGGACCCATCCCAACACGGCCCAACCGGTCAGGCATGTAACGGTCGAGGCCTTGTAACATAACGCTCAACGCCCGAACCGCCCCAACATGGTCCCACTAGTCAGCATGTAACAATCAAGCCTTTGACCTGACGGCATCCCTCCGTCCGAGCGCCTGCGAGGGTTTTTTAACATGGCGAGGGGAAAAGTGAGGAAAAGTAAAACGGCTGGGGAAAAGTGAGTACAACTAATGAACCAAGGGCCCGAAAATAAAAATCCCATTAATATATGCTACTTCTAAAAAAACATAAACGATAATAGTTGGGTTAAGTAGTTCTTGCAACCAGACTATGAATCTCGGCATAGAGTCAAGAGACAAGGGGAACTATCATGAGAAACAGTGTTCAAAGAGTTATTCTTTTTTGAAAGGAGCATATATTAATATGGTAAAGATATCAAGTACATCCAGCATGTGCAACAACGCATTGCCCTGGAGGCTTTACGGATGCACACAACCAACAAAAGAAGAAGAATTATGTAAAAAAAAGTCCCGCTGCATTGATCCATTCCTTGAAACAGGAGTACTACCACCACCAAGACAACACCAGAAGTCCAAATTCTCTAAAAGTGACGCTTCCAAGAAGGAAACATTACATAAACACCGTCATCTCCCGATCATAGATCAGGTTTCCATCCCGAAGAAAGTCCCTACTCTTAAAACAATACCTTTAACAAGGCCATTGCGATGCATAATCAATTAAGGCTAGACCCTGGGTTTTCACCCTAAAAGATAGGACTATGAATTTCTCATGTACCGTCGCCCCCGCTTGCATGCCACTGTTCCAAGTCACGAGTCACCAAGTCAATACCTCAACCACCATCCAGACTGAAACCACCATTGTATCTCGGTCTCCATGACATTCAGCATCATGGGAAGAAAACATGCCCATGATATTAACAGTCAACAAAGCTTCGAAGCGCTTCCTCTAAACCCAAACGACCAGAGTAAAAATAGTAAAACACTATGTGCCTTGTATATACTACCTCCGTTCCAAGGCTTAAGGCCTATATTTTTTTTGAAAAGTCAAACTATGTCAAGTTTAACCAAGTTTTTACCAAAAATTATTAATATGCAAAACACATAATAAATATCATTAGATAGATAATGAAATATATTTTCGTATGATGTCTACGAAATATCATGTTTATTGATAGTTTTTTCTGAAAGTTTGGTCAAAGTTCAGTTGGTTTGACTTTTTAAAAAAAATATAGGCCTTAAGCCTTGGGATGGAGGGAGTATTGATTAGGTACGCTGCGTATACACTGTGGAGTAGACTGAAAAATACCGGAAGTGCGCTATTTGTACACCCTAAGTGTCCGGGACAAGGGAGCCATACTCGATAACCACGGTCATGTGTTGCGCTCACCCCGACTAGCTGAGCAGACTATCGTGGAGTAGACTGAACAAAGCAGAAATGTAGTTTCGTCAGAAAGCAAAATTGTAGCGAGAAGTTGTACCATGGTTCGTGCTCTTGTCGCAAAGGGCTGCTTTTTGTGCCTGAATAATAGCACACGCGTGCAGGGGTGTTCTGTGCTTGAGTGCAGGATCACGATATAAAAGAGCTCCCTAATCCCAATGCCTCGCAAGCATAGCACAGAATAGTCCCATACGATATAACATAGTCACACGTCACACAAGGAATGTGCATCTCTTATTTCGCTCTAGCAATTTTGCTCCTTCGCCTGCTCTTTAATACACCAAAAGATTTGAATACATATAGACTGAAGGTGCACTTCAGTATGTACACCAACCAGCTGTCATCCTAATTAAATTTGAGCATCTTGTAATAAAATGCAGACGGAGCACAGGAAGCTACTCCCTCTGTGACCGAACGCGAACCCCCTCCCCGCGAACCCCCTCCCCCCCCTCCCCGAGGGGGGAGAGCGCCGCCCTTCCCCTTCTCCGCACAAGGCGAAGGCATTTCAGTCCGTGGTGTTGCGGGGGCGGCACAGCGCGGCAGGCGGCGGGCTGAGACAGGGTGGCGCTTGCCAGGCTCATGCGGCCCAGATCTGGGCCCTTCCGGTTCCAGGAGGGTGTCTGCTTGACGCGCAGCTCATACTGCATATGGCGACGGGGTAGCGTGGGTGGGGGTAGCAGGGACGGCGGCAAGCTCCTATTGCAGCAGGGCAACGGACTTCACATGCCCAATTCTGGGCCTAGGCGGACCCTCTTGGGACTGGTGTCGGCGCATGTTGGTGGGTGGCGAGCTTGTTCATGTCGAGGCCTCGACCTCCCGGGGCTCCTGTGCAACGGATCGTCCCGGGGGTGTGGATATGGTTTTTTTGGGGGAAGCCCTTGTCATCTCGCTCGACACCGACGCGATGCCACCCTAGGGTGGCGCCATTCCTTCCTAGAGGGTGCCTTGGCTACCCTATGTCCACTCCCCTCTGTGTGTCATGGGATACCCTAGGACCAACGCTCTGGTTCGAGGAGCAACGTCCTTGCTCTTCTTCTTGAAGGTGCTTGATACTTGACAATTCGGTGTTAGGAGCGTGGTGGAAGTTCTTCGTCGGGCGCAGTAGTTTCGTGTCTCCATCATTTAGTCGATTCGCTATGTTTCTGTTTTTTTTTTCTTTTTTCTTTTTTGCATGTGTTTGCTGCTGCTAATTTTTTTTAAATAATACATTTTTTTATTGATTTTCACAAATAATACGCAAATTTGGCAAATTTCAGTTCTATCGATCCGTCGTCCGTTCAACGGACGACAGAGCTCCTTCGTCGCTTGATCAGACGACAGCTGGGGTCGTCCGTTGAGGAGACGATTCCCGTGTGCTTCGGCTGCTCGCCAGACGAACAGGTCGATCGTCGGTTGAAGAGACGACACGTTCTGTCGTCCGTTGAGGAGCCGACGCCCCAGTGCTCCCGCCGCTAAGTAATCTTCGCTAAATAATCGTCCGCTCCTCGGCAATCCTTTCCACCGATTTTTCCCGCCGGTACTCCCCGACAATTTTTCCCGCCGTTACTCCCTGCAAATTTTTCCCGCCAGTAATCCCCGCCCTTTGTTCCTGCCACTACTTCCCGCCCTCTTTTTCCCGCCACGACTTCCCTCCCTTTTTTCCCGCCTATTCGGTTCGGTGCCTCTATAAATCCGGGCAACGGGATGTATCCTTTAACCCAGTTCATCTCTTCCTCCTCTTACTCTCTCATTTCCCTCCTCTCCTCTTGCTCTCGCATTTTCCTCCACTCCTCTCCACTATGACCGACGCGTCTCCCTGGCATGTAGATATGTCCATTGGGCTTTTCTTCACAGCCAGAACTGTTGTGATAGGCGATACGTATCCCGACTGGGATACGTTGATAACGAACCATGATGCTCTCGTTATGCTTGGTAAGTCACTTCATCGAAGAGGGTGTAAACTGAAGACCCCAGATCAGGTACGAGCAGAGCTTGTCAGGATCTAGGCAAGGTGGAACAAGCTCACCTTGGTCCTGGGACAAGCTCGCAGTTTGGAGCGGGCGGATGCACCTTGGTCCTGGATAGAAGATAGCAAAGATGAGGATGATATCTTCATGCCGCCACCCGTTGGAAGCAAGGCAAGAGCTGAGTGGGACAAGAGGCAGGAGAAGAAGAAAGAGCAAGCCAAGAAGAGTCAAGCTGACATGACGGAGCAGGTTGTGGCACGTAGGCCCTGGATAGAAGAGAGCAAAGATGAGGATGATATCTTCATGCCGCCACCCGTTGGAAGCAAGGCAAGAGCTGAGTGGGACAAGAGGCAGGAGAAGAAGAAGAAAGCGCGGGCCAAGAAGATTCAAGCTGACATGACGGAGCAGGTTGTGGCACGTAGGCCTTGGATAGAAGAGAGCGAAGATGAGGATGATATCTTCATGTCGCCACCCGTTGGAAGCAAGGCGAGAGCTGAGTGGGACAAGAGGCAGGAGAAGAAGAAAGCGCAGGCCAAGAAGAGCAAGTGCGAGGGATCGTCCAAGGGAAAGGGCAAGGCATCATCGAAGGGAAAGGGAAAGGCATCATGCTAGGGATAGATAGGACTCTAATTTATGTACCGCAAGTTATGTTGAACTATGTTGCAAGTTATGTTGAGTAGTTTGTCGAATAAAATCATGAAATAATAGAATGATGTCTCATACATAGATAGGTAAATGACTGATACATAAGTAGATATCACTGGTGTCGACGACGAGGTGGCGGAGGCCTCGGTGTACTCCATCCATATCTGTGGGGTGGCATCACATCACGGCGAGGTGCAGTTGACCCTTCACCTTGATCCTGTGTATTCTGTGTGGGGATAGGTGGTGGAGTACCTGGCTGATACTGGCTAAACCAGTCTACCTGCTCGTGATGTGTCTGCTGATGACGGTCGTCAGTACTGTCCCATGTAACAGAGTCTCCTACTAGTGTACAAGAAATTAAGTACTGAACAATGGCATACTGCATCTAATAATAGTAGGAAGAGACACGCTTACCCTGAGGATGAGATTGTGGTCGATAAGCAAAGTCCATGTAGGGGATCGGCTGCTGATGCTGCCATTGTTCGAAAGTAATCTGGTTCTGCTGCAACTGGTCGATATTAAACTGCGATTGCTGCCACAGGTCAGAAGTAAACTGTGATTGCTGCCACCCCGAGCCTCTAGCATGGTCTGGAGGTGGTGCTCTCGGCGGCGCCTGCTGTGAGAGTCGTGGACGAGGCTCGTGGCGGAGTGGTGGAGAAATATGCTCCTCGTGTCACCCCGAGCCTCCAGCATGGTCCGGAGAAGGTGGCTGCTCCATGGATCGACGTGGGGCGCGCTCCTCCACCGAGTGACGCGGTGGGCGCTGCTGCGTGGATCGACGTGGGGCGCGCTCCTCCACCGAGTGACGCGGTGGGCGTTATGCTTCTCGGTGTTGAACGACGTCTGAGACGCTGGTGCACGTGATGGCCGCGTAGATACGCCGCAGCTTCTCCTCGACCCGCCGGGCAAAGGACTGAGCCTGCTGATGGGGCACAAGAGGAACGGTCGAAAGCGATCGTCCGTACTGAGCCACCTCAGCCTGTAGCTCCCACGTCATATCGGCCTGCATTTGTCTCATAGTTAGGTATGTACTACATAGGCACTCATGTTGATTATGCTCTAAATAAAGTACTTACATTGACCGTATGCGGACTCCAGTGTTGACTGGCTAGGGTATATCTCATCGTCATGTGCATGTGGAATGGTACGTAGCCGTGTCATCGACATGTACCTCTGTAAGTATCCGTGGAATAGCTCCATATCAAACGGGCCAGCGTGCCACACTTGTGTTGGTGCATTCTGCCACTCGTTGACGTAAATCCCCGCCCGTTGGAGCCAATGAGTGGCGGTCTTGCTACTTTTCCGAGAGTACCTGTCATTAGAATTTGTTAGACCATCATTAAAGAACAACGATGAAGTATAAGACGCATTTCTTATGTACATATATTTACTTACGCGTGCACAACATCTGGAAGGGGAACATCCGGACGCGGGGGATCTACCATCTGGCAAAGACCAAACTGTCGCATGACCCTCTGTTGAGACATCTCCTCAACTTGGAAATCAAAGATGATCTTCGATGTAGTCAGCCAGTACTCTCAATCTCTAGTGCACATAATAGATAACCCGCCGGGATATCGTGTGTGTCGTGTCTGCTGGGTGTACGGCTCCCAAATCACGACATCCTCTTTCAGTGTGTCGAACTGCTCGCTGAACGATGGATAGCATCTAACGACTTGCTCTCCCGCGAAACAACACTACATGACAAAATAGTTGTTAGTAACTTTCATATTGTAGTACCAGAAGTGCAATTTATTAAGACATTACACTGACCTTGCGACGGGTCCAGTGAGTGACAAATGTAGGCAAATCAATTTGCTTTTCGTCGAACAGCAGGTCAGAGTGGTAGACAATTGTTTCATGTTGCTGGTTGCCGACTATTTGGTTGACACTTACATCTGGACGGCCGATAGGGAACCTCTCCCATGACCACAGTTGCAGCAACAATGGGCATCCTAGCAAGGCAGAACTGTCCTTGGTTAACTGGCAAGCATTGCACATACCTCGGTACGTAGCTGCTAACACAGTTGATCCCCAACTCCATTGTGTGCATTCTTTCTAGCACGTCTCCTCCGTGACCCCTCTAGCAAAAATAGATGTATCGCGCACTAATGGTCGACACGTGGTTCTCAGTGAACATCACCTTCCCGAGCAGCCACATAATGTATGCCTCCAGGCTGCGTGTAATCTGTGGCGCAGTCATCGGAGTGGCCGGGAACCCAAACCTCTGTATCTGCATTGGCAAATAGAACAATTTTCAGTACATGATACTTCTCCAACAAAATAGAACAAATAAATGAAACACACCTGATACTGCTCCAACCATCCAAATTTTGGCCCATGATTGTCATGGCCAAAGGCCTGAGCTCCATCACGGATGCCAAAGAATCGTTGGGCCATGTCTTGGGCCCAATTTGCCGGTGGATCCACTGGGCCTATGGGCACGCCAGCCAACGGAAGTCCCAGCAAGTACGAGACGTCCTGAAGGGTAGGAGACATCTCTCCCCATCGAAAATGGAAAGTGTGAGTCTCGGGCCTCCATCGATCCACCAAGCACGTGAGCAAAGACGAGTCGTACTGTAAGCGACTAGTCTGGAACCCAAGTTGTCGCCCTTCTATCTCCTCCATACGAGTGGCCTCAACCAAACGAACGAATGATGAGAGCCCAGCCCACTTCAATCTACATAAGAAGAAAGCAGAATAGTTTAGTCACATTGGCCCATAAATATCCCAACAACAAGAGAAATAAATGTCACATGCCTCTGAAGCCAATCAGGATGTATGCACCAGTTCGAAATGGGAGTGCGAGTCACTAGGTGCTTCAAGGACCCCGGGTTAGCATCCAGTATCGTCGATCGGTGCTTTCTATCTATGTCAGCATTCAGCAAAGATCCCGCCATCTGCACATTAGTTCCACACATATTGCAAATTTAAGACAAAGTTCCACACATATTGCAAATTTAAGACAAAGTTCCACACATATTACAAATTTAAGACATAGTTCCACACATATTACAAATTTAGTACATAGTTCCACACATATTACAAATTTAAGACATAGTTCCACACATATTACAAATTTAAGACATAGTTCCACACGTCTAGTTTCTTCCTCTGCCTCTTCTTCCTCGGCTGCCACGTCCACGAGGAGTAGCTCCACCAGTCCCGGAGATGTGGCAACTGATGTCTATATGACCAAATTGATTACAGAGAAAACATTGCCTAGTAGGGCCTCCGGCTTCAGATTCATCCATATCATTACGGATGCGGACACATTGTCGCCTTCCTCTTCCTGTCCTCATCAGTACAGGATCTGGGATGTAAACCCTTTCACCTGGATTTACTTTATTGAAATTTCCCCATGCCCTATATCCCATCATCTCGCATCCACGTATTGACCACGCGTCCTTAAGGAAATAAGGAGACACAAACGAGATCGCATCCATACCCATCAGCCCGCATGCAGCTAGTACATGAGAGCAAGGCAGATGCAACAGCTTGGGTTTATTGCACGTGCACTCACACGTTGGCCAGGCTTCGTTGCCTATCCTCACCTCCTGTGTCTTTACCTCTTCTCCTGTTCCAATCCGGTTGGAAGGGAGGCGTACCTCGAACCTTCTTTCCTGATTACCGATGGCGATGACATGCATGGACCGAGCCTTCTCCATCTTGGCATCCATGTAATGCATGATCTTTGAACAATACCTCGTGTTTCGGTTGTTCATGATATGCATCTGAGCCATCTGGAGTCTGTCTCTGAAATACTTCAGAGTTCCGATGAAAATACACTCCACAATGGTTGTTAATGGTAAAGCCCTACTTCCTCTCAAGACAAAGTTGTAAGTTTCAGCCATATTTGTAGTCATGATGCCAAACCTAGCACCATGAGTGTCATGCAGCAGAGACCACCTCTCTACAGGATCGTGTTGTATCCATTCCTGAAAATTTTTAATCCTTCTGCCAGGCCTTCTCCTAGTACCAGGTTGGTCAAATCCTGGCAAGTCACAAAGGGCAATGGGTTCTTCCTCCGGTGGTGCTGCTCCTGTTGTTGCACAACGCCGCTGCATGAGCCGCGACCGCTGCTGCTCTAGCTGCTTTCCTCTGAGTCACATGTTTTTTAGTGAAGTCATCAAGATAGCCACGACACTTGATATACTTCCACTCTTGATTCTGCTTGCAAAGCTTCTTGAATAGGTTGATAAGAGCCTTGTTTCTGAACTGTGAGAAAAAATTGGCCCCTAGATGCCGCATGCACCAACGACTCTGCATGTCCAGCCATGGAGTTACTTCATCAGGAGTGGGCTGTGTGAGCTTCTTTATCGCGCTTAGTATACCCGGATGCCTATCATGAAGCACTCATACATTCGGTGTATATCTCACAATTGCTATCTTCAGCTGCCTGAAAAACCATACCCAACTCTCGGTGTTCTCACTCTCCACGAAAGCAAAAGCAAGTGGAACCACTTGATTGTTTCCATCTTGGCCTATGGCAGTCAATATCTGACCCCTATACTTGCCAGTGAGAAATGTACCATCCACACAGATGACTAGTCGACAGTGAGTGAAAGCTTCTATGCATATAGCAAATGAGAAGAACACTCGATGAAGTACCCTCAAATTAGGTTCATGTGGCAATGTAAAGTGTTGGATGTCCACGTAGGTGCCTGGATTCCTAACTGCGATTATGCGGAGCATCCTAACAACACAGTCATACCCGTCTCGAAACGAACCAAACCTTGCCTCCAGTGCCCTTTGCTTAGTCCTCCAAGCCTTCCCGTATGAAATATTGTAGCGGAATCTGACAGAAACTTTGCTAATGATAGCTTTCACCCCCATGGCTTTGCCCTCCACTATCTCTGTGTACAACAGTCTAGCCAGGAGGGTTGACGTGAGGTTACGATGGTCCTGAAGGACACTTTCAAGTGTGCATGTGTGCATCACAACATCGGTGACCTTCCAGTTTGTGTCATACCTAGGGACATGGGCATGCACCCTTGCAGGACATCCAGCTTCCTCGCAAACCAATGTCAAATATTGTTGTGATCACACCTTCGTTTTCATGACCCGTTGCATGGACATTGACCACTCAACAATTGCTTCCTGCAGATGTCTCTTGCTAGGATATAATGCACCCAGAGAGATGATGTTCGCGTGATAATGCCACGCCGAATCATGCCCATCGTTCACAGTCATTGCTGCTGTGTTGTCATTATTCCATGATGCCGGAATAGGTCGGCCGATCTCTTCTTGATCAGACTCGCCAGAATCATCAGTCGTATCACTATAGCCTTCTGAGTCTTTGGCTTCCATTTGATGTTGCAACAAACCATCATATATCTCGTCCTCATCAGCTTCGCCACTGAATATGTCTTCCCCTAATCCTTCACCACCGTCCTCTGATACATAACCATCACCCCCGGTGTGTGCATAGCTACTGTGACCTGATTCATACCCGCCGCCACCCTCTTGGCCCTGACTACTCTGGCCATGATCATAACTACGTCCAGCATGACCGGTCTGACTACTCTGGCCATGATCATAACTACCTCCAGCATGACCGGTCTGACTACTCTGGCCATGATCATAACTACCTCCAGCATGACCGGTCTGACTACTCTGGCCATGATCATACCCAGCCTCTTTCGCCATAGGTAACACTAAGAGACTGGGGTTAACTTCTCTTTTCTGGCAAGCTTGCACAAATTTGACCCATTTCTGTTGCGCTTCAATTGGCCTTAAATAAAAATTAGGGGTTTGCCTTGACTTAGTCCATAAAGCATGCACACCGACAGTATGGGTAGGAGGGAGCCCTAAACGAACACATAACCAATCCTTCAACTGAGTAACGGGCACTGTTTCAGGATTCTGAAGCACTTCATCCATAAATCTAAACTCGCTCAAATCAACTCCGTGCTGGTTTATTCTGACGGAACAAGGACCATACAAGAATCTAAACACTACATTATTTGACATGATTTTTGACCTAAAAAATAGCAACAATAGTCAAAAACAGGTACATTGACACATAATACTCTACAAATCTGTTGCATCTAACATACCCCATCAAACGCTACCTATGAACATACACACATGACTGCAATAAGAAAGAAATTAGGGTTTACCCTTGAAGCGTGTGAAGTCCTGCCGTGCAGCTGCCTCAGGTCAACGGATCAGCACCTCCACCATGCACCTTCCTCAAGTCCCAGCACCAGCCTCCACCATGGCCATTGCTCAACAAGAACACCACCAGATCCCTCCACCAAAACGCCTCAAATCACTACACCAGGCTATTCCATTAGTAGATCAGGACTCTACTAGCTTGCTAATGTGTTAGAGCAGCGAGTTTGGATAGAAATCTAGGCTACAAATCGGTGCAACAGCTGAGAAAATGAGAGCAAGCGAGAGAGGAAGAACAGCTAGAGAGGAGCTAGCGAGCCTTGCTGAAATAAAACAAGCGACGGGCACGGGCGAGCGAGCTAATATAGCTGGGGCGCGTCGTCCGTTCAAGGGACGAAACGGGCGTCGTCCGTTCAACAGCCGACGCGTCTGATCCCCTGGCACCCGACAGTTCGGTCGTCTTTTGAAGAAAAGGAGACAGCCCCGTCTTCCGTTGAACCGCCGACGCCCCCGTGCCCTGGCACCCGACATGTTTGGTCGTCTTTTCAACAAAATACGACACGTTGGTCGTCTGATCAAGCGACGAAGGAGCTCTGCCGTCCGTTGAACGGACGACGGATCGACAGAACTGAAATTTGCCAAATTTGCGTATTATTTGTGAAAATCAATAAAAAATATATTATTTAAAAAAAATTAGCTTTGTTGCTGCCTCAACATTTCTTTTTGTTTATTGTTTCTCTTGTTGTATCTTGTGGTTACTATATTACCATAGTGGGACGAAAGACTTGATTTCGAGGCCCCGTAACCAGACTTCCACGTGGGCCTTTTCCCTCCCACATGGCGGCCACAATTTCTGCACTTCATCCATCGCTTTCCCTGCTGGTACTGTTCGCCCTCTCTCTTAGAGCATCTCCGATCGTTGGTTGTTTCTAGACTAAATTTCAGACTTTTTTTTAGCCGGATGAAACTAGTTCCCTCTCTCTTAGAGCATCTCCGATTTTCCCACTCGCGTTCTTAGGCCGAGTTCCCGTGTTTGGAAAATTCAATCAAACACGGCAAAATTTGGACGAATATAAGCGGATTTCATTAATATAGGGCGAATTCTTAAATATTACATAGAATTCGGGCAAACACACGAATTTAAACTACATTTAGGCTAAATAATAACTAAAAAACTTAAAAGGCGGCCGCTATCGCCGCCGATGTCGGACGCCGCTTCTATATACCGAAGTTGCTGTAGAACCAGGTGTAGCCGGGGTCGGCCTTGCTGCCATCGTCGTCGCTGTCGTTGGCGTTGTCGCTCGGTGGCTGCGGTGGGCTGCCCTGGCCATCGCCGCCGCACCTCTAGGGCTGGTAGGAGGGGACGGCCTCGTTGTCTTCGTCGAGGAATACAAGCAGCGCACCCTGTTAGGCGAGCTCGCGGCCAGCCCAGGCCTGGCGTTCGGCCTGCTCCTGCTGGCGCTGGACATGACGCCGCTCCTCCTTCTCCCAGTCCGCCCTGGACCATGCGAGGATGTCCGACGACACAGGCTCTAGAGCGGGCGCGGCGTCGCTGAGGGATTGCTCCATCGCCATTCTCATGGCGAAGGCATCCTCGTTGACGGGCACCGCCCATTCCGCCGGCTCCGGCTTCGGCTGGCGAAGCCGGAGACAGCCAGTGGGCGGCGAGGGCACACGGGGCTCGTTGATGACGATGTCGCGTGCCCTTTTCCTCGGCGGCGAGCGGACCGGCGTCTCCGGCTCGTGCTTGACAGGCCGGAGTGGCGGCGATGCCGCCGGCACGGGCCCTGAGGAGCGGGAGGCCGAGGCTACAGAGGAGGAGGAGCTGAGGCTGGCCATCCTCCTCGGAGGCCAGTTGGCCGGACGATGGCGCCTCGCCCTTGTCGCCGGCGTCAGGTTGCGGGGGAAGCCGAGGCGAGGGTTGTTGCCGGCGTAGATGTGCTCCAGCACAGCAGCGAGTGTTCGTCCGGGAGCGTTCCACCATCAGCGTCGCTTCGTCGCGTTGTTGAGCTTCGGCGGTGACCCTGGAGGTCCCTCTGAAGGGAATATGCCCTGAGAGGCAATAATAAAGTGTTTATTATGTGTATTCCAAGTATATGATAGATGTTTATTTTGCATGCTATAATTGTATTAATACGGAAACATTAATACATGTGTGTTTAATAAACAAACAGAAAGTTCCTAGTTATGCCTCTCTCATAAACTAGCTCGTTGATTAACAAGATGATCAAGGTTTCCTGATCATGGACATTGGATGTTGTTAATAACGGGATCACAACATTAGTGTAATGGTGTGATGAACATCCGTCCGAAGTATAGCATTACGATCAAAGTCATTGAGTTTATATTGCTATAACAACTTACGAAGTGATCCTAATCCTTAGACCATGAGATCATGTCAATCACTAACACCGGAAGAGTTTCTTGATAACATCAAACGTCACACCATAACAGGGTGATTATAAAGATGGATTCAGAACTAATAAAGTGTTATGTTGAGGCTCATGGATCGAGAGTGGAATTTGTTCATCCCGATGACGGATAGATATACTCTGGGCCCTCTCGGTGATATCACATTGATTAGCTTGCAAGCAAGTGATTTGATCATTAAAATGTTATATCACGGAACGAGAAAAGAGTGCATGTCGATGTGAGATCAAACTAGGTATGGAGATACCGATGATCGAATCTCGGACATGTAATATATCGTGAAACAAAGGGATTAAGATACTAGCGTAAAAGGTTCCAACGATCACAAGAAAGTCATCGTTGAATGTGTGTGAGTCAGTATGGGTCTCCAGATCCCGCTTCTGATTATTGATCCGAGAGGGGTCTCGATCATGTCCGCATTATTCATGAACCGTAGGGTGACACACTTAAGAGACACCGACATCCAATTGGAGCAAAAGTTTCATGCTGAAAGAATGAACAAGCGCAGGAATTTATTTCACTAGATACCGAAACAAGTTTTCGGGTGAAATAGCATAAAGTGGTTATGCATGTGAAATAGAATTCTAGCAAGGGGTTATTTGTGAATGTTTGTCATTAAAGTAATTGACAAAATTCTGAATAAAATAAAAGAGTTTTATTTAATGAGAGTTTGCATTAAATTTGGTGGAAATTTAATGGCATGTTTGAGTGGGATTTTGAGTGGAGGGAATTTAAAGGAATTTTGTGAGTGGAGTGTCCACCCACATGAAGAGGGGAGGGCAAGGGGGCATCCCCATGCGCCTGCCACCCCTTGTGGTCCCCCCCCTTCCTCCTATAAAAGGCACCCATCTCCTCACTTCTCACTCACACCTCCTCGTGAAGGATCTCTATCCCCCTCTAGAATTTATCCCCCATGGTCTCGGACTAGCGAGATACATGTTCCCGGTGGATATTCGGCAAGAAAGAGTTGTGCTTCCGCTGCATCGCTGGAGCGAGGAGGCGGAGGTTGCTCGGTGCCTCGAACGTGTGTGCGAGCACGGATCCGCTGCTGATTTGCGGCGCTAGGACTTCATCTCGATCTTGAGATCGACAAGAGATCGTCTACATCAACGACGAGTTGAACTCGTTAAGCTTTGTCGGTCTTCAAGGGTATGTTCTATACGGATATACATCCGCTCGTTGTTTGTATCTAATAGATAGATCTTGGTACATAGTTCACATCGTAGGAAAATTTTTGTTTTCTATGTTGAGAACCCTACAGTGGTATCAGAGCCGGATCTATGCGTAGATGCTTTACACGGGTAGTACACATATGAGTATGTGGGCGATGATGATCATGTTGTTGCTCCTTAGTTGTAAATTTTGGATATTGGTGGCATAGTGGGATGAAGCAGCCCGGACAAACTTTACACGTCCTCGCACATGAGACCTGTTCCACGCTTGACATAAGTGGCTAGCGGGTGTCTGTCTCTCCTACTATAGTCAATATCTATTTTGCAACGAGTTGTCAACAATTTGGTTATCCTCGTTGTGGTTCATGTTCGTAGGTAAGAACAGTTCTATCTCGAAAGCCCTAAGCCACGTAAAATTTGCAATGGATAAATTAGAGGCGTTTAGTTTAGATTGTTGCTGGCTAGTGTTATGATATGATGATATTGTAAGTAGAAGTATGAGATGATACTCTTACAACATACATAACGTGTAATCTCCATATACCTTGGACTTACACATATAGATATGATAGTGATCATACCATGATGCACATGATAGAGATCATATGCGGGAACCATATCATTTCACTAATAAACATGTGATGTTTGATAGCATCTTATATTGCTTGTTTAGCGCTTTGTTAGCATAATAAGATGATCCCTCATTTAAATATCAAGATAAGAATGTGTTCTTCCTTTAGTATGCACCGATTATGTTTTCGTCGCTCCAAGACATCACGTGATGATCAGGTGTTCTTGGATCCACGACCATATTTCGGGTGTAAAACAGTTACACACGTGAATACTAGGGTTCTAACTTGGCGAGTCTAGCATGTACAGACATGGCCTCGGACGGAACACGGACCGAAAGTTTAAGCATGAGTCATATAGTAGATATGATGCCCATTTTATGCTCGCCTATTGAAGCTATACCGACTCACGTGATGATCGGACTTGGTATAGTGTATTTGGTTCATGTAATCACCAAAAAGGCACGAGGGATGTCGTTTTTGAGTGGGAGTTCATTCATAATATGGATTAGTTGAACTCAATCTATCATACACTTAGTCTAAACTTTAAAAATTCTGTTGTAGATGGCACCACCTGCTTTTAATTTCAATGTGTTCATGGAGAAAGAGAAACTTGCAACGAACGGTAGCAATTTACCGAATGGGCCATGAATTTGAGGATTCTCCTCTCTGCTGCACAAAAGCAATACGTGCTAGAAGCGCCACTAGGCCTCCCACCTTTTGAGGATGCCCCTGACGAGGAGAAGAATGTCTATCAGACTCGTCAGGAGGACCACAACTTAGTTCATTACGGCATATTGTATGGGCTAGAGCCGGAACTTCGAAAGCGTTTCGAAAACGGCAATACTTTTGATACAATGGGTGAGTTGAAAATGATTTTCGACACACAGTCTTTCAGAGAGCTTGAGAAAAGTTCTTTAGCTGCATGATGGCAGAGCACAGCTCCGTTAGTGAGCATGTACTCAAGATGTCCGGTTACGCCGATAAGCTTGTGTCCTTGGGAATAATAATTCCCATCGACTTAGGCATCCATCGTCTTCTGTCGTCTCTGCCACCTAGCTATAAGAGCTTTGTGATGAACTATAATATGCAAGGCATGAAGAAGTCTCTCCCCGAGCTTCTGTCAATGCTTAAAACTGCAGAAGTGGAGATCAAAAAGGAACATCAAGTGTTGATGATCAATAGGAACACTGGTTTCAAGAAAGACAAGAAGGGAAAACGGAAGGGAAGTAAGGGCGGCAAGCCAGTTGCCGTGCCTAAAAAGAAACCCCGAGTTGGACCTAAGTCTGATACCGAGTGCTACTATTGTAAGGGGACTGGCCACTGGAAGCGCAACTGCCCCAAGTATTTGGCAGACAAGAAGGTCGGCAAGGCAAACAAAGGTATATATGATATACATGTTATTGATGTGTACTTGACTAGTGCTCGCAGTAGCACCTCGGTATTTGATACCGGTTCAGTTGCTAATATTTGTAACTCGAATAAGGAGCTGCGGAACAAGCGACCGCTAGCAAGGGGTGAGGCCAAGATGCATGTCGACAATGGATCAAGCGTTGATGTGATCGCCGTCGGAACGCTGCCTCTCCATTTGCCGTCGGGATTAGTTATAAACTTGAATAATTGTTATCTGGTGCCTGCACTGAGCATGAACATTGTGTCTGGATCGTGTTTGATGCGAAGTGGTTATTCATTTAAATCCGAGAACAATGGTTATTCTATTTATATGAATAAAATCTTTTATGGTCATGCACCGATGATGAATGGTTTATTTCTATTAGATCTCGATGATAATGTTACACATATTCATAATGTTGATGCTAAAAGGATTAAACTTAATAATGATATATCCGCATATATGTGGCACTGCCGTCTAGGTTATATTGGCGTTAAACGCATGAAGAAGCTCCATTCAGATGGACTTTTGGAATCACTTGATTTTGAATCATTTGATACATGTGAGCCATGCCTTATGGGCAAGATGACTAGAACGCCGTTTTCTGGTTCAATGGAACGGGAGACAGATTTATTGTAAATCATACATTCTGATGTATGTGGTCCAATGAGTGTGTCGGCGCGAGGTGGACATCGTTATTTTTTTACTTTCACGGATTATTTGAATAGATACGGTTATATCTACTTGATGAAACACAAGTCTGAAACCTTTGAAAAGTTCAAGGAATTTCAGAATGAAGTGGAAAATCATCGTAATAGAAAGATCAAATTTCTACGGTCCGGCCGTGGAGGTAAGTATCTAATTTACGAGTTTAGCACTCACATGAAAGAGTGTGGAATTGTTTCACAACTCACACCTGCCGAAACACCATAGAGAAATGGTGTGTCGGAACGTTGTAATCGTACTTTATTAGATATGGTTCGATCTATGATGTCTTTGACGGACTTGCCGTTGTCATTTTGGGGTTATGCACTAGAAACTGCTGCATTCACTTTAAATCGGGCACCATCTAAATCCGTTGAAAAGACACCGTATGAATTGTGGTTTGAAAACAAACATAAGCTGTCATTTCTTAAAGTTTGGGGATGCGATGTTTATGTGAAGAAACTTCAACCTGATAAACTCGAACCCAAAGCGGAAAAATGCGTCTTCATAGGATACCCTAAGGAAACTATTGGGTATTCCTTCTATCACAGATCCGAGGGCAAGGTTTTTGTTGCCAAGAATGGATCCTTTCTAGAGAAAGAGTTTCTCGTGAAAGGTGTGAGTATTCGGAAGGTAGAACTCGAAGAGGTTATTGAACCTTCTCTTCAAAGTATGGCGAGTAGCGCAGCACCGGAAGTTGTTCCGAAGTTGGCTTAACCTGTTGAAGAGGGAACTAATGATAATGATCATGAAAATCCGAAAGAGAGTACTACCGAACCTCGCAGGTCTAGCAGGACGCGTGCAGCTCCCGAGCTGTACGAAAATCCTGTCATCAATTTCATGGTTGATGAAAATGATGACCCTGCGACGTATAAGAAGCGATGATGAGCCCGGATTCCAACAAATGGTTAGAAGCCATGAAATCCGAGATGGAATCCATGTATGAAAATAAAGTTTGGAACTTGGTGGAATTACCTCACGACCGAAAGGCCGTGGAGAATAAATGGATTTACAAAAGAAAAACCGATGCTGATGGTAACGTGACCGTCTATAAAGCTCGACTTGTCGCAAAGGGGTTTCGACAAATTCAAGGAGTTGACTACGATGAGACATTCTCTCCCGTAACGATGCTAAAGTCGGTTAGTATTATGTTAGCAATTGTTGCATATTTCTATTATGAGATATGGCAGATGGATGTCAAAACCGTGTTTCTCAATGGCAATATTGAAGAAGAGTTGTATATGATACAACCAAAGGGTTTTGTCGATCCTAAGGATGCTAACAAGGTGTGCAAGCTCCAGCGATCCATCTATGGATTGAAGCAAGCATCACGAAGTTGGAATCTCCGCTTTGATGAGGTGATCAAAGAGTTTGGATTTGTCCAAACTTATGGAGAAGCTTGTATTTACAAGAAAGTGAGTGGGAGCAATGTGGCATTTCTGATATTATATGTGGATGACATATTATTGATCGGAAATGATATAGATCTTTTAAACAGTGTTAAAAGTTATCTAAACAGCAAATTTTCAATGAAGGACCTAGGTGTAGCGTCATACATATTAGGCATAAAGATCTATAGATATAGATCTAGACGCCTAATAGGGCTATCGCAAACTACATACCTTGATAAGATTTTAAAGAAGTTTAAAATGGACGGAAGTAAGAAGGGGTTCTTACCTATGTTGCAAGGCAAGACATTGAGTAAGACTCAAAGTCCGGCTTCGGCGGAAGAAAGAGAAATAATGGACAAAGTCCCCTATGCTTCATCCATAGGCTCTATAACGTATGCCATGCTATGTACAAGACCGGATGTGGCACATGCTATTAGTTTGACTAGTAGGTATCAATCGGATCCAGGTTCGGAATACTGGATAGCGGTCAAGAATATCCTTAAGTACTTACGAAGAACTAAGGATATGTTTCTTGTATCTGAGGAGGTGAAGAGCTCGTCGCTAAGTGTTATGTTGGCGCTAGCTTTGACACCGATCCGGATGACTCTAAGTCTCAATCCGGATCGTATTTCTCATGAATGGCGAGCGGTTAGTTAGAGGAGCTCCAAACAACCTGTGGTGGTGGGATCAACAACGAAGGCGAATATGTTCTTTGCTTGAGCGGCTCGAAGCGATTTGGATGAAGGAGTTCATATCCGAACTAGGAGTGGTTGCAACGTTGGACCCAATGGTGATATATTGTGACAACAATGGTGCCATTGCCAATGCCAAAGAGCCAAGGTCTCACAAGCATTCCAAGCATATTAAGCGCGGTTTCACTCTATCCATGAGCATGTCAAGGATGGAGATATAAAGATTTGTAAAGTACATACGGATCTCAATGTAGCATATCCGTTGACTAAAACTCTCCCTAGAGCAAAACATGATCAACACCGAACTCAATGGGTGTTAGATTTATCACTATGTAACTAGATTATTGTCTCTAGTGCAAGTGGGAGGAGAAGGAATATGTCGAGAGGCAATAATAAAGTGTTTATTATGTGTATTCCAAGTATATGATAGATGTTTATTTTGCATGCTATAATTGTATTAATCTGAAAACATTAATACATGTGTGTTTAATAAACAAAGCGAAAGTTCCTAGTTATGCCTCTCTCATAAACTAGCTCGTTGATTAACAAGATGATCAAGGTTTCACGATCATGGACATTGGATGTTGTTAATACGGATCACAACATTAGTGTAATGGTGTGATGAACATCCGTCAAGTATAGCATTACGATCAAAGTCATTGAGTTTATATTGCTATAACAACTTACGAAGTGATCCTAATCCCTAGACCATGAGATCATGTCAATCACTAACACGGAAGAGTTTCTTGATAACATCAAAGCGTCACACCGTAAGGTGATTATAAAGATGGATTGAGAACTAATAAAGTGTTATGTTGAGGCTCATGGATCGAGAGTGGAATTTGTTCATCCCGATGACGGATAGATATACTCTGGGCCCTCTCGGTGATATCACATTGATTAGCTTGCAAGTAAGTGATTTGATCACTAGAATGTTATATCACGGAGCGAAAAGAGTGCATGTCGATGCGAGATCAAACTAGGTATGGAGATACCGATGATCGAATCTCGGACATGTAATATATCGTGAAACAAAGGGATTAAGATACTAGCGTAAAAGGTTCCAACGATCATAAGAAAGTCATCGTTGAATGTGTGGAAGTCAGTATGGGTCTCCAGATCCCGCTTCTGATTATTGATCCGAGAGGGGTCTCGATCATGTCCGCATTATTCACGAACCGTAGGGTGACACACTTAAGAGACACCGACATCCAATTGGAGCAAAAGTTTCATGCCGAAAGAATGAACAAGCGCAGGAATTTATTTCACTAGATACCGAAACAGGTTTTCGGGTGAAATTGCATAAAATGGTTATGCATGTGAAATAGAATTCTAGCAAGGGGTTATTTGTGAATGTTTGTCATTAAAGTAATTGACAAAATTCTGAATAAAATAACAGTTTTATTTAATGAGAGTTTGCATTAAATTTGGTGGAAATTTAATGGCATGTTTGAGTGGGATTTTGAGTGGAGGGAATTTAAAGGAATTTTGTGAGTGGAGTGTCCACCCACATGAAGAGGGGAGAGAAAGGGGGCAGCCCCATGCGCCGGCCACCCCTTGTGGTCCCCCCCCCTTCCTCCTATAAAAGGCACCCATCTCCTCACTTCTCACTCACACCTCCTCATGAAGGATCTCTCTCCCCCTCTAGAATTTATCCCCCATGGTCTCGGACTAGCGAGATACATGTTCCCGGTGGCTATTCGGCAAGAAAGAGTTGTGCTTCCGCTGCATCGCTGGAGCGAGGAGGCGGAGGTTGCTCGGTGCCTCGAACGTGTGTGCGAGCACGGATGCGTTGCTGATTTGCGGCGCTAGGACTTCCTCTCGATCTTGAGATCGTCTACATCAACCACGAGTTGAACTCGTTAAGCTTTGTCGGTCTTCAAGGGTATGTTCTCTACGGATATACATCCACCCGTTGTTTGTATCTAATAGATAGATCTTGGTACATAGTTCACATCGTAGGAAAAATTTTGTTTTCTATGTTGCGAACCCTACACCCTCATGGTGGGCGAGCTCCTGGATCTGCCTGTCGGCGAAGAACTCCGCCTAGAAATACAGGTTGACTGGATCCTCGGCGAGATCTGGGTCCTACATGGTCGCGATGGCGGCCTGGATCTCATCGACGATCTCCTCGTCGGCCGGCACCGCCGGCGCTGAGCTTCCAGCCGGGCGGGACCCGGGTGTCCGGCGACGCCATGTAGCCGGCGTCGTGGAGCATTCGGGCCTCCCACGACTGGAGCGTGCGTCGGCCGAAGCCGTTTGCCGCCACGGGGTCGCCGGGGAACCTCTCGGCCATGGGAGGGAAGTGGGGAAGCTGGGAGGGTTCGCCGAAGTTCGGAGTTTTCCGGAGTTGGGAGAGTGGGGGGCTATGAGAGTGTGAAGAGAGCCGGCGAGGGGTACGGCTTTTATATGCCGAGTGGAGCGGCGAGGGCGGGAATAAGGAACCGGCGGAAAGTTATTGCCCGCCGGTCTGTCGCGGAAGCCGGGGCGGCGGTGGCACGCCATTACGGCGACGCGTGGTCGACGAGACAGGCAGTTAATGCCCGGCGGTCATCGCGGGGTTCCGAGGCTGGAGGATGACGACGACTCGGCTACTCTCGCTGATTGGGCGGGTTCCAATGCGGCCGAACGTTCTTTCCGAACGAATTCGCTTCGTTCACGTTCCCAAAGTGTTCTCGGCGCCCTAGGAACGATCTGGAAAGTCCGGACCAAATTTGGACACGTGGCTGGACAAATTTTCGTCGTTTGGACAGAAAAAACGCGCTGAGAACGGTCCGCTGAAAAGACGAGTGGAGGTACTCTGCGCGCTCTTCTGCTGGAGCCGGCCACGGAGGATGTGGATCATCTGAAGGTGCTACAGTTCCCCACACCGGCTTTCTACATGAAGCGATGTGACCATGCATCTATCTGCAATCCTGCTATTCACTTCATTAGGGAGCTGGACAAGGTGCTTGAGACAAAAAAGGAAGCGCAGGATGCATATGGTACTTTCAAGTAGAGTAATTATTTTGAAACCAAAACTGAACCGCACTATATTGTTTCATTACAACTAAGTCTGCGCTCCTGGAAGCTTTGAGAACTCATCACAGGCTGCACTCATCTATCATTTGCATCAATATTTCAGACAGCAAGGTACATAAGATTCCATATTACATCTTCCGTAATGTAATTCTTTTTTTTTTAGTATATAGGTTTATCCAAAATTTAGTATATAGGTTCATGCAAAATTTGACAAATTTAAGTCAATTAATATGAGCCGGAGGGAGTAACTATTTCGAATTTAGATTGAACGATTTGTGCTGCAGCTTTTATATACTTGTAGACAATCTGTTTGATGTAATTACAATAAGGCTGCGGATCATTGTTACTGAATTGATATATAAGCTTATGTTATGTTCATATTTTGGATTTTAGAATTGAAATAGATCCACAAATAAGAACAGGCTTATTCATATTTGTGTCATGCATAATCTAGGATAGGCCATTCTATTGGTGACATTCATCAATACTAATGTGTTTGCAAAATCATATAGGATAACAAGGAATTACGATTTTGCAACTCAGGAACACACTTTGGAGATAACTTCGTGGAGAGCAGTGTAACTGGAATAATTTTGCTCTATCTGAAACTTTACTCAACCTATTCCCAAACACTTGCTTGGCTTAGAATTCTGACTTGGATTTTTCGGAGAGGCATATGTGAGCTTCATATGAGAAATCCTCTCTGCCTTAGGTTGCTAATACTTTTTTTTAAAAAATGGGGGTATTTCCCGACCTCTGTATCCTCGGATGCACACAACCATATATTTGATCTGGAAAGGAGGATTTATAATCTGGAAAAGACGATGAGGTGAGTTTGATACATGACGCCTACACTCTCCCCAATCATACATTTGATCTTCGCGATGATTTCAGCTTTATTGCATATTTCTAATAGCAAAATATAATTCTTGTTGTGTTGTAATTGGTCAATATAGTTGAACTGATTGCAAATACATTATAGAAGTCTTACTGGTTATCTGCATTATATTTACACTATACAGTTCCACAAAAGATAGATTGCTAATTCCGATACTTCAAGTTTCTTTCCTTCATACTGTAAGAAATGCAGTTGTGAGGAAAATATTTGATCAAGAAGGAATTGAAGGAGGGTTTTCAGTTCGTAACTGATGGTGATACACGAAATGAAGACCGATAAATAATAGTTTGGCTGATATAGTGTTGGTTAATGTCGACTGATTATTCTTTGGCGCTCTTTCACCCAATTGTTCAATCTAATCAAAATTTCTCATACCCTTTTGTCGCTCCTCTAACTCTTTCCATGCTAAAGTAATTGTCTCGATATTGCTCGGACATTCTCCGGGTTTAAAACTCCTGTTCTAAAGTGGTTTTGATCCGCCGACGATGGTTCTTGTTGTTGTGGGTTGATGTTCGCTTTGGCGGTCATCACGACACTCGTGAGATTTTTCTCTTGGAGGCATAGCTTTTAGAGGTCCTTTTACGTAGTTCAGTTGTTGTCGATGATGGTGGTCATTCTTGTTGTTGCCGGTTGATGTTTGCTTTGGCGGGGCCATTTCTTTTTTCTTTGTGTTCCCTTTGTTGATTGTGTGCATCCTTGATATCTAGACTATCTCCTAACATTATGATATTGCATAAGTAAGGTGTAATTGGTATCAGTTTTATATTGATATATTTCCTTCAGTGGAAAATAAAGCTAATAAGGACAAGGAGTGAGATGTGTCGAACTAGTAGCTACTAGGAGATTCTAAGTGTCATTACGAAAACAACGTGACGAAGAGAATGCACATAAGAGAGGGATATGTTGGATAAGTTAGATGCATTTCCGACGATGTAAATCAGTTGGTATCCGTGGATCATTATATGACAGAGTTCGCAGCATGTTGTATTGTTCCCATGATTGCAGATGCACCATGGATGGGGTAGGGCTACTACTATGTGCAAAATGTGGGCCGAGGACACACGATGCACTAGGTGGCACCCTGGTTCCCCCAAGGTGCAAACTAAGCCCATACATGGGTTGTTGGTGCGGTTGTGGCTGATGTATGTGGGCGGCATGGTACGATCTGATGCCGACAATGAGGGTCATGAAGCCTTCAGTGTGCTTGATCTTGTTCAAGAGTGATCAAGAGTGCATAATCACAACACAAGAGAGCTCCATAATCCCAATGCCTCCCAGGCCCAAAATATTCACATGTCAACATAACACACAAACACAAATTGTCTGTCTCTGTTCTAGCGCTTTTGCTCCTTCGGCTGCTCTTTTATAAACGACGAGATACCACGAGCAACTGTTGGGGACCTACCAAGTACGTACCAACCATCATCCCTGCATTCATTTTGAGCATCTGGTAAAAAAATGCAGACACAAAGATTTCAAATGCAAACACAAAGATTTCATGACCAATGCATGCACGAAAAGTTCATCGACATTGCTGACTCGGTAATTAACAATTGAGGTACACTACCTTTTGCATTTCTTTTCCCCAGTAACCGTACACCCGGATAATAAAACTCTAGATCACCATGTAACCAACTCACTAGACCAAACGGCGAAAAACAAGTAAGGCAGACGCCCTAAACATGCTTGTACCATATCCCGCTAAGTCAACTCTGACCGCGCCAATCACTACAGGTCACAGGAGTAAAGGCTAACAAGAACAAAGGGATTTACATGCACATCAGCACAAGGTAATTAACAGTACCCCCTTCTAGAATCACAGAAATCGGCTCGGGATGAAGTCATGGACCCTGATCGGGTAGCTGTAGAACTCCTCGTTTCGAGGATCCGAGAACCCTTTCCGTCGGCGCAGGAATGGTGTGAACCATGAGAGCCCTCGGTCGGCCTCGTGGCCCCTCACCTCCAATGTGTTGTCCAGACCAGACGCGACAATCAGCGCCACCGTTGGGCCAGAACCAAACACTGTGTTTATGATGTCATTGAACTGCAGCAACAGGAAACATAGACGATGGACTCAGAGATCAGAATTCACACACCAGGAGTTCAGGTAATGATGTTAAAGGATCGCGGAATATACCCATCCTGCATTTGTATGGGCAGGTCCACGGCCTGCAGAAGCGGTATACTCAGAGAAATACTGAGGGATCGAGATGCCAAGGAACAGGGATAATCCAATGATGTAGATGTTCCTTATCGAGTTATTATTTTGAAATTGCCCGAACGAGACTCCCACAGCAGCTGATATCAGCAAAGTTTGCACAAATTAGGAACTAATATAACAAAACCATATAGAAGAGCCCAAAAAGGGAGTGCTGACTCACCTACGATACCAAATAAGATGCAGTAAATTGCTGCAAAGATTGGCAATGGAATTGATGCAAAGAATGCACCAAATTTCCCTGCAAGAATAGAAGTTTCAGAACTTGACCCAGAATTTATCTTTCATTCCTTTGGTAACAACAAAAGGTGAGAAGTGAGAACAGAGGACTACCAAATATGGAGAAGAATATCATAAAGCCAGTTGATATCTGGATCACCCTCCTACTGCCAACTTTTGTTAATCCAAGTAGCCCAATGTTTTCGCTGCATTATGTTGAAAAACAAGTGTAGTACTTTCAGTTGATATAAGGCATAGCATAAGTAACTAGTTCTACAGAAACTTTTGTCTCCAGAAACAATACACTGAATTGTATTCCAAAGCAATGTCAAAGAAGTGCATCACTATAGTATTTCTAAGTTATATCTCCAAAGAATACCAATGAGCTCACGAGCCACTGTCAGATTGTACTATTATTATCAAGTCATCAACTAGATGAACATTAGTTGCCAGTTTGCTGTGGGGTACTGGAGCCTACAGCTTGGCTAATATGGCAAGTTCACAGACTTGGATTTCAATTCAACCGACCCAGATTTCAGTTCACAACTACCCAAGACGCTTCGCACTATTTTTGCGCACTTTGGAAAACTTTGCACTGCTACAGAGAGGGGGTCTGGACTCTGGAGATGGAAGAGTAAAGAGAAGGCATGTGAACAGCAGTGGCAACACAGTGGCATAGGCAAAAGCAGCAGTTGCAACGAAACATTGAACCACGACTTCTATGTCTTTGTTGATTCGCTTAGCTGTTGGGCCGGCTTTGAAAGCCCAGCTAGCCCAGATGGTGGTGACCTAAAAGTAGGGTATTAGGTTTCGCCTCCCCTCATAAAAGCCGCAGCACACAAAGAGGACATATTAGGTTTTCACTCCCATCCTCATAGCGCCGCCACCCGCTGCACACAGTTCATCTCTCCCCATAAGAGTTTCTCCCATGGAGCAACGTAGATCATCGCCACCCATGGCCTAACCCGACGGCCACCGTACATCGTCGCCACCCATGGCCTAACCCGACGGCCACCGTACATCGTCGCCACCCATGGCCTAACCCGACGGCCACCGTACATCGTCGCCACCCATGGCCTACCCTGTGGCCACCTTAAATCATCACCACCCATGGTCTACCCCGGCGGCAAGGCCACGGGAAGAACTCGTCGCCGTTAGAGCACCTCCGTCACCTATCCAAGTAGATCCAGCTGGAATAGTGATGGTGTGTTGTGATGAGGATGAAAGCACCTCCCGGTTAGTCTCTGTCTCCTTTCTTTGTTTTACTACTAGTTATAGATCTCGATATTTTTTTCTCGATAAAGGATGCTTAACTCAAAAGTTTGCATATTCTCTTTGTTTCACTATTCCTTTCTCTCCTCTTGATGGTCTTGTTAGTTTGTTCTAGATCAAGATCATGGTTACTCTCCCTTCTTATCCTAGGAAAAAAAATTGAAAACGAGGTTGACACCCCCACCCTTCCCCGGTTTCAATCTATGTCGGCCTCTCCCAACCACTAGATCTCATGTCAACCTCTCCGGTTTACCACCACGGGCAGCATGACCTAGTAAGTGTGCTGCCTTGAAATGACTTGAGAAGAAGATCGAGGAGCAAGAAAGGAAGAGTGCGCATCTCATGCACCTAGGGTGCTAATTGAAGCTCGACCTAGCTTGGCACGCGACTACTTGAGCTTGTGGTTGGAACTTGTGTTATTAATTCTTGTAATGTTCAGATCTTGGGTTTTAAAGTCGACTTTCAAGATGGAACTTTTGGATTTCAAGTTGACACATATTGGTTTTGAGTTGAAAGCTGGTTAGAGTCGATGGAGACTAGAGCTCTTTGATAAATCTGGTGCACTTCCTAGATCTCCTCACCTCGGTCATGTCCGGCCTTCACCACCAGATCCATGGGGGTGCTTTCACCCTTGAGCATCTCCTCACTAGATCAAGTTGATTCAGGTCGTCAATGGGCTCTTTTCCCGATAGATCTGGTGGCAAAGGGAGAGTTGGAGTGGGTGGTCCTAAGGATGGAGGCTCTGGTGCTAATGGCCCAGATAAGGTAGGCCTTGTCTATTTGTTTTCTTGGTTGCGTCATCTTTCTCTTATTCACTGTGTCAGGCGGTCACCAGGCTTCCCGCGTAAGCACTAGATGGAAGTTGGTATTTACATGGCTAAAATGCATGAATACATTCAGGAGAGAGGAGGGGGTCCTTACACAGATACAGATGAGCCAGCTGGGGCGCCAAAGATCCCTTCCAGGAACATCCCAATGCCCTGCATATAGACATTTTATAAATAGCAGCCAAGAAGAGCCCCTCCTAAATCCATTTCAGGTACTCCCTCCAATCTTATTATGGACCGGAGGGGGTACAAAACATATTTCCCATTGATGCCCTTATAAGAGAACTTCTGAAATAACAGTCACCTGCAAACCAATACTTCGGCTAAGAACATGAGCTGGGGGTGGTGTTGCACCAGCCAGACGTGCAGTCGCGAAGTGTGCACCAGTTGACTACACAAGAATATGAGATAACACAATTAGATGCTAGAAACACACAAAAGAATATAGAACAAAGGGAAAAGCCAGATTACAACAGCATTTGGCCTCAGTCTTAACCTCAAAAGCTGAAACAAGTACAGCACCCATCATTCCAAATGAATGACCTGCGGTGAAGATTGGTGTACCCCACTGGAAAGGGTATGGAATTTTGATCCTGAAAGCAAATGTGTGCAAAGAGTGGATTAAAAATGGCTGCTTGAAAATTTTACGATCTGAAAAGTTAATTCGTAAGAAATATCCTTAAGAGCTATACCATGGTGCAGATGACATAAGGAAAGACTTATCGGTGCGGCAGTGCTGCTGTGTCTTGAGTGAAACACGGTTGTATGCACCAGCAGCAGTAAGGATAGCTGCAAACGCCCACACAATGCTGATACAGAGAAGCAACGAATACCTCTCGAACAAGAAAGATGTCCGGTCATGGATATGCCTGAAGTAATGTGGCACATACTGCACACAGCAAATTGAACAGTTGGTTTCCTAGCGCTTCATAAATCATAACATAACTAAAACAGAAATTAATAAATATTTTCATCAAAATATAATACAGATTTCAGTCATTACCTGTTGCACAACAATCGCAAGGATTAGCATTGGCAACCCAATCTCCACACATTTACCGACCTACCATGGAAAATAAACATTATATGTTTCCATTCTTTCTTTTGGTAATGTTCAGTCCTCTGGTAAAATATAAAAATCATACCTGAGGAAAGCCGAGTTGAAATAGTCCAAGACCAACGACACAAACAACAGGGGTCATTATTACAGGACTGAATTTCCTGCAAAGTAAATTACATGAACATTAATACCTTGAAAAGTCTGGCCTGAAAAGAAAATTATTTGAAGTCCAAAAACTAGTACTACAACATGCATACTTGGCATATGCCCCCCATACTGTGCTGTATCCAAGAATCATGTTGAGGATAGAAGCGACAATTAGAGCCCCTTGAGTTGTTCTCATTGTGCGAAGAAATCTCTGCAAATGCATCAACAAGTATAAGTATCCATATTACCATGTGAAAGACAATTGATGAATCAATCCTCAAAAGATCCATCATTCCCAAGAACATTTCCAAAAACCTGAGCGGGAGCATTAATAAACATTATAAAGGTAAAAGAGTGTCAATGCTGAGCAAATTAGCAGCATCTACCTCATGGCTAGTTGTGAAGTCATCTGTTGCAACCTCTCTGGCTATTGACAACACTGGGACAACAAATGCGAAGGAAGCATTCATAATTGTTGGAAGTCGTGTCCCAATAAGTGTTTGGAGCAGAGTGTTAATACCACTCATGAACAGGAACGACTGAATAACACGAGCCTTATCCCCCTAAAAGTAACAACCACAAAAGCAGGGGGAGGGGGGGTTAATACTGAATCTTCAGAAGGAAATTGCATTTATGGATTATTAAATCCTATGAATAATAAAAACATAATGATATGCTTACAGGACCACCACCCATTGCAGGTACAATAGTTGACGCGAGCATGACGGTAGAGCCCAACATTACAAGATAGTGGAGGAACGCGAGTCCTGCCACCTGAACTGAAGATGATGGCATAGCAGTAACATAGTAAGTGCAAGTTTTATCCTAATCACATCCACACAAGTAGATCAATTCCAGCACAACTTTCAGGTGTTCATATGTAAATATGTAGGACCGACTTGATAAAAGTGTGAAGAACTATCTAACTGAACATCCCAGATTCACATCGAGAATAGTAGGTACAGCTCTTCAAAATTTAATAAAGTATATGCAGTAGCAGATGCCATAATTTCTAAATCAACTGGGGATTTCACAAAATCAATGAAGTCAATTATATCTGGGGAATTTACAAAACTAGAACATCATTGAACGCAACCAAACAGAAGTAACACCATGAACCATCATGACAGAATCTCTATATAGGTACTAGAAAGTCGGTCTACTTTGTCCCGAAAGCACGGAAACAAATCTCTGTATATGTACAATCGAACTGTACACGGGGGAGCATGGGATTCCCTCTGCTCCAATTCACCGGAAAAAATAAAGTAAAAAATAGCGGAGGAGTTAGAGTGAAGCATAGGATTCCATACCCCAAGAAGGATTGGAGTGGACGCAGTAGGCGAGATGGTTGAACTGCTCGTGGGGCGGGTGCATGGCCCCTGCGCCGACCGGTGGGTTCATCATGGGCTGCATCCCCATCCCCATCCCCATCGGCGGCGGCACGCCCACCGGCGGCGGCGGCGGCTGGTTCATCTCGCCCATTGGATCAACAGCAACTCAAGCACTATCTCCCTCTTCTGTTCCTCCTCGGACCACGACACTGCTGCACAGGCACAAGAAACAATCAGACGAAGCTCCTCACACCTTTCTCCCCCCTTTTATGCACAGCAGGCAGGCCTCACATTGATTGCACTGATTAACCAGTGAATCAAAACAAGATTTAGGCAATTAATGAGTAGAGTAAAACGCCGCGGGGCAACGGATGGTGGGCAGCACTCCAAAGATTGCGATTTTACTCTTCTTCTCAGGAAGAGGGAAAAACAAAAAAACGGCCACTTTGGTAGCAGAAGATTGCCAAGGAGAAGAGAAAACAGACAGAGGGACACTCCAGCTTTGCCGCTGCTTGTATCTCACCCTACTACTAGTTCACAAGAAAATACCACGACTCCATGGACGAATCATAAGCAAAGATGCAAATCTCGACCAAGACCTACGCTGATCCATCTCTCCTCTCTATATGTTATCCAAAAATTGGCAAGAAAGGGACAGGCAGAGAGGAAGAGGAACATCTCAAGAGATGAGAGCTTCCTTCACTCCAATGATTCCTGCAAGTCTGTTCCAAGAAGAATCTCTAAAGAAATGCGGCGAAAAGGATGTAGGAATTAGAAAAAGGCACAAGGCCTCACATCACCGCATTAAAATAAGAGAGGCCAGTAGCACAGAAAAGCGAATCAAAATACAGGAAAAGTTGAGGAGAAAATTCAGAAGCGCAGACCTCCTGGATACTCTCCCGGCTCCCGGAAAGCGCAGAAATCTCCCTGAGGGAACGCTGAGCAAAAGGCTAAAAAATAATCTGTAAAAGTCTTCGCCTTTATTTTCTTCTTATCTCCTTTCTATGGCCATCTCGACTCTCGGGAGAAGCAGTGGCAACAGGACAAACGCAAGATTTTGTAATCTTGTGGCAGCCAAAGGGGAAAAAAGATGGCGAACTCGAAGACTCCGCCTTTACTGCCACGCTAATTTCTTCGTGAGCACTCCACTGATTAGTCACTGATCACGGAGGCGAGAAAGCGAAAACCTTGCGAAAACGATGGGTGTGTGCTCGCTGATGGAGGCCTGATGGGGCTTGGAGCTTTGGACGGATCTAGGTAGCTGGGGCTGCATTGAAAATTAATTGTTTTTTTCGAAAGTTGTATTGAATGCAACAGATTCCGAGGATGGGGAGAGCATTTACTTGATGTGAGGTTCTTCTGCGCCGCTGCTTCCGAGTGCAATCCACTGTCCTAGGTCCCATTCCATTTTGATGATGCGAGGCTTAAAAACTGGTAGCCATGATTTCATTCGAAAAGACAAATGTTTGACATAAAAATATGGTATTCCTGTGTCCATGGATAACAAATGTTGTATATTTTTTTAGAAATAATTGACTTGAGTTTGTCTAAATTTAAATATATCTATACACTAAAATGCGTCTAAATATATTTAAATTTAGACAAACTATGTCAGTTATTTCTGGACGGAGAGAATATATAAGATATTTTATTTTTTCCTAAAATTTATCTAGAGTTTTTCTTAAGTATGTAAGTTTACTTTTTTTTCTCCAAACATATGCACGAAGAAGTCATTCAGATACATGTGTTTTAAAAAATACCAAAACATCTTATACTCTTATTGTATTAAAAAGGATGCCACAGATTTATCCAAATTCTAATGTATCTAACACTATTTAGTATATAAATATTTTCAAATTTAGATAAATTTGTGATATACTTTTTATGATAAAAGGAATAATTTTTAATAGAGAAGTAGTTAGAAAAACGCAGCTACTTGTCACACAATGAACATAAAAATATCATATCCACTAGAAAGTATATGTACAACCGGTGCACCGGTCTCTATCGCCACCTTTATAAGTTTGTTTTCAAGATGGTACACCTAATACTTCCAACTAAAATGTAGAAAACTTTTAGATCCAAAACCATAAAATAAGTAGAGAAAAAAGTAGAAAAATCGACACATCGAATAGTACCTGATGTAAGTTGGGTTTAAATTTGGTCTAAACAAATTTATCACTTTTGTTTTTCAGTTTAAGTTTCTAGTTTAAATTTTTTTTTGTGAAATGTTAGATAAAAGGATTCTTCCCTTGTAGATACATGCAATTTGAATATGAAATTATTGTGCCTCACTTGCTTGGATGAGAGATCGTGCGAGTATCTAGCAGGTATTTCATAAGACTCAGTTCAGTATCTATAAAAATAAAAAATGTATTCTAAACATGACATCGCAAGTTGAAAGAATTGAACCCTATTTGGACAACATATTGGTTCTCAAATTGTTTTCTCTGAAATTGTTGTAGACTTCAAGCATAAACTTTTTTCATTTGACTCGTCAAGGTGTTTAAATGGAATTGGTTCACTACCTAGCAGACTAAAAAAATATCATCATACTCCAAACAAGGCATTAATCCTTCCTCCGGTCCCAATTAATGGCCTCATATATGCGCTAGATACATATGAATCTAGATAAATCTCAGGCAATTAATTTGGATCAGAGGGAGTAGTAAAAATCATGACCTTAAGTTTGGAAGACAAAAAATATTTTCAGATTCAAGTAGTATTCTTCCTCTTAAATATCTATAATTTGCATATGAAATTATTATGCCTCACTTATCTAGATGAGAGACGTGCAAGAATGTAACAAGTGTTACACGAGAACCAGTTCAATGTCTAACGAAATGAAAATATCTTGTATTCTAAACTAGGAATCACTAGTTGAAAGCATCATTTAGGTGTCTAATGAACTACAAAAATATCATCATATTCCAAATAATGCATTGATGAAGAAAGCATTATGTCATGTATGGAAAAAAATATTTTTAGATTCGGGGAGTATTGTTCCCTCTTGAATACCTTCAATTTGTATATAAAATTATTTTGCCTCATTTTCCTAGAGACGTAAAAAAATCTAGCAGGTGTTTTACTGGAATTAGTTCAATATCGACGAAAAAAATTGTATTCTAAAGTTGGCGTCACTATCATACAACATTGAGCCTTGTTTGTAGAACATATTTGTTATCATATTCTAATAGAAGTTTAATTGTTTTCTCTATCATTCTTGTATACTTCGTGCATAATTATTTTTTGATTGGCTCATTCAGATGTTCAAGAGGAATCAATTAGGTGTCTAAGGAACTGAAAAATGTCATCATATTCAAATATAGCACATTGAAAGTAGAAAGCATGATGTCATGTTTGGAAAACAAAAAACAAATTCAAATTTAAGGATAATTGTTCCCTCTTGAATACTTTTAATTTGCGTATGAAACTATTGTGCCCTCATTTTTCTAGATGAGACACATGCAAAAATCTATCTAAAAATAAATTGTATTCTAAACTTTGGCATCACTAGTTGAAAGCATTGAGCCTTGTTTGAAGAGCATATTTGTTCTCATATTCCAATAGACATTGAATTTTTTTCTCTAAAATTCTTGTAGAATTCGTGCATAATCATTTTTCATTGGCTCAATCAGGTGTTCAGGAGGAATCAATTAGGTGTCTAACAAACTGAAAAATATCATTGTGTTCCAAACAAGGTATCGGTAGTTGAAAATATGATATCATGTTTGGTAGATAAATAATATTTTCATATTTGAGGACTATTGTTCCCTTTTAATTACGTTCGGTTTGCATATGAAATTATTTTGCCTAACTTTTCTAGATGAGAGCCATGCAAGAACCTAACTGGTGTTTCACACGAATCTTTTCAATGTTCATGGAAATGGAAATAAATTGTATTTTAAATTTTGCATGGCTAATTGAAAGCGCTGGCCTTGTTTGGACAACATATTTGTTGTCATGTTTTAATAGAAGTTGAACTGTTTCCTCTAAAATCCCTGTAGACTTCATGCATAATCATTTTTTCATTGTCTCATTCAGGTGTTTAAGAGGAATCAATTAGGTGTCTAACAAGCTAAAAAAATATCATCATTTTCCAAACAAGGTATCGATAGTTGAAAACATGATATCATGTTTGGAAGACAAATAATATATTCAGATTCGAGGACTATTGTTACCTTTCAATTACCTTTAGTTTACATATGAAATTATTGTGCCTAACTTTCCTAGATGAGATACATGCAAGAACCTAACTGGTGTTTCACAGGAATCATTTCAATGTATATGGAAATGAAAATAAATTGTATCTAAATTTGGCATCGCTAGTTGAAAGAGCTGGCTCTTATTTGGATAACATATTTGTTCTCATGTTCCAATAGAAGTTGAATTGTTTTCTCTGAAATTCCTATAGACTTCATGCATAATCAATTTTTTATTGTCACATTCAAGTGTTTAAGAGGAATAATAAGATGTCCAATGTCATGTTTGAATACTAAAAATAATTCTAGATTCGAGGAGAATTGTTCCCTTGTAAATATCTTCAATTTGCAAAGCAAATTATTGTGCCTAATTTCCTAGAAGAGAGATATGCAAGAATTTAACTGGTGTTTCACAGGAATCATTTTGAATGTCTATGAAAATGAAAGTAAATTATATTCTAAACTTTGGCATCGCTAGTTGAAAGCACTAAGCCTTGTTTGGAGAGCATATTTGTTCTCATATTCCAATAGAAATTGAACTGTTTCCTCTGAAATTCCTGTAGACTTCGTGCATAATCATTTTCCATTGGCTCATTCAGGTGTTCCAGAGAAATCAATTAGGTGTCTAACAAACTGAAAAATATCATTGTGTTCCAAACAAGGTATCGATAGTTGAAAATATAATATCATGTTTGGTAGAGAAATAATATTTTTAGATTCGAGGACTATTGTTCCCTTTTAATAACCTTCGGTTTGCATATGAAAATATTGTGCCTAACATTTCTAGATGAGAGCCATGCAAGAACCTAACTGGTGTTTCACAGGAATCATTTCAATATCTATGGAAATGGAATAAATTGTATTCCAAATTTGGCATGGCTAATTGAAAGGGCTGGCCTTGTTTGGAGAACATATTTGTTTTCATGTTTCAGTAGAAGTTGAACTGTTTCCTCTGCAATTCATGTAGACTTCATGCATAACCAATTTTTCATTGTCTCATTTGGGTATTTAAGAGGAATCAATTAGGTGTCTAACAAGCTAAAAAAATATCATCATTTTCCAAAAAAGGTATCGATAGTTGAACAAATAATATATTCAGATTCGAAGACTATTGTTACCTTTTAATTACCTTTAGTTTACATATGAAATTATTGCGCCTAACTTTCCTAGATGAGATACATGCAAGAACCTAACTGGTGTTTCATAGGAATCATTTCAATATCTATGGAAATGAAAATAAGTTGTATCTAAATTTGGCATCGCTAGTTGAAAGCGCTGGCCCTTATTTGGAGAACATATTTGTTCTCATGTTTCAATAGAAGTTGAATTGTTTCCTCTGAAATTCCTATAGACTTCATGCATAATCAATTTTTTATCGTCCCATTGAGGTGTTTAATAGGAATAATCATATGTCCAATGTCATGTTTGAATACTAAAAATAATTCTAGATTCGAGGAGAATTGTTCCCTCGTAAATATCTTCAATTTGCAAAGGAAATTATTGTGCCTAACTTCCTAGAAGAGAGATATGCAAGAATATAACTGGTGTTTCACAGGAATTATTTCAATGTCTATGAAAATGAAAATAAATTGTATTCTAAACTTTGGCATCGCTAGTTGAAAGCACTAAGCCTTGTTTGGAGAGCATATTTGTTCTCATATTCCAAGAGAAATTGAACTGTTTTCTCTGAAATTCTGAGACTTCGTGCATAATCATTATTCATTGGCTCATTCAGGTGTTCAAGAGGAATCAATTAGGTGTCTAACAAACTGAAAAATATCATTGTGTTCCAAACAAGGTATCGATAGTTGAAAATATGATATCATGTTTGGTAGAGAAATAATATTTTTAGATTCGAGGACTATTGTTCCCTTTTAATTACCTTCGGTTTGCATATGAAAATATTGTGCCTAACATTCCTAGATGAGAGCCATGCAAGAACCTAACTGGTGTTTCACAGGAATCATTTCAATGTCTATGGAAATGGAAATAAATTGTATTCTAAATTTGGCATGGCTAATTGAAAGCGTCGGCCTTGTTTGGAGAACACATTTGTTCTCATGTTTTAGTAGAAGTTGAACTGTTTCCTCTAAAATTCCTGTAGACTTCATGCATAATCAATTTTTCATTGTCTCATTCAGGTGTTTAAGAGGAATCAATTAGGTGTCTAACAAGCTAAAAAAATATCATCATTTCCCAAACAAGGTATCGATAGTTGAAAACATGATACCATGTTTGGAAAACAAACAATATATTCAGATTCGAGGACTATTGTTACCTTTTAATTACCTTTAGTTTACATATGAAATTATTGCGCCTAACTTTCCTAGATGAGATACATGCAAGAACCTAACTGGTGTTTCACGGGAATCATTTCAATGTCTATGGAAATGAAAATAAATTGTATCTAAATTTGGCATCGCTAGTTGAAAGCGCTGGCCCTTATTTGGAGAACATATTTGTTCTCATGTTCCAATAGAAGTTGAATTGTTTCCTCTAAAATTCCTATAGACTTCATGCATAATAAATTTTTTATTGTCTCATTAAGGTGTTTAAGAGGAATAATCATATGTCCAATGTCATGTTTGAATACTAAAAATAATTCTAGATTCGAGGAAAATTGTTCCCTCGTAAATATCTTCAATTTGCAAAGGAAATTATTGTGTCTAATTTCCTAGAAGAGAGATATGCAAGAATCTAACTGGTGTTTCACAGGAATCATTTCAATGTCTATGAAAATGAAAATAAATTGTATTATAAACTTTGGCATAGCTTGTTGAAAGCACTAAGCCTTGTTTGGAGAGCATATTGGTTCTCATATTCCAATAGAAATTGAATTGTTTCCTCTAAAATTCCTGTAGACTTCGTGCATAATCATTTTTCATTGGCTCATTCAGGTGTTTAAGAGGAATCAATTAGGTTTCTAACAAACTGAAAAATATCATTGTGTTCCAAACAAGGTATCGATAGTTGAAAGTATGATATCATGTTTGGTAGAGAAATAATATTTTTAGATTTGAGGACTATTGTTTCCTTTTAATTAACTTCAGTTTGCATATGAAAATATTGTGCCTAACATTCCTAGATGAGAGCCATGCAAGAAACCTAACTGGTGTTTCACAGGAATCATTTCAATGTCTATGGAAATGGAAATAAATTGTATTCTAAATTTGGCATGGTTAATTGAAAGCGCTGGCCTTGTTTGGAGAACATATTTGTTTTCATGTTTCAGTAGAAGTTGAACTGTTTCCTCTAAAATTCCTGTAGACTTCATGCATAATCAAATTTTCATTGTCTCATTCAGGTGTTTAAGAGGAATCAATTAGGTGTCTAACAAGCTAAAAAAATATCATCATTTTCCAAACAAGGTATCGATAGTTGAAAACATGATATCATGTTTGGAAGATAAATAGTATTTTTAGATTCGAGGACTATTGTCACCTTTTAATTACCTTTAGTTTACATATGAAATTATTTCGCCTAACTTTCCTAGATGAGATACATGCAAGAACCTAACTTGTGTTTCATAGGAATCATTTCAATGTCTATGGAAATGAAAATAAATTGTATCTAAATTTGGAATCGCTAGTTGAAAGCGCTGGCCCTTATTTGGAAAAAATATTTGTTCTCATGTTCCAATATAAGTTGAATTGTTTCCTCTAAAATTCCTATAAACTTCATGCATAATCAATTTTTTATTGTCTCATTCAGGTGTTTAAGAGGAATAATTAGATGTCCGATGTCATGGTTGAATACTAAAAATAATTCTAGATTCGAGGAGAATTGTTCCCTTGTAAATATATTCAATTTGCAAAAGAAATTATTGTGCCTAATTTTCTAGAAGAGAGATATGCAAGAATCTAACTGGTGTTTCACAGGAATCATTTCAATGTCTATGAAAATGAAAATAAATTGTATTCTAAACTTTGGCATCGCTAGTTAAAAGCACTAAGCCTTGTTTGGAGAGCATATTTGTTCTCATATTCCAATAGAAATTGAACTGTTTCCTCTGAAATTCCTGTAGACTTCGTGCATAATCATTTTTCATTAGCTCATTCAGGTGTTTAAGTGGAATCAATTAGGTGTCTAACAAACTAAAAAATATCATTGTGTTCCAAACAAGGTATCGATAGTTGAAAATATGATATCATGTTTGTTAGAGAAATAATATTTTCGGATTCGAGGACTATTGTTTCCTTTTAATTTCCTTCAGTTTGCATATGAAAATATTGTGCCTAACATTCCTAGATGAGAGCCATGCAAGAAACCTAATTGGTGTTTCACTGGAATCATTTCAATGTCTATGGAAATGGAAATAAATTGTATTCTAAATTTGGCATGGCTAATTGAAAGCGCTGGCCTTGTTTGGAGAACATATTTGTTTTCATGTTTCAGTAGAAGTTGAACTGTTTCCTCTGAAATTCCTGTAGACTTCATGCATAATCAAATTTTCATTGTCTCATTCAGGTGTTTAAGAGGAATCATTTAGGTGTCTAACAAGCTAAAAAAATATCATCATTTTCCAAACAAGGTATCGATAGTTGAAAACATGATATCATGTTTGGAAGACAAATAGTATTTTTAGATTCGAGGACTATTGTCACCTTTTAATTACCTTTAGTTTACATATGAAATTATTGCGCCTAACTTTCCTAGATGAGATACATGCAAGAACCTAACTTGTGTTTCATAGGAATCATTTCAATGTCTATGGAAATGAAAATAAATTGTATCTAAATTTGGAATCGCTAGTTGAAAGCGCTGGCCCTTATTTGGAAAAAAATATTTGTTCTCATGTTCCAATATAATTTGAATTGTTTCCTCTGAAATTCCTATAAACTTCATGCATAATCAATTTTTTATTGTCTCATTCAGGTGTTTAAGAGGAATAATCAGATGTCCGATGTCATGGTTGAATACTAAAAATAATTCTAGATTCGAGGAGAATTGTTCCCTTGTAAATATATTCAATTTGTAAAAGAAATTATTGTGCCTAATTTTCTAGAAGAGAGATATGCAAGAATCTAACTGGTGTTTCACAGGAATCATTTCAATGTCTATGAAAATGAAAATAAATTGTATTCTAAACTTTGGCATCGCTAGTTAAAAGCACTAAGCCTTGTTTGGAGAGCATATTTGTTCTCATATTCCAATAGAAATTGAACTGTTTCCTCTGAAATTCCTGTAGACTTCGTGCATAATCATTTTTCATTAGCTCATTCAGGTGTTTAAGTGGAATCAATTAGGTGTCTAACAAACTAACAAATACCATTGTGTTCCAAACAAGGTATCGATAGTTGAAAATATGATATCATGTTTGTTAGAGAAATAATATTTTCGGATTCGAGGACTATTGTTTCCTTTTAATTACCTTTGGTTTGCATATGAAATTATTGTGCCCAACATTACTAGATGAGAGCCATGCAAGAAACCTAATTGGTGCTTCACATGAATCATTTCAATGTCTATGGAAATGGAAATAAATTGTATTCTAAATTTGGCATGGCTAATTGAAAGCGCTGGCCTTGTTTGGAGAACATATTTGTTTTCATGTTTCAGTAGAAGTTGAACTGTTTCCTCTGAAATTCCTGTAGACTTCATGCATAATCAAATTTTCATTGTCTCATTCAGGTGTTTAAGAGGAATCATTTAGGTGTCTAACAAGCTAAAAAAATATCATCATTTTCCAAACAAGGTATCGATAGTTGAAAACATGATATCATGTTTGGAAGACAAATAGTATTTTTAGATTCGAGGACTATTGTCACCTTTTAATTACCTTGAGTTTACATATGAAATTATTGCGCCTAACTTTCCTAGATGAGATACATGCAAGAACCTAACTTGTGTTTCATAGGAATCATTTCAATGTCTATGGAAATGAAAATAAATTGTATCTAAATTTGGAATCGCTAGTTGAAAGCGCTGGCCCTTATTTGGAAAAAAATATTTGTTCTCATGTTCCAATATAATTTGAATTGTTTGCTCTGAAATTTCTATAAACTTCATGCATAATCAATTTTTTATTGTCTCATTCAGGTGTTTAAGAGGAATAATCAGATGTCCGATGTCATGGTTGAATACTAAAAATATTTCTAGATTCGAGGAGAATTGTTCCCTTGTAAATATATTCAATTTGCAAAAGAAATTATTGTGTCTAATTTTCTAGAAGAGAGATATGCAAGAATCTAACTGGTGTTTCACAGGAATCATTTCAATGTCTATGAAAATGAAAATAAATTGTATTCTAAACTTTGGCATCGCTAGTTAAAAGCACTAAGCCTTGTTTGGAGAGCATATTTGTTCTCATATTCCAATAGAAATTGAACTGTTTCCTCTGAAATTCCTGTAGACTTCGTGCATAATCATTTTTCATTAGCTCATTCAGGTGTTTAAGTGGAATCAATTAGGTGTCTAACAAACTAACAAATATCATTGTGTTCCAAACAAGGTATCGATAGTTGAAAATATGATATCATGTTTGTTAGAGAAATAATATTTTCGGATTCGAGGACTATTGTTTCATTTTAATTACCTTTGGTTTGCATATGAAATTATTGTGCCTAACTTTCCTAGATGAGAGCCATGTAAGAACCTAACTGGTGCTTCACATGAATCATTTCAATGTCTATATAAATGAAAGTAAATTGTATTCTAGATTTGGCATGGCTAATTGAAAGCACTGGCCTTGTTTGGAGAACATATTTGTTCTCATGTTTCAATAGAAGTTGAACTGTTTTCTCTGAAATTCCTGTAGACTTCATGCATAATCAATTTTTTATTGTCTCATTTAGGTGTTTAAGAGGAATAAATTAGATGTCTATGGAACTCAAAAATATTATCATATTCCAAACAAAGCATTGTTTGTACAAAGCGTGATGTCATGTTTGGAAAACAAAAAAAACAGATTCGAGCAGTATTTTTTCCTCTTAAATTCCTCCCATTTTCATATGAAATTATTGTGCCTCATTTTACAAGATGAGATACGTCCAATAATCTAACTAGTGTTTCACAAGAGTCAGTTCAATGTCTACAAAAATAAAAATAAATTGTATTCTAAACTTTGGCATCACTAGTTGAAAGCATTGAGCCTTGTTTGGAGAGCATATTTGTTCTTATATTCCAATAGATGTTGAACTGTTTCCTCCAAAATTCCTATAGAATTCGTGTATAATCATTTTCTATTGGCTCATTCAGGTGTTTAAGAGGAATCAATTACGTGTGTAACAAACTGAAAAATATCATTGTGTTCCAAACAAGGTATCAATAATTGAAAATATGATATCATGTTTGGAAGAGAAATAATATTGTCATATTTGAGGACTATCTTTCCCTTTTAATTACCTTTAGTTTACATATGAAATTATTGCGCCTAACTTCCCTAGATGCTATACATGCAAGAACCTAACTGGTGTTTCACGGGAATCATTTCAATGTCTATGGAAATGAAAAAAAATTGTATCTAAATTTGGCATCGCTAGTTGAAAGCGCTGGCCCTTATTTGGAGAACATATTTGTTCTCATGTTCCAATAGAAGTTGAATTGTTTCCTTTGAAATTCCTATAGACTTCATGCATAATCAATTTTTTATTGTCCCATTGAGGTGTTTAATAGGAATAATCATATGTCCAATGTCATGTTTGAATACTAAAAATAATTCTAGATTCGAGGAGAATTGTTCCCTCGTAAATATCTTCAATTTGCAAAGGAAATTATTGTGCCTAACTTCCTAGAAGAGAGATATGCAAGAATCTAACTGGTGTTTCACAGGAATTATTTCAATGTCTATGAAAATGAAAATAAATTGTATTCTAAACTTTGGCATCGCTAGTTGAAAGCACTAAGCCTTGTTTGGAGAGCATATTTGTTCTCATATTCCAAGAGAAATTGAACTGTTTCCTCTGAAATTCCTGTAGACTTCGTGCATAATCATTATTCATTGGCTCATTCAGGTGTTCAAGAGGAATCAATTAGGTGTCTAACAAACTGAAAAATATCATTGTGTTCCAAACAAGGTATCGATAGTTGAAAATATGATATCATGTTTGGTACATAAATAATATTTTTAGATTCGAGGACTATTGTTCCCTTTTAATTACCTTCGGTTTGCATATGAAAATATTGTGCCTAACATTCCTAGATGAGAGCCATGCAAGAACCTAACTGGTGTTTCACAGGAATCATTTCAATGTCTATGGAAATGGAAATAAATTGTATTCTAAATTTGGCATGGCTAATTGAAAGCTACTGCCTTGTTTGGAGAACACATTTGTTCTCATGTTTGATAGAAGTTGAACTGTTCCTCTAAAATTCCTGTAGACTTCATGCATAATCAATTTTTCATTGTCTCATTCAGGTGTTTAAGAGGAATCAATTAGGTGTCTAACAAGCTAAAAAAATATCATCATTTCCCAAACAAGGTATCGATAGTTGAAAACATGATACCATGTTTGGAAAACAAATAATATATTCAGATTCGAGGACTATTGTTACCTTTTAATTACCTTTAGTTTACATATGAAATTCTTGCGCCTAACTTTCCTAGATGAGATACATGCAAGAACCTAACTGGTGTTTCACGGGAATCATTTCATTGTCTATGGAAATGAAAATAAATTGTATCTAAATTTGGCATCGCTAGTTGAAAGCGCTGGCCCTTATTTGGAGAACATATTTGTTCTCATGTTCCAACAGAAGTTGAATTGTTTCCTCTGAAATTCCTATAGACTTCATGCATAATCAATTTTTTATTGTCTCATTCAGGTGTTTAAGAGGAATAATCAGATGTCCAATGTCATGTTTGAATACTAAAAATAATTCTAGATTCGAGGAAAATTGTTCCCTCGTAAATATCTTCAATTTGCAAAGGAAATTATTGTGTCTAATTTCCTAGAAGAGAGATATGCAAGAATCTAACTGGTGTTTCACAGGAATCATTTCAATGTCTATGAAAATGAAAATAAATTGTATTCTAAACTTTGGCATAGCTAGTTGAAAGCACTAAGCCTTGTTTGGAGAGCATATTTTTTCTCATATTCCAATAGAAATTGAACTGTTTCCTCTGAAATTCCTGTAGACTTCGTGCATAATCATTTTTCATTGGCTCATTCAGGTGTTTAAGAGGAATCAATTAGGTTTCTAACAAACTGAAAAATATCATTGTGTTCCAAACAAGGTATCGATAGTTGAAAGTATGATATCATGTTTGGTAGAGAAATAATATTTTTAGATTTGAGGACTATTGTTTCCTTTTAATTAACTTCAGTTTGCATATGAAAATATTGTGCCTAACATTCCTAGATGAGAGCCATGCAAGAAACCTAACTGGTGTTTCACAGGAATCATTTCAATGTCTATGGAAATGGAAATAAATTGTATTCTAAATTTGGCATGGTTAATTGAAAGCGCTGGCCTTGTTTGGAGAACATATTTGTTTTCATGTTTCAGTAGAAGTTGAACTGTTTCCTCTAAAATTCCTGTAGACTTCATGCATAATCAAATTTTCATTGTCTCATTCAGGTGTTTAAGAGGAATCAATTAGGTGTCTAACAAGCTAAAAAAATATCATCATTTTCCAAACAAGGTATCGATAGTTGAAAACATGATATCATGTTTGGAAGACAAATAGTATTTTTAGATTCGAGGACTATTGTCACCTTTTAATTACCTTTAGTTTACATATGAAATTATTGCGCCTAACTTTCCTAGATGAGATACATGCAAGAACCTAACTTGTGTTTCATAGGAATCATTTCAATGTCTATGGAAATGAAAATAAATTGTATCTAAATTTGGAATCGCTAGTTGAAAGCGCTGGCCCTTATTTGGAAAAAAATATTTGTTCTCATGTTCCAATATAATTTGAATTGTTTCCTCTGAAATTCCTATAAACTGCATGCATAATCAATTTTTTATTGTCTCATTCAGGTGTTTAAGAGGAATAATCAGATGTCCGATGTCATGGTTGAATACTAAAAATAATTCTAGATTCGAGGAGAATTGTTCCCTTGTAAATATATTCAATTTGCAAAAGAAATTATTGTGCCTAATTTTCTAGAAGAGAGATATGCAAGAATCTAACTGGTGTTTCACAGGAATCATTTCAATGTCTATGAAAATGAAAATAAATTGTATTCTAAACTTTGGCATCGCTAGTTAAAAGCACTAAGCCTTGTTTGGAGAGCATATTTGTTCTCATATTCCAATAGAAATTGAACTGTTTCCTCTGAAATTCCTGTAGACTTCGTGCATAATCATTTTTCATTAGCTCATTCAGGTGTTTAAGTGGAATCAATTAGGTGTCTAACAAACTAACAAATATCATTGTGTTCCAAACAAGGTATCGATAGTTGAAAATATGATATCATGTTTGTTAGAGAAATAATATTTTCGGATTCGAGGACTATTGTTTCATTTTAATTACCTTTGGTTTGCATATGAAATTATTGTGCCTAACTTTCCTAGATGAGAGCCATGTAAGAACCTAACTGGTGCTTCACATGAATCATTTCAATGTCTATATAAATGAAAGTAAATTGTATTCTAGATTTGGCATGGCTAATTGAAAGCACTGGCCTTGTTTGGAGAACATATTTGTTCTCATGTTTCAATAGAAGTTGAACTGTTTTCTCTGAAATTCCTGTAGACTTCATGCATAATCAATTTTTTATTGTCTCATTTAGGTGTTTAAGAGGAATAAATTAGATGTCTATGGAACTCAAAAATATTATCATATTCCAAACAAAGCATTGTTTGTACAAAGCGTGATGTCATGTTTGGAAAACAAAAAAAATCAGATTCGAGCAGTATTTTTTCCTCTTAAATTCCTCCCATTTTCATATGAAATTATTGTGCCTCATTTTACAAGATGAGATACGTCCAATAATCTAACTAGTGTTTCACAAGAGTCAGTTCAATGTCTACAAAAATAAAAATAAATTGTATTCTAAACTTTGGCATCACTAGTTGAAAGCATTGAGCCTTGTTTGGAGAGCATATTTGTTCTTATATTCCAATAGATGTTGAACTGTTTCCTCCAAAATTCCTATAGAATTCGTGTATAATCATTTTCTATTGGCTCATTCAGGTGTTTAAGAGGAATCAATTACGTGTGTAACAAACTGAAAAATATCATTGTGTTCCAAACAAGGTATCAATAATTGAAAATATGATATCATGTTTGGAAGAGAAATAATATTGTCATATTTGAGGACTATCTTTCCCTTTTAATTACCTTTAGTTTACATATGAAATTATTGCGCCTAACTTCCCTAGATGAGATACATGCAAGAACCTAACTGGTGTTTCACGGGAATCATTTCAATGTCTATGGAAATGAAAAAAAATTGTATCTAAATTTGGCATCGCTAGTTGAAAGCGCTGGCCCTTATTTGGAGAACATATTTGTTCTCATGTTCCAATAGAAGTTGAATTGTTTCCTCTGAAATTCCTATAGACTTCATGCATAATCAATTTTTTATTGTCCCATTGAGGTGTTTAATAGGAATAATCATATGTCCAATGTCATGTTTGAATACTAAAAATAATTCTAGATTCGAGGAGAATTGTTCCCTCGTAAATATCTTCAATTTGCAAAGGAAATTATTGTGCCTAACTTCCTAGAAGAGAGATATGCAAGAATCTAACTGGTGTTTCACAGGAATTATTTCAATGTCTATGAAAATGAAAATAAATTGTATTCTAAACTTTGGCATCGCTAGTTGAAAGCACTAAGCCTTGTTTGGAGAGCATATTTGTTCTCATATTCCAAGAGAAATTGAACTGTTTCCTCTGAAATTCCTGTAGACTTCGTGCATAATCATTATTCATTGGCTCATTCAGGTGTTCAAGAGGAATCAATTAGGTGTCTAACAAACTGAAAAATATCATTGTGTTCCAAACAAGGTATCGATAGTTGAAAATATGATATCATGTTTGGTACATAAATAATATTTTTAGATTCGAGGACTATTGTTCCCTTTTAATTACCTTCGGTTTGCATATGAAAATATTGTGCCTAACATTCCTAGATGAGAGCCATGCAAGAACCTAACTGGTGTTTCACAGGAATCATTTCAATGTCTATGGAAATGGAAATAAATTGTATTCTAAATTTGGCATGGCTAATTGAAAGCGCCGGCCTTGTTTGGAGAACACATTTGTTCTCATGTTTCGGTAGAAGTTGAACTGTTTCCTCTAAAATTCCTGTAGACTTCATGCATAATCAATTTTTCATTGTCTCATTCAGGTGTTTAAGAGGAATCAATTAGGTGTCTAACAAGCTAAAAAAATATCATCATTTCCCAAACAAGGTATCGATAGTTGAAAACATGATACCATGTTTGGAAAACAAATAATATATTCAGATTCGAGGACTATTGTTACCTTTTAATTACCTTTAGTTTACATATGAAATTCTTGCGCCTAACTTTCCTAGATGAGATACATGCAAGAACCTAACTGGTGTTTCACGGGAATCATTTCATTGTCTATGGAAATGAAAATAAATTGTATCTAAATTTGGCATCGCTAGTTGAAAGCGCTGGCCCTTATTTGGAGAACATATTTGTTCTCATGTTCCAACAGAAGTTGAATTGTTTCCTCTGAAATTCCTATAGACTTCATGCATAATCAATTTTTTATTGTCTCATTCAGGTGTTTAAGAGGAATAATCAGATGTCCAATGTCATGTTTGAATACTAAAAATAATTCTAGATTCGAGGAAAATTGTTCCCTCGTAAATATCTTCAATTTGCAAAGGAAATTATTGTGTCTAATTTCCTAGAAGAGAGATATGCAAGAATCTAACTGGTGTTTCACAGGAATCATTTCAATGTCTATGAAAATGAAAATAAATTGTATTCTAAACTTTGGCATAGCTAGTTGAAAGCACTAAGCCTTGTTTGGAGAGCATATTTTTTCTCATATTCCAATAGAAATTGAACTGTTTCCTCTGAAATTCCTGTAGACTTCGTGCATAATCATTTTTCATTGGCTCATTCAGGTGTTTAAGAGGAATCAATTAGGTTTCTAACAAACTGAAAAATATCATTGTGTTCCAAACAAGGTATCGATAGTTGAAAGTATGATATCATGTTTGGTAGAGAAATAATATTTTTAGATTCGAGGACTATTGTTTCCTTTTAATTACCTTTAGTTTGCATATGAAAATATTGTGCCTAACATTCCTAGATGAGAGCCATGCAAGAAACCTAACTGGCGTTTCACATGAATCATTTCAATGTCTATGGAAATGGAAATAAATTGTAATCTAAATTTGGCATGGCTAATTGAAAGCGCTGGCCTTGTTTGGAGAACATATTTGTTTTCATGTTTCAGTAGAAGTTGAACTGTTTCCTCTGAAATTCCTGTAGACTTCATGCATAATCAAATTTTCATTGTCTCATTCAGGTGTTTAAGAGGAATCAATTAGGTGTCTAACAAGCTAAAAAAATATCATCATTTTCCAAACAAGGTATCGATAGTTGAAAACATGATATCATGTTTGGAAGACAAATAGTATTTTTAGATTTGAGGACTATTGTCACCTTTAAATTACCTTTAGTTTACATATGAAATTATTGCGCCTAACTTTTCTAGATGAGATACATGAAAGAACCTAACTTGTGTTTCATAGGAATCATTTCAATGTCTATGGAAATGAAAATAAATTGTATCTAAATTTGGAATCGCTAGTTGAAAGCGTTGGCCCTTATTTGGAAAAAATATTTGTTCTCATGTTCCAATATAAGTTGAATTGTTTCCTCTGAAATTCCTATAAACTTCATGCATAATCATTTTTTTATTGTCTCATTCAGGTGTTTAAGAGGAATAATCAGATGTCCGATGTCATGGTTGAATACTAAAAATAATTCTAGATTCGGGGAGAATTTTTCCCTTGTAAATATATTCAATTTGCAAAAGAAATTATTGTGCCTAATTTTCTAGAAGAGAGATATGCAAGAATCTAACTGGTGTTTCACATGAATCATTTCAATGTCTATGAAAATGAAAATAAATTGTATTCTAAACTTTGGCATCGCTAGTTAAAAGCACTAAGCCTTGTTTGGAGAGCATATTTGTTCTCATATTCCAATAGAAATTGAACTGTTTCCTCTGAAATTCCTGTAGACTTCGTGCATAATCATTTTTCATTAGCTCATTCAGGTGTTTAAGAGGAATCAATTAGGTGTCTAACAAACTAAAACATATCATTGTGTTCCAAACAAGGTATCGATAGTTGAAAATATGATATCATGTTTGTTAGAGAAATAATATTTTCAGATTCGAGGACTATTGTTCCATTTTAATTACCTTTGGTTTGCATATGAAATTATTGTGCCTAACTTTCCTAGATGAGATCCATGTAAGAACCTAACTGGTGCTTCACAGGAATCATTTCAATTTCTATATAAATGAAAGTAAATTGTATTCTAGATTTGGCATGGCTAATTGAAAGCACTGGCCTTGTTTGGAGAACATATTTGTTCTCATGTTTCAATAGAAGTTGAACTGTTTTCTCTGAAATTCCTGTAGACTTCATGCATAATCAATTTTTTATTGTCTCATTTAGGTGTTTAAGAGGAATAAATTAGATGTCTATGGAACTCAAAAATATTATCATATTCCAAACAAAGCATTGTTTGTACAAAGCGTGATGTCATGTTTGGAAAACAAAAAAATCAGATTCGAGCAGTATTTTTTCCTCTTAAATTCCTCCCATTTTCATATGAAATTATTGTGCCTCATTTTACAAGATGAGATACGTCCAATAATCTAACTAGTGTTTCACAGGAGTCAGTTCAATGTCTACGAAAATAAAAATAAATTGTACTCTAAACTTTGGCATCATTAGTTGAAAGCATTGAGCCTTGTTTGGAGATCATATTTATTCTCATATTCCAATAGATGTTGAACTGTTTCCTCCAAAATTCCTATAGAATTCGTGCATAATCATTTTTTATTGGCTCATTCAGGTGTTTAAGAGGAATCAATTACGTGTCTAACAAACTAAAAAATATCATTGTGTTCCAAACAAGGTATCAATAATTGAAAATATGATATCATGTTTGGAAGAGAAATAATATTGTCATATTTGAGGACTATCGTTCCCTTTTAATTACCTTCGGTTTGCATATAAAATTATTGCGCCTAACTTTTCTAGACGAGAGCCATGCAATAACCTAGCTGGTGTTTCAGAGGAATCCTTTCAATGTCTATGGAAATGGAAATAAATTGTATTCTAAATTTGACATCGCTAATTGAAAGCGCTGGACTTGTTTGAAGAACATATTTGTTCTCATGTTTCAATAGAAGGTGAAATGTTTCCTCTAAAATTCTTGTAGACTTCATGCATAATCAATTTTTCATTGTGTGATTCAGGTGTTTAAGATGAATCAATTAAGTGTCTAACAAGCTAAAAAATATCTTCATTTTCCAAACAAGGTATCGATAGTTGAAAACATGGTATCATGTTTGGAAGACAAATAATATTTTCAAATTCGAGGACTATTGTTACCTTTTAATTACCTTTAGTTTACATATGAAATTATTGCGCCTACCTTTCCTAGATGAGATTCATGCAAGAACCTAACCGATATTTCATAGGAATCATTTCAATGTCTATGGAAATGAAAATAAATTGTATCTAAATTTGGCATCGCTAGTTGAAAGCGCTGGCCCTTATTTGGAGAAAATATTTGTTCGAATGTTCCAATAGAAGTTGAATTGTTTCCTCTAAAATTCCTGTAGACTTCATGCATAATCAATTTTTTATTGTCTCATTCAGGTGTTTAAGAGGAATAATCAAATGTCCGATGTCATGGTTGAATACTAAAAATAATTCTATATTCGAGGAGAATTGTTCCCTCGTAAATATATTCAATTTCCAAAGGAAATTATTGTGCCTAATTTCATAGAAGAGAGATATGCAAGAATCTAACTCGTGTTTCACTAGTATCATTTCATGGAAATGAAAATAAATTGTATTCTAAACTTTAGCATCGCTAGTTGAAAGCACAAAGCCTTGTTTGGAGAGCATATTTGTTCTTATATTTCAATATAAATTAAACTGTTTCCTCTGAAATTCCTGTAGACTTCGTGCATAATCATTTTTCATTGGCTCATTCAGGTGTTCAAGAGGAATCAATTAGGTGTCTAACAAACTGAAAAATATCATCGATGTTCCAAACAAGGTATCGATAGTTGAAAATATGATATCATGTTTGGAAGACAAAGACTATTTTCAGATTCGAGGACTATTGTTCTCTTTTAATTACCTTTGGTATGCATATGAAATTATTGTGCCTAACTTTCCTAGATGAGAGCCATGCAAGAACCTAACTGGTGTTTCACAGGAATCATTGCAATGTCTATGGAAATGAAAATAAATTGTATTCTGTATTTGGCATGGCTAATTGAAAGCATTGGCCTTGTTTGGAGAACGTATTTGTTCTCATGTTTCAATAGAAGTTGAACTGTTTCCTCTGAAATTCCAGTAGACTTCATGCATAATCCAATTTTTTATTGTCTCATTCAGGTGTTTAATAGGAATAAATTAGATGTCTATGGAACTCAAAAATATTATCATATTCCAAACAAAGCATTGATAGTAGAAAGGGTGATGTCATGTTTGGAAAAAAATCAGATTCGGGGAGTATTTTTTCTCTTGAATTCCTCCCATTTTCATATGAAATTATTGTGCCTCATTTTCCAAGATGAGATATGTGCAATAATCTAACTAGTCTTTCACAGAAATCAATTCAGTATCTATGAAAATGAAAATAAACTGTATTCTAAACTTTGGCATCACTAGTTGAAAGCATTGAGCCTTTGGTTGGAGAGCATATTTGTTCTCATATACCAATTGATGTTGAACTGTTTCCTCCGAAATTCCTGTAGAATTCGACTATAATCATTTTTCATTGGCTCATTCAGGTGTTCAGGAGGAATCAATTAGGTGTCTAACAAACTGAAAAATATCATTGTGTTCCAAACAAGGTATCGATATTTGAAAATATGATATCATGTTTGGTAGAGAAATAATATTTTCAGATTTTAGGACTATTGTTCCCTTTTAATTACCTTCGGTTGGCATATGAAATTATTGTGCCTAACTTTTCTAGATGAGAGCCATGCAAGAACCTAACTGGTGTTTCACATAAATCATTTCAATGTCTATGGAAATGGAAATAAATTGTATTCTAAATTTGGCATGGCTAATTGAAAGTGCTGGCTTTGTTTGAAGAACATATTTGTTCTTATGTTTCAATAGAAGTTGAACTATTTTCTCTGAAATTCCTATAGACTTCATGCATAATCATTTTTTATTGTCTCATTCAAGTGTTTAAGAGGAATCAATTAGGTGTCTGGCAAGCTAAAAACTATCATCATTTTCCAAACAAGGTATCGATAGTTGAAAACATGATAGCATGTTTGGAAGACAAATAATATTTTTAGATTCAAGGACTATTGTTCCCTTTTAATTACCTTCAGTTTACATATGAAATTATTGTGCCTAACTTTCCTAGATGAGATAAATGCAAGAACCTAACTGGTGTTTCACATGAATCATTTCAATGTCTATGGAAATGAATATAAATTGTATCTAAATTTGGTATCACTAGTTTAAAGCGCTGCCCCTTATTTGGAGAACATATTTGTTCTCATGTTCCAATAGAAGTTGAAATGTTTCCTCTGAAATTCCTATAGACTCCATGCATAATAAAAAATTTATTGTCTCATTCAGGTGGTTAAGAGGAATAATCAGATGTCTAAGGAACTGAAAAATATTATCATATTCCAAATAAAGCATTGATAATAGAAAGTGTGATGTCATGTTTGGAAAACAAAAATATTATCAGATTTGAGGGGTATTGTTCCCTCTTGAATTCCTTCCATTTACATATGAAATTATTGTGCCTCATTTTCCTAGATGAGAGATGTGCAAGAATATAACCAGTTCAATGTCTGCAAAAATGAAAATAAATTATATTCTAAACTCTGGCATTGCTAGTTGAAAGCACCGAGCCTTGTTTGGAGAGCATATTTGTTCCCATATTCCAATACAAGTTGAATTATTCCCTCCATGCATAATCATTTTCCATTCTCTCATTCACATGTTTAAGAAGAATCAGTTAGGTATCTAACATACTTAAAAATATTATCGTGTTCCAGATAAGGTATCGAAGTTCAAAACATGATATCATGCTTGGAAGACAAAATATTTTCATATTCGAGGACTATTGTTCCCTTTTAATTACCTACATGAAATTGCTGCGCCTAACTATTCTAGATGAGAGACATGCAAGGACCTAACAGGTGTTTCACAGGAATCATTTCAATGTCTATGGAAATGAAAATAAATTGTATTCTAAATTTGACATCGCTAGCTGAAAGTGATAACCCTTGTTTGGAGAACATATTTGTTCTTATGTTCCAATAGAAGATGAATTGTTTCCTCTGAAATGCCTGTAGCCTTCGTGCATAATTAATTTTTTGATTGACCCATTCAGGTGTTTAAGAGGAATCAATTAGATGTCTAAGGAACTTAAAAATATCATCATATTCCAAACAAAGCATTGATAGTAGAAAGTGTGATGTCATGTTTGGAAAACAAAAATATTTTCAGAATCGAGGAGTATTGTTCCCTCTTGAATCCATTACATTTTCATATGAAATTATTATGCCTCATTTTCCTAGATGAGAGACATGCAAGAATCTAACTCTCGTTTCACAGGAATTAGTTCAATGCCTACATAAATGAAAATAAATTGTATTCTAAACTTTGGCATCGTTAGTTGAAAGCACCAAGCATTGTTTGGAGAGCATATTTATTCTCATATTCCAATAGAAGTTGAAATGTTTCCTCTGAAATTTCTGTAGACTTCGTGCATAATCATTTTTCATTGTCTCATTTAGGTGTTGAAGTGGAATCAGTTAGAAGTCTAGCAAACTGAAAAATATCATCGTGTTCCAAACGAGGTATCGGTAGTTGAAAACATGATATCATGTTTGGAAGATAAAGAATAATTTCATATTCGAGGACTATTGTTCCCTTTTAATTACCTTCTGTTTGCATATGGAATTATTGCCTCTAACTTTCATAGATGAGAGAAATGCAAGAACCTAAATGGTGTTTCAAAGGAATCATTTCAATGTGTGTGGAAATGAAAATAAATTGTATCCTAAATTTGGCATCTCTAGTTGAAAGCGTTGGCCATTGTTTGGAGAATATATTTTTTCTCATGTTCCAATAGAAGTTGAAGTTTTTCTTTGAAATTTCTGTAGACTTCGTGCATAATCAATTTTTTTATTGTCTCATTCAGGTGTTTAAAAGGAATTTGATAGATGTCTAAGGAACTGAAAAATATCATCATATTCCAAACAAAGCATTGATAGTAGAAAGCTTGATGTCATGTTTGGAAAATAAAAATATTTTTAGATTTGAGGGGGTATTGTTCCCTCTTGAATTCCTTCCATTTTCATATGAAATTATTGTGCCTCATGTTCCTAGATGAGAGACGTGCAAGAATCTAATCGGTGTTTCACAAGAATCATTTTAATGTCTACGGAAATGAAAATAAATTATATTCTAAACTTTGGCATCAATAGTTGAAAGCATCGGGCCTTATTTGGAGAGCTTATTTGTTCTCATATTCCAATAGAAGTTGAACTATTTCCTCTGAATTTCCTATAGACTTCATGCATTATTATTTTTCATTAGCTCATTTAGGTGTTTAAGTGGAATCAATTAGGTGTCTAACAAACTAAAAAATATCATCGTGTTTCAAACAAGGTATCGATAGTTGAAAACATGATATCATGTTTGGAAGATAAAGAATAATTTCAGATTCGAGGACTATTGATCCCTTTTAATTACCTTCAGTTTGCATATGAAATTATTGCCCCTAACTTTCCTAGATGATAGAAATGCAAGAACCTAACTGGTGTTTCACATGATCATTTCAATGTTGATGGAAATGAAAATAAATTATATTCTAAATTTGGTATCTCTAGTTGAAAGCGTTGACCATTGTTTAGAGAACATATTTTTTATCATGTTCCAATAGAAATTGAACTGTTTCCTCTGAAATTTTTATAGACTTCATGCATGATCAATTTTTTATTGTCCCATTCAAGTGTTTAAAAGGACTTTGATAGATATCTAAGAAACTGAAAAATATCATCATATTCCAAACAAAGCATTGATACTAGAAAGCTTGATGTCATGTTTGGAAAACAAAAAATAGTTTTAGATTTGGGGATTATTGTTCCCTCTTGAATTCCTTCCATTTTCATATGAAATTATTGTGCCTCATTTTACTAGATGAGATCCGTGCAAGAATCTAATTTTAGTTTCACAAGAATAATTTTAATGTCTACGGAAATGAAAAAAAATTATATTCTAAACTTTGGCATCCATAGTTGAAAGCATCGAGCCTTACTCGGAGAGCATATTTGTTCTCATATTCCAATAGAAGTTGAACTATTTCCTCTGAATTTCCTATAGACTTCATGCATAATTATTTTTCATTAGCTCATTTAGGTGTTTAAGTGGAATCAATTAGGTGTCTAACAAACTAAAAAATATCATCGTGTTTCAAACAAGGTATCGATAGTTGAAAACATGATATCATGTTTGGAAGATAAAGAATAATTTCAGATTCGAGGACTACTGATCCCTTTTAATTACCTATATGAAATTATTGTGCCTAACTTTCCTAGATGATAGACATGCAAAAACCTCGCTTGTGTTTCACAGGAATCATTTGAATATCTATGGAAATGAATATAAATTGCATCCTAAATTTGCATCGCTGGTTTTAAGTGGTGAGCCTTCTTTGGAGAACATATTTGTTCTCATGTTCCGATATAAGTTGAATTGTTTCCTCTGAAATTCCAATAGACTTCGTTCATAATCAAAAAATTATAGTCTCATTCAGGTGTTTAAGAGGAATCAATTAGATGTGCAAGGAACTAAAAAAATCATCATATTTGAAACAAAGCATTGCTAGTAGAAAGCATGATGTCATGTTTGGGAAACAAAAATATTTTCATATTCAAGGAGTATTGTTCCCTCTTAAATTTCTTCCATTTTCATATGAAATTGTTGTGCCTCATTTTCCTAGAATAGAGATGTGCAAGAATCTAATCGGTGTTTCAGAGGAATCAATTTAGTGTATACAGAAATGAAAATAAATTATATTCTAAACTTTGGCATCGCTAGTTAAAAGCACCGAGTCTTGTTTGGAGAGCATACTTGTTCCTATATTCCAATAGAAGTTGAATTGTTTCCTCTAAAGTTCATGTAGACTTAGTGCACAATCATTTTTTAGATTAATTAGGTTCCTAAGGAACTGGAAAATATCATCGTATTCCAAACTACGCATTAATAGTTGAAAGAATGATGTCATGTTTGGAAAACAAAAAATATTTTGAGATTCAAGGAGTATTGTTCCCTCTTGAATTTCTTCCATTTGCATATGATATTATGGTGCCTCATTTTTCTAGATGGGAGTGATGAGTGCGTGAATACTTTGTTGGGAGACCCCAAGAGGAAGGTATGATGAGCACAGCAGCAAGTTTTCCCTCAGTAAGAAACCAAGGTTATCGAACCAGTAGGAGGAAGGAAATGACTCAAAGGTGTTGCTAGCAACTTGGAGACCTGCACAACATAAACTCAAGACTTTGTCCCAACGAACAATGAGGTTGTCAATTTCACCGGTTTGCTGTAACAAAGGATTAACTGTATGGAGTGGAAGGTAATAGTGGTTTGTGTAGGGTTCGCAACATAGAAAATAAAAAATTTCCTACGATGGGAACAACTATGTACCAAGATCCATCTACTAGATACAAACAACGGGCGGATGTATATCCGTAGAGAACATACCCTTGAAGACCAAAAAATCTTAACGAGTTAAACTCGTGGTTGATGTAGACAATCTCTTGCCGATCTCAAGATCGAGGGGAAGTCCTAGCGCCACAAATCAGCAGCTCATCCATGCTCGCACACACGTCCAAGGCACCGAGCAACCTCTGCCTCCTCGCTCCAGCGATGCAGCGGAAGCACAACTCTTTCTTGCCGAATAACCACTGGGAACATGTATCTCGCTAGTCCGAGACGATGGGGGATAAATTCTAGAGGGGGAGAGAGATCCTTCACGAGGAGGTGTGAGTGAGAGAGAGAGGGAGAGGGGTGCCTTTTATAGGAGGAGGGGGGCACCCAAGGAGGTGGCTGCCGGCCATGGGGCTGCCCCCTCCCCTCCTTCATTCATGTGGGTGGACACTCCACTCACAAAAACCTCTTCAATCCCCTCTACTCAAAATTGCTATTAAATTTCCACCAAATTTAATGCAAACTCTCATTAAATAAAAATCCTTTTATTTATTCAGAATTTTGTCAATTACTTTAATAACAAACATTCACATATAACCCCTTGCTAGAATTCCATTTCACATGCAAAAACACTTTCTGCAATTTCACCCGAACCTGTTTCGGTATCTAGTGAAATAAATTCCTGCACTTGTTATTCTTTCCGGCATGAAACTTTTGCTCCAATTGGATGTTTGTGTCTCTTAAGTGTGTCACCCTACGGTTCGCGAATAATGTGGACATGATCGAGACCCCTCTCGAATCAATAATCAGAAGCGGGATCTGGAGACCCATACTGACTCCCACACATTGAAAGATGACTTTCTTGTGATCGTCGGAACCTTTTATGCTAGTATCTTAATCCCTTTGTTTTGCGATATATTACATGTCCGAGATTTGATCATCGGTATCTCCATACCTAGTTTGATCTCGTTACTGAAATGCACTCTTTTCTCGTTCCCGTGATATAACATTCTAGTGATCAAATCACTTGCTTGCAAGCTAACCAATGTGATATCGCCGAGAGGGCCCAGAGTATATCTATTTGTCATCGGGATGAACAAATTCCACTCTCGATCCATGGGCCTCAACATAACACTTTATTAGTTCTGAACCCATCTTTATAATCACCCTGTTACGGTGTGACGTTTGATGCTATCAAGAAATTCTTCCGGTGTTAGTGATTGACATGATCTCATGGTCTAAGGATTAGGATTACTTCGTAAGTTGTTATAGCAATATAAACTCAATGACTTTGATCGTAATGCTATACTTCGGATGAATGTTCATCACACCATTACACTAATGTTGTGATCTTGTTATTAAAAACATCCAATATCCATGATTAGGAAACCTTGATCATCTTGTTAATCAACGAACTAGTTTATGAGAGAGGCATAACTAGGAACTTTCTATTTGTTTATTAAACACACATGTATTAACGTTTCCGTATTAATACAATTATAGATGCAAAATAAACATCTATCATATACTTGGAATACACATAATAAACACTTTATTATTGCCTCTCAGGGCATATTCCCTTCAGTCTCCCACTTGCACTAGAGACAATAATCTAGTTACATAGTGATGAATCTAACACCCATGGAGTTATGGTGTTGATCATGTTTTGCTCTAGGGAGAGTTTTAGTCAACGGATCTGCTACATTGAGATCCGTGTGTACTTTACAAATCTTTATATCTCCATTCTTGACATGCTCGCGGATGGAGTGAAACCGACGCTTAATATGCTTGGAATTCGTGTGAGACATTGGTTCTTTGGCATTGGCAATGGCACCATTGTTGTCACAATAGATCACCATTGGGTCCAACGCGCTCGCAACCACACCTAGTTCGGATATGAACTCCTTCATCCAAAGCGCTTCGACCCGCCTAAAGCAAAGAATATTCGGCCTCCGTTGTTGATCCCGCCACCATAGGTTGTTTTGAACTCCTCCAACTAACCGCTCCGCCATTCATGAGAAATACGTATCCAGATTGATAATTATAGTCATCCGGATCGGTGTCAAAGCTTGCGTCAACATAACACTTAGCGACGAGCTCTTCTTCACCTCCGTACACAAGAAACATATCCTTAGTTCTTCGTAAGTACTTAAGGATATTCTTGACCACTATCAGTGTTCCGAACCTGGATCCGATTGGTACCTACTAGTCAAACTAATAGCATGTGCCACATCCGGTCTTATACATAGCATGGCATACATTATAGAGCCTATGGCTGAAGCATAGTGGACTTTGTCCATTATCTCTCTTTCTTCCGCCGTAGCCGGACTTTGAGCCTTACTCAATGTCTTGCCTTGCAACATAGGTAAGAACCCCTTCTTACTTCCGTCCATTTTAAACTTCTTTAAAATCTTATCAAGGTATGTACTTTGCGATAGCCCTATTGGGCGCCTAGATCTATCTCTATAGATCTTTATGCTAATATGTATGACGCTTCACCTAGGTTCTTCATTGAAAATTTGCTGTTTAGATAACTTTTAACACTGTTTAAAAGATCTATATCATTTCCGATCAATAATATGTCATCCACATATAATATCAGAAATGCCACATTTCTCCCACTCACTTTCTTGTAAATACAAGCTTCTCCATAAGTTTGGACAAATCCAAACTCTTTGATCACCTCATCAAAGCGGAGATTCCAACTTTGTGATGCTTTCTTCAGTCCATAGATGGATCATTGAAGCTTGCACACCTTGTTAGCATCCTTAGGATCGACAAAACCCTTTGGTTGTATCATATACAACTCTTCTTCAATATTACCATTGAGAAACGCAGTTTTGACATCCATCTTCCATAGCTCATAATTGAAATATGCAGCAATTGCTAACATAATCCTAACTGACTTTAGCATCTCTACGGGAGAGAATGTCTTGTCGTAGTCAACTCCTTGAATTTGTCAAAACCCCTTTGCGACAAGTCGAGCTTTTTAGACGGTCACATTACCATCAACATCAGTTTTCCTTTTGAAAATCCATTTGTTCTCCACGACCTTTCGGTCGTGAGGTAAGTCCACCAAGTTCCAAACTTGATTTTCATACATGAATTCCATCTCGAATTGCATGGCTTCTAACCATTTGTTGGAATCCGGGCTCATCATCGCTTCTTCATATGTCGCAGGGTCATCAATTTCATCAACCATGAAATTCATAACAGGGTTTCCGTACAGCTCGGGAGCTGCACGCGTCCTGCTAGACCTGCGAGGTTTGGTAGTACTCTCTTTTGGAGTTTCATGATCATTATCATTAGTTCCCTCTTCAACCGGTGAAGCCAACTCCGGAACGACTTCTGGTGTTGTGCTACTCGCCATACTTTGAAGAGAAGGTTCAATAAACTCTTCGAGTTCTACCTTCCGACTACTCACACCTTTCGCGAGAAACTCTTTCTCTAGAAAGGATCCATTCTTGGCAACAAAAACCTTGCCCTCGGATCTGTGATAGAAGTAATACCCAATAGTTTCCTTAGGGTATCCTATGAAGACGCATTTTTCCGCTTTGGGTTCGAGTTTATCCGGTTAAAGTTTCTTCACATAAACATCGCATCCCCAAACTTTAATAAATGACAGGTTAGGTTTGTTTCCAAACCACAATTCATATGGTGTCTTTTCAATGGATTTAGATGGTGCCCGATTTAAAGTGAATGCAGCAGTTTCTAGTGCATAACCCCAAAATGACAACGGAAAGTCCGTCAGAGACATCATAGATCGAACCATATCCAATAAAGTACGATTACGACGTTCCGACACACCATTTCGCTATGGTGTTCCGTCAGGTGTGAGTTGTGAAACAATTCCATACTCTTTCATATGAGTGCTAAACTCGTAACTTAGATACTCACCTCCGCGGTCGGACCGTAGAAATTTGATCTTTTTATTATGATGATTTTCCACTTCATTCTGAAATTCCTTGAACTTTTCAAAGGTTTCAGACTTGTGTTTCATCAAGTAGATATAACCGTATCTACTCAAATCATCCGTGAAAGTAACAAAATAACGATATCCACCTCGCGCCGACACACTCATTGGACCACATACATCAGAATGTATGATTTCCAATAAATCTGTCGCCCGTTCCATTGAACCGGAAAACGACGTTCTAGTCATCTTGCCCATAAGGCATGGCTCACATGTATCAAAAGATTCAAAATCAAGTGATTCCAAAAGTCCATCTGAATGGAGCTTCTTCATGCGTTTAACGCCAATATGACCTAGACGGAACTGCCACATACATGCGGATATATCATCATTAAGTTTAATCCTTTTAGCATCAACATTATGAATATGTGTAACATTATTATCGAGATCCAATAGAAATAAACCATTCATCATTGGTGCATGACCATAAAATATTTCATTCATATAAATAGAACAACCATTGTTCTCGGATTTAAATGAATAACCACTTCGCATCAAACACGATCCAGATACAATATTCATGCTCAGTGCTGGCACCAGATAACAATTATTCAAGTTTATTACTAATCCTGATGGCAAGTGGAGAGGTAGCGTTCCGACGGCGATCACATCAACACTTGATCCATTGCCGACACGCATCTTGACCTCACCCCTTGCTAGCGGTCGCTTGTTCCGCAGCCCCTGATTCAAGTTACAAATATTAGCAACTGAACCGGTATCAAATACCTAGGTGCTACTGCAAGCACTAGTCATAACATGTATATCATATATACCTTTGTTTGCCTCGCCGACCTTCTTGTCTGCCAAATATTTGGGGCAGTTGCGCTTTCAGTGGCCAGTCCCTTTACAATAGTAGCACCCGGTATCAGACTTAGGGCCAACTCGGGGTTTCTTTTCAGGCACAGCAACCGGCTTGCCGCCCTTACTTCCCTTCCATTTCCCTTTCTTGTCTTTCTTGAAACTAGTGTTCTTATTGATCATCAACACTTGATGTTTCTTCTTGATCTCCACTTCTGCAGTTTTAAGCATTGACAAAAGCTCGGGGAGAGACTTCTTCATGCCTTGCATATTATAGTTCATCACAAAGCTCTTAAAGCTAGGTGGTAGAGACTGCAGAACACGATGGATGCCTAAGTCAATGGGAATCGATATTCCCAAGGACACAAGCTTATCGGCGTAACCCGACATCTTGAGTACATGCTCACTAACGGAGCTGTGCTCTTCCATCATGCAGCTAAAGAACTTTTCTAAAGCATTGTAGCTCTCTACAGCAGCATGTGTGTCAAAAATCATTTTCAACTCACCCATTGTATCAAATGCATTGTCGTTTTAGAAACGCTTTTGAAGTTCTAGCTCTAGCCCATACAATATGCCGCAATGAACTAAGTTGTGGTCCTCCTGACGAGTCTGATAGACATTCTTCTCCTCGTCTGGGGCATCCTCAAAAGGTGGGGGGCCTAGCGGCGCTTTTAGCACATATTGCTTTTGTGCAGCAGAGAGGAGAATCCTCAAATTCATGGCCCATTCTGTAAAGTTGCTACCGTTCGTTGCAAGTTTCTCTTTCTCCATGAACACATTGAAATTAAAAGCAGGTGGTGCCATCTACAACAGAATTTTTAAAGTTTAGACTAAGTTTATGATAGATTGAGTTCAACTAATCCACATTACGAATGAACTCCCACTCAAAAACGACATCCCTCGTGTCTTTTTGGTGATTACATTACCAAATCCACTACACCAAGTCCGAACATCACGTGAGTCGGTGTATCTTCAAAGGAGAGCATCAAATGGGCATCATATCTACTATATGACTCATGCTTAAACTTTCGGTCCGTGTTCCGAGGCCATGTCTGTACATGCTAGGCTCGCCAAGTAAGAACCTTAGTATTCGCGTGTGTGACTGTCTTACACCGGAAATATGGTCGTGGATCCAAGAACACCCTTGAAGACCGACAAAGCTTAACGAGTTAAACTCGTGGTTGATATAGATGATCTCTTGCCGATCTCAAGATCGAGAGGAAGTCCTAGCGCCGCAAATCAGCAGCGCATCCGTACTCGCACACATGTCCGAGGCACCGAGCAACCTCCGCCTCCTCGCTCCAGCGATGCAGTGGAAGCACAGACCTTTCTTGCCGAATAGCCACCGGGAACATGTATCTCGCTAGTCCGAGACCATGGGAGATAAATTCTAGAGGGGAGAGAGATCCTTCATGAGGAGGTGTGAGTGAGAGAGAGAGGGAGAGGGGTGCCTTTTATAGGAGGAGGGGGCACCCAAGGGGGTGGCCTCCGGCCATGGGGCTGCCCCCTCCCTTCCTTCATTAAAGTGGGTGGACACTCCACTCACAAAAACCTCTTCAATTCCCTCTACTCAAAATTGCTATTAAATTTCCACCAAATTTAATGCAAACTCTTATTAAATAAAACTCCTTTTATTTATTCATAATTTTGTCAATTACTTTAATGAAAAAAATTCACATATAACCCCTTGCTAGAATTCCATTTCACATGCAAAAACACTTTCTGCAATTTCACTCGAAAACCTGTTTCGGTATCTAGTGAAATAAATTCCTGCGCTTGTTATTCTTTCCGGCATGAAAATTTTGCTCCAATTGGATGTCGGTGTCTCTTAAGTGTGTCACCCTAACGTTCGCGAATAATGTGGACATGATCGAGACCCCTCTCGGATCAATAATCGAGCGGAGACCCATACTGACTCCCACACATTCAACGATGACTTTCTTGTGATCGTCGGAACCTTTTATGCTAGTATCTTAATCCCTTTGTTTCGCGATATATTACATGTCCGAAATTCGATCATCAGTATCTCCATACCTAGTTTGATCTCGTTACTGACATGCACTCTTTTCTCATTCCCGTGATATAACATTCTAGTGATCAAATCAATTGCTTGCAAGCTAACCAATGTGATATCACCGAGAGGGCCCAGAGTATATCTATCCGTCATCGGGATGAACAAATTCCACTCTCGATCTATGGGCCTCAACATAACACTTTATTAGTTCTGAACCCATCTTTATAATCACCCTGTTACGGTGTGACGTTTGATGTTATCAAGAAACTCTTCTGGTGTTAGTGATTGACATGATCTCATGGTCTAAGGATTAGGATTACTTCGTAAGTTGTTATAGCAATATAAACTCAATGACTTTGATCGTAATGCTATACTTCGGATGAATGTTCATCACACCATTACACTAATGTTCTGATCTCGTTATTAACAACATCCAATATCCATGATCAGGAAACCTTGATCATCTTGTTAATCAACGAACTAGTTTATGAGAGAGGCATAACTAGGAACTTTCTATTTGTTTATTAAACACACATGTATTAACGTTTCCATATTAATACAATTATAGCATGCAAAATAAACATCTATCATATACTTGGAATACACATAATAAACACTTTATTATTGCCTCTCAGGGCATATTCCCTTCAGTTTGCAACAAGTAAAAAGTAACAGTGGAAGATGTATCAATGGTAAAGATTGGACCGGGGTGCATAGTTCACTAGAGTTCTCTTTAGATAAACAAACATGGCATGCCAGGTAAACAAATTACAGCAGGTCAATTGACACGACTGAGTAAGGCATAATAATGCAATACTAGACATTCATGGTCCTATGAGATTCGATTGGGCAATACAACAAGATCCATAGACCGCCTTCCAACTGCATCTATGACTAGAAATCCACCTTCGGGTTATCATCTGAACCCCCTCTAGTATTAAGTTGCAAGCAACAGACAACTGCTTTAAGCAATGTGTGTAAGGTAAACAATCCACTTGTTCCATGAAAAAGAGACCGATGTTTTCTCCCTAGTGGCAACATCACATCTACAACCTTAGATATTTATGTCACTTCCCTTACATTAAATAGAGGCACGAACCCACTATCGAGCATAAATACCCCCTCTTGGAGTCACTAGCAACTACTTGGCCAAGATATCTGCTAACAACGGAGAGCATGCAAGATCTCAAACAACACAGTCATGATAGAATCAATAAGACAAAACCATTAATCAATCTGACATAGTAATATCAATATCCATTGGATCCCCGCAAACACAACATGCATGATTACAAATAGATAAGATCTTGATCATGAACGGACCTCACAAGATCTAGACATGAAAGCACAAAGGAAGAGATACAACCATCTAGCTACTACATGGACCCATAGTTCAAGGTGGAACTACTCACACTTCATACCGGAGGCTGGCATGATGAAGAAGAAGGCCTCCGGGATGATCTCCCATCTGGAAGGGTGCCGGGAAGAGCTTCAGATCCCCCCGATCTAGGGGCAATGGTGGTGGCAGCGGATATAGACGGTTTTCGTGGAATATTGATCGGGTACTTAGGGTTTAGGCATCGGGGGATCTTTATAGGCGAAGAGGCGAGGCAGGGATTACTATTGTAGTTGATGCTTGTGAGTGGAACCATTGGATTATTATTTATGTTCATATTGTTATCCATTACCATATCATCTTTGATCTTGATCCATATGATGTCTTGTGAGTAGTTCGTTTAGTTCTTGAGGACATGGGAGAAGTCATGTTGTTAGTAGTGAATCTATGATGAGTTATTATTCAATGGTTTAGTATTTAAGTTGTGGTGCTATTCTTCTAGTGGTGTCATGTGAACGTCGACTACATGATACTTCACCATTTATGGGCCTAGGTAATGCATTTTGTATTTGGCTACTAATTGTGGGGTTACCAGAGTGACAGAAACCTGAAACCCCGTTAGGACACCTTTGCACAAGGGAGCGTAGGATCTTAGAGTTTAAGGCTGTGGTTAGATTTATATCTTAATTACTTTCCTGTAGTTATGGATGTTTGCAGGGCGTTTAATCACAAGAGTTTATTAGTCCAAGTACGATCGGTACATTAGCACAGGTTCACCCACACAACACTTACAACACCAGAGAAGAGTAATCAGCTATTTGAAGCGAAAGCACTTGACAGAATTCCCATGTGTCCTCGAGAACGTTTGGTCCTTATAAGTATTTCCACCGGCTTGTACTTTGCTAAGAAAGGATTGGGCCACTTGCTCCGTTTGTTCGTTGTCTTTACTACTTGCTCCTTGTTTTGTTGCCTTGTCAGAAAACCACTTAATATCCATTTGCTAAGTATTCATAGGGATTTCCTTCTCCATACCACTGTTCAGCACCTTCTGCTCCTCGTTGGGATCGACACTCCTATTTATCGAAAGTACTACGATACACCCCCTATACTTGTGGGTTATCAAGACTATTTTCTAGCACCGTTGCCGGGGAGTGAAGCGCTATTAAATAGTGGAACTAGTAAGGGAAACTTTTAGTGTGAGTATTGCTTTTGTTACTGCTAGTTACTATGTTTCCAATATGGATAACCTACTTGGTTTTCTGTTTGGGAAAACTACTACCACTGCTAGAGTAGTAGATGAACCACCACCTGTTGAGATAGATCCTTTTAATATACCTACAAGTATTTGTTAATCGTGTTATGGATAATTATTATTCTGGGGATGGAACTGTCCATCCCGGTGATCACTTGCTTTTTATCCATGAATTATGTGGGTTGTTTAAGTGTGCAGGTATCACAACTGAACATGTGAAGAAGCCATATCCTTGAAAGGGAGAGCTGAAGAATGGTATAAGCTGCTGAAGAATGGACAATCCATGGAATGGGAGGAGATGGCATCTCTCTTTTACTCTAAATTTTATCCTCCCAGTGAGATTCATAAGGATAGAAATATTATATATAACTTTTGGCCTCTTGATGGAGAAAGTACAGCTCAAGCTTGGGGGAGATTGAAGTTACTAATGCTTAAATGTTCCATTCATGAACTCCCTAACAATATAATTCTCAATAACTTTTATGCTAGGCTTTCTCTTCATGATAAATATTTACTAGATGCTTCTTGTGCTGGATCATTCACATGTATGAAGGAAGAAGCTAAATGGGATCTCTTAGACCATATTCAAGATAACACTGAGGCTTAGGAGAATGACAAAGGAAGAAAGTCAGGTATAAACTATGATTATGAATGTATTAAATCTTTTATGGGAACTGATAACTTCCGTGATATTAGTAATGAGTTTGGTCTTGATTCCCAAAGTATTGCCAAATGTTTTAAAGCCTTTGCCTCTTACATTGAAATTCCCAAGAAGAAGTGTAATAAGTACCATGCTCCTTATAAAGATGTTGTTAGTCATGTTCCAGTTAGAAGTACTCAAGTTTGTACTACTAATCATATTGTGCCTGAACCTCATGTTGAGAAAATGTCTTTCCCAGCTAAGGTAAAGGAGTATTCTATGATTATTAGTGCAAATAACAAAGGTACAATAAAAACTGTGGAGCCCTGGTAAGCAATTGAATGTTGAACCTGTGGTAGCTATTGTGAAAGACCCTGTCACTAGAAATAGAGAGGATGAGCTTATTTTCCTCTCTGAAGATGCTTCTAATATTATCTCTCATCCTAGTAAGGCTAGAAAAGCTAGTGTTCCTGTGCTTTCTGTTAAAATTGGTGATCATTGCTACTATGGTTTATGTGACATTAGTGCTAGTTCTAGTGCTATTCCTTATGATCTTATAGGGAAATTATGCATGAGATTGGTCCTTGTGAGCTTGAGGACATTGATGTGGTTATCCACCTTGCTAATAAGGATACCATTTGCCCCATTGGAATTGTAAGAGATGTGGAGGTTCTTTGTGGTAAGATTAAGTATCCTGTTGATTTTCTAGTGCTTAATTCAGCAGCTAGCAAAACTTGTCCTATCATTTTTGGTAGACCTTTCTTGAACACTTGTGGAGCTATTATTGATTGTAAGAAGGAAAAAGTTTTAACTAAGTTTGATGGAGATTCTTATGAGTTTAACTTTTCCAAATTTGCTAAAGCTCCTTGTGAAAATAGCTTGCCTAATAAAGATTTCAGGATGGAACAACTTGCTTCTATTGATCCAGTCTATGACCTTGGACCTCTTTTTGGTGACTGTAAGTATGCTTATTCTGATGATAAAGTTGTTTCCAGTGACATTTATATTGTCAAATTTATTCAAAGTGCTACTGAAAGTTATTTTGAGAGAGGGAAACATGGTTTTATGCATCTCAATGATGTTAAGTTTCCCCATTTTTTGTTGAAAGCTTTAAAGTTGCATCTGTTTTGTCTTCCTATGCTTGTGGCTTTTTGTTTCAACAATTCGTTTTCTCATGATACCCCCATGCATAGGAAGTGGGTTAGACTCAAGTGTGTTGGTTATTTGCTTCTTGATGCTCTCTTTCACTTCAAATATATATATCCTATGTGAGCATCTTTGGAAGTTTCAAGCCTGAGAAGTACTTGTTGGGAGATAACCCAAGAGTTTTGTCGAGTCTTGGAAAATATTACCTCTGTAATAACCGGTCCTTATCCTTTTTGTTTTGGTTTTTGTGTCAAGTTCAACTACTTTCGTGAAGTAGAGGAGTTGTGAAAAGTGGCTGTCCTGATTTTTGTGCTGCATAGTAAAAATTCGTGAGGAAGCTCAGTACTTCGGATGGAGCTGCATTTCTATGTGCTTGTTCTCCAAGTTGTTAGCCAAATTTCATCAGTTCTGCACTTTTTGATTGGAGCAACAGAAGGTCTTCGAAAAAATCAATATTTACCTACTGGTCTGTTTTGACAAATTTCTGCCATCACTTGCATTTGCCTCTTACAGAAGCTTTTGTTTTGATGGGTTTTTAGTTGAAGTGTGTACCAAAGGTATGTTGTTTTTGCTTACACTAATGTTGTCATTGAGTTTGTGCAAGGGTTTTGTAAGAAGGAAATTTTTAGGAGAAAGAGAAAAGGATTCTTCAGAATTCGTCTTTGAATAGGTAAAAGTCGTGAAAACAGAAGGTTCGTGAAACCCCAATCTTTTTATATTTTTGATGTTTTTAATACATAAGGGAAGTTACGAGATGAAACTGAAGACGAAACGGAGCCTGGGGTGGACAAACCCACCCTAGGAGCGGGCCCAGCCTGGCCACACCTGAGGGGGGTGTTCCCCCCTCGAACTTCGTCTCCGCCTCGTTTTCGTGTCAAAACCTTCACTATGCATTGAAACTTCGTAATATATAACCCCCCGGATCCCCCGAGGTTCGTGCATCATGTTCTCGTCGTGTTTTCGTTTCAATCTGTTTTTGTCAGGAAATCTTCTCAAGTTTAGAGCACCATGGCCTCCGCCAATGACAAAGGCAAGAAGCCCGAGGAAGAAGAACCTCAAGTCCCCAAGGAGGAGGAGATTCCGGTAGGGTATGAAGGAGACATGGAGGAGGACAAGCATCCGGACACCCGCGCTACCGTCGCAAGCATTGGTTTGGTGCCATGACCTACCAAGCTTAAGAGGACAGCACGGATATCTACAGGAGGGAAAACTCCGCGTCATATCCTTGCTCCACGCACACTTCCTCCTAGTACCCCTTGTTCTAACCGTGTAGGGAAGAAACAGTCTAATTTGGAAGAATGGAGAAAGAATAACAAGGACTGGGATCCTCGGTCCAAGTTGATCATGAACCATATAGAGAAAAACTCGGAGCTAATCCGTACTTTTACTTCTGAGTTCGAGGAGTTGAGGAAACTTATTGAGGAGCTTATCAAGAGAACACCACCACCACCGAAGGAGTAATCCGTCATCAGGTTTGGCATCCCCTTGGCTTGTTCCAAGCTTGGGGGAGTGCCGCGGTATCACCACCATTATCTTTTATCTTTTACCTTTTTAGTGGATTCATATTTGTGGTAGAGAGGTTATCTTATAGTTTGGTTTGCATGTGGAAGTATCTCTACTTTAGTTGATTATCTTTGTATCCCTTGGTGTGAGTGCCTTTACTAGAATATTAATGAGAAGTCTCATCTTTTACTTTTTGCACTTCTAATTTTAGTTTGCAATCTCTATTATATGATGGATCTTGTTGATTAGTATTGGCACCACTTTGGGATCATGAAGTGGATCTAAATTCGTTTTCGCAAACCAAGTTCTGGTCAATAGCATTACTATGAAAGAGAAAAAGAAAGAAAAAGCTTACAGGTATTTCGTATCATTTGTTTTCTTTCTTGTTGGCTCATAAGCTTAGTATTCTTTATTTAAGATTCTTTTGTGTCTTCAAGGAAGATTGCATGTTTCTCTTTATTACTTGTATGTTTGCTTGTTTCTTTCAACTCTCTTGCTTGCTACCCAGCCTTGCTAGCCAAAAACCTGTTTTGAGAAGGCATACTTCTCATGTTTCCAAAATCCTTTGAACCAAAACTTCTGCCATTTGTGTCCACCATATCTATCTAGTAGCTTTTGCTATTCCAAGCAAATTCTCAAGATTCATCTACCTTTAAAATTAAAAAGTATTTTGCTATGTGAAAACTAGTTAGTAAAGCTCTCACGAACTTGATGGCACACCTTATTTACTTGTCCCTAATAGACTTGAACCATTGTTAAGATCGAAGTTGTATATGCTTGCATCTATACGTTGGAATTAGCAGAACCATTCTGTGACGGGGAACGTTTTCAACATTGCACTTGTACTTTGTACACAGTTGATATCGTGTTATTTTGTCTATGGATGTCAACGGTGTGAAATAAAGAGGGAACTTGTAAGTCCATGGAGTTTGTATAGAAACGCCTGAGCCGCTAGCCTAAGCCATGCTAAATCATGGTCGAAACTTGCAGCAACACTATAGTGAGTCATCTATGAAGCATCCTCAATAAAAAAGCTATGCACATAGTAAATAAAAAAGTCGCTGAGATGCTCATTGTCTGCTTGCCTTGTCATTTTAGTTATGGGAAAGCTCCTGTACCATGTGCAAGGGGTACCCCATTGGCGGTTCTCAATGATATGCAAATACTTACAATGAAAAGAACTTATCTGTGACCAAAGTTGAGTAGCATGAGGAGTGGCCCTCATATTCAAGGGACATGAGATTGCCAACTTATATTTCGTCAAGCATATACTCCATCTTTGTTCACTTTAACCTTAATCATCTCAAGATGCCTATGATAGGGGCGATGAGGGCTCAAAGCTAGTAAGTACCATAATCTTTTGGAAGCTATTTATTACTTGTAATCCCTGCTACCCTCTATAAAGGGACCTTTCTGCTAGTTACCAGTTGAGTCAGTAAACCTACTTCCTCTCTATCTCCAGCAAGCATTTGAGTTGTTGTGTTTCAAGCATTCATATGGTGATTTATTCAATCATGTCCTTCATCTTCCTTGTTTGCACAAAACTCTTTTCTATTGAGTATTACTTTGAAATCCTTCACTTGTGAAAAACCTTTTTGAGAAAAGAGTGTTCCTGTTTTGAAACTTCTACAAAAATCTTTTGTGAAACTGTTTGCCAGGTGTTCTCTGACCAAGAACAAGTTTGCCAATTCCAATTATGATTTATCTTTATGCATCTCTATTGTGACTGCTGTACTTGGTTGCAAGCTAAGTTATATAATGGTGAGTTGCTTTCTTCTATGAGTTGTGCAATGGTAAGTGTGAATCTTCTTGTTCGTATTCTTTTATCGACACTTCACTCCATAAACCTGTGGACATGTTTATTGAGCTAAGTATTCGCTTGGGGACAAGCGAAGTCTAAGCTTGGGGGAGTTGATACGCCCAATTTGCATCACCACTCTATATCATAATTTACCTTTATTCATTGATATTTGTCTTATTATGGGGTAATACTTATGGCTTTTTCATCTGTTTATGCATGTTGGATGATTCCTGGAGGATGGATTGCCGGAGTCTGGATTTTGATGGAAAAGAAGGTGTTTTCGTGCAATTTCGCAAAGATCGGAAAAATATGGAAACATATTATTTCAACAGAAGACGAAGGAAGCTAGAAGGAGGGACGAAGTGGGGCCTTAGGGGGCCCACACACCCCTAGACGCGGGCCCACCTGACCCGCTCCTAGGGCAGGTGTGGCCCACCTGCCCGACCTCCGACTCCGCCCCTTTGCATATATCTTCCCTACAGAACCCTAACACCAGGAGAGCAACCACATATACATTTCCGCCGCCTCTGGGGGGCAGAAAACACCGAGAGAGAAATATCTCTCCGGCAGACAGATTTTTGCCCGGGGAATTACTTCCGGGAGAGGGGAGACCGTCGCCATGAACACCGTCATCAAGCTAGGCTTCATCGGGATCATCATCATCATCCACACCATCATCTCCACCAGCACCAGCACCACCACTCCGTCCCACTGTAACAATTTGAAGGAAATATGCCCTAGAGGCAATCATAGAGATGATTATATTTCATATGTATCCATGAGTTATTGTAATGTTCCTTGAATATCCATATCAGGCAACTTGTATTGATTGGCAATTATGTGAATTGTTTGTGAAACTCTTTACTTGTATGGTTATTTAATAGTTGTCCCTAGTCGGAGTTTATGTGAGGACACACGTGAATATTAGACTAGCACATCGATTGGTTGATGACTATGTTTCGCAAGTCATAGACATGGAGATGTCAAACCAATGATGTGGACACATGTTATGAACATGGGGTTGGACTGACCCAACATGAGACTGGCAATTTGACTTGCAACTCTCTCTACACATCGTGTACGTTTTGTCCTTAGACCTAAGATTGTCACATGTACTTGAGATGTGGATCAACCTACTTTGGGGCTATGAGACGCTATTCCGTAACTGGGTATTTATAAAGGTAGTTTTCGGGTTTGTCCTGAAACATTCTGCAAGGCATGGTCAATCAAGATGAGATTTGCCCCTCTCTACTTGAGAGAGATATCTCTGGGCCCCTCGAGTGATCGGATCCAGAAATCCATGGCCGTGCTACATAAGGTTAAGAGTTAACCTAGTAAAGGGATTCCGAATCACGGTATCGAGAAAGAGAGGTCGGCTTGGATCTAGACCAAATATCATGAGGCAAAGGGAAAGACATGTACTAAACCTTGTGATGGTTTGTCCGATATGATCTTTTGTATGCGTTTAGGAGTTGGCACGTCTTGCTAGAGGCCTCTACCAATTATTGACAAAATAAGTGTATTCGTGTCATGTCTACACGTATATGAACCTATAGGGTCACACACTTAAGGGGCTGGAAGCCTAATGAGGATTAGATCCGAGTTAGACCAGGCTTAGGCTACTAATGGGCTGCTAATGTAGAAGCCCACTAGGGACGCCTATATAAGAGAGGGTGGTGCGAGCTGACCAGGGTTAGACCATTCCACCCAGCCGCCACTCCTCACGCCTGTGTCGCACGCGCGGACCTAGTAGTCCGGCGTCTGACGCTTCCACCCCGCACGTGTGGATACCGCGGAGGTGCTGCATCTGTGGCACTTGGACGAGCCGCGCAAGGGGAGCTTCTCGTGGGACGAGTACAAGGAGGAGACGTGGAATGTCTGCACTGCCTCGACGCGCTTCATCAATTCCGCAACTGCCTGTCTAGTGGTAATCCCGTGATCTATCACAACAGTAATCCTTGTTTACGCGGTAGAATTTTTTTGATTTGCGCTAGTGTAGCCTACCCGTATCCCTTCAATGGTATCAGAGCCGATGCTGTTCATTTATAGGTTCGGGATGTTTGCATATGGTGATATGCAGATTGATATGAATGATGTGATCGTTTATATGGCGGTGGTTCAGGATTGATCTATGATCTTGCTTTCCGTGATCGTGATTCTGAGGTTGTCGAACGACTTACCCCTACCGGTCGGTTTCCGCCATCGGGGTAGACAGTGACACATAAATCCTGTTGAATCACGCAAAAATCAATATGATTAATCGAATCGGAACCTAGATCTAAAATCGATGTACCGTGATCAAAGGAGTTTGATTGAATCCGGACAGGAGTCGGTTTATGGTAAATTTCATTTTCTGATCAAAATCCTTAAAGAAAATTGTGAAGATTCGATCTCTCATTTTTCACGGTTTGCGAGGGACACTGCCCCTTTGAATTCCGCAGGGGGAGACCCCCTAGACCCCCCTTAATCGTAGCCCCTTTTGTATCTCGTTAAGGTAACTAGGTGCTGCGATGTCACATGATCCGGTAGAATGCGATTCTATGCATAACTTGTTTTTGCAGGATGTATGTGATCAGTATGGCCCATATATGTATGTGATGCATGTATGAAAATTTGCATGACCTGCGTGTCGTGAGTAGGGCAACACGGCTGGAGCCATATGTGTTGTCATTTATTGTAATGTCCTGCGTGCCAACTTGTGATGATCCCAATACTATGTAATTTTGATTACTAGGTGTTAGGAGTAATAGCTTGTATTAGTTCTTGGAGGACTCATCACTTGGAAGATGGCTCACATGGAACATGAAGATGGAGATCATCATGGTGGACATGTTCTATGGCGATGGAGATCGCCATGAGAAAATGGGCCATACTGTGTCACATCATATGTGAATGTTATTCTTATGCGTTTTACTACTATGCATGCTTAGATGATAGAAGTAGAACGATCCCTCACAAAGTTTAAGTTAAATCATGCCCTCCCAACCAAACGTTGCACCATCCTATGTCCTGTACAATTGTTGGTGGGCCTATGAAATTAGGGTGCCGCGGTTTTCCTTGGCTGGATGGGTTTGTATCGGATACCTACACGCATAAGGGTTGGTGAGCTTGACAATATCATCTTAACAGTTAAGGACCTTGGGGCATAAAGGTTGGGCGCCTAGTTTTGACATAGAGATGTCACCCAACAACAAGAGTCATATGTGATATGATTAGCAAGTGTTGCTTACCGATTTACCTTGTCTTCTAGCAGTAATGTTAAAGCTCACTAGTAGACTTGTTAATTGTGGATCTTGAATCACTTAGTATCAATAGAGGGATATTGATTTAAGTGGGAGTATATGCTATTAAATTGTTTAATATGTTTTACTCTTTCATGGTTACATGGCTTAGTATTTTGCATGTTTTCTTTTGTAGATCAATGGCACCGAACACTACATCACCTTTTTCTTTGCGTTCGATTCTTGACAAAGATAAACTAAATGGAACAAACTATTCAGACTGGGTCCGTAACCTGAGAATTGTTCTCAGGTCTGATAAAAAGGAAACGGTTCTGGATACCCCGATCCCCGATGAACCTGCTGATAATGCATCTGCTACCCTCAAGAATGCCTACAAGAGAGCATGTGATGATTCTCTTGAGGTTAGGTGTGTTATGCTTGCATGCATGGAACCTGAACTCCAAAAGAAGTTTGAGGATCAGGAAGAGTACGATATAATCATCGTGCTTAAGGACGTGTTCCAAGATCAGGCAAGGACTGAGAGGTACAATGTTGCCAAGTCCTTTGTCGAATGCAAGCTGACAGAGGGAGCAGCTGTAGGACCCCATGTGATCAAAATGGTTGGTTACAGTCAGACTTTGGAAAAACTTGGTTTTCCACTAGGCCAAGAGTTGCCCACTGACTTCATTTTGGCGTCTCTTCCATCCAGCTATGGGCAGTTCATTTTGAACTACCATATGCATGGGGTGGAGAAGGGCCTTAATGAATTATGTGGGATGCTTAAAATAGCAGAAAGTGACATGAAGAAGTGTGCAGGGCATATCCATGTGATGGCTGTGCAGAACAAGCCTAGCTTCAAGAAAAAGGGTACTTCCTGGAAGAAGAAGAAGGGCAAGGCTAAGTATACGATCCCTAAGTTTGCACCCAAGCAAAAGGCTGGACCTGCAGATGACACTGAGTGCTTCTTTTGTCATGAACATGGCCACTAGAAAAGAAACTGCAGCAAGTACCAGGCATCTTTGAAAAAGAGTGGAAGTAAGAGTACTTCCCACTCAGGTACGCTTGTTATAAATGTTGTGGACATTCTTCTCGCTGATTCCTATGTTAACTCTTGGGTATTTGATACCGGATTGGTTGCTCATATTTGCAATTCGATGCAGGGGCTAATAAGGATTAGAGAAGTGCAGAAAGGCGAAGTGGATTTTCGCGTCGGAAATAAAGCAAGGGTTGCTGCATTGTTCGTCGGCGTCATGCAACTTCACCTTCCGTCAGGATTTATTATGGAGTTGAATATTGTTATTACATTCCTAGTATGGATCGAAACATTTTATCACTTTCATGTTTGATAAGGGATGGTTATTCATCCGCGAGTGCAAATAATGGTTGTGTAATCTCTAATAATAATATGTTTATGGCTAATGCTCCCATTGTGAATGGGTTATTTATTTTAAATCTTGATGATGCATCTGTTTACAATGTTAGTGCTAAAAGTATTTGGCCTAATGATTTGAGTCCTACCTATTTATGGCATTGTCATTTGGGGCATATAAGTGAAAAGCGCATGAAGAAGCTCCATGGTGATGGTCTTCTAACTTCGTTTGATTTTGAATCATACGAGACATGTTAGTCTTGTTTACTTGGAAAGATGACCAAGTCGCCTTTTTTGGGTTTACCCGAGAGAGCGACAGACTTTTTGGAACTCATACATACTGATGTATGTGGACCAATGAGCACGACAACAAGAGGAGGATATCACTACTTCATTACTTTCACTGATGATTTCAGTAGATATGGTTATGTCTACTTGATGAGGCATAAGTCTGAAACTTTTGAAAAGTTCAAGGAGTTTCAGAGTGAGGTAGAGAATCAACGTGGCAAGAAAATAAAGGCCTTGCGATCTGATCATGGAGGTGAATATTTGAATCACGAATTTAGCGATCATATTAAGAGTTGCGGAATTGTTCCACAACTCATGCCGCCCGGAACGCCTCAAACAAACGGGGGTCTCTGAACGGTGCAATCAAACTTTGTTGGACATGGTTCGATCGATGATGAGCCAGTCGGATTGACCATTATCATTTTGGGGTTACGCTCTAGAAACGACAGCTTTCACACTTAATAGGGTACCATCTAAATCTGTAGTGAAGACACCATATGAGATGTGGACTGGAAAGAATCCCAGTTTCTATTTTCTCAAGATTTGGGGTTGTGATGCATTTGTCAAGCGACGTCAGTCGGACAAGTTAACACCCAAATTGGATAAGTGCATTTTCGTGGGATATCCCAGGGAAACCTTAGGGTATTACTTCTACAACCGAGAAGAGGGCAAAGTGTTTGTCGCTCGTAGCGGTGTTTTCCTAGAGAAAGAGTTTCTCACAAAGGGAACAAGTGGAATGTCGGTGCGACTTGAAGAAGTTCAAGATGAGCCAGTTGGGGATGCTTCTACGAGTGATGCTATTGTGGCAGAATAAGTTGAGGAACCCGTGGCAACAGAAGCACCACAACCACGAAGGTCGGCGAGGCTCCGCGAAGCGCGGGAATTATTATTGTTAGACAATGATGATCCTGCGACCTATGCAGAAGCGATGGTGGACCCAGACTCTGAGAAATGGCTGATCACCATGAGATCCGAGATAGAGTCCATGGGTGACAATCAAGTTTGGAACTTGGTTGGCCTGCCTGATGGTTTTAAAGCCATCGAGTGCAAATGGATCTATAAGAAAAAGATTGATATGGATGGAAATGTTCACATCCATAAAGCTCGACTTGTTGCAAAAGGTTTTTGACAAGTTTAAGGAGTTGTCTAAGACGAGACTTTCTCGCCCGTAGCGATGCTTAAATCTATACGAATAATTCTAGCCATTGTTGCACATTTCGACTATGAAATATGGCAGATGGATGTCAAGACGGCTTTCCTAAATGGAATCCTAACTGAGGACGTGTATATGATGCAGCCCGGAGGTTTTGTCGATCCAAATAATGCTGGAAAGGTATGCAAACTTCTGAAGTCCATTTATGGGCTGAAGCAAGCATCTCGGAGTTGGAACATTCGATTTGATGAAGTTTTAAAGGAGTTTGGCTTCATCAAAAACGAACAAGAACCTTGTGTTTACAAGAAGGAAAGTGGGAGAGCGCTGGTATTTCTAATCTTATATGTAGATGACATATTGTTGATTGGAAATGACATTCTTATGCTCGAGTCTGTTAAGACCTCATTGAAAAATAGTTTTTCAATGAAGGACTTGGGAGAAGCAGCATTTATTCTGGGCATCAAGATCTATAGAGATAGATCAAGGAGGCTAATTGGATTAAGCCAGAGTACATACATTGACAAAGTGTTGAAATGGTTCAACATGGAAGAGGCTAAAAAGGGGTTCTTGCCCATGTCTCACGACATTAAACTTAGCAAGACTCAATGTCCTTTGACTATTGATGAGCGTGAGCGCATGAGCAGGGTCCCATATGCTTCGGCTATCGGATCCATCATGTATGCAATGATATGTACTCGCCCAGATGTTTCCTATGCTCTAAGTGTTACGAGCGGATACCAGGTTGATCCAGGTGAAGGTCACTGGACAGCGGTAAAGAACATCCTTAAGTACTTGAAAAGTACTAAGGATGTGTTCCTAGTTTATGGAGGTGAGGATGAACTCAGTGTAAAGGGTTACACAGATGCGAGTTACCTTAACGACTCGGATGATTCGAAATCGCAATAAGGTTATGTGTTTGTCTTGAATGGTGGTGTTGTGAGCTGGAAAAGTTCCAAGCAAGATAAAGTGACCTCCTCTTCAACAGAAGCTGAATATATTGCTGCCTCGGAGGCTGTAAAGGAAGCTGTTTGGATTAGGAATTTCCTGATCGCTCTCGGTGTGGTTCAGGGCGCGTCCAATCCCTTGGACGTTTATTGTGACAACAATGGTGCTATTGCACAAGCCAAGGAACCTAGACAACACCAGAAGAACAAACATAGTCGCATGCGTTACCATCAGATTCGTTAGTTTGTTGAGGATGGTAGTGTCATGATATGCAAAATACATATAGACTCAAATGTTGCTGATCCCTTGACTAAGCCTCTCCCACAGCCCGCGCATGAAGCGCACACAAGAGCAATTGGTATTAGATACATTTTAGATTGACTCTAGTGCAAGTGGGAGACTGAAGGAAATATGCCCTAGAGGCAATCATAGAGATGATTATATTTCATATGTATCCATGAGTTATTGTAATGTTCCTTGAATATCCATATCAGGCAACTTGTATTGATTGGCAATTATGTGATTTTTTTGTGAAACTCTTTATTTGTATGGTTATTTAATAGTTGTCCCTAGTCGGAGTTCATGTGAGGACACACGTGAATATTAGACTAGCACATCGATTGGTTGATGACTATGTTTCGCAAGTCATAGACATGGAGATGTCAAACCAATAATGTGGACACATGTTATGAACATGGGGTTGGACTGACCCAACATGAGACTGGCAATTTGACTTGCAGCTCTCTCTACATATCGTGTACATTTTGTCCTTAGACCTGAGATTTTCGCATGTACTTGAGATGTGGATCGACCTACTTTGGGGCTATCAGACGCTATTTCGTAACTGGGTAGTTATAAAGGTAGTTTTCGGGTTTGTCCTGAAACATGCTGCAAGGCATGGTCAATCAAGATGGAATTTGCCCCTCTCTACTTGAGAGAGATATCTCTGGGCCCCTCGAGTGATCGGATCTAGAAATGCATGGCCGTGCTACATAAGGTTAAGAGTTAACCTAGTACAGGGATTCCGAATCACGGTATCGAGAAAGAGAGGTCGGCTTGGAGATAGACCAAATATCGTGAGGCAAAGGGAAAGACATGTACTAAACCTTGTGATGGTTCATCCGATATGATATTTGTATGCGTTTAGGAGTTGGCACGTCTTGCTAGAGGCCGCTACCAACTATTGACAGAATAATTGTATTCGTGTCATGTCTACACGTATATGAACCTATAGGGTCACACACTTAAGGGGCTGGAAGCCTAATGAGGATTAGATCCGAATTAGACCAGGCTTAGGCTACTAATGGGTTGCTAATGTAGAAGCCCACTAGGGACGCCTATATAAGAGAGGGTGGTGCGAGCTGACCAGGGTTAGACCATTCCACCCAGCCGCCACTCCTCATGCCTGTGTCGCATGCGCGGACCTAGCAGTCCGGCATCTGACGCTTCCACCCCGCACGTGTGGATACCTCAGAGGTGCTGCATCTGTGGCACTTGGACGAGCCGCGCAAGGGGAGCTTCTCATGGGATGGGGACAAGGAGGAGACGTGGAACGTCTGCACTGCCTCGACGCGCTTCATCAATTCCTCAACTGCGCATCTAGTGGTAATCCCGTGATCTATAACAACAGCAATCCTGGTTTACGCCGTAGAATTTTTTTGATTTGCTCTAGTGTAGCCTACCCGTATCCCTTCACAATTGTGTTGGATATTGCTTTAGTTTTTAGGGGAAACTTTCCTGGTGCTAATTACTATTGTAGTTGATGCTTGTGAGTGGAACCATTGGATTATTGTTTATGTTCAGATTGTTATCCATTACCATATCATCTTTGATCTTGATACATATGATGTCATGTGAGTAGTTCGTTTAGTTCTTGAGGACATGGGAGAAGTCATGTTGTTAGTAGTGAATCTGTGATGAGTTATTATTCAATGGTTTAGTATTTAAGTTGTTGTGCTATTCTTCTAGTGGTGTCATGTGAACGTTGAACATGATACTTCACCATTTATGGGCCTAGGGGAATGCATTGTGTATTTGGCTACTAATTGTGGGGTTGCCGGAGTGACAGAAACCTGAACCCCCGTTAGGACACCTTTGCACAAGGGAGAGTAGGATCTCAGAGTTTAAGGCTGTGGTTAGATTTATATCTTAATTACTTTCCTGTAGTTACGGATGTTTGCAAGGGTTTTAATCACAAGTATGTATTAGTCCAAGTACGGTCGGTACATTAGCACAGGTTCACCCACACAACACTTACAACACCAGAGAAGAGTACTCAGCTATTTGAAGCGAAAGCACTTGACAGAATTCCCATGTGTCCTCGAGAACGTTTGGTCCTTATAAGTATTTCCACTGGATTGTCCTTTGCTAAGAAAGGATTGGGCCACTTTCTCCGTTTATTTGTTGTCTTTACTACTTTATCCTGTTTTGTTGCCTTGTCATAAAACCACTAAAAATACGTTTGCTAAGTATTCACAGAGATTTCCTGCTCCATACCACTGTTCAGCACCTTCTGCTCCTCGTTGGGATCGACACTCCTATTTATCGAAAGTACTACGATACACCCCCTATACTTGTGGGTTATCATGGCCCCCGGGTGACTCTCCTCTGTCTCGTATTCCGGCTTCGTGTTCCCCACGGTAAAATATTGACTTTGGCTTTTGTCCCGTCCAATTTCGAGAATATTGATTTTCTCCCTTTCTGGAACCAAAAACACATGAAAACAGGCAACTGGCACTGTGGCGTCTTGTTAATAGGTTAGTACCAGAAAACATATAAAAACACCTAAAAGTGTAGACAAAGCAAAGCAAAGTAGATACTAAACAAGCATGGAACATTAAATTTTATAGATACGTTTCCGACGTATCAGGGAGACATGCAAGAATCTAACTGGTGTTTCATATAAATAAGTTCAATGTCTACAGAAATGAAAATAAGTTAAATTATAAACTTGGCATCCTTAGCTGAAAGCATCGAGCCTTTGTTGGAGAACATATTTTTTCTCATGTTTTTCCTCTAAAATTCATGTAGACTTCATGCATAATCATTTTTATTGGCTCATTTAGGTGTTTATGAGGAATCAATTTGGTGTCTAATAAACTAATATGAATCCTCTTATTCCAAACAAGGTATAGATAGTTGAAAGCATGATACCATGTTTAGTAGAAAAATAATAGTTTCATATTTGAGTACTATTGTTCTCTTTTAGTTACCTTTAGTCTGCATATGAAATTATTGTGCCTAACTTTCCTAAATGAGAGACATGCGAGAACATAACTGGCGTTTCACGGGAATCATTTCAACGTCTATGAAAATGAAAATAAATTGTATTCTGAACTTGCCATCGCTAGTTGAAAGCACTAGTCCTTGTTTGGAGAAGATATTTGTTCTCATATTTCAATATGATTTGAACTAATTTATCAGAAATTCCTGTAGACTTCATGCATAATCAAAAAAAATATTGTCTCATTCAGGTGTGTAAGAGGAAACAATTAGGTGTCTAAGGAACTGAAAAATATCATCGTATTCGAAACAAACCATTGAAGGTAGAAGCATGAAGGCATGTTTGGAAAACAAAAAATATTTTCAGTTTCGAGGAGTATTGATCCTTATTGAATTCCTTCCATTTTCATATGAAATTATTGTGCCTCGTTTTCCTAGATGAGAGACTTAAATTTAACTAGTGTTTCATAATAATCATTTCAATGTCTATGGAAATGAAAATAAATTGTATTCCAAACTTGGCGTCACTAGTTGAAAGCACCAAATCTTGCTTGGAGCACATATTTGTTCTCATGTTCCAATAGAAGTTGAAATTTTTCCTCTGAAATTCCTGTAGGCTTTGTGCATAATCAATTTTTTTATTGTCTCACTTAGGTATTTAAGAGGAATCAATTAGATGTCTATGGAACTCAAAATTGTCATCATATTCTGAACAAAGCATTGATAGTAAAAGCGTGATGTCATGTTGGAAAACAAAAATATTTTTAGATTCGAGGAGTATTGCTCCCTCTTGAATTCCTTATATTTTCATATGAAATTATTGTGCCTCATTTTTCTAGATGAGAGACATGCAAGAATCTAACTGGTGTTTCACATGAATTAGTTCAATGTCTACATAAATAAAAATAAATTGCATTCTAAACTTCAGCATCACTAGTTGAAAGCACCGAGCCTTGTTTGGGCATTTGTTCTCATATTCCAATAGAACTTAATCGTTTCCTCTGAAATTTCTGTAGACTTTGTGCATAATCATTTTTCCTTGGCTCATTCAGATGTTTAATTGGTATCAATTAGGTGTCTAAGGAACTGAAAATATCACCGTATTCCAAACTATGCATGGATTGTGAAAAGCATGATGTCATTTTTATAAAACAAAAAATATTTCCAGATTCGATGAGTATTGTTCGCTGTTAAATACATTCAGTTTGTATATGGAATTATTGTGCCTAATTTTCCTAGTTGAGAGACATGCCAGAATATAACTGGTGCTTCACAGGAATCAGTTTAATGTCTATGAAAATGAAAATAAATTGTATTCTAAACTTGGCATCGCTAGTTGAAAGCGCTGACCCTTGTTTGGAGAACATATTTGTTCGCATGTTCCAATAGAAGTTGAATTGTTTCCTATGAAATTCATATAGACTTCATGCATAATCATTTTTTATTGGCTCATTCAGGTGTTCAATAGGAATTAATTAGTTGTCTAAGCAGCTAAAAATATCATCGTACAATAAACTACGCATTGATTATAGAAAGCATGATGTCATGTTTGGAAAACAAAACATATTTTCAGAATTCATGAGTATTGTTCCCTCATGAATTCCTTCCATTTCCATATGAAATTATTATGCCTATTTTTTTAGATGAGAGACGTGAATATAGCTGGTGTTTCACATGAATGAGTTCAACATCTACGGAAATGAACACAAATTGTATTCTAAACTTGCCATTGCTAGTTGAAAGCCTTGAGCCTTGTTTGGACAAATATTTGTTCTTATGTTCCAATAGAAGTTGAATAGTTTCCTAAGAAATTCCTGTAGACTTCGTGCATAATTATTTTTGATTGGATCATTTAGGTGTTTAAGAGAATCAATTATGTGTCTAACAAATTGAAAAATATCATTGTATTACAAACAACACATTGATAGTTGAAAACACGATGTCATGTTTGGAAGACAAAAATATTTCTAGATTCTAGGAGTATTGTTCCCCCTTAAATATCTTCAATTTGCATATGAAATTTTTGTGCCTAACTTTCCTAGATGAGAGATATGCAAGAATCTAACTGGTGTTTCACAGGAATTGGTTCAATGACTATGAAAATGAAAGTAATTTGTATTCTAAACTTGGCATTTGCTAGTTGAAGCATTGGGCCTTGTTTGGAGAATATATTTGTTCTCATATTTCAATAGAAATTGAACTATTTTCCTCTGAAATTTCTCTAGACTTCGTGCATAATCATTTTTATTGGCTAATTCATGCGTTTAAGAGGAATAAATTAGGAGTCTAAGGAACTGAAAAATATCGTCGTATTCAAAATAACGCATTGATATTAGAAAGCATGATGTCATTTTTGGAAAACAAAAAATATTTTTTAGATTCTAGGAGTATTGTTTCCTCTTGAATACCTTCAATTTGCATATGAAATTAATGTGCCTCATATTGCTATATGAGAGAAGTGAATATAACTTGTGTTTCATAGAAATGAGTTCAACATCTATGGAAATGAAATTAATTTGTATTTTAAACTTGGCATCGCCAGTTGAAAGCATATAGCCTAGTTTGGAGAACATATTTGTTCTCATGTTCTAATAAAACTTGAACTATTTTATCTAAAATTCATGTAGACTTCGAGCATAATTAGTTTTGTGTTTTTATCATTAAGGTTTTTATGAGGAATCTATTAGGTGTGTAAGGAACTGACAAAAATCATTGTATTCCTAACAAGGCATCAATTGAAAGCATGATGTCATTTTTGGGAGAGAAAAATATTTTCAGATTTGAGGAGTATTGTTACCTCTTAAATACTTTTAGTTTGCACATGAAACTATTGTGCCTAACTTTCCTAGATGATAGACATGCAAGAATCTAGATGGTGTTCCATAGGAATTAGTTCAATGTTTAAGGAAATGGGAAAAATTGTATTCTGAACTTGGCAATGGTAGTTTGAAGCATTGGGCCTTGTTTGGAGAAAATATTTGGTCTCATATTCCAATAGAATTTGAATTGTTTCCTCTGAAATTCCCGTAGATTTTGTGCATAATCATTTTTTAATTTGCTCATTCAGATATTTAAGAGAAATAAATTCGTGTCTAAGGAACTGAAAAATATCATTGTATTTTAAACAACACATTGATAGTAGAAAGCATGATGTCATGTTTGGACGACATTTTTTTTCCAGATTCGAGGAGTATTTTGTTCCCTTTTGAATACCCTCAATTTGCATAAGAAATTATTATGCCTTGTTTTTCTAGTCGAGAGAGGTGCAAGAATCTAACTGGTGTTTCACATGAATGAGTTTAATATCTATGAAATAAAATAAATTGTATCCTAAACATGGCATTGCTAGTTAAAAGCATTAAGCCTTGTTTGGAGAACATATTTGTTTTCATATTGTAATAGAAGTCGAATTTTTTCTCTAAAATTCCTATAGACTTCATGCTAATCATTTTTGATTGGCTCATTCAGTTTTATTAGAGGAATCAGTTAGGTGTATAACAAACTGTAAAATATCATCGTAATCTAAATAAGGCATTGATGACCCACAAGTATAGGGGATCGCAATAGTCATCGAGGGTAGTATTACCCAATTTATTGATTCGACACAAGGAGAGCCAAAGGATACTTATAAGCCTTAACAACTGAGTTGTCAATTCAGCTGCACCTGGAAATAGTCTTGCTCACAGCAGTTTATCAGTAGCAACGGTTTTGTTGTAGCAATAGCAAAGCAACAGTAGCAATGAAACAAAGGCAATAGTAACAATAGTAGCAAATAGTAGGATATGAGTGCGGTAGGCATAGGGATGGATGGACGGGTGTTGCATGGACGAGTCTATTTATATAACTTCAAGATCTAGGGCAATTGCAGATAAATAAGATAAAACATCCAAGTACTAAACAATCATAGGCATGTGTTTCATCTATAGTCATACGTGCTCGCAATGAGAACTTGCACAACATCTTTTGTCATGCAAGCCCGTTATAGCGGGGCCTTAAGGGAATCTACTGGCAATCATGGTGCTCCTTTTAATAGAGCACCGGAACAAAGCATTAACACTCCATGAACACATGTGATCCTCATATCATAGCCATCCGCTCCGGTTGTCCCAATTTCTGTCACTTCGGGGCCTTTGGTTCCGGACAATGATATATGTACACAACTTGTAGATAAGATCACAAACAATACTATCATTATGAATCAATAATAAGTTCAGATCTAAGATCATGGCACTCGGGCCCTAGTGACAAGCATTAAGCACAACAAGTTGCAACAAAGTCAAATAGCACTAATAGAGATACTAGGCACCATGCCCTAACAATATTATTCGATTACATGATAGAACTCATCAAATCCCTACCATCCCCATAGCCTACAGCGTGGGATTACTCACTCATGGATGTGGGAAACATGGATGGTTGACGGAGAGGCGTCGGTGATGATGATGGCGATGATCCCCTCCAAATTCCCCATCCCGGCAGGGTGCCAGAACGGAGTTTCTGGTTTCGAATCGCGTTTTTTGGTGATGGCGGCGCAGTGGAACTCTTTCTGGAAAAACGTTGAACACCCTTGAGTTTTTAGGTCAAGAGGCATCTTATAGGCGAAGAGGGAGGCCGAGGGGGGTGTCCGAGGCGGCCACACCCCTCCCAGGTGCGGTCTGGGCTGGCCCGGGCGGCCATGGGGTGTGGGCCCCTCATAGCCCTCCTCCATCTCGTCTTCTGGCTCCATGAGTCTTCTGGTGAAATAAGATTTTTGGCATATTTTCCGGGATTTTTCCTAATAGTTGATTTTATGCACAAAACCTAGACACCAAGGTAACTCTGCTGAAAACATCCCAGTCCGTGTTAGTTGTATCCAAATTACACAAGTTTATAGGAGAAACAATAGCAAAAGTGTTCAGGAAAGTAGATACGTTTTGGACGTATCAGGCATTGATAGTAGAAAGCATCATCTCATGTTTGGAAGACAAAAAATATATTCAGATTCGAGGAGTATTGTACCCTTGAAAGGATCATATGGGCACCTAGAGGGGGGGGGGGTGAATAGGTGCTACTTCAAATTTTCTTCTTTTTCAAATTATGGTTTGACAAGAAAGGTAAATTCTCTAGATTATGCAACTACGGTGAATTTACCTATATGTCAAACAAGCACAAACTAGCACAACACTAGGTAAGAACAAGTAAGTAAAGTGCGGTAAAGGATAGAAGTAACCAAAGTGGTGGACGCAGAGACACAAGGATTTGTTTTCCGTAGTTCCTTCCTTTTGAGGGGAAGTACGTCTATGTTTGGAGAGGGGTGGTTTCAAACCACCAACTCCATGAGAGGCCTCCCTTGTTCTCCGATGAACCTCACCCCAAAGGGTTCGATTCACCTCTTCCACTATATCGGCAACCTTCGAGGTGGTAGCCAACACCTTTACAACGAGTTCGGGGCACACATCCACAACTTAATTGGAGGCTCCCAAATACAAGCAAGTTGTCAAAACAATCAAAAAGACAAGCTTGTAAGAACCAAATCAAAAGCCAGGGTTTCCAAAGAAACACTAGAGCATGGGGGGCCTCAAGTGAATGAGGGGGAAATGATGATCTCTCTTGGTGAAGCTGTAGATCAAGGCCTCCTCCTTCAATTCTCCAAATATCAATGACTTTGGATGGTTGGATGAAGAGATCTTGTTGATTTGGTGGCTCAAATGGGGGTGGTGTTCTTGAGTGGGTCGAGCAGCTTGAGGAAGGGGATAAGGTCCCCTATTTATAAGAAGCCCCCTCCACTGAACCATTTTTTGACCGTTGGAGAAAAGTCAAACCGGAGACTCCAGCCTACACACCGGAGAATCCGGTCTACACCAGAGATTCCGGCCCACCTCCGGACCAACATACTGACTAACCAAGCCCAGCTGCGAGCAAGGTGGGCCGGAGACTCCGGTCTGAGGCTCACACCGAAGACTCCGTAGTAGTCTCCGGACCTTGCTCCGGACCCCCTATCAGACTGTCCCAGCCAGAATTCTGTAGCCTCCTCCGGAGATACCTGCGGAAACTCCAAAAACATGTCAATCTTGCAGGAATCTTTCCGTAGATTAGAGGTCCTTTTCACTTTGCATTATATCAACCTGTAGACAATAGAATAATATAAAAATGATCTACTTGTTGTTACGAACACAAAAAGTGATTATGATAGTAAATGTCCTTTCAATCTCCCCCTTTTTGGTGTTCGATGACAACAAGTGATTTTGCATGGAATAATTTGTATTAAGCTCCCCCTGACTATGTGCATTAATGTAAACAAGTAAATCATGCATGATAGATAGTTCATAGATAAATCACATACTTCTCACATGAGATACAATAATAGGTGCACAACCACATTGTCACACACAAACATCAAATAGTCTCACAAGCACAAAATAAGGCAAATAAAACACGAAGTTCGAGATAGCAAATGAACATCAAATACAACCCAAACCCATGCAAATCGATGACAATGTCTTCTCCCCCTTTGGCATCGAAACACCAAAAAGGGAAAAGACCTAAACTAGCGCCCCAACAACTCAGTAGTCCTCGTCATCCTCGTCATCCTCATCCTCGTCCATGTCCTGATCCTCATCACCCTCATCATAGTCATCATCATCATCATCATCATCATCATCAGGAGCTGCAGGCCTTTTTCCGTGAGGGCGAGAAGAGGAGGTACCCTGATACCCATATCCAGAGGTGACCATCTGAAAAAGTCTTCCATCCACCAAGCTGTCTTGTTGGGAATTCCATTCCCCAAAAGAAAGAGTGTGATCTGACTCACCGGACCGTTGAGCACCATGCTCGTCATTGTACTCACCCACTCCTTCCTCATCATCCTCTTCTCCTTGAGCCTTAATTTCCTTGAGGATCTTCTCAATGCGCCGGTTGATTTTGTAGGAGACATGTTGTTGCTTACGGATGTCTACATTCATGCAACATAGGGTCCTCTCCCAAAAAGTGGCCTTCTTGACCTTCTCATGTACATAGTCACGGGTCATGGAAGGCATGGGTGCATTGGAGGCATTCTTCCTCCGAGCCCTAGGAGGAGAGGGGCCCCTCTCAGTCTCAATGATATCCTCATCATCATTGCCATAGGAACGCCTAGGAGGAGGCCCCATGTGCCCCTCCTACTGCAGAGATACCAGAGTGTGCTCGGTGAGGCTGGGAGCCAAGCCAAGTGGGGAACCATGCTCCCGGGAGTTGATGAGCCTCATAACAAGTGGTGCATATGGAGGAGACTTCTTGTACAGAATGGCATGGAACATCTCCTAAAATATGAAGTCCATCACATCAATAGGATTTGCATCTGCCTCAGGCCCAACATTGTGAATCCTGTGGGTATGATAGAGTAGGTTGACCAGCCCACATCTAATAGCATCATCATTCCCAACACTTGGTGAGATGGTATGACGGAATATCCTCAACATCAGATTGAACAGGGGCTTGAGTCCCTTGGACCCCCCTACAACACCCTCGCTGCCATACAAAGGTGCAAGCTTCATCTTGTTCTCCCCAAGAGCCACTGAGTGCATGAGCAACCCAACATGACTGGATACGCCATGGAAGATCTCGAAGATGACATTAGCAAAGTCATAGAAAGTAGCTGAGCAGCGCGTGGTGCCAGTCATCCAAGTCATGGTCCTGTCTTGGTCAAATCCAAACACAACAGTGGCATAGAACTGTTGCACAAGTGTGATGTTGTAGTCTTCACGGAGCTCCATCAAGTTGAACAGCCCCAGCTTCTCACGGATCCACAGTGCATCAGAGAAGTAGGGGCTTCTCCTCATTTGCTCAACACTCATAAATTTCTAGGGGCAAACTGGTGACTAATTGAGCACACCGTAAACTGTAGGGGTTCATAGCATGGAAAACAAAAAATTTCTACCGCATACAAACAAACAAGCCAAGATCTATCTACTAGATTGTAGCAACGATTCTCGATAGAGGAACTCACCCTCGAAGATTCCAAAGCGGTTAACGAGAGCAGATTCTCGTGGGTGATGTAGTCGTACACTTGCCGATCTCAAGATCGCGTAGACGATCCTTCCGGCGCTGCGTTCCAAGGCGCTTCATGATCTGCGTTCGGTACTCAACGAAGACCTTCCTCTCCCTTGTTCCAAAGCAGCGGAGGTTGTAGCACTCTCCTCGCGATTCCGGCACAGTGGTGCAGGAAGTAGAGGAGATCTCGTGAGGGCTTCGCCTTAAGCGGGCAGTATGGTGGACTATGAGAGCCTCGGTGATCTAGGGTTTAGACGCACCAAGGAGGGGTCTAGAGCCGCGTCTGAGGCTTGGAGGTGCCCAAGTCGTGGCTAGGGAGAAACCCTAGGCGGCTATGGTGGCGGCTAGGGTTAGGTTTAGAGGGGGCAATCTTGTGTTTTAGGAGGGGAGCCCTGCCCCTCCTCTTATAGGAGGGAGGCGCCGGCCAAGGGGAGGGGAATCCCTCCACAACTCGGATCCCAAGTGGGACGGCGGTGGAGGAGGGACTCCTCCCCAACTCGGTTTCCACCTCCCTCTCCACTTCCCAAAAATAGCCGTTTGACTTTCAATTTGGCGTTTGACTTTTCAAACAAGGATTTGATTAAATCCTCTCTTTTGTTCAGCGATGACACTTAGTACATGATGGAATCATACCAACTTGATATAACACATTCATGTACCCTTCCCCTTCGGAGTGCCGGACATTCCGAAACCTTCTAGAACATTCCCGATGAAAACACCGGAATCATTCCCCAACTCCGAAACAGGACTTTCCTTATATGAATCTTATTCTCCGGACCATTCCGGATCTCCTCGTGATATCCCGGATCCCATCCGAGACTCCGAACAACATTCGGTCTCTTACTCATCATTCCATAACTACTCAACAACATCGAATCCTTAAGTGTGTCTCCCTACGGTTCGTGAATTATGCGGACATGATCGAGACACTTCTCTGATCAATAACCAATAGAGGAATCTGGAAATTCATATGGCTCCCACATATTTCTACGATTGCTTTGCGATTGAATGAACCACTTACATACGATACCAATTTCCCTTTGTCTCACGATAGTTTACTTATCCGAGGTTTTGATCGTCGGTATCTCTGCATACCTAGTTCAACCTCGTTACCGATAAGTACTCTTTTCTCGTTCCCGTGGTATGTGATCCCTTGTGAGCCAGTCACATGCTTGCAAGCTAATTGGATGACATTCCACCGAGAGGGCCCAGAGTATATCTATCCGTCATATGGATGGACAAATCCCACTCTTGATCCATGTGCCTCAACCCATACTTTCCAAACACTCAATGCCACCTTTATAGCCACCCAGTTACGGTGTGGTGTTTGATGTCATCAAAGCATCCTTCCGGTGATGGTGATTAACGTGATCTTATGGTCGTAGGAATTAGGTTACTATGTATCAGAAAGCTTATAGCAAATGAACTATATTGAATGACTTGATCTTTATGCTACTCTTAACTATAGGAGTATGTCCATCACATCATTCTCCTAATGATATGACCCTGTTGTTAATAACATCTCTATGTTCATGATCAGGAAACCATGATCATATATTAACCAACAAGCTAGTTTAACAAGAGGCTTTACTAGGGACTCTTTTATGTTTACAAATCACACAAGTATTAATGTTTCCTGTTAATACAATTATAGCATGGTATGTAAACATTTATCATAAGTATGAAGATATGATAATAACCACTTTATTATTGCCTCTTGGGCATATCTCCAACAGTCTCCCACTTGCACTAGAGTCAATAATCTAGTTTCAAACCTTTGTGTATTCAACACCTATGGCTTTCTAGTGTCGTATTTCTAGTGGTCAACTGATCTCCGGATCTGACACTTCCAGGTCCGTGTGTAATTGCATGTCTTTGCGTCTCTACGCATCACTCATTCTCTAATGAGATGGCTTCGTACAAATTTGTTCCTTTGGTGTGACCTTTAGTTCTTTGGGGTTAAAACATGTTGATAATATTGTCGTACAATATATCTTCATAGTATTATCCCGCTGTTAACTACACCTAGTTTGATAACAAACTACTTAACACAAATGCCCTCTTTAGCTGCTATTATAGCAGTCATATACTTAGCCTTTTGTTGTAGTATCTGTCACAATGTCTTAACTTTGGAACTCATCCAAATCCATTATGGAACTTACTTTCCATTATATTGTGCCACCCTTAGTTTAGATTGAGATAAACTTAATTTGTATTTTGTGACAAAACTAGTATCAATGTAGTACTTTTACAATGAACTAACCATCTATTTGTCACTTCTACAAAACAACATATTCTTAGTTCTTCCAAAAGATCATAAGAATATCCTTACTATTGTCCAATGATCATCTTATGAATCATTCTGGTATATGCTCACATCATTTAGAGCATAGGACATATCTGGATTTGTACATATCACAGCTTGATTGATATAAATACTCTTTGTGATTTCATACATCAAGTATCAATCTATACTTGAATCTTTGTTTCACTTACCAAGTGTCAATACACTTGAATATATCATCAATATTGAACTCATTCAATCCTTTCTGTGCGACAAGAACCTTTCTTGTAGTCTCTATATTGAACTTATTCAATACATCATCTATGTACTTTCGGCACAACCATATTAGCGTCTATTGATGCCAAATATTTGGGTTTTGCCTAAGTCTTTCATCGGGATGAAATTCTTAATATGTGTTAATAAAAGATACATCATTTCCAATCAACAATATGTCTTCCACATAATGTATTAGAAACATGTCTTAGCGCTCCCACTTAATTTCTTGCAAATGCAAGCATCTTCATTGTCTCTGATGAAATTAAAATCTTTTAACATTTTCATCATAGTGAAGATTCCAACTCCGCTATGCTTACTTCAACCATTGAAGTTTGCATATGCATTTAGAATCCTTTGAATTAACAAAACCCTTTGGACACTGTCATGCACACGTCCTAGGTAACCCTTCTATTAGAAGAACTTGTTTTGTTTATCCAACACATAACAAAATTATATGTCGTGGTTGCTACATTAATCCGTCTAGACTAAATATCACTATGAAAGATCAGATCTTGTCAGTCAACCTTTGAACATTGTTGTGAACTCTTTCCCAACATGTCGACCATTTCATATATGCGAAACATCCATGTCTATTTCTTTATAGATCCAAACACAACTGTAAGGTCTTACACCTTTCTCGAGGGTCTTTCAAGTTCAAAACTTGATTTCTCGTGTATGGAACTATCACGGATTTTATGGCTTCATGCCATTTTACGGAGTCAGGGTCCATCATCGCTTCTTTGCATGTAGTCGGTTCATTATTCTCAAATAATGATTCAACCCTCAAAACTTGGTATTTGATTGTTTACCCGACCTACTTGTTTCAATAGGAACTTAGATCTCCGTGACCACAACCTTTGAGGCACGTGAGCCATGAGCATTGTTGCTGCCTCCGAAACACTTTTCGGCGCTGCGCAACTCTGTACATATAGCTAAGGTTCTTTTAACCTTATCAAAGTTCTATTGTCCTCCCACTTTACTTTTCACGAAAAATTCCTTCTGAAAGAAACTTGACATTCTAAGAGACAAACACTTTTGTCTCTGGTGTTATGGAGGAATACTTAACAGTTATTCGAAATAACATACAAAGAAAGGTTCATCCGACTTTGGTTGCAAACAACTTTCTTATGCAAAGCATACCAATGTTTTAAGAAAGGACAACTTGGGTTTTATCCCAAACCATAACATATGGTGTCATTTCAACGGATTATGATGGAGCTCTTTTCAGTGGAAAAACGGTAATCTCTAAAGCTTTTAATCTTTAAAATATAATGGCAGTTTTATGATTTATACCTTTGATCTTACCATGTCAAACAAGGTTTAATTACATATCTCGAACGCTCCATACTCTTATGGTGTTTCGGGAAAATGCAAATCCATAGAACGATTCCTTAAATCTTAGGTATTATGCTAAACTTGTAACTCAAATATCTTCCTTTATGATCTTATCATAAACTATTTATATTCTTGTTACAATGATTTTGCACTTCATCTTGAAAGTCTTTGAACTTTTCAAATGTTTCATACTTCATCCTTATTAAGTAAATATTCATATATTCACTCAAATTCTCGGAGAAAGCATATGAAGTTGAAATCCATTGCTCTTGACTACACATAATGGACTTCATACAACAATATGTACAAGTTCCAATAAGCTAGTCACTCGTTCCCTTTTGTCCTAAGAACGAAGTTTTAATTATCTCTAGGAAATTTTCACAAGCGTCATGTGATCAAAATCGAAAGACTCCAAAATTCCATCCACATGGAGTTTCTTCATGTTTTCTTTCCAATATAATTTAAACGGCGATGTCACTTCCTAAGTGATCTTTCAATCAATTTGTCTTTCGACATTTTTAGCACTAGTTTTATGGATGTGATTTCTCCAACGAGATTTGTGAATCATCCATCTTTTATGGATTACGGCAATTATTTGAACAACCCTTTTGTTCTCATAATACCTGATAAAACAAATCTTGAAGGCAAGCTTTGATGTTTAACGAGAAACACAATAACCCTTTATTTGTTCTCGATGAATATCATCACATATTCTTTTGCTAGTTACTTAGGCCATTGTAGTTCATGAATTGTGTTGTTTCGTATGACGATTCACACCAACAAATTCAGTATCAAATACTTAAGAACCACATTGTTTAATAAGCAAAGAATATAGCCATAACATGTATATCATCTATATACTTAAACTGAACAATTCTAGTCTTTTCTTTTCTTCCATATATTTATGAGATTCTCTTTCAGTATTTATTTTCTGTTTGAAAGAATCTATCAACATCAATAGTGGAGTCATACATATGACACATAGTCCAAAGCGTGTATAGTTAAATACCAATGTCTTTGGACTTGCACTTTGAAGTAGATTATCATCCTCAAATGTTTGGTGTTCTTTCAAATTCCTTTCTTTAGTAATCTCTTGGTGTAGTAAACATTTTACCTACATCAAATATTCAACCTTACCGTGGAATTATTCATGATCAAGCTACTTTAGCTTATTGCGGTGAATCGCGAGTATAATGTTGCTCTCCAAAACCTTTGGAGGATTTTGGACAACTAGTGTCTCCAACCTTTTGCAAAAATTCTCATCAAATATGAGAACATGACTTTTGCCATATTATACTCTATCATGTTGCAACCAAAACTTCGTTTCAGATATCACAATATCTTCCACACATCATGGTTTCTGAAACAACTCTTTCAGATCCTAGATAACCTTGATATTAAGACAATCCTTTGAATATCAAGAATCATGGAGACAAACATGATACTTATATACTAACATTGGAATTGTTACTCTTGATTTAATACCAACTATTAAAATTCATGGAGTAATCAAAACTTACTGAAAGTTTGCAATGGGAATTTTAAACTTTAGATTAACACTTCAAAACAATACGATACCAGTTCGTAAAGTAACTAACCAGAATTCTATACTTCTATCATCTCAATTAAAACTAAGCGCAAGGTGGTAAACGGATGCCAATGACTACAACAATTATGCAAATTCACTTTGATTTAATTTATGATAAATAGTGTTCAACTTTTAATCATATTGCCATTGAACTCCCACTCAAAACAATATCCCTCACATTGTTTTAGTGATCACACGAACCAAATTCACCACATCAAAACCGATCATCACGAGAGTTGATGTAGCTTCAATGGCGAACAATCATCATGTTCATCATATCTACTATATGACTCATGCTTTACCTTTCGGTGATCCGTGTTCCGAGACCATGTCTGTACATGCTAGGCTCGTCAAGATCAACCTTAGCTTCCGCATGAGCAAATTTGGCTTGCTCACGTTGTATACACTCGCAGAATCTAACACACCCGATCATCACGTGGTGCCTCGAAACAACGAGCTTTAGCAACGGTGCTTACTAAGGATGAACACTTTAAAACTTAAAATTTTGTGCTTGAGGGATCATCTTATAATGCTACCGTCGTGAACTAAGCAATACAAAATTCATAAAAGGATTAACATCACATGCAATTCATAATATGTGATATGATATGGCCTTTCTTCTTTGTGCTTCTGATTCCATCTTCAAGCACGAACATGATCTCCATCATCACCGGCATTGCATCAAGGTCAATGACGCTGCTCCATGGTTGTCGTCCACCAGCTTCAACTATTACAATTACTTTGAATAGATACGCGAGTCTTAACAGAATTTAAAGACAACCATATGGCTCCTGCCGGTTGCCAACTTACAATAAGGAACATTGCATACATCATATATAATCACAATCTTGGCCATATCACATCACAGCACACCCCTGCAAAACAAAGTTAGACGCCTCTAATTTTCTTTGCATATTTTACGTGGTTTGGGGCTTTCAATAAGTTTCGCTCTAACTTACGAACAAGAACCACAACATTGATACTAGTATTGTCAATCACCCATTGTAAATTGAATCTTAACTATGTTGGGAGAAACAGGCACCCGAAAAGCCACTTATGCAATACAAGTTGCATGTCAAGCGTGGAGCAAGTCTCATGAACGATGTCATGTAAGGTTAGCCCGGGCCGCTTCATCCCACCATCCCGCAAGATGCAAAGTACACAAGAAGCAATCGACAACAAAAGCATCAACACCCACAATGACTATTGTGTTCTACTCGTGCAACAGATCTACATATAAACCTGGCTCTGATACCACTGTAGGGGTTCGTAGCATGGAAAACAAAAGTTTTCTACCGCATACAAACAAACAAGCCAAGATCTATCTACTAGATTGTAGCAACGATTCTTGATAGAGGAACTCACCCTCGAAGATTCCAAAGCGGTTAACGAGAGCAGATTCTCGTGGGTGATGTAGTCGTACACTTGCCGATCTCAAGATCGCGTAGACGATCCTTCCGTATTGCGTTAAGCGGCGCTTCATGATCGGTCACGTTCGGTACTCGACGAAGACCTTCCTCTCCCTTGTTCCAGCAGGCAGCGGAGGTTTTAGCACTCTCCTCGCGATTCCGACAGCACGACGGCGTGGTACCGGAAGTAGAGGGGAGATTTCGCAGGGCTTCGTGTTAAGCCGGAGCGAGTATGGTGGACTATGAGAGAGCCTCGGTGATCTAGGGTTTAGACGCACCAAGGAGGAATGTCTAGAGCCGGCAGCTAGGGCTTGGAGGTGCCCAAGTCGGCAGCTAGGGGAGAAACCCTAGGCGGCGGCTATGGTGGGCGGCGGCGGCTAGGGTTAGGTTTAGAGGGGGCAATCTTGTGTGCTAGGAGGGGAGCCCTACCCCTCCTCTTATAGGAGGGAGGCGCCGGCCAAGGGGAGGGTAATACCTCCCCAACTCGGATCCCAAGTGGGCCGGCGGTGGAGGAGGGACTCCTCCCCAACTCGGTTTCCACCTCCCTCTCCACTTCCCAAAAATAGCCGTTTGACTTTCAATTTGGCGTTTGACTTTTCAAACAAGGATTTGATTAAATCCTCTATTTTTTTCAGCGATGACACTTAGTACATGATGCAATCATACCAACTTGATATAACACATTCATGTATCCTTCCCCTTCGGAGTGCCGGACATTCCAGAACCTTCTAGAACATTCCCGATGAAAACACCGGAATCATTCCCCAACTCCGAAACAGGACTTTCCTTATATGAATCTTATTCTCCGGACCATTCCGGATCTCCTCGTGATATCCCGGATCCCATCTGAGACTCCGAACAACATTCGGTCTCTTACTCATCATTCCATAACTACTCAACAACATCGAATCCTTAAGTGTGTCTCCCTACGGTTCGTGAATTATGCGGACATGATCGAGACACTTCTCCGATCAATAACCAATAGAGGAATCTGGAAATTCATATGGCTCCCACATATTTCTACCATTACTTTGCGATCGAATGAACCACTTACATACGATACCAATTTCCCTTTGTCTCACGATAGTTTACTTATCCGAGGTTTTGATCGTCGGTATCTCTGCATACCTAGTTCAACCTCGTTACCGATAAGTACTCTTTTCTCGTTCCCGTGGTATGTGATCCCTTGTGAGCCAGTCACATGCTTGCAAGCAAATTGTATGACATTCCACCGAGAGGGCCCAGAGTATATCTATCCGTCATATGGATGGACAAATCCCACTCTTGATCCATGTGCCGCAACCCATACTTTCCAAACACTCAATGCCACCTTTATAGCCACCCAGTTACGGTGTGGTGTTTGATGTCATCAAATCATCCTTCCGGTGATGGTGATTAACATGATCTTATGGTCGAAGGAATTAGGTTACTATGTATCAGAAAGCTTATAGCAAATGAACTATATTAAATGACTTGATCTTTATGCTACGCTTAACTATAGGAGTATGTCCATCACATCATTCTCCTAATGATATGACCCTGTTGTTAATAACATCTCTATGTTCATGATCAGGAAACCATGATCATATATTAACCAACAAGCTAGTTTAACAAGAGGCTTTACTAGGGACTCTTTTATGTTTACAAATCACACAAGTATTAATGTTTCCTGTTAATACAATTATAGCATGGTATGTAAACATTTATCATAAGTATGTAGATATGATAATAACCACTTTATTATTGCCTCTTGGGCATATCTCCAACATAAACATCCTTCATGAACACATCCTACTCCTTCCTTCAAAAGCGTGGATCCTCGCTGGTACGTGGCAAGTCACAGAAGTCAGTCTTCCGCAGCTCAATGTACTCATTCTTTGACATGTGGGCCAAAGACTGAAGATTGTCATATTTTCCCCCCTTGGAACAGTTCTCTTGCTCAGTCCTTTCCTGCTCCCTCCTCATATATGCTGCATCACGGGCCTATTGTCTCCGGTTGGAGGGGGCACGATAAACTGATCCTCGGACTCATCATAGCGAGGATCGGCCCTTTTCGACTTGGCCTTGGTGCGAGGAGGACGATGAGAACCACCACCTATGAATAACAGTGAGGGAGATAGCATGGAGGTAAGCATATATGTCCCAAAGATGCAGCATAAGAGCTTTGATGCATTACTGAACCTATTTGAGTCACCCCACGCTGGAGTCTCTGTAGCTCATACTGGAGTCCTCGGTCCTATGAACCGGAGTCTCCGGCCTGGACCGGAGTCTCCAGCCCTGGGGACGGGCTGAAGGTGGGGGTGATTCTAATAGATCGGGCAATACAACAAGGCTAAAGTACCAGAGTGCACGCATACGAGTGATTCCAATGGACAAAATATCACCAATCCTCAAAAACACATCTAGGGATGAACCCTAGGATAAAAAGGAGGAGGAGAGGTACCAGATATATCCATGGGATCGATTCCACCGATGGGAATGACCCAATGGAGGAGAGGAGAAGGTTGGCCGACGGCACGACGGATCCCAGGGCTTCTTGACCTTCCGGGAGGAGTTTTGGAGGAGGGGGCGACGAGTTTGAGAGTGGGGAACGGGGGTAGATGAATGAAATTGTTGTTTCATTTCACCCCTCCCCTCCCTTTAAGTGGCAGAAACCGCCTGGACCGGAGACTCCGGTCTACACCGGAGACTCCGGCCTACATCGAAGACTCTGGTGCAAGTGCACCGGAGACTCCGGTCCTCCTCGACCAAAAACTCCAGGTTTTGTGTTTGGGGACATATATGAGAGATGGAGTGTTTTAAGTCAAGGTATAGGCTTGGGTTAAGATGTCATGTTGTGAAGAATCAATAAGAGCCATAGGAATCCACTAGAATATTCAAGAAATCTCCAAATAGACATGAACCAAGAACTAACTCAACAAATGACAAACACGAGTAAGCACCAATCTCTCGAATGTGAGAGGGCGGTGGCGTTGGCCACCATGTTTGAGTATACTCGGCTTGGCACCACGAATATATATCTTGGGACCATTACCAAAACTCATCATTTAAGCTCGCATATCACAAAATGATATTAAGAGAAATGATTTTTATTGCTTTGGGAATAATGGGGGGGAGGGATAGTCCAATCAATTAGGACCGCACTCCCCCTATATTCGTGTCTGCACCTAAACCAAATAAGAGTCAAGACATAGATGAGTATGCAAGGTGATAAAGTCAAGCTCCTTGAATCTATGATATTTAGTTCATTCCTCAAATAACAAAACCTTTATTAATCAAGTGGCTTCGTGAATATGTCGGAAATTTTGTCTTTGGTTGACACATATGATAGTTCAATATCACCTCGAGCAACATGATCCCTAGTGAAGTGATGACGAATCTCAATATGCTTGGTCCTTCTATGATCCACCGGGTTGTAGGCAATTTTGATAGCACTTTCATTATCACATAGAAGAGGCACTTTGTCACAATGGACACCATATTCCTTTAAAGTTTTCCTCATCCATAGAAATTTAGTGCAAGCACTAGCAACTACCACATACTCGGCTATGACGGTGGAGAGAGATATACAATTTTGCTTCTTAGAAGACCAACATACCAAGGACCTACCAAGGAATTGGCATGCCCCGGATGTTGATTTTCTATCATCCTTATCACCAGCCCAATCTGAGTCCGTGTATCCACAAAGAGCAAATGTTGACCCTCGAGGATACCAAAGACCATAATGTGGGGTATGAACCAGATATCGAAAGATTCTCTTGACCACCATCAAATGGCTTTCTTTAGGAGCCGCTTGATATCTTGCACACACACCTACACTCAACACAATATCGGGTCTAGATGCACAAAGGTAAAGCAAAGAACCAATCATGGACCGGCATACCTTTTGATCCACATCTTTACCATTTGGATTTAGTTCAAGATGAGTCTTTGTTGCCATGGGAGTAGGAGATCCATTTAGATCTTGCATATTGAATCTTTTGAGCATATCTTGAGTATACTTGGCTTGGTTGAAGAATGTCCCTCCTCTAACTTGCTTGATCTCAAAACCAAGGAATACCCTTAACTCCCCCATCATAGACATCCGGAACCTACTAGTCATAAGTTTTGAGAATTCATCATTAAAAGCTTTGTTAGATGATCCAAAGATAATATCATCAACATATATTTGGCATACAAAAAAGCTCCCCATTTACCTTCTTAGTAAAAAGAGTGGGATCGATTTTCCCAACCTCAAACCCACGGTCAAACAACAACTCTCTAAGGTGCTCATACCACATGCGTGGGGCTTGTTTGAGCCCATAGAGCGCCTTATCAAGTTTGTAGAAATGGTTTGGGAAGTTGGGATCCTAAAATCCCGGGGGTTGCTTTACATATACCAAATCATTCAATGGACCATTAAGAAATTCACTTTCTACATCCATTTGTTGCAACTTAAAGTTATGATGTGCCGCATAAGCAAGAGGGATATTGATGGACTCAAGGCGAGCCATGGGTGCATATGTCTCTCCATAATCAATGCCTTCAATTTGAGAGAACCCTTGTGCAAACTAATCTTGCCTTGTTCCTTACTATAATTCCATGCTCATCTTGCTTGTTCTTGAATATGCACTTGGTGCCTATAATATTGCAGCAATCCTTTGGCTTCTCAACTAACTTCCATACTCTGTTTCTCTCAAAGTTGTTGATCTCTTTGTGCATTGCTTCCAACCAATCCGAATCTTCAAGAGATTCCCACACTTTCTTTGGTTCAATCATGGAGATGTGTGCTTGATGTTCACTAAACCTCTTCAATTGTGCTCTTCTGGAAATTCCTCTCCTAAGATCTCCAACCACATTCTCTAGAGAGTGATCTCTTAATTCCAACATCCTATCCATTATAGCTTCGTGAAGAGTGTGGATCTCCTTGTTGTTTCTTGGAGGGACCTCTACATAATTTTGGTCCTCGTCTTGACCATCAACTTGACCTTGATCATCACCATAATCATTTTCTTCATTAATAGGCAAATATTGACCTTGGTCTTGATCAAGCACACTTCTAGAATTGAGTTGAGCTTGTCTCAAGGCAGTTTGTATGGATATTCCGTGTGTAATTGACTTGGCAGCACTTGACATTCTGGAGAATGATGACTCAAGCTCCTCCTCACTAGATATGTCACCTTGATGAACATGTTGAGGGTCCACAGCTTGTCTTTGGCTTGGGTCATTGTACTCCTCGGTGGATGGAGCTTGTTGTTGTTGTTGTTGTTGTGAAGATGAGGTGTCCACTTGAGTAGAGCATAGTTCTTCTTGATCCTCCATAAGGGATTCCTCAACCGGGCAGATGTATCCCACACCCATTCTTCCTATGGCATCCTAAGGCATTTCATCATCTGCACCACAAGCATCAACATGCCCCCCTTGGAGACCATCATATTCTTCGAAGGTCACACTACAAGATTCTATGATGGCTCCGGAGAGCTTATCAAAGATTCTATAAGTGTGAGATTCGAGACCATAGCCAACAAAAATACCCTCTAATGCTTTGGAATTGAATTTGAACAAACGAACACCTTTTATGAGATAGAAACACTTACAACCGAACACCCGGAAATAAGATATGTTGGCCTTGTTACCAGTAAGTATTTCATATGGAGTCTTGTTCACTTCCTTGCGGAGGTAGAGACGGTTGGATGCATGGCAAGCGGTGGAGATGGCTTCGGCCCAAAAGTTGTATGGAGATTTAAACTCCGCCAACATGGTCCTTGCCATCTCAATAAGAGTCCGATTTTCCCTCTCGGCTACACCATTTTGTTGAGGGGTATATGCATCGGAATATTGGTGTTTTATCCCCTCATCACTAAGAAAATTATTCAAGGTGTAGTTCTTAAACTTGGTGCCATTGTCACTTCTTATTATCAACACGGGAACATTGTATTGACGTTGAACCAAGTTGATGAAGTCGATGAAGGTATTTTGGGTCTCACTTTTCAACTTGAAGAAATATACCCATGAGAATCTTGAAAAGTCATCAACAATCACCAAACAATATTTCTTCCCACCAATACTAGCATGAGATGGAGGACCAAAGAGGTCCACATGAAGGAGCTCCAAGATCCTCGTTGACTTTATGCGGTTCTTTGGCTTGTGGGGAGCATCATGCATATTTCCTTGTACAATGCCCTGCAAACACGATCTTTGGCAAAGGAAACATTTTATTTTAGTACAACAATATGGCCATCCTTGTGGAGACTTTGCAAAGTTCTCATATTGACATGGGCTAGTCGGCGATGCCATAACCAACCCACATCTGCCTTTCCAAATAAGCACATCTCACTTGTAGTGGTTTGCCCCAAAAAGTCCACCACATACAAGTCATTTTTGACGTATCCAACAAAAGCGACCTCGAGAGACTTGCTCCACATGAGGACCACAATATCATCATCAATAAAGACAGCAAATCCCATCTTTCCAAGAGCACGGACTGAAAGTAAATTGTAACCAAGGGTCTCAACAAGCATGGCGTCCACGAGTGTGATATCGTGGGCAACCACTACCTTGCCAAAACCCATTACCTTAGACTTGGACTTGTCGTCATATGTCACAGATATTTAATCATCATTCGGTCTTAGTTCCTTGACAATAGAAGAGCTTCCGGTCATATGAATTGTGCAACAACTATCAAGCACCCACTTTGACCCTCTGGAAGCATATGTCTACAAAAGATCAAGCTAGTTTTTAGGTACCCATTTTTCAATGGGTCCTCTTTTGTTAGCAACAAGGGTCTTGGGGACCCAAATAGACCAAGCAATATAACCATCAAATGGGCCAACATATTGTGCATACACATCACCATAATAATCACGCATTAAAACAAAGTGAGGGTTAGCACTTCCCACAAAATCATCATGAGACATAGTTTTGCCACTTGTGGTCTTACTACCCACAATGGCCTTGTCTTTCTCTTGTGCGGGCTTGGCCTTCTTATTCTTGTTGTTCTTATTATTGGCTTTAGAGGCAAAACCAATGCCACCTTTCTCACCATTTGACCTTTTCTTACTCAAGAGGTCATCAATGGACTTGTTTCCTTTTGGAAAGGTGGCCTTAGTTAGCTCCCCTTCAACCTAGAATTTTCTTCAAGAATATTCGTGCTACTAGAAGGAATGAAATTACTAGGAGAAGCAATATTGTTCAATTGAGTTTGAAGCTTTTCATGTGACTTTGTGAGTAACAATAGTTCACTTTCCAAGGACTTGTGAGCCTTGTCAAGCATCCTATAGTCCTCGGCAAGTTTTTCATGAACAACACCAAACTCAATCTTGTCCTTTTTAGCCTTCTTATATTTATCAACCGCATGATCTCTTTCCTTGACGAGTCTAATAACAATTAAGTCATTAGCCCCATCAAGCCCTTCAAGTTTTAGTTCAAGGGACACTCTAATCTCTTGTTCTTCTTCTAGAGCATTATTTAGGGCTTCTACCTCAATCATGTGTTCTCTTCCTAGTTTACATCTTTCATCAAGAAGCTCTTGGGTGTGAGAAAGTTGATCTAAGAGGTCCACAAAATGTCTTTCGTGTTCCCCTTGCAAGTTATTCATGAACTCATCAAAAGCAATTATTTCCTTTTTAACCTCAAGACATTTCATCATCATTTTCATCATTACTCAAGAGGGTGGGGTGAGATGATAAATAAACCTCTGTTCCTCTTGCCATAAGGCAAGTGACGTTCTTGTTGGAGAGATTCTCATTTGGAGAGTCGAAGAGGGAGAATGTGGGAGTAGAAGTAGTGGCAAGAGCAGCCACACCACTTGATGTTTCTTCTTCATTATCTTCATCATCTTCATCGTCGAAGGAGTATTCTTCATGAGTGATCAACACAATTTAACCCGACTTCTTGTTGATGGGATTCTTCTTGATGAAGGGTTTCTTGTAAGGAGCTTTGGAAATTTTCTTCAACACAAGTTTACCCCCATGATCTTCTCTCTTCTCATAGGGACAACCCGCCACAAAGTGATAGAGGTCACCACAATTGAAGAAAGTTCTCAATTTAGTGACATTTTCTCTTCTTCCATTTGGGTTGCTTCTTTGTTGCATTTCCATCTTAGCCTTGGCGAGGTTCTTCCAAAAGTTCTTTGCATAGAAGGCCATATATTCTCCATGAGCAATCTTGACATCATCCACATGTGAGGCACCCACATTCCTAAAAGTGGTGGTGGTGGACTTGAGCCTATGATACATGTCTTCATGATATTCACCTTCCTTCATATAGAAGCCTTCGGCTTCATTGCTTAGTGCATTGTAACACCCTCAGAATCGGCCCTATGCAAGTTTTAGCGAAAACCGCCAAACCCGCATAGAAACGATTCAAAGGTGCCCACCAGGCACTTTCGTGCGGGTGGAAAACGAAGTAATAACATTACACAACAGTCCTCGATGGGACCCACAGAACAGATATATATACAACACGACTCCAAGAGTCAAGAATACAGATAGAACATACAAAGATCCAAATCACCTTGAAAATGATAGATCGTCCAGCTACGGAAAAGATGCAAATGGGGCTAAGAGCCCTGAAGAATAACCAATGGCGTCCATAACCCCTGTGCCAAGCCGGAAGGGTAACCACTAACGACGCCGATCTCAAAAACGCTTAAACAAAGGGGTGCCTACAAAGGGCAAAGGAAAAGAGAGAGCGTCAAGATCTGAGGCGATACATGGCGAGGCTAGAATTGGCGGTCCTCGCCTACATAGGTATGGTGGTGGATCGAGCGGCAAAGCATGCACTAAACAACCTATAGAGACTCGATACAACTAGCGGCTATCAGATAGGGATAAGAAAGACCTATTCGGATCCAACCTGAAACTATCACCAAGCATACCCATCCTGGTATTTCCCCTCGAGACCAAACGAGGAAGTCAAGCATACCCATCGGCGGGATCGGTCTTGGCAGACGGGAAGAAGAACTTCGCGTCCGAGAGACGATCTTGTTGCATCCGCGGTCGTCGGGTCGTGTCGTCGGTCTTGGCATCCGGGATGAAGAACTTGGCGTTCTGCGTCGGCGACCTTGGCGTTCGGCAACCTACGAAGTAGACCTTGGAGTTCCGCGATGATCTTGTCGATTCCCGGTCGAAGGCCTTGGCGCTTCGGATCGGTCTTCGGGGTTCGACGGGTGTCTTGGCGTCCCATGAAGGCATCCTCGGTGCTCCGTGTCGAAGGCATCGGGGTCTCCGAGTGGGACAACATGGAGTTCCGAGGGGTTCGGCCTTCGGAACGGTCTTCGGACGCTAGGATCAGGGCCTTCGGATCCGCGAAGGAGATCTTGTCGGGGGCCTCATGTCGGTCTTGGGTTATCATGTACAATTGTCGGTCTTGCCTGCGGACGAACTTGACTTGACGGTTCGATGTCGTTGCAGCTCTTGGTGTCGGCTAAACAGGATACATGAGTCTTGGCAAGGTTGCTAAAACGACGCTGATTCGAGTGAGGCCCGTGCGCAAAGGATCCAGGCACGAAGCAAGCACGACCCAGATGTCGGGCACTCAAACACGCGGAGCAGCGAGCTTCTGGAACAGGGAGGCGGATGCGGCATCGGCAGGGCGCCGGCTCGCCACAGAGGAGGTCGTGTGGGACCCGCGCTTGGGAAAGGGTCGCAGCAGGCAGGCTCGTAGGGCGCCGACGGGGGGCAGGGCGACGACGCGTGACCGCCGGGAGGTGGCGGGACGAACGGAGGAGGGCTGCGGGCGCCGACGGGGCCGGCGAGGGCGACGGACCGGCGGAGGCGCGCACAGGCGCCGCGCGGGCGAGAGGGGTCTGGAGGCGCTGAGGCGAGGGCCGGAGGCGGCGCTCGCTCGTGGCGTGCTCGCGTGTGGCGAGGCCGGGCACAGGAGAGGCGGCGAAGGAGGAGGCGCAAGGACGAGCGGCGGTGGCGGTGGGAAAACGAGCGGAGGAGAGGGAGGTTGCGGGGGAGACGAGAGAGGTGGGACGACGCGGGGTGGAGTGGTGGGGTGCGGTTCGGTCGGGGTGGGCCAGGAGCACGCGGTGGGGCCCGGGTGTCGGGGAGAGAGAGAGGGGGTAGGTGGGGGGCTGTGTGAGTGCGTGTGCTGGGGCGGCAGGTAGTGCTGGGTGGGGCCCAGGCGGGCCAGGGAGTGGGAGGGGAGTCTGGGATTGGTGAGGTGGATGGGTGAAGTGCTGAGGTGGAGGGACGGTGAGGTGGCAAGCTGTGGTTGGTGGGTAGACTAGGTTTAGGTAGAAAAGGGTTTAGGTTTTAGGTTGATTATTTTGTAGGACATTTATTTGTTTGGTTTTGTTTGAAATCTTTTTAGCAAATAAATTTTAGTTAAATAGTTTAGCAGATAATTATGAGACTTTGTTTCGAAATGAAAGAAGGGTAATTTTAGAAAACAAAAATAGGCTTATTGAAAATAGTTTCAGACAAACAAATGCATGATGATGACGATGCTCAAATGCATTGCACAAAAACACGCGATTTTCTAGTAGTGGTTTTGCGGGATGCCACAATTCGACACCACTAACAATGGATCTCGCCCTCGAGATCCGCCTCATGGTACCGGGAAGAAGGGCGGCGATCTGCGTCTTCTCGCTTCATGTAGATCCTCGCGACACCACTAACGAGGGTTCCTTCTTCATCTTGAAATTGGCGACACCGCCAAAAATGGTCGGGGCTCACGTCCATTGAGAGAACACTCCGGAGAAACAAAGGACCGAGGTAGAGGTATCAAAAGATAAAGGCCACTTCTAACTTCCCTGGAATGAGTGAAATCACATTAATTCACCAATTCAATGTACAAGAGCGAATGATAAGAGTAGTGGTATGGTAGCTACTCCATCCCGCACTCAAACCATTACTCTTCACACGAATAGGCGGATTATGCAACCAACTCTCGGAATTCAGACTGAAAATCTCGACAAACGAGGTTCAGAAGGAAAGGAGTGATGCAGACTCTGCATCGGATCTGGCGTAGATGATGTCGTCGCGTCGGAAAACACCGGAAGGCACGAGAAGGAACAAAGAGAAGTCCACCAATCGAAGGATTCCTCAGATAGCATGAAGACCGGATGTAGAAGTATCGTTACCAAAGGAGGAAGCGAAACCCTGAAGGTACGACGGAACCCAACCACGAGAAATCCTGGACTCGAAGAGAGAGAAGAGAGCGGATTCAAAACACGCAGAGGTGAGAGGAGAGCAGCAGAGGGGTAAGGAGTAAAATCAGACCTAATCAGAACTATCCAACCGATTTTGCAAAAATAATTTTGACACTCTACTTCGGCCGTTAGCTAGGTTATCCTACAGGCTGGACTTGTGGGGTATCGCAACTGCTGAGCTCTGATACCACTCTGTAACACCCTCAGAATCGGCCCTATGCAAGTTTTAGCGAAAACCGCCAAACCCGCATAGAAACGATTCAAAGGTGCCCACCAGGCACTTTCGTGCGGGTGGAAAACGAAGTAATAACATTACACAACAGTCCTCGATGGGACCCACAGAACAGATATATATACAACATGACTCCAAGAGTCAAGAATACAGATAGAACATACAAAGATCCAAATCACCTTGAAAATGATAGATCGTCCAGCTACGGACAAGATGCAAATGGGGCTAAGAGCCCTGAAGAATAACCAGTGGCGTCCATAACCTGCCAGCCAAGCGGAAGGGTAACCACCTAACGACGCCGATCTCAAAACCTGCTTAAACAAAAGGGGTGCCGACAAAGGGCAAAGGAAAAGAGAGCGGTCGATCGAGGCCAAGACACGAGGCTAGAATTCGGCGGTCCTCGCATACATAGGTATTGTGGACTGAGCGGCAGCGCAGCATGCACTAAACAACCTATAGAGACTCGATACAACTGGCGGCTATCAGATAGGGATAAGAAAGACCTATTCGGATCCAACCTGAAACTATCACCAAGCATTCCCATCCTGGTATTTCCCCTCGAGACCAAACGAGGAAGTCAACCGAGGAACTCACACATTTGGCAGTTTTATTTATTCCGTTATAGTTGCGGCAATTACTAGTCAAATATAGATAGTCATCCTGATAAAATAAGCAGTGGGCAGTTTTTATTTAACCATTCCATTGTAGTTGCGACACTTACTAGTCAAATACAATTAGCATGAGATATCCCAAAACCCAGCAGTTGTTGGTACTTTTATTTAGCCATTCCGTTGCAGTGAAGCTGATTAATAGTCATATCGGATACAAGTCAAATTATAACAGTAAACTTTAGTTATAGTTGTCTATGATCAAGCACTGTGCTCCAAGTCGTCCATAATCACGGACACGGCTTATCGAAAAGATTTAACCCTGCAGGGGTGCACCAAAGTATCCACACGCACTTCGACCCTTTTTGCCAGATCAATTAACATACACCCATCGGTATGTCGGCGGGGCCTAAGTCATGACGCTTCCTGCACCCAAAGCAAGCACGGGGCCACCCCACTAAGTCTACCGCAACGAAGTCGGCGGGCTCAGACGGACTCGGGGTTTGGGTAGACGGCAGAACGATCGGGAACCCAAAAGCGGGCTTGTCGACACCGCCAAATCGTGTCCCGATCCTAACAAGACAGGTGCTATCCATCGCAATTTAAATAAAGCAAGAAAGCATGGCATAGGTACAGGATAGTAATAAAACCTCAAACTAGTTGTGGCCCCAAGACAAGACTTTGAAATCAGGTACTAAATCGATGGGGTGCCCATACATCCCACATGTGGTTAGCGCGCTCGATCTCGGAACAGGTGTCAAGAACTCGGGGTCCTACGGGACACAAGTGGACGGTTAACAACCAAATAACATCTATTTCCCACCTGTGCCTCTGCTTACCTACTTCAATTTTAGTTGTTAAACAGTAATTAAAGTAAACGATAATGAAATCCATGATCATCTCCAACCTTAAACATGCGACAATACTCCAACAACTGTGGTACTAGACGACACGCAACAGCACTTGAGCAAGCGACTACGACGCGCAAGTCCAACTATCTACCAAACAACAGGTAATAGGAGGTGTCCAAGGCAATATAAGGCTGCAAGGGATAACACGGGTACGAAAACTAGAGCATCGCAACACAGATAGCAATAGATGAACAGGAGGGAATAAATACTATAAAAGTAAGATAGGTAGAAAGGGGGAGATGCTCGCCTTAACACATTGTCGAAGGTTCATCCGAAGATCGGGGCGAAGCTCACATCAACTCAACGGCCTTATCCGCGAAGAAGCAAAACACTAGAATAAACACCGGATGCACTATTTAATACTACGGTAGAAAATCGGGCATGATGCATGTATGATGTATGACGTGGCAAAGATGCGATGCAATCAGGTCATATTAAGCGGAACCGGGGTCCCGACATTTATTCAGATGGTTCAAGTTATTTAACTACCCCGCAATTTAAATGTTGTAATAACAGGGCAAGATAAGTTACGGTTCGCTACACAAATTTAAATGAGGCCAATATAAGACTAGATTTGCCTGCATATGGGCCCCATATTTAATTATGAAGTGAATCGGCCTAAGGCCCCCAAACCACAGACAAGTATGCATGCATGAACAATTTAATATGCGACAGGTGATCAATATCATATTATAAAAATAGGGTCTCGGATAAAGGGTCACACATTAGGGTTCGGTAGATCTTGGGGTTCCGGGGTTCGGGGTTGGGTCTCAGGGTTCGACGGGAAAGCAAGGTTCGGTCTCGGCGGGATCGGTCTTGGCAGACGGGAAGAAGAACTTCGCGTCCGAGAGACGATCTTGTTGCATCCGCGGTCGTCGGGTCGTGTCGTCGGTCTTGGCATCCAGGATGAAGAACTTGGCTTTCTGCGTCGGCGACCTTGGCGTTCGGCAACCTACGAAGTAGACCTTGGAGTTCCGCGATGATCTTGTCGATTCCCGGTCGAAGGCCTTGGCGCTTTGGATCGGTCTTCGGGGTTCGACGGGTGTCTTGGAGTCCCATGAAGGCATCCTCGGTGCTCCGTGTCGAAGGCATCGGGGTCTCCGAGTGGGACAACATGGAGTTCCGAGGGGTTCGGCCTTCGGAACGGTCTTCGGACGCTAGGATCAGGGCCTTCGGATCCGCGAAGGAGATCTTGTCGGGGGCCTCATGTCGGTCTTGGGTTATCATGTACAATTGTCGGTCTTGCTCGCGACGAACTTGACTTGACTTGACGGTTCGATGTCGCTGCTCTTGGCGTCGGCTAAATAGGGTACATGAGTCTTGGCAAGGTTGCTAAACGACGCCGATTCGAGTAAGGCCCCGTCGCAAAAGGATCCGTGCACGGCAAGCACGCCCGGATGTCGGGCACTCAAACACGCCATGAGCAGCGAAGCTCGAAACAGGAGGCGGACGCGGCATCGACAGGGGCACGCCCGGGCTCGCGCTGCCAGGAGGAGGTCGTGTGGGACCTGCTGCTGTGGAGAGGGTCGCACTGAGGCAGGCGGCCGGCGAGGGCGCCGACGGTGGCGGGGCGACGCAGCGGGCGCAAGGGGAGAGCGGCGACAGCGAGGAGAGCTCAGGCGGCGAGAGGCGCTGTCGCTCAATGGCGAGGCAGCCGGGCACAGGAGAGGCGCGGCGGAGGAGGCGCAAGGACGAAGCGGTGGGAAACGAGCGGAGGAGAGGGAGGTTGCGGGGGAGACAAGAGAGGTGGGACGACGCGGGGTGGAGGTGGGGGTTCGTCGGGGTGGGCCAGAGCACGCGGTGGGGCCCGGTGTCGGGAGAGAGAGAGGGTAGGTGGGGGCTGTGTGAGTCGTGTCTTTGGTAGTGTGTGGGCCCAAAGGGGCAGGAGTGGAGGAGTCTGGATTGGTGAGGTGGATGGGTGAAGTGATGAGGTGGAGGGACGGTGAGGTGGCAAGCTGTGGTTGGTGGGTAGACTAGGTTTAGGTAGAAAAGGGTTTAGGTTTTAGGTTGATTATTTTGTAGGACATTTATTTGTTTGGTTTTGTTTGAAATCTTTTTAGCAAATAAATTTTAGTTAAATAGTTTAGCAGATAATTATGAGACTTTGTTTCGAAATGAAAGAAGGGTAATTTTAGAAAACAAAAATAGGCTTATTGAAAATAGTTTCAGACAAACAAATGCATGATGATGACGATGCTCAAATGCATTGCACAAAAACACGCGATTTTCTAGTAGTGGTTTTGCGGGATGCCACACCGACACCACTAACAATGGATCTCGCCCGAGATCCGCCTCATGGTACCGGAAGAAGGGCGGCGATCTCGTCTTCTCGCTTCATGTAGATCCTCGACACCACTAACGAGGGTTCCTTCTTCATCTTGAAATTGGCGACACCGCCAAAAATGGTCGGGGCTCACGTCCATTGAGAGAACACTCCGGAGAAACAAAGGACCGAGGTAGAGGTATCAAAAGATAAAGGCCACTTCTAACTTCCCTGGAATGAGTGAAATCACATTAATTCACCAATTCAATGTACAAGAGCGAATGATAAGAGTAGTGGTATGGTAGCTACTCCATCCCGCACTCAAACCATTACTCTTCACACGAATAGGCGGATTATGCAACCAACTCTCGGAATTCAGACTGAAAATCTCGACAAACGAGGTTCAGAAGGAAAGGAGTGATGCAGACTCTGCATCGGATCTGGCGTAGATGATGTCGTCGCGTCGGAAAACACCGGAAGGCACGAGAAGGAACAAAGAGAAGTCCACCAATCGAAGGATTCCTCAGATAGCATGAAGACCGGATGTAGAAGTATCGTTACCAAAGGAGGAAGCGAAACCCTGAAGGTACGACGGAACCCAACCACGAGAAATCCTGGACTCGAAGAGAGAGAAGAGAGCGGATTCAAAACACGCAGAGGTGAGAGGAGAGCAGCAGAGGGGTAAGGAGTAAAATCAGACCTAATCAGAACTATCCAACCGATTTTGCAAAAATAATTTTGACACTCTACTTCGGCCGTTAGCTAGGTTATCCTCTGAGTGGACTTGTGGGGTATCGCAACCGCTGAGCTCGATACCTCAGAACACCCTCGAATCGGCCCTATGCAAGTTTTAGCGAAACCGCCAAACCCGCATAGAAACGATTCAAAGGTGCCACCAGCACTTTCGTATGGTGGAAAAGCGAATAACATTACACAGTCCTCGATGGGACCCACAGGCAGATATATATACAACATGACTCCAAGAGTCAAGAATACAGATAGAACATACAAAGATCCAAATCACCTTGAAAATGATAGATCGTCCAGCTACGGACAAGATGCAAATGGGGCTAAGAGCCCTGAAGAATAACCAGTGGCGTCCATAACCCTGCCAGCCAAGCGGAAGGGTAACCCCGCTAACGACGCCGATCTCAAAACACTTAAACAAAAGGGTGCCGACAAAGGGCAAAGGAAAAGAGAGAGCGGTCGATCGAGGCCAAGACACGACGAGGCTAGAATTGCGGTCCTCGCATACATAGGTATTGTGGTGGCGGCGTGCAGCATGCACTAAACAACCTATAGAGACTCGATACAACCAAGCGGCTATCGATAGGGATAAGAAAGACCTATTCGATCCAACTCAAACTATCACCAAGCATTCCCATCCCGGTATTTCCTCGAGACCAAACGAGGAAGTCAACCGAGGAACTCACACATTTGGCAGTTTTATTTATTCCGTTATAGTTGCGGCAATTACTAGTCAAATATAGATAGTCATCCTGATAAAATAAGCAGTGGGCAGTTTTTATTTAACCATTCCATTGTAGAAGACACTTACTAGTCAAATACAATTAGCATGAGATATCCCAAAACCCAAAGCTGTTGGTACTTTTATTTAGCCATTCCGTTGCAGTGAAGCTGATTAATAGTCATATCGGATACAAGTCAAATTATAACAGTAAACTTTAGTTATAGTTGTCTATGATCAAGCACTGTGCTCCAAGTCGTCCATAATCACGGACACGGCTTATCGAAAAGATTTAACCCTGCAGGGGTGCACCAAAGTATCCACACGCACTTCGACCCTTTTTGCCAGATCAATTAACATACACCCATCGGTATGTCGGCGGGGCCTAAGTCATGACGTTTCCCAGACCCAAAGCAAGCACGGGGGGCCACCCCACTAAGTCTACCCGCAACGAAGTCGGCCGGGCTCCGAGACGGACTCAGGGTTTGGGTAGACGGCTGTGAACGACTGGGAACCCAAAACTGGGCTTGTCGACACCGCGAAATCGTGTCCCGATCCTAAACAGTACAGGTGCTATCCATCGCACAATTTAAATAAAGCAGTAAAGCATGGCATAGGTACAGGATAGTAATAAAACCTCAAACTAGTTGTGGCCCCCAGTACAGTACTTTGAAATCAGGTACTAAATCGATGGGGTGCCCATACATCCCACATGTGGTTAGCGCGCTCGATCTCGGAACAGGTGTCAAGAACTCGGGGTCCTACGGGACACAAGTGGACGGTTAACAACCAAATAACATCTATTTCCCACCTGTGCCTCTGCTTACCTACTTCAATTTTAGTTGTTAAACAGTAATTAAAGTAAACGATAATGAAAGCCATGATCATCTCCAACCTTAAACATGCGGCAATACTCCAACAACTGTGGTACTAGACGACACGCAACAGCACTTGAGCAAGCGACTACGACGCGCAAGTCCAACTATCTACCAAACAACAGGTAATAGGAGGTGTCCAAGGCAATATAAGGCTGCAAGGGATAACACGGGTACGAAAACTAGAGCATCGCAACACATATAGCAATAGATCAACAGGAGGGAATAAATACTATAAAAGTAAGATAGGTAGAAAGGGGGAGATGCTCGCCTTAACACATTGTCGAAGGTTCATCCGAAGATCGGGGCGAAGCTCACATCAACTCAACGGCCTTATCCGCGAAGAAGCAAAACACTAGAATAAACACCGGATGCACTATTTAATACTACGGTAGAAAATCGGGCATGATGCATGTATGATGTATGACATGGCAAAGATGCGATGCAATCAGGTCATATTAAGCGGAACCGGGGTCCCGACATTTATTCAGATGGTTCAAGTTATTTAACTACCCCGCAATTTAAATGTTGTAATAACAGGGCAAGATAAGTTACCGGTTCGCTACACAAATTTAAATGAGGCCAATATAAGACTAGATTTGCCCGCATATGGGCCCCATATTTAATTATGAAGTGAATCGGCCTAAGGCCCCCAAACCACAGACAAGTATGCATGCATGAACAATTTAATATGCGACAGGTGATCAATATCATATTATAAAAATAGGGTCTCGGATAAAGGGTCACACATTAGGGTTCGGCAGATCTTGGGGTTCCGGGGTTCGGGGTTGGGTCTCAGGGTTCGACGGGAAAGCAAGGTTCGGTCTCGGCGGGATCGGTCTTGGCAGACGGGAAGAAGAACTTCGCGTCCGAGAGACGATCTTGTTGCATCCGCTATCGCCGGTCGTGTCGTCGGTCTTGGCATCCGGGATGAAGAACTTGGCGTTCTGCGTCGGCGACCTTGGCGTTCGGCAACCTACGAAGTAGACCTTGGAGTTCCGCGATGATCTTGTCGATTCCCGGTCGAAGGCCTTGGCGCTTCGGATCGGTCTTCGGGGTTCGACGGGTGTCTTGGCGTCCCATGAAGGCATCCTCGGTGCTCCGTGTCGAAGGCATCGGGGTCTCCGAGTGGGACAACATGGAGTTCCGAGGGGTTCGGCCTTCGGAACGGTCTTCGGACGCTAGGATCAGGGCCTTCGGATCCGCGAAGGAGATCTTGTCGGGGGCCTCATGTCGGTCTTGGGTTATCATGTACAATTGTCGGTCTTGCCTGCGGACGAACTTGACTTGACGGTTCGATGTCGTTGCAGCTCTTGGTGTCGGCTAAACAGGATACATGAGTCTTGGCAAGGTTGCTAAAACGACGCTGATTCGAGTGAGGCCCGTGCGCAAAGGATCCAGGCACGAAGCAAGCACGACCCAGATGTCGGGCACTCAAACACGCGCGCGGAGCAGCGAGCTTCTGGAACAGGGAGGCGGATGCGGCATCGGCAGGGGCACGCCCGGGCTCGCCCTGCCAGGAGGAGGTCGTGTGGGACCTGCTGCTTGCGGGAAAGGGTCGCAGCAGGGCAGGCTCGTAGGGGCGCTGACGGGGGGGGCCGGCGAGGGCGACGACGCGTGACCGGCCGGAGGTGGCGGGGACGAAACGGAGGAGGGCCGGGCGGACGGGAGGGCCGGGCGAGGGCGACGACGCGGGACCGGCCGGAGGCGGCGGCCGCAGGCGCTGCTCGCTGCGGGCGCGGAGAGGGGGGCTCCGGAGGCGCTGACGAGCGCGGAGGCGAGGACGGCCGGAGGCGGCGCTCGCTCGTGGCGTGCTCGCGTGTGGCGAGGCCGGGCACATGAGAGGCGGTGAAGGAGGGGGCGCAAGGACGAGCGGCGGTGGCGGTGGGAAAACGAGCGGAGGAGAGGGAGGTTGCGGGGGAGACGAGAGAGGTGGGACGACGCGGGGTGGAGTGGTGGGGTGCGGTTCGGTCGGGGTGGGCCAGGAGCACGCGGTGGGGCCCGGGTGTCGGGGAGAGAGAGAGGGGGTAGGTGGGGGGCTGTGTGAGTGCGTGTCTTTGGTGTGCAGGTGGGCCCAGTGCTGGAGTGGGGGGAGTCTGGGATTGGTGAGGTGGATGGGTGAAGTGCTGAGGTGGAGGGACGGTGAGGTGGCAAGCTGTGGTTGGTGGGTAAACTAGGTTTAGGTAGAAAAGGGTTTAGGTTTTAGGTTGATTATTTTGTAGGACATTTATTTGTTTGGTTTTGTTTGAAATCTTTTTAGCAAATAAATTTTAGTTAAATAGTTTAGCAGATAATTATGAGACTTTGTTTCGAAATGAAAGAAGGGTAATTTTAGAAAAAAAAATAGGCTTATTGAAAATAGTTTCAGACAAACAAATGCATGATGATGACGATGCTCAAATGCATTGCACAAAAACAACGCGATTTTCTAGTAGTGGTTTTGCGGGATGCCACATGCATCATACCGGTTCCTTCTCATGCTCTCATTCCCAACATACAACTCTGTGAGAGCATCCCAAGATGGTGGTGTTGAGGTGCTCAATGTGTGGGTAATCTTTTGTACCCAATCCTTGTTGTATCATGTGCAAGACGGTGGCATTGAGTTGACTATTGACAACTTCTCTTCTTGTCAAGTTGTTGGGATCCCCAATATAGAGTCCTTGTTCAATGATGTTCCATAACTCAATACAAGAGCTGCGCACATGAGATTTCATTAGAGATTGCCATTGAGAAAAAGTAGATGCATCTAGCTTTGGTGGGTCTCATCTATTGTTTATATGAGGGTGAGGAATTGGAGGGTATGGAGAGTACCATCCATGAGAGCCATGGTGCTCTCCCCTTCCCACCATCCCTTTTTGTGGAGGAATTAGTGTTATCTTGATTACCTCCCACCACCATACCCTCGAGTGATGCCAGGGCATTCATCTTAGGTAATACTGATGAAGTTTCCTCTTAAGGAGAAGGGGATGATGAGCCACCTTTATCTTTAACAAGTTGCTCAAGTAGTTTGTGCAATTGTTTGATCTCGTTGGCCATGGTGGAGCTCAATCTTGTTTCCAAGTTATTGAGATCATCCACGGTCACCGAGGTAGGCTCACCACCACCTTCCCCATCGTTGCTACCCATTTACTCTTAGGCGGTAAAGCCCGAATAAAGAGTCGAGGCTCTGATACCAATTGAAAGGATCGTATGGGCACCTATAGGGGGACGGGGTGAATAGGTTCTACTTCAAATGTTCTTCTTTTTCAAATTAGGGTTTGACAAGAAAGGTAAATTCTATAGATTATGTTGGAGATATGCCCAAGAGGCAATAATAAAGTGGTTATTATCATATCTTCATACTTATGATAAATGTTTACATACCATGCTATAATTGTATTAACAGGAAACATTAATACTTGTGTGATTTGTAAACATAAAAGAGTCCCTAGAAAAGCCTCTTGTTAAACTAGCTTGTTGGTTAATATATGATCATGGTTTCCTGATCATGAACATAGAGATGTTATTAACAACAGGGTCATATCATTAGGAGAATGATGTGATGGACATACTCCTATAGATAAGCGTAGCATAAAATATCAAGTCATTTCAATAGTTCAATTGCTATATGCTTTCTGATACATAGTAACCTAATTCCTTCGACCATGAGATCATGCATATCACCTTTACCGGATGGATGCTTTGATGACATCAAACACCACACCGTAATGTGGTGGCTATAAAGATGGCATTGAGTGTTCGGAAAGTATTGGTTGAGACACATGGATCAAGAGTGGATTTGTCCATCCATCTGACAGATAGATATACTCTGGGCCCTCCCGGTGAAATGTCATACAATTAGCTTGCAAGCATGTGACTGGCTCACAAGGGATCACATATCACGGGAACGAGAAAAGAGTACTTATCAGTAACGAGGTTGAACTAGGTATGCAGAGATACCGATGATCAAAACCTCGGATAAGTAAACTATCGTGAGACAACGGGAAATTGGTATCGTATGTAAGTGGTTCATTCGATCGCAAAGTAATCGTAGAAATATGTGGGATCCATATGAATTTCCAGATTCCTCTATTGGTTATTGATCGGAGAAGTGTCTCGATCATGTCCGCATAATTCACGAACCGTAGGGAGACACACTTAAGGATTCGATGTTGTTGAGTAGTTATGGAATGATGAGTAAGAGACCTAATGTTGTTCGGAGTCTCGAATGGGATCCGGGATATCACGAGGAGATCCGGAATGGTCCGGAGAATAAGATTCATATAAGGAAAGTCCCGTTTCGGAGTTGGAGAATGGTTCCGTTGTTTTCATCGGGAATGTTCTAGAAGGTTCCGGAATGTCCGGCACTCCGGGGGGAAGGGGTACATGAATGTGTTATATCAAGTTGGTATGAATGCATTATGTACTTGGTGTCTTCGCTGTCCAAAATAAAGGGTTTATTCAAATCCTAGTTTGAAAAGTCAAACGGCAGTTTTTGGAAAGAGGAGAAGGAAGTTTGAAACCGAGTTGGGGAGGAGTTCCCTCCTCCAACCGACGGCCCACCTCCAAGCCGAGTTGGGGACGGACTCCCCTCCCCTTGGCTGCACCTCCCACCTATAAAGGGAGGGGCAGGGCTGCCCCTCCAAAACACAAGATCCTCTCCTCTAAACCCTAATTTGGTGCCGCCACCTCCTGCAGCTGCCGCCACCTCCTAGGGCTCCTCTAGCCGCCGACTTGGGCAAACCCCAAGCCCTAGCCGCCGGCCTAGCACCTCTTCCTCTGCATGTCTAAACCCTAGATCGTCGAGGGCTCTCTCATAGTCCACCATACTCGCTCCGGCTTAAGGCGAAGCCCTGCGAAATCTCCCCTCTACTTACGGTACCACGCCGTCGTGCTGCCGGAATCGCGAGGAGAGTGATACAACCTCCGCTGCCTGCTGGAACAAGGGAGAGGAAGGTCTTCATCGAAACCGAACGGTGACCGATCATGAAGCGCCGGAACGCAGCGCCGGAAGGATCGTCTGCGCGATCTTGAGATCGGGAGTGTACGACTACATCATCCACGAGAATCTGCTCTCGTTAACCGCTTTGGATCTTCGAGGGTTAGTACTCCATTGACTCGTTGCTACAATCTAGTAGATAGATCTTGGCTTGTTCATAGATTAGATCTTGATTGTGTGTTCATGCGGTAGATTTTTTTTGTTTACCATGCTACGAACCCCTACAGTGGTATCAGAGCCGTGTCTATATGTAGATCTGTTGCACGAGTAGAACACAATGGTCATTGTGGGCGTTGATGCTTTTATTGTCGATTGCTTCTTGTGTACTTTGCATCTTGCGGTATGTTGGGATGAAGCGGCCCGGGCTAACCTTACATGACATCGTTCATGAGACTTGCTCCACGCTTGACATGCAACTTGTATTGCATAAGTGGCTTTGCGGGTGCCTGTTTATCCTAGCATAGTTAAGATCCAATTTACAATGGGTGATTGACAATACTAGTATCAATGTTGTGGTTCTTGTTCGTAAGTTAGAACGACACTTATTGAAAGCCCCAAACCACATAAAACATGCAAAGAAAATTAGAGGCGTCTAACTTTGTTTTGCAGGGGTGTGTTGTGATGTGATATGGCCATGATTGTGATTATATATGATGTATGCAATGTTCCTGTCACATCCCAAGATTTTCCAAATCTTGTAATGTGAAAATAAATTAATAAAATAAAACTTTGTTTGATTTTCGTACGTAAGAAACTTTTGAATTCCAATAGGAATCTTCAAACCTATTTTGAACAATTAAATCCCAAAAGGATTTAAAAACATAAAACAATTAACAAAGGAAAATAAAATATTTTGGAAATACTATTTTAGATCTTTTAATAAAAGGATTTGGTATTCAAAAGAAAAGATGGATTTATAAATAAGGATTATTTTATAAAGCCAAATTAAACTTGGCCAAGATTTTGAAACCAAAGAGTTTTCTTTGATTAAAATAATAAAAGTTTGTTTTAAATAAAGTAATAAGGATTTAACATCTAACCTTATTTGAAGATAAAGGGTTTTACCAATTTAAATTGAAACATCAAAACTTATTAAATTATTTAAAATAGGTTTTCCCAATTATTTGAAATTCACAAATAAAATCTACTAAAATGTTTTGGCTTTATTTTAGATTCAAAATAAATATCTCAATAAAACAAATCCTATTGGATTTAATAATGAAAGCCTATTATGTTAATTAATAATGGACACTAAAATAAAAGGTTATTTGTTTTAAAACGAATTACCAAATATTATATACCTCCCAAATTAAACCTACTAATTTGATTTTGAAAATATTTAGGTTTCAAATAAAGATTTTATTAATAAAATCAAATCCTATTTGATTAATAAACCTTGGCCCATTTTTATTTAATTAATATTGGACCCTAAAGTAAAATAATATTTTGTTTTAAACAAATATCCAAGTATTATTTACTTCCAAATGATACCTACTGATTTGATTTTGAAATCATTTGGATTTCAAATGAAGATTTTATTAAATAAACCAAACCTTGTTTTATTAATAAACCATGGACCATTTTATTTAATTAATAAATGGAACCTAAAAAGATTTAAAATATTATTTTATTTAGGATTTTTGGTTCAGGTTACTAAACAGAACCAAGTTCAAAATTGTGAAGTGTGGTGTTTGTTTGAATTTATTTTGTTGATGTTTGGTTGTTTGAAATTCAAAACAGAAATAGATTTGGAAAAAGAAAAGAAATCATATAGAAAAAAATAGAACAAAACGAAAGCAGCCCAACCATCCGCCCAGCTCCAGCCCATCTAGCCCAACTCCTCCCCGAAGAAAACGTTTCACACTACTTTAAAACCCACCCAAAGAACCGACAAGTGGACCTCCTCCCTTCTCTTTCACCGCCAATGGACCCCACACCATCGTTCTTCGTCCTCCCGCATGACTGCTCTCCATCGCCGAGTAAACTCCCTTGAATTCGTTGATGAATGGATTAAACCCGCTATTTACCATGCTATGTTAAACGCCATGCTTCACTCCTCCTTTCCCTCTGCTTCTCCCCGAGCACGCCTGTGCCATTCCAATTTCCTCGATCGCCCTGCTCCGACGACGCCCGACGCCGATTCCGCAGCCTCACCACCTGCCTCCCGAACACGAGCATGCTCACCGCACTTAGCGCATATTTCGTGCATTCAATCAACCATGCGCCAGAGCACCGACTCGACAACATCTGCCGCCAATGGCCCGCCTCACTCCCGAAAGTACCCCGTAGTTTCCGTCCGCCTTTCCCTCTCGCTCACGCACGCATCCTCGCCAGATCAGGCGATTCGACTGCCTTCCGCTTGCCCCGCACCGTAGCCTCGCCTCGACGACGCCGAGCAAGCCCGACGCCGACGACGCTCCGACGAGCAATCGCCGCCTCCCGGCGCCGCCCAACGACGAGCACCTTGAGCATCGAGCGCCACCGCGATCATCTAAGCACCTCACCTCCTCCTCGCTTTCGTTTCGCCGCCACTATCTCGACCGCCGCCGCTAGCCACCGCCGCATGAAATAGTCGAGCACGCTAGCACCGTAGGATCACGATCCGACGCTCCCGATAGATCACTTAACCGCGAAGGGGTACGTGATCTGTACCATGCGATCTAACTTGATCCAACAGCCAGCATCGCCCGATCCGGCCGAACCGGTACCGACCAATCACGGTGCGCCGCGTGTCCCTGTTCTGGTTAAAAACAGAATTAGAAACCAGATTTAAAAGCCATTTTCAAACCATTGTAACTTTCAAACCACACGTCCAAATTTGACAAATTTTATATCAATGAATTCAGGAGAACAAGCCCTAACCAACCATGCCCTTATTTTAGCAAATAGTATCTGTTAGCTTGTTTGAATTTGCAAAAACATTTGTGTACTTGTTTAGATTAGAAAAATTGTTTAAAAATGATTTTTGGATTAAAACCTTTGCAAAATGGTTTGTTGTGATCTTACTGACCCTAGGAACCAACCCTTGGAGTTAGAAATGATTTTTGTAAGATTTAGATTAGATTACTTGACTTAGTCATTTTCTAGCCAAATAAAAAGAATGGTTTTTGTTATAAAAATGTTTATGAAAAGAAAACTTTAAGGAAATGTTTTGGACCAAACCTACTGAACCAAAAACACCAAGATTTGCAATAGCAACTCATTTGGTGAAAAACTTAAGAGTCTTGCCTTAATAAAAACATTTTTTTTTCACCACATGAAATGATGAATGGATTTAAAAATAGTATTTGGACAAAACCCTCTTGCTAATGACTTTGCCACTTTGGTAAATGACCAATTTGGATCTTACAAAGTTTAGAAACCCCATAGAGACCCCTTTGCAAAATAAAACTATCTTGTGCATGCTCCCATGCATGAATTGGTTTCCATTGTCTTGTGTGTGTGAAATTGTTTGAGTGATTATTGGTTTGGAATGTAAATTGAATTAGTGTTTGCTTGTTTGACTTGTAGTGAAGTGTGAGACTAGCAAGATCAAGGAGTGAACCAACATTCCCTACCAAAAAGGCAAGTGATGCTTCATACTTTTGTCCCATTACTTTTTCTATGCATTAGTGATTTTGCTAAGTAAACTTGCATGGATTTTGCTAAGTATAGATCTTGCTATAGGAAAACCTAGTCGATGAATCCTTAGTAGGATTTTCCGAAGTTAGAGATTCCTACTACTACCAAGCTTAGCCTAGCTAATAGAAAACATGGGTGGAAAATATATTCACACTATGGAAAAATATTCTAAGTCTGAAGACTTAGGTTTTGTTTAATAAAACAACTAAGTCAATGAACCTCCTGGGTGGAATGGAAGGATTGGGTTATGTTGAGTGGTTCACAATGCCATGACTTGGATTGTGTATCTCACTTGTGGATGGCCACCCAGGAAACAAAGGGATTTGAGATGTCAAATGTTGAGAAGCTTCAAGTGCAACCACTTGGCAATATGGGCTCTGCCATGATCATATAGGTTGCAAGAACTGTAACACCCTCAGAATCGGACCTATACAAGTTTGGGCAAAATTCTCCAAACCCGCATAGAAACGATTCAAAGGTGCCCACCAGGCACTTTCGTGCGGGTGGAAAACGAAGTAATAACATTACACAACAGTCCTCGATGGGACCCACAGAACAGATATATACAACAACGACTCAATGAGTCAAGAATACAGATATAATATACAAAGATCCAAATCACCTTGAAAACGATAGAGCGTCCAGCTACGGACAAGATGCAAATGGGGCTAAGAGCCCTGAAGAATAACCAATGGCGTCCATAACCCCTTGCCAAGCCGAAGGGTAACCTGCTAACGGCGCGCCGATCTCAAAACCTGCTTAAACAAGAGGGGTGCCGACAAAGGGCAAAGGAAAAGAAGGAGCGTCGATCGAGGCCAAGACACGGCGAGGCTAGAATTCGCCGGTCTCGCCTACAAAGGTATGGTGGATCGAAGCGGCAAAGATGCAATCGAACATCCTAGAGAGACTCGATACAATCAAGGTTATCGAGAGGGTAAGAATGACCTATCCGGATCCAACTCAAGCTAACACCAAACAAACCCATCCCGGTATTTCCTCGAGACCAAACGAGGAAGACAACCGAGGAACTCACACGTTGGCAGTTTTACTTATTCATTATAGTTGTGGCACTTTACTAGTCGTTTAGATAATCGTCCCGATAAAGTAAGCGATGGGCACTTTTAGTTAATCATTCTGTAGAAGTTGCAACAATTACTAATCGACATGATAGCATGAGATAAACCCAAAACCCAGTGTTGGTTGGTACTTTTATTCAGCCATTCCGCTAGAAGGTAATACTTACTAGTCGATACAATTGTCGCAAGCGACAACCAAACAAGCAATTGTGGCAGTATTTTAGCCATTCCATTATAGTGAAGCTGATTACTAGTCATTATAAGTCAAATTTATAGCAAGAACTTTAGTTATGCTTGTCTATGATCGAGATATCAGGCTCCAAGTCGTCCATATCCGCGACACGGCTTTCAAAAGTTTTACCCGCCGGGTGCACCAATAGCAACACACGCCGATCAACCTCGGAAAACCAAATCAAAACCCAACGAGGCTTTCACGATCGAACAATCACAGATTCAAATATTTCGTGGGCCACCCATTGAGTAGATCCCGAACGGAGTAAGCAAGCTCGAGACGGACTCAAGGTTTGGTTAGACGGTCAGGAACGATCGGGAACCCAAAACTGGGCTTGTCGACACCAAGGAATCGTGTCCGATCCTAAATACAAACAGGTGCTATCCGTCGCACAATTTAAATACGTAAAGTAGCATGGCATAAGTACAGATCGTAAATAAAACCTCAAACTAGTTTGTGGCCCCAAGAAATAAGAATGAATCAAGCTCTGGCTCAGGGGGGTCCCATATACCTCCCGGATGTGGATAGCGCGATAAATCGAGGAACAGGTATCAAGTACTCGGGGTCTTACGGGACACAAGTGGGCGTTCGGAAACCAAATTTTTTCTATCACCCACCGATGCCTCTGCTTATTTCAATTTTAGTTGTTAAACAGGAAGTTAAAATGAACGGTAAATAAAACTAGAACCATCTCCAACAACAACATGCGGCAATACATCAGCAACTGTGGCACTTGACGACACGCAACAGCACTTGAGCAAGCGAAAACGGCGCGCAAGTCCAACTATCTACCAAACAACAGGTAATAGGATGTGTCCAAGGCAATATAGGGCTGCACGGCATATCACAGGTACGGAAACTAAAGCATCGCAACACAGATAGCAATAGATCAACAGGAGGGAAGTAAATACTATAAAAGTAAGATAGGTAGAAAGGGGGAGATGCTCGCCTGAAAACATTGTCGAAGGTTTAACCGAAGATCGGGTCGAAGCTCACATCAACTCAACGGCCTTATCCGCGAAGAAGCAAAAACACTAGAAGAAACACCGGATGCAATATTTAATAAAAACGACAGAAGATCGGCATGATGCATGCATGATGGATGACATGACAAAGGTGCGATGCATTTAGGTCATATTAAGTGGAACCAGGGTCCCGACAATTGATTATATTGTTCAAGTTATTTAGATACCCGCAATTTAAATGTTGTTTTAACAAGGCTAGATAAGATACCGGTTCGCTACACAAGTTTAAATGAGGCCGATATGAGACTAGATTTGCCCGCATATGGGCCCCATATTTGATTATTAGGTGAATCGGCATAAGGCCCCCAAACCACAGATATGCATGCGAGAAGAATGATTAAATGTGCAACAAGTTGTGGTTATATTATAAATAAGGGTTCGGGAAGGGTTCACACATTGAGGGGTATCGACGGTCTTGGGGCTCCGGGGTTCAGGGTTCGACAGGGTCCGGGGTCCGGAGTTCGGCGGGTCCGTTCTCAGCGGGATCGTTCTTTCGTTCTCGGTAACGGGGCAGATCTTGCGTTCCGGGAAGATGTACTTGGCGGTCTCCGGCCCCACCCGGGTCGGGGCCGATCTTGTCGTCGCAAAGGTCTTGTCGGGTCCGCGCCATCGAGTCGGTCTCGGCATCCGGGGCGAAGTGCTTGTCGTTCCATGTAGGCGATATTGTCGGCTCCTCCTCGAGGCCTTGGGGTTCGCACTTCGGGGGTCGGTGACGAGCTTGTGCGGTACCAGGTTCCTCATAGCCCTCCTTCGGTTCATTGATGTCGATGGAGATCTTGGACCTTGACGTCATGGCGACGGCAATCGGGGTTGGCCACAAGGGAAGTAGAACTCGGCGATGGACTGAGCACGACATCGTGGGATGCATCAGATAAAACGACATCCGGACGAGTGTTGGCCGACGGAAGCTCTTCTCCACACGCGATATCCAACGGAAGGCTCCTGCGGCTGCTACGGCGAGTCCAACTCGAGCCAAGGCAGGACAAGCCTGTAACGGGCTGCGTCTCACAAGGCAGCAGCCTCGAGTTAGGGCTCGAGGCGCGAGGCGCCTCGGATGGCGGAGGAGACAGGGACCTGCCCACAAGCGCGAACGCCCAGGTCGAGGAGGCGGGGTCGGGCTCCACGGGGCGGCGAGGCCAAGGCCACGGCGACGGGGACGGCCGGAGCTCGCACGCAGGGAGGCGCCGGCGACCGGAGAAGGCGAGGCCAACGCGAAGGCTGGAGCGACCGGGAAGAGCTTGGGGGCTCGCGAGGGCACACGCGAGGGAGGTCGCGGTCGGTCGACGAGGCGGAGGCGGTGACGAGGAAGTCGGCGGAAGGCCGAGCGGTGGCGGGACTGGCGAGGCGGTCGCGAGGTGGCGGCGCCATGAGGGAAGAGCGGCGGAGGGAGGTGGGCGGCGGAGGCGCGGTTGGTGAGGAGGTCTGGGGCCGCGGTGCTGAAGCGGGTGGAGGGCAGGGTTCAAGGCAGGGCGGCGCAAGTGAGGACGAGCAGCCGAGGGGCGAGGTGGGCCAGAGGGGCGAGGAGCACTGGAGGGGAGGGCAAGGCCGCAGAGAGGGAGAGAGGCGCGCGCGGGGAGGGCGGTCAGAGGAAGAAGAGAAACAGGGGACGCGGAGGAGGGTGGTGCGTGGGGCCCAGGACGGGTGACGTGGACCGCGTGGGGGGAGGTGGGATCCGGTGGGGGAGGTTGCCTGCGTGTGTAGTGTGTGTGGGTTGGGATGTGGGCAGGTGGAGAGAGGGAGGAGAGAGGGAGGCCACGTGGCAGCATGTGAGAGGAGGGGGTGAGGGGAGAGGGTGAGGTGGCGCAAGGGGAGTGGCCAGGGTGATGTGGCTGGGATGTGTGGGTAGGGTTTTAGGTGGCTTTAGGATTTAGGTAGGGCGTGGTGGACCGATCTGTTTACACGGGGTGGTCGGGTTGGCCTGCTCGACCGCCCCACTAAAACAATGCAAATAATTTATTTATTTAAACGGACCGCTTGCAAAACACATTTAATCAAAACAAAATATTCCGATCCGGGTTTATGCTTGAATAAAGACGGGCGCGTTTTAGAAAAACAAAACGGCCTTGCGAACATAGTTTTATGCAAACAATGCATGATGATGACGATGCAATGCAAAAATTCAACGCGATTTTCTAGTAGTGGTTTTGCGGGATGCCACAATTTGACACCACTAACAAAGGATCTCGCCCTCGAGATCCGCCTCATGGTACCGGAAGGAAGATCGTCGATCTGTGTCTTCTCGCTTCGTGTAGATCCTCGCGACACCACTAACGAAGGTTCCTTCTTCCTCTGGAAAACGGCGACACCACCAACAAAGGGTCGTCATCTCTGATCGTCAAGAGAACACTCCGGGGAAACAAAGGACGAAGTTGAAGGTAAGGTCACCTCTAACTTCCATGGATGGAGTAAAACTGCTGGATCCCCTGATTCGACATACAAGAGCGAATGATAAGAGCAGTGGTAGGGTAGCTACTCCATCCCGCACTCAAACCATTACTCTGCACACGAATAAGCGGATTAAGCATCCAACTCTCGGAATTAGACTGAAGATCTCGACAAGCGAGGTTCGGAAACAAGGAAGTGTTGCCGGCAGAAATCGTATGAAAGACACACTGATTAGGTTTCGCGGTGGTTCCATTGGCATGAACAACACATGCTCAAGGTTAACCCCAACTTCACCAAAGCTCGTCCTTCTCATATGTTTTTCAACGACACTGACATCCGGCAAGGAACACATAGGGATAAAGAGCTCAAGGACAAAAGATTGGAGGAAGGGTACAACAGACAAGTTGCAGATTGATGATCGTAGCACCTGCGTTACAAAAGGGAGAAAGCGAAACCCTGAAGGTACGACGGAAACCCAACCACGAGAAATCCTGGACTCGAAGAAAGATAAGCGAGTAGATTCAAAACACGTCGAGATAAGAGGAGAATAGCAGAGGGGTAAGGAGTAAAATCAGACCTAATCAGAACTATCCAACCGATTTTGAAAAATAGTTTTGACACTCTACTTCGGCCGTTAGCTAGGTTATCCTACAGGCTGGACTTGTGGGGTATCGCAACTGCTGAGCTCTGATACCACTCTGTAACACCCTCAGAATCGGACCTATACAAGTTTGGGCAAAATTCTCCAAACCCGCATAGAAACGATTCAAAGGTGCCCACCAGGCACTTTCGTGCGGGTGGAAAACGAAGTAATAACATTACACAACAGTCCTCGATGGGACCCACAGAATAGATATATACAATAGCGACTCAATGAGTCAAGAATACAGATATAATATACAAAGATCCAAATCACCTTGAAAACGATAGATCGTCCAGCTACGGACAAGATGCAAATGGGGCTAAGAGCCCTGAAGAATAACCAATGGCGTCCATAACCCTGCCGTGCCAAGCGGAAGGGTAACCTGCTAACGGCGTCGATCTCAAAACACCTTAAACAAAAGGGGTGCCGAGAAAGGGCAAAGGAAAAGAAGGAGCGTCGATCGAGGCCAAGACAGCGAGGCTAGAATTCGGTCCTCGCCTACAAAGGTATGGTGGATCGAAGCGGCAGCATGCACTGAACATCCTAGAGAGACTCGATACAACTGGCGGTTATCAGAGAGGGGTAAGAATGACCTATCCGGATCCAACCTGAAGCTAACACCAAACAAACCCATCCTGGTATTTCCCCCTCGAGACCAAACGAGGAAGACAACCGAGGAACTCACACAGTTGGCAGTTTTACTTATTCAGTTATAGTTGTGGCACTTTACTAGTCAGGTTTAGATAATCGTCCTGATAAAGTAAGCAGTGGGCACTTTTAGTTAATCATTCTGTTGTAGTTGCAACAATTACTAATCAGATACAGATAGCATGAGATAAACCCAAAACCCAGCAGTGGTTGGTACTTTTATTCAGCCATTCCATTGTAGTTGCAATACTTACTAGTCAGATACAATTGTCGCAAGCGACAACCAAACAAGAAATTGTGGGCAGTATTAATTAGCCATTCCATTATAGTGAAGCTGATTACTAGTCATTATAAGTCAAATTTATAGCAGTAAACTTTAGTTATGCTTGTCTATGATCGAGATACTGTGCTCCAAGTCGTCCATATCCATGACACGGCTTTCGTAAAGTTTTACCCGGGGGTGCACCAATAGCAACACACGCTCGATCAACCTCGGAAAAACCAACTCAAAACCCAACGAGGCTTTCACGACTGAACAATCACAGGATTCAGAAATATTTCAGGGGGCCACCCCTTGGAGTAGATCCCGCAACGGAGTAAGCAAGCTCCGAGACGGACTCAAGGTTTGGTTAGACGGCTGTGAACGACTGGGAACCCAAAACTGGGCTTGTCGACACCGCGGAATCGTGTTCCGATCCTAAACAGTACAGTGTGCTATCTGTCGCACAATTTAAATACAGAAAGTAGCATGGCATAAGTACAGGATCGTAAATAAAACCTCAAACTAGTTTGTGGCCCCAAGAAATAAGAATGAATCAAGCTCTGGCTCAGGGGGGTCCCATATACCTCCCGGATGTGGATAGCGCGATAAATCGAGGAACAGGTATCAAGTACTCGGGGTCTTACGGGACACAAGTGGGCGTTCGGAAACCAAATATTTTCTATCACCCACCGATGCCTCTGCTTATTTCAATTTTAGTTGTTAAACAGGAAGTTAAAATGAACGGTAAATAAAACTAGAACCATCTCCAACAACAACATGCGGCAATACATCAGCAACTGTGGCACTTGACGACACGCATGACTTGAGCAAGCAAAACGGCGCAAGTCCAACTATCTACCAAACAACAGTAATAGGATGTGTCCAAGGCAATATAGGGTGCCACGGCATATCACAGTGCGAAACTAAAGCATCGCAACACAGATAGCAATAGATCAACAGGAGGAAAGTAAATACTATAAAAGTAAGATAGGTAGAAAGGGGGAGATGCTCGCCTGAAAACATTGTCGAAGGGTTCAACCGAAGATCGGGGCGAAGCTCACATCAACTCACGGCCTTATCCGCGAAGAAGCAAAACACTAGAATAAACACCGGGTGCAATACTCAATACACGGCAGAAGATCGGCATGATGCATGACATGGCAAAGGTGCGGTGTGATTAGGTCATATTAAGTGGAACCAGGGTCCCGACAATTGATTATATTGTTCAAGTTATTTAGATACCCGCAATTTAAATGTTGTTTTAACAAGGCTAGATAAGATACCGATTCGCTACACAAGTTTAAATGAGGCCGATATGAGACTAGCATTTGGGCCCCATATTTGATTATTAGGTGAATCGGCATAAGACCCCCAAACCACAGATATGCATGCGAGAAGAATGATTAAATGTGCAACAAGTTGTGGTTATATTATAAATAAGGGTTCGGGAAGGGTTCACACATTGAGGGGTCTCGACGGTCTTGGGGCTCCGGGGTTCGGGGTTCGACAGGGTCCGGGGTCCGGAGTTCGGCGGGTCCGTTCTCAGCGGGATCGTTCTTTCATTCTCGGTAACGGGGCAGATCTTGCGTTCCGGGAAGATGTACTTGGCGGTCTCCGGCCCCACCCGGGTCGGGGCCGATCTTGTCGTCGCGAAGGTCTTGTCGGGTCCGCGCCATCGAGTCGGTCTCGGCATCCGGGGCGAAGTGCTTGTCGTTCCGTGTAGGCGATATTGTCGGCTCCTCCTCGAGGCCTTGGGGTTCGCACTTCGGGGGTCGGTGACGAGCTTGTGCGGTACCAGGTTCCTCATAGCCCTCCTTCGGTTCATTGATGTCGATGGAGATCTTGGACCTTGACGTCATGGCGACGGTGCACTGGGGTCTTGGCCACAAGGGAAGTAGAACTCGGCGATGGACTGAGCACGACATCGTGGGATGCATCAGATAAAACGACATCCGGACGAATGCTGGCCGACGGAAGCTCTTCTCCACACGCGATATCCAACGGAAGGCTCCTGCGGCTGCTACGGCGAGTCCAACTCGAGCCAAGGCAGGACAAGCCCAGGCAACGCGGGCTGCGTCTCGCGGGGCAGCAGCCTCAGGCTAGGGCTCGGAGGCGCGAGGCGGCTCGGATGGCGGCGGGAGGAGACAGGGACCTGGCCCACGGCGCGCGGCGAACGCCCAGGTCGAGGAGGCGGGGTCGGGCTCCACGGGGCGGCGAGGCCAAGGCCACGGCGACGGGGACGGCCGGAGCTCGCACGCAGGGAGGCGCCGCGACCGGAGAAGGCGAGGCTAACGCGGCGGAGCCGAGCGACCGGGAAGAGCTTGGGGGCTCGCGAGGGCACCGCCAGAGGAGGTCGCGGCGGGTCGACGACGGAGGACCGCGGGCGTCGGCGGTTGCGGTGGTCGAGGCGGAGGCGGGCGACGAGGGAGCTGCGGCGGGCGGGCGGCCAGCGGCTGGGGCGGCGGGCGGCAGGCGATCATGAAGGCGGCCGGCGAGGGAAGAGTGGCGGAGGAGGTGGGCGGCGAGGCGCGGTTGGTGAGGAGGGCAGGGCGGCTGGCCAGTGGGCAGGGGCGGGTTCAAGAGGCGAGGCGAGGCGGAGGGCAGCGGCCGGAGGGGCGGCGAGTGGGCGAGGCGAGGGCGGGGAGGGGCTGGCCATGCAGAGAGAGAGAGGAGAGGCGCGGGAGGGCGGTCAGAGGAAGAAGAGAAACAGGGGACGCGGAGGAGGGTGGTGCGTGGGGCCCAGGACGGGTGACGTGGACCGCGTGGGGGGAGGTGGGATCCGGTGGGGGAGGCTGCCTGCGTGTGTGGTGTGTGTGGGTTGGGATGTGGGCAGGTGGAGAGAGGGAGGAGAGAGGGAGGCCACGTGGCAGCATGTGAGAGGAGGGGGTGAGGGGAGAGGGTGATGTGGCGCAAGGGGAGTGGCCAGGGTGATGTGGCTGGGATGTGTGGGTAGGGTTTTAGGTGGCTTTAGGATTTAGGTAGGGCTGGCAGGGTGGACCGATCTGTTTACACGGGGGTGGTCGTTCGGGTCGGGTTGGCCCGTTCGACTGCCCCCACTAAAAACAATGCAAATAATTTATTTATTTAAACGGACCGTTTGCAAAACACATTTAATCAAAACAAAATATTCGTCCGGGTTTTGCGTTTGAATAAAAGGCAGGCGTTTTTTAGAAAACAAAAACTTGCGAACATAGTTTTATGCAAACAATGCATGATGATGACGATGCAATGCACAAATTCAACGCGATTTTCTAGTAGTGGTTTTGCGGGATGCCACAAGAACTTAGCCAAATGGACAGTGGGTGGTAGTGTTTGATAGGTTGGAGCGCGTCCATTTTGGTCTAAGGGAAGGCTTCTGAAAGATTTTGTCTTGGGAAACCAAGTCTTGTGGGTAAAGTGCACCACCTCTGCAGAGTGTAAAATCTAAGTACTTAGCCATGTCCCTGGTAAAGGACAATTTGAGCATCAAGACATGGAAGCAATCAAGAATCTCATCATTCCAATTTCTAAATTAAAATCTTGTGGTTTGAACAAGGGTTGTTTGAATTCTTCAATCATTGATGGAGAGATGGCTTGGTACAAGGATCTTGAAATCTTTGATTGAGAAAATGATTTTGTCAAGAAAAAACTTAGTATTTTCAAAATGATAAGGAAAATCTATTTTGAGCAATGCAAAGCCTCAACTCCACTTAGCCAAATGCATATAGATGTTAGACTCCACTGTACTACCATAGTATCACTTGCCAATACAATTCAAATGTATTGACCCTTGTGGCTGTAACTTGTAATGTTGCAGGTTTGATTGATTTTAGTGAAGATTATTTGATTAGGATTACAAAGTCTACAACCAACATCTGCATGTGGCACTTTGAAGATGAAGGACCCCATGATTATAATAATTCCGCTGCAATGTAATGTAATAGCCAAATGAGCTATGTATTGATGTAATAAAATTATGTTATTCCTGGTTATAAAGTTATAATATGACCTTTGTTTCTTGATATTACATCTAAACTGTGGATGCTAGCTATTGATCCAGGGACTAGCATTGTAAAACACAGGAGGACTCTACCTTATTAGGTTGGGACCCCTACAGATGGTATCAGGGCATTGTGTTGCCTGTAGGATTTGTAAACCTAGGATTGGACAAAAACCCTTAGAAAAATAGGAGTTGTATTTGTTCAAAAACTTATTTACAAAAACACTTGTAAACTCTTTTCTCAACCATTTTGGTTCCAACTCTACTTCCCTTCTACTCAACTTGATGGAAAACCTACCCATGACCAAGGACTACACTATGTGCAAAAGACTTCTTCAACATCTTCAGCTCTAATGACTTCAACATCTTCAGCATATTCACCAAGGACTTCCAACTTGGAAACCACTAAGGACTACAAGTAAGACAAGGAAATCTTGCTCAAGATATGGAGACTAAGGAAATGCAAAATAAGAAGGAACCATCATCACCTTTGAAGGTTTTGTAACCAAGAGTTTTTCTCAAGGAAACCATGATCTCATACAAGAAGAATCATGAAGGAAGGAAAAATCACAAGTAAACCATATAGATGGACCACCATATTTTAGTTAAGTCAAACACACCAACTTATGAGGTGTGAACAAAAATATTTTGTTGCCTAAGAATGTGCTTGAACTTTGTTGTTTGAATGAAGTGTTGGTTTGTGATTGCTTGCAATTGCTTGTGTGAAATTGTGATGTGTGTGATTAGAAATAATTCCTTAGAAATATCTTGCCTACTCTAATCTCCCTTCAACCCAAACAGATGACTACTCCAAGAGACTCCAACATCAAGAATGACAACACCAACAACAACCAAGAGAACAACATGAGAGAACTTATAGCAACCCAAAACCGGTTGAGCCAAGAAACAACTCAACTTTTAGCCAACAACAATGGACTAGACCCAGCCATACAAAGGATATTGAAACTTCAATCCAAACTGTTGCAAGGAATGGTTACTCAAATGATCAACATGAGGGAGAACTTTTCCCAAGGAGTTGATGACAACAAGGATGACAAAGATGTTATTCTAGAAGGAACCCAAGCCAACAATAGTTTTAGAGACAAGAATCATGCATTCAAGGAGCATGAAGATCAATGCCCCAAGAAGAGAGAAAGATCTCCCACTCATGAAGAACATGAACAGGAAGAACTCCTAGCTTTGGAGAGACCCAAGAAGAAGAAGAGATTCCCCAACACTAGCAAGAAGGATATTACACAAGTGCAATGTTTCAAATGCAAAGAGATGGGACACTATGCTAATGAATGCCCAGAAAAGGAGAAGAACCAAGAATACAAACAAAGGCTAGTGAAACCCAAGATGAGGAAGGATATTAGCCAAGTGATGTGCAAACACTGCAAAGAGTTAGGACATTATGCAAACAACTGTCCAGAAAAGATGAAGCATAAGATAAACCAGCCTATGAGAGATCTCAGCCTTGTCACATGTTTCAAATGCAAGGAACTAGGCCACTATGCAAACAATTGTCCAGAAAGGATGGAGAACAAGTTAAACAAGTCTATGAAGGATCTCAACCTTGGCCCATGAGTCAAGCATGGAAATTAAGGACATAAGTGCAACTGTTTGCTTAGAGAAAATTTTTCCAGGATCCCAGGAAGGACAATGTGTAATTTTGTTTAAAATTTTTTAAGGGTGGTAGTACCCTAGTTGTTTTGAACTTGCTTGTAACCCCTAGCCTCCCCAAATCTCGGGACGAGATTTATTTTAAGGGTTGTATCCTGGCACATCCCAAGATTTTCCAAATCTTGTAATGTGAAAATAAATTAATAAAATAAAACTTTGTTTGATTTTCAGGGCCAGAAGAAACTTTTTGAATTCCAATAGAAATCTTCAAACCTATTTTGAACAATTAAATCCCAAAAGGATTTAAAAACATAAAACAATTAACAAAGGAAAATAAAATATTTTGGAAATACTATTTTAGATCTTTTAATAAAAGGATTTGGTATTCAAAAGAAAAGATGGATTTATAAATAAGGATTATTTTATAAAGCCAAATTAAACTTGGCCAAGATTTTGAAACCAAAGAGTTTTCTTTGATTAAAATAATAAAAGTTTGTTTTAAATAAAGTAATAAGGATTTAACATCCAACCTTATTTGAAGATAAAGGGTTTTACCAATTTAAATTGAAACATCAAAACTTATTAAATTATTTAAAATAGGTTTTCCCAATTATTTGAAATTCACAAATAAAATCTACTAAAATGTTTTGGCTTTATTTTAGATTCAAAATAAATATCTCAATAAAACAAATCCTATTGGATTTAATAATGAAAGCCTATTATGTTAATTAATAATGGACACTAAAATAAAAGGTTATTTGTTTTAAAACGAATTACCAAATATTATATACCTCCCAAATTAAACCTACTAATTTGATTTTGAAAATATTTAGGTTTCAAATAAAGATTTTATTAATAAAATCAAATCCTATTTGATTAATAAACCTTGGCCCATTTTTATTTAATTAATATTGGACCCTAAAGTAAAATAATATTTTGTTTTAAACAAATATCCAAGTATTATTTACTTCCAAATGATACCTACTGATTTGATTTTGAAAGCATTTGGATTTCAAATGAAGATTTTATTAAATAAACCAAACCTTGTTTTATTAATAAACCATGGACCATTTTATTTAATTAATAAATGGAACCTAAAAAGATTTAAAATATTATTTTATTTAGGATTTTTGGTTCAGGTTACTAAACAGAACCAAGTTCAAAATTGTGAAGTGTGGTGTTTGTTTGAATTTATTTTGTTGATGTTTGGTTGTTTGAAATTCAAAAACAGGAAATAGATTTGGAAAAAGAAAAAGAAATCATATAGAAAAAAAAATAGAACAAAAGCGAGCCCAACCATCCGCTGACCCATCTAGCCCAACTCCCCTCCCCCGAAAGAAAACGTTTCACACTACTTTTAAAACCCACCCAGCAACCGACAAGTGGACCCCTCCCCTTCTCCCTTTCTTTCACTGCCAGCGGACCCCACACCTTACTGTTCTTCGTCCTCCCCGCAGCGACCGTTCCTCGCCGTTTACTGCCGAGTAAACTCCCTTGAATTCGCGTTGATGAATGGATTAAACCCGCTATTTACCATGCTATGTTAAACGCCATGCTTCACTCCTCCTTTCCCCTCTGTTTCCTCCCCCGAGCACGCCTCCAGGCCATTCCAATTTCTCCTCGACTGTCATGTCTCCGACGACGCTCCGACGCCGATTCCGGCAGCCTCTCACCACCTCCTGCCTCCCCGAACACACGAGCACGCTCACCGCACCCTAGCGCATATTTCTGTGCCATTCAATCAACCGCGGGCGCCCAGAGCACCGACCTCGACAACATCTGGCCGCGCCGCCGCGTCTGCCTCACTCCGGCGAGTACCCCAGGTAGTTTCCGTCCGCCCCTTTCCCTCTCGTTCACGCACGCATCCTCGCCAGGACTGTGCGCATCTGACCCTGTCTTCCGTTTGCCCTGGTACGCGCTGTAGCCTCGTCCTCGACGACGCCTGAGCAAGCCCGACGCTGACGACGTCTCCGACGAGCAATCGCCGCCGTCCCCGTGCGCCCCCTGCCCAACGACGAGCACCTTGAGCATCAGAGCGTCACCGCGATCACTGTAAGCACCCTCACCTCCTCCCTCGTTTCCTGTTTCGCCAGCGCCGCCACTATCTGACCGTCGCCGCCGCTAGCCACCGCCGGCGCCGCTCGCAAATGGTCGAGCACGCTAGCACCGTAGGATCACGATCCGACGCTCCCGATAGATCACTTAACCGCGAAGGGGTACGTGATCTGGACCATGCGATCTAACTTGATCCAACAGCCAGCATCGCCCGATCCGGCCGAACCGGTACTGACCAATCACGGTGCGCCGCGTGTCCCTGTTCTGATTAAAAACAGAATTAGAAACCAGATTTAAAAGCCATTTTCAAACCATTGTAACTTTCAAACCACACGTCCAAATTTGACAAATTTTATATCAATGAATTCAGGAGAACAAGCCCTAACCAACCATGCCCTTAGTTTAGCAAATAGTATCTGTTAGCTTGTTTGAATTTGCAAAAACATTTGTGTACTTGTTTAGATTAGAAAAATTGTTTAAAAATGATTTTTGGATTAAAACCTTTGCAAAATGGTTTGTTGTGATCTTACTGACCCTAGGAACCAACCCTTGGAGTTAGAAATGATTTTTGTAAGATTTAGATTAGATTACTTGACTTAGTCATTTTCTAGCCAAATAAAAAGAATGGTTTTTGTTATAAAAATGTTTATGAAAAGAAAACTTTAAGGAAATGTTTTGGACCAAACCTACTGAACCAAAAACACCAAGCTTTGCAATAGCAACTCATTTGGTGAACAACTTAAGAGTCTTGCCTTAATAAATACATTTTTTTTCACCACATGAAATGATGAATGGATTTAAAAATAGTATTTGGACAAAACCCTCTTGCTAATGACTTTGCCACTTTGGTAAATGACCAATTTGGATCTTACAAAGTTTAGAAACCCCATAGAGACCCCTTTGCAAAATAAAACTATCTTGTGCATGCTCCCATGCATGAATTGGTTTCCATTGTCTTGTGTGTGTGAAATTGTTTGAGTGATTATTGGTTTGGAATGTAAATTGAATTAGTGTTTGCTTGTTTGACTTGTAGTGAAGTGTGAGACTAGCAAGATCAAGGAGTGAACCAACATTCCCTACCAAAAAGGCAAGTGATGCTTCATACTTTTGTCCCATTACTTTTTCTATGCATTAGTGATTTTGCTAAGTAAACTTGCGTGGATTTTGCTAAGTATAGATCTTGCTATAGGAAAACCTAGTCGATGAATCCTTAGTAGGATTTTCCTAATTTAGAGATTCCTACTACTAACAAGCTTAGCCTAGCTAATAGAAAACATGGGTGGAAAATATATTCGCACTATGGAAAAATATTCTAAGTCTGAAGACTTAGGTTTTGTTTAATAAAACAACTAAGTCAATGAACCTCCTGGGTGGAATGGAAGGATTGGGTTATGTTGAGTGGTTCACAATGCCATGACTTGGATTGTGTATCTCACTTGTGGATGGCCACCCAGGAAACAAAGGGATTTGAGATGTCAAATGTTGAGAAGCTTCAAGTGCAACCACTTGGCAATATGGGCTCTGCCATGATCATATAGGTTGCAAGAACTTAGCCAAATGGACAGTGGGTGGTAGTGTTTGATAGGTTGGAGCGCGTCCATTTTGGTCTAAGGGAAGGCTTCTGAAAGATTTTGTCTTGGGAAACCAAGTCTTGTGGGTAAAGTGCACCACCTCTGCAGAGTGTAAAATCTAAGTACTTAGCCATGTCCCTGGTAAAGGACAATTTGAGCATCAAGACATGGAAGCAATCAAGAATCTCATCATTCCAATTTCTAAATTAAAATCTTGTGGTTTGAACAAGGGTTGTTTGAATTCTTCAATCATTGATGGAGAGATGGCTTGGTACAAGGATCTTGAAATCTTTGATTGAGAAAATGATTTTGTCAAGCAAAAACTTAGTATTTTCAAAATGATAAGGAAAATCTATTTTGAGCAATGCAAAGCCTCAACTCCACTTAGCCAAATGCATATAGATGTTAGACTCCACTGTACTACCATAGTATCACTTGCCAATACAATTCAAATGTATTGACCCTTGTGGTCAGAACTTGTAATGTTGCAGGTTTGATTGATTTTAGTGAAGATTGTTTGATTAGGATTACAAAGTCTACAACCAACATCTGCCTGTGGCACTTTGAAGATGAAGGACCCCATGATTATAATTATTCCGCTGCAATGTAATGTAATAGCCAAATGAGCTATGTATTGATGTAATAAAATTATGTTATTCCTGGTTATAAATTTATAATATGACCTTTGTTTCTTGATATTACATCTAAACTGTGGATGCTAGCTATTGATCCAGGGACTAGCATTGTAAAACACAGGAGGACTCTACCTTATTAGGTTGGGACCTCTACAGTTCCTTATTGTAAGTTGGCAACCGGCAGGAGCCATATGGTTGTATTTAAATTCTGTTAAGACCCGCGTGTCTATTCAAAGTAGTTGTAATAGTTGAAGCTGGTGGACGACAACCATGGAGCAGCATCATTGACCTTGATGCAATGCCGGTGATGATGGAGATCATGTTCGTGCTTGAAGATGGAGATCGGAAGCACAAGAAGAAAGGCCATATCATATCACATATTATGAATTGCATGTGATGTTAATCCTTTTATGCATCTTGTATTGCTTAGTTCACGACGGTAGCATTATAAGATGATCCCTCAAGCACACAATTTCAAGTTTTAAAGTGTTCATCCTTAGTAAGCACCGTTGCTAAAGCTGGTTGTTTCGAAGCACCACGTGATGATCGGGTGTGTTAGATTCTGCGAGTGTATACAATGTAAGCAAGCCAGATTTGCTTATGCGGAAGCTAAGGTTGATCTTGACGAGCCTAGCATGTACAGACATGGTCTCGGAACACGGATCACCGAAAGGTAAAGCATGAGTCATATAGTAGATATGATGAACATGTTGATTGTTCGCCATTGAAGTTGCATCAACTCTCGTGATGATCGGTTTTGATGTGGTGGATTTGGTTCATGTGATCACTAAAACAATGTGAGGGATATTGTTTTGAGTGGGAGTTCAACGGCAATGTAATTAAAAGTTGAACACTATTTATCATAAATCAAATCAAAGTGAATTTGCATAGTTGTTGTAGTCATTGGCATCCGTTTACCACCTTGCGCTTAGTTATAATTGAGATGATAGAACTATAGAATTCTGGTTAGTTACTTTACTGATGGTATCGTATTGTTTTGAAGTGTTAATCTAAAGTTTTAAAAGTCCTATTGCAAACTTTCAGTAAGTTCCGGTTACTCCATGAAGTTTAATAATTGGTATTAAAACAAGAGTGACAATTCCAAGAGTTAGTATATGAGTATCATGTTTGTCTCCATGATTCTTGATATTCAAAGGATTGTCTTAATATCAAGGTTATCTAGGATCTAAAAGAGTTGTTTCAGAAACCATGATGTGTGGAAGATATTGTGATATCTGAAACGAAGTTTTGGTTGCAACATGATAGAGTATAATATGGCAAAGTTCATGTGTCTCATATTTTGATGAGAATTTGCAAAAGGGTTGGAGACACTTGCTGTCCTAATCCTCCAAAAGGTTTTGGATAGCAACATTATACTCGTAATTCATCGTTATAAGCTAAAAGTAGCTTGATCATGGACGATTCCATGATAAGGGTGAATATTTGATGTAGGTAAAATGTTTACTACACCAAGAGATTACTAAAGAAAGGAATTTGAAAGAACACCAAACATTTGATGATGGTGATCTACTTCAAAGTGCAAGTCCAAAGACATTGGTATTTAACTATGCACGCTTTGGACTATGTGTCATATGTATGACTCCATTATTGATGTTGATAGATTCTTTCAAATGTAAAAGGAAATCTTGAAGAGAATATCATAAATATATGGCGTAAAAGAAAAACTAGAATTGTTCAGTTTAAGTATATAGATGATATACATGTTATGGCTATATTCTTTGCTTATTAAACAATGTGGTTCTTAAGTATTTGATACTGAATTTGTTGGTGTGAATCGTCATACGAAACAACACAATTCATGAACTACAATGGCCTAAGTAACTAGCAAAAGAATATGTGATGATGTTCATCGAGAACAAATAAAGGGTTATTGTGTTGCTCGTTAAACATCAAAGCTTGCCTTCAAGATTTGTTTTATCAGGTATTATGAGAACAAAAGGGTTGTTCAAATAATTGCCGTAATCCCTAAAAGATGGATGATTCACAAATCTCGTTGGAAAAATCACATCCATAAAACTAGTGCTAAAGATGTCGAAAGACAAATTGATTAAAAGATCACTTAGGAAGTGACATCGCCGTTTAAATTATATTGGAAAGATAACATGAAGAAATTCCATGTGGATGGAACTTTGGAGTCTTTTGATTTTTGATCACATGACGCTTGTGAAACTTTCCTAGAGATAATTAAAACTTCGTTCATAGGCCAAAAAGGGAACGAAAGACTAGCTTATTGGAAATTGTACATATTGTTGTACAAAGTCCATCATGTGTAGTCAAAAGCGATGGATTTCAACTTCATATGCTTTCTCCAAAAATTTGAGTGAATATATGAATATTTACTTAATAAGGATGAAGTATGAAACATTTGAAAAGTTCAAAGACTTTCAATATGAAGTGAACAATCATTGTAACAAGAATATAAATAGTTTATGATAGGATCATAAAGGAAGATATTTGAGTTACAAGTTTAGCATAATACCTAAGATTTAAGGAATCGTTCCGTGGATTTGCATATCCCGAAACACCATAAGAGTATGGAGCGTTCGAGATGTGTAATTAAACCTTGTTTGACATGGTAAGATCAAAGGTATAATTCATAAAACTGCCATTATATTTTAAAGATTAAAAGCTTTAGAGACTACCGTTTTTCCACTGAAAAGAGCTCCATCATAATCCGTTGAAATGACACCATATAAAGTTATGGTTTGGGATAAAACCCAAGTTGTCCTTTCTTAAACATTGGTATGCTATGCATAAGAAAGATGTTTGCAACCAAAGTCGGATGAACCTGTCTTTGTATGTTATTTCGAATAACTGTTCCTCGACAACATCGGAGACAAAATTGTTTATCGCTTAGAACATCAAGTTTCTTAGAGAAGGAATTTTTCATGAAAATTTAAGTGGGAGGACAAAAGAACTTTGATAAGGTTAAAAGAACCTTAGCTATATGTGCAAAGTTGCGCAGCGCCGAAAAGTGTTCCGGAGGCAGCAACAATGCTCATGGCTCACGTACCTCAAAGGTTGTGGTCACGGAGATCTAAAGTTCCTATTGAAATAAGTAGGTCGGGTAAACAATCAAATAACAAGATTTGAGAGTTAAATCATTATTTGACAATAATGATCCGACTACATGCAAAGAAGAGATGATGGGCCCTGACTCCGTCTAATGGCTTGAAGCCATAAAATCCGTGATAGTTCCATACACGAAAAATCAAGTTTTGAACTTGAAGGACCCTCAAGAAAGGTGTAAGACCTTACAGTTGTGTTTGGATCTACAAATAAATAGACATGGATGTTGCACATTTATGAAATATTCGACATGTTGGGAAAGAGTTCACAACAATGTTCAAAGGTTGACTATGACAAGATCTGATATTTCATAGCGATATTTAGTCTAGACGGATTAATATAGCAACCACTACATATAATTTTGTTATGTGGTAGTTGAATAAAAAAAACAAGTTCTTCTAATAGAATTGTTACCTAGGACATGTGCATAACACGGTCCATAGGGTTTTATTAATTCAAAGGATGCTAAAAGCGTATGCAAACTTCAATGGTTGAAGTAAGCATAGCGGAGTTAGAATCTTCACTATGATGAAACTGTTAAAAGAGTTTAATTTCATCAGAGACAATGAAGATGCTTGCATTTGCAAGAAATTAAGTGGGAGCGCTAAGACATATTTCTAATACATTATGTGGAGGACATATTGTTGATTGAAAAGATGTATATTTTATTAACACATATTAAGAATTTCATCCTGATGAAATACTTAGGCAAAACCCAAATATTTTGCATCAATAGACGCCAATATGGTTGTGCCAGAAGTACATATATGAGATATTGAATGAGTTCAATATAGAAACTACAAGAAAGGTTCTTGTCGCACAGAAAGGATTGAATGAGTTCAATATTGATGATATATTCAAGTGTATTGACATTTGGTAAGTGAAACAAAGATTCAAGTATAGATTGATACTTGATGCATGAAATCACAAAGAGTATTTATATCCATCATACTGTGATATGTACAAATCCAGATATGTCCTATGCTCTAAATGTTGTGAGCATATACCAGAATGATTCATAAGATGATCATTGGACGATAGTAAGGATATTCTTATGATCTTATGGAAGAACTAAGAGTATATTGTTTTGTAAAAGTGACAAATAGATGGTTAGTTCATTGTGAAAGTACTACATTGATACTAGTTTTGTCACAAAGTACAAATTAAGTTTATCTCAATCTAAACTAAGGGTGGCACAATATAATGGAAAGTGAGTTCCATAATGGATTTGGATGAGTTCCAAAGTTAAGACATTGTGACAGATACTACAACAAAAGGCTAAGTATATGACTGCTACTATAGCAGCTAAAGAGGGCATTTGAGTCAAGTAGTTTGTTATCAAACTAGGTGTAGTTCACAGCGGGATAATACTATGAAGATATATTGTGCGACAATATTATCAACATGTTTTAACCCCAAATAACTAAAGGTCTCACCAAAGGACCAAATTTATACAAAGACATCTCATTAGAGAATGAGTGATGCGTAGAGACGCAAAGACATGCAATTACACACGGACCTGGAAATATCAGATCCGCGGATCAGTTGACCACTAGCAATCATGTACATACGACACCAGAAAGCCATAGGTGTTGAATACACAAAGGTTTGAAACTAGATTATTGACTCTAGTGCAAGTGGGAGACTGTTGGAGATATGCCCAAGAGGCAATAATAAAGTGATTATTATCATATCTTCATACTTATCATAAATTTTTACATACCATGCTATAATTGTATTAACAGGAAACATTAATACTTGTGTGATTTGTAAACATAAAATAGTCCCTAGAAAACCCTCTTGTTAAACTAGCTTGTTGGTTAATATATGATCATGGTTTCCTGATCATGAACATAGAGATGTTATTAACAACGGGGTCATATCATTAGGAGAATGATGTGATGGACATACTCCTATAGATAAGCGTATCATAAAATATCAAGTCATTTCAATAGTTCAATTGCTATATGCTTTCTGATACATAGTAACCTAATTCCTTCGACCATGAGATCATGCATATCACCTTTACCGGATGGATGCTTTGATGACATCAAACACCACACCATAACAGGGTGGCTATAAAGATGGCATTGAGTGTTCGGAAATTATTGGTTGAGACACATGGATCAAGAGTGGGATTTGTCCATCCATATGACGGATAGATATACTCTGGGCCCTCTCGGTGAAATGTCATCCAATTAGATTGCAAGCATGTGACTGGCTCACAAGGGATCACATATCACGGGAACGAGAAAAGAGTACTTATCAGTAACGAGGTTGAACTAGGTATGCAGAGATACAGACGATCAAAACCTCGGATAAGTAAACTATCGTGAGACAAAGGGAAATTGGTATCGTATGTAAGTGGTTCATTCGATCGCAAAGTAATTGTAGAAATATGTGGGAGCCATATGAATTTCCAGATTCCTCTATTGGTTATTGATCGGAGAAGTGTCTCGATCATGTCCGCATAATTCACGAACCGTAGGGAGACACACTTAAGGATTCGATGTTGTTGAGTAGTTATGGAATGATGAGTAAGAGACCGAATGTTGTTCGGAGTCTCGAATGGGATCCGGGATATCACGAGGAGATCCGGAATGGTCCGGAGAATAAGATTCATACAAGGAAAGTCCCGTTTCGGAGTTGGAGAATGGTTTCGGTGTTTTCATCGGGAATGTTCTAGAAGGTTCCGAAATGTCCGGCACTCCGGGGGGAAGGGGTACATGAATGTGTTATATCAATTTGGTATGAATGCATTATGTACTTGGTGTCTTCGCTGTCCAAAATAAAGGGTTTATTCAAATCCTAGTTTGAAAAGTCAAACGGCTAGTTTGAAAAGTCAAACGGCAGTTTTTGGAAAGAGGAGAAGGAAGTTTGAAACCGAGTTGGGGAGGAGTTCCCTCCTCCAACCGGCGGCCCACCTCCAAGCCGAGTTGGGGAGGGACTCCCCTCCCCTTGGCCGCACCTCCCACCTATAAAGGGAGGGGCAGGGCTGCCCCTCCAAAACACAAGATCCTCTCCTCTAAACCCTAATTTGGTGCCGCCATGTGGCATCCCGCAAAACCACTACTAGAAAATCGCGTTGTTTTTGTGCATTGCATCGTCACCATCATGCATTGTTTGTCTGCATTATTTTGAAAAGCCTAGTTTTGATTTGTACAAACACCCCTTTTTAGTTTAAAGACAAAACCCCGAGCGTATCGGATATTTTGTTTCCCTAAAAACTATTTTGCAAAGTGGCTTTGTTTTAATTTGAACAGAACCAAACAAACACAAAAACTAACACAGCCCAACCCTAAATCTATTCCCACCCAAATCCTATCTACCCTCCAACCACAGGCCGCCACCTCACCCTCTCACCCAAAACCTACCCACCCTGCCACCTCACCTATCCTCCACTTTCTTTCCCCCTCTCTCTTTTCTCACCTAGTCCCTTCTACCCTCTCCCTATGACACCCCTGGCCCACTCTCCCTGGGCTCCACCCGAGCCAGCCCCACCCCCCCCCCGCCCTCCCTCTTCTCCCGGAACCCCGCCCACCTGCCCCACACACGAGTCCCCTGACCCACCCTTTGGGTCCCACCCCGCGGGACCCACGCCCCGGCCCCACTGCCTGCCAGCCCCCCACCTGACGCGCCCCCCGACCCCTCCCTCTCTCTTCCTCCCCCGCACGCTTCCCACCTCACGGCGCCTTGTGCCGCCTGACGCTCTCCTCCCCTCTCTCCCAGCCCCGGCCCTCCCCATCTCCGTGGCCTTGCCACCCTGTCGGCCCCAGTCTGCCCCTACCCCTGCCGAGCCCTCAGCTCCCTCCTGCCCTCGCCACGCTCCCCACCTCCTCGCCTTCCCCGCTCGCGCCTCACGCCGCTCACCTCTCACTCGCCCCTCCCCTCCGTCCGTGATGGCCAGCCCGCCCGCCAGCCCGCCGCTCGAGCCTCTCCGCCTCGCCTCCATGACCACCTCCTCCCGCGCCGCCCAGGCCGCCATCGAGCTCTCCTTCCTCCGCCAGCCTTCCGCCGAGCCGCTCCTCCTCTCCCGCCCGTCGCCGCTCTGCCTCGCTCCTCTCCACTCGCTGCCAAGCTCACCCGCCGTTCGCCGCGCACTGGCCGCCTCCCCTCACCGGCGTCCGGCGTCCCGGCGTCTCATGAGCTCCCAGAGCAGCCCCTAGGGCGCGTCTGACGCCCTCACGCCGCCGTCATCTCCAACACCCCGTGGCCTCCCGAGCTTCTCCGAGCCCGACACCGGCATCCAACCCCGAAGCCCCAAGTTCCCCATCGATGACCAAGCCGGAACCGCAAGTGTGTCGATAGGAAGCCGAAGATCCCCGGACGCCAAGACCGCCACACGGAACCCGATACCGCCAAGCCGCCGACACGGAAACGCCGAGTACTTCACCCCGGACACCGAGACCCCGGTGCGACAAGTGCTTCATCCCGAACGCCATGACCGTCAACATGACCCGTAGACCACGGATGCGCCATGATCTACCCAGTAATCCGAGAAAGACCCCGGAGGCCGAGAACGATCCCGTCGAACCCTGGACCCTGAGACCGACCCCGAACCCCGGAACCCCAAGACCGTCGAGAACCCTAATGTGTGATTCCCCTTCCCGAAACCCTAATTCATAACATAATACCACTTGTCGCATAATAATTGTCTTGCATGCATACACTCATGTGGTTTGGGGGCCTTAGGCCGATTCACCTAATAATTAAATATGGGGCCCATATGCGGGCAAATCTAGCCTTATATTGGCCTCATTTAAATTTGTGTAGCGAACCGGTGCTATCTTTTGCCATGCTAAAACAACATTTAAATTGCGGGGTAGCTAAACAACATGCACCATCTAAATAATTGTCGGGACCCCGGTTCCACCTAATATTACCTAATTGCATCGCACCTTTGCCATGCCATGCATCATACATGCATCATGCCGATCTTTTGCCGTAGTATTAAATATTGCATCCGGTGTTTATTCTAGTGTTTTGCTTCTTCGCGGATAAGGCCGTTGAGTTGATGTGAGCGTCGACCCGATCTTCGGTTGAACCTTCGACAATGTTTTCAGGCGAGCATCTCCCCCTTTCTACCCATCTTACTTTTATAGTATTTATTCCCTCCTGTTGATCTATTGCTATCTGTGTTGCGATGCTTTAGTTTCCGTACCTGTGATATACCGTGCAACCCTATATTGCCTTGGACACATCCTATTACCTGTTGTTTGGTAGCTAGTTGGACTTGCGCGTCGTAGTCGCTTGCTCAAGTGCTTTATGCGTCGCTCAAGGCCACGATTGTTAATGTATTGCCGCAAGTTGATGTTGGAGATGATTCTAGTTTTACTTACCGTTCATTTTAATTCCTGTTTAACAACTAAAATTGAAGTAAGCAGAGGCATCGGTGGGTGATAGAGAATATTTGGTTTCCGAACGCCCACTTGTGTCCCGTAGGACCCAGAGTACTTGATACCTGTTCCTTGATTTATCGCGCTATCCACATCCGGGAGGTATATGGGACCCCCCTGAGCCAGAGCTCGATTCAGTCTTATTTCTTGGGGCCACAAACTAGTTTGAGGTTTTATTTACTATCCTGTACTTATGCCATGCTACTTCTGTATTTACAATTGTGCGAGGAGCACACTTTCCTGTTTAGGATCGGGACACGTTTACGCGGTGAAGACAAGCCCAGCCACACTTTCGGGTTCCCAGTCGCTCACAGCCGTCCACCCAAACCTTGAGACCGTCTCGGAGCTAGCTTACTTCGTTGCGGGTTCTACTTAAGGGGTGGCCCCCTGAAATAATTCTGAATCCTGTGATTGTTCAGTCGTGAAAGCCTCGTTGGGTTTTGATTTGGTTTTTCCGAGGTTGATCGAGCGTGTGTTGCTATTGGTGCACCCCGGCCGGGTAAAACTTTCTGAAAGCCGTGTCCGCGGATATGGACGACTTGGAGCACAGTATCTCGACCATAGACAAGCATAACTAAAGTTTATTGCTATAAATTTGACTTTATACTGACTAGTAATCAGCTTCACTATAATGGAATGGCTAAATAATACTGCCCACAATTGCTTGTTTGGAGTGTCGCTTGCGACCATTGTACCTGACTAGTAAGTATTGCAACTACAACGGAATGGCTGAATAAAAGTACCAACAACTGCTGGGTTTTGAGTTTATATCATGCTATCTCAGATTCGATTAGTAATTGTTGCAACTTCGGAATGATTAACTAAAAGAGCCCACCGCTTACTTTATCGTGACGATTATCTAAACCGACTAGTAAAGTGCCGCAACTATAATCGAATAGGTAAAAGCGCCAACTGTGAGTTCCTCGGTTGACTTCCTCGTTGGTCTCGAGGGGAAACGCCAGATGGGTTTGTTTGATGGTAGTATCGAGTTGGATCCGAATAGGTCTTTCTTACCCCTCTCGATAGCCGCCATTGTTTGAGTCTCTATAGGTTGTTTAGTGCATCTTTGCCTTCAGTCCACCATACCTATGTAGGCGAGGACCGCCGAATTCTAGCCTCGCCGTGTACTGGCCTCAGTACTGACGCTCCTTCTTTTTCCTTTGCCCTTTGTCGGCACCCCTTTTGTTTAAGCAGGTTTGAGATCGACGTTGTTAGCAGGGTTACCCTTCCGGCTTGGCTCGGTGGTTATGGACGCCATTGGTTATTCTTCAGGGCTCTTAGCCCCATTTGCATCTTGTCCGTAGCTGGACGCTATATCGTTCTCAAGGTGATTTGGATCTTTGTACTGTATATCTGTATTCTTGACTCTTTGAGTCGCTATTATATATTTGTTCTGTGGGTCCAATCGAGGACTATTGTGTAACGTTATTACTTCGTTTTCCACCCGCACGAAAGTGCCTGGTGGGCACCTTTGAATCGTTTCTATGCGGGTTTGGCGAGTTTTGCTAAAACTTGCATAGGTCCGATTCTGAGGGTGTTACAGAGTGGTATCAGAGCCCAGCAGTTGCGATACCCCACAAGTCCAGCCTGTAGGATAACCTAGCTAACGGCCGAAGTAGAGTGTCAAAACTATTTTGCAAAATCGGTTGGATAGTTCTGATTAGGTCTGATTTTACTCCTTACCCCTCTGCTATTCTCCTCTTATCTCGACGTGTTTTGAATCTGCTCTCTTATCTTTTCTTCGAGTCCAGGATTTCTCGTGGTTGGGTTCCGTCGTACCTTCAGGGTTTCGCTTCCTTCTTTGATAACGGTGTTCTACCATCCGGTGTTCAAGCTGCCTGATGAATCCGTCTACGGTGTTACCATTCTTTGTTCCTTGTTTGTGCCTTCCGGTGTTTTCCAACGCGACGACATCATCTACGCTAGATCCGATGCAGAGTCTGCACCACCCCTTTGTTTCCGAACCTCGCTTGTCGAGATCTTCAGTCTAATTCCGAGAGTTGGTTGCATAATCCGCCTATTCATGTGCAGAGTAATGGTTTGAGTGCGGGATGGAGTAGCTACCATACCACTACCCTTATCATTCGCTCTTGTACGTCGAATCAGTGGATCCAGCAGTTTTACTCCGTCCACGGAAGTTAGGGGTGGCTTTATTTGTTGATACCTCTACCTTCGACCTGTTGTTCCCGGAGTGCTCTCGCAACGATCACGGACAACGACCTCTTGTTAGTGGTGTCGCGAGGATCTACACGAAGTGAGAAGATGCAGGACACCGACCCCCCTTCCGGTACCATGAGGCGGATCTCGAGGGCGAGATCCATTGTTAGTGGTGTCGAATTGTGGCATCCCGAAAAACCACTACTAGAAAATCGCGTTGTTTTTGTGCATTGCATCGTCACCATCATGCATTGTTTGTCTGCATTATTTTGAAAAGCCTAGTTTTGATTTGTACAAACACCCCTTTTTAGTTTAAAGACAAAACCCCGAGCGTATTGGATATTTTGTTTCCCTAAAAACTATTTTGCAAAGTGTCTTTGTTTTAATTTGAACAGAACCAAACAAACACAAAAACTAACACAGCCCAACCCTAAATCTATTCCCACCCAAATCCTATCTACCCTCCAACCACAGGCCGCCACCTCACCCTCTCACCCAAAACCTACCCACCCTGCCACCTCACCTATCCTCCACTTTCTTTCCCCCCTCTCTCTTTTCTCACCTAGTCCCTTCTACCCTCTCCCTATGACACCCTGCCCTCTCCTGGGCTCCACCGAGCCAGCCCCACTCCCCACCTCTCTTTTCCCAGTCAACCTGCCCACCCCGAGTCCCCACACACGCACCCGCAAGCCCTGCCACTGGTCCCACCCTGGACCCACGCCTGCCCCAGCCCACCCGACGCGCCCACCCTCCTCTCTTCCTCCTCAAGACGCTTCCCACCTCACTGGCCTCGCGCCCGCCACGCCCCGCTCTCCTCCTCCCTCTCCCAGCCCGTGCCTCCCCATCTCCGTGAAGGCCTCACCCAGCGTCGGCCCCACTGCCGCTCGCCCCTACTCCGGGCCAGCGCCTCGGCTCGCCCGGCCGCCCTCCGCTCACGGGACCCTTCCTCCTCGCCTCAAGCTCCGCTGCCTCGGCCTGCCTCACCTCGCCTCCGGGCCCTCCCTCGCGTCCCGTAGGGCGCAACCGCCGCCCCCTCGCCTCGAGCCTCTCCGGCCCCGCTCCTCTCGCCCTCCCCGCGACCACCTCCTCCGCGCCGCCCCGTGCCGCCATCGAGCTCTCCTTCCTCCGCCGCCCCGCGCCGCCAGCAAGCCGCCGGAGCTCCTCCTCTCCCGCCAGTCGCCCGAGCCGCTCTGCCTCGCTCCCTCTCCATCCTCGCCTGACACGCCAAGCTCACGCCGTTCCGCTGCCGCACTGACCGCCTCACCCTCCTCGCCATGGCGTCCGGCGTCCCCTCGCGAGCTCCCATGAGCAGCCCCCTTAGGGCGTCTGACGCCCTCACGCTGCCGTCATCTCCAACACCCCGTGGCCTCCCGAGCTTCTCCGAGCCCGACACCGGCATCCAACCCCGAAGCCCCAAGTTCCCCATCGATGCCCAAGCCAGAACCGCAAGTGTGTCGATAGGAAGCCGAAGATCCCCGGACGCCAAGACCGCCACACGGAACCCGATACCACCAAGACCGCCACACGGAACCCGATACCGCCAAGGCCGCCGACACGGAAACGCCGAGTACTTCACCCCGGACACCGAGACCCCGGTGCGACAAGTGCTTCATGCCGAACGCCATGACCGTCAACATGACCCGTAGACCACGGATGCGCCAAGATCTACCCAGTAATCCGAGAACGACCCCGGAGGCCGAGAACGATCCCGTCGAACCCTGGACCCTGAGACCGACCGTGCACGGAACCCCAAGACCGTCGAGAACCCTAATGTGTGATTCCTTCCGAAACCCTAATTCATAACATAATACCACTTGTCGCATAATAATTGTCTTGCATGCATACACTCATGTGGTTTGGGGGCCTTAGGCCGATTCACCTAATAATTAAATATGGGGCCCATATGCGGGCAAATCTAGCCTTATATTGGCCTCATTTAAATTTGTGTAGCGAACCGGTGCTATATTTTGCCATGCTAAAACAACATTTAAATTGCGGGGTAGCTAAACAACATGCACCATCTAAATAATTGTCGGGACCCCGGTTCCACCTAATATGACCTAATTGCATCGCACCTTTGCCATGCCATGCATCATACATGCATCATGCCGATCTTTTGCCGTAGTATTAAATATTGCATCCGGTGTTTATTCTAGTGTTTTGCTTCTTCGCGGATAAGGCCGTTGAGTTGATGTGAGCGTCGACCCGATCTTCGGTTGAACCTTCGACAATGTTTTCAGGCGAGCATCTCCCCCTTTCTACCCATCTTACTTTTATAGTATTTACTTCCCTCCTGTTGATCTATTGCTATACGTATTGCGATGCTTTAGTTTCCGTACATGATATACCGTGCAGCCCTATATTGCCTTGGACACATCCTATTACATTGTTTGGTAGCTAGTTGGACTTGCGGCGTGTAGTCGCTTGCTCAAGTCTTTGCGTGTCGCTCGATTACCACAGCTTGTTGATGTATTGCAAGTTGATGTTGGAGATGATTCTAGTTTTACTTACCGCTCATTTTAATTCCTGTTTAACAACTAAAATTGAAGTAAGCGGAGGCATCGGTGGGTGATAGAGAATATTTGGTTTCGACGCCCACTTGTGTCCGTGGGACCCCGAGTACTTGATACCTGTTCCTTGATTTATCGCGCTATCCACATCCGGGAGGTATATGGGACCCCCCTGAGCCAGAGCTCGATTCGGTCTTATTTCTTGGGGCCACAAACTAGTTTGAGGTTTTATTTACTATCCTATACTTATGCCATGCTACTTCTGTATTTACAATTGTGCGAGGAGCACCTTTGTCTTTGTTAGGATCGGGACACGTTCGCGGTGTCGACAAGCCCAGCCACACTTTGGTTCCCGATCGCTCCACGGCCCACCCAAACCTTGAGACCGTCGGAGCTAGCTTACTGTTGCGGGTTCTACTTAAGGGTGGCCCCTGAAATAATTCTGAATCCTGTGATTGTTCGTGAAAGCCTCGTTGGGTTTTGATTTGGTTTTTCAGGTTGATCGGCGTGTGTTGCTATTGGTGCACCGGCGGTAAAACTTTCAAAGCCGTGTCATGGATATGGACGACTTGGAGCACGATATCTCGACCATAGACAAGCATAACTAAAGTTTATTGCTATAAATTTGACTTTATCTTGACTAGTAATCAGCTTCACTATAAAGGAATGGCTAAATAATACTGCCCACAATTGCTTGTTTGGAGTGTAAACTTGCGACCATTGTACTGACTAGTAAGTATTGCAACTTCTAGCGGAATGGCTGAATAAAAGTACCAACAACTGCTGGGTTTTGAGTTTATATCATGCTATCTGATTCGATTAGTAATTGTTGCAACTTCTAACGGAATGATTAACTAAAAGAGCCCCGCTTACTTTATCAGGACGATTATCTAAACCGGACTAGTAAAGTGCCGCAACTATAACTGAATAGGTAAAACTGCCAACTGTGTGAGTTCCTTGGTTGACTTCCTCGTTGGTCTCGAGGGGGAAACGCCAGGATGGGTTTGTTTGATGGTAGTATCAGGTTGGATCCGAATAGGTCTTTCTTACCCTCTCGATAGCCGCCATTGTTTGAGTCTCTATAGGTTGTTTAGTGCATCTTCGCCGCTTGATCCACCATACCTATGTAGGCGAGGACCGCCAATTCTAGCCTCGCTGTCTTGGCCTCGATCGACGCTCCTTCTTTTCCTTTGCCCTTTGTCGGCACCCTTTTGTTTAAGCAGGTTTGAGATCGGCGTCGTTAGCGGGGTTACCCTTCCGGCTTGGCAGGGTTATGGACGCCATTGGTTATTCTTCAGGGCTCTTAGCCCCATTTGCATCTTGTCCGTAGCTGGACGCTATATCGTTCTCAAGGTGATTTGGATCTTTGTACTGTATATCTGTATTCTTGACTCTTTGAATCGCTGTTATATATTTGTTCTGTGGGTCCCATCGAGGACTGTTGTGTAACGTTATTACTTCGTTTTCCACCCGCACGAAAGTGCCTGGTGGGCACCTTTGAATCATTTCTATGCGGGTTTGGCGAGTTTTGCTAAAACTTGCATAGGTCCGATTCTGAGGGTGTTCTGAGTGGTATCGAGCCAGTGTTGCGATACCCCACAAGTCCAAACTGTAGGATAACCTAGCTAACGGTAAGTAGAGTGTCAAAACTATTTTGCAAAATCGGTTGGATAGTTACGATTAGGTCTGATTTTACTCCTTACCCTCCGCTATTCTCCTCTTATCTCGGCGTGTTTTGAATCTGCTCTCTTATCTTTTCTTGAGTCCGAGATTCTCGTGGTTGGGTTCCGTCGTACCTTCAGGGTTTCGCTTCCTTCTTTGATAACGGTGTTCTACCATCCGGTGTTCAAGCTGCCTGATGAATCCGTCTACGGTGTTACCATTCTTTGTTCCTTGTTTGTGCCTTCCGGTGTTTTCCAACGCGACGACATCATCTACGCCAGATCCGATGCAGAGTCTGCACCACCCCTTTGTTTCCGAACCTCGCTTGTCGAGATCTTCAGTCTAATTCCGAGAGTTGGTTGCATAATCCGCCTATTCGTGTGCAGAGTAATGGTTTGAGTGCGGGATGGAGTAGCTACCATACCACTACCCTTATCATTCGCTCTTGTACGTCGAATCAGTGGATCCAGCAGTTTTACTCCGTCCACGGAAGTTAGGGTGGCTTTTATTTGTTGATACCTCTACCTTCGACCTGTTGTTCCCGGAGTGCTCTCGCAACGATCACGGACAACGACCTCTTGTTAGTGGTGTCGTGAGGATCTACACGAAGTGAGAAGATGCAGGACACCGACCCCCCTTCCGGTACCATGAGGCGGATCTCGAGGGCGAGATCCATTGTTAGTGGTGTCGAATTGTGGCATCCCGAAAAACCACTACTAGAAAATCGCGTTGTTTTTGTGCATTGCATCGTCACCATCATGCATTGTTATGCGCATTATTTTGAAAAGCCTAGTTTTGATTTGTACAAACACCCTTTTAGTTTAAAGACAAAACCCGGCGTATTGGATATTTTGTTTCCTAAAACTATTTTGCAAAGTGTCTTTGTTTTAATTTGAATGAACCAAACAAACACAAAACTAACACAGCCCAACCCTAAATCTATTCCCACCCAAATCCTATCTACCCTCCAACCACAGGCCGCCACCTCACCCTCTCACCCAAAACCTACCCGCCACCTCACCTATCCTCCACTTTCTTTCCTCTCTTTTCTCACCTAGTCCCTTCTACCCTCTCCCTATGACACCTGGCCCCTCTCTCCTGGCTCCACCCAGCCAGCCCCACTCCCCACCCGCCTCTCTTTTCCCAGTCAACCCTGCCCACCCCGAGTCCCCACACACCCACCCTCACCACTGGGTCCCACCCCTGGACCCACCGCCTTGCCTGCCCCACCGACGCGCCCCTCCCTCTCTCTTCCTCCCTTGACGCTTCCCACCACGCCCAGTGCCCTTGTGGCCATCTCCTCCTCCTCTCTCCCAGCCCGGTCCCTCCCCATCTCCGGCCCGCCTTGCCTGTCACCAGCCCATGGCCCCCAGCCGGCGCTGCGCCTCGCCGGCGCCCTCCGCCTCGCGGACCCGCTCCCCACTCCTCGCCTTCCCCATGAGCCAGCGCCTCGCCGCCTCACCTCGCCTCCGCCCTCCTCCGCGTCCGTGATGGGGCAACCGCCCGCCTCTGCCGCCCGCCTCGCCTCTCCGCCCCGCTCCTCACCTCTCGCGACCGCCTCGCCGCCCGCCATCGAGCTCTCCTTCCTCCGCCAGCGCCAGCCGCGGAGCTCCTCCTCTCCGCCGAAACGCTTGCCTCGCTCCCTCTCCACCTCGCCCCGACACGCTGCTCATTTCCGTCGCCCTGCCTCGCCTCCTCATCAGGCGTCCCGGCCCGTCAAGCTCCCAGAGCAGCCCTAGGGCGCGTCGGCCCTCACGCTGCCGTCATCTCCAACACCCGTGGCCTCCCGAGCTTCTCCGGAGCCCGACACCGCATCAACCCAGCCCCAAGTTCCCCATCGATGCCCAAGCGAACCGCAAGTGTGTCGATAGGAAGCCAAGATCCCGGACGCCAAGACCGCCACACGGAACCCGATACCAAGACCGCCACCACGGAACCCGATCGCCAAGGTCACGACACGGAACGCCGAGTACTTCACGGACGAGACCCCGGTGCGACAAGTGCTTCATGCCGAACGCCATGACCGTCAACATGACCCGTAGACCACGGATGCGCCAAGATCTACCCAGTAATCCGAGAACGACCCCGGAGGCCGAGAACGATCCCGTCGAACCCTGGACCCTGAGACCGACCCCGAACCCCGGAACCCCAAGACCGTCGAGAACCCTAATGTGTGATTCCCCTTCCCGAAACCCTAATTCATAACATAATACCACTTGTCGCATAATAATTGTCTTGCATGCATACACTCATGTGGTTTGGGGGCCTTAGGCCGATTCACCTAATAATTAAATATGGGGCCCATATGCGGGCAAATCTAGCCTTATATTGGCCTCATTTAAATTTGTGTAGCGAACCGGTGCTATCTTTTGCCATGCTAAAACAACATTTAAATTGCGGGGTAGCTAAACAACATGCACCATCTAAATAATTGTCGGGACCCCGGTTCCACCTAATATGACCTAATTGCATTGCACCTTTGCCATGCCATGCATCATACATGCATCATGCCGATCTTTTGCCGTAGTATTAAATATTGCATCCGGTGTTTATTCTAGTGTTTTGCTTCTTCGCGGATAAGGCCGTTGAGTTGATGTGAGCGTCGACCCGATCTTCGGTTGAACCTTCGACAATGTTTTCAGGCGAGCATCTCCCCCTTTCTACCCATCTTACTTTTATAGTATTTATTCCCTCCTGTTGATCTATTGCTATCTGTGTTGCGATGCTTTAGTTTCCGTACCTGTGATATACCGTGCAGCCCTATATTGCCTTGGACACATCCTATTACCTGTTGTTTGGTAGCTAGTTGGACTTGCGCGTCGTAGTCGCTTGCTCAAGTGCTGTTGCGTGTCGTTCAGTGCCACAGTTGTTGATGTATTGCCGCAAGTTGATGTTGGAGATGATTCTAGTTTTACTTACCGTTCATTTTAATTCCTGTTTAACAACTAAAATTGAAGTAAGCAGAGGCATCGGTGGGTGATAGAGAATATTTGGTTTCCGAACGCCCACTTGTGTCCCGTAGGACCCCGAGTACTTGATACCTGTTCCTTGATTTATCGCGCTATCCACATCCGGGAGGTATATGGGACCCCCCTGAGCCAGAGCTTGATTCAGTCTTATTTCTTGGGGCCACAAACTAGTTTGAGGTTTTATTTACTATCCTGTACTTATGCCATGCTATACAGATTTACAATTGTGCGAGGAGCACTGCTGCTGTTAGGATCGGGACACGTTTACGCGTGTCAACAAGCCCAGCCACACTTTGGGTTCCCGATGCTCCTGGCCCACCCAAACCTTGAGACCGTCTCGAGCTAGCTTACTGCTATGGGTTCTACTTAAGGGTGGCCCCAAATAATTCTGAATCCTGTGATTGTTCAGTCGTGAAAGCCTCGTTGGGTTTTGATTTGGTTTTTCCGAGGTTGATCGAGCGTGTGTTGCTATTGGTGCACCCCGGCCGGGTAAAACTTTCTGAAAGCCGTGTCCGCGGATATGGACGACTTGGAGCACAGTATCTCGACCATAGACAAGCATAACTAAAGTTTATTGCTATAAATTTGACTTTATACTGACTAGTAATCAGCTTCACTATAATGGAATGGCTAAATAATACTGCCCACAATTGCTTGTTTGGAGTGTCGCTTGCGACCATTGTACCTGACTAGTAAGTATTGCAACTACAACGGAATGGCTGAATAAAAGTACCAACAACTGCTGGGTTTTGAGTTTATATCATGCTATCTGTATCTGATTAGTAATTGTTGCAACTACAACGGAATGATTAACTAAAAGAGCCCACTGCTTACTTTATCAGGACGATTATCTAAACCGGACTAGTAAAGTGCCGCAACTATAACTGAATAGGTAAAACTGCCAACTGTGTGAGTTCCTCGGTTGACTTCCTCGTTGGTCTCGAGGGGGAAACGCCAGGATGGGTTTGTTTGATGGTAGTATCAGGTTGGATCCGAATAGGTCTTTCTTACCCCTCTCTGATAGCCGCCAGTTGTTTCGAGTCTCTATAGGTTGTTTAGTGCATCTTTGCTGCGCTTGATCCACCATACCTATGTAGGCGAGGACCGCCAATTCTAGCCTCGCCGTGTCTTGGCCTCGATCGACGCTCCTTCTTTTCCTTTGCCCTTTGTCGGCACCCTTTTGTTTAAGCAGGTTTGAGATCGACGTCGTTAGCGGGGTTACCCTTCCGGCTTGGCAAGGTTATGGACGCCATTGGTTATTCTTCAGGGCTCTTAGCCCCATTTGCATCTTGTCCGTAGCTGGACGCTATATCGTTCTCAAGGTGATTTGGATCTTTGTACCGTATATCTGTATTCTTGACTCTTTGAGTCGCTGTTATATATTTGTTCTGTGGGTCCCATCGAGGACTGTTGTGTAACGTTATTACTTCGTTTTCCACCCGCACGAAAGTGCCTGGTGGGCACCTTTAAATCGTTTCTATGTGGGTTTGGCGAGTTTTGCTAAAACTTGCATAGGTCCGATTCTGAGGGTGTTACACGCCACCTCCTGCAGCTGCCGCCACCTCCTAGGGCTCCTCTAGCTGCCGACTTGGGCAAACCCCAAGCCCTAGCCGCCGGCCTAGCACCTCTTCCTCGGCATGTCTAAACCCTAGATCGTCGAGGGCTCTCTCATAGTCCACCATACTCGCTCCGGCTTAGGAAGCCTGCGAAATCTCCCTCTACTTCCTGCACGTCGTCTTTGCAGGAATCGCGAGAGAGTGCTACAACCTCCTCGCCCTCGGAACAAGGAGAGGAAGGTCTTCATCGAAAATCTAACATGTGACCCATCATGAAGCGCTGCCAAGCATAGCCGGAAGGATCGTCTGCGCGATCTTGAGATCGGGAGTGTACGACTACATCATCCACGAGAATCTTCTCTCGTTAACCGCTTTGGATCTTCGAGGGTTAGTACTCCATTGACTCGTTTCTACAATCTAGTAGATAGATCTTGGCTTGTTCATAGATTAGATCTTGATTGTGTGTTCATGCGGTAGAATTTTTTTGTTTTCCATGCTACGAACCCCTACAGATTATGCAACTAAGATGAATTTACCTATATGTCAAACAAGCACAAACTAGCACAACACTAGGTAAGAACAAGTAAGTAAAGTGCGGTAAAGGATAGAAGTAACCAAAGTGGTGGACGTGGAGACACAAGGATTTGTTTCCCGTAGTTCCTTCCTTTTGAGGGGAAGTACTTCTACGTTTGGAGAGGGGGTGGTTTCAAACCAGCAACGCCACGAGGGGCCTCCCTTGTTCTCCGATGAACCTCACCCCAAAGGGTTCGATTCACCTCTTCCACTATATCGGCAACCTTCAAGGTGGTAGCCGACACCTTTACAATGAGTTCGGGGCACACATCCACAACTTAATTGGAGGCTCCCAAATACAAGCAAGTTGTCAAAACAATCAAAGACAAGCTTGTAAGAACCAAATCAAAAGCTAGGGTTTCCAAAGAAACACTAGAGCATGGGGGTCCTCAAGTGAATGAGGGGGAAATGAAGATCTCTCTTGGTGAAGCTGTAGATCAAGGCCTCCTCCTTCGATTCTCCAAAGATCAATGACTTTGGATGGTTGGATGAAGAGATCTTGTTGATTTGGTGGCTCAAATGGGGGTGGTGTTCTTGAGTGGGTCGAGCAGCTGGAGGGAGGGCATAAGGTCCCCTATTTATAAGCAGCCCCCTCCACTGAACTGTTTTCTGACCGTTGGAGAAAAGTCAGACCGGAGACTCTAGCCTGCACACCGGAGACTCCGGTCTACACCGGAGATTCCGGCCCACCTCCAGAGCAGCATACTGACTGACCAAGCCCAGCTGCAAGCGAGGTGGGATGGAGACTCCGGTCCAGCTGCACCGGAGACTCCGGTCTGAGGCTCACACTGAAGACTCCGTAGTAGTCTCTGGACCTTGCTCCGGACCCCCTATCAGACTGTCCCAGCCAGAATTCTGTAGCCTCCTTCGGGATACCTGCGGAAACTCCGGTTCACACCGGAGACTCCGGTCTGGAAATTCCAGAAATATGTCAACCTTGGAGGAATCTTTCCGTAGATTAGAGGTCCTTTTCACTTTGCATTATATCAACCTGTAGACAATAGCATACTATAAAAATGATCTACTTGTTGTTAACGAACACCAAAAGTGATTATGATAGTAAATGCCCTTTCAGCCCTCTTAAATACCTTCAATTTGCATACAAAATTATTGTGCCTCACTTTCTTAGATGAGAGACATGCAAGAATCTAATTGATGTTTCACAGGAGTGAGTTCAATGTCTATGATAATTAATTGTTTTCTAAACTTGGCATCGCTAGTTGAAATCATCGAGCCTTGGTTGGAGAACATATTTGTTCTCTTGTTCTAAAAGAAGTAGCATTTTTTCTTATGAAATTCATGTAGACTTCATGCATAATCATTTTTTATTGGCTCATTCAGGTGTTTCAGAGGAATCAATTAGGTGTCTAACAAACTGGAAAATATCTTCATATTCGAAACAAGGCATTGATAATAGAAAGCATGGTGTCTTGTTTGAATGGAAAAAATATTTTCAAACGATTAGTATTGTTCCCTCTTAAATACCTTAAATTTGCATATAAAATTACTGTGACTCACTTTTTAAGATGAGAGACATGCAAATAATTCAATGTCTATGGAAATGAAAATAAATTGTATTATAAACTTGGCATCGCTAGTTGAAAGCATTGATCTATGTTTGGAGAACATATGTGTTTTCATATTCTAACAGAAGTTGAGTTGTTTACTCTAAAATTCCTGTAGACTTCGTGCAGATTCATTTTTGATTGGCTCATTCAGGTTTCTAATAGGAATCAATTCAGTGTTTAACAAACTGAAAAATATCATCGTATTCCAAACAACATATTGATAGTAGAAAGCATGATGTCATGTTTAGGAGACAAGAAACATTTTCAGATTCAAAGAGTATTGTTCCCTCTTAAATACCTTCAATTTGCATACGAAACTATTGTTACTAGCTTTTCTAGACGAGCGACATTGAAGAATCTAACTGGTGTTTCATAGGAGTCAGTTCAATATCTATGGAAATGAAAATAAATTGTATTCTAAACATGGAAACGCTAGTTGAAAGCACTGATCCTTTTTTGGAGAACATATTTGTGAACTGTTTCCTATGAAATTCATGTAGACTTGATGCATAATATTTTCTTTTGTTTGACTCATCTAGATGTTAAATAGGAATCGATTCAGTGTCTAATGGATGGCAAAATGTATTCCAAATGAGGCATTGGTAATAGAAAACATGATGCCCATGTAATTCTGAACATAAAACTCTTTTCATATTCGAGTAGTATTGTTCTCTCTTAAATACCTGTAATCTTCATATGAAATTATTGGTCCTCACTTGTCTAGGTGAGAGACATGCAAAATATCTAACAGGTGTTTCACTATAATCATCTCAATGTCTATGAAAATGAAAATAAATTGTATTATAAACATGACATCTCTAGTTGAAAGCACCGAGTATTTTTCGGAGAATATATTATTCCAAGATTCTAAAATAAGTTGAACGGTTTCCTATGAAATTCATGTATACTTCATGCATAATTATTTTTTGTGGCACTTCTAGATGTTTAAGAGGAACCAATTTAGTGTCTAATGAACGAAATAGTGTCATTGTATTCCAAACGAGGCATTGATAGTAGATATCATGGTCTCATGTAATTTTTAAGACAAAAAACTTTTCATATTCCAGTAAAGGTTAAAATATATCTCGTGAAGTTCCTATAGATTTCACATGTAGTTATGTGCACATATGATAAAACTATATCGTTAATATTCTCTTATATATGTTTTATAGAGGCTTTGAAATAGGAAATATAGTCGTGTGTCATAACTCTATAGTATCCATAGGTCTATGTAAGCAAATAAACAATATAAGTCACACTCATTTCGTCACCAGGATCAATGTAGTTACTTTGGGTCAAATTTGAGAGATAGTTGTTTTGCAATTTCTAATATAAAATGAGATGGTTCTTATACAACCATGCACAATTCATACTGAGTGTCCTAAGTGGAACACTAGAGGAGTTATAATTTCAGAAAGTATTGTAGCATATTGATAAACTAATGAAAATAATAGCATATGATCCATAATTCGTCACTAGTAGAATGAAGCTATATTATTTTGCATTAGACTAATAGTTATGGCTTTATTATGAAAATCTTCTATCGCACCATCCTACTTGGATGCATTCAAGATCTCACAAGTATTTGCAGTAATCGGTTCAGTGTCTAGGGGAATGAAATCAATATTGTATTCTAAATTTGGTACACCGCTAGTATATATATAGAAAGCATGGACCATGTTTGTCGGACAATATATGTTCTCATATTCTAATATAAATTATGTTTTATCATGGGAACTTATCGTATATTTTATGCACAATCATGTGTTGCATGCATTGACTCTTATAGGTGTTTCATTGGATCGGTTCAATGCCCATCAAAATGAAAGATATCATTTTCTCCAAAAGATGCATTTCTAATCAAAAGAATTTGACCATTTTTGGAGGACTAATTTTATTTTCATATCTTAGTAGATGTTCAATCCTCTGAAATTCTTGTAAATTTCATGTGTAGACTTAGGTTCCTTAGAAAACTATGGGATACATAGGAAACTTGTAGGTGTTTCCATTATTCCTATTCAAGCTAAGACAAACACATATTGCTTTAGACTAACTGATATGTGTTTTTCCCGATGGTGCAACCAAAAAGTCCTATGGCATATATATTTGTTTTCTTATTTCCATTGGATTTACCATGTTATGACTTCATATCACCACATTTTCTTACTCATGTCTTTTTGGAACCTACGAACCAAGTGGCCCTTATGATTCTATAGAAAAACACACATAGAAAACATGGGAAGTATATGGCATTGCATGTTGAGTCCTATCCTACCGGGATTGAGAACATATGTGCCATATAAGTTATTTTGTTGCACCAAATAAGAGAGACCATGATTTTTTTTTAAGAATTTGGTGTTTTTTTTTATTTTAAGACATAAAGGTTAATTTCCATGATGTTAAACTCATCTGTTTTTTTGCATACAACAAACGTAGAAATTGATTGATAGAAAAAATCCTATTGTTTTCAATCATAAAAAATAGACATTCCCTATGGGATAAAATCTTCGAAAATTCATTCTTACAAAATTCCCATGAAATTTAAGACGTTCTTAATGCAAAAGTATTGGAAGGAGTGCAAATTATTCTGTAGAAAAAACATGTCTCACAAGCTTATAAATCAAAGAAACTTTATAAGAAAAAAATTCAATGATATAGAATCCTCCAAATTCCAAATAAATTCATTAATTCAAGAATGCCTTCAAGATTATTGGGCATGCATGACTCTTAGAGGGTACAAATTAGTTCAACTTCTACATGGATTGAAAAATTACTATATTTTAGGTCCACTTTAATGAAAGTGTCTTTGTAGTATCTTGAGCCATAATTTTTCTTATGGAATAGGTATTATTTGTAGGATTGGAATAGAGAGGAATTAATTTTGTATGTGCACTCCGTAGTCAAACTCAAATAGAAATTCTACTGGTTACATCCAGTTATAATCGGTGTGTCTACGACAACTATATCATGCACCTAAATGCAGGAATAGAAAAATATTTGGAGTAGGATCCATGATATATTGGATCCTATAGGATATAAAAAATGTGGGAAATAAAAAACAGATGTTGTTTGTTTGCATTTGAAAAAATAAGACATTTTCTTGGAAGAAAGGAATAATCTGATGATGTTAGATGATATATCTGAACCATAGCGACTTTCTCTATCACTTCGCCCACTATTTTTCTCTAAATTTTGATGTTACGATTGTTATTTTTACTCCTTTGGTAGAATTTCAAATTTTCTTTCGTTTTATGTGTAGTAAAATATTGTACTATATTTAATAAAAGGAAGACTAGGTGAGGAGTGTAGACACGTGATGATGACCAGACTATGATCGTTTCTCCGCGTAGATGGCTAGTGGGGTTGGTTCTGATGACGAGCGCCAGAGGCGAGATGTGCAAGACCCGCGTCGATAAAGATCTTCACAGTTGGATCATCGGTCACAAGGCATCTTTTTAGCACAACAACTTTGAATTCACAGTAGGGAAATTCCAACATGAAACCCATCAGACACACCGAAAGAAGAACCGGCTATCAAAGTTTTGCCACGACGAAACCTTCACTTATCAATGTAATCGTTGCCACAAGCCGCCACCTGGAACCCTTGCCGGGCACCTTCTAGCCGCAATGGAGTGTGTATCTAGCCACCAAGAAACACATATGGGATGATGGTCCTCAAAGCAACATAGTGAACCGGGGGATGTAGTGTCGGTACAACTGAGATGACCTCCACTGCATTGCATACTTCATACGTTCTAATTTTTCTCTAAATAAAATGTGTCTCGATATAGTGTGTTTCAGAAAAAAACTAAAATATTTCATATTTTGGATCATAGGGAGTAACGTCACACCATCTACAAAGAACATCACAGCATGGTGCACAAAAATGCTGCCGTAGAAGATCACGATGTGGCAGCATTTGGTCTGACAACTTAAGCATGAGCATTCAGGGTGCCCTGCTCATCTCTATGGCGTGTTTGACCTACTTAAAAACAGTTGACGCCTTGCCACACACTTAACTGCTCAGATGGTTCTCTTAACAAACACATTTAATAATCATGCCAGAGTGATTAAATTTTGGTGAAGGAGGTCCCTGCCACTACACCGATTCCAAACTTATGGAGTAGTTTAAAGTTTTATATTTGGCCGCACTTTTTATTATTGGGGATACCCAACTAGGCAACTAACCTGCCTTGTGCTGGCCAGATCACCTGAGCTGTGAATTTTTGTCCATTTGCCATGGAGGCTTGGATGGAAAGAAAAGGGGCATGAGGCAGAAGGTACAGATGCTAGCACACCAGACAGCAGCACGTTCCCCGTGAGCTAGCTAACCAAGCGTATTACTAGTTTATCTAGCAAAAATGATTTTCTAGCAATAGCTTCGGTAATGCATAAAATTAACACTTCCTCCAATCCATCCGATACATATTAATTAGTTGATCAAATATATCTAGATATGAATATATTTTCTCCGTTTTTAAATATAAGATATTTTAGTTTTATGAAAAAATGTGAACCTACCTATAAAAGAAGTCAGATACATTTATTTTACAAACCTAAAACAAGAAATCTAAGTTAAGTAATGATAACCAATATAATATCCCTTTGTTGCGTTGGTATGCAGGATGGGAGGTCGGCACCGACCACGATGGGACTGCCCTGTACGTCCACGCATCCTGCCGTTGGACTCCGAGAGATTCAGCTCAGTTTATGGCACATCGTACTACACAGGATGCATTGCATCGAACTAGTAAGTACAGTAGGACTCTAGCAGTGCAATTCATGCTCTGTTCCGGTACAGGCAATCCGGCCAGCCACGGTGTCAGATGTCAAGGGGAAGGAAATGGTACACATCACATGGGCTGCATCCTTGCCAATTGTATTGTTGCTACTAGCATAAAGCTCGCATAGTTTATCAAAATTAACCGTATGCTTCTAGGTACAGAAGCAATGAAACAACTCACATTGCTTTGGCTATTTAATACTATAACATGATGTACCATTTCCCAACCCATCCAACCCTACTGCCATTCGATTAAACAACTCACATGATATACGCCTCTTTTCTCAAAAAAAAAAAAAGATATACGCCTACTACCTTCAATTACCATGTTCTTCACACCACCCCATCCAAACTTACTGCCATTCTTCATAATTTGCAGAACATGCCAAAGTTGCTTCTTTAGATATTCACTTATGACTTGATATGGAAGCCTTCACTTTTTAAATTCATATGGGGATCTATTCTCATACCAGCTCTCGCCTGTTTAGTAGATTATGAAGAATGGTGGTGGGTTTTGGATGGGATGACAACAAGAAGATAATAGTTGAAGACATAGACATATATGGTTTGAGAAAAGGTACAGTATGCTATATTAAATAGGCAAATGAAGCTGAGTTGATTCATAGTTACTCCATTTAAATTTAGTCTCTAATGGATATCCAGGCTCACTTTTATTCTCACTTTTGTAGTCCCATGAGGAAGCAGATCCTCTATACACGGATCATGTGGTCAACTTTGATAAGTTGTACGAGGTTTACGGTAGTGAGTTGGCTAAAGTAGGGAGTAATAAAAATCTCGGAGAAAAGCTTGTGACGAGAAGTGAACCAACCATAGATAAACAACCTAGTAGCCAATGTTTCCAAGATATATATATTCTTCTGGTTGTCTCTTAGTTTCACGTGTGTTTACTCATGAAATTTGATTTTTTATTAATAAAATACGTGGTTGCTCTCAGGAAAAAAGTAGCCAGCCAGCGAGAGGCAAATGTTTCTCAAACAAGTAATAACGCAAAGTCACGAACTCATCTGGTCAGGGGTGGAGCTGCGACTTCCATAAACTGTATTTAGGCTCTCCAACAACAAAATATCTTGGAAATCACCGTGCTAGCACTGAGTATCTGCCGCCCTCCGGCCTCCCTGTTTCATCTCTCACCTTATTTCCCGCTGTGTAAATTTCAGTATTTTTTTTTGAAACATAAATAAAAGATTTGTCTCATCCATTACTAAGGTGAAGATAATTTCTCTTTAATCTCGTTTCATCACATCCGAATGTGTTGGATCGATGGATCGCGTTTCTTCACTAAATGGGCATATATAGCCTACTGCACAACGAACTCTTGACCAAGAGGCAACACACATATGGTCATCAAAGGTTCCCAAGAAATTGTAAACCTAGACAGGATCAGCACCCGGGAAAATCTTTTGCACAAGAACATCATTCCGTCTACAACATGCCCTCGGTGCCCTGCAATTGTTGAAAATAGTAACCACCTATTCTTGGATGTCCTTCGGCTTCAGTGATCTAGCGCATGCTACAGATCCAACCAAACAGCTCCCCTTCACCAACCTTTGGTCATCGGTACTACCCAACGACATGCTCGATCTATTTGAAATTCAGTCACATTGACCATTCTTTGAAAATTTGGGATGCCAAAAACACAAAAGTATTCAGCGCAATCGATCAAAGCACTACAACATCGATAAACAATATCATCTCTGACCTCACACTTTGGTACTACCGTTTCAAACAAACGGAAACCAGATTGCGTGCTGGTAAATAGTCCTTTTGATAAAATATATTCATGTGGGGATCCCTGAGTAAAATCCTAAAAAAAATGACAGAACTTAATTCTGCCATATTATGTGACCATACGTTCTTCTCACAATAAAAGTACTAATCCTATCTTCGACATTTCTTTTACAATTCATATGTCTTTGATTTATTTATTCCTGTTTAGTACAAATCACATTATGTTGCTAAAGTAAGTATATTTTCAGTTCAACTTAACTAAAGGTACAGGTAGTACCGAATTTACTAGACACATTTCCCCCTTTTGACACACATATAATGGTATATCATAATAGAATAACTCAGGGTTTTTTTCTAGTTTTTTTGTTGGTGAAGAACTTAAGTATGTTGGAGAAAAAAGGATCGCATTTTAATTTCTTGTTTCTTCCTTCTCTCTTGGTCGTGAAACATATAGTTTTTGCTAACGTGAAGGTGATAGAGTTAGGACTGAAAAGTTAATTCTTCTAATCACGAAGAGAAGGGGGTGTTGGAATTATGAAGTGTAAGAAAAGGCTCATACACTAGAATCAATGGACACATCAATATATATGATGTGGCATTGTCTTTCTCTTGGTGATGTGTACTTCCTCTGTTTTAAATGTATACTGTATTTTAACTATTCTGGCATGAACTTCCACAGTAATGTTTGCGTGCAATGTTTTGTCAACAGTCAGTACAATTATAATAATGAGAATTATTTTAAAGATGAGTATGGTAGTACCAATTTCCATTTATTGTTATCAAATTTATGTACACAATTATCCAACTGGCATGGCATGAATGCGCAATGACTAGCTTCGATTAGTTCTGCTTTATGCTTTCGTCATTGAGGCATGTCCACTTGTTGGTTATCTGTGTGTTCATCTTCTCACCACTTCTTGTTTGATCATGCTCCATGTTGTATCATGTTGGAAGATATTTGGTCAAATTACTGCCTTTGTCCCATTTTCTTAATGTTTTTGTGAATTTTGATCTTTGGATGTTGAATTGTACATGCCTGCCATTGTTTTTTTTTGCATGCATGTTTCTTTAGATGTGGTGATCGGAGGATTTGCTAAGTTGGATGATGCTCGGAATATCGAAAACCCTATATTTTTAGCCTAGACGATTTTTCTATGTTTAGCACATGGCGGGCTGCCCAAGCTACATGAATTGACTCATGCCCCATCAGAGAGAGACGAGACACAAGAATAAGCTAAGGAACGAAAAGTTCATCATCCTGGAGCCTCACTTTTCGTCAAGGCAATAAGTTTGATCAATGAAAGATGAGCCCTTGACGTATTTGCATGCACATGAAATTTGGTTTTGGATTACTTAACTTGGTCATTTTATTTTATTTTATTTTGTTTTGCAATCGGGTAAGGGTTTATCCTTGAGAAGGCTATCATTGAGCCAAGAAAACTAATGAGAAATTTTGTAGAAGTAGGAAGCAATGGTGCCTTGCTTGGCAACCAAAGGAAATATCAGCAAAATGGTAATGCTCGTGCTTATCATTTAATTTAGGGTTCCATCTGCAATAGGTGACACATATTTGCTAATTGGTAACCTAATTTTAACATCTTCTAGTCCAAAATACTGCATCTAGAATTTTTCCATACAAGTTATATTGTTAATAATTGTTTCCAATCGAAACAGAAGTGTTTCTACATAAAAGGATATAGAAGAAGAGAAGCGGGTTGGGCATTGATAGGAAACCCTCCGTGCTACACTCGCCATCGAGTGCCCACTAGGGGTGGAAAATCTATGGCCACCACCACAAGCTAAGACTAATAGAGTTTATATTACATAAACATATAGCGACAAGGACATAATGGTCGACATGTTTGTGAAGAGTGACAAGAACCTCTAAGTCTAGTCTTGGTGAACCTGGCCGTAGTGGAAGACCCAAGAACGCCAATCATGTTTAAACATTTAGTAACCTTTAAAATTTAAACATAGATATTAGAAATATCTTTTAAAAAAATTGAGTAAATTCCATTTTTTACCCTCATGTTTAACAACTTTGACACTAATTACCCCATTTAGCAATTATTCATCATGTTTACCCTATTTAATGAAAGTTGTGCCCGTTTTTACCCCTTATCTTTTTCCACTTCCCTCTTTTATAGCTATGGATCCTGAGGTGTCCCATGAGAACGTAGCAGCTAGCCATTCCTCGTAAGGAAGCCGGCACTTCACAGGACGTGTATGGACGACGATTTTCCGACAAGCGAGGTTGTGGGCTTGTCGGCCGGGCGTAGCGAGCATGGCGATGTAGTGACCAGCTTCAAGGACGTCAAGAATACATCTTTGACGGTGGATCATGAGTTTGCGTGGAGGTGCATTCGGAGGTAGCTAGGGAATTGCGGCAATCGAACGCGCGACATCCTTTGTGTTTGTGGTATATATCAATGGCAATATGCGTCTCAAGCTAGCTAGCTTCCATGTCATTCATTCTCTCCTTCCGTTCAATCCAACAACGTATAGGGCGACACGACGATGTTGGCAAATACTGGTCTTGTTCTAGAGGGCAAGCACGCTTCCACCACCAAATCAATCTGGCTATCTAGCATGGTTGGGAAAGAACCGACCAGCTAGCCCACTTTGTACAGGGTAGGAAGTTCCTCCGCCCATATTAATTGATTCAAATTTGAATGAATCTAAACACTAGTATTTAGTATATAGGTTCATTCAAATTTGGACAGTTTAAAGTCAATTAATATAGATCGGAGGAAGAACATGAAGTTGCCCTCGGCACAGAAGGTACGTGGTACGATCACACTTGCGTTGCGGCATGCCGCAGGGACCTGGCGATCACTGTCACGCCTAACAGAACAGGGTAAAAAACTAAAAAGGGTAAGAATTGGCGGAACTTTCACTAAATGGGGTAACTTCAATGAATTACCACTAAATCGGATAATTAGCGTTATAAATGTGAAACTAGGAGGTAAAAAATAAAATTTTATACTCTAAAAAATTCTGAAATAGAAGGGCCATTGACCCCTTTAACCCAGAGAAACTCTATGGACCAGCCCTATGCTGGAGCCGTATAAGCCACCGATTGGGAGCAATGGAAAATCATGCCACTCAAACGCTAAAATCGAGTCCAGCAGCAAAAATCGTGCAACCTGCATGCACCAATCATACAAAATAAAATAATTCAGACTAAGAGCAAGAACAATAGTAGAGATAAGACAATGCCACGTCATCTAGAGTTAACCTTATAGCCAACATATACAATAGTTTGGTACAAAAATATACTACTTTATGAATATATGGCCCACTTGACACTCTCACACAATGCCTAGGAACACGTGCTAGAGTTGACTTTTGCATGAGAGTCCACTCCCCTTCTCTCATATTCTCTTTTCTCTAACTAAGCACATATATATTATTTTAGTTTTTATAGCCAACTGGCTAGACTTTATTGTACTTGCTCTAAGAGCATGTGCAAAATTACTAGACCGAGAGTCTATGAAAACTTACTATGCTCCACCAATTAGGCACCCCTCGTGGGGTTCCATATGATAGAAAAATAATATAATTTTGCATGTCCTTTCTTGGAAATCTAATTCAGCTTATGGGTACAAATAAATCCATTATACAAATAACATATTCTAAAATATATATAAAAAATAGGAAAAATATTTACATGTACATCCAGACACTAAATGTTCGTACACGAGTTTACGGGTGAAAAAAACACTTTAGATGTCTCATGTAAAAAAGACAAATTTCAGTACTCCAACGTGTCTATTCATAAACATGTTTTTTTTGTCTTTTTTACACAAGCCACATATTCATTCTTTCTGAAAACTTATGTACGGGCATAGAATATCCGAATGTATATACGAAATTTTGTTTGAATTTCTTTGACAATTTAAAATTAACTTTTTATGTATTTTCCGTAATAGGTTCATTTGCATCTTGGAGACAAAACACCACCTCGGTTCTTTTTCTGTTTTCATAATAACAGGCAAGTGCAGGTCGCTGCGTTTCCCTTGGCCGCTCGTAGGCTACTTGTAGGGGTGGAATAGGGGTCAAAACCTATCTTTAACCTTGTGCCCACCACTAGATTCTGAACGTTTAGACCTACGTTTTTGACCAACCAGACCTAGAACGTGTGCTTTGCAGATGCACCTAGCAGATGCGTGCTTGAAGACACCATGCAGGGAGGTGGATTGGGCAGCTAGACCCACGTGATGGACATGATTATCGGACGAGAGCCCGTGGAGCGGCGAAGCTGTCTCTCAAAAAAAAAAGTCAGAGCAGATTGCAATCGATAGTTGGCGAAGGTGATGCAAAACCAATCTATAATTGGTAAAAAAGATTAGAGAAAAATCAACATGAGATTGAAATGAAAAATTAAACTGTATATTAGCTCCATATCGGTATATTAGACTAACACGAAGTTTAAAAAAAATTGACCATAAAATTTATCAATAAAATATGAGTTATATGTCATAAAAATTATATCATTATATTGATATTTTTAAATATCTTTCCAATAATATAATTTTTATGACATATGATTTATATTTTATTGATTAAATTTATAGTTAAACATATTTTTTGGACTCAGTGTTAGTCCAATAATTCGTATGAAGGGAGTACTACAGATGAGCAACCCCGGGAGGAGATCATAAAGCTCGATCCCTTGGGGCAACGCTGTAGAAGCATGTTTAGAGCTAAGGCTTGCATCGAGATTAGGTTAATACAGTATGAAATTGATGGAGCATGATAGATTGCAATTTAATAGTAAAGATACTACAAAATTAATTGTCTGGGACCGGTTAGTACTACCTGTGTTACATAAAATAAGACATATATTTAAAAAAAGCAAAAGATGTAGTGTTTGATTTATTTTTTTAGAAAAATTTAACATACCCAATCAATGTAATTACATACATCGTGTCATGCATTTTTATGCTATATCTAATACAGATTTTTTTCTATAAGCTTAGACAAACCTTACATCGTTTGACTTTAGGTAAACTTTATACTATTCTTTTGCCGAACAAAGGTACTCAACGAATAAGAAATTCTTCTGATAAAACTGTAGTGATCTCTTTGGATCACATGATAGAAAATGTAGGAACATAAAATACACGGCAGTTTTAAATGTTTTACTATGTAAATAGAGTACTGCACAAGATAGTGAAACCACATGAATGGTTGTTTGGATAACACATGCGAAAAACATAAAAAAAGTGTCTCTACCCAGCGAACTTAGTCTAAAAGTGAGGTTGAAGTAATTGTTCAAATTCAAATGGAACTGAGGCATATAAATTCAATCCATAATAATTTAGATAGCATAATTCTTTTAATCCAAAATCAATCCATAAAAAGTTCTAATAAGAATTAAAATATTACAAAAGTATTATGAAATCCCTATAATTCAAGGAGACCCTCAAAGAATAGCAAGACCACAAAAGTACCCACAAATGCGTGGAGAAAATTAGATCATTTTCCGTGGGACATGCGGGAAAAACTGTGTGATTTCTGCTATAGTGTAAACCAACGGTAAGGGCAACAACAACGGCACCCCCTCCCCGTAAATGACCCGGAGTCATACGATTCTATCTGACCGGACATGGGCAAGGTCCAATGGCTCCCTGCAATGAACCACACCCTGCGGATTGGTCATTTTTGTAGCATTCCCAAGTCCAATTTTCGGATGGCTTTGCGGTAATTGGGATAGACCGCAGACGGGTTGTGTGTCCTCCCATGGCCCATAAGTCAGTGGTAGAAGTGGCTTCCATTCATTGATAGCATATGTTTTTACAACTAAAAAATACAGGTGGAAAATAAACCTAAACCAAAGTAGGTCATTGTCGTTGGTGGCCTCCAGATCCCGATGGTGTATAGTTTCGAAGGGCTGGAAGAGGGTAGTGTGATGCTCGATCATCGTCTCCCACCGAGAATCCTCTTCCACCTTTTCGTCCAAGTCCTCCATGTCCTTCTCCTCTACGCTCGCCATTGAGTGGCTAAGCTGAGCCTAGGTAGTGGGATGATGGCGAACCATGGTTGTGGCTGTGGTGTCGTTTAGCTCCCGGTGGCTCGATCTTTATAGGCTTGGTGGACCCTGGGTGGAAAACATGGGCGGGAAGTGGCGTGCTTTCTGAAAGAGGGACGCGGACTGGAGAAATCATCGAAAAATAGTGACGCATGCGACAAAAAGTGTGTGTTAGAATACATGTACGTATACGATTAGAGATAGACTAGGATACTAGACATCTCCTTATACTCCAAGTCTCTCCTCTGTATACTCCTATATATACCCCGTGAGCATTAGATTAATACATAGCAAAATATTAGGGATTTTATAATTTCCATAGTGTGTCGCCAGTCATTGATACCTCGATCGTCGGTGGACCGCGGGTCTCGCAAATCGGTCAACCCGTTGTGTGCACTCGCACCATCTTGGACAAACAAAAAACTCCAGCAAGTCCACCCCAACCTGCAAATACACCTATTCAGATACTTTTGGTGTCCGATTTGTGGACAACTGTTGGAGTTTCCAAGCACCTTTGGTTTCTGTAGATCTGGAGCTCCGGGATTGGGGAACGCTGATGCGTCCAGTTGGAGCAAATTCCCAACGGCTTCTTCGCTGTCGCCACCTGAAGTTGTTAGGCAGATGCTCCAGACTTTGGGGAGTTCTTCTCCGACGTTCCTTGGATGGCAGATCGTCTTCCTCATGTCAGAATCCATGGCTGTAGGGCAGCCACCCCCTTCTTTTGGCGTCGACGATGCTTAGCTCGGGCCGATGTCTAGGAATCCTCTTCAACCTCTAGGGCAAGATGCCATTTCGGAGGCTTGATGGTGTCGTCGTTGTTGGCTCCATCCTCTATGTCCCAAGTGGTTCCGTCCCCGGTGGCCGTGAGGATGACAACGATGGTGCTCTGTGCGGTGGAGTAGGAGCTTCAGTTCTCATTGCGTTTCTTCGGTTCTCTTTGAGGACTGATGTACTTATTGCAGGGATCTGTATGTATTTTTCTTACTCTTCAAGTCCCTTTTTGTAATTTGTATGCCACCGTTCCCGTTCAAAAAAAAGCAAACAAAAACAATTGGCCACGGAAGACATACACGCGGCTGGACAAGACACTGGTGTACCTATATGCATCCGGAGACTTGAATTTTCCCCCCTCCTGCTGCCGTGTCAAACATCGACTGACGTGACATGTAGTACTCCTTACAAATCGGAGAGGAAAGAGGAAGGAAAGAGGTCGTGAAACCATGGTGAGTCAGTGATGATACGCCTGACGACTCATTTGGGATAGGATCACCATTAGCGCCAGAAAGCAAAAGCGAGACCACCCACCGATCGGTGGGTCTTTTCGCCGAGTGGTGACACCCGGACACGTAGCTTTTGGGCCCATCGGCGTCAGCTAGTGTATCTTTTCTCCGGCAAACGTCCTTGTCTTACGTGACAGTACTATGGAGCTGGGACAGAAGACAGAAGTGATAGTGTAGCACCGAGGACCTTTTGGGCCTAATTTAACGGTGCTGCCAGTTTAAGCCATGGCATGGTACAAACTACCTGCGCCCTTGGGCTGCCCTTTGAGGAACACGTGTCTGCCACCGTTCTGGTTCTGTGTGTGCTTGAGGTTCTATTTAGTCGGGTTTTTTTTGTTTGGAAAAGTTCAGATCTATTTTGTACTCCCTCTGTTTGAGATTATACATGGATAACTAGGTTGTCAATTTAATCAATAAAATATAGATAGAATAACATAAAAATCATATTATTACAAACTTTAGATGTTATTTTTTCTAACGGTATAATTTTTCTGCTATATAACTTTTATTTTATTGATTAAATTAGCAACCTAGGTATACGCGTAGGACCTATAATCTCAAACAGGAGTAATCACTACTACTAGTATAAAATTCTAAAAATAATAAAAGTTACAATTGTTTTATGGACCACCTAACGACGATCACATACACTAGAGTGAGTTGAAGGCCCGGTACAATCCCACATCGGTGTCGGCAAAATTTGTCATAGAAAAGCTTGCTATAGTAGATAGATGTGAATCCATCTTGCTAAGGCCCCAAAAGACCGTGACATCAACTATCGCCTGTGATAAAAATCACAGATTAGAAGAGTCAAACGTGAAACCACATAAACCGATACGAACACCGACTGAATCCTAAAAGATCCATTGGGAAGACAACTCCACACGTCCTACATCGATAACTGGCGCACCGCCGGGCATAAGATGAAAAAGATCTTATTCTGGTTTCAAGATGTCGCTGGCAAGGGGCCCAAAAAATACACTAAAACTACCTTAAGAAAGAAATGGTTACCTCCCGCCAACAAGGGGGTCGTGGTTTACCGCACCTCCTCACTTGGAATGGCGATGGCACCGACGGGGGGAGCTAAAGCCCTAGAATGGTTTGGAGATCACCTCCTGTCTCCTTAACCAGCATGTACCAGTTCAGTTCGGACGAAGGGAGTACACGAGTATCTTTTTGGTCAGCGTTTTTTTTTTTTGGAAAAACTACATATATTTTTGGTTATTCATGATTCATGAGATTTTCTTGACTACTTATTACTCCCTCCATTTTAAAATATAACATGTTTTCGGTTTTGTGAAACAAATATATCTAGACATCTTTTAGTACGATAGGTTATAGGTGAACTTATATATTAAAAAGCGTCTAGATACATTCATTTCACAAAAATTAAAATATCTTATAGACTTATATTATGAAATAGAAGAAGTACTTATTATCCATATAAATAGATGGGATACTGGGGACATTTATAAGGATGCTGGCTATTAGTTTTTTTCAGTGAATGAAGGTTTGAGTCATTTTTCAGGTAAAAGTACAAAAAAGGTCTGAGTATTTTTCTTCACGCATAGAGGCTTTGACCAGGGATGAGGCCGCTCATGCATATAGCGAAGACTTGGATATACTGACGGCCCATTCTAGTATAACCAGGCCGATTGTATTTCTCAATAAGTCTCTTGGCCCGGAAGCACTGCATCTGCATGGGTTGGCGGTAGGTACAGGCCCAGTCGAACCTGAACCTTTCTAGTTTGGCTTTTTTCTAACGAATTCCATCCATCGTCGGCTTAGAAGCAGAGCAGAACTGCAGAATCCGCTAAAACAAAAGCAGAATTGCAGAACACCTCACGGGAAAAATTGCACAAGCTGAGCAGCACGTACTCTTTTTTTTTTTTTGAACGGAAAGGGGCCTCGAAGGGCCCCGAAGCTGCATTCAATTAACCAACGGTGGGTGCACAATACAAGCAGGGCCTAGAACAGAAAAGGAAATTACAACAAAGGCCAGAAAATTTGCACCGAGGACCCTGATAGAAAAAGCAGAAAAGCAATCGAGTCCAGGGTTCTCTCCACCGAGATTGAGCCACGAGCGCCGGCCACCATGACTTCGCCGGGGACGAACCACTTGGCGCTGACACAGGGGGAACTCCGGCGAGTGACTCAGAAGAAGGCCTCCACTGCGGAGGTTGGAAAGGGCGCCGTCTTGGCGCCACACAAGGCCACCATCATGGCCGAAGCTCGCGTTGGCAATCGTAGCCGCCGCGGAATTTGCTCGACGTTGCGGCGAGGTTGGCGTCCACCTCAATGAGGCGGAAGCACTTGTTGCTTCGCCTCCTCACGGCCGGGAGAAAGCGTCGCACGCAGCACCCTCTCCATCAAGGCAAACACCAACTGCGGAGGCAAGGCCGCCGCCAAAGCCACCACGCCAAGACAGCTCCCTCGCCACCATGGCGGACAGAGGCTGCTCGCCAGACTAACTCCACCATCGATCTCCTCCTCGCAACCGCCGGCGAGAGGAAGCAAAGTCTGACACCTCGGCCGGAGGCGGGCCACCACGAAATTATTCAGTGCGTCGGTTCCGTCTCAACTTGGGCCTCCATCCATCGGAGAAAAGCGAGACAAGGAACCTAAAACTACATAGATCTGGGTGGCAAGATCTAGAGTTCCGCATAAACTACCGGAAACAGCCCCAAAGCGGCAAGTCGCGAACCTACAACTACTCCTATCTACTCCGGCGTCTTCCTTCGCTGGTCTCCGGCCAGCGGCGGAAGGCTAGGGGTCGAGCCGGGCTTCTCCGGGGGACTCTCAAAACGGGGGGAGGGGGAGGGAGGAGGGAGGGAGGAGGGTGGGTTGATGAGCAGCACGTACTCGTCGACGAGTTAAAGTCAAACACTATATGTACAGTAGTACTTTTCTCCGACAACAACAACAACAATGTTATATAGTCTTTTTTCCCAAGTAAATTTTGGTAGGCTTGATACGAAACCTAAACGAAAATATAAGGCAGCCAAAAAAAAAGATAAAAATTCAATATGAAACGAGTAAACTAAGACATGAATAACTTATTTCTACGCAGTCCTATCTAGAGCCAAATATGATACATTTCACTCCCTCGGGTCCTTTTTTACTGCCTCCGCCTATATCAACTTTGGACCTCATCTGACTCTAGTTGAGGTCCAGTTTGCCTCGACGCGTCGGTGGCGTGGAGGACGACTGGTCTGGTGGTGCCTCAGCGCGGTGGTCTCATGGAGGCTGCGTCCAACTCTGTCGGTGTCTTGGTGGCTGTGGAGGGTCATCGTGGGTGGTAGGTTGGTTGGGGCACGGTGGCCCTGGCCGGCTGTGCAGGTCCGTGGTGGATGTGTGACACAGTTTATGGACGACAGTGCGGAGGTGCCTCTTTAGTGGGAGGCGCTCATTGTCCGGCGTCTCGCGATCAGTGGCAGGTTGGCGTGAGGAGCTCCCCTGCTATGAGAGGAGGCCGGAGCGGCAACTTTGGAGTGAGGTTGTGTGTTTGCCTGCCCTGGCCACGTGGGTGGTGGGCAGGCCACAATTGGCATGGGCATCGTCTCTCGCCGGTGGTCGCCCTTGTCGAGTGGCATGAGTTGTCCTTGTGACTGCCCATTGGGGGTTGTGGTCGCAGGTCTTCGGACGGAAGTCTTGCCCGAGTTGGTCGGTGCCGACATACGCGGTGCCTGAGGGTGCCGTGTTCCCTCTATGGGGTGTTGTCGGGGATACCCGACCCCCCTCCATTCCTAACTCCGGGGTGAAAATCCAAATCTATCTTGCCAGATTGGATGATGACGGTGTCTCCTGGACGTCGTCACCTCTCTAGAGTCATCATTTTTCATAATGCAGGAAGCTTTTCTTGGGGTTTTCTTGTGCTATCGGCTATGGTGATGTCTTCGGGTCCTATCGGCGTGCGAGTGCCACTACCGAGTTTGCTGCGGCTTACCTCTCGTCATGAAGTCTGAGAGGCCTAGTTGTTCCTTCGGCTCCCACTTCCTCTCCGGAAACATGGACCAGGCTCTTCGTAGCGCCCGCTGTTGTCATTGTGCTGGTGTCTGTCGGCGGTACTCCAGACCTAGTCGAGATAGGTAGTGTGGTCTTGTCTTGGTTTTGCATTTTCCTCAAAACTATGCCGTTTGGGGTCTGGTTTTTTGGTTTGGTTTCACTTTTGCCCGGATCCATGTATATATACGTCTGTTTAGAGTCTCGGCCATTTTTTTCAAACCGACTAATTCTTTTAGAAAAGTCAGAGCTCCCACTAATTACTCAAAAGCTTTAAAAAAAAGTAGTCAACGAAACCACCTCTGGAAACGAAAAGCTACGAGCAGAGCAGCACAGCACGTACTGCGGGACTGACTAGTAGGAAGTCAGAACTTGTGTGGTCATACTGGAAAGTTCAAAGTCAAACACTTTACAAAATTAATATGGATCGGAGGAAGTAAGAGAAAAATAGGTATCCTCGAATCAAAAGGAAAACGAAGTACAGTATACCGTATACACGGGCTACTCCTACCGTTCTACGCTGCGTCAGCAAGCTAATGAGGATGCATGACCACATCGACGGGTCACCCGGTAGCCACGTCATCAGGTCACGCGGTAACATGCACGGTACGCACGCATACATCATGCAGGTTCTAGCTATGGCTAGGCGATGGTCCAATGGACCACGTGACGCTTTTTGATGAAGATGAAAATTACTTACTCTGTCCGGACCATATTAGTTGAGTCAAATTTATCTAAATTTAAATAAATCTAGACACAATTTAATATATAGGTTTATCTAAATTTAATAAATTTAAATAAGTAATAAAAATACTACGTATTATAAATCAGCAAGTTAAACGGAGTGGAAAATCGGGTAGAGTTAATTGGATACACAGCTATACACGTAGTACAGTAGAACGTAGGAGCACGTGCAGCCGACTCACGCAAACGGCGAACTAAATACAGCTTCTAGAAAAGCGTCATGCTCTGCTTTGACTTGCCGTTTCGGGCATCGCTAGTGTGCAACCGAGAGAAGAAACCGGCCACCGATGGGCGGAACGGAAGCCACGGCGAAGCATACGGACGACGTCAGCGCTTCTGTCGATGGCGTGCCCGTGGACGTGGCTGCATTTGCTTTTAACTTGTATTGTACACTGTCAAAAAGGCAATACAAACACAACAAAATCTAAAAATAGCGCTAACGGTACTTGTAAAAAGGGCGAAACTGTAAAATTCCGGTGGGTTCATAGGTCCGCGAGAAAAATGTGGCTCTAGCTGGCAATATAAAAAACCATGACATGTATATATTTTTTTACAGTGATCCGAGAATCCAATCCTACGATCCGTCCATGTACGGCTCCGATGGACGGTTAGAGGCCGAAACTGTATTTTCTCCGGAGCCCGCAGCCGTCGTCGACCGTTTGTACATTGTCTCTCTAGCCGCAAAATTCGCAGTACTTAGATAAAACTGGCTGGTCGTAGCGGCAGGCGTCAACCACAGCGCGCAAGCAGCGCGCGGCAAGCGGGCAGCAGCAACAGCGCGCAAGCTAGCAGCAGTAGCGCCTGGTGAGCTAGCTAGCTACGGATGGGCGCCACGATGTGGCCGACGGCCAATGGCCCAGGCGGCAGCAGGCAGCTGCGTGGCCGGTGACGCGGCAACGGCCAACGGTGTTACGCTGCTAGTCTAAGTTACTATCTTTATAGTGGAAAATAACATATGCGTGATGTCATATAAAGGCTTATTTATTATAATATAGACTCATTTTATCTTGAATTATGTGATGTTATGGTAACATAGCTAGTTACCACAAGCCTCTCTCTCTTATCATTTAATTGCATGACATGTTATCTAAATGTCTAGTTGATAATACATGTAGGACTATGTTACTACTCCCTCTATCCTACTTTATAAGACTTACGTGTATACCTAGACTGTCCACATGAGCTATATAATATAAATTATATAAAATAAAAATTATATTATTAGAAAATATAATATTTGAAATTTCTAATAATATAGTTGTTATCTTATATACCTCATGCAAAATTGGTTAATTTGTTAACCTAGAAATACGTGTAAGTCTTATAAACCGAGAAAGAAGGAGTACTCAAGTTACTCTCACTATGATTAGTCTTACAGTTTTCTCAACTAGAGAAGAAGGCTCCGACTCATATTTATTGACATAGATTTGATTAAGTATGATTGTATCTAGCATTAAAACATGTCTAAAAACAGTTATACCTAAATAAATTTAAATCAACTAATATAGATTAAGAAAAGTATAAAAAAGTAAATATGCTATTTTATAGGTCTAGTTTTACGTGCTCCGTTTTGCATCGTATATTGAAACTATAAATATTGTTTACCGTGTCCTGTAAACAGGATTTACGCGTTGAGCTAGTCTAAGCCTAATTTTGGTCGCATCGATTACTCCTCGTCGCTCAAGAGCGGTAGGGGCAAAGCAATACCCATCTATAGGGACACCTTCAGACTTCTGTGTGGCAAAGCAATGCCCTGCCCCCAGGACACCTCTTCAGACTTTTCTGCTTTGTGCAAACGGTCACTAGAACGTTGTGTCTGTTTTATACTATCACTGATTCGAGAAGCTGCTTTGTATTCGTTGACATGGCATGCCTTGGACCCACTGTCAGCCCCAGTGGTGTTTTGTTTTGCAAAAAATACCCCGCTTAATACTCTTTTCCAATTTAAGACTTAAGTACGTTTCGTGGGACACAGTGGTCAGACTCCTTCCTCCCCTTTTATCCCACACTTCACCCCTTACCTCCAACTTTGACTTGATTCTCGCACGGTGAGATTCTGCGCCTCCGGTGTGCCTCCCCGCCGCCGGTCCGGCCACGACACAACCACCCAGGACCCAACTCCCTTGCCTCACATTCTCCCCCTCTTCCCCACTCCTACATGATCTGCTCCCCGAGCTCAGTCGTTGCATGGATCGCCGCAGCCTGAGCGTACAAGCTCCTACTTGCCTTGCCTCCGGTTCCAAACACAACACCTCGCCGTTCTGATCCTCCAATATGGAGTAATTGACCGGAGAAACAGTGAACTGAGGGAGCATTCTCGCTACTTCTCCGTCATCGGACATCGTCGTCACCTTCGATTCCCTCCTGCTTCTGCGTCCCGTCCTTCCTCTCTGGTTGCTAGAGCCGCTGTAGATTCATTCCCATCGGCGTCGATGCCTCTATCCGCTATAGATTTATTCCCACTCGTCGCCGCTCTGATCCTCCATCACTAAGGAAAAGGAGGGAGAGGTGGAATCCGCTGTTTCGACATGTTAATGGGAAAATATGTTTCTTCAAAGAAATGAACAACGGCTATTTCCTAATGGGCCACTTACAACTTAGGCCGTACGAAATTATAGGTTTTCCACTAGTGTAGAGTTTCAGATTGATCTGGGCTATGAAAAGAACTGTACATATCGTATGTAAAGAATTTCCGTGCTGATTGTTTTATGTAATCAGTACACCCATAACCATACTAGATCCATCCATGCTCCTATATCATATACTCCCTTCATCGCCGAACAGAAGGTCACTTCGAACCCTCCCAAACAGTACAAAGAAGAGAGATAGCGGCTGCATCCCATCTAGGGTTCCTTCCCTCCACCAGCGACGCCTCCGGTCTATCCCGTCTCCGGCGGCCTTAGGGTCTTGGAGGTGTGGCGCACCACGGCCTTTTGCCAGCGGGAGGTCTCAATGTTTCGTCTAGACTATTTTTAATATCTTTTTTAGGATGCTAAGACGAAGGCTACGTTTTAAAGTTAGAATAAGATCCTTCTTGTCCTATGCTCGCTCTGGTGGTATGTCTAGTATCGATGGAGTGCCCGTGGAGTCATGTGTACGATGGATCCCTTGGAATCCAGTCGTTTTTCATATTCATTGGAGTGGTTTGGGATCATTTTCTTCCGCTCTATGTTTGTCATCTTCGGCGATGCTTGCTGCTCTGGTGCGCTGATCCTTTGGGGCCTTAGCACGACGATTTTTCGTCAGTCTATTACAAGAAGCTCTACTACGACAAGCTTTGTCCGGTTCCGGTGATGGAGGGGCGAGGACGGTGGCGTGTCTTTGGCTCGTGTCAGTGTTTGTAGTCGTGCTAGGTGGTCCAATGACCTATTTGTAATTTTAATTACTTTTGAGACTCTTTGTACTGTTGTTGATGATTATTGATATATCGGTGAAATTTCACAAAAAACGAATAGAAGGTCACTTGGTACTTCGATCCTAACTTTGAGTAATAATTTAGCCAATGAAATATAATTTGTACGCCACTAAGAGCATACCAATTGGATTCATATTTGAAAAGGAGTTTCCAACGATATAATTTGAGTGTAGATAACTTATATTAGTTAAATTTGCGTTGGTATCATAGTCATTCCGTCCTTCAGGGTCTCAAGCAAGGTGATCGTTGTCGGTCTAGAAATATTTGGTAGCCATATACTAGAAAAAAAACTAACATGAGAGTAGAATTGTTTCTATTTTTCTTCTTACCCATTGATCCACCTTATTGTGATAAGAAAGTGTAATATTTGTTTATCCTCTTCTAACAATTAAAATTAGGATTTACGTGATTTTCATCTTAAAACATCCACCTACACCAAGAACCAAGCGACACCCAAAACCGAGTACGATGTGTCGTATTATATACATACAAAGACCAGAGAGAGTACATATAGTATGGTTTATTTAGATTGAGGTTATATAATCCCACATATCCAAAACAAATCATAATACTATATTATATAATAGTTTCTTCATCTTAAAATAGATGTTTTAGATTTTTTAAAAGTTGGATGAATCTATATACTAAATACTGTCTAGATTCATTTAATTTTTAATAAATCTGAGACATCGAAGGGAGCAGTAGGCACTCTGTTTTATCATTTGTGTCGTGGTTCCGGTTCGAATTTGAACTAAAATAAGTTATGTGTCATGCTCATACGATAACAGCACGGCCGGCCAGAGCTGATCACGAAGAGCGACGTATATATATGCGTGTTGTTTCGTTCTGGAGGCCTTAACGTCACCACACACACAGTACACGTCACGCACCTATCCCTTTGGCAGTTGGCGCCGCCGCCTGTCTTCCCCACACCATTCCACGCCTAATTTTCAATCTCGTGGCGCGCGGTAGCTTCTTCCACGCGCACATGAACCCGTCCGATTTTAGTTTCTTCTATCCGATCCTCCCGAGTGTTAGTTTGACCACAAGACTCCCTTCCCTTTCCGGGAGTTTCTTCTTCGAGAGTCACAGAGGCGCACACGCACGTACCATCTGCTCCATCAACGTGTTGCTCCGCCGGCCTCCGGTATAAAACCACCTTCTCCGCCAGTGCTGCTCCCCTCACTACTCTTTCCATCTCTAGCTAGCTCGAGCCATCTTTGCTTGTTGCCCACTCTCTGCTGTAGTTGTTCAGGTGTGCAAGAAAGATACTCGCGCGTGAGTTACTGAGTTTGCTTGGCATGGCCGTGGAGGCGGTTCTTGAAGCGGCGGCGATGATGCCGCCGCCGAGCAAGGAGTCGATGGCCGTGACATCGTCGAGCAGCGGCGAGGAGGATGCTTATGCGGCGTTACAGCAGCACGCGGAGGAGGGGTGGACGAAGCGGAAGCGCTCGAGGCGGCCGCGGGCGCTGCAGCCCAGCGAGGAGGAGTACCTCGCGCTATGCCTCGTCATGCTGGCTCGCGGCCACCGCGACGCCGCGCCGGAGCACGGATGCTCCGTCTGCGGCAAGGCGTTCGCGTCCTACCAGGCGCTTGGCGGCCACAAGGCCAGCCACCGAAAGCCTTCCACGGTGGCGGGAAGCGCCGTCCCGGTCCCGGAGGAGGACAGGCCGCAGATCGCGGCGGCAGCGTCCTCTTCGTCGGGGTCCGGAGATGCCGTGAGCGGCGGGAAGGTTCACGAATGCAATGTGTGCAGGAAGACGTTCCCGACGGGGCAGGCGCTGGGCGGCCACAAGAGGTGCCACTACGACGGCACCATCGGCAGCGCCGCCGCGCCCACGCTCAAGGCTGTCAAGGCCGCCTCCGCTGTGAGCGCTCCGACGGTGACGAACCTGGGTTTCGACCTGAACGTGCCGGCGTTGCCTGGCCTCGCGGAGGAGGGGGACGAGGTGCTTAGCCCGGTCTCCTTCAAGAAGCCGAGGCTCATGATCACGGCATAAATTCAACAATACCAGCTGCACATTACATACTTGGTCAAAATTAAGGCCTCTGTCAGTTAGTCTTTGCTGTACATAGATTGTTGGTGATTGATTAGTTTGTGACTTTGTGTACAAAACATAGCAAGTGTAGTTCATGACTCCATTCGTTTGTTCATGTGTATCATATTCAATATCAGTTAGCTTTAGATAGTACAGGTAGTCCAGCTGCTTCAGCTAGAAGGGATTGACGATTATTCTTTCATTGCTTGTAATATATTTATCCATGCATGAATAGTGCATATGTACCATTAACAGATATTACTAGTATATTTTTTAATCCCTTTTCGAATGCTATAACAGATAGATATACTTGAACACAAAAAAGATTAACTTTTTGCTTTGTTAATAATTAACTAACGATATGAGTCCTGCACTGATCGAATTAAGTTGCCGTGTCAGCTGGGCCAGTTATTTCGTTGTGTGCACACCTTTGGTTCCGGCAAGCTCCGTGGCATGCCTTGCAAAAAAAAAAAAAAAAAAAAGCTCCGTGGCATGCATTGCATGGTTTGGTAGCTTCGAAGGGAAGGTGGTCATGACTTGCAAGCTAGTGTTCAGTCTTCAGTGACCGTACGTGTCTGAAACAAACAGCACGAGATCATCAGGACAGAAACTGTCCACGGATAATAGTATATGATGATGATCCAGTTCCGATCGGTTGGTTTGCCGGAAGAAAAGACCAACTGATCGAATGCGTGTTGGCCAGTGGTTAGTTAGAAACCGACGTACGGCAATTAGCACGCGCATGTGTCATGCGTGCGTCACTGCAGGAATGGCCAGACGCGCCGACGGACAAACGCCGGGGCCGTCGGCGTAGCACCGCACCAAGCCAGCCCAACTGGCCAGCCCTGGGCGTAGCCAAGCCGTCGGCGTAGTATACACTACACCGACGGTCACCCTCGGCGTAGTGGCGGCCCTCGGCGTAGCAAGCGGACGCGTGGCACATGCCGCCGCAGACGACGCTAACGGTGCCGTCGGTTAGGCCGGCAGCGACCCTCGGCATAGCATCGCCACCCTCGGCGTACAAACAACGTCTTGACGGCCACCCTCGGCGTAGCCTTCTCTATTTTCATATATTTAGTATTTGCATCAATTATTTATATTTTTTATTAATTGGATAATTTCGTACCCTCTGAATAGCAGTCTACGTCCACATAAAATGTCGTTGAATCTTCTCACACCCGATCGAGAAATTTCTATATGTTTGTAAGTGTTATTATCGCATGTGGTTCTCAATAGCACTCACCGACCACATGGAGTGCTTGCATGTCCCCTCGCATGCGCTCTAACCTAGAGGCGAAGGTTCCGGACCGTATGAGGTGGAATCTCCCGTCGAGGTGAAACCGGTAGGATAGTGCCCCAACTTGTGAGCCAACATGGTTTGACATCACCCTATGACCTAAACAAACATAAAACAAGAGAGAAACTGGCTACCCTGTCGAGAGGAGCGTCTAGGGGTGAGCGATCCGAGTGTGCCAGAGATGAGGGTTTCACGAGGAAGACCACGAGAACATTGGAATGAGATGAAAACTTGCATGTGCCCCTAGCATATGTGTGTGGGTGTGGTGAGAGGTTGGTATATAGGTGCTTGCATGTGTCCCCCTCGCATGCATGCGCTCTAACCTAGAGGAAAGGTTCCGTACCAGTATAAGGGGTAATCTCCCGTCGAGGTGAAACGGGTAGGATAGTGCCCCAACTTGTGAGCCAACATGGTTTGACATCACCCTGACCTAAACAAACACAAAACAAGAGAGCTACTGGCGGGCTACCTGTCGGGAGGCGTCTAGGGGGTAGGCGATCCGAGTGTGCACAAAGATCGAGTTTCATGGAGGAAGACCACGAGAACATTGGAATGAGATGAAAACTTGCATGTGCCCCTAGCATATGTGTGTGGGTGTGGTGAGAGGTTGGTATATATAGGTGCTTGCATGTGTCCCCCCGCGCATGCATGCTCTAACCTAGAGGAAGGTTAGTACCCATATAAGGGGTAATCTCCCGTCGAGGTGAAACCGGTAGGATAGTGCCCCAACTTGTGAGCCAACATGGTTTGACATCACCCTATGACCTAAACAAACACAAAACAAGAGAGAGAGCTACGGGCTACCTGTCGGAGGAGCGTCTAGGGGGTAGGCATCCGAGTGTGCCAGAGATCGGGTTTCATGGGAGGAAGACCACGAGAACATCGGAATGAGATGAAAACTTGCATGTGCCCCTAGAATATGTGTGTGGGTGTGGTGAGAGGTTGGTATATATAGGTGCTTGCATGTGTCCCCTCGCATGCATGCTCTAACCTAGAGGGAAGGTTGTGCAGTATATAAGGGTAATCTCCCGTCAAGGTGAAACTGTAGGATAGTGCCCCAACTTGTGAGCCAACATGGTTTGACATCATCCTATGACCCAAACAAACACAAAACAAGAGAGATCTCTGGGCTACCTGGGAGGACGTCTAGGGGTAGGCATCCAGTGTGCAGAGATCAGGGTTTCGCCGGAGGAAGACCACGAGAACATCGGAATGAGATGAAAACTTGCATGTGCCCCTAGAATATGTGTGTGGGTGTGGTGAGAGGTTGGTATATATAGGTGCTTGCATGTGTCCCCCCTCGCATGCATGCGCTCTAACCTAGAGGGGAAGGTTCCGTACCCGTATAAGGGGGTAATCTCCTCGTCGAGGTGAAATCGGGTAGGATAGTGCCCCAACTTGTGAGCCAACATGGTTTGACATCACCCTATGACCTAAACAAACACAAAACAAGAGAGAGCTACGTCGGGCTACCCCTGTCAGAGGAACGTCTAGGGGGGTAGACGATCCGTGTGCCTGGAGATCGGGGTTTCAGGAGGAAGACCACGAGAATATCGGAATGAGATGAAAACTTGCATGTGCCCCTAGCATATGTGTGTGGGTGTGGTGAGAGGTTGGTATATATAGGTGCTTGCATGTGTCCCCCTGCATGCGCTCTAACCTAGAGGAAGGTTCCAGTGCAGTATAAGGGGTAATCTCCCGTCGAGGTGAAACCGGTAGGATAGTGCCCCAACTTGTGAGCCAACATGGTTTGACATCACCCTATGACCTAAACAAACACAAAACAAGAGAGCTACATGGGCTACCTGTCGGAGCGTCTAGGGGGGTAGGCGATCCAGTGTGCATAGAGATCGAGGGGTTTCATGGGAGGAAGACCACGAGAACATTGGAATGAGATGAAAACTTGCATGTGCCCCTAGAATATGTGTGTGGGTGTGGTGAGAGGTTGGTATATATAGGTGCTTGCATGTGTCCCCCCTCGCATGCATGCCCTCTAACATAGAGGGAAGGTTAAAATTGCAGTATAGGGGTAATCTCCCGTCGAGGTGAAACGGGTAGGATAGTGCCCCAACTTGTGAGCCAACATGGTTTGACATCAGCCTATGACCCAAACAAACACAAAACAAGAGAGATCTCTGGGCTACCCACCTGTCGGAGGAGCGTCTAGGGGTAGGCGATCCAGTGTGCAGAGATCGAGTTTCACGGAGGAAGACCACGAGAACATCGGAATGAGATGAAAACTTGCATGTGCCCTAGAATATTTGTGTGGGTGTGGTGAGAGGTTGGTATATATAGGTGCTTGCATGTGTCCCCTCGCATGCATGCGCTCTAACCTAGAGGAAGGTTCGTGCCGTATAAGGGTAATCTCCCCGTCGAGGTGAAACCGGGTAGGATAGTGCCCCAACTTGTGAGCCAACATGGTTTGACATCACCCTATGACCTAAACAAACACAAAACAAGAGAGAGCTACGTCGGGCTACCCTGGGAGGAGCGTCTAGGGGTAGGCGATCCAGTGTGCACATAGATCAGGGTTTCGCCGGAGGAAGACCACGAGAACATTGGAATGAGATGAAAACTTGCATGTGCCCCTAGCATATGTGTGTGGGTGTGGTGAGAGGTTGGTATATATAGGTGCTTGCATGTGTCCCCCCTCGCATGCATGCGCTCTAACCTAGAGGAAGGTTAGTGCACCGTATAAGGGGGTAATCTCCCCGTCGAGGTGAAACCGGGTAGGATAGTGCCCCAACTTGTGAGCCAACATGGTTTGACATCACCCTATGACCTAAACAAACCCCAAAAAAGAGAGAGCTACGCCGGGCTACCCCTGTCAGAGGAACGTCTAGGGGGGTAGACGATCCGAGTGTGCACAGAGATCAGGGTTTCGCCTGAGGAAGACCACGAGAACATCGGAATGAGATGAAAACTTGCATGTTCCCCTAGCATATGTGTGTGGGTGTGGTGAGAGGTTGGTATATATAGGTGCTTGCATGTGTCCCCCCTTGCATGCATGCGCTCTAACCTAGAGGGGAAGGTTCCGTACCCATATAAGGGGGTAATCTCCCCGTCGAGGTGAAACCGGGTAGGATAGTGCCCCAACTTGTGAGCCAACATGGTTTGACATCACCCTATGACCTAAACAAACACAAAACAAGAGAGAGCTACGCCGGGCTACCCCTGTCAGAGGAACGTCTAGGGGGGTAGACGATCCGAGTGTGCACAGAGATCAGGGTTTCGCCGGAGGAAGACCACGAGAACATTGGAATGAGATGAAAACTTGCATGTGCCCCTAGAATATGTGTGTGGGTGTGGTGAGAGGTTGGTATATATAGGTGCTTGCATGTGTCCCCCCTCGCATGCATGCGCTCTAACCTAGAGGGGAAGGTTTCGTACCCATATAAGGGGGTAATCTCCCCGTCGAGGTGAAACCGGGTAGGATAGTGCCCCAACTTGTGAGCCAACATGGTTTGACATCACCCTATGACCTAAACAAACACAAAACAAGAGAGAGCTACGCCGGGCTACCCCTGTCAGAGGAACGTCTAGGGGGGTACACTACTAGGAAAACGGCTATAGGTAATCAGCACATCCGTGGCTCACATGGTTGAAGTGCCCCACGGCTAAAACAGGCGTGGCTCACCTTTGGGCAGTGCCCTACTAATAACTAGAACAACCGTGGCGCACATGACTATAGTGCGCCACAGATGTGTGGGCTGAGGCCTGTTGGCCTACGCCAAACATCTGTAGCACTATAGTCATGTGCGCCACGGTTAGGGTCATCTGTGGCGCCGCGTGTGCACAGTGCGCTCGCTGGCGCATGCCCACCTCACTGCAAGCGGCCACAAACTTACATGGCGCACTCCGCCTAGTGCGCCACAGGGACTAAAACATCTGTGGCGCACTCGGCCTAGTGCGCCACAGTTTGCACTCCTGTGGCGCACTAGGGCCGTGTCGCCACGGATGTGTCGATTCTTTTAGGACAGCACTTTATGTGCACATGTGTGCCCACATCCACCACCCACTTCACTTTCCCTTCTTCTTCCTCCTTAGATCTAGTCGGGATCTTCTCCTTCCCACCTCAATTTCTCCATACATTCACCATTTTAGCATGTAAAACTTGCTTTGGATGTTACATAAGTAATAGAGGAGGTCTCCGGTCTCTCATCTATCCGTCTCCGTCGGCCTTGACCTCTCCTTTCCATCTTTCTCGCGATCGGTCTCTCATCTCGGTAAGTTGTCCATGTAAGGATGTGTTCATGTGTATATGGATGATGCATGTGCTCATATGTATGTAGATGATCGATGCTCATGATGTGTGTATGTGTGGAGAGGATCGATGGTCATATGTGTGTGTATATGGAGAGTATCGATGATGCTCATGCATGTGTGTATGGAGAGGATAATGATATGTTCATGTGTGTATGGATCGGTCTCTCTCTCTCTTGTGTTTGTATGTGAACAAGTTGCCATTTGTTTTGCCAAAATGTTGATTCATTTCCATTTTGGCAAGACTTTAACATTCATAAAGGTCCTAATTTTAGGATACGTCATGCGAAATTTTCTATCGACCATTGCATGCATGCATTCATTATGTGGTTCTAATAGACTTCAAAATTGTACCGTGTACATCGTGCGAGCAAAAATGGTCCGCATAATGGCGAAGGCATTGTGGCTAGATTTTTGAAATGTCGACGGCCGACATGATCTGAAATAACAAGACAAATATAAGATGTCCGTGCGAAGATGCAAACTCAATGGGTGATCGACCCAGTTAGGAATCTGCAGCGCACCTGCTCCGCCATGGTTTCATGGATGGATACACTCGTTGGATAAGCGATGGCGTAGATGATGGAGACGGTGAAGAAGGTGGCCAACATGGCGATGATCATCATCACGCGGCGAACGGCGAGATGATGAAGAGGCTCTGGAGATGGTGAAGGTGCGGCGACGGGATGATGATGATCTAGATGGGAGGAGCGGGCACGATGGAACAACGTCGGTGAGTCTGGGACCCTTATGTGCAAGAGCTGCTTCTCAAGCGATTTAGTAACGCCAGGCTGCCGCTAGAGAGAAAGCCAAGCTTGCGCAACTTGAGAAAACGCGGTTACTCCATTGTATGAAGGATGCAGCCGATGATACCGGTTGAATGTAACGCTCAAGGCTATGGAGATGAAGGCAAAGCACAAATTGAGCGACGCAAGCTTGACGATATGATGGCATTTTAGCACGATCGTCTCCCTGGGGAACACATGTCCAACTAGTATCGAGGATGCCAAGAAAATCGTCATCCTCTCGATCTACCGACGTTAGATATCACGTATGCATAACGATTGCATCATTTATCGGGCGAGGCGAAGAAAACCACATGTCCGGTGTGCGGCGTGAGTCGATACAAGAAAGGGAAGAAAGCACCTCGAAAAGTGGTATGGTACTTTCCTATCACCCCTGCTGCGGCGCTATTTCGCGGACCCTAAGGAAGCGAAGCTCATCCGATGGCATGCGGAAAGGAAGAAGCCGAGATGATGATGACCCGAAAGGATGAGCTCGACGCACCCTTCGGATGCTAGCGGTGGAAAGCATTGGACCTCGAATTCCCATTCGGTGGAGATTCGAGGAACATCGGGCTTGGTGCGAGCACCGATGGACTCAATCCGTTCGGTAGCAGCACGCACAACACTTGGCCGTGTTTGTATGGATGTACAACCTCCCTCCATGGTTGTGCATGAAGAAGAAGTACATACAAATGAGTATGCTAATTCAAGGCGAAACAACTGTACCGACATCAATCGTATCTCGGGCTGTTGAAAGAGGAGCTAGCCACGTTATGGGAATGGAGCCAATACTTACGGCCGTTGCACAAGATTATTTCACTATGAGAGCCGCGTTGGTCACTACGGTGCAAGACTATCCAGGTTGGGTATATCTCGGCAGGTTATCCAAGGATTCTGCGCATGCGTTAGGTGCATGGATAACACAAGCTATCTCCAACTAGAGAAAGATCCAGGGTCATCGAAAACCGTGTTCATGGCGCACCGGAGGTGGCTCGGCAAGAATGATCCATGGAGAAAACGTGGAGACCTGTTCGATGGCAAATCAGAGACCCGAGGAATCCCAGAGCGTAGGAGCAGCGAAGAAGTGGAAGAGTTGCTGAAAAACTGGAAAGATTGTCCTAAGCCTGGAAAGAAGCGAAAGAGGCAGCAACAAGACAATCCGCTGATGAAGGTACGGAAAACAAGGTCTGTTTTCTAGGAGTTGCCATACTGGAAGTTTCTCCGCACGCCTCATAGCCTCGACATCATGCAGATGACGATGATCATAAGTCGGAGACGACACAAGGTCGTCGGAAGGGTAAAAAGTTCAAGCAGAACGAATATTACTGCCCTCCTTCTTGCTTCACTCTAAGCCAGGATGAGATCAAACAGTTTTTCAAGTGCCTTCTAGGAGTCAAATTTCCTTCACTCTGGCGGCAAGATAAGCGGATACCTAGACGAGGTGAAGCGGAGGTTCGATGGCATGAAGTCTCACGGTATGCCGTGCTAATGACGCAGGTACTTCCGGTCGCACTAAGAGGGATAATGGACGAGCACGTCCGTGAAACGTTATTTGGCCTATGCAAGTTTTTCGACGTCATCTCTAGGAAGTCGATTGGCTTGAATCAGCTCGGAAGGCTACAGGAGGAGATCGTGGTGATACTATGTGAGCTTGAGGTCTACTTCCCACCCACATTCTTCGACATTATGGTGCATCTGCTGGTCCATGTCGTGGAGGACATCATACAACTCGTGCCGATGTTCCTCCGCAGCATGATGGCGTTCGAAAGGATGAACGGACACATCAAAGGATACGTTCGCAACAGGTCCCGTCGGATGGAAGCATAGCCAAGGGCTTTCGGCGAAGAGTGCATCTCTTTACGCGAATTATCTGAACATCGAGAACCACCGGTCTTCCGTCAACAGACACCTTGGCAAGCTCGGCGGATCTGGTCACCGAGAGGGTCGTCGCATCTTGCATGCGACTTTGATTTTCGACGCCAGACTTTGATCGAGCAAACCTCGTCGCGCTACAGCATTTAGAACTGTCGATCCTTGGGTACGAAGCACAAAGGTTAATCGAGAAGAATGCGATGGCCGGGCATACAGAGGACGCAGGGAGAAATAATCAAAGAGCACAACTCAGATTTCACGCGTTGGTTTAGGCAGACGCTCCTTGATAATCCCCCGCGCTCGCATTCCACGGAAAAGATCATATTCACCTTGTCGCAAGGACCGATGCAAAACCTGGTGACCTATCAGGCGTATGATATCAACGACTACACATTCTACACGGAGGAAAAGGACAACAAGTGTGATTATCAGAACTCAGGCGTAACGTCGTAATTCTACACCGATGACAACGTGAAGGAAAGATTCTACTTTCACGCAGGCACACGTCGGCCTCATCCCCATTCTCAACCGCGCCCACCGCCGCCGTTGTCGATCCCGATCCCGAGCCCCCGCCGCCGCTCTCTCCATCCACCGTCTCGCCAGCCGCTGTCGCTCGAGGAGGAGGCCGTGGAGCAGGAGGAGGCCGTGGGCGAGGCAGGAGGAGGCCGCCCGCGCTCAAGGAGGAGGCCCGCCGCCGCCGTCGTCCGCCCGCTGCCCGCCACCGCATCCCGGAGGAGGAGGTCGCGATCGCCACGCCAAGAGGAGGGTCGGCTGCTTCGTGGAGGAGGAGGTCGCGATCGCCCAGATCCGTGAAGGAGAAGGCCCTCATCGTCCAGCGTGCTCGCCCGTCGTCCTTGTCTCGGAGGTGAATCACCTCTCCCTCTCCCTCTCCCTCTCATTGCATCCATTCACTTAGGGGATTCAGAGTAGGATTCAGAGTAAGGGTTCAAAGTTAGGGTTCAGTTAGGGTTCTTAGGATTCGGAGTAGGAAATGTTCAGATTTTCTTAGGATTCAGAATAGGGTTCAATTAGGAAATGCTTAGAGTAGGAAATGTTCTTAGGAAATTCAGTTAGGAAATGTTTAGATTAGGAAATTCAGATTAGGAAATGTTAATCAGTTAGGAAATTCAGATTAGGAAATTTAGAGTAGGAAATTCAGATTTGGAGTTAGGATTCAGATTTGGAGTTAGGAAATTTAGAGTAGGAAATTCAGATTTGGAGTAGGAAATTTAGAGTAGGAAATTTAGAGTAGTGGTTCAGAGTTAGGATTCAGAGTTAGGAAATGTTCTTAGGTAGTATGAAATCATAAGAGTGGTTTTGTCTTCATGGTTCATGGATTACCGCAAGCAACTTCCTTTCCTAGTTGTCTTAGCCCTAGATAAATTATTCGAGATGAACATTATTCTGAATTTTATTTACGCATGATTGTATGCTTGCTGTGTGGATGCTTCTAAGATGGACATTATGCGTGTGGCATACACCAACTGGTAGCATGTTAGTTAATGAAAACAGTAAAAGGAGGTCCTATTGGTGCTGCTTTCATACATTACCGGTGTCCGGTAGTAGTAGCTTTGCTAGAAATGGATGGTGTGTTATTGGTAGTAGTAGGTTTAGAAAGTAGTGTTAGGTCTTCTTGCTTGATACTTTTATACTTAAGCAAGTAGCAAGATTCAAGTTGTAAAAAATCTGAGTACTAAACTCTTGTGAAAATCTTGCCTTAATTACTAGCTTAGCTGGTTTCTGTATGTATTCATAGCAAAAGTTCAAGCAAGAGTTTGTGCTGGGTGTTTTGTAAAAAAAATGTATATTGGGAAGTTAGTACTTCTAAACCAGCTTCCAGAAAAAAAAGCATATGAGCTTCTTTGTGTTGTGCTTGCTCATTACTACTTGAGCTGCTACTACTTCTATTATCTGCTTGCTACTACTACTATTTCCTTATATCCATCCTAGTGTTGCTCGCTACTACTATCGTGGTGCTACTCATGTGCTTCTACTACTATTTGTCTTTGGGACAACACCTTGAAATTGTGCTTGTGCTTGTATATGAAGCACTTTATTATGTGTGTGCAGGTTCTTGTATGAAATGAGTCCGATTTTTGCGGAATGTTGATTAACTTCCGCTTTGGCGAAATCGGGCACTCAGTTAAGAAAATTAGCAAAGGTCATGCCGGATTTTTCCGTGAATTTAACCAATTATTTGTTTTTATTAGTGCAAAGATGTGTGACAACGACGAGGCGGATGTTCTAAGCGCGCCGTCTTTGAAGGAGAACTCAGACCTCCGAATAAACAATTGACATTCTCGAGGCGGCCAGCGTCTAGAAGGCGATGAAGAATACCATCCTTCGGAGAGCGAGGATGATGAGATGGAAGACCGGAGGAAGAAGCCGGAAGGAAGCGGACGATGAAACCACCGATGGCGGCGAGGGCATAGGGAGTGGTAGCAACCTCCTAAGAAGAAGAAGCGAAGGACCGGGCCGAACACGGTCGGCGGTCGGGGAGGAAATTACAGTGAGCCCATCGGGGTTCCTTTGGAGCCCTTGTCGTCAAAGTGCGGTGGGCAAGTGGCGGCGATCACCGGACAACCATCTCGATCAACACCGAGAATCTCCGGCATAAAGATAATGGCCACTTGCGCACACTCCTCTTGAGAAGCTGCGCCGGATACAAGTTCCCGCTAAGTATCGAACACAAATTATCATGGGAGCAAGTAAACAAATCCGCCCTCACAAAGATGAGCACCGCTACGGCCATTTGGAGAACCGGATAAAGAAGAAGATCTATAAAGAAGGCAAAAGTCTCGAGGAGATCCGGAAGATTGACCCAGATCACGAAGATCAGTTCGGAGTTCAAGGAGAGGTGTGAATCCGAAGAGCCAGCCAATAGTAATCGGGAAAGGTCTGCAGCGATGAATATAGGTCATCACCATCTCGGATCTGGTGGATCTGAGAACGCGGAGGCCAAATGGAATAAGGAGGACGAAGAGTATAGATCCAAGGGATATAAAACCCTTTGCTAAATTCGAACCCGCAGGTTCGAAACTTCATCGAGGCCGTTACCATGTGGACCCAAAAACCAAACAACTCACCGCGGATCCTGCGGTGAAGGAATTCGAGAAATTGTGGTAAGTATAATCTAATTACCGCGGATCAACACGATTGCAATCTAATCGATGATCTAAATGATTCACTTTACTTCTTCTGGAGGAGGAAATTGTTGCTAGTCATGGATCGGGGTTCCTCATCCCGAGGTCGTGGCGGCCACCGGTGGGATAACCCTTTTAACAGGCGATGAACCGGCCAAGAAAATAGAGCGATTCTGAAGAAGCCGTCGTCTGGCCGTCTGGCCGGCCTCGGGGTAAGAATTGGGTGGATCATTTTGGTCCACCGCCGAGGATGCATGTGGCGCGTCGGGAAGGAGCGAGGAGGAAAGCAGAGGTTCAAGAACTTAAGGCACAAGTGGCACGGATCCTGCGGATCATCCAAGACAACGGCAATCACCCTTCGTCCTTCCGCCTACCTTGGTGGAGTCAATAGCGAACTGGAGTGCGGTTGGTCGAGTAGGGCCGTGCCGATTCAAGCATGGTCGGCAGCCACTCGAACAACGCGTCGGCGAATCAGGCGAACTACGTGTTCGTGACTTCGCCTTCTTGCACCGCGGCGCCGCAAGTGTTGGTGACTCCCCCTGCCATCACCGTGGCGCCGGAGTACATGTTGGTGCCCCCCTGCCATCGTCGCGGCAGCACCGGAGCTCCAAGCACCCGTAGGGAGAATACACGGCGTCCGACCGCGCCATCAAGCAACCCTTCCGTCTCTTGCGCCCGTCGCCGTATGCGGTGCGTCGACATTAGCCGATCTCGACGCCATCACGGTAAACAAATTGCTTTAATTACCGCCTTTCATGCCATCTATATATTACTCTTGTGGCATCTCGCTCTGACGACGCCGTACATGTTTTCTGCAGACGGATGTTCCTTGCACTCTCTTATGCTACGTGAACAACGAGCTGAGGGATGTTGCCAAGGGTACCATCTTTCAACCCTTGCAGCGCATGTTCCACTCAAAACCGATGCCAGATAGCGTGCACAGGGTTAAAATTAGTCGGGTGCTAAGGGGCTGCGACGACCTGGAACCTCCCAGGAGCGGATGAAGAAGAGTCGTCTGTCCTCATAAGTTGCTTCGACTTGTTCTTGCTATGGCCAAAGAGCATGATCCGTTTGGGGACGGCGGGGGCCATCACGCCACAGACAACAGCACCGCCTGTCGTGCCAGCGACAAGCGGTGGCAAACCTCAGCCCTCGCCGTCACCTCCACGCGGTGGGTCGGATGATCATGTTGATGATATGCACATGGCGCAGGATCCGCCGAGGGCGGCAAGACTGGAATGATCACTTCTTCAGCACTCAGTTTGGCAACGAAGAAGACCTAGCTGGTGGCCCCACAGAGAAAGCCACTATCACCAAGCGTCTGTTTGGTTCTCAGGAGACGCCTCCAGCTTGCGCCTTACTGAGCCAGTGATACAACCAACCGCCCTTTATTCTAAGCCTGACACACTACATAGGGCGGCGGTGCTCGATTATGTGCCTGCCCGCTCTCCAAAAGGAAAAAGGGCAGAAAAGAAAATCTAGCAGCTCGAGCCAGCCGGTGGCGTCAACCACTGCGAATCCGCTCAGGTTTCGGGACAGGCCACCAAGACCCGAGGGTATTATGTGGAGGATTCATGTGGCGGGTGAGCCCATGCTACCTAAGAATTTTGGAAGCTTCGCCTGATTCGGGCAGAGTGTGCATGACCAGCGTCTTGACGATAGAGAGACGCCTTCTATCGGAGAATGATCCTCGCACCGTATTCGTGGTTAAGGTGCCACCAGGCTTGGGCTTCACGACACCGCCTCGGATCTGTTCTTCCCGGTTCGAGGACATCTTCAATATGTTCGCCTATACCCTGCACTATACCATGGTCCGTCTCTTTTCTCTCACCGCCACGCAGATCATTAGAGAGAACACACCGGGCATCGCTATAGTGGACCCCTACTACATGCGTGACGGCTGCTTGGGTTCCCCCGCCGAACGACGTATCGTGGCCTCGTACCTAAAAAGAATCCTCGTGGCGAACAAGACAAAGGAATACATTCTCGTGCCTTACTTTCCCGATTAAGTCGTTATTCAGTCGCCACCGTCGATTGGATTTATTAGATCATCATCATTCTTTTTTCAACACATTCCATTTGAATTTTTTGCGCAGAGATGAACACTGCACGCTCATCTCCTTATCGCCGAAGCATTCCCACGCCACGTATTTCGACTCGGGGAGTCTAGAAAAGAAGAAAAACTACGACAAGATCAAGGAAGTTCTGGATGATGCTCTCACTGGCTTTGCCTCGACGGAAGGCACCAGCTTCATGCGTAAGAAGGTCAAGTTCGGCAGGCACGTCTTCAACCACGTAATGAGTTCCCTGCGTGAAGCAGCCGGAAAACAAGAAGAAGGAAGCCTACTCGCACTCCATCACATGAGGCGTTCCTACTTGACCAACGAATTCTGTTGCCGGATCATCTCAAGCGGTGGGCGAAGCAAAGGCCAAGATCAATGATTCGGATATTAGACAAGAGATGTATCGCATCCAACAGCAGTTTGGGGCAATCATCTTTAGTGATGTCATGACTTCGGGGGGGATCTTCTACGGAGGAAATATCCCGAATAACCGTGACATAGAAGATCGCCTAGAGATGCAGGTGAGTATAGGAAGTTCATGACGACAGGCGTCCTCCCGTTCCCTAAGACGAGCCAGAAGGCTTGATGTTGGTCTAGTTGTAGTTGCAAACTATAGATGACCTTTGTGTGTGTGTGGACGACAAGTGTACTTATCTTATTAGGTTTATGAATCACCGCTTACTTATTTTGCTTATTATTATATATCAATCAATGCTTGGTTTTTTTGCTTACTCTTTGGTTTTTTTGCTTACTATTTGGTTCTCGGACGACAAGTGTGAGTTATTTTTGTCTTTTTCGAGAATATGCCGATGATTGAAATGTCGTGGCACAATATATATGTGAATGTGCTATGACGGGATTGTTAGCCTTGTGATATGCGAAGTCCGGAATTGTGCATCCTACTTGGCAATGATCCGTCATAGCATATTCCCGTGTCCAACGACCTAGCTAGTTATATATGAGGCATTCTTTTGAGTTATTTTGTCTTTTCGAGAATATGCCGATGATTGAAATGTCGTGGCACAATATATATGTGAATGTGCTATGGCGGGATTGTTAGCCTTGTGATATGCACAAGTCCGAATTGTGCATCCTACTTGGCTAACAGTCCGTCATAAGCATATTCTGTGTCCAACAACCTAGTTATATATGAGGCATGCTTTTCGAGTTATTTTTTCTTTTCGAGAATATGTCGATGATTGAAATGTCGTGGCACAATATATATGTGAATGTACTATGACGGGATTGTTAGCCTTGTGATATGCACAAGTCAGAATTGTGCATCCTACTTGGCTAATGTCCGTCATAAGCATATTCCTGTGTCCAACAACCTAGTTATATATGAGGCATGCTTTTCGAGTTATTTTGTCTTTTCGAGAATATGCCGATGATTGAAATGTCGTGGCACAATATATATGTGAATGTGCTATGGCGGGATTGTTAGCCTTGTGATATGCACAAGTCCGTGAATTGTGCATCCTACTTGGCTAACATCCCGTCAGCATATTCTGTGTCCAACAACCTAGTTATATATGAGGCATGCTTTTGAGTTTGCTCTTTTGATTTAAGAGTACTTTCTATAAGTGTATCTTCATATGCGACTTTAATTATACATGTTTTTTCAATCACCGGTTAGTTATTATTGTCAACTTGTAGATGGCGTGGTACGTCGTGTACAAGGGACGGTTCGAGTCTCGATGATTGGGAAGACTGCCGGAGACAGTGCACCGTTTCGGCAATAGCTACAAAGGGTACAACACTATGGCGGAGGCGGAAGCTAGATACACGCTATCTAGCGGTAGTTAGGACAAGGAACCGGATGAAGACCTACACCTTCGTCGCGCGGTGATCATGCTTATCTTCTTTGGTTATTTATCCCGTTTGTGTCTAGCTAGCTAGTTTAGATGTCTAAGCGAGCTTAGAGCTCTAACTTGTTCGATCGACACATGTATTCGCATGTCACCAACTACTACTTTGTAACATGATCAAAACAATGTAACTTGGACTATGTATTCATGTATGAGACTTATCTATATGTATTTGTTTCAATCTTGTTTTTCATATTGAGTATTTATATATATAATTGTATATCTTGTATCTGTGTGTGTATATCTGCTGTAATATTGTATATAATCTGTATTGCATATAATCTGGCTTGGAAATTAAAAAAAAATACATCTGTGGCGCACATGGTCTACCTTCTATGGCGCACTACACCTAAAGCGCACCATGGATGTTTAGTGGCGCACTAGGTAGTGCGCCACAGAAGATCCAAGGGGTAGCGCACCACGCCAAACTTCTGTGGCGCACTAGGAGGTGCGCTACGCCTATCTCTACACAACCGGGCGCACTAGGCAGTGCGCCACGGCTGAGAGATAGCCGTAGCACAAGGCCCGTGGCGCACTGCAGGTGCGCCACAGATGATGGTTTCAGGTGCGCCACTAAAGGCCGTTTTCCTAGTAGTGGTAGACGATCCGAGTGTGCACAGAGATCAGGGTTTCGCCAGAGGAAGACCACGAGAACATTGGAATGAGATGAAAACTTGCATGTGCCCCTAGCATATGTGTGTGGGTGTGGTGAGAGGTTGGTATATATAGGTGCTTGCATGTGTCCCCCCTCGCATGCATGCGCTCTAACCTAGAGGGGAAGGTTCCGTACCCGTATAAGGGGGTAATCTCCCCGTCGAGGTGAAACCAGGTAGGATAATGCCCCAACTTGTGAGCCAACATGGTTTGACATCACCCTATGACCTAAACAAACACAAAACAAGAGAGAGCTACATGGGCTACTGTCGGGAGGAACGTCTAGGGGGGTAGACGATCCGAGTGTGCACAGAGATCAGGGTTTCGCCGGAGGAAGACCACGAGAACATTGGAATGAGATGAAAACTTGCATGTGCCCCTAGCATATGTGTGTGGGTGTGGTGAGAGGTTGGTATATATAGGTGCTTGCATGTGTCCCCCCTCGCATGCATGCACTCTAACCTAGAGGGGAAGGTTCCGTACCCGTATAAGGGGGTAATCTCCCCGTCGAGGTGAAACCGGGTAGGATAGTGCCCCAACTTGTGAGCCAACATGGTTTGACATCACCCTATGACCTAAACAACACAAAACAAGAGAGAGCTACGCCGGGCTACCCCTGTCAGAGGAACGTCTAGGGGGGTAGATGATCCGAGTGTGCACAGAGATCAGGGTTTCGCCGGAGGAAGACCACGAGAACATTGGAATGAGATGAAAACTTGCATGTGCCCCTAGCATATGTGTGTGGGTGTGGTGAGAGGTTGGTATATACAGGTCCTTGCATGTGTCCCCCCTCGCATGCATGCGCTCTAACCTAGAGGGGAAGGTTCCGTACCCGTATAAGGGGGTAATCTCCCCGTCGAGGTGAAACCGGGTAGGATAGTGCCCCAACTTGTGAGCCAACATGGTTTGACATCACCCTATGACCTAAACAAACACAAAACAAGAGAGAGCTACGCCGGGCTACCTGTCGGGAGCGTCTAGGGGGTAGGCGATCCAGTGTGCCAGAGATCGGGGTTTGTGGGAGGAAGACCACGAGAACATTGGAATGAGATGAAAACTTGCATGTGCCCCTAGCATATGTGTGTGGGTGTGGTGAGAGGTTGGTATATATAGGTGCTTGCATGTGTCCCCCCTCGCATGCATGCGCTCTAACCTAGAGGGGAAGGTTCCGTACCCGTATAAGGGGGTAATCTCCCCGTCGAGGTGAAACCGGGTAGGATAGTGCCCCAACTTGTGAGCCAACATGGTTTGAAATCACCCTATGACCTAAACAAACACAAAACAAGAGAGAGCTACGCCGGGCTACCCCTGTCAGAGGAACGTCTAGGGGGGTAGACGATCCGAGTGTGCATAGAGATCAGGGTTTCGCCGGAGGAAGACCACGAGAACATTGGAATGAGATGAAAACTTGCATGTGCCCCTAGCATATGTGTGTGGGTGTGGTGAGAGGTTGGTATATATAGGTGCTTGCATTTGTCCCCCCTCGCATGCATGCGCTCTAACCTAGAGGCGAAGGTTCGTGCAGTATAAGGGTAATCTCCCGTCGAGGTGAAACGGGTAGGATAGTGCCCCAACTTGTGAGCCAACATGGTTTGACATCACCCTATGACCTAAACAAACACAAAACAAGAGAGAGCTACGCGGGCTACCTGTCGGAGGAACGTCTAGGGGGTAGACGATCGAGTGTGCAGAGATCGGGTTTCACGGAGGAAGACCACGAGAACATTGGAATGAGATGAAAACTTGCATGTGCCCCTAGCATATGTGTGTGGGTGTGGTGAGAGGTTGGTATATATAGGTGCTTGCATGTGTCCCCCTGCATGCATGCGCTCTAACCTAGAGAGGGAAGGTTCCAGTGCAGTATAAGGGGTAATCTCCCCGTCGAGGTGAAACCGGATAGGATAGTGCCCCAACTTGTGAGCCAACATGGTTTGACATCACCCTATGACCTAAACAAACACAAAACAAGAGAGAGCTACGCCGGGCTACCCCTGTCAGAGGAACGTCTAGGGGGGTAGACGATCCGAGTGTGCATAGAGATCAGGGTTTCGCCGGAGGAAGACCACGAGAACATTGGAATGAGATGAAAACTTGCATGTGCCCCTAGCATATGTGTGTGGGTGTGGTGAGAGGTTGGTATATATAGGTGCTTGCATGTGTCCCCCCTCACATGCATGCGCTCTAACCTATAGGGGAAGGTTCCGTACCCGTATAAGGGGGTAATCTCCCCGTCGAGGTGAAACCGGATAGGATAGTGCCCCAACTTGTGAGCCAACATGGTTTAACATCATCCTATGACCTAAACAAACACAAAACAAGAGAGAGATACGCCGGGCTACCGCTGTCAGAGGAACGTCTAGGGGGGTAGCGATCCGAGTGTGCACAGAGATCAGGGTTCCGCCGGAGGAAGACCACGAGAACATTGGGATGAGATGAAAACTTGCATGTGCCCCTAGCATATGTGTGTGGGTGTGGTGAGAGGTTGGTATATATAGGTGCTTGCATGTGTCCCCCCTCGCATGCATGCGCTCTACCCTAGAGGGGAAGGTTCCCTACCCGTATAAGGGGGTAATCTCCCCGTCGAGGTGAAACCGGGTAGGATAGTGCCCCAACTTGTGATCCAACATGGTTTGACATCACCCTATGACCTAAACAAACACAAAACAAGAGAGAGCTACGCCGGGCTACCCCTGTCAGAGGAACGTCTAGGGGGGTGAGCGATCCGAAGTGCCAGAGATCAGGGTTTCGCCGGAGGAAGACCACGAGAACAACGGAATCAGATGAAAACTTGCATGTGTCCCTAGAATATGTGTGTGAGTGTGGTGAGAGGTTGGTATAGGTGCTTGCATGTGTCCCCCCTCGCATGCATGCACTCTAACCTAGAGGCGAAGGTTTCGGACCCGTATAAGGGGAATCTCCCGTTTAGGTGAAACCGGTAGGATAGTGCCCCAACTTGTGAACCAACATGGTTTTACATCACCCTATGACCTAAACAAACACAAAACAAGAGAGTGCTACCTGTCGGGAGGAGCGTCTAGGGGTGAGCGATCCAATGTGCAAAGAGATCGGGGTTTCACGTGGGAAGACCACGAGAACATCGGAATCAGATGAAAACTTGCATGTGTCCCTAGCATATGTGTGTGAGTGTGGTGAGAGGTTGGTATAGGTGCTTGCATGTGTCCCCCCTCGCATGCATGCGCTCTAACCTAGAGGCGAAGGTTTCGGACCCGTATAAGGTTGAAATCTCCCTGTTTAGGTGAAACCAGGTAGGATAGTGCCCCAACTTGTGAACCAACATGGTTTTACATCACCCTATGACCTAAACAAACAAAAAACAAGAGATAGCTACATGGGCTACCCTGTCGGAGGCGTCTAGGGGTAGGCAGTCAGAGTGTGCAGAGATCAGGGTTTCGCCGGAGGAAGACCACGAGAACATCGGAATCAGATGAAAACTTGCATGTGTCCCTAGCATATGTTTGTGAGTGTGGTGAGAGGTTGGTATAGGTGCTTGCATGTGTCCCCCCTCGCATGCATGCGCTCTAACCTAGAGGCGAAGGTTCCGGACCCGTATAAGGGGGGAATCTGCCCGTTTAGGTGAAACCGGGTAGGATAGTGCCCCAACTTGTGAACCAACATGGTTTTACATCACCCTATGACCTAAACAAACACAAAACAAGAGAGAGCTATGTCGGGCTACCCCTGTCAGAGGAATGTGTAGGGGGTAGACGATCCGAGTGTGCAGAGAGATCAGTAAACATCAAATAAAGTTTCTTGTAAAGTTTCTTGTAACATCAAATAATAGTAGACACCAAATAATATATTTTCATTTGTTATATTAGTAAACATCAAATAAAGTTTCTTCTAAAAAATTTTATTAATAAAAAAAATTGCCCTAGCTACGCCGACGGCTGCCCTCGGCGTATTCCAGGCCGTCGGCGTAGCCCTATCCATTAAGGGCTGCCCACCCGGGCCACTCCTCCCCAATCCATTCTATCCCCAACCTCCTGCCGCCGCCTGACCCCGCCACCAGCCGGTCCTCCTCGTGTCCCGTCTCCGCCCCCTCGGCCTCCTCGAGCCGACGCCACCGCCACCCCCACAACCTCCCCGAGCCGCCTAGCCTCCCGGCCGCTGCCACGCCTCCCGAGCCTAGCACCCGCTGCCTCGAGCCACCGCCACAAGACCCCATACTACCCCAAGCCATCGCCAAGACCCTCCTCCCCAAGCCACCGCGCCACCAAGACCCTCCCTCCCTCCTCGCCCGCCACCACCCCCACCGCCTCCCCTCCCCCACTGCCCCACCGCCACACCTCCCCACCGCCCGCCTCCCCACGCCTGCCGCCTCCCCACTGCCTCCCTCCCCCACTGCCCACCCCTCAACCGAGCACACCCTCCCCCATTAGGTTAGTATTGGTAATTTAGGTGTAGTTAGTTAGGTGTATTGTTAGTATTGGTAGATGTAGTTAATTTAGGTTAGTATTTTTTTTATTTTTACTTTGTATGCATATTTTTGTGATGATAAATAGGAGTAGGAGTAGTTTTAGTATGTAGGTTAAGAAGTAGGAGTAGAATGAAAACCCTAAATAGAAGTAGTTTGTAGTATGTGAGTAGAAATAGGAATGGAACTAGAATTGCTAGAAATAGGAGTAGAATTAGAAATGCTAGAAATAGTAGTAGAAATAGAATTAGAATTAGAATTAGAAATTGCTAAATAGATGTTGCATATTTAACCATCTTCTCATGTTTTTTGCAGTTACCGGAGGGTGAGCGGGGGGAGTGTTTTGACGGCGGGTCCCGGATCATCTTCGAAGATTTGATCACTCTTCGAGGGTGAGAATCCGTTCGCCTCTCTTGTACCTAGGTTTATTTTCGTGTCTAGATCACCAAGTATGTTGCGTCACCTAGGCGTCATCCCGAACGTAAGCGTTACGCGACTTAATATGCATTAGTGGTCTCGCATATTTTGGACCGTAACGCTTATGGCTTTTATCGGGCAGTCGGCGGATTCGTACTTGGGTTTGGTTCTCCCTGGCTCTACCTCGATTCGAGACAGGATTTCGGTGGCGCCTCCTCGTTGTTCTTTGGATGCACATCCTCTTGGCTTTTTGTCGAGACGTGTATCGGGAGAGCAGCGGGGAGGTACTGCCGAAATTCTGCTTGGATCGGGGTAGAACCAGGGAGAACTTACCCAATCTACGGATCCGGCGGCTGGTTAGGACCCTCTTTTCCTATTGGACATGTAGGTTGATGAATGCATAAAAATATGAAGCATTTAATCTCCTGTTTGATATAAAATGTTAATTTGTTGTTTGTCTCCCAACAAAGCAGAAGAGGATGGCTGATAATGGGTGGATGTACAGTGGCTGTATTAGTGCGACTAATAAAACATACGATTGGGTACGGAACACTCATTTGTTAGTGAATGAGTTAGCGCGTGGTTCGAAGGCAATGGTTCGGGCACTTTGTCCCTGCGCTCATTGCACTAAGCGTCATCGTCAGGGAAAGGATGACATGTACAAACACCTTCTGCAATATGGGTACATGTCTAACTATGTCACGCAAGTCGACTTTGCTCGGTACGAACGTGACAGAGGTGAGGTGATGCGTCAGCGGCTCAATGGCAATGAGCATGATGGGATTAGAAACATGCTAGATGATCTTATCGATGCCGACCAGCCGAATTCGCCACCTCCACGGGAGGAATCACCAGAACCGGAGGAACCGCTAGAACCGGAGGAATCGAAGCCAACCGCGAAGGCCTTCCTTGATATGATGGCCGCGGCTAAGAGGCCTATGTACGAGGGTGCAAAGATTTCTCAGCTCGATGCCATCTCTCAGTGTCTAGCCGACAAGTGCCAGTACTCCGCCACCCGTTCTCACTTTGAAGCTAATCTGAGAACATGTGGTAACATGTTGCCCGAAGGGCATTATCTGCCTAAAACCTTTCACGAAACGAAGAAACTCATGAAGGAGCTCAACATGGATTATGAAAAGATAGATTGTTGTCCAAAAGGCTGCCTTTTGTTTTGGAAACAGTTTGAGGGTGACAAGTACTGCTCCATTTGTAAGGCCTCTAGATATGAAGAGATAAAGGGGAAGGATGGTCAGGTGAGGCAGTCGAAGGTCGCTAAGAAGATACTTCGGTATCTCCCATTCATAAAAAGAATCCAGCGGATTTACTTGAGCGAGGAGACTGCCAAACAGATGACGTGGCACAAGAAGGGGAAAAGATACGAGGACGGGCACGAACGGAAGAAGATGGGACATCCATCTGATGGTAAGGCATGGAAGAACTTCGATGACAAATACCCCCGGTGGGCAGAAGAGGCTCGGAATGTTAGAATTGCGATAGCAACAGATGGCTTCAACCCATATGGTATGTCGACGGCCTCGTACAGCTGCTGGCCGGTGTATGTTATTCCGCTCAATCTCCCTCCCGGAGTATTAATGCAACGGAAGACCATGTTTTTGTCGTGATAATTCCGGACTGAGTATCCGGGAAGAACTTGAGTGTCTACATGCACCGATTGTGGATGATTTGAACCACTCTTGGATACACGGACGTTGACATACGACCGAGCATCAAAGAGAAACTTTTGATGAAAGTTTGGTTACAATATACTATGCATGACATGCGGCACGCCCTAACGTGCGGATGGTGTACAATCGGTAAGTGGCCATGCCCAGGTGTGCACCGACTTGAGTTCCTTTGGCTAAAGTCGGTCGCAAATATGTTGCGTTTGACACGAATCGACAGATTCTCAAAAGAAATCATTCGTTCGGAGAAGATAGAAAGAACTTCAAGAAGGGCAAAGTTGTGCATGAAGTAAAAGAGGTACCAAAGTTTGAGGGTGCGTTGTTGATGCCGAGATATGTGCTCGTGCCCATGCCGAACAGCCATCAATTTGCGGGATATGGTGTAACGCATAATTGGACTCACGTGGCACTTAACGAATCTCGTGTATTACAAGGACCTCGAACTTCCCCATAACATCGATGTGATGCACACGAAAAGAATGTCGGGAGTCCCTTTTCACAGTCCTGAACATTCACAGGAAGTCAAAGGATAATGTCAAGGCTAGAGTTGATGTTGAGAAGCTTTGTGATAGGAAGAGATTACACATGCCTCCCATCGTCTGGCCGAGAATTGGTTCAAGCCGCATGCCTACTACTGCCTTGATAATGTCCAAAAGAAGGAGTCATTTAGGTGGCTCAAATACGTCGTGATGTTCCCTGACGGTTATTGTTCGAATATAAGTAAGGGAGTCAATCTTTTGACGGGACAAGTCAATGGGCTCAAGAGTCACGACTATCATATATGGATTGAGCGGCTGATGCCGATGATGGTTCGAGGGTATCTCCCCAAAAAAGTATGGCGAGTGCTTGCGGAGTTGAGCCATTTCTTCCGCACCCTTTGTGCTAAGCAGATATGTCCTCTGGTGATTGAGAAGCTGCAAGTTCGGAGGTTGCTATGCAATTTGGAGATGATCTTTCCGCCAGGCTTCTTTACTCCGATGGCACATCTCATTGTGCACCTCGCGAACGAGGCACTATTGGGGGGGCCGGTGCAATTTCGTTGGCAATTTTGTATTGAGAGAGAGTTTAAGTATATTCGAAGATAAGCGGAAACAAAGCCAAGATTGAAGCATGCATAGCTGAAGCAACATGCCTTGGAGATGGCGACGCCGACAACCTACTGGCCCGATGATGTTCCCACTATGCATAACCCGGTCTCTCGTTACAATGTCGACCTGCCCAAGAATGACCCCAATCTCGAACTATTCCAATTTCCCGGTGGCAAGGCCGGTAAAGGACTAAAATATAGGTTGCCGAAGGAAGCTAGCTACCACTTGGGCAGACTACCAGACTACCCGTGTCCCGGGCTTTCCGACAGCTTCTGATGCTGTCATCACCAAGTTTTGGGTAAGGCATATTTCTCGAGTTATGTTCATACTTGATGACCCCACCGTGCTAACTCATGACTCTTATGCATGATTGAAGTGCTTTTACCGTGTGGCCGAGGAGGACCAGGAGAAGGCGCAGAGGACTTTGCTTGGGGCTTGTGTGAAGTTGACCCCGTGTGTGGTACAACCGGAAGGTCACGGCCGCTAGCCACTTCGACAGGGGCGTGAGGGTCAGGAAGGAAGACATTGTCGGTAGGAACCCTAATCCTGAGTACTCGATGATGCCAGAAGAGTACATGTCGGTGAGTAAAATGTCAATGAGATTCTACATTGCTTCTAAGTTGCCATTGCATTGTCTGGAGTTGAGTATTGCATTTTCAGGTTATCCCCGATTGGGCCGAGCCGCATCGACTCGCATGGGAGGAGCTGGTTAGGACGAGGTGGCTCAGAGAAGACGAGGAGTTTGCAGCCTTGTCGAGGCGGAACGCGGATAACCGAGGCGATGGTGGAACGCACTGCGCGGGAAACCGCAACTTTGACCGCTTCAAGGGGAAGGTGGTACGTATATACATGGAACGACATGCGTTCATTTCTGCTTATGTTTGTACTTCATATGCATAATATTTTCTTTTCGCGATACAGGTGGCCGAGGCACAACCCGGGGAGGTGATTCATGACGTCGCCGTCTATGAGATGATGCGGCGAAAGAAGCCCAATTACTCGGAGCCTCAACCCTTGTTGCCCGTGTACTTCGGCACTGCCCAGAACGACTTAGGGAACTACAGCACGATGGTGAAGTCTCGTCACCCCCATGTGGATGACCCCATTCACGCGGAGATCGACGAGGAGTCGTTGGTCCTGTCGGGGCACGGATTGCAGCATGGACGCCTCAAGATTCTGAATAAGAAGGTCAAGCCTACCCTCAGCACGAGCTTCAGCCGTCTCAAGGCTACCTACCCCGCCGACGGCCCCCCTATCCCGCCTCGTGGCCAGCCTCGTCGCTCCGCCGAGGATGTAAGTTTTTCTCGTTTTCATCATCTTTATGACTTTTGTTCCTGCATGGCTAACCGCTGACGAGATTCCTTGTATTTGAAATTGTAGCCTGAGTTAGACGCGGCCTACGATGCCGCTTATGAGGAATATCAGGTGGCCTTTCGGCAGCATCAGGAGGCGAATGCGATCTACATGCAATACGTAAATGTAAGTCCGAACCTTTATTTTTTGCAAAAGATACAAGTCCCACTTCCCCCCGTTTGTTGTACTACGGCCTGACTTCTAAACTATCTTGCAGGCCATGATGGTGAATATTCAAACTGGCCAGAATAGAGATTTAGGGCCCGTGCCTCCCATGCCAGGTCCGATGCCATTTTTGCAATCGAAGGAAAGCTTCGCTAGGACCTACTACGCATCGACACCGGTAAGTTCTTTGCTAACCCACTGGTTATCGCTTTACTTTGCCTCGCAAGTTGCTAACATGTAGGCAACATGTAGGAAACGAGAGCTTCTGGGAACCGGCACTTTGTCCACGCCTCGCCGGATGGGCGTCAGATCACACCGCTTCATGACGATGGTCCATCTCCTAGCCATTCCGCAGGTGGTTCTCCCGAGCTTCACACTTCTACTCCCTCGCCAGGTGGCTCTTCTGCTGCTTCTACTGGACGCAACCCTCGGTAGAGATCGCCACTTTTCACCAGGGGAGATCTCGGGTACACCCCCTCTCCTCCAGAGTTGTAGGCATGTGTGATGATGTATGAACAATGTATGGATGATGTATAAACAATGTATGGATGATGTATAAACAATGTTTAATATGAGCATGTGTGATATGAACAATGTTTAATATGACCATATGTGATCTTGTATGACTGATGTGAATGCCGCATGTATGGCTGTATGGATGTATGCATGGATGATGTATGGATGTATGCATGGATGATGTATGGCTCTGTGAGTGCTGTTGAGAAAAATTCAAAAAAAAAAACTGTGTATGTGATACGCCGACGGCAATTCCCTCGGCGTAGCCCTCTGCCATGTGCCAAATGGTCAGGGCTACGCCGAGGGCACTGCCGTCGCCGTAGCACCTGCCCCTACGCCGAGGGTCGGCCGTCGGCCTAGCGCCAGCCTGGGAGGGCCAGGCGGTGGACAAACGTCCACATACGCCGAGGGCGAGGCCGTCGGCGTAGCACCTTCCTGGGGAGGCCCAGCGGGTGCCACGTGGCCCTGTACCGAGGGTAGCCGCCGCGATATCTGGTGCGCCGTTAGCTAACGGCAGCGCCGCCGTTCGCCGACGCCGTTACGCCCGACGGGCGCCGGCCGTCGTCGGCGTGAAACTCGCCGACGGTTTTCTGCTACGACGACGGCCGTTTTTGCTCCGCCGAGGGAGACCTTCGCCGAGGGGGCTACGCCGACGGCAGCCCTCGGCGTAGTGTATGCCGACGGCAAATCTTGCTACGCCGAGGGCTTTTTGCCGTCGGCGTAGCCGTCGCGTGCTGTAGTGCGTGCTGCTTATTAATCGATCGATATCTAGTTGAGTTAGACTTAGTCTCGAGATTTTTTCCGTCTGGAGAAATGGATGGGCTAGCTACTTGGCTTGGTCGATCACCAACTGGGCCACATCGAAGGAACACTCTAGGAAGCTAGCAAAGTTGGCGTAGACACGTTGCTACCTAGTCTAAGCCGCCTTTGCTTAATGAGATTAATCAGAAAACTTTATTAGTGAAGGTCATATATACTGTATATATATGGAAACACGCATGTAAATCTCGTGTGCACGGCTTCACTCTTTTCCACGTTTCCACGGAAGTTTCTCACATGTTTCTCGCTGTTCAAGTGTTCGCTCGATCGTCTAGTTAAGCCGAGAACTAAACTTCTTCTTCTTCTTCTTCTTCTTCTTCTTCTTCTTCTTCTTCTTCTTCTTCTTAGAAAAAGAAAAAGTTGGACAACGGTTGATGTGACATGGTATGGACACGTAGACACACACTTCTAGCAACACCAAGTCAATTTTATTTCTGGTACTGCGTCCGTGTCAAAAAAATTGACATGGTTTTAGTTTATTTTTAAACCAAGGGAGTACTAGTCATTTTTTTTAACTTCGACGACTTTATTACTGAATCAAAACACGGTCTTATACAAGTACATGAAGAATAAAAGAAAGAAGATCCGTAAACCAAAACTCTCTAGCACCATGTGTAGAACCAAAGCGAGCAAGCTCATCGGCGGCACCATTAGCCTCCCGTGGACAGTGATAGATTGTTGTCATGCCAAGCACCATAAATAGATGACGATAATTATCGATAACCACCGCGCTAACTCCTCTGTACGCCGATGGATCAGTGACAACATGTACAACTTCCAAACAATCAGATTCCACCACTAGAGACGTGGCACCAAATTGTTCTGCTAAACAAAGTCCGTCAAATAAAGTCAAGGCCTCCATAGCTGCAGCATCAGTTGCTTCATCATTGAACTCATGGCAAGCTGCAATGAAATTCCCACAAGAATCTCAAATTATAGCCCTAGTTGCTCCAATGCCAGAGTCCTCATCATAAGCCGCATCGACGTTCATTTTATACACTCCAGAAACTGGTTTCAACCAACCTCCACAACGGATTGCATTGCCATTTCCTTTTAATTTAATACTATTTGTCAGGATTCCCAGAATGTTAATAATGGACCTCTCCGGTGTAGGAACTGCCTCCTTATTCTTAATAAGGGAGTACTAGTAATTAACTTGTTGGAGATATGCCCAAGAGACAATAATAAAATGGTTATTATTATATTTTTGTGTTTATGATAAATGTTTATATCCCATGCTATAATTGTATTAACCGGAAACATTAATACTTGTGTGTTCTGTAAACATAATAGTAGTCCCTAGTAAGCCTCTTGTAGAACTAGCTTGTTGATTAATAGATGATCATGGTTTCCTGATCATGGACATTAGATGATATTAATAACAAGATCATGTCATTAGGAGAATGATATGATGGACACACTCCTATAGTAAGCATAGCGTAAGATCAAGTCATTTAAAGTTCGTTTGCTACAAGCTTTCAAATACATAGTAACCCAATCCTTCGACCATGAGATCATGTTAATCACCATCACCGGATGACTGCTTTGATGACATCAAACACCACTTCCGTAACTGGGTGGTTATAAAGGTGGCATTAGGTATTCTAAAAGTATGCGTAGAGGCACATGGATCAAGAGTGAGATTTTTCCATCCATATGACGGATAGATATACTCTGGTCTCTCTCGGTGGAATATCATCCAATTGGCTTGCAAGCATGTGACTAAGTCACGAGGGATGTCATATCACGGAACAAGTAAAGAGTACTTATCGGTAACGAGGTTGAACTAGGTATAGAGATACCGACAATCAAACCTCGGATAAGTAAAGTATCGCGCGACAAAGGGAATCGTATCGTATGTAAATGGTTTATTCGATCATGAAGTAATCATAGAAATATGTGGGATCCATATGAATTTCTAGATTCCTCTATTGGTTATTGATCAGACAAGTGTATCGATCATGTCTGTATAATTCACGAACCGTAGGGAGACACACTTAAGGATTCGATGTTGTTTAGTAGATATGGAAATGAGTTGGATATCGAATGTTGTTCGGAGTCTCGGATTGGATACAGGACATCACGAGGATATCTAGAATGGTCCGGAGAATAAGATTCATATAAGGAAAGTCCAATTCTGGGATTCAGAAATGTTTTCGGTGTTTTCACCGAAATCTTCTAAAAGGTCCACTACCCCGGAGGGGGGAACATGGATGCGCCATGCCCTAGTGGGGCATGCGTCATGGTGCCCTAGGTCAAGTCGGCCAAGGCTAGGAAGTGGGAATCAAACTCTAGTTTGAATAGTCAAAGTCGAATTTGAAAAGTCAAATCCCAATTTGGAAAGTCAAAGTCCTAGTGGATGAGGGAAAGTAAACCCACAAGGGAAAGGTTTCCCTCTCCCTCCCCAAGCCGCCGGCCACAAGGGACTTGTCAACACCCGGATTTTTAATCCCAGATGTTTGTTATGCCATACATCGCAATCCCAGGATTACCATTTTTATGAGACATAACAGATTTGATATCACAGTACATCATCCATTACAAACCATACATAAGGTCTTACACAAATAAGGATCTCATGATCCAGTTCTTAATACAACTCAAGCAACGGAATAACGTAAAGATAACGATAGCGTGGGCAAAGCTCGATCTTCGGGGTCACAGGAAATGCTGACGATGGGAGATGATCGTAGTTGTCGTAACCTTCCTGAAGTCAGTCATCCTGATACTCCTCTTCATAGTCTGGCCACGAGAATAGCTAGGGACAAAGCCATGAGTACTCTTTAAGTACTCACAAACTAATACTAATAAGTGAAGTGGTTTTTAAATGGGTATACTAAGCTCTAGGGTTGTTTTGCAAAAAGCCAGATTTACCTCTACTAAGTTCAAAAGCAAAGAAGGCTAGTTGAAAGTTTGATAACACCTAAGTGGGAACTTGAATTTCATATCACAAATCCGTTGTGGTCAAGGCAAATTCACAAATCATTTCACAAGTCATTTTGAAAACATTTGACGGGGAATGATGGCCCAATCGTTCATAACGCATGACGCGGCTATTCGAATAGTTGGACACTCTGCAGAGATTGTACACTTTCACCACAACATTTGATACATCCGTCAGGAACAATCCTGAATTCACCATACTCAGTATGCGGATAATCAATCCTAACCTTTCAATTACACTCCCTAGTATAGGCACATCTCTTGTGAGTTTGGCCTCCTAACCATAACCAACTGTCATCTTGGGAACTGCATAGGTGGACAATCTTCACAAGGTAGCCTCATCTCATACCTTGGCCGCAAGGGAACCCATACTAAGGTATATAAATTTCCAGTCAAGCCCTACCAAATTTCAGGTATTGTGGTTGTATGGTAAAATTTGAATGGTATCGCATCCAGACAACCATCAGTTTTATAAAGGGCTAAGGCTCATGCCTCAACATTTTCATCATCAAAATCATTTGGTGTTCAAGAACACATGTCAAAACATTTTAGTAGAATGACTCATCATTCTAAGGTTTTCATAACCATTTTCACCAAGTATTCCCATCTATAGTTGATCAAGTTTTAAACTTAGCACTAGCTGTTGGAGATATGCCCAAGAGGCAATAATAAAGTGGTTATTATCATATCTTCATACTTATGATAAATGTTTACATACCATGCTATAATTGTATTAACAGGAAACATTAATACTTGTGTGATTTGTAAACATAAAAGAGTCCCTAGTAAAGCCTCTTGTTAAACTAGCTTGTTGGTTAATATATGATCATGGTTTCCTGATCATGAACATAGAGATGTTATTAACAACAGGGTCATATCATTAGGAGAATGATGTGATGGACATACTCCTATAGTTAAGCGTAGCATAAAGATCAAGTCATTTAATATAGTTCATTTGCTATAAGCTTTCTGATACATAGTAACCTAATTCCTTCGACCATAAGATAATGTTAATCACCATCACCGGAAGGATGCTTTGATTACATCAAACACCACACCGTAACTGGGTGGCTATAAAGGTGGCATTGAGTGTTTGGAAAGTATGGGTTGAGGCACATGGATCAAGAGTGGGATTTTTCCATCCATATGACGGATAGATATACTCTGGGCCCTCTCGGTGGAATGTCATCCAATTAGCTTACAAGCATGTGACTGGCTCACAAGGGATCACATACCACAGGAACGAGAAAAGAGTACTTATCAGTAACGAGGTTGAACTAGGTATGCAGAGATACCGACGATCATAACCTCGGATAAGTAAACTATCATGAGACAAAGGGAAATTGGTATCGTATGTAAGTGGTTCATTCGATCGCAAAGTAATCGTAGAAATATGTGGGAGCCATATGAATTTCCAGATTCCTCTATTGGTTATTGATCGGAGAAGTGTCTCGATCATGTCCGCATAATTCACGAACCGTAGGGAGACACACTTAAGGATTCGACGTTGTTTGAGTAGTTATGGAATGATGAGTAAGAGACCGAATGTTATTCGGAGTCGCGGATGGGATCCGGGATATCACGAGGAGATCCAAAATGGTCCGGAGAATAAGATTCATATAAGGAAAGTCCTGTTTCGGAGTTGGGGAATGATTCCGGTGTTTTCATCGGGAATGTTCTAGAAGGTTCCGGAATGTCCGGCACTCCGAAGGGGAAGGGTACATGAATGTGTTATATCAAGTTGGTATGATTGCATCATGTACTAAGTGTCATCGCTGAACAAAATAGAGGATTTAATCAAATCCTTGTTTGACAAGTCAAACGCCAAAATTGAAAGTCAAACGGCTATTTTTGGGAAGTGGAGAGGGAGGTGGAAACCGAGTTGGGGAGGAGTCCCTCCTCCACCGCCGGCCCACTTGGGATCCGAGTTGGGGAGGGATTCCCCTCCCCTTGGCCGGCGCCTACCTCGTATAAGAGGAGGGGCAGGGCTCCCCTCCTAGTACACAAGATTGCCTCCTCTAAACCTAACCCTAGCCGCCGCCGCCCACCATAGCCGCCGCCTAGGATTTCTCCCCTAGCCACCGACTTGGGCACATCCAAGCCCTAGCCGCCGGCTCTAGACCCTCCTCCTTGGTGCGTCTAAACCCTAGATCACCGAGGCTCTCTCATAGTCCACCATACTCGCTCCGGCTTAAGGCAAAGGCCTGCGAGATCTCCCCTCTACTTCCGGTACCATGCCGTCGTGCTGCCGGAATCGCGAGGAGAGTGCTACAACCTCCATTTTCTTTGGAACAAGGAGAGGAAGGTCTTCGTCGAGTACCGAACGTGTGACCGACTACGGAAGCTGCCAAACGCCTTGGGAAGGATCGTCTACGCGATCTTGAGATCGGCAAGTGTACGGCTACATCACCCACGAGAATCTGCTCTCGTTAACCGCTTTGGAATCTTCGAGGGTGAGTTCCTCTATCGACTCGTTGCTACAATCTAGTAGATAGATCTTGGCTTGTTTGTGTGCATGCGGTAGAAAATTTTTGTTTGCCATGCTACGAACCCCTACAGTGGTATCGGAGCCGTGTCTATATGTAGATCTGTTGCACGAGTAGAACACAATGGTCATTGTGGGCGTTGATGCTTTTGTTGTCGATTGCTTCTTGTGTACTTTGCATCTTGTGGGATGGTGGGATGAAGCGGCCCGGGCTAACCTTACATGACATCGTTCATGAGACTTGCTCCACGCTTGACATGCAACTTGTATTGCATAAGTGGCTTTGCGGGTGCCTGTTTCTCCCAACATAGTTAAGATTCAATTTACAACGGGTGATTGACAATACTAGTATCAATGTTGTGGTTCTTGTTCGTAAGTTAGAACGACACTTAATGAAAGCCCCAAACCACGTAAAACATGCAAAGAAAGTAGAGGTGTCTAACTTTGTTTTGCAGGGGTGTGCAGTGATGTGATATGGCCATGATTGTGATTATATATGATGTATGCAATGTTCCTTATTGTAAGTCGGCAACCGGCAGGAGCCATATGGTTGTCTTTAATTTCTGTTAAGACCCGCGTGTCTATTAAAAGTAGTTGTAATAGTTGAAGCTGGTGGACGACAACCATGGAGCGGCGTCATTGACCTTGATGCAATGCCGGTGATGATGGAGATCATGTTCGTGCTTGAAGATGGAGATCAGAAGCACAAGAAGAAAGGCCATATCATATCACATATTATGAATTGCATGTGATGTTAATCCTTTTATGCATCTTGTATTGCTTAGTTAACGACGGTAGCATTATAAGATGATCCCTCAAGCACATAATTTCAAGTTTTAAAGTGTTCATCCTTAGTAAGCACCGTTGATAAAGCTCGTTGTTTCGAAGCACCACGTGATGATCGGGTGTGTTAGATTTTGCGAGTGTATACAACGTGAGCAAGCCAGATTTGCTCATGCGGAAGCTAAGGTTGATCTTGACGAGCCTAGCATGTACAGACATGGTCTCGGAACACGGATCACCGAAAGGTAAAGCATGAGTCATATAGTAGATATGATGAACATGATGATTGTTCGCCATTGAAGCTACATCAACTCTCGTGATGATCGGTTTTGATGTGGTGGATTTGGTTCGTGTGATCACTAAAACAATGTGAGGGATATATTTTTGAGTGGGAGTTCAACGGCAATATGATTAAAAGTTGAACATTATTTATCATAAATTAAATCAAAGTGAATTTGCATAGTTGTTGTAGTCATTGGCATCCGTTTACCACCTTGCGCTTAGTTTTAATTGAGATGATAGAACTATAGAATTCTGGTTAGTTACTTTACGAACTGGTATCGTATTGTTTTGAAGTGTTAATCTAAAGTTTAAAAGTCCTATTGGAAACTTTCAGTAAGTTCCGGTTACTCCATGAAGTTTAATAATTGGTATTAAAACAAGAGTGACAATTCCAAGAGTTAGTGTATGAGTATCATGTTTGTCTCCATGATTCTTGATATTCAAAGGATTGTCTTAATATCAAGGTTATCTAGGATATGAAAGAGTTGTTTCAGAAACCATGATGTGTGGAAGATATTGTGATATCTGAAACGAAATTTTGGTTGCAACATGATAGAGTATAATATGGTAAAAGACATGTTCTCATATTTGATGAGAATTTGCAAAAGGTTGGAGACACTAGTTGTCCTAATCCTCCAAAAGGTTTTGGAGAGCAACATTATACTCGCGATTCACCGCAATAAGCTAAAGTAGCTTGATCATGAATAATTCCATGGTAAGGGTGAATATTTGATGTAGGTAAAATGTTTACTACACCAAGAGATTACTAAAGAAAGGAATTTGAAAGAACACCAAGCATTTGATGATGATAATCTACTTCAAAGTGCAAGTCCAAAGACATTGGTTTTTAACTATACATGCTTTGGACTATGTGTCATATGTATGGCTCCACTATTGATGTTGATAGATTCTTTCAAACAGAAAATAAATACTGAAAGAGAATATCATAAATATATGGCAGAAAAGAAAAGACTAGAATTGTTCAGTTTAAGTATATAGATGATATACATGTTATGGCTATATTCTTTGCTTATTAAACAATGTGGTTCTTAAGTATTTGATACTGAATTTGTTGGTATGAATCGTCATACGAAACAACACAATTCATGAATTACAATGGCCTAAGTAACTAGCAAAAGAATATGTGATGATGTTCATCGAGAACAAATAATGGGTTATTGTGTTGCTCGTTAAACATCAAAGCTTGCCTTCAGGATTTGTTTTATCAGGTATTATGAGAACACAAGGGTTGTTCAAATAATTTCCATAATCCATAAAAGATGGATGATTCACAAATCTCGTTGGAGAAATCACATCCATAAAACTAGTGCTAAAAATGTCGAAAGACAAATTGATTGAAAGATCACTTCAGAAGTGACATCGCCGTTTAAATTATATTGGAAAGAAAACATGAAGAAACTCCATGTGGACGGAATTTTGGAGTCTTTTGATTTTTGATCAAATGACGCTTATGAAACTTTCCTAGAGATAATTAAAACTTTGTTCATAGGCCAAAAAAGGAACGAATGACTAGCTTATTGGAACTTGTACATATTGTTGTACGAAGTCCATTATGTGTAGTCAAGAGCGATGTATTTCAACTTCATATGCTTTCTTCGAGAATTTGAGTGAATATATGAATATTTACTTAATAAGGATGAAGTATGAAACTTTTGAAAAGTTCAAAGACTTTCAAGATGAAGTGCAAAATCATTGTAACAAGAATATAAATAGTTTATGATAAGATCATAAAGGAAGATATTTGAGTTACAAGTTTAGCATAATACCTAAGATTTAAGGAATCGTTCCATGGATTTGCATTTTCCCGAAATACCATAAGAGTATGGAGCGTTCGAGATATGTAATTAAACCTTGTTTGACATGGTAAGATCAAAGGTATAATTCATAAAACTGCCATTATATTTTAAAGATTAAAAGCTTTAGAAACTACCGTTTTTCCACTAAAAAGAGATCCATCATAATCCGTTGAAATGACACCATATAAAGTTATGGTTTGGGATAAAACCCAAGTTGTCCTTTCTTAAAACATTGGTATGCTTTGCATAAGAAAGATGTTTGCAACCAAAGTCGGATGAACCTGTCTTTGTATGTTATTTCGAATAACTGTTAAGTATTCCTCCATAACACCAGAGACAAAAGTGTTTGTCGCTTAGAACGTCAAGTTTCTTTGAGAAGGATTTTTTCGTGAAAAGTAAAGTGGGAGGACAATAGAACTTTGATAAGGTTAAAAGAACCTTAGCTATATGTACAGAGTTGCGCAGCGCCAAAAAGTGTTCCGGAGGCAGCAACAATGCTCATGGCTCACGTGCCTCAAAGGTTGTGGTCACGGAGATCTAAATTCCTATTGAAACAAGTAGGTCGGGTAAACAATCAAATACCCAGATTTGAGGGTTGAATCATTATTTGAGAATAATGAACCTACTACATGCAAAGAAGCGATGATGGACCCTGACTCCGTAAAATGGCATGAAGCCATAAAATCCGTGATAGTTCCATACACGAGAAATCAAGTTTTGAACTTGAAGGACCCTCGAGAAAGGTGTAAGACCTTACAGTTGTGTTTGGATCTATAAAGAAATAGACATGGATGTTTCGCATCTATGAAATGGTCGACATGTTGGGAAAGAGTTCACAACAATGTTAAAAGGTTGACTATGACAAGATCTGATCTTTCATAGTGATATTTAGTCTAGACGGATTAATGTAGCAACTACGACATATAATTTTGTTATGTGTTGAATAAACAAAACAAGTTCTTCTAATAGAATGGTTACCTAGGACGTGTGCATGACACGGTCCATAGGGTTTTGTTAATTCAAAGGATGCTAAATTCATATGCAAACTTCAATGGTTGAAGTAAGCATTGCGGAGTTGGAATCTTCACTATGATAAAACTATTAAAGGAGTTTAAATTTGTCGGAGACGATGAAGATGCTTGCATTTGCAAGAAATTAAGTGGGAGCTCTAAGACATGTTTCTAATACATTATGTGGAAGACATATTGTTGATTGGAAATGATGTATCTTTTATTAACACATATTAAGAATTTCATCCCGATGAAAGACTTAGGCAAAACCCAAATATTTGGCATCAATAGACGCTAATATGGTTGTGCCAAAAGTACATAGATGATATATTGAATGAGTTCAATATAGAAACTACAAGAAAGGTTCTTGTTGCACAGAAAGGATTGAATGAGTTCAATATTGATGATATATTCAAGTGTATTGACACTTGGTAAAGTGAAACAAAGATTCAAGTATAGATTGATACTTGATTGTATGAGATCACAAAGAGTATTTATATCAATCATACTGTGATATGTACAAATCCAGATATGTCCTATGCTCTAAATGTTATGAGCATATACCAGAATGATTCATAAGATGATCATTGGACAATAGTAAGGATATTCTTATGATCTTTTGGAAGAACTAAGAATATATTGTTTTGTAGAAGTGACAAATAGATGGTTAGTTCATTGTAAAAGTACTACATTGATACTAGTTTTGTCACAAAATACAAATTAAGTTTATCTCAATCTAAACTAAGGGTGGCACAATATAATGGAAAGTAAGTTCCATAATGGATTTGGATGAGTTCCAAAGTTAAGACATTGTGACAGATACTACAACAAAAGGCTGAGTATATGACTGCTATTATAGCAGCTAAAGAGGGCATTTGTGTTGAGTAGTTTGTTATCAAACTAGGTGTAGTTCACAGTGGGATAATACTATGAAGATATATTGTACGACAATATTATCAACATGTTTCAACCCCAAGGAACTAAAGGTCGCACCAAAGGACCAAATTAGTACGAAGCCATCTCATTAGAGAATGAGTGATGCGTAGAGACGCAAAGACATGCAATTACACACGGACCTAGAAGTGTCAGATCCGGAGATCAGTTGACCACTAGCAATCGTGTACATACAACACCGTAAAGCCATAGGTGTTGAATACACAAAAGGTTTGAAACTAGATTATTGACTCTAGTGCAAGTGGGAGACTGTTGGAGATATGCCCAAGAGGCAATAATAAAGTGGTTATTATCATATCTTAATACTTATGATAAATGTTTACATACCATGCTATAATTGTATTAACAGGAAACATTAATACTTGTGTGATATGTAAACATAAAAGAGTCCCTAGTAAAGCCTCTTGTTAAACTAGCTTGTTGGTTAATATATGATCATGGTTTCCTGATCATGAACATAGAGATGTTATTAACAACAGGGTCATATCATTAGGAGAATGATGTGATGGACATACTCCTATAGTTAAGCGTAGCATAAAGATCAAGTCATTTAATATAGTTCATTTGCTATAAGCTTTCTGATACATAGTAACCTAATTCCTTCAACCATAAGATCATGTTAATCACCATCACCGGAAGGATGCTTTGATGACATCAAACACCACACCGTAACTGGGTGGCTATAAAGGTGGCATTGAGTGTTTGGAAAGTATGGGTTGAGGCACATGGATCAAGAGTGGGATTTGTCCATCCATATGACGGATAGATATACTCTGGGCCCTCTCGGTGGAATGTCATCCAATTAGCTTGCAAGCATGTGACTGGCTCACAAGGGATCACATACCACGGGAACGAGAAAAGAGTACTTATCAGTAACGAGGTTGAACTAGGTATGCAGAGATACCGATGATCATAACCTCGGATAAGTAAACTATCATGAGACAAAGGAAAATTGGTATCGTATGTAAGTGGTTCATTCGATCGCAAAGTAATCGTAGTAATATGTGGGAGCCATATGAATTTCCAGATTACTCTATTGGTTATTGATCGGAGAAGTGTCTCGATCATGTCCGCATAATTCACGAACCGTAGGGAGACACACTTAAGGATTCGACGTTGTTTGAGTAGTTATGGAATGATGAGTAAGAGACCGAATGTTGTTCGGAGTCGCGGATGGGATCCGGGATATCACGAGGAGATCCATAATGGTCCGGAGAATAAGATTCATATAAGTAAAGTCCTGTTTCGGAGTTGGGGAATGATTCCGGTGTTTTCATCGGGAATGTTCTAGAAGGTTCCGGAATGTCCGACACTCCGAAGGGGAAGGGTACATGAATGTGTTATATCAAGTTGGTATGATTGCATCATGTACTAAGTGTCATCGCTGAACAAAATAGAGGATTTAATCAAATCCTTGTTTGAAAAGTCAAACGCCAAAATTGAAAGTCAAACGACTATTTTTGGGAAGTGGAGAGGGAGGTGGAAACCGAGTTGGGGAGGAGTCCCTCCTCCACCGCCGGCCCACTTGGGATCCGAGTTGGGGAGGGATTCCCCTCCCCTTGGCCGGCGCCTCCCTCCTATAAGAGGAGGGGCAGGGCTCCCCTCCTAGTACACAAGATTGCCCCATCTAAACCTAACCCTAGCCGCCGCCGCCCACCATAGCCGCCGCCTAGGGTTTCTCCCCTAGCCGCCGACTTGGGCACCTCCAAGCCCGAGCCGCCGGCTCTAGACCCTCCTCCTTGGTGCGTCTAAACCCTAGATCACCTAGGCTCTCTCATAGTCCACCATACTCGCTCCGGCTTAAGGCGAAGCCCTGCGAGATCTCCCCTCTACTTCCGGTACCATGCCGTCGTGCTGCTGGAATCGCGAGGAGAGTGCTACAACCTCCGCTGCCTGCTGGAACAAGGGAGAGGAAGGTCTTCGTCAATCTTACGTGTGACCGACTACAGGCCAGCTGCCGAACGCCTTGGGAAGGATCGTCTACGCGATCTTGAGATCGGCAAGTGTACGACTACATCACCCACGAGAATCTGCTCTCGTTAACCGCTTTGGAATCTTTGAGATTGAGTTCCTCTATCGACTCGTTGCTACAATCTAGTAGATAGATCTTGGCTTGTTTGTGTGCATGCGGTAGAAAATTTTTGTTTGCCATGCTACGAACCCCTACACTAGCATCTATAAGTGGTGGTAGATACTAATGATGGGTAATAAACAAATGGGGATTAGCTAAGTTCAATCTCATGCCTCAGGATGACATCAAGATTATCTAACTTAGGCCATGTTTTATGCTCTTTATGCTACCATTAATTATCTTTCTAGAATCTACAAGTCACTAAGTAAACTATAAGAGAAAGATTTGATAAAGCAAATAAAGTATTAAGCTTGCAAGTAAAACTAGGATTGGGTATCAAGTGGGTATAATCACATATGCTTAAGGCATATAGTTGGCATAGTAACAAGCAAGTAGTAGCTTGCATAAATAGGATATCTTGCAAGTGTTAGCTTTCCTTGTGCAGAGCAGTGGTTGAAGTTCTCCTCGGATTCTTCCTTGTAGTATCCTTCTTCCTCCTCGTATCCTTGGTCGGTACTAGCGTCTATAAATAAATACGAGGTACACAATCACCAAACAATACTTAACTATTTCTAATCATCACACAAAGGTTCACACTAGGTGATCTAGCATCCTCACTAACATTACAAGATTAAAGCACTTGTCCCATTTATTTTATTTTGAGAAAAGTGATTTCTACTCATCGAAAAACAACTTAAGATTTAATATTATACAAATCAAACATGGGATCATGTTGACACATGTCATCACCATATATTTCAGCACATGGGAATGTGATTTAAAGTGGTGTCACAATTTAATAAGGTTTAACCTTTTTATTTTATTTAATTAAAGTGACTAGAAATGCCTATGTGACATTCTTTTATTACTTGATAATTATTTCTGTAAGTAAACCTATATATTTTTATATATTCTAAAAGGTATGATCAAATTTGATCTTTGAGAGTTGGAATCAACTAAAAAGATCTTATGGTTGAATTTTGAAAAATGTTTGAATGCAGAAAAGCTTCTGCCTTGTTATTTTTACCATGGGTGATCTACAATTCTAAATGGTTTGAATCCAACGGTCTTGGATTAAGCATTCCAATACCTTTATAACATAATTGGTTCATGCATTTTGGTTTAGTGAATCGAGCTAGGTTGATTTTTGAATCTAGGTACATAATTGTGTTTGAAATTAAATGAATAAACTTAAGTTTGAATTGTTGGGTCGTGCGGGAAATCTAACTGGGCCGGCCCACTATGCACAGCGCACGCGCGGGCTGGTTAAGTGGTTGTCCACACGCATTAGTGAGACAGTGAGGGGCGAAGCGATACAGGGTGATCTAGGCCGCACGATCTAACTCTAATCGAACGACTCTAGTTCATCGTCCACGTCGGGCAGCGCCGGCGAGACAGAACCCTAGCGCGGCAGGTGGGGGTCGTGGGAGGCTCACCGTGGATCAGGCGATGGTCGGCGACGGGGGCGGACGACAAAGTCAACGACGGCGATTCTCCTGGTACCGGCAGCTTCTCCTAGGGCGGATCCAATCGACGACGCCTCTCCTCCTCTACAGCGGCGAACTCCGATGAAACTCCGGCCACCTGGTGCTGGCCTTGCTCCGGGAGTGAGTGGGTGTGATCGGTGAGAGGTGGGGAGTGAACTGGTGTGAAGAAAACGAGCGAGGGAGGTCTCCTTTTATAGTGGTCGAAGGGGACCGACGGGCGCGGGCTGAGCTCGTCATGGTCGACGGCACATAGGGCTAATGGCATGGGAGACGGTAGGGGGTGGTGATGTGCTCCCTGGCAAAGCTCAACGGTGTGGTGGCGAGGCGTGGGGCAGTGCTGATCGGTCAGAACACGTCGATGCTCTAGGCGGGTCTGACGGCAAATTTAATGGCGCACGGGTGCTCCTGGTCGCGCGGCGGGGAACGAGGTTGTCTAGCGGGGTGCTGGAGTGTTGGTTATCACGTACGCAAGCGGCAAAGGCGGCGCGCGGTCTGTGGGCACTGGTAGAGTGTGGCGCACTGGCGCGCTCTCGGCTCGCACGCAGAGAGAATTGGCAAGCTCGGGTAGTGTGGTCCAGGGGCTGGCAGCGCTCGAGGCTTGGACAGGGAGTGGCGATGGACGGTGGAGTGCCTGCTAGACATTCTTGCTAGGCTTGGTGCTTCTCCTAGCTTGCTGTCGACATGAGGGTGGAAAGTTAGGCTCAACATGGTCACCGTTAATGGCTATGCCAAGCTCACAGTGGTGCTAAGGCTTGTTAATTGGGCTAGATCATCTACTGAGAGTGTAGTGAGAGCTAGAGAGGAAATAAGGTTGGCCAAAATCACTGATCACTATAGTGTTTGTTGTTTGTTTGTTTGCTACAAACAAGGTGTTGATAAAATGGCCAAAAGAAATTCAAATTTGAATTTTGGAATCAAACTTGGTGGGTTTGCTAGGCATATACTAGGGAGTCTCTGGTTAGTTGGGTTAGTCAAGGGGCACTGGTTTGGTTGGGTTTTGAAAATGTGTGATCTTCACATATGATGAAGATACAATTTTTACTTGTGATTTGAATGAGGTTGCCAAATGTTTCTGCAAGTTTGAAATGTGGGCTTTGCTTCACTTTTACTTGGTATAGCAACGGGTGAAAAGAATTGGAAATGTTTCTGTTTGAAATCTTGGACTAGAAACACTCAAAGTGACCTAGTGAGCAAGATTGACAAAAATGACCATTTGCTTTAATTGATTTGTTTTTATTTACTCTTGATTTGTTTCTGCTTGGAAATGTTTTAGATGATGTTATATTCATCTTAGAACCATTCCTTACTATTTAGGTTAATCACACAAGTTCACTCATACATTTATCAAATCACCACATACACACATGCATTCATATGATTTTAATTAATCAAAGTTTTTGTTGACCCTAATTTTAGTGATTAGAGTTTGATGATATTTATTTCATATTTTTGGGATGTTACAGTGTTGGGGGAGGACTCGGCCTCCCCCTTGCCGCCTCTACCACCCATAAAAGGAAGGGAGGGGGCGCCACACCCCTCCACCCCACAAACCCTAGGCCGTCGCCTACTCCCAGCCGTCGGCGCCCTAGCCCTAGATCCAAGCCGTTGCCTAGCCCCCTAGACGTCGGCGCCCTCCTCCCCTCGGTGTCTAAACCCTAGCCACCAAGGCTCTCCCTAATCCACCATACCTGCTCTGGCTTAGGATAAGCCCTGCAAGATCTACTCCTCCACCTACACCACCACATCATCGTGCTGCTGGATTTGCAAGGAGATCTACAACCTCTGATGCCTGCTGGAACAAGGGATAGAAAGGTCTTCATCGAGTACGAACGTGTGACTGACTGTGGAAGCGCTGCCGGAACGCGGCACCAGAAGGATCTTCTTAGTGATCTTGAGATCGACAAGTGAACGACTATATCAACCATGAGAATCTGATCTCGTTAAACGCTTTGGATCTTCGAGGGTTAGTACTCTATGAACTTGTTGCACCGATCTCGTAGATTAGATCTTGGCTTTTGTGTGTTTATGCGGTAGAAACTTTTTGTTTTCCATGCTACGAACCCGTATAGTGGTATTAGAGATGTGTCTATGCATAGATCTTTTGCACGAGTAGAACACAAAGTTTTTGTGGGCGTTGATACTTTTGTTTGCACTTGCTTTTTGTGTACTTTGCATCTTGCAGGATGGTGGGATAAAGCGGCCCGAGCTAACCTTACATGTCATCGTACATGATACTTGCTCCACGCTCAATGTGCAACTTGCATTGCACAAGTGGCTTGGCGGGTGTCTGTTTCTCCCACCATAGTGAAGATTCAATTCACAATAGACACTTAACAATACTTATATCAACGTTTTGGTTCATGATTGTAAGTTAGAACGGTTCTTATGCGAAAGCCCCAGCCACGTAAAACATGCAAAGAAAATTAGAGGCGTCTAACTTGTTTTTATAGGGTTGTGTTGTGATGTGATATGGCCATGATTGTGATAATATATGATGTATGCAATGATCCTTATTGTAAGTTGGCAACCGGAAGTAGCCTTATGGTTCTCTTTAAATTTTGTTTAAGACCTACGTGTCTATTCATCAAAGTAGTTATAATAGTTGTTGTTGGTGGAGGACAACCATGAAGCGACACATTGACCTTAATGCTACACCGGTGATGATGGAGATCATGTTCGTGCTTGGAGATGGAGATCGAAGGCACAAGAAGAAAGGCCATATCATATCACATATTATGAATTGCATGTGATGTTAATCCTTTTTATTCATCTTGTATTGCTTAGATTGCGATGGTAGCATTATTAGATGATCCCTCTCACTAAATATCAAGTAATAAACTGTTCGTCCTTAGTAAGCACCGTTGCTAAGATTCGTCCTTCGAAGCACCACGTAATGATCGGGTGTGATTGATTCTATGTGTGCATACAACGGGAGCAAGCCAGTTTTTCTCATGCGGATACTAAGGTTAACCTTGACGAGCCTAGCATGTACATACATGGTCTCGGAACACAGAATACCGAAAGGTAAAGCATGAGTCATATGATTGATATGATGAACATGTTGATTGTTCGTCTTTGAAACTACATCATCTCTCGTGATGATCGGACTTGGTGTAGTGGATTTGGTTCGTGTGATCACTAAAAGAATGTGAGGGATATTGTTTTGAGTGGGAGTTCACCTAGTTAATTGAAGTATTAAATATGAACTCAATTTGTCGTAAACTTAGTCTAAACTCTTTGTAAATATGTTGTAGATCATGGCAGCCCCTACCATCAATTTTAATGCGTTCCTAGAGAAATAAAAGTTGAAAAACAATGGAAGCAACTTCGCGAATTGGTTCCGCAATTTTAGGATTATCCTCAATGATGGTCAGTTGACCTATGTGTTGGATGTACCGCTGGGTGACCCACCTGCAGCTGATGCTACCGATGAGGTGAATAATGTTTTCCTCACTCGGAAGAATCAATACTCCATATTTCAGTGTGCTATCTTGTACGTTTTGGAATCGGAGCTTCAGAAGCGGTTTGTGAACCGTGAGCCTTATGATATTATCAGTGAGCTCAAAATGATATTTGAGACTAATGGGACAGTTGAAAGCTATGAAGCCTCCGAGAAGTTCTTTAACTTCAATACGGAATAGGGCAACTTCGTTAGCGAGCATGTGCTTAAGATGTCTGGGCACGTGAATAAACTCCAAAAGGTGGTTTCAACCAACCTCAATGACGGATTGCATTGCCATTTCCTTTTAATTTAATACTATTTGCCAGGATTCCCAGAATGTTAATAATGTACCTCTCCGGCGTAGGCACTGCCTCATTATTCTTAATAAGGGAGTAGTAGTAATTAACTTGTTGGAGATATGCCCAAGAGGCAATAATAAAATGGTTATTATTATATCTTTGTGTTTATGATAAATGTTTACATCCCATGCTATAATTGTATTAACCGGAAACATTAATACTTGTGTGTTCTGTAAACATAATAGTAGTCCCTAGTAATCCTCTTGTAGCTCTAGCTTGTTGATTAATATATGATCATGGTTTCCTGATCATGGACATTAGATGTTATTAATAACAAGATCATGTCATTAAGAAAATGATTTGATGGGCACACTCCTGTAGTAAGCATAGCGTAAGATCAAGTCATTTAGAGTTCGTTTGGTATTAGCTTTCAAATACATAGTAACACAATCCTTCGACCATGAGATCATGTTAATCACCATCACCTGATGAATGCTTTGATGACTGTCACATCCCAAGATTTTCCAAATCTTGTAATGTGAAAATAAATGAATAAAATAAAACTTTGTTTGATTTTCAGAGCCAGAAGAAACTTTTTGAATTCAATTGGAACTTCAAACCCATTTGAATTAAATAAAATCCTAAAGGGATTTAAAAAGATAAACATTTTAAATAAAGGAAAACAAAATATTTTGGAAATACTATTTTGGATCTTTAAAATAAAGGATTTGGTTTTCAATTGAAATAAAAGTTTTATAGATAAAGATTATTTCATAAAGCTCAATTAAACCTTGAACAAACTTTTGAATTAAAATTTTTTGATTTGAATAAAAATAAATAACAAAGGGCTAATTAAACAAATTAATAAGGATTTAATATCCAATTTCATTTAAATAAAAGGTTATACCATTTTAATTAAAACATCAAAAACTTATTAGGTTGTTTAAAATAGGTCTTCCCAGACATATTTTATTCTCACATAAAACCTACTGAAGTGTTTTGGCTTTATTTTAGATTTAAAAATGAATATTTTAAACAAAATAAATCCTAATTGATTTTATAATGAAGGTCTATTATATTTAAATATTAATGGAACCTAAAAATAAAAGATTATTTTGTTTTAAACAGTTTCCAAATATTCCTTCTTTTCAAATAAAACCTACTGATTTGGTTTTGAAAATATTTGGATTTTAAAATGGAGATTTTATTAATTAAATCAAACCCTATTTTATTAAATAACTAAAGACCCATTCTATTTAATTAAAGAATGGATCCTAAAAAGAATAAAAAATATTATCTTATTTTGGAACTTGGTGTATGCTGATAAACAGAATCAAGTTCAAAGTTGTGAAATTTGGAGATTGTTTGAATCAATTTGATTGTTGTTTGGTTGTTTGAAATTCAAAACATAAATTAGAATTAGAAAAAGAAAAATTACAGAATAAAAAAAATGGATTGGACCAGACCCAACCCAACAGCCCACTAAGGCCCAGCAAACCAGCCCAGCTTCCCTCTCCCACGACGAAGCGTTTTCTACTCATCCCCAGACCCACAAAGAGACTGACCAGTGGACCCTCCTCCTCATTTCTTTTTCCCTTTGCCGTGTAGACCCCACCTCCCTGATTCATCGTCCACACCCCGCACGACCTCTTCTCCCCCCTCGTCGCCGTTTCCTGCAGAGATTCCGCGGCCTTAATTCGCCATAATGCAGCTACCATTACTCGCCTTAACCATGCTCGATAAAACGCCTGCGTCTTCCCCTCCTTTCCCCTCTGTCACCACACCTCGACTCGCCCTCAGGCTGCTGAATTTTGCCGGAGACCATCCTCGGTTCCGACGAGCTTCCACTGTCGATTCCGGCCAAGTACCACCACCCCGTGCCTCCCTGAGCAACCTGGTAGCTTCCCCATCCCCAGACACACCTCCCAGTACCTTTAGTTCGACAGCGGGCGCCCCAGAGCGTCGGCTACGACAAGCTCTGAACGACGCCGCCGTCTGCAACCTCTCCGACGACCTCCCCTGGTAAATGCTGACCGCCCCTCTTCTTCTCGTTCACGCTCACAACATCTCCGTGACCTCCTGCGTTTAACCATACTCTCGGTTGTTCTTCTCGTGATCTGTAGCATCGACACCGACCGCGAGCAGGACCATCTGACGCCGACGACGACTCCGGCGAGCGATTACCTCCGTCTCCGTGCGCCCCTTGCTTCCTCGAGAGTACCTTGAGCACCACCTCGTCCTCGCGAACAAGGTGAGAACCCCCTCTGTCTTCCTCGCTTCCTAGAACCACCGTAGCACCACCGCCTGGCCGTGCGCCGCCGCTAACCACCGCCAGCGCCGCCAGACTTTGGCAAGCGTGTTAGTAACCGTAGGATCTGGATCTACCGGATACGATAGAAAGTTAGCGAAGGGGTAAGTGATGATTCTGAGCCGCACGATTCATATTTGATCCAACGCACCACAGCCGCGATCCACCCGAACCGGTACTGACTAGCGCGTGGCCAGATTCGTTTAAAACAAAAATTTGAAACCAGATCAGATTGTGATTTTCAAACCCTTATAACTTTGGATCCACACGTCCAAAAATTACAAATTTTATGTCGTGGGATTCAGGAGAGCAAGCCCTATCCAACTGTGGAATTAGTTTAGTGAATAGTATCTTTTAATTTGCTTGTTTTTACAGAATCATTTGTGTGGTTGTTTAGAATAGAAAAATGATTCAAAAATGTTTATAAGTTTGAGACCTTGGCAAATTGATTTTTTGTGACCTTACTGACCCTAGGAACCGACCCTTGGTGTTAAAAATTATTTGGTAAAAATTTAGGTTGAATTATTTGACTTAGCCAATTTCTAGCCAAATAAAATTATTGATTTTATTATGAAAATGTTTATGGATAGAAAACTTTGAGAAAATAGTTTGGACCAAACCTACTGACCCAAAAACACCAAGTTTTAACAATGGCAACTCATTTGATGAAAAACATAAAGTTTTGCTTTGATAAGAAAATATTTTCACCACATAAAATGATGAATGGATTTTAAAATGGTTTTGAGATAAAACCTTTTTGCAAATGACTTTGCCATTTTGGTGAATGACCAATTTGTAACTTACAAAGTTTATAAGCCTAGTGGAAACCACCCTTGCAATTAGAACCATCTCTTACATGCTTACATGCATGACTTAGATTTGGATTCCATAGTTTTGTGTGTATGAAATGATGTTTGATTGATTATTTGGAATGCTAGTTGATTGGTGTTTGCTTGATTGATTGTAGTGAAATTAGCAAAGTGAGAGACTAGCAAGATCAAGGAGTGAACCATCATTCCCTTCCAAAAAGGCAAGTTACACTATCATACAAAAGTCCTACTATTTTTTTATTATACATTAGTGGATTTTGAAAACATGCATGAAAATGATTTATACTTATGCTATGCTAAATCCTAATAGGATACCTTATACATTCTTTAGAGAAAACATTGTAGTTGTACATGCTTAGCCATGCTTACTTGAAAAGAAGGATACATGTTAAGGTTTTACAAAGTTGAGAAAAGGACTTGTGTTTTACATAATAAAACAAAGACTCAATGAACCACCTAGGTGGAGGGTACTTTAAGTTTTGGAGAAGGTGGCAACAAAAGGAACCATGTCTATGGTGATCTCTTTGTGTTGTGCTCCAAAATAAAACCCACCTAGGAAACTTAGAGATTGAACATGCTTCTCCAATTGTGGCTTTCGTGTGTAACCACATGCTATTATGGCTCTGGCTTAGTCAACTACATTAGGAATACCCATACATTGTCTTTAGTTACCGTACATGGGGATCTGGAATGCTTCATGGGGGCTGAAGACAAGCTAGCAATGATGTATGGGAGGACCCTTTGGAAAGACTTCGTCACATTCTCAATCTGCCAGTACTCCATCTTGGTGAGCACTAATCCAGTAGGCCACTGGTGGCAACAAGATGGGATTGTGACATGTGGGTAAAGTGTACTCCTTCTGCAGAAGTTAATAAAATCTAAGTACTTATCCGTGTCCCCGGTTATGGACAATACTGAGCAACTAAAGTTTGAACTATGGGAGATATCGACATTCCAACTTCTAAAAAAAAACATGATGCCTTGTGTGTCTACCAAGGAGTTCAAAGAGATTATGATAAGCTTGATGCACTTGGGGTTACCAAGGTGCTCAAGAGATATTGCTTAACACTTGATGTACTTGGGGTTACCAAGGAACTCATGAGATTTTGATAAGACTTGTTGCACTTGGGGTTACCAAGGTGCTCAAGGAATTTTGACAAGGACTTGAACACTTGAGTTTCTACCAAGGAGTTCAAGGAACTTGGAAAAGAGATTTGACAAAGGACCAAAACCCTTTTTAAAAGATAGGATAAAATATTGCTTTATGCAAATGAGCCTAAAACTCTACTTAGCCAAATTTGCATGTAATGATAGGATCCACTTACATTATACATAACAGTGAAACTTGCCAATACAATTCAAATGTATTGACCCTTGTGGCTGTAACTTGTATGTTGCAGGTTTGGTTGTTTTTAGTGAAGATTGTTTGATTAGGATTACAAAGTCTACAACCAACATATGCCTGTGGCACTTTGAAGATAAAGGACCCCATGATTATAATTATTCCGCTGCAATGTAATGTAATTGCCAAATGAGCTATGTTTTGATGTAATAAAATTATGTTATTCCAGGTTATAAAGTTATATTATGACCTTTGTTTCTTGATATTACATCTTAACTATGGATGCTAGCTATTGATCCAGGGACTAGCATTGTAAACACATGGGGCACTGTCTTATTAAAGATTGGGACCTTAACAATGACATTAAACACCACTTCCGTAACTTGGTCGTTATAAAGGTGGAATTAGGTATTCTGAAAGTATGCGTTGCGGCACATGGATAAAGAGTGGGATTTGTCCATCCATATGACAGATAGATATACTCTGGTCCCTCTTGGTGGAATATCATCCAATTGGCTTGCAAGCATGTGACTAGGTCACGAGGGATGTCATATCACGAAACGAGTAAAGAGTACTTATCGGTAACGAGGTTGAACTAGGTATAGAGATACCGACGATCAAACCTCGGATAAGTAAACTATCACGCGACAAAGGGAATCGGTATCGTATGTAAATGGTTTATTCGATCATGAAGTAATCATAGAAATATGTGGGAGCCATATTAATTTCTATATTCCTCTATTGGTTATTGATCCGACAAGTGTCTCGATCATGTCTGCATAATTCATGAACCGTAGGGAGACACACTTAAATATTCAATATTTTTTAGTACATATGGAAATGAGTTGGAGACCGAATGTTTTTCGGAGTCTCGGATTGGATCCATGACATCACGAGGAGATCCAGAATGGTCCGGAGAATAAGATTCATATAAGGAAAGTCCAATTCCGGGATTCGGAAATGTGTTTGGTGTTTTCATCGGAATCTCCTAAAAGGTTCTAGAAGGTCCACCACCCTGGAGGGGGGCACATGGATGCACCATGCCCTAGTGGGGAATGCGGCATGGTGCCCTAGGTCAAGTCGGTCAAGGCTAGGAAGTGGGAATCAAACACTAGTTTGAATAGTCCAACTCGAATTTGAAAAGTCAAATCCCAATTTGGAAAGTCAAAGTCCTAGTGGAGGAGGGAAAGGAAACCCACAAGGGAGAGGTTTCCCTCTCCCTCCCCAAGCCGCCGACCACAAGGGGTGTTGGGGGAGGACTCGGCCTCCTCCTTGCCACCTCTCCCACCCATAAAAGGAGGGGAGGGGGCGCCACACTGAAGGGAATATGCCCTGAGATGCAATAATAAAGTATTTATTATGTGTATTCTAAGTATATGATAGATGTTTATTTTGCATGCTATAATTGTATTAATACGGAAACGTTAATACATGTGTGTTTAATAAACAAACATAAAGTTCCTAGTTATGCCTCTCTCATAAACTAGTTCGTTGATTAACAAGATGATCACAGTTTCCCGATCATAGACATTGGATGTTGTTAATAACGAGATCACAACATTAGTGTAATGGTGTGATGAACATTCATCCGAAGTATAGCATTACGATCAAATTCATTGAGTTTATATTTCTATAAACAACTTACGAAGTGATCCTAATCCTTAGACTATGAGATCATGCCAATCACTAACACCGGAAGAGTTTCTTGGTGACATCAAATGTCACACCGTAACAGGGTGACTATAAATATGGGTTCAGTGCTACGAAGGTGTTATGTTGAGGCTCATGGATCAAGAGTGGAATTTTTCCATCCCGATGACGGATAGATATACTCTGGGCCCTCTCGGTGATATCACATTGGTTAGCTTGCAAGCAAGTGATTTGATCACTAGAATCTTATATCACGGGAACGAGAAAAGAGTGCATATCAGTAACGAGATCAAACTAGGTATGGAGATACCGATGATCGAATCTCGGACATGTAGTATATCGTGAAACAAAGGGATTAAGATACAAGTGTAAAAGGTTCCGACGATCACAGGAAAGTCATCGTTGAATGTGTGGGAGTCAGTATGGATCTCCAGGTCCCGCTACTGATTATTGATCGGAGAAGGGTCTCGATTATGTCCGCATTATTCGCGAACCGTAGGGTGACACACTTAAGGGACACTAACATCCAGTTGGAGCAAATGTTTCATGCCAAAAGAATAAACAAGCGCAGGAATTTATTTCACTAGATACCGAAACAGGTTTTCGGGTGAAATTGCATAAAGAGGTTATGCATGGGAAATATAATTCTAGCAAGGGGTTATTTGTGAATGTTTTTCATTAAAGTAATTGACAAAATTCTGAATAAAATAAAAGAGTTTTATTTAATGATAGTTTGCATTAAATTTGGTGGAAATTTAATGGCAAGTTTGAATCTGATTTTAAGTGGAGGAATTTGAATGGATTTTTGTGAGTGGAGTGTCCACCCACATGAATGAAGGAGGGGAGGGGGCAGCCCCCATGGCCGGAGGCCACCCCCTTGTGTGCCCCCCTCCTCCTATAAAAGGCACCCCCTCTCCTCTCTCTCACTCACACCTCCTCGTGAAGGATCTCTCTCCCCCTCTAGAATTTATCCCCCATGGTCGTTCCCGGTGGCTATTCGGCAAGAAAGTGTTGTGCTTCCGCTGCATCGCTGGAGCGAGGAGGCGGAGGTTGCTCGGTGTCTTGTACGTGTGTGCGAGCACGGATGCGCTGCTTCTTTGCGGCGCTAGGACTTCCTCTCGATCTTGAGATCGGCAAGAGATCGTCTACATTAACCACGAGTTGCACTGGTTAAGCTTTGTCGGTCTTCAAGGGTATGTTCTCTACGGATATACATCCGCCCGTTGTTTGTATCTAGTAGATAGATCTTGGTACATAGTTCCCATCGTAGGAAAATTTTTGTTTTCTATGTTGCGAACCCTACACACACCCCTCCACCCCACAAACCCTAGGCCGCCTTCTCCCAGCCGTCGGCGCCCTAGCCCTTGCTCCAAGCCGTCGCCTAGCCCCCTAGCCGTCGGCCCCCTCCTCCCCTCGCTTTCTAAACCCTATCCGTTGAGGCTCTCTCTAATCCACCATACCTGCTCCGGCTTAGGCGAAGCCCTGCAGGATCTACTCTTCCACCTCTACCATCACACCGTCGTGCTGCTGGATTCGCGAGGAGATCTACAACCTCCGCTGCATGTTGGAACAAGGGAGAGGAAGGTCTTCATTGAGTACTGAACGTGTGATAGACTGCGGAAGCGCTGCCGGAATGCGTTGCCCAAAGGATCGTCTTCGCGATCTTGAGATCGGCAAGTGAACGACTACATCAACCATGAGAATCCGATCTCATTAAACGCTTTGGATCTTCGAGGGTTAGTACTCTATGAACTCGTTGCACCGATCTCGTAGATTAGATCTTGGCTTTTGTGTATTCATGCGATATAATTTTTTTTATTTTCCATGCTACGAACCCCTACATAACTGTATGTGAAGTCGTGAAGTAGGAGCCGCCACCAGCGAATAAAAGAAAACAATCGGACCTCCTAGAAATCATCTCTACGTGAAGTATAGGAGCCGCCACAGCCGACTCACATCGCATCGGCGTCTCCTCCATACGTCTCCGAACAGCAACTCGACTGGTCTTCGCCTCTTTTTTTGCCGCTCCGGCGGTGGAAGGAGTCGAGGATCTTGGACCTATGCTCGCTGTTGCTATTAGGTCTCTCAAGCTAGAGTTTTGGTGAATCGGTAACGATGTTGCGCAGAGCAAGAATAATGTTTTCGTGTCTACTCACCTGGTCGCCCTTTCATTTGAGTGGTGAATCTCGTTTCAAACCAATTTAAGGGTTTAATGACAACGACTGTGGCTTGGAGCACCGGTCCTTGAGACACTTGTACGAAAACATATCAACCAACATCAAGAAAGCTAGGCCGGCTTCGATAGGAGACAAGCGGTCAACGGCTCGCTCTAATGATAGTAGTTGTTGTTAGGTGGTCAAATGATCTCAATATAATTTTTATTATGTTTAGAAACAATTTGTACTTCTTCTTGTAAACTTTTATACTAATTGATTCGGATCCTTCTCACACAAATAGAACTGTTGCTGTCCCTCGCGCCCCCTTGAACGATTAAGGTGTAAGCTAGCCAGCCCAATTCAAAACTGCTTGGGCTTAATTATAGGCCGTCCACAAGTCCAAAGTCAAACCCAGTTCCAGACTAAACGGGCTTCCTTATAGACTGGAGACGTCCTGGCCCATGACAAGTTCTAGAAGAATTAGTTAATGCCACTAACCATCACGTGCCAAAGATGGCCCGATTAGCTAGAGTTCTTACACTTGCTATCAATTAATGTAATTCTGCCTACATTAATGATAAGCCAGACGCATAAACATTTTTGAGGGATTAACAATTGTATATTTTCTCTTGTAAAAAACAGTATTGTATACTTGACAATTATTAAAAAGAAAATATTTTATTTTCCATATTTGTTTGACAAGCACAACCTCTCTAAACAGAGTATTTCATGACAATTGAGTTTGCGTTGATCATTATACAGCTTCCACCCATCAATAAATTAGATCATTCTAAAATGCTGCATATAGTATAGACACTCACATTCACATAATTGGCATCTAAAAATTAGAGTATCAAAGTTTACAATTGATGAAGTCATTCCAAGTGTCTCGCAACCCACATAACATCGGCCCTCACTAAAACAATACTTCCTCCGACCCATATTAGTTGACTTGGATTTGTCTAACATAGATCAGAGGGAGTAATATGTTTTAATAAGATTGTGGGTATCCAATTGTTGGTGGATTATGAATATAATCACACGATCTAACCATCAATATTATTTTCTCACTCCGCCACCCTCAACGGCAACACCTCAATATCTCTCTTTATTTCCTCCTTCCCCACTGTCCAACTGGTGCAATTTAATTAGGTTGGGGTCACATGCCCCTAATTTAGGTTGTTTATTATCATTGTTGCCTTTTTTCATAATGACCTTCACCAATCAACTCTTGTATGAACGGAGTGTTTTTTTGCGGAAAAAGGAAGGTGATGTTAATGTCCTGTTCTTACAGAAAGATCTAGAAAAAGGAAAATATTACAACAAAGTCCACTAGATCCCGATGTCGAAGACAATACAGATGCCGCGTGTGGCACGCCACCGCCTCTACGCTCCTTGATGGCTTGGATCAAGCACAGACCCTCCATGGATGGGAAGTCGCCAGTGGCCGGCTCTAGAGAGCCTACACCTCGGAGCATCATCTCCACCGCAGGACACCACAACACCTCCTTCTTATTCATGATCCAGATGAACCGCGTACCTCAATCCGGAAAGGGAAAGGGGAACTCACCCGATCCGTAGACCAGCAAGCTCCACGGAGACGCGTGCTCGACGACGATGAAGCTCCAGGGAGCGCCACCATAGGAGAGGGAGAGGGCCGTCGACACGAACCACACCGCCAGCTTCGCCACCTCCTTGACACCGACAATAGGGACACTAGATACGCCTACTATAAAAACAAGCAGTGGGCCGGGGATTCCCCGCCCTCCCGCCACTAGAGAGGTCGGCAAATCCCCGACCCAACAGCAAGCACGGTGGATCTCCTGGTCGAGGTCAACGAAATCGCTCCTTCCTACTGTAGAAGGGGAGGGGCGACCAAGCTCCTATGTATGAACGGAGTGTTGAATCTGATGTCTGGTGTCTGGCAATGCCTTGGTTGGAGGTACAAACTTTTAGACCCACATGAGGGTTAGATTTGCTTCAACATTTTCAATGATAGATGTGGAAGGTCGACTCGACAAGTGTGGACGACATACATGATGCCTCCGATTTGGTAGTGCTTTTCGAGTACCACGTCTTAAAATCCGTGGTGAAAAAAACCCCATGTATGACCTTCATTTGTTGTACTTGTCAATGATGGTGTTCGCAAGTTATTTCTGTGTTGAATGCTTTTCTCAGTTCTTGCTTAGAGTCTAGCTATTCAGAGTTCGAAATGTGGTGGTTGATGTTGAAAATTTCATCATAATATTTGGGAGCCGCTTGACTTTTGTTTTCAATAACTTGGTTATGGGTTCCCTTGATGTATACACTTGTTTTTTACGCTGTGTTGTTAGATACTTGGTCACTTTATCTCTAAATTACCTACCCTCTTCGTTAGGGTTTATAGCTCCTGAGCGATTCCTTCGCCGCCATGAGATCTCTTCGGTTCCGATCCTGTTTTCTCATCAGACTGCGTTCCTACATACCTCACACGTCTTTCCCATCGAGTTCTCTCCATAGTCTACCGCAAGGTTTCCTCTCAGGCGATCTAGGGGTTTGTTGGTCGGCTCCATGGCGACTAGGTCGGAAACTAGCACCTCGGGTGTTGCAAAGGAATCTGAGCCTGAGATTGATGATCTTCTCATGCACCTAGATCTACAGGATGATGAGGTGATCGGAGCGGCTGATGTTAAGGAGTTTCAGAAGGAGGCTTGTTGGATGGCGATCGGCTGGGTACACACCACAAGGAACTTTAGTTCGGAGGCACTGTTCGGCAAGATGAAAGCGATCTGGAATCTCTCCAAAGATCCAGTTTGCAGGGAGGCGGGGGAGAATTTGTTTGTGTTCCAGATACACTGCTTAGGTGATTGGAAAAAGGTCATGCACCAAGGTACTTGGACGTTCCGAGGCTGGGCTGTACTCATTGAGGATTATGATGGCCGGGGGGATCCGGAGAAAATCTCCTTTGGAGGTCTTTACGTTTGGGCTCAAATTCATGGTATACCGGAGCTGTATCGAAAGGTGCAGATTGTGGATGATTTGGCTCGCCGTATTGGGAAAACAAAGGAGGTTCAGATGACTCCGAAGCTTTTCTATGAGGGGAACTAAGTCAGAATCCGAGTACTGCTCGAGGTTAAAAAACCCCTTTCATTGGTGGTTTCTCTTAATGTGGAAGGTGAAGGGAAGACGAGGTTGACGGTCAAGTATGAGAAGGTTCCATATTTCTGCAAGCACTGCGGATTGATGGGGCATAACCATGAAGAGTGTGGCGATGGTGTCTGGACGGACCGGGAATTAGAATATGGTGATTTCATGCTAGCCAAGCAACGTGTAAACCCTCCGATTATGGAATCACGTACCTTTATTCTGCGAGGCCGGGGTGGTAGGGCAGGCAAGGGTGCGGCGGCTCCCCTCGGAAACGCTCGTCCCAGGAGGCCTCGCTTGATGGTGAGGATGATCTTCAGGACACTATGGTTAGCCCGATAAAACATACCCCCATGGAAACTGCTGTAGAAGGGGATACTGGTCCCAGGAAAGCTCTTGTTTATGTGACTGAAACTCAGGATCAGGTGGCAGCTCAAGTGAACAAGCACTATCTGCAGAACCGGCGAAAATCCATCTACCACCTCCATCATACACTAACCCTCCTGAACGCTTGAAGCTACGGAAGATGACAGACATATCAAATGACTTGGCAACATCGGTGGCCTCCTCCAAGGAGGACCACCGAGCCTAGTGACGACGTTAGGCTGGAACAACCATGGGCTAGGGCAACCCGTGACTGTTCAGGAGCTCCTCTTCTTGGTGCAGACATATAAACTCAGCCTATTTTTTATCTGTGAGACTAGGCAAAATAAAGAAATAGTTGCAATTCTTCATTTCAGGATTGGTATGAAGGACTGTTTCTAAGTTAATGGAGTTGGTAAAGGTGGAGGACTGGCCCTCTACTGGACGGAGGATGTTTCGGTTGACCTCCTATCTTTTAGCAAATATTGATGTTCATATCAGTGGTGGCCCATATGATCAGATGTGGCGAGGCACATTCATATACTGTGAGCCGAAGGCATGCGACCTACATCATGTGTGGGCTATGCTACGGCAAATGAGGGATAAATCGGAGAAACCATGGCTTATGCTAGGAGAATTCAATGAATCCCTATGGCAAGAACAACATTTTTCCAAAATGGCTCGCTCGGAATGTCTAATGATGGACTTCCGTGAGGTTTTATCACACTGCGATCTGCATGAAATCGATTTTGTCGTAACTCCTTGGAATTTCGATAATACGCAGAAGGGTGAGCGGAATGTTAAGGTTCGGCTGGACATAGGCGTGGCCTCGCCGGCATGGTGGGCCTTTTCTCGATGCATCGAATGAGGCACATTGTCTCAACTCGGTCTAACCATTGCCCCATCATGTTATCGGCAGAGGAGGTTAAGAGTTGTAGGCCTAATAGACCAACTAGAAGATACGAGGTGGTCTGGGAACGCGAGCCCTCCCTAACGGCGGCTGTTGAGGAGTCCTGGTCGTGCAGAGTGGCTGGAGGCGATCTAGACGATGTGGCTGCATCACTAAATACTGTCATGAGTACCTTATAGAGTTAGTGTAAAGTTCACTTTAAATCTGTGTCTAAAGAGTTGGAAAAGAAACGCGCATTACTAGAGGAACTGCGGAATTCTACTGACGCTGCCAGTACGGCTACTTGTATTGGGATTGAGAAAGAGATGGATGAACTTCTCTACAGGGAATAGGTTATGTAGATGCAGCGCTCGAGAGTTGCTTGGTTGAGAGAGGGTGACCGCAATACCAAGTACTTCCATCGTCGGGCTTCGTGGAGGCGTCGGAAGAACAGGGTTCGGAGCTTAAAAAGAGATGATGGAACATGGACTTCTGACCCTGAGGAGATGGAGAATATGGCTACAATTTTTTTTCAGAAGCTATACACGCGAGAGGATAACATTGATCCGACTCCTGTCATTGATGCTATGAGAAACTGTGTTGATGCTGAGTTGAATGAGAAGTTGTGTGCCCCCTATACTGAGAAAGAAATTAATGATGCACTCTTCCATATCGACCCGTTAAAGGCTACAGGCCCCGATGGTTTCCCAACTCGTTTTCTACAAAGAAACTAGGGCCTTCTAAAGGAAGATGTTATACAGGCTGTGCAGCGGTTTTTCTCTTCCAGTGTCATGCCCGAGACGGTCAATGACACAGTAATAGTGTTGATTCCGAAGAAGAATGATCCTGGACATTTAAAGGAATTCAGTCCAATAAGCCTTTGCAATGTCATCTTCAAGGTTGTCTCTGAGTGCTTGTTTAACAGGTTGAGGCCTCTTCTTCAAGGCATAATTTCACCAACTCAGAGTGCATTCATTCCTGGACGCCTCATTACGAATAATGCTCTTATGGCCTTTGAGTGCATACACTCGATACAGCATCGTTCGGCATCTTGTAAGAAATTTTGTGCGTATAAATTGGATATGGCTAAAGCGTGATCGTGTGGACTGGAGGTTCTTAGAAGGGGTTTTAGCGAAGCTGAGCTTTCATAGGCAATGGATTCAGTGGGTGATGGCTTGCGTCATGACGGTTCGTTATTCAGTTCGCTTTAACAGAAACATGTTGGACTCCTTCACCCCCTCTCGTGGTATTCGCCAAGGTGATCCTCTTTCGCCATACCTATTCTTGTTTGTTGCTGACGATATCTCTTGTCTTATTCAGAAGGAAATTGAGGCGTCTTCATTACGTGAGTTGTTTATCTGCCATCGTGCACCAGGTATCTCTGACCTGATTTTTGCCGATGATAGTCTTCTTTTCTTCGAAGGCTCGGTGGACCAGGCAAGAGTAATCAAGTCCATCCTTAATCGGTACGAACATGCTACTGGACAGCTGGTTAGTGATGCGGCTCAGATCTCTATAGAGCTTCGCTGGGAGACCCCAAGAGGAAGGTATGATAAGTATAGCAGCAAGTTCTTCCCTCAGTAAGAAACCAAGGTTATCGAACCAGTAGGAGGAAGGAAACGAATAAAAGGTGTTGCTAGCAACTCGGAAACCTGCACAACACAAACTCAAGACTTTGCCCCAATGAACAGTGAGGTTGTCAATCTCACCGGTTTGCAAAAAACAAAAGATTAACTGTATGGTGTGAAAGGTAATAGTGGTTTGCAGAAAGTAAACAGTAACAGTGGAAGATGTATCAATAGTAAAGATTGGACCGGGGTCCATAGTTCACTATAGGTTTTCTCCTTAAGATAAACAAACATGGCATGCAGGGTAAACAAATTACATCAGGGCAATTGACAGGACTGAGCAATGCAAAACAATGCAATACTAGACATTCATGATACTATGAGATTCGATTGGGCAATACAACAAGATACATAGACTAGCATCCAATTGCATCTATGACTAGTAAACCACCTTCAGGTTATCATCCGAACCCCCTCCAGTATTAAGTTGCAAGCAACGGATAACTGCTTTAAGCAAAGTGTGTAAGGTAAACAATCCACTTGTTCCATGAACAAGAGACCGTTGTTTTATCCCTAGTAGCAACAACACATCTACAACCTTAGATATTTATGTCACTTCCCTTAGATTAAATAGAGGCATGAACCTACTATCGAGCATAAATACCCCCTCTTGGAGTCACTAGCATCTACTTGGCCAAGATAGCTACTAGAAACAGAGAGCATGCAAGATCACAAACAACACAAACATGATAGAATCAATAAGACAAAACCATTAATCAATCTGATATAGTAATCTCAATATCCATCGGAACCCCGCAAACACAACATGCATGAATATAAATAGATGATCTTGATCATGAACAGAGCTCACAAGATCTAAACATGGTAGCACAAAGGAGGAGCATCTAGCTACTACATGGACCCATAGTCATGGACGAATCTTCCATGGTTCAAGGGTGTTCAGATGAACAACCAATTTTTTCTAAAAAATAAATTCATGTTTGTAATGTCTAGTGTCTATGTCTCACATCTGGTACCTTTTAGCATGTCTACTTTGTATTTTCTCTTTCAAATGGATACTAAACCTTGAATTAGCAAATAGTCCACACGTTGCCAACATGCTGCCCAACTAGCAGGCCTGCCACTAGCAGACAGCAACCAGCTCATACCCATGGATTTCTGGCAGAATAGCGACCAGTCTTTCAATGAATGCTCCCAAAGAAAAAAAGAGCGGCGACCTGTGACCAGCGTCCCAAATAAACTTACCCTTTTATTGTTGATATTGGAAGAGATTTTTAAAAGGCTCAAAAATATATTTCTTCTCTCTATTATGCTTGTTGTTAATCCTAATTATCTATAAGCTTTTCAAATTGGTGTTAATCCTACTCGTAGCATGTTAAAAGGGTATTTTCTTCAATGCCTTTTGTGAAGAACTAGTTATGGACTAAAATGGAACTAACTCTTGAATGACTCTTGTTAAATTTATTGAGCGGGATGATGTCTCGTCATATCTTGTATGGCTGTATTGCAATTTTTAAGACATGACATATTTCATATGGTTGTATTGCAATTTTATTTTATTATTTATTTTTAAAATTTCTCACCCTTATAAGATAATTTTGCCACAATGGACGATTTGTACTTCTATTAGCATGAAGACATGGATCACTTTATAATTTTGTTGCAATGGCCATTTTTCACCTTTATATTTGTTGGTTACAATTTGAACACCCAAAGTTAAATTCCTGGATCCGTCTCTGCCCGTAGTCTTAGGTGGAACTACTCACGCTTCATACCGAAGGCTGGCATGATGATGAAGAAGGCCTTCGGAATGATCTTCCCTCCGGCAAGGTGCCAAGAAGAGCTTCAGATCTCCCCCGATCTAGGGACAATGGTGGCGGAGGCTATGGACTATTTCGTGAAAGATTGATCGGGTACTTAGGGTTTTGGTATCGGGGGGTATTTATAGGCGAAGAGGAGAGGCAGGGGAACCCAGGGCGGCCGCACCCCTAGGCACGGGCCCACATAGGCCGCGCGGCCAGGGGTGTGGCCCCCTGGTGGCTCTTCTCCATCTCGTACTCTGGCTTCGTGTTCCCCACGGTAAAATATTTACTTTGGCTTTTGTCCCGTCCAATTTCGAGAATATTGATTTTCTGCCTTTTCTGGAACCAAAAACAGAAGAAAACAGGCAACTGGCACTGTGGCATCTTGTTAATAGGTTAGTACCAGAAAACATATAAAAATACCTCAAAGTGTAGACAAAGCAAAGCAAAGTAGATACTAAACAAGCATGGAACTGTAGGGTTCGCAGCATAGAAAACAAAAATTTTCCTACGATGGGAACAACTATGTACCAAGATCTATCTACTAGATACAAACAACGGGCGGATGTATATCCGTAGAGAACATACCCTTGAAGACCGACAAAGCTTAACGAGTCCAAACTCGTGGTTGATGTAGACGATCTCTTGCCGATCTCAAGATCGAGAGGAAGTCCTAGCGCCCCAAAACAGCAGCGCATCCATGCTCGCACACACGTTCGAGGCACAAAGCAACCTCCGCCTCCTCGCTCCAGCGATGCAGCGGAAGCACAACTCTTTCTTGCCGAAAAGCCACCGGGAACATGTATCTCGCTAGTCCGAGACCATGGGGAATAAATTCTAGAGGGGGAGAGAGATCCTTCACGAGGAGGTGTGTGTGAGAGAGAGGGAGGGGGCTCCTTTTATAGGGAGAGGGGGGCACCCAAGGGGCCATGCGCCCAGCCATGGGGCTGCCCCCACCTCTTCCACATTCATGTGGGTGGACACTCCACTCACTCAAATGCCTTTCAATTCCCTCCACTCAAAAACCCACTCAAATTCCCATTAAATTTCCACCAAATTTAATGCAAACTCTCATTAAATAAAACTCCTTTTATTTATTGAGAATTTTGTCAATTACTTTAATGACAAACATTCACATAAAACCCCTTGCTAGTATTTCATTTCACATGCAGAAACACTTTCTGCAATTTCACCCGAAAACCCGTTTCGGTATCTAGTGAAATAAATTCCTGCGCTTGTTATTCTTTTCGGCATGAAACTTTTGCTCCAAATGGATGTCGGTGTCTCTTAAGTGTGTCACCCTACGGTTCGCGAATAATGTGGACATGATCGAGACCCCTCTCAGATCAATAATCAGAAGCGGGATCTGGAGACCCATACTGACTCCCACACATTCAATGATGACTTTATTGTGATCGTCGGAACCTTTTACGCTAGTATCTTAATCCTTTTGTTTCGCGATATATTACATGTCCGAGATTCGATCATCGGTATATCTATAACTAGTTTGATCTCGTTACTGACATGCACTCTTTTCTCGTTCCCGTGATATAACATTCTAGTGATCAAATCACTTGCTTGCAAGCTAACCAATGTGATATCACCGAGAGGGCCCAGAGTATATCTATCCGTCATCGGGATGAACAAATTCCACTCTCGATCCATGGGCCTCAACATAACACTTTAGTAGTTCTGAATCCATCTTTATAATCACCCTGTTACGGTGTGACGTTTGATGTTATCAAGAAACTCTTCCGGTGTTAGTGATTGACATGATCTCATGGTCTAGGGATTAGGATCACTTCGTAAGATGTTATAGCAATATAAACTCAATGACTTTGATCGTAATGCTATACTTCGGATGAATGTTCATCACACCATTACACTAATGTTGTGACCTCGTTATTAACAACATCCAATGTCCATGATCAGGAAACCTATGATCATCTTGTTAATCAACGAGCTAGTTTATGAGAGAGGCATAACTAGGAACTTTCTGTTTGTTTATTAAACACACATGTATTAACGTTTCCGTATTAATACAATTATAGCATGTACAATAAACATTTATCATAAATAAGGAATACGATAATAACCACTTTATTATTGCCTCTCGGGCATATTCCCTTCAGTCTCCCACTTGCACTAGAGACAATAATCTAGTTTGAGAACTTTGTGTATTGAACACCTATGGCTTTCTGGTGTTCCAAATACGCAATTGCAAGTGGTTAACATAATCTACGGATCTGACGCTTCAGGTCCGTGTGTATTTGCATGTCTTTGCGTCTCCACGCATCACTCATTCTCCAATGAGATGGCATTGTATAAATTTGGTCTTTTGGTGAGACCTTTAGTTCCTTTGGGTTAAAACACATTGATACTATTGTCATACAATATATCTTTAGTGTTAGCCCGTTGCGAACCACACCTTAGTTTGATAACAAACTACTTGACACAAATTCCCTCCTTTGCTGCTACTATAGCAGTCATATACTTAGCCTTTTGTTGTAGTATTCGTCACAATGTCTTAACTTTGGAACTCTTCCAAATCCATCATGGAATCTCCTTTCCATTACATTGTGCCACCCATAGTTTAAATTGAGATAAACTTAATTTGTATCTTGTGACAAAAATAGTATCAATGTAACGCTTTACAATGAACTATTTGTAATTGTTTGTCACCTCTACACAAATATATTCTTAGTTCTTCCAAAAGATCATAAGAATATCCTCACTATCGTCCAATGATCATTTTATGATTCATTCTGGTATATGCTCATAACACTTAGAGCATAGGACATATCTGGGTGTGTACATATCATGGTATGATTGATCAAAACATTCTCGTGATTGCACTCATCAAGTGTCAAAGCACTTGAATCTTGTTTCACTTATCAAGTGTCGATACACTTGAATCTTGATTCAATTCCTTTCCATGCAACAAGAACTGTTTCTTGTCGTTTCTATATTGAACTCCTTCAATATCTCATATATGTACGTTTGGCATAAACATATTAGCGTTACATCATCCACTATAGACATTCATGCTAAATATTCGGTTTTGCCTAAGTCTTTCATCGAAATGAAATTCTTAACCTTTGTCAATAAAAGATACATCATTTCTAATCAACAAGATGTCCTTCACATAATGTATTAGAAATATGTCTCATTCCCACTTAATTTCTTGAAAATGCAAGCATCTTCATCGTCTCCGGATGAAAACTCATTTTCATCATGGTGAAGATTCCAACTCCATGATGCTTACTTCAGCCATTGAAGTTTGCATGCCCTTTTAGCATCCTTTGAATTAACAAAACCCTTTGGACCGTGTCATGTACACGCCCTAGGTAACCATTCTATTAGAAGAACTTTGTTTTGTTTATTCATCTACCATATACCAAATTATATGTAGTGGTTGCTACTTTAATCCGTTCAGACTAAATATCGCTATGAAAGATCAAATCTTGTCATAGTCAACTCTTTGAACATTATCATAAAATACTTTACGACATGTCGAATATTTCATAGATGTGAGACATCCATGTCTGTTTCTTTATAGATCCAAATACGACCGATAGGTTTTTACACCTTTCCGGAGGGTCTTCCAAGTTCAAAACTTGATTTCTCGTGTATGGAACTATCACGGATTTTATGGCTTCAAGCCATTTGACGGAGCCAGGGCCCATCATCGCTTCTTTGCATATAGTCGGTTCATCATTGTCAAACAATAATGATTTACTCTCAAATCTTAGTATTTGATTGTTTATTCGACCGACTTGGTTCAATAAGAACTTAGATCTTCGTGACCACAACCTTTGAGGCACATAATCTATGAGCATTATGGAAGCCTCCGGAACATTTTCCGGTGCTGCGCAACTCATCACATATAGCTAAGGTTCGTTAACCTTATCAAAGTTCTATTGTCCTCCCACTTAACATTTATGAAAAATTCCTTCTTCAAGAAACTTCATATTTCAAGCGACAAACCCTTTTGTCCTTGGTGTTATGGAGGAATAACCAATTGTTATTCGAAATAACCTACAAAGACATGCTCATCCGACTTCGGTTGTAAACATCTTACTTATGTTTAGCATACCAAAATTTAAGAAATGACAACTTGGGTTTTACCCCAAACCATAACTTCGATGGTGTCATTTCAACGGATCAAGATGGAGCTCTTTTCAGTGTAAAAGCGGAAGTTTCTAAAGCTTTAATCTTTTAAAACATAATGGCAATTTTATAAATAACACCTTTGATCCAACCATGTCAAACAAGGTTTCATTACAAATCTCAAACACTCCATATTCCTATGGTGTTTCGGGAGATGTAAATCTAGGTGTTTTGCTAAACTTGTAACTCAAATAAATCCCTTTATGATAAAATCATAATTCATTTATTTTTCTTGTTACACTTGTAACTCAAATAAATCCCTTATGATAAAATCATAAACCATTTATTTTCTTGTTACAATTATTTTCCACTTCATCTTGAAAGTCTTTGAAAACGTTTTTCAAATATTTCATACTTCTTTTTCATTAAGTGAATATTCACTCAAATTTCCGGAGAAAGTATATGAAGTTGAAACCCATCGCTTACGACTACACATAATGGACTACATACATCGATATGTATAAATTCCAATATTTTAGTCGTTCGTTCTTCTTTGGCCTTTGAACGAAGTTTTAATTATCCGAGGAAAGTCTCACAAGCGTCACTTGATCAAATCAAAGACTCCAAAAATCCATGAAAATGGAGTTTCTTCATGTTTTCTTTCTAATATAATTTAAACGGCGATGTCACTTCGTAAGTGATCTTCCAATCATTTGTCTTGCGACATTTTAGCATTAGGCTTTATGGATGTGATTTCTCCAACTAGATTTGTAAATCATCCATCTTATATGGAATACGGTAATTATTTGAACAACCTTTGTTCTCATAATACCTGATTTAAATAAAAATTATTAAAACAAATCTTGAAGTCAAGCTTTGATGTCAACGAGAAATACAAACAACGGCTTGTTTGTTTTCGATGAACATAATCACATATTCTCTTGCTAGTTACTTAGGCCATTGTGGTTCATGAATTGCGTTGTTCCGTATGACATTTCATACCAACCAATTCGGTATCCAATACCCAAGAACCACATTGTTTAACAAGCAAAGAATACAACCATAACATGTATATCATATATATACCTAAATTGGATATTTCCAATCTTTTCTTTTCTGCCAAATATATTTTATAGATTCTCTTTCAGCATTTCCTTTTCCTTTTAAAAGAATTTATCAACATCAAAAGTGGCGCCATATACATGACACATAGTCCAAAGCGTGTATATTCAAATAATAATACCTTTGGACTTGCACTTTGAAGTAGATCACCATCATCAAATGATCGGTATTCTTTCAAAATCCATTCTTTAGTAATCTTTTAGTGTAGTAAACATTTTACATACATATTCTATTCACCCTTATCATGACGACTTTCATGATCAAGCTACTTTAGCTTATAAAGGCGAATCGTGAGTATAACATTACTTTCCAAAACCCTTTTGGATGATTAGGATGTCTAGCATCTCCTAACCTTCGTAAATTCTCATCCAATATGAGAACATATATTATACTCTATCATATTGCAACCAAAACATTGTTTCAGATATCGTTATATCTGGCACACATGATGGTTTCTGAAACAATTCTTTCAGCTCCTAGATAAACTTGATATTAAGACAATCAAGAATCATGGAGGCAAACATGATACTTAAGATACTAACACTGGAATTTTCACTCTCGATTTAATACTAACTATTAAATTTCACAGAGTAAATAGAGTTTGCTGAAAGTTTGCAATAGGACTTTAAACTTTGATTGACACTCAACACAATACGATACCAGTTCGTAAAGTATATATCCAGAATTCTATAGTTCTATTATCTCAATTACAACTATGCATAAGGTGGTGAACGAATGCCAATGACTACAACAAATTATGCAAATTCACTTTGATTTAATTTATGATAAATTGAGTTCTACTAATCCAAATTAGAAATGAACTCCCACTCAAAAACGACATCCCTCGTGTCTTTTTGGTGATTACATGAACCAAATCCACTACACCAAGTCCGATCATCACGTGAGTCGGTATAGCTTCAAAGGCGAGCATCCATATGGTCATCATATCAAAACATATGACTCATGCTTAACCTTTCGGTCCGTGTTCCGAGGCCATGTCTCATACATGCTAGGCTCGTCAAGTAAGAACCTTAGTATTCAAGGTGTAATCGCTCTTACACCCGAGATATGCTCGTGGATTCAAGTACACCCGATCATCACGTGATGTCTTGAAGCGACGAAACATTGTCGGTGCATACTTAAGGAAGAACACATTCTTATCTTGATATCTAAATGAGGGATCATCTTATTTTGCTAATAAAACGCCAAACAAGCAATATAAGATGCTATCAAACATCACATGTTTATTAGTGAAATGTTATGGTTCCCGCAGATGATCTCTATCATGTGCATCGTGGTATGATCACTATCATACCTATATGTGTAAAATCCAAGGTCTATGGAGTTTACACGCTATGTGGTTGTAAGAGTATCATCTCATACTTCTACTTACAACATCACCATATCATAACACTAGCCCAACAACAATCTAAACTAGACGCCTCTAATTTATCCATTGCAAATTTTACGTGGCTTAGGGCTTTCGAGATAGAACCGTTCTTACCTACGAACATGAACCACAACGAGGATAACCAAATTGTTGACAACTCGTTGCAAATTAGATATTGACTATAGTAGGAGAGATGACACCGCTAGCCACTTATGCAAAACTAGTTGCATGTCAAGCGTGGAACAGTCTCATGTGCGAGGACATGTAAAGTTTGTCCGGCTGCTTCATCCCACTATGCCACCAATATCCAAAGTACAACTAAGAAGCAATAAAATGATCATCATCGCCACATACTCATATGTGTACTACCCGTAAAGCATCTACGCATAGATCCGCTCGATACCCTTTGTAGGGTTCGCAGCATAGAAAACAAAAATTTTCCTACGATGGGAACAACTATGTACCAAGATCTATCTACTAGATACAAACAACGGGCGGATGTATATCCGTAGAGAACATACCCTTGAAGACCGAAAAAGCTTAACGAGTCCAAACTCGTGGTTGATGTAGACGATCTCTTGCCGATCTCAAGATCGGGAGGAAGTCCTAGCGCCAAAAGCAATGACGCATCCGTGCTCGCACACACGTTCGAGGCACCGAGCAACCTCCGCCTCCTCGCTCCAGCGATGCAGCGGAAGCACAACTCTTTCTTGCCGAAAAGCCACCGGGAACATGTATCTCGCTAGTCCGAGACCATGGGGGATAAATTCTAGAGGGGGAGAGAGATCCTTCACGAGGAGGTGTGTGTGAGAGAGAGGGGGCTCCTTTTATAGGGAGAGGGGGGCACCCAAGGGGCCATGCGCCCAGCCATGGGGCTGCCCCCACCTCTTCCACATTCATGTGGGTGGACACTCCACTCACTCAAATGCCTTTCAATTCCCTCCACTCAAAAACCCACTCAAATTCCCATTAAATTTCCACCAAATTTAATGCAAACTCTCATTAAATAAAACTCCTTTTATTTATTCAGAATTTTGTCAATTACTTTAATGACAAACATTCACATAAAACCCCTTGCTAGTATTTCATTTCACATGCGTAAACACTTTACGCAATTTCACCCAAAACCTGTTGTGTATCTAGTGAAATAAATTCTCGCTTGTTATTCTTTTCGCATGAAACTTTTGCTCCAAATGGATGTCGGTGTCTCTTAAGTGTGTCACCCTACGGTTCGCGAATAATGTGGACATGATCGAGACCCCTCTCGATCAATAATCGAAGCGGGATCTGAGACCCATCACTCCCACACATTCAACGATGACTTTCTTGTGATCGTCGGAACCTTTACGCTAGTATCTTAATTCTTTTGTTTCGCGATATATTACATGTCCGAGATTCGATCATAGGTATCTACATACCTAGTTTGATCTCAATTCGACATGCACTCTTTTCTCGTTCCTGATATAACATTCTAGTGATCAAATCACTTGCTTGCAAGCTAACCAATGTGATATCACCGAGAGGGCCCGAGTATATCTATCCGTCATCGGGATGAACAAATTCCACTCTCGATCCATGGGCCTCAACATAACACTTTAGTAGTTCAATCCATCTTTATAATCACCCATTACGGTGTGACGTTTGATGTTATCAAGAAACTCTTCCGGTGTTAGTGATTGACATGATCTCATGGTCTAGGGATTAGGATCACTTCGTAAGATGTTATAGCAATATAAACTCAATGACTTTGATCGTAATGCTATACTTCGGATGAATGTTCATCACACCATTACACTAATGTTGTGACCTCGTTATTAACAACATCCAATGTCCATGATCAGGAAACCTATGATCATCTTGTTAATCAACGAGCTAGTTTATCAGAGAGGCATAACTAGGAACTTTATGTTTGTTTATTAAACACACATGTATTAACGTTTCCGTATTAATACAATTATAGCATGTACAATAAACATTTATCATAAATAAGGAATACGATAATAACCACTTTATTATTGCCTCTCGGGCATATTCCCTTCAGGAACATAAAAAATTATAGATAAGTTTCCGATGTATCAAGCATCCCCAAGCTTAACTCCTGCTCGTCCTCGAGTAGGTAAGTGATAAAAAGAATAATTTTTAAGGTGACATGCACCATCAAAATAAAGATCAAACCATTTGCAAGCATTGAAAGCTGGGATCAAACAACTCTAAAAATGAGCATGAAAGATGGAGTTCTAACAATAAGACAAAGTAACTATGCATGCAACATGAAAGGTTACAAACAAAGATCATAAATAACAATGCATTGAAAGACGTTTGTTTGTTTCACAGATAGAAAACATAACATAGTGGCATTCAGCTTGTCCCTCATGCAGTAGCAAATAGATGCATAGGACACCTTCAAAGTTCATAAGAGTGACTAGATACAAATAGCACAAGAATAAGCAATATCAACAATATGCATCAATCAATAAGTTTTGGGACAATGCACATAGAACTAAGAATGGAAACTATGCTCTCTTAACTGGTGCCTAAGGATAGAAGGTGGAGACTCAATATAATGGTGGAAGAAAGGCCCTTCACAAAAGGGAAGCATGGATTTAAAGTCTCAAAAAGAGCTTCCAAAACTTATGGTACTTGTTAGCTTTCATCCCTCATTGCCCCTACATAAGCATCTTGAAGTGATTAAGTTTAAAGTGAACAAACTATGGAGTATATGCTTGACAAAGTATAAGTTGGCAATCTCATGTCTCTTGAATACGAGGGTCGCTCCTCATGCTACTCAAGTTTAGTTACTTGCAAGTTCTTGTCATAGTAAGTACATGTGTATCATAGAGAATCGCCAACGGGGTACCGCTTGCACATGATACAGGAGCTATCCCATAATCAAAATGAAAAGGCAAGCAGACAATGAGCATCTCAGCAATCTTCTTATTTACCATGGGAAAATGGTGTTTTTTTTCTCTCTTTCCTCTTTTCATAATGTATCTTTTTTTTCTCAAACTCTATCTCTTTTTTTATAAGAAGAATGCTTCATAGATTGCTCACTATGGTGATGCTGCAAGTTTCCACCATGATTAGGCATGGCTTAGGCTAGCGGCCCAGGCGTTTCTCTAACACACATACATAACTCCATGGACTTACAAGCTCCCCTTTCATTTCACATCGACGACATCCATAGACAAAACAACATGATATCAACTGTGTACAATGTACAAGTGCAATGTTGAAAGCGTTCCCCGTGACAGCACGGGTCTGCTAATCCCAACATATAAGTGTAAGCATATACAACATCGATGACACAATGGTTCAAGTTTATTAGGGGCAAGAAAAATAAAGTGTGCCATCAAGTTCGTGAGAGATTTAATCATTAAGTTTTCACATAACAAAGAGACTTTTTAATTGGAAGGTAGATGAAAACAAGAATATACTTGGAATGGTCTAACATACCATGCTGTCATGACCCGGGATCAGGGCTAGACAAATACCAGATCTTCATATGACATAAGCCTAACCTAAATTCCGAAGCACGCAAGGAACAATCAGTAACATGACAGAACATACAAACCATACATTAATAAAGTAAACTCTTGAGAGAGTTACAAACTAGTCATACAAACCAGGGGTCACAGACACATCATTACAACAAGCAAACGGAAGCAAACAAGTTGTTCTAAACAACAAACTTAGCAAAGGGCCTAAGAGTCCTTAAACAGAAGTAGCGACCCTTCCATAGATCCTAGGCTGCTACCCGGGAACCCCGACTACTCGTCGACATCTATGTAGAAACCACCTTCAATTTGAGTAGCTTCATCTGTAGAAAAACATGAACGAGGCAAGATTGAGTACAGGGTGTACTCCGCAAGACTTATGGCTAGTGGATTTATTTTTGCATAAAGCCATCTTCTGTTTTCAAAACAAGGAGGAATAGGAGCTCGTCTAGTCAGATCATTTTCAAAGGGGATAAGAAGACTACAACTCTAGCTCTTAGAATCATCCTCGATATCCACCAAGTACCATCATCAACTGAACCTCGCTTCCCGGACTACCCCCTCAAACAACCTTGAGGAAGTATTCTGGATCTCACATTAGTTGGCCAAGTTTTATCGTTCGGTTATAGTTTTCTATGATCACAGAATCCGTTCCCAATTCATCCATAACCGTGGACACGAATTTTTGAAAAGATTATAACCCTGCAGGGGTGCACAACTTTACCCACACATACCAACTGATTCTTAATGCCAAATTATTAGCCCTCTTCCTTGGAAGGCTGGCAGAGAGTGGTTGACCGCGGCCTTTACCTTGCTTTCGCCGATACCATGAGTCACGCACTAAGGAGATGTCGCTGTAACGGGTCGAGTCCTGGAGTCGGTCCCTAGAGATGTGCACAGGGTTTGAGATTACGGATGTCAGGCATCTCCCATTCCCTGCCACGCTTACCTACCTGTATGAATGCACCTCCTTCACCTCCATCCAAGAACAACCAAGATGCGTATGTTTAATGGAAAGCCCAAACTATGTGACTCATGAAATCTACTAGGAAAGTTAGTGAGTCGAGGGGGTTTCCAGTCCCCCATTTGGTTGTACGCTCGTCTTGGTTCAAGAGGCGAGAACTCAGTTCCTAAGGGTGGCAAGTATGGGACTGCAAAAACCACAACCCACGTGGCCTCCCATACAATCCTTGCCATGTTTAGTATCCATCTCTGCTCATATCACAACATCCTACCATACTATATTCATTCACATCTCTAGTGCATCATCCGAACAATCAACACTTGAAAACTAATCATGGCTAAGCTTGACTGACTTGTGGCACTAGCAATGCTCAAGCCAAATCCTAGTTATGATAGGAGCAGTGGATCAGGTATTTAGTTCACAAAGGGAAACATGCATCAGATAGGATTACTTTATCTACTGATAAAAGACTGTTGAACCGAATGCATATGGCAAGAACGAAATACTTTGTAAACATAGGATTCGTATGTATGAGTGGGGCTTCGCTTGCCTTGTCCTTTGTTGGACTGGTACTACTCTTCGGTGGCGTTGACTTCAGCCTCGGGTTCGGTTCCTATTCGCGAAGAACCAATAACCAGAAAAGGAAAAAACAACATTCAACACATGGCATGTTCAATGCTCATACAATATGGCTGCTATGAAATATTACATGTAATATAGTAGCCCTAGATGCATCATCGATTTAAATGGATTTCGGAATGCCCTAAATAGGCAAACCATCGAACCCATGGTACTTAGGGGGTGTCAGTGTTCCTCTAAATAAGTTAGGGTTCAAAGTTGTATGAATGTGGATGCTTACATTTTTAAATGATATAGCTCATTTTTCTGAACATTTTGATATATTATTTGTATTTTTCTGATTTAAAATGAATTAATTATGAAATTCTCCAATTTCAATTCATTTTAAATCATTTTTGGATTATTTAAAATTATTTACATTTTAGAATTACTTTTACATTTTTATTAATCTAAAAATATTTATCTGACTTACAGCAGGGGCCCACATGTCAGGTATTTCCTTTACTAAAATAATTACAGAAATATATAAAAGAATTAATAAAAGGTGATATGACACCAGCATGACATCATGCTAATGTCATCAATGGGGATGCTCCCAGGCCAAGCTCGAATCTAGCGATTTCGAGCGCGCCTGCACGCGTGGTTGCAAGCATTGGATAGAGGAGAAAAAGGGGAGGCAACTAGTGGTCGCGCCGCCCGAAAATGGTCGCCGGAGCGTCGGCATCAACGACGAAAAGTGGCGACGAGTGGTGGTGATCGGCGGGGAGGAAGCTAGGGAGCAAGAGGAAGTGAATGGAGGGGCGCGTTAGCACCATGGTCTCACCAGGAAGACGATGGAGGGGTCGGGGAGGCGAGGTGAGCACAAACGGTGACGAATCGGTGGTGGCAACGACGGCAGCCGCGGTGGTTCAATCTTGATTTCGGCGAGAGGAGGTCGTGCCGCCTTGCATGCTTCTGTAACACCCTCGCCTGATAAGGCTGAGTTCATGTGTATAGTGCCAATCCCTGGATCGGTTCACTGGCACACACAGTACAAAATGATACCAAATATAACTGTGCATCATAAATACAATGAATATGATCCAGAATTTACATTATTTATCCAAGTACACAGCGGAAAACGAATATAAGGTAGATCTCCATCCTTCAAATGTGCCACAGGCGAACAATTTTTGAGTGGAGTCTCGCGACCTATAAACGATCACTCAGATACGATATAACCTGCAACATGAAACGTTGCAGCCACGAATCATCAATACATTGAATGTATGGCAAGTAGGCTAAAGTGGTTAACAACAGATCTATCAACTACATGCTTATTTGGCCAAGTGGAGTTCAGGCTCATTTGCATAAAGCAATAGTTTTATCCTAACATTTGTAACAAAGTAGTTTTCCAATACGATAAATAGGACACTGGTTCACTCCGGTGCTCCTACCCAATTATGTTCACCCAACAAGTTTTAAGTAATTAAGAAATAAGGATGAGTGAGAAATATCATAGCATCGATGTCAGTCGCTCAAATTGTCCATAACCGGGGACACGGCTAATCGATTAGTTTATACACCCTGAAAGGGTTAGTACACTTTACCCATGTGACTTGGCCAGCCCAGCTCGTACCACCACTCTCATATTGGGTGATGATAGGGAGAAGTCCAAGAAGGAACCGTTCGGGAAGTAGCTCCCCAATCTCGACGCGCACCGGTCCAACCTACACTATCTACATCTCTGGATACGCGGGTTCGAGTTACCACAGCCTACTGAGTTCAGCCAACCGCCCATTTCATTATTGGCACATGGTTGCACACGAAAGCTTCCAAACAAAGAAACCAATCATTTCTCAGTGTCCTGGTGTTAGACCCCTCCTTTATGAAGGAAAGGATCCCTGTGATTGCAATGCTAGTCCCTGGATCAATAGCTAGCATCCACAGTTAAGATGTAATATCAAGAAACAAAGGTCATAATACAACTTTATAACCAGAAATAAAATAATTTATTACATCTTACATAGCTCATTTGGCTATCTCATTACAATGCAGCAGAATATAACAATAGCATGGGGTCCTTCATCTTCAAAGTGCCACAGGCAAACATGTTGGTTGTAGACTTGTAATCCTAATCAACTCACTTCACTAACATCAAACAAACCTGCAACATAATAAGTTACAGCCACAAGGGTCAATACTTTGGAATAGTATTGGCAAGTGATACCTTAGTACATTTTAAGTGGACTATTTTACTATATGCATTTTGGCTAAGTGTAGCTTGGCTTGCTTTTGAAAATAAGTTTTTCCTATTAGTTGAAATCACTAAGTTTTCTTTGTCAAAACATTCCCAAGAAACCACCAATAGACATTGGGGTCCTTCACCCTTGTTCACCCACAAATTTTTATTTAGAAATTGGAGTGATGAGATTCTTGTAGCTTCCATGTCTTGATGCTCAAATTGTCCATTGCCTTGGACTAGGCTAAGTACTTAGGTTTTCCATCTGCAGAGGTTGTGCACTTTCCCCACAAGACTTGGTTTCACCAAGACAAGATCTTTCAGAAGCCTTCCCTTAGACCAGAATGGACGCGCTCCAACCTATCAAACCCCTACCACCAACTGTCCATTTGTCTAAGTTATTGCAACCTATATGATCCATGCAGAGCCCATAATGCCAAGTGGCTGCACTTGAAGCTTCTCAACATTTGACATCTCAAATCTCTTTGTTCCTGGGTGGCCATCCACAAGTGAGATACACAAGGTAAGCCATAGAAATGGGCCTTGTGTAACCACTCAACACAAACCATTCCTTCCATTCCACCCAGGTGATTCATTCACTTAGTTGTTTTATTAAACAAAACACAAGTCCTTGACTTAGAAATATTCCATAGCATGAATATAATCCACCCTTGTTTTCTACTAGCTAAGCTAAGCATGATAGTAGTAGGAATCTTAACTTAGGAAATTTCTACTAGGTTTCATCTACTAGGATTTCCCATGGCATAGTTTATACTTAGCAAAAATTCCATGCAAGTCCTACTTAGAAATATCACTAATGCATAGTGAAAATAATGGGACAAAAGTATGTAGCACCACTTGCCTTTTTGGTAGAGAATCTAGGTACTCTCCTTGATCTTGCAATATTCACACCTCTCAAATTCTACAACAATACAATCAAGAAAAAGCACACACTCAAAACTACAACACAACTCAACAAAACAATTTAATGGAATGCACACAACCAAACAACAAGATCATTTTATTTGAGAAATTGTTATAGCAAAGTTCTAAACTCTACAAACACCTACTGGTCCTTTTTAAAAGGTGGGATTCCAATTAGAACCAAGTAAAGCAATATGACAGAGCATGGCAACAAAGCAACTACTAGCAGGGTTCTGCAAAAAAAATATTTTTCATGCTAAATATCCAACACGATGAGCAATAGGCAAAAAAATAAATTCTACGAATTATTCTAGTCTATAAGCATTATGAGCAAATAGTACTAATTAAGGTTACAAATAAACTGATATGTTGTACTGAAAATAACCAAACTACTAAAGCGTTTAGGAAAAAGATGTACATACAACAGTGACTAATTCTAACACCTTACATCTAGTAAGCAGGATGAGAAAACTCAAATAACCTAACATTCCACCTATAGCAACAAAAATAATTAAGAGAATAGAAAATATATGAGAAACAACTAATTAAGTCTAGCAATTTCATATATAGCTAACCATGTGTAACCAATTGCAAAATATTCAACTGAGCTAGACAGTCACGCATACTACAACATATAGCAACGACCAACATTAGGGAAAATACTACTACACACATGCATGGCTATGTATATAGAGAATCACCAAATTCAAGTATATTTTCGAACTAGTTTGATAAACATCGAAAATATTCGCTTGTAACTACACTGGTAGGTTTCTAGAGTTATTTAGGATGGTTTTCAAGTTGGGCTCAAGATTAACAAAACGTGTGTATGGTAGGCTAATATGGCCATACCACCGGATGGCATTCGTTTCACCGGCACCGCGGTCAACTACAAAACTGCAGTCAGAAACCAAGGTAGGCATATGTGTGGGTAGGATGTGCGCGAAAGGATTTGCGACGGAGCTCACCGAGTGCGACACGATCATTGGTGAAAGTCGATGAACTGAGATGAAACGGTGGTGGAGTACGTCTCCAGCGATCCACGTCTCGTCCTTCTAGTCCACGGGTCGGCTCTCCACGTCCTTGTGCTTCCGATGGCGCAGCGGCTCGCCCTTCCGCAGCTCGTCAGATCCTCGCCGGAGCTGCCGGAAATGTCTCCGATGTCAGCGACGGCCGGAGCTCTCCAAGATGTAGTGGAATAGGAGCCCAGGGCTACTGCGGCGGTGTGGAATGGCAAGGGAGAGAAGAGAATCTTAGTTTGTGGCTGTATAAAAGAAGAACGTTGAGTACTTGATTGAAAAATTAATAAGAGGTAATGGCAGCAGTTTCTAATGGGAGACGTTCCGTTGGCGTTTCTTGTCTGGCTACTGGCCTTTTGTTCGTGTGCGTGTATCCAGAAGATGAAGCAATGCGATGCTGCGGCTTGCTGTGTTGAGATTTTTCTGTGCGAGTCGAAAGGATAGAAGGAGCTGAACGGCTTTGTTGGGCTGAAATAAACAAAAGATGAGGATACGATGCTAGAGGTTGGGCTTAGGGAAATAGAGCAAAGAAAAAAAATAGACTGTCGTTGGATATATTGGGCTTCAGCCAAACAAGAAAGTAGAAATAGAAATAAAAAAATTGCTTTGTTCATCACCTGGCTGAGAGAGATGAGAAAGAGAAAAGAATATCCACACACTACGATTCAGTAACATGACTTAGCTAGGCTTAAGAAGCAGATTTGTTTTCTCTTTTAGAATAAGTTTAGAAAATGCAATAAAACACGAATATATCGAATGAACTTTAAGAAAATACTTTTAGAGGAGCATATTTTAATATGCTAAAGTCAAAAAGAATAAAATCCAATTTTAGGAAAATAGAAAAAAAATACAATTGTATATTCACGTTGGAATTAATTCATGTTACAGCCGTTTTATATTTGAAAATTTTCGTTAAGCTTGGACTGGTCGAGGGAAATTTTCCGGTCCTTATTTTTAGATAAAAGTTTTTTTTTTAAACTTGTTTGTCACTTTCTCATTCAATTTTTTTTTGTTTAAGGTTTTGATGTTTCCATTTAGAAGCAAAAGTTTCTAATCCCCCTAAACTTCATCATTTATTTCTTTTGTTTGTTTATTTTTCACATTTCAAAATTTGGAAAATTTTGGGATGTGACAGGCTACCACCCTTAAAAGAAATCTCGTCCCGAGATTTGAGAAGTCTAGGGGTTACAAATTGGCTCAAAGCAACTAGGGTACTACCACCCTTAAAAATTTCCAACTAGATTACATCTTGGCTTGCTTGGGATCTTGATGAAACTTCTCTGGGCAAACATCTGCATATTATCCTTTGTTTCCACACTTGAAACATGTGAGAAGGCTGAGATCCTTCATAGGCTTGTTTGTCTTGTGCTTCATCTTTTCTGGACAATTGCTTGCATAATGACCTTGGTTACCACAATTGTAACATGTGACAAGGTTGAGTTCTTCACGTATCTTCTGTGGACAAGTTGATACATAATGTCTAGCTCTTTGCAGTTGTTGCACCACACTTGGCTCATTTCCTTGTACTTCTTCTTCTTTTCTGGGAATTCATTGGCATAGTGTCCCATCTCTTTGCAATGGCAACTCTGCACTTGGCTTTTGTCCTTCTTCTTCTTGGGTTTCTCCAAAGCAAGGAGTTCTTCTAGTTCATGCTCTTCATATCTCACCTCAAAGGTGGGAAAGTCTCCTAGTCTCCTTAATCTTTTTCTTGGATAATACATATGTTTCCTCTTTTGTCCATCAAGGTGAGTCATATTGCATGGAGGTGCAAGCTGAGATTTTCCTTTATCTTCATCCTTCTTGGTAGAAGTTGTTCCCTCATGGGGGTTTCCAAACTGTTGATGCACTCCACCTTGTTTCCTTTGTTGAACTATGGAATAGATGGGGCATTGGATATGGACATGATTATTTCCTTCACATAGGAAACAAGTAGCTTGAGATGTGGGGCATTGATTAGTTGGATGTTTCTCTTCACAATTTGGGCATTGATCTTCATGTTCTTTGGAAGTGTGATCCTTGTCTCCACATATATTGCAAGCTTGAGTTCCTTCTATAATGTCATCCTTGACATCCTTGTTGTCACAAACTCCTTGGGAAGGGTTGTCTCCCATGTTGATCATTTGATTTGTCATCCTTTGCAACAATTGGGTTTGGGTTTCCAAAAACTTTTGCATGGTTGGGTCTAACTCATTTTTGTTGGCCCAAAATTGACTTGTCAGTTGGTTTAACTGGTTTTGGGTTACTATGAGTTCTCTCATGTTGATCTCTTGGTTGTTGTTGTTGTCACCATCCTTGATGTTGGAGTCTCTTGGGGTAGTCATTTTTTTGGGTTGGATTGGGATTAGAATAGGCAAAAGATTTCTAAGGAAATAATTCTAATCACACACATCACAATTCACACAAGCAATGTGCAAACAATCACAAACAAACATTCCACTCGAACAACAAGTTCCAAGCACATTTTTAGGCAACAAAATATTTTAGTTACACCACATAAGTTGGTGTGTTTGATTTAATCTAAATATGGTGGTCCAACTATATGGTTCACTTGAGATCCTTCCATTAGGTTTTAGAGTTTCTTCTTGAATGAGATCATGGTCTCCTTGGGAAAAATTCTTGTGTCTTGGTTACAAACTCCAAAGGTGATGATGATTCTTCTAAGTTGTGTTTCCTTAGTCTTCAAGTCTTGAGCAATATTTCTGGTCTCACTTGTAGTCCTTAGTGATATCCAAAGTTGAAGTCTTTGGTGAAAATAAAGTTTAAGTCTTTGATGATGTTGAAGTTGAAGTCATTTGAGTTGGTGAAGTCCTTTGCTCATGGTGAGGTCTTGTCCATCAAGTTTGAAAAGGAAGAGATGTAGAATCAAAACTAAAATGTTTGAGGAAAGAGTTTACAAGATTGTTTGTAAATAAATTTTGGAACAAATACAACTCCTATTTTCTAAGGTTTTTTTTCCAATCCTAGGGTTACAAATCCTACAGGCAACACAGTGCTCTGATACCATATGTTAGACCCCTCCTTTATGAAGGAAAGGATCCCTGTGATTGCAATGCTAGTCCCTGGATCAATAGCTAGCATCCACAGTTAAGATGTAATATCAAGAAACAAAGGTCATAATACAACTTTATAACCAGAAATAAAATAATTTATTACATCTTACATAGCTCATTTGGCTATCTCATTACAATGCAGCAGAATATAACAATAGCATGGGGTCCTTCATCTTCAAAGTGCCACAGGCAAACATGTTGGTTGTAGACTTGTAATCCTAATCAACTCACTTCACTAACATCAAACAAACCTGCAACATAATAAGTTACAGCCACAAGGGTCAATACTTTGGAATAGTATTGGCAAGTGATACCTTAGTACATTTTAAGTGGACTATTTTACTATATGCATTTTGGCTAAGTGTAGCTTGGCTTGCTTTGCTTGAAAATAAGTTTTTCCTATTAGTTGAAATCACTAAGTTTTCTTTGTCAAAACATTCCCAAGAAACCACCAATAGACATTGGGGTCCTTCACCCTTGTTCACCCACAAATTTTTATTTAGATATTGGAGTGATGAGATTCTTGTAGCTTCCATGTCTTGATGCTCAAATTGTCCATTGCCTTGGACTAGGCTAAGTACTTAGGTTTTCCATCTGCAGAGGTTGTGCACTTTCCCCACAAGACTTGGTTTCAGCAAGACAAGATCTTTCAGAAGCCTTCCCTTAGACCAGAATGGACGCGCTCCAACCTATCAAACCCCTGCCACCAACTGTCCATTTGTCTAAGTTATTGCAACCTATATGATCCATGCAGAGCCCATAATGCCAAGTGGCTGCACTTGAAGCTTCTCAACATTTGACATCTCAAATCTCTTTGTTCCTGGGTGGCCATCCACAAGTGAGATACACAAGGTAAGCCATAGAAATGGGCCTTGTGTAACCACTCAACACAAACCATTCCTTCCATTCCACCCAGGTGATTCATTCACTTAGTTGTTTTATTAAACAAAACACAAGTCCTTGACTTAGAAATATTCCATAGCATGAATATAATCCACCCTTGTTTTCTACTAGCTAAGCTAAGCATGATAGTAGTAGGAATCTTAACTTAGGAAATTTCTACTAGGTTTCATCTACTAGGATTTCCCATGGCATAGTTTATACTTAGCAAAAATTCCATGCAAGTCCTACTTAGAAATATCACTAATGCATAGTGAAAATAATGGGACAAAAGTATGTAGCACCACTTGCCTTTTTGGTAGAGAACCTAGGTACTCTCCTTGATCTTGCAATATTCACACCTCTCAAATTCTACAACAATACAATCAAGAAAAAGCACACACTCAAAACTACAACACAACTCAACAAAACAATTTAATGGAATGCACACAACCAAACAACAAGATCATTTTATTTGAGAAATTGTTATAGCAAAGTTCTAAACTCTACAAACACCTACTGGTCCTTTTTAAAAGGTGGGATTCCAATTAGAACCAAGTAAAGCAATATGACAGTAGCATGGCAACAAAGCAACTACTAGCAGGGTTCTGCAAAAAAAATATTTTTCATGCTAAATATCCAACACGATGAGCAATAGGCAAAAAAATAAATTCTACGAATTATTCTAGTCTATAAGCATTATGAGCAAATAGTACTAATTAAGGTTACAAATAAACTGATATGTTGTACTGAAAATAACCAAACTACTAAAGCGTTTAGGAAAAAGATGTACATACAAAGGACTAATTCTAACACCTTACATCTAGTAAGCAGGATGAGAAAACTCAAATAACCTAACAATCCACCTATAGCAACAAAAATAATTAAGAGAATAGAAAATATATGAGAAACAACTAATTAAGTCTAGCAATTTCATATATAGCTAACCATGTGTAACCAATTGCAAAATATTCAACTGAGCTAGACATACGCATACTACAACATATAGCAATGACCAACATTAGGGAAAATACTACTACACACATGCATGACTACGTATATAGAGAATCACCAAATTCAAGTATATTTTCGAACTAGTTTGATAAACATCGAAAATATTCGCTTGTAACTACACTGGTAGGTTTCTAGAGTTATTTAGGATGATTTTCAAGTTGGGCTCAAGATTAACAAAACGTGTGTATGGTAGGCTAATATGGCCATACCACCGGATGGCATTCGGTTCACCGGCACCGCGGTCAACTACAAAACTGCAGTCAGAAACCAAGGTAGGCATATGTGTGGGTAGGATGTGCGCGAAAGGATTTGCGACGGAGCTCACCGAGTGTGACACGATCATTGGTGAAAGTCGATGAACTGAGATGAAACGGTGGTGGAGTACGTCTCCAGCGATCCGCGTCTCGTCCTTCTAGTCCACGGGTCGGCTCTCCACGTCCTTGTGCTTCCGATGGCGCAGTGGCTCGTCCTTCTGGCAGCTCGTATCCTCGCCGAGCTGACGGAAATGTCTCCGATGTCTAGCGACGGCCGACGGAGCTCTCCAAGATGTAGTGGAATAGGAGCCCAGGGCTACTGCGGCGGTGTGGAATGGCAAGGGAGAGAAGAGAATCTTAGTTTGTGGCTGTATAGAAGAAGAACGGTGAGTACTTGATTGAAAATTAATAAGAGGTAATGGCAGCAGCTTTCTAATGGGAGACGCCCACATGCTTTCTTGTCCGCTACGCCTTTTGTTCGTGCGTGTATCCGTAAGATGAAGCAATGCGATGCTGCTTTTGTGTTGAGATTTTTCTGTGCGAGTCGAAAGGATAGAAGGAGCTGAACGGCTTTGTTGGGCTGAAATAAACAAAAGATGAAGATACGATGCTAGAGGTTGGGCTTAGGGAAATAGAGCAAAGAAAAAAAATAGACTGTCGTTGGATATATTGGGCTTCAGCCAAACAAGAAAGTAGAAATAAAAATAAAAAAATTGCTTTGTTCATCACCTGGCTGAGACAGATGAGAAAGAGAAAAGAATATTCACACACTACGATTCAGTAACATGACTTAGCTAGGCTTAAGAAGCAGATTTGTTTTCTCTTTTAGAATAAGTTTAGAAAATGCAATAAAACACGAATATATCGAATGAACTTTAAGAAAATACTTTTAGAGGAGCATATTTTAATATGCTAAAGTCAAAAAGAATAAAATCCAATTTTAGGAAAATAGAAAAAAAAAATACAATTGTATATTCACGTTGGAATTAATTCATGTTACAGCCGTTTTATATTTGAAAATTTTCGTTAAGCTTGGACTGGTCGAGGGAAATTTTCCGGTCCTTATTTTTAGATAAAAGTTTTTTTTTGAAAACTTGTTTGTCACTTTCTCATTCAATTTTTTTTTTGTTTAAGGTTTTGATGTTTCCATTTAGAAGCAAAAGTTTCTAATCCCCCTAAACTTCATCATTTATTTCTTTTGTTTGTCTATTTTTCACATTTCAAAATTTGGAAAATTTTGGGATTTGACACCTGGGTGCCTTTCCGCAATGATACCACCAAAAATTATCAATTCCATCACACCCAGTAGATTCATTAATTAAGTTGTTTTAGTTTTCGCAAACCAACACATTTAGAATCAACATCAGTTATGTAACCCAGCCCTCGTTCATCATAGCATGGCTAAGCACATCTACCAACGGTGGCTCATCTACAGGAAAACCCTACCACATAATAGGACATAGCATAGCATATACACATCAATTCCTACAGATGCAATTCTACAAAAGCATCTACAATGCATAGGAAAACAATAGGACATTTATGACCAAGATAGCACCACTTGCCTTTGTTGTAGATGTAGTCGATTAGATAATCCTCACAATTCTCATAGATATAATGGTTGCTCTCGTCATAACCACAATACTTGCAATCATAGTAGTTGCAATCACACACGTTGCACTCCTCGCAATCTATCGATCAAAAATTGCATACAACATAAACAATAGCACATAGAGATCAAACAAATACAACAAATGCATGCATGACAATTTAATAAGTCACAATCGTTATTACTTTAGTTCTGAACATAGTTAGATTACATGATGCATGTGGAAAGTCATTTAATGCACTAAAACTTTTATTACTAAAGTTGTATCGATTTAATATGGTGTATACCACTTTAATTGAACTAAATATGTTTATGTCGTATTAAATTGTGAACTAGATGCTACTGGATAGAGGTAATGCAATTTAGAGACAGTGGCAATTTGAATCACCTAAAAAGGAATTATAGATATTTTCTTATGATTAAAACACTATTTCAATGGGTTTAAATATTTCTGTATGAATTTCTGTTTTAACAGTACCAAATAATTTGTCATGCAATTTTTCTGTATAAATATTGTAAATACAAAACCTTAGCACTTGGATTCACCCTAATCGGAGTTATAGATCTTTTTGTATGATTTGAATAGTGTTTAATGGTTTTAAATGATTCATATAGTTTCTGTTGTCTAAAAATCAAACTAAAATTATAACTGTAATCTCCACGGAATTGAGATTTCAGGGACATATTATTTGTAATTTTCTGAATAGTATTTATTTTCTTATGAATTTATTACTCTAAATAGGCCAATAAACCATTTAAATCTTCACGGCAAAACCTTACAGTAAAATGCTAAACTAATTACGTATTGATGATCTACATGGAACCAGCTTTCCATCGGTATATCATTTATATTTTTGTGACAAGCAATTCATTTACTATGAATTTAATGATTTATAAAGCCATTAAAAACTAATTAAATTGCTACGGTTTAAATAATCTGCAAAGGCTAGATCCAACCAGATATTATTAAAGTACATTACAGTAGCTTCAATTTGATATATTATTAATATTTTTCGGAGTTACAGATAATTTCTTATGAATTTATTAACCTAAAAGACCATTAAAACTAATTAAATTACTGCAGTAACCACATACAGTAAAATTTGGATCTATTCAGATAAGATGATTCTACGTAAAGTTATCTTCAATTTGATATATTATACGCAATTGTTGGACGTGGTATGAATTTCTAATGAATTTTACAAGTTAGATCTATAATATACAATTTTAAATTCGAACGGAATATTCCGCTGACTGGACTGGTTGACTTTGCATGCTGACGGGGACTAGATGTTGACCTGACTTTGACGTGCCGTTGATGAGGAAGCTGACCGGGTTGACAACATGGCACGCACCGGTTTGATTGGATCTCGACCGTCTGGATAGGATCCGGTGGCTAGAAGAAGAGATTGACCCGATTTTGGCTCAGAATAGACAAGAAAAAGATCTGTGTTAGAGAGACAAATCCGTAGGTCAAATTGAAAAACTTAGAACACGAAAGTTGTGGGGAATCATTATTCCTACCTTCTCACCAAAGGAATTTGGATTTGAAGAAACGAGCGCGAGTACATCTTGGATTTACACCGTAAGATCTGAAATATTGTGATATGAAATTCTCCGGCTGTGGTGGATGAAAAGAGGTGAGGTTTGTCGGGATTGAAAGATTTCAACGATCCTACAACTTTCGTTTTTTGACCGAAGGCAAACGACGAAGTCTAGATGGGTTAAAAAGCGAAATAAGATTCGGGCATGTGTAGATTCCGGATTTCGAGAAAGGAAACTCGTACAGCTGTGGCTCCACGAGATTATATGGATGTTTGGGATGGTGTAGAGATAGGTTTTGGAGTAGGAAACAAGTAGAAACAAACGGAAGTCGATTTGGAGTTGTAGATAAAAAGTTATAGCAGTTTGAATAGAGATAGGTTTGACAAAACTCGTTTTGCACGATTTTTAAAGCAATCCTGGGCACATACGCTGGCTGGTTGGTTCGATTGGTCTTGCTGGGCCGGCCCGGTTAGGTTTTTTTTCTTTTTTTTCTTTTTCTATTTACTTGTTTCCCTTATATCTTTTGCATACGAACTCCAAATGACGCGATTCTTGTTTCTAAAATTTTCTAAAATCGAATAGATCATTATAGGATCAAATTTGTAATCTTTTTACTAGTTTGGAAGTAGTGGGTTTATAAATCCTTGTATATTCTATTTTATTTATATCTTTATGTGTTTGTATTTATTCCATAACTTTTTCATAACAGCTCCAAATAGGCTCAATTTTGTTTCTAAAATTTTGTAATATTAATTGGATCTTTTTAGGCTATAATTTAGCAATAATCGCTGCCTTAGCAATAGTGGGTTTTATAAAGTCAATTTAATTACTTTTAGGGAAATTTGGGCGAATCAACTATAGGATTTAGATACCAGGATTTGGATTTAGTTTGTGAGAACTTTGCATGGATGTAATGAAATGCTTATGAATGCTTCATGATTTTCATTTTGAAATCTTGCACACCAATTCTACAATCCATAATCAATCCATTCCCTTTTGCCTATATGGCTACTTTGGTCATAACAAAGAATATAAGATTTTGAATTCAAGGTTGAGAGGATTTTCTATTCAAAAGTTTCTTCTCTTTGAGAATTTTCAACATAGTCAAACAATCAATCAAACTTATTTATTTATTTCACATTCCAAAATTAGGAGAATTTTGGGATGTGACAGCTTCACAGAGGAGGTCGAGGAAGACGAGCCGGTCACGTTGGTGGCCTCGGCTTGGCCCGGGGAGACAGGAGACGGCGAAGCTTGTCGGCGTATGTGCGGCTAGGGTTTTGGGTACGCGACGAGGAAGAGAGTGAGAGGGGTAAGTGAGAGGATAGGGTTTCCCATGGCTGCACAAGGGATCTTGTAGGCATTCGGGGGTGGGGGCACGAATTGCGGCGCCGGCGGGCATCGTAGCGACGGCGAGGCAGAGTCACGACACGCGCTCCGCCGGGAAGACGACGTGAAGGGGTATGAGCAGAGCGGTCGCAGATGGCTGGTCTTGTTGAAGCTTGCTTGGCCAGAGAGAGAGGGAGAGAGAGATGGGCTCGGACCAGTAGCTAGGTTCATTTTTTTTCAAGAAAACTATTTTTCTTTTTCTGTTTTCTGATTTCTCTTTTGTATTTGAATTCAAATTCTGTTTTGAATAATTCAAAAATATCAGATACTTTTATAAACTGTATAAAATGACTCAGGGGCCCTTTTAAACCATTTTGGGCTCCATTTGTTTTGATAGTTTTTTAAAAATATTTCGAAACCATTTGAATGGATTGAGATGGAACAAAATTAGGGTTTTGTTTGTGTTTATTTTGATTAAATCAAGGTGCGAGTGTAATGCATGCATGAAATTCTCAAACATGTCTTTATTAATATTACACAAAATATGGTATGTTACAGCTCTACCTCACTTACAAGAATCTCGACCCAAGATTCCTAGGTTTTAGAAAAGAAGGAAGGGTACGCAGATCGAAGACGATCTTCGCGCTCCCAGGTTTCTTCTGACTCAGAGTGATGAGACCACTAAACTTTCAGAAACTTGATGGTTTTATGACGAGTCTTTGATACGCCCAATTTGCATCACCATTCTATATCATAATCTACCTCTATCCATTGATATTTGTCTTAAGCCATACCTAATCATGGTGGAAACTTGCAGCATCACCATAGTGAGCTATCTATGAAGCATCCTCAATAAAAAGCTATGCGCATAGTAAATAAAAAGATCGCTGAGATGCTCATTGTCTGCTTGCCTTGTCATTTTGGTTATGGGAAAGCTCCTGTACCATGTGCAAGGGGTACCCCGTTGGCGGATATCTATGTACGCAAATACTTACAATGACAAGAACTTACCTGTGACCAAAGTTGAGTAGCATGAGGAGTGGCCCTCATATTGAAGGGACATGAGATTGCTAACTTATATTTCGTCAAGCATATACTCCATCTTTGTGCACTTTAACCTTAATCATCTCAAGATGCCTATGATAGGGGCAATGAGGGATCAAAGCTAGTAAGTACCATAATCTTTTGGAAGCTCTTTATGACTTGTAATTCCTGCTACCCTCTATGAAGGGACCTTTCTCCTAGTTACCAGTTTGAGTCAGTAGACCTACTTCCTCTCTATCTCCAGCAAGCATTTGAGTTGTTGTGTTTCAAGAATTCATATGGTGATTTATTCAATCATGTTCTCTATCTTCCTTGTTTGCACAAAACTTTTATCTATTGAGTATTACTTCGGAAGCCTTCAGTTGTGAAAAACCTTTTTGAGCAAAGAGTGCTCCTGTTGAAAACTTCTACAGAAATGTTTTTTTGAAACTGTTTGCCAGGTGTTCTCTGACCAAGAACAAGTTTGCCAATTCCAATTATGATTTATCTTTATGCATCTCTATTGTGACTGCTATACTTGGTTGCAAGCTAAGTTATATAATGGTGAGTTGCTTTCTTCTATGAGTTGTGTAATGGTAAGTGTGATGCTTCTTGTTCGTATTGTTTTATCGACACTTCACTCCATAAACCTGTGGACATGTTTACTGAGCTCATTTTTCACTTGGGGACAAGCGAAGGTCTAAGCTTGGGGGAGTTAATACGCCCAATTTGCATCACCATTCTATATCATAATCTACCTCTATCCATTGATATTTGTCTTATTATGAGGTATTACTTATGTCTTTGCCACTATTTATGCATGTTGGATGATTCTTGGAGGATGGACTGCCGGAGTCTGGATTCTGATGGAAAAGAGGGTGTTTTGATGCAATTTCGCGAAGATCAGAAAAATACCAGAAAAATATGGGAAAATATTATTTTTCCAGAAGATTGAGGAAGCCAGAAGGAGGGAAGAAGAAGGGCCACAGGGGACCCACACCCCCTAGGCGCGGGCCCACCTGACCCCACGCCTAGGGCAGGTGTGGCCCACCTGTCCGGCTCCCGATTCCGTCCCTTCGCCTATATATTCCCTACGGAACCCTAAGCCTCGGGGAGCGACCACAGATAGATTTTCGCCGCCTCTGGGGGCGGAAAACACCGAGATAGAAAGATCTCTCCGGCAAATAGATTTCTGTCGGGGAAATTCCTTCTCGGCGAGGGGAGATCGTCGCCATCAACACCGTCATCAAGCTAGGCTTCATCGGGATCATCATCATCCACACCATCATCACCACCAGCACCATCATCACCACTCCGTCCCGCTATAACAATGTGTTGGATATTGCTTTAGTTCTTAGGGGAAACTTTCCCGGTGTTAATCACTATTGTAGTTGATGCTTATGAGTGGAACCATTGGATTATTGTTTATGTTCACATTGTTATCCATTATCATATCATCTTTGATATTGATCCATATGATGTCTTGTGAGTAGTTCGTTTAGTTCTTGAGGACATGGGAGAAGTCATGTTGTTAGTAGTGGATTTGTGTTGAGTTATTATTCAATGGTTAGTATTTAAGTTGTGGTGCTATTCTTCTAGTGGTGTCATGTGAACGTCGACTACATGATACTTCACCATTTATGGGCCTAGGGGAATGCATTGTGTATTTTGATACTAATTGTGGGCTTGCCGGAGTGACAGAAACCTAACCCCCGTTAGGACACCTTTACACAAGGGAGCGTAGGATCTCAGAGTTTAAGGTTGTGGTTAGATTTATATCTTAATTACTTTCCTGTAGTTACAGATGTTTGCAGGAGTTTAATCACAAGTATGTATTAGTCCAAGTACGTTCGGTATGTTAGCACGGGTTCACCCACACAACACTTACAACACCAAAGAAGAGTACTCAGCTATATGAAGCGAAACCACTTGACAGAATTCCCATGTGTCTTCGAGAACGTTTGATCTTTATAAGTATTTCCACCGGCTTGTCCTTTGCTAAGAAATGATTGGGCCACTTGTTGCGTTTGTTCTTTATTACTTGCACTTTGTTTTGTTGCCTTATCAGAAAACCACTAAAAATCAGTTTGCTAAGTATTCACAGGGATTTCCTGCTCCACACCATTGTTCAGCACCTTCTGCTCCTCGTTGGGATCGACACTCCTATTTATTGAAAGTACTACGATACACCCCCTATACTTGTGGGTCATCAAGACTATTTTCTGGCGTCGTTGCTGGGGAGTGAAGCGCTATTGAAGAGTGGAACTGGTAAAGTAAACTTCTACTGTGAGTATTTCTTTTGTTACTTCTTGTTACTTTGATTCCAATATGGATAACCCACTTGGTTTTCTGTTTGGGAAAACTACTACCACTACTAGGGTAGTAGATGAACCACCACCTGTTGATATAGATCCTTTTAAGATACCTACAAGTATTGTTGATCGTGTTATGGATAATTATTATTTTGGGGATGGAACTGTCCATCCTGGTGATCATTTTCTCTTTATCCATGAATTATGCGGGTTGTTTAAGTGTGCAGGTATCACAACAGAACAGGTGAAGAAGAAGTTACTCTCTATATCCTTGAAAGGGAGAGCTGAATAATGGTATAAGCTGCTGAAGAATGGATGATCCATGGAATTGGAGGAGATGGCATCTCTCTTTTATTCTAAATTTTATCCTCCCAGTGAGATTCATAAGGATAGAAATATGATATATAACTTTTGGCCTCATGATGGAGAGAGTACAACTCAAGCTTGGGGGAGATTGAAGTTACTAATGCTTAAATGTCCTATTCATGAACTCCCTAACAATATTATTATCAATAACTTTTATGCTAGGCTTTCTCTTCATGATAAAGATTTACTAGATGCTTCTTGTGCTGGATCATTCACACATATGAAGGAAGAAGCTAAATGGGATCTACTGGACCGTATTCAAGAAAACACTGAAGCTTGGGAGAATGACAAAGGAAGAAAGTCAGGTATAAACTATGATTATGAATGCATTAAATCTTTTAAGGGAACTGATGACTTCCGTGATATTAGGAATGAGTTTGGTCTTTATTCCCAAAGTATTTCCAACTGTTTTAAGGTCTTTGCCTCTTACATAGAAATTCCCAAAAAGAAGTGGAATAAGTACCATGCTCCTTATAAAGATGGTGTTAGTCATGTTCTTGTTAGAAGTACTGAAGTTTGTACTACTAATCATATTGTGCCTGAACCTCATGTTGAGGAAATACCTTTCCCAGCTAAGGTAAAGGAGTATTCTATGATTATTAGTGCAAATAACAAAAGTGCAAATAAAACTGTGGAGCCTGATGAGCATTTGAATATTGAACCTATGGTAGCTATTGTGAAAGACCCTGTCACTAGAAATATAGAGGATGAGAAAATTGTCTTCTGTGAAGACGCTTCTAATATTATCTCTCATCCTAGTAAGGCTAGAAAAGCTAGTGTTCCTGTGCTTTCTGTTAAAATTGGTGATCATTGCTACTATGGTTTATGTGATATTGGTGCTAGTTCTAGTGCTATTCCGTATGAGATTTACAGGGAAATTATGCATGAGATTGGTCCTTGTGAGCTTGAGGACATTGATGTGGTTATTCACCGTGCTAACAAGGAGACCATTTGCCCCATTGGCATTGTAAGATATGTGGAGGTTCTTTGTGGTAAGATTAAGTATCCTGCTGATTTTCTAGTGCTTAATTCTACAGCTAGCAAAACTTGTCCTATCATTTTTGGTAGACCTTTCTTGAACACTTGTGGAGCTATTATTGACTGTAATATGGAAAAAGTTTTAACTAGGTTTGATGGAGATTCTTATGAGTTTAACTTTTCCAAGATTGCTAAAGCTCCTTGTGAAAACAGTTTGCCTAATAAAGATTTCAGGATGGAACAACTTGCTTCTATTGATCCAGTTTATGACCTTGTACCTCTTTTTGGTGACTGTAAGTATGCTCATTCTTATGATAAAGTTGTTGCCAGTGATAGTTATATTGTCAACTTTATTTAAAGTGCTACTGAAAGTTATTATGAGAGAGGGAAACATGGTTTTATGCATCTCAATAATGTTAAGTTTCCCCGTTTTATGTTGAAGGCTTTGAAGTTGCATCTGTTTTGTCTTCCTATGCTTGTGGCTTTTTGTTTCAACAATTTGTTTTCTCTTGATACCCCCATGCATAGGAAGTGGGTTAGACTCAAGTGTGTTGGTTATTTGCTTCTTTATGCTCTTTTCACTCCAGATATATATCCCCTATGTGAGCATCTTTGAAAGTTTCAAGCCTAACTTAAAGGCATTAAAGAAAAGTACTTGTTGGGAGATAAACCAAGAGTTTTTTCGAGTCTTGGAAGTTATTACCTCTGTAATAACCTCTCCTTATCCTTTTTGTTTTGTTTTTTGTCTCTAGTCCAACTACTTTTGTGAAGTAGAGGAGTTGTGAAAAGTGGCTGTCCTGGGACAGATTTTTGTGTTGTATTGTAAAAATTCGTGAGGAAGCTCAGTACTTTGGATGGAGCTGCATTTTTATGAGCTTGTTCTCCAAGTTGTTACCCAACTTTCATTAGTTCTTAACTTTTTTATTTGACCAACAGAAGGTTTTCGGATAAATCAATCTTTACATGCTGGTCTGTTTTGACAGAATTCTGTTATCATTTGCATTTGCCTCTTACAGAAGTTTTTGCTTTGATGGGTTTTTAGTTGCAGTGTGTACCCAAAGTCTTATTGTTTTTGCTTACACTAATGTTTTCATTGAGTTTGTGCAAGGGTTTTGTATGGAGGAAATTTTCACGAGAAGGAGAAAGGAATCTGCAGAATTCGTCTTTGAATAGGTAAAAGTGGTGAAAACAGAAGGTTCGTGAAAATCCAATCTTTTTATATTTTTGATGTTTTTAATACATAAGTAAGACTACGAGACAGAACAAAGGAGGAACCGGAGTCCGGGGGTGGACAAACACACCCAGGAGCGGGCTCAGCCTGGCCGCGCCTAGAGGGGGTGTGCCACCCTCGAACTCCGTCTCCACCTCGTTTCCGTGTCAATACCTTCCTTATACCTTGAAACTTCGTAATATATAACCCCCCGGATCCCCCGAGGTTCGTGCATCGTGTTCTCATCGTGTTTTCGTTTCGATCTGTTTCTGTCAAGAAATCTTCTCAAGTTTAGGGCACCATGGTCTCTGCTAATGACAAAGGCAAGAAGCCCGAGGAAGAAGAACCTCAGGTCCCCAAGGAGGAGGAGATTTCAGTAGGGTATGAAGGTGACATGGAGGAGGACAAGAAACCAGACACTCGTGCTACCGTCACAAGCATTGGATTGGTAGAAAAACCCACCAAGCTTAAGAGGACAGCACGGATGTCTACAGGAGGGAAACCTTCGCGTCATATTCTCGCTCCGCGAACACTTCCTCCTTGTACCACTCGTTCTAACCATGCAGGAAAAGAACACTCTAAGAAGGAAGAGTGGAGGAGGAATAATAAGGACTGGGATCCTCGATCCGAATTGATTATGAGCTACATTGAGCATAATTTGGAGTTGATTCGTACTCTGACCTTTGATATTGAGGATTTGAAGAAACTTATTGAAAAGCTTATCAAGAGAACACCACAACCACCGAAGGAGTAATTCATCATCAGGTTTGGCATCCCCTTGGCTTGTTCCAAGCTTGGGGGAGTGCCACGGTATCACCACCATTATCTTTTATCTTTTACCTTTTTAGTGGATTCATATCTTTGGTAGATAGGTTATCTTATTGTTTGGTTTGCATGTGGAAGTATCTCTCCTTTAGTTGATTATCTATGTATCCCTTGGTGTGAGTTCCTTTATTGGAATATTAATGAGAAGTCTCATCTTTTACTTTTTGCACTTCTTATTTTAGTTTGCAATCTCTATTATATGATGGGTCTTGTTGATTAGTATTGGCATCACTTTGGGATCATCAAGTGGATCTAAATTGGTTTTGGCAAACCGAGTTCTGGTCAGTAGCATTACTTTGAAAGAGAAAAAGAGAAAAAGATTACATGTATTTTGTATCATTTGTTTTCTTTCTTGTTGGCTCGTAAGCTTAGTATTATTTATTTAAGATCTTTTGTGTCTTCAAGTAAGATTGCATGTTTGGCTTTATTACTTGTATGTTTGCTTGTTTCTTTCAACTCTCTTGCTTGCTACCCAGCCTTGCTAGCCAAAAACCTGTTTTGAGAAGGCATACTTCTCATGTTTCCAATCCCTTTGAAACCAAAACCTTTGCCACTTGTGTCCACCATATCTACCTAGTAACACTTTTGCTATTCCAAGCAAATTCTCAAGTTTCATCTAACTTTCAAATTAAAAAGTATTTTGTTATGTGAAAACTAGTTAGTAAAACTCTCACGAACTTGATGACATACGTTATTTTCTTGCCCCTAATAGACTTGAACCATTGTGCCATCGAAGTTGTATATTCTTGCATCTATACGTTGGAATTAGCAGAACTGTGTTGTCACGAGGAACGTTTTCAACATTGCACTTGTACTCTGTACACAGTTGATATCGTGCTCTTTTGTCTATGGATGTCAATGGTGTGAAATAAAGAGGGAACTTGTAAGTCCATGGAGTCTGTATTTTGTGTTAGAGAACGTCTGGTCCGCTAGCCTAAGCCATGCCTAATCATGGTGGAAACTTGCAGCATCACCATAGTGAGCTATCTATGAAGCATCCTCAATAAAAAGCTATGCACATAGTAAATAAAAAGATCACTGAGATGCTTATTGTCTGCTTGCCTTGTCATTTTGGTTATGGGAAAGCTCATGTACCATGTGCAAGGGGTACCCCGTTGGAGGTTCTCTATGATACACAAATACTTACAATGACAAGAACTTATCTGTGACCAAAGTTGAGTATCATGAGGAGTGGCCCTCATATTCAAGGGACATGAGATTGCCAACTTATATTTCGTCAAGCATATACTCCATCTTTGTGCACTTTAACCTTAATCATCTCAGGATGCCTATGATAGGGTCAATGAGGGCTCAAAGCTAGTAAGTACCATAATCTTTTGGAAGCTCTTTATGACATGTAATCCCTGCTACCCTCTATGAAGGTACCTTTCTCCTAGTTACCAGTTTGAGTCAGTAGACCTACTTCCTCTCTATCTCCAGCAAGCATTTGAGTTGTTGTGTTTCAAGCATTCATATGGTGATTTATTCAATCATGTTCTCTATCTTCCTTGTTTGCACAAAACTTTTATATATTGAGTATTACTTTGGAAGCCTTCACTTGTGAAAAACCTTTTTGAGCAAAGAGTGCTCCTGTTGAAAACTTCTACAAAAAGCTTATTGTGAAACTGTTTGCCAGGTTTTCTATGACCAAGAACAAGTTTGCCAATTCCAATTATGATTTATATTTATGCATCTCTATTGTGACTGCTATACTTGGTTGCAAGCTAAGTTATATAATGGTGAGTTACTTTCTTCTATGAGTTGTGTAATGGTAAGTGTGATGCTTCTTGTTCGTATTCTTTTATCGACACTTCACTCCATAAACCTGTGGACATGTTTACTAAGCTTAGTTTTCACTTGGGGACAAGCGAAGGTCTAAGCTTGGGGGAGTTGATACGCCCAATTTGCATCACCATTCTATATCATAATCTACCTCTATCCATTGATATTTTTTTTATTATGAGGTATTACTTATGTCTTTTCCACTATTTATGCATGTTGGATGATTCTTGGAGGATGGACTGCCGGAGTCTAGATTCTGATGGAAAAAGAGGGCGTTTTGATGCAATTTCGCGAAGATCAGAAAAATACCAGAAAAATATGGGAAAATATTATTTTTCCAGAAGATTGAGGAAGCAAGAAGGAGGGACGAAGAAGGGCCACAGGGGGCCCACACCCCCCTAGGCGCGAGCCCAACTAACCCCACGCCTAGGGCAGGTGTGGCCCACCTGCCCGGCTCCCGACTCCGCCCCTTCGCCTATATCTTCCCTACGGAACCCTAAGCCTCGGGGAGCGACCACAGATAGATTTCCGCCGCCTCTGGGGGCGGAAAACACCGAGAGAGAAAGATCTCTCCGGCAGACAGATTTCTGCCGGGGAAATTCCTTCCCTGAGAGGGGAGCTCGTTGCCATCAACACCGTCATCAAGCTAGGCTTCATCAGGATCATCATCATCCACACCATCATCACCACCAGCACCATCATCACCACTCCGTCCCGCTGTAACAATTGTGTTGGATATTGCTTTAGTCTTAGGGGAAACTTTCCCTGTGTTCATTAGTATTGTAGTTGATGCTTGTGAGCGGAACCATTGGATTATTGTTTATGTTCACATTGTTATCCATTATCATATCATCTTTGATCTTGATCCATATGATGTCTTGTGATTAGTTCGTTTAGTTCTTGAGGACATGGGAGGAGTCATGTTGTTAGTAGTAGATTTGTGTTGAGTTATTATTCAATGGTTAGTATTTAAGTTGTGGTGCTATTCTTCTAGTGGTGTCATGTGAACGTCGAATACATGATACTTCACCATTTATGGGCCTAGGGGTATGCATTGTGTATTTGGCTACTAATTGTGGGGTTGCCGGAGTGACAGAAACCTGAACCCTAGTTAGGACACCTTTGCACAAGGGAGCGTAGGATCTGAGAGTTTAAGGCTGTGGTTAGATTTATATCTTAATTACTTTCCTATAGTTACAGATGTTTGCAGGGGGTTTAATCACACGTATGTATTAGTCCAAGTACGGTCGGTATGTTAGCACAGGTTCACCCACACAACACTTACAACACCAAATAAGAGTACTCAGTTATATGAAGCGAAAGCACTTGACAGAATTCCCATGTGTCCTCGAGAACGTTTGATCTTTATAAGTATTTCCACCGGCTTGTCCTTTGCTAAGAAAGGATTGGGCCACTTGCTGCGTTTGTTTATTTATTACTTACACTTCGTTTTGTTGCCTTATCAGAAAACCACTGAAAATCCGTTTGCTAAGTATTCACAGGGATTTTCTGCTCCACACCACTGTTCAGCACCTTCTGCTTCTCGTTGGGATCGACACTCCTATTTATCGAAAGTACTATGATACACCCGCTATACTTGTGGGTCATCAGTCTTGCGCTCGGTTTCATCAAGAATACGAACAGGGCATTCTCGATAGGTTATATCATCTTGGATATCTAAAGTTTCATGTTCTACACCATGAATGGGATCTTTGAAGCAACGCTTGAGTTGAGACACATGGAATACATCATGAACCTCTGGAAAGGTTGAAGGTAGATCCAATTGGTATGCAAGATCACCCCGCTTGGAGAGAATGTGAACGGGACCAACATAGCGAGGATCCAATTTGCCTCTGATACCGAATAGATGGACACCCTTCAGAGGAGTGACCCGGAGGTAAACTTGATCACCAACTTCATAATGAACATCAAGATGATGACGATCATAGTTGGCCTTCTGACGAGATTGAGCAGCCTTCAAACGCTCTCGAATTATGCGGACTTGATCTTCTGCTTCTTGGATCATGTCCGGACCAAAGAATTGTCTTTCGTCGGTTTTTGTCCAATTCAGCAGTGTTCGACATGTTATCCCATACAGGAATTGGAAGGGTGCCATACCCAAACTAGATTGAAATTTTTTATTGTAAGAGAAATCCGCAAAAGGAAGACATTTCTCCCAGTTCTTTCCAAAGGATATGACACACGCTCTGAGCATGTCTTCAAGGAATTGATTCACTCTTTCGGTTTGACCACTGGTTTTAGGATGATTAGTTGTACTGAAGGAGATAGTAGTTCCCATAGCTTGTTGGATACTAGGCCAGAATTTGGAAGTGAACAAACTTCCACGATCAGATACGATCTTCTTGGGAACACCATGAAGAACGACTATCCGGGATACATATAGCTCTGCTAACTGGCTTGCATTAATGCTTTCCCGAATAGCAAGGAAGTGAGCAACTTTGGATAGTCGATAAATAACTAACCATATGGCATCATGTCCAGATTGTGTGTTTGGGAGTCCAGTGATAAAATCCATACCAATTTCATCCCATTTCCACTCAGGAATTTTCAGTGGCTGTTGAAGTCCAGCAGGTCTCTGGTGTTCAGCTTTCACACGAAGGCAAACGTTGCACTCTGCAACAAAGCGAGCGATTTCTGGTTTCATTCCACTCCACCAGAATCTTTGCCGGAGATCTCGGTATTTCTTGGTATCACCAGGATGGATAGACAGAGGGGATTCATGAGCTTCTAGTAGTATTAGATCTTTGATTTTCTGACTGTTTGGGACCACTAGCCGGTTACTGAAGTATAGGATACCTTGATCATTGATGGAGAAACATTTAGCTTCACCACTTGCAACACGTTCTTTGATCTTGGTAACCTCATCATCTTGTTTTTGAGCTGCCTTGATTTGGTCCTCCAAAGAAGATTTTATTTCAATGTTAGCAAGGAATCCACGAGGAACCACTTCAAGGTTAAGACGCTTGATTTCCTCATAGAGAGCAGGTTGGGCTTCATTAGATTATTGCAATAAGACTTCCGACTTAGCGCATCAGCAACAACATTGGCTTTGTCGGGTTGATAGTTGAGACCCAAATCATAATCTTTGATGAGTTCCAACCATCGTCTTTGCCTGAGATTCAAATCTGGCTGGGTAAAGAGATACTTCAGGCTTTGATGATCCGAGCAAAGTTCGCAACGGTTACCGATGAGGTAATGTCTAAATTTCTTAAGAGCATGAACAACAACAGCGAGTTCGAGATCATGGGTTGGATAATTGTTCTCATGTGGCTTCAACTGCCGAGAAACATAGGACACTACATGACCATATTGCATAAACACACAACCGAGCCCTTGAAGAGAAGCATCACAATAGTTGACGAAATTCTTGCTTGTGTCCGGGAGGACAAGCACAGGAGCGGTGGTCAGCTTGGTTTTCAAAGCTTGGCAGCTTTCTTCTGCCTTTTCTAACCATTCAAACTTCTTATCTTTCTTAAGAAGATCAGTCATAGGCTTGGCTATCTTGGAGAAGTTCTCGATGAATCGGCGGTAATATCCTGCCATTCCAATAAAACTTTGGACTTCCTTGACTGAAGTAGGTGACTTCCATTCCAGAATGGTCTGAACCCGGTATGACAACAACGCCACTTACAGATACAACATGGCCAAGGAAGATGAGCTCTTGTAACCAGAACTCATATTTGGAGAACTTGGCGTAGAGACGATGTTCATGGAGTTTAGTCAACACCAAATGTAAATGTTTGGCATGCTCTTCTTTGGTCTTGGAGTAGATTAGAATATCATCAATGTATACCACGATGAACTTGTCGAGATACTCCATGAAGACGGAATTCATGAGCCTCATAAATGTGGCAGGGGCATTGGTTAACCCTAAGGACATCACTATATACTCGTAAAGACCATAACGAGTTGTGAATGTTGTCTTTGGGATATCCTCCTTTATAATCTTGATTTGATGATACCCTGATCTTAAATCCATTTTGGAGAAGACATTGGCACCACTTAATTGATCAAAGAGGTCATTTATCCGGGGAAGTGGGTATTTATTCCATATTGTCACCGTATTGAGTGGACGATAATCAACAACCAATCTTGGAATATTTGTATCCCGCTTCTTCATAAAGATGGTAGGGCAACCCCAAGAGGATGTGCTAGGTTGGATAGCCTAGGCCTTCTAGCTCTTCCAGTTGCTTCTTCAACTCCACCAACTCATGAGGAGGCATGCGTTAAGGTCTTTTGGAGATAGGAGCGATTCCAGGAACTAGCTCTATGACAAACTCCACACTTCGATCAGGTGGCATGCCAGGCAACTCTTCAAGAAAGACATCCGGGAAATCACAGACTACATGGATATCTTGGACCTCGAGAGTAGGTAGGACATCAATGGCATACAACTCCGAGAAGGGTTTAAAAAATTTCGACGGAGACTTTGAACCATCAGTCCAATACTTGACAGTTATGCCAACAGGAGAGGTCACAGTAACTGTTCTAAGTGCACAGTCAATGACGTCTTGATACTTGGTTAGCCAGTCCATGCCCATAATGACATCAATGTCAATTGACTTGAGTGTAATGAAAGAAGTGGGAAACTTCTGGTAGGCTATGCCAATCTCATTTCCGTGACTAACCATGGTAGTAAACCAGCTAGAACCCGGGGAGTGGATGGTCAAAGGGGTGGACAGGGGTTCAAAATCTATCCCATTATCTTGAGCAAACTATTGTGACATGAATGTATGCGATGCTCCAGAATCAAACAAGGCTATTGATAGAATTAAATTAACACGGAGCATACCCATAATGACGCATGGATCTTCCTGAGCTTCCTCAACAGTGACATGGGTCAGGCGACCACGTCCAGCACCTTGAGCTTTGTCATTCTTCTTTGTCGGTTGATCATTGCGACCGACAGCCCTTTGGGGACACTCCCTTGAGTAGTGACCAGGATGACCACAGGAGTAGCAGGTAACTCCAGTGTAAGAACCAGCAGGAGGACGATAATTTGCTCCACCAATATTTGACTGTGGTTGACGAGAAGCATTGCGAGAAGACTTGGGTGCATATGGATCACGAGGCACAACACTGTATGGAACAAAGACACAACACTTCTTGTTACCAGTGGAAGAAGCACGAGAATTTCCTTCTTCACGCTTTTGAGAGACCTCCATATCCTTCCTTCCATGCTCCAAAGTAAGAGCCTGATTGTGCAGTTCTTGTAAAGACTGGAACTTGAAAGGCATCAACTCATAGCAAAGTGCGGTGTTAAGTCCCTTACGGAACAACTCTTTCTTATCTTCATTGTTGATCATATCCCTGGTTGCATAACGAGCCAGACGAGTAAACTCACGCCCATATGTTTCAATATCCCTGCGCCCCTGAGTCAGATCCAAAAACTCCCTCATTTTGAGATCCATGATGGGCTTAGGGATATAAGAGGTACGGAATGCTGCAACAAACTCTTCCCAAGTAACACATGTCCCTGAGCTTGCAGATTCAGAAAACCTTCCCACCAAACACCAGCCTCATCTTCTTGTTGATAGGTGGAAAAGTTGACGCGGTCATCTGGATGGACACGGAGTGCACTGAACTTGCGATCTATTGTGCGAAGCCAGTCATCAGCATCAAGGGGCTCCTTGGGGTGAGTGAAGATTGGAGGAAAATAGTGGATGAAATCTCCAAGTGTGACATAGTCGTTAGGACGATGTTCAGTGTTCTGCGCCACACGCTCCAGAAGGCGTTCATTCCTCAGACGGTTGGTCTCAATGTTGTTGAGAACCTTGGCTATTGTTGGAGGTGGCGGAAGTTCCTGTTCAGCATTGTTTTTTCCTCGATGGCCAACAGAACCACGAGTCCCAGACGACATCCTGAGGAGAAAACATAAGCCATGAGAATAGATTCACCAAAAAGGGTACATCAATGGATGACATGAACCATGTAAAAATATCATGGTAGAGGTGAACATGTGGATGAAGATTATATCAATGCATTAGTATGGAAGTAGAACAAGCATACGAAACGTATATGCTACCAACTTAGATACAAACCATTACAATGGAATGCAAGCATGATATGAAACCAACGAAACGAGGAGGAAGAAATACTCAAAGTATAGGCTCCTTAGCAAGGTTGAAAAACAATGCTTTGGATGCACAGATATTTCTTGGAAACTCTCAGCCTTGCAACCGAGTATGGAGTACTAAGAAAAACAACCCAAACCCATATATCCTAAAAGTTTGAAATGATAGACGAGAAGTGAAAACTTTGCAAAGAAAATGAGGTAAGATAACTCAGCAATAAAACATACTTGGATAAGGAGTAAAAAGAGTCCTATTTAGAGTTTTGCAAATAATTTTTAGCTTTCAAATAGTTTTCTCAAACTCTAGACTCAACATCGACCAGCTAGAAGGGTTTCCTATAGGAAATCCTGCTTTGATACCAAAATCTGTCACGACCCGGGATCAGGGCTAGACAAATACCATATCTTCATCTGACATAACCTAACCTAAATGCCGAAGCACGCAGGGAACGATCGGTTGAAGGGAATATGCCCTGAGAGGCAATAATAAATTGTTTATTATGTGTATTCCAAGTATATGATAGATGTTTATTTTTCATGCTATAATTGTATTAATACGGAAATGTTAATACATGTGTGTTTAATAAACAAACAGAAAAGTTCCTAGTTAAGCCTCTCTCATAAACTAGCTCGTTGATTAACAAGATGATCAAGGTTTCCTGATCATGGACATTGGATGTTGTTAATAACGGGATCACAACATTAGTGTAATGATGTGATGAACATTCATCCGAAGTATAGCATTACGATCAAAGTCATTGAGTTTATATTGCTATAACAACTTACGAAGTGATCCTAATCCTTAGACCATGAGATCATGTCAATCACTAACACCGGAAGAGTTTCTTGATAACATCAAACGTCACACCGTAACAGGGTGATTATAAAGATGGGTTCAGAACTAATAAAGTGTTATGTAGAGGCTCATGGATCAAGAGTGGAATTTTTTCATCCCGATGACGGATAGATATACTCTGGGCCCTCTCGGTGATATCACATTGATTAGCTTGCAAGCAAGTGATTTGATCACTAGAATGTTATATCACGGGAACGAGAAAAGAGTGCATGTCGGTAACGAGATCAAACTAGGTATGGAGATACCGATGATCGAATCTCGGACATGTAATATATCGTGAAACAAAGGGATTAAGATACTAGCGTAAAAGGTTCCGACGATCACAAGAAAGTCATCGTTGAATGTGAAGGGAATATGCCCGAGAGGCAATAATAAAGTGGTTATTATCGTATTCCTATTTATGATAAATGTTTATTTTGCATGCTATAATTGTATTAATACGGAAACGTTAATACATGTGTGTTTAATAAACAAAAGAAAGTTCCTAGTTATGCCTCTCTTATAAACTAGCTCGTTGATTAACAAGATGATCATAGGTTTCCTGATCATGGACATTGGATGTTGTTAATAACGAGGTCACAACATTAGTGTAATGGTGTGATGAACATTCATCCGAAGTATAGCATTACGATCAAAGTCATTGAGTTTATATTGCTATAACAACTTACGAAGTGATCCTAATCCTTAGACCATGAGATCATGTCAATCACTAACACCGGAAGAGTTTCTTGATAACATCAAACGTCACACCGTAATGTGGTGATTATAAAGATGGGTTCAGAACTACTAAAGTGTTATGTTGAGGCCCATGGATCGAGAGTGGAATTTGTTCATCCCGATGACGGATAGATATACTGGGCCCTCTCGGTGATATCACATTGGTTAGCTTGCAAGCAAGTGATTTGATCACTAGAATGTTATATCACGAACGAGAAAAGAGTGCATGTCGATGCGAGATCAAACTAGGTATGGAGATACCGATGATCGAATCTCGGACATGTAATATATCGCTAAACAAAAGGATTAAGATACTAGCGTAAAAGGTTCCGACGATCACAAGAAAGTCATCGTTGAATGTGTGGGAGTCGATGGGTCTCCAGATCCGCTTCGATTATTGATCCGAGAGGGTCTCGATCATGTCCACATTATTCGCGAACCGTAGGGTGACACACTTAAGAGACACCGACATCCATTTGGAGCAAAAGTTTCATGCGAAAAGAAAAGGAAAGCGCAGGAATTTATTTCACTAGACACCAAAGCTGTTTGGTTGAAATTGCTCAAACTGGTTCTGCATGTGAAATGGAATACTAGCAAGGGGTTTTATGTGAATGTTTGTTAATTAAAGTAATTAACAAAATTCTGAATAAATAAATAAAAGAGTTTTATTTAAATGAGAGCTTGCATTAAATTTGGTGGAAATTTAATGCTTGTGAGTGGATTTATGAGTGGAGGCTTTTTAATGGGAGTGGAGGCTTTTCATTTTTGAGTGGGAGCTCCACCCACATGAATGTGGAAGAGGTGGGGGCAGCCCCATGGCTGGGCGCATGGCCCCTTGGGTGCCCCCTCTCCCTATAAAAGGCCCCTCCTCCTCTCACACCACACCTCCTCGTGAAGGATCTCTCTCCCCCTCTAGATTTTATTCCCCATGGTCTCGGACTAGCGAGATACATGTTCCCGGTGGCTATTCGGCAAGAAAGAGTTGTGCTTCCGCTGCATCGCTGGAGCGAGGAGGCGGAGGTTGCTCGGTGCCTCGAACGTGTGTGCGAGCACGGATGCACTATTGTTTTGCGGCGCTAGGACTTCCTCTCGATCTTGAGATCGGTAAGAGATCGTCTACATCAACCACGAGTTTGGACTCGTTAAGCTTTGTCGGTCAAGGGTATGTTCTCTACGGATATACATCCGCCGTTGTTTGTATCTAATAGATAGATCTTGGTACATAGTTGTTCCCATCGTAGGAAAATTTTTGTTTTCTATCTGCGAACCCTTCAAAGGGTATCGAGCCGGATCTATGCGTAGATACTTTGCACGGGTAGTACACATATGAGTATGTGGGCGATGATGATCATTTTATTGCTTCTTAGTTGTACTTTGGATATTGGTGGAATAGTGGGATGAAGCGGCGGACAAACTTTACATGTCCTCGCACATGAGACCTGTTCCACGCTTGACATGCAACTAGTTTTGCATAAGTGGCTAGCGGGTGTCTGTCTCTCCTACTATAGTCAATATCTAATTTGCAACGAGTTGTCAACAATTTGGTTATCCTCGTTGTGGTTCATGTTCGTAGGTAAGAACGGTTCTATCTTCGAAAGCCCTAAGCCACGTAAAATTTGCAATGGATAAATTAGAGGCGTCTAGTTTAGATTGTTGCTGGGCTAGTGTTATGATATGGTAATATTGTAAGTAGAAGTATGATATGATACTCTTACAACACACATAGCGTGTAAACTCCATAGACCTTGGATTTACACATATAGGTATGATAGTGATCATACCACGATGCACATGATAGAGATCATCTGCGGGAACCATAACATTTCACTAATAAACATGTGATGTTTGATAGCATCTTATATTGCTTGTTTGGCGTTTTATTAGCATAATAAGATGATCCCTCATTTAAATATCAAGATAAGAATGTGTTCTTCCTTTAGTATGCACCGATTATGTTCTCGTCGCTCCAAGACATCACGTGATGATCGGGTGTTCTTGGATCCACGACCATATTTCGGGTGTAAGACAGTTACACACGCGAATACTAAGGTTCTTACTTGGCGAGCCTAGCATGTACAGACATGGCCTCGGAACATGGACCGAAAGGTTAAGCATGAGTCATATAGTAGATATGATGCCCATTTGATGCTCGCCTTTGAAGCTACACCGACTCACGTGATGATCGGACTTGGTGTAGTGGATTTGGTTCATGTAATCACCAAAAAGGCACGAGGATGTCATTTTTGAGTGGGAGTTCATTTCTAATTTGGATTAGTAGAACTCACTTTATCATAAATTAAATCAAAGTGAATTTGCATAATTTGTTGTGGTCATTGGCATTCGGTCACCACCATATGCATAGTTGTAATTGAGATAATAGAACTATAGAATTCTGGATATATACTTTACGAACTGGTATCATATTGTGTTGAGTGTCAATCTAAAGTTTAAAGTCCTATTGCAAACTTTCAGCAAAATTCTATTTACTCCGTGAAATTTAATAATTGGTATTAAATCGAGAGTAACAATTCCGATGTTAGTATCTTAAGTATCATGTTTGCCTCCATGATTCTTGATTTAAACATCAAGTTTATCTAGGAGCTGAAAGAATTGTTTGAAACCATCATGTGTGGCGATATAACGATATCTGAAACAATGTTTGTTGCAATATGATAGAGTATAATATATGTTCTCATATTGGATGAGAATTTCGAAGGTTGGAGATGCTAGACATCCTAATCATCCAAAAGGGTTTTGGAAAGTAATGTTATACTCACGATTCGCCTTTATAAGCTAAAGTAGCTTGATCATGAAAGTCGTCATGATAAGGGTGAATAGAATATGTATGTAAAATGTTTACTACACTAAAAGATTACTAAAGAATGGATTTTGAAAGAATACCGATCATTTGATGATGGTGATCTACTTCAAAGTGCAAGTCCAAAGGTATTATTATTTGAATATACACGCTTTGGACTAGGTGTCATGTATATGGCGCCACTTTTGATGTTGATAAATTCTTTTAAAAGGAAAAGGAAATGCTGAAAGAGAATCTATAAAATATATTTGGCAGAAAAGAAAAGATTGGAAATATCCAATTTAGGTATATAAATGATATACATGTTATGGTTGTATTCTTTGCTTGTTAAACAATGTGGTTCTTGGGTATTGGATACCGAATTGGTTGGTATGAAATGTCATACGGAACAACGCAATTCATGAACCACAATGGCCTAAGTAACTAGCAAGAGAATATGTGACGATGTTCATCGAAAACAAACAAACCGTTGTTTGTATTTCTCGTTGACATCAAAGCTTGACTTCAAGATTTGTTTTAATAATTGTTATTTGAATCAGGTATTATAAGAACAAAGGTTGTTCAAATAATTACCGTATTCCATATAAGATGGATGATTTACAAATCTAGTTGAAGAAAGACTTCAAGATTTGTTTTAATAATTGTTATTTGAATCAGGTATTATAAGAACAAAGGTTGTTCAAATAATTACCGTATTCCATATAAGATGGATGATTTACAAATCTAGTTGAAGAAATCACATCCATAAATCCTAATGCTAAAATGTTGCAAGACAAATGATTGAAAGATCACTTACGAAGTGACATCGCTGTTTAAATTATATTGGAAAGAAAACATGAAGAATCTCCATTTTCATGGATTTTTGGAGTCTTTGATTTGATCAAGTGACGCTTGTGAGACTTTCCTCGGGATAATTAAAACTTCGTTCAAAGGCCAAAGAAGAACGAACGACTAAATTATTGGAATTTATACATATCGATGTATGTAGTCCATTATGTGCAGTCGTAAGCGATGGGTTTCAACTTCATATGCTTTCTCCGGAAATTTGAGTGAATGTTCACTTAATGAGAAACAAGTATGAAATATTTGAAAATGTTTCAAAGACTTTCAAGATGAAGTGAAAAATCATTGTAACAAGAAAAATAAATGAATTATGATTTGATCATAAAGGGATTTATTTGAGTTACAAGTGTAACAAGAAAATAAATGAATTATGATTTTATCATAAAGGATTTATTTGAGTTGCAAGTTTAGCAAAACACCTAGATTTACATCTCCCAAAACACCATAGGAGTATGGAGTGTTTGAGATTTGTAATGAAACCTTGTTTGACATGGTTGGATCAAAGGTGTTATTTATAAAACTGCCATTATGTTTTAAAAGATTAAAGCTTTAGAGACTACCGCTTTTACACTGAAAAGAGCTCCATCTTGATCCGTTGAAATGACACCATATGAGTTATGGTTTGGGGTAAAACCCAAGTTGTCCTTTCTTAAATTTTGGTATGCTAAACATAAGTAAGATGTTTACAACCGAAGTCGGATGAGCATGTCTTTGTAGGTTATTTCGAATAACAATTGGTTATTCCTCCATAACACCGAGGACAAAAGGGTTTGTCGCTTGAAATGTAAAGTTTCTTGAAGAAGGAATTTTTCATAAATGTTAAGTGGGAGGACAATAGAACTTTGATAAGGTTAACGAACCTTAGCTAAATGTGCTGAGTTGCGCAGCGCCGGAAATGGTTCTGGAGGCTGCCATAATGCTCATAGCTTATGTGCCTCAAAGGTTGTGGTCACGGAGATCTAAGTTCTTATTGAACCAAGTCGGTCGGATAAACAATCAAATGCTAAGATTTGAGAGTAAATCATTATTGTTTGACAATGATGAACCGAATACATACAAAGAAGCGATGATGGGCCCTGACTCCGTCAAATGGCTTGAAGCCATAAAATCCGTGATAGTTCCATATACGAGAAATCAAGTTTTGAACTTGGAAGACCCTACGGAAAGGTGTAAAAACCTATCGGTCGTATTTGGATCTATAAAGAAACAGACATGGATGTTTCACATCTATGAAATAGTCGACATGTCGTAAAGTATTTTATGACAATGTTCAAAGAGTTGACTATGACAAGATTTGATCTTTCATAGCGATATTTAGTCGACGGATTAAAGTAGCAACCACTACATATAATCATTATATGGTAGATGAATAAACAAAACAAAGTTCTTCTAATAGAATGGTTACCTAGGACGTGTACATGACACAATCCAAAGGGTTTTGTTAATTCAAAGGATGCTAAAAGGGCATGCAAACTTCAATGGTTGAAGTAAGCATCATGAGTTGGAATCTTCACCGTGATGAAAAGGAGTTTTCATCGAGACGATGAAGATGCTTGCATTTGCAAGAAATTAAGTGGAGCTGAGACATATTTCTAATACATTATGTGAAGGACATCTTGTTGATTAGAAATGATGTATCTTTTATTGACAAAGGTTAAGAATTTCATTTCGATGAAAGACTTAGGCAAAACCGAATATTTAGCGTAAATGTCTATAGTGGATGAAGTAACGCCAATATGGTTGTGCAAACGTACATATATGAGATATTGAAGGAGTTCAATATAGAATCAACAAGAAACAGTTCTTGTCGCATGGAAAGGAATTGAATCAAGATTCAAGTGTATCGACACTTGATAAGTGAAACAAGATTCAAGTGCTTTGACACTTGATGAGTAAAATCACAAGAATGTCTTGATCAATCATACCATGATATGTACACATCCAGATATGTCCTATGCTCTAAGTGTTATGAGCATATACCAGAATGAATCATAAAATGATCATTGGACGATAGTGAGGATATTCTTATGATCTTTTGGAAGAACTAAGAATATATTTGTGTAGAGGTGACAAACAATTACAAATAGTTCATTGTAAAGCGTTACATTGATACTAGTTTTGTCACAAGATACAAATTAAGTTTATCTCAATTTAAACTATGGGTGGCACAATGTGATGGAAAGGAGATTCCATGATGGATTTGGAAGAGTTTCAAAGTTAAGACATTGTGACGAATACTACAACAAAAGGCTAAGTATATGACTGCTATAGTAGCAGCAAAGGAGGGAATTTGTGTCAAGTAGTTTGTTATCAAACTAAGGTGTGGTTCATAGCAGCTAACACTAAAGATATATTGTATGACAATAGTATCGATGTTTTAACCCCAAGGAACTAAAGGTCTCACCGAAAGACCAAATTTATACAATGCCATCTCATTGGAGAATGAGTGATGCGTGAAGACGCAAAGACATGCAAATACACACGGACCTGAAAGAGTCAGATCCGTAGATTATGTCAACCACTTGCAATTGCGTATTTGGAACACCAGAAAGCCATAGGTGTTCAATACACAAAGTTTTCAAACTAGATTATTGTCTCTAGTGCAAGTGGGAGATCAAGGAATATGCCCGAGAGGCAATAATAAAGTGGTTATTATCGTATTCCTATTTATGATAAATGTTTATTTTGCATGCTATAATTGTATTAATACGAAACGTTAATACATGTGTGTTTAATAAACAAAAGAAAGTTCCTAGTTATGCCTCTCTTATAAACTAGCTCGTTGATTAACAAGATGATCATAGGTTTCCTGATCATGGACATTGGATGTTGTTAATAACGAGGTCACAACATTAGTGTAATGGTGTGATGAACATTCATCCGAAGTATATCATTACGATCAAAGTCATTGAGTTTATATTGCTATAACAACTTACGAAGTGATCCTAATCCTTAGACCATGAGATCATGTCAATCACTAACACCGGAAGAGTTTCTTGATAACATCAAACGTCACACCGTAACAGGGTGATTATAAAGATGGGTTCAGAACTAATAAAGTGTTATGTTGAGGCCCATGGATCGAGAGTGGAATTTGTTCATCCCGATGACGGATAGATATACTCTGGGCCCTCTCGGTGATATCACATTGGTTAGCTTGCAAGCAAGTGATTTGATCACTAGAATGTTATATCACGGGAACGAGAAAAGAGTGCATGTCGGTAACGAGATCAAACTAGGTATGGAGATACCGATGATCGAATCTCGGACATGTAATATATCGCGAAACAAAAGGATTAAGATACTAGCGTAAAAGGTTCTGACGATCACAAGAAAGTCATCGTTGAATGTGTGGGAGTCAGTATGGGTCTCCAGATCCCGCTTCTGATTATTGATCTGAGAGGGGTCTCGATCATGTCCACATTATTCGCGAACCGTAGGGTGACACACTTAAGAGACACCGACATCCATTTGGAGCAAAAGTTTCATGCCGAAAAGAAAAGGAAAGCGCAGGAATTTATTTCACTAGACACCAAAACTGTTTCGGTTGAAATTGCTGAAACTGGTTCTGCATGTGAAATAGAATACTAGCAAGGGGTTTTATGTGAATGTTTGTTAATTAAAGTAATTAACAAAATTCTGAATAAATAAATAAAAGAGTTTTATTTAAATGAGAGCTTGCATTAAATTTGGTGGAAATTTAATGCTTGAGTGGATTTATGAGTGGAGGCTTTTAATGGGAGTGGCTTTTCATTTTGAGTGGGAGCTCCACCCACATGAATGTGGAAGAGGTGGGGGCAGCCCCATGGCTGGGCGCATGGCCCCTTGGGTGCCCCCCTCTCCCCTATAAAAGGCCCCCCTCTCCTCCTCTCACACCACACCTCCTCGTGAAGGATCTCTCTCCCCCTCTAGAATTTATTCCCCATGGTCTCGGACTAGCGAGATACATGTTCCCGGTGGCTTTTCAGCAAGAAAGAGTTGTGCTTCCGCTGCATCGCTGGAGCGAGGAGGCGGAGGTTGCTCGGTGCCTCGAACGTGTGTGCGAGCACGGATGCGCTGCTGTTTTGCGGCGCTAGGACTTCCTCTCGATCTTGAGATCGGCAAGAGATCGTCTACATCAACCACGAGTTTGGACTCGTTAAGCTTTGTCGGTCTTCAAGGGTATGTTCTCTACGGATATACATCCGCCCGTTGTTTGTATCTAATAGATAGATCTTGGTACATAGTTGTTCCCATCGTAGGAAAATTTTTGTTTTCTATGCTGCGAACCCTTCAGAATGTGTGGGAGTCAGTATGGGTCTCCAGATCCCGCTTCTGATTATTGATCTGAGAGGGGTATCGATCATGTCCGCATTATTCACGAACCGTAGGGTGACACACTTAAGAGACACCGACATCCAATTGGAGCAAAAGTTTCATGCCGAAAGAATAAACAAGCGCAGGAATTTATTTCACTAGATACCGAAACAGGTTTTCGGGTGAAATTGTGTAAAGTGGTTATGCATGTGAAATAGAATTCTAGCAAGGGGTTATTTGTGAATGTTTGTCATTAAAGTAATTGACAAAATTCTGAATAAAATAAAAGAGTTTTATTTAATGAGAGTTTGCATTAAATTTGGTGGAAATTTAATGGGATCTTTGAGTGGGATTTTGAGTGGAGGAATTTGGAGGAGTTTTGTGAGTGGAGTGTCCACCCACATGAAGAGGGGAGGGCAAGGGGGCAGCCCCCATGCGCCGGCCACCCCCTTGGGGTTCCCCCCCTCCTCTCACTTCTCACTCACACCTCCTCGTGAAGGATCTCTCTCCCCCTCTAGAATTTATCCCCCATGGTCTCGGACTAGCGAGATACATGTTCCCGGTGGCTATTCGGCAAGAAAGAGTTGTGCTTCATGCATCGCTGGAGCGAGGAGGCGGAGGTTGCTCGGTGCCTCGAGCGTGTGTGCGAGCACGGATGCGCTGATTTATGCGGCGCTAGGACTTCCTCTCGATCTTGAGATCGGCAAGAGATCGTCTACATCAACCACGAGTGGGACTCGTTAAACTTTGTCGGTCTTCAAGGGTATGTTCTCTACGGATATACATCCGCCGTTGTTTGTATCTAGTATAAATAGATCTTGGTATATAGTTCACATCGTAGGAAAATTTTTGTTTTCTATCTGCGAACCCTTGATGGTATCGAGCGGATCTGCGTAGATACTTTACGGGTAGTACACATATGAGTATGTGGGCGATGATGATCATGTTGTTGCTCCTTTCTTGTGATTTTGGATATTGGTGGCATAGTGGGATGAAGCGGACAAACTTTACATGTCCTCGCACATGAGACCTGTTCCACGCTTGACATGCAACTAGTTTGCATAAGTGTCTAGCGGTGTTTGTCTCTCCTACTATAGTCAATATCTATTTTGCAAGCGAGTTGTCAACAATTTGATTATCCTCGTTGTGGTTCATGTTCGTAGGTAAGAACGGTTCTATCTCGAAAGCCCTCGGCCACGTAAAACTTGCAATGGATAAATTAGAGGCGTCTAGTTTAGATTGTTGCTGGGCTAGTGTTATGATATGGTAGTGTTGTAAGTAGAAGTATGAGATGATACTCGTACAACACACATAGCGTAAAATCCATAGACGCGTGATTTACACATATAGGTATGATAGTGATCATACCACGATGCACATGATAGAGATCATCTGCGGAACCATATAATTTCACTAATAAACATATGATGTTTTGATTGCATCTTATATTGCTTATTTAGCGCTTTGTTAAGCATAATAAGATGATCCCTCATTTAAATATCAAGATAAGAATGTGTTCTTCCTTTAGTATGCACCGATTATGTTTTTGTCGCTCCAAGACATCACGTGATGATCGGGTGTACTTGGATCCTCGACCATACTTCGGGTGTAAGACAGTTACACACGCAAAAATACTAAGGTTCTAACTTGGCGAGCCTAGCATGTACAGACATGGCCTCGGAACACGACGAAAGGTTAAGCATGAGTCATATAGTTGATATGATGCCCATTTGATGCTCGCCTTTGAAGCTATACCGACTCACGTGATGATCGGACTTGGTGTAGTGGATTTGGTTCATGTAATCACCAAAGGGACACGAGGGATGTCGCTTTGAGTGGGAGTTCATTCGTAATATAGATTAGTTGAACTCAATCTATCATACACTTAGTCTAAACTTTACAAATTCTGTTGTAGATGGCACCACCGCTTTTAATTTCAATGCGTTCATGGAGAAAGAGAAACTAGCAACGAACGGTAGCAACTTTCTTGAATGGGCCATGAATTTGAGGATTCTCCTCTGCTGCACAAAAGCAATATGTGCTAGAAGCGCCGTTAGGCCCCCCACCTTTGACGATGCCCGACGAGGAGAAGAATGTCTATCGACTCGTCAGAGGACCACAACTTAGTTCATTGCGGCATATTGTATGGGCTAGAGCCGAACTTCAAAGCGTTTAACGGAAATGCTTTTGATACAATGGGTGAGTTGAAAATGATTTTCGACACATGTCTTTGCTGTGAGAGCTACAATGCTTGAGAAAAGTTCTTTAGCTGCATGATGGAAGAGAACATCGTTAGTGAGCATGTACTCAAGATGTCGGGTTACGCCGATAAGCTTGTGTCCTTGGGAATAACGATTCCCATTGACTTAGGCATCCATCGTGCGGTCTACGCCACCTAGCTATAAGAGCTTCGTGATGAACTATAATATGCAAGGCATGAAGAAGTCTCTCGAGCTTCACAATGCTTAAAACTGCAGAAGTGGAGATCAAAAGGAACATCAAGTGTTGATGATCAATAGGAACACTGGTTTCAAGAAAGACAAGAAGGGAAAACGGAAGGAAGTAAGGCGGCAAGCTGTTGCAGCGCTGAAAAGAAAAACCCCGAGTTGGACCTAAGTCGATACCGAAGTGCTACTATTGTAAGAGGATCGCCATCGCAAGCGCCCCAAGTATCTGGCGGCATAAGAAGGCCGGCAAGGCAAACAAAGGTATATATGATATACATGTTATTGATGTGTACTTGACTAGTGCTCGATGTAGCACCGGTATTTGATACCGGTTGCTAATATTTGTAACTCGAATCGGAGGCTGCGAACAGTGACCGCTAGCAGGGTGAGGTCAAGATGCGTGTCGGCAATGGATCAAGTGTTGATGTGATCGCCGTCGAACGCTGCCTCTCCACTTACCGTCGGGATTAGTTATAAACTTAAATAAGCATTATTTGGTGCACCGAGCATGAACATTGTATCTGGATCATGTTTGATGCAAAGTGGTTTTTCATTCAAATCTGAGAACAATGGTTGTTCCATTTATATGAATGAAATCTTTTATGGTCATGCACCAATGTTGAATGGTTTATTTCTGTTGGATCTCGATGATAATGTTACACATATTCATAATGTTGATGCTAAAAGAATTAAACTTGATGATGATATATCCGCATATATGTGGCACTGCCGTCTAGGTCATATTGGCATTAAACGCATGAAGAAGCTCCATTCGGATGGACTTTTGGAATCACTTGATTATGAATCATTTGATACATGTGAGCCATGCCTTATGGGCAAGATGACTAGAACGCCGTTTTCCGGTTCAATGGAACGGGCGACAGATTTATTGGAAATCATACATTCTGATGTATGTGGTCCAATGAGTGTGTCGGCGCGAGGTGGATATCGTTATTTTGTTACTTTCACGGATGATTTGAGTAGATACGGTTATATCTACTTAATGAAACACAAGTCTGAAACCTTTGAAAAGTTCAAGGAATTTCAGAATGAAGTGGAAAATCATCGTAATAGAAAGATCAAATTTCTACGGTCTGACCGTGGAGGTGAGTATCTAAGTTACGAGTTTAGCACTCACATGAAAGAGTGTGGAATTGTTTCACAACTCACACTGCGGAACACCACAATGAAATGGTGTGTCGTCGTCAATCGTACTTTATTAGATATGGTTCGATCTATGATGTCTCTGACGGACTTGCCGTTGTCATTTTGGGGTTATGCACTAGAAACTGCTGCATTCACTTTAAATCGGGCACCATCTAAATCCGTTGAAACGACACCGTATGAATTGTGGTTTGGAAACAAACCTAAGTCATCATTTCTAAAGTTTGGGGTTGCGATGTTTATGTGAAGAAACTTCAACCGGATAAACTCGAACCCAAAGCGGAAAAATGCGTCTTCATAGGATACCCTAAAGAAACTATTGGGTATTCCTTCTATCACAGATCCGAGGGCAAGGTTTTGTTGCCAAGAATGGATCCTTTCTAGAAAGAGTTTCTCGAAAGGTGTGAGTAGTCGGAAGGTAGAACTCAAGAGGTTGTGGAACCTTCTCTTCAAAGTATGGCGAGTAGCGCAATGGAAGTCGTTCGAGTTGGCTCCACCTGTTGAAGAGGAACTAATGATAATGATCATGAAACTCCGAAGAGAGTACTACCGAACCTCGCAGTCAAACAGACGCGTCAGCTCCGGTACACGGAAATCTGTCATAAATTTCATGGTTGATGAATATAATGACCTGCGACGTATGAAGAAGCGATGATGAGCCCGGATTCCAACAAATGGTTAGAAGCCATGAAATCCGAGATGGAATCCATGTATGAAAATCAAGTTTGGAACTTGGTTGAATTACCTCACGACCGAAAGGCCGTGGAGAACAAATGGATTTTCAAAAGGAAAAGCTGTCTTGATGGTAAAGTGACCATCTATAAAGCTCGACTTATCGCAAAGGGGTTTCGACAAATTCAAGGAGTTGACTACGATGAGACTTTCTCTCCGTAGCGATGCTAAAATCAGTTAGGATTATGTTAGCAATTCTGCATATTTCGATTACGAATATGGCGGATGGATGTCAAAACCGTTTCTCAATGGTAATATTGAAGAAGAGTTGTATATGATACAACCAAAGGGTTTTGTCGATCCTAAGGATGCTAACAAGGTGTGCAAGCTTCAACGATCCATCTATGGATTGAAGCAAGCATCACGGTTGGAATCTCCGCTTTGATGAGGTAATCAAAGAGTTTGGATTTGTCCAAACTTATGGAGAAGCTTGTATTTACAAGAAAGTGAGTGGGAGCAATGTGGAATTTCTGATATTATATGTGGATGACATATTATTGATCGGAATGATATAGAACTTTAAAGTGTTAAAAGTTATCTAAAACAAATTTTCAATGAAGGACCTAGGTGAAGCGTCATACATATTAGGCATAAAGATCTATAGAGATAGATCTAGGCGCCTAATAGGGCTATCATAAAGTACATACCTTGATAAGATTTTAAAGAAGTTTAAAATGGACAAGTAAGAAGGGTTCTTACCTATGTTGCAAGGCAAGACATTGAGTAAGACTCAAAGTCCGGCTTGCGGAAGAAAGAGAGATAATGGACAAAATCCCTATGCTTCACCATAGGCTCTATTATGTCGCCATGCTATGTACAAGACCGGATGTGGCACACGCTATTAGTTTGACTAGTAGGTACCAATCGGATCCGTGTTGAACATGGATAGCGGTCAAGAATATCCTTAAGTACTTACGAAGAACTAAGGATATGTTTCTTGTATACGGAGGTGAAGAAGAGCTCGTCGCTAAGTGTTATGTCGACGCTTTGACACCGATCCGGATGACTCTAAGTCTCAATCCGGATCGTATTTCTCATGAATGGCGAGCGGTTAGTTGGAGGAGCTCCAAACAACCTGTGGTAGCGGGATCAACAACGGAGGCGAATATGTTCTTTGCCGAAGCGGCTCGGAAGCGATTTGGATGAAGGAGTTCATATCCGAACTAGGAGTTGTGGCAAGCGTTGGACCCAATGGTGATCTATTGTGACAACAATGGTGCCATTGCCAATGCCAAAGAGCCAAGGTCTCACAAGCATTCCAAGCATATTAAGCGCGGTTTCACTCCATCCATGAGCATGTCAAGGATGGAGATATAAAGATTTTAAAGTACATACGGATCTCAATGTAGCAGATCCGTTGACTAAAACTCTCCTAGAGCAAAACATGATCAACACCGAACTCAATGGGTGTTAGATATATCACTATGTAACTAGATTATTGTCTCTAGTGCAAGTGGGAGATCAAGGAATATGCCCGAGAGGCAATAATAAATTGTTTATTATGTGTATTCCAAGTATATGATAGATGTTTATTTTGCATGCTATAATTGTATTAATACGAAATGTTAATACATGTGTGTTTAATAAACAAATGTAAAAGTTCCTAGTTAAGCCTCTCTCATAAACTAGCTCGTTGATTAACAAGATGATCAAGGTTTCACGATCATGGACATTGGATGTTGTTAATAACGGGATCACAACATTAGTGTAATGATGTGATGAACATTCATCCAAGTATAGCATTACGATCAAAGTCATTGAGTTTATATTGCTATAACAACTTACGAAGTGATCCTAATCCTTAGACCATGAGATCATGTCAATCACTAACACCGAAGAGTTTCTTGATAACATCAAACGTCACCGTAACGGGGTGATTATAAAGATGGGTTCGAACTAATAAAGTGTTATGTAGAGGCTCATGGATCGAGAGTGGAATTTGTTCATCCCGATGACGGATAGATATACTCTGGGACCTCTCGGTGATATCACATTGATTAGCTTGCAAGCAAGTGATTTGATCACTAGAATGTTATATCACGGGAACGAGAAAAGAGTGCATGTCGGTAACGAGATCAAACTAGGTATGGAGATACCGATGATCGAATCTCGGATATGTAATATATCGTGAAACAAAGGGATTAATATACTAGCGTAAAAGGTTCCGACGATCACAAGAAAGTCGTCGTTGAATGTGTGGGAGTCAGTATGGGTCTCCAGATCCCGCTTCTGATTATTGATCTGAGAGGGGTCTCGATCATGTCCGCATTATTCACGAACCGTAGGGTGACACACTTAAGAGACACCGACATCCAATTGGAGCAAAAGTTTCATGCCGAAAGAATAAACAAGCGCATGAATTTATTTCACTAGATACCAAACAGGTTTCGGGTGAAATTATGTAAAGTGGTTATGCATGTGAAATAGAATTCTAGCAAGGTTATTTGTGAATGTTTGTCATTAAAGTAATTGACAAAATTCTGAATAAAATAAAAGAGTTTTATTTAATGAGAGTTTGCATTAAATTTGGTGGAAATTTAATGGGATCTTTGAGTGGGATTTTGAGTGGAGGAATTTGGAGGAGTTTTGTGAGTGGAGTGTCCACCCACATGAAGAGGGAGGCAAGGGGCAGCCCCATGCGCTGCCACCCCTTGGGGTTCCCCCCTCCTCCTATAAAAGGAGCCCTCCTCTCACTTCTCACTCACACCTCCTCGTGAAGGATCTCTCTCCTCTAGAATTTATCCCCATGGTCTCGGACTAGCGAGATACATGTTCGGTGGCTATTCGGCAAGAAAGAGTTGTGCTTCCTGCATCGCTGGATCGAGGAGGCGGAGGTTGCTCGGTGCCTCGAGCGTGTGTGCGAGCACGGATGCGCTGCTGATTTCGGCTAGGACTTCCTCTCGATCTTGAGATCGGCAAGAGATCGTCTACATCAACCACGAGTGGGACTCGTTAAACTTTGTCGGTCTTCAAGGGTATGTTCTCTACGGATATACATCCGCCCGTTGTTTGTATCTAGTATAAATAGATCTTGGTATATAGTTCACATCGTAGGAAATTTTTTGTTTTCTATGCTGCGAACCCTTCATCGGTAACATCACAGAACATACAAACCATACATTATAAGGTAAACTCTTAAGAGAGTTACAAACCAGTCATACAAGCCAAGGGTCACAAACCCATCATTACAACAAGCAAACGGAAGCAAACAAGTTATTCTAAACAAGAAAGTTAGCAAAGGGCCTAAGAGGCCTTAAACAGAAGTAGCGACCCTTCCATAGATCCTAGGATGCTGCCCGGGAACCCCGACTACTCGTCGACATCGATGTAGAAACCACCTTCAGTTGGATTAGCTTCATCTATAGAAAAACATCAATGAGGCAAGGCTGAGTACAGGGTGTACTCTGCAAGACTTATGGCTAGTGGAATTATTTTTGCATAAAGCCATCTTTTGTTTTCAAAACAAGGAGGAATAGAAGCTCGTCTAGTCAGGTCATTTTCAAAGGGGATAAGAAGACTACAACTCTAGCTCTTAGAATCATCCTCGATATCCACCAAGTACCATCATCAACTGAACCTCTCTTCCCGGACTACCCCCTCAAACAACCCTGAGGAAGTATTCCGAATCTCACATTAGTTGGCCAAGTTTTATCATTCGGTTATAGTTTTCTACGATCACGGAATCCATTACCAATTTGTCCATAACCGTCGACATGGCTTTTCGAAAAGATTATAACCCTGTAGGGGTGCACAACTTTACCCACACGTACCAACCGATTCTTAATGCCAAATTATTATCCCTCTTCCTTGGAAGGCCGACAGAGAGTGGTTGATCGCGACCTTTACCTTGCTTTCGCCGAGACCATGAGTAACGCACTAAGGAGATGCAGCCGTAACGGTTCGACTCCCGAAGTCGGTCCCTAGAGATGTGAATAGGGTTTGAGATTACGGATGTCGGGCATCTCCCATTCCCTGCCACGCTAACCTACCTGTATGAATGCACTTCCTTCACCTCCATCCAAGAACAACCAAGATGAGTATGTCGAATGGAAATCCTGAACTATGTGCCTCATGGAATCTACTAGGCAAGTTAGTGAGTCGAGGAGGTTTCCAGGCCCCCATGTGGTTGTACGCTCTTCTCGGTTCAGGAGGCGAGAATTCAGTTCATAAGGGTGGAAAGTATGGGACTACAAAAACCACAACCCACCTGGCCTCCCATACAAGCCTTAGCATGTTTAGTATCCATCTCTGATCATATCACAACATCCTACCATACTAGATTCATTCGCATCTCTAGTGCATCATCCGAACAATCAACACTGGACAACTAAGCATGGCTAAGCTTGACTGACTTGTGGAACTAGCGATGCTCAAGACAAATCCTAGTTATGATAGGAGAAGTGGATCAGGTATTTAGTTCATAAAGGGAAACATGCATCAGATATGATTACTTTATCTACTGATAAAAGACTGTTGAACCGAATGCATATGGTGAGAATGAAATACTTTATAAACATACGATTCGTATGTATGAGTGGGGCTTCGCTTTCCTTGTTCGTTGTTGGACTAGTACTGCTCTTCGATGGCGTTGACTTCAGTCTCGGGTTCGGTTCCTATTCGCGGAGAACCAATCACCAGAAAAGGAAAAACAACATTCAACACATGGCATGTGCAATGCTCATGCAATATGGATGATATGAAATATTACATGTAATATAGTAGCCATTGATGCATCATCAATTTAAATGGATTCCGGAATGCCCTAAATAGGCAAACCATCGAACCCATGGTACTTAGTGGGTGTCGGTGTTACTCTAAATAAGTTATGGTCCAATGTTGTATGAATGTGGATGCTTACATTTTTAAATGCAAGATCTCATTTTTCTGAATATTTTGATATATTATTTGTATTTTTCTGATTTAAAATGAATTAGTTATGAATTTATCCAATTTTAATTCATTTTAAATCATTTTTGGAATATTTAAATTATTTACATTTTTATTAACCAGAAAACATTTCTGAAAATATTTATCCAAATTACAGCAGGGGCCCACATGTCAGGTATTTCCTTTACTGAAATAATTATAGATATATATAAAAGAATTAATAAAAGGTGATATGACACCAGCATGACATCATGCTGGTGTCATTAATGGGGATGCTCCCAGGCCGAGCTTGAATCTAGCGATTTCGAGCGCGCCTGCACGCGTGGCATTGGATAGAGGAGATAAAGGGGAGGCGACTGGTAGTCACGCCGCCTGGAAATGGTTGCCGGAGCATCGACATCGACGACGAACAGCGCCGGCGAGTGGTGGTGCTCGGCGGGGAGGAAGCTAGGGAGCAAGAGGAAGTGAACGGAGGGGCGCGTTAGCACCATGGTCTCACCAGGAAGACGATGGAGGGGTCGGGAAGGCGAGGCGAGCATGGACAGCGATGAATCGATGGTGGAAACGACGGCAGCCGATGGTGGTTCGAGCTTGATTTCGTCGAGAGGAGGTCGTCCCGCCTTGCACGCTTCACAGAGGAGGTCGAGGAAGACGAGGCGGTCACTTTGGTGGACTCGGCTTGGCCCGAGGCGACCGGAGACGACGAAGCTCGTCGGCGTATGCGCGGCTAGGGTTTCGGGTACCCGGCGAGGAAGAGAGTGAGAGGGGGAAGTGAGAGGATAGGGTTTCCCACGGCGACACAGGGAATCTTGTAGGCATCCGGGGGCGGCGGCACGAATCGCGGCGCCGGTGGGCATCGTAGCGACGGCGAGAGGCAGAGCGGGCGACACGGAGCTGCTTCCGTCGCTAGGGAAGATGACGCTGAAGCACGCTGAGCGGAAGAGAGAGAGGGAGAGAAAGAGATGGGCTCGGCCCAGTAGCTAGGTTCACTTTTTTTTCTAGAAAACTGTTTTTCTTTTTCTGTTTTCTGACTTCTCTTTTGTATTTGAATTCAAATTCTGTTTTGAATAATTCAAAAATATCAGAGACTTATAAAGTGTATAAAATGACTCAGGTGCCCTTGTAAACCATTTTGGGCTCCATTTGTTTTGATAGTTTTCTAAAATATTTCGAAGAGGGAACAAAATTAAATCAAGGTGCAAGTGTAATGCATGCATGAAATTCTCAAACATGTCCTTATTAATATTACACAAAAGGTGGTATGTTACACCATGCATAGGGATTTATAGTGGACACTTTGGAATAACTTGGTTTCTTGGGAGTTGGATGCATGAGTAGAGCTTACTCATACAAGTGGAGGCTAGCAAAAGACTGGGAGCGACCAACTAAGAGAGCAATAATGGCCATAATCATGCAGAGCGACAAAACATTACTAATCAAAGCATAAAGTGGTACCACAAGTCAAGGACTAAATGATCATAGAGTCTATGGTGACTTGTTCATAGTCATAACATGGTGTGAGCATGTGCCAAGTCAACCCAAACAAAGCATCAAAGGAGACTACCACAATATTATGCTTTTGTATGCTAAAACAACCCATGATTCCTTCAAGGCACATTAAGCAATCCCAATTGTTTGGAACAAGTCATAATACAACAATAATCACTAAGCATAAGGTCAAAACAACATCTAGCATGACATGATAAAGTCTAAGTCACAATCAAAGCAAGCTCCTCTTGTACTACTCAAGCAAGAACTTTCTACTCCTCTCCAACACCAATCAACTTATTTGAAACAACACAGCGAGAACGGGGGTCCAAACTACTTTGTTCAAGCAAACTAAATCGAAAACTAAGTAGCTTGTGTTTTTAGTGAAAGTTTTTCTGTTCTAAAGCTAAACCCAAAGGTCTATTATCTTTTGAATACACTAATGTTGCTAATGAAGATTGTGTGAAGTTTTGTATGAAGGAAAAATTTTAGGTGTAAAGAGAGAAGGGTGTAATGAGATGAAGAATGGAAAAAATCTCAAGATTGGGGATGCCACCCGGTGTCACCCCATGAAATATCCAAGAGGTACAAGCATCAAAGCTTGGGGACGCCCAAGGCATCCCCTTCTTCATCAATAAAAAGCTCAGGTCTTTCTAGACACTTCATTTTTATTGTTTAATGCACTGTTGTGTTGTTCGCGTCTTAGTTTTTGTTTGCTTTTCTTAGTTTGTTTAGTTTGCTTGAATAAAGTAGTTTGGACCCCCGTTCTCGCTATGTTGTTTCAAATAAGTTGATTGGTGTTGGAAAGGAGTAGAAAGTTCTTGCTTGAAAGTGCAAGAGGAGCTTGCATTGACTATGACTTAGACTTTAACATGTCATGCTAGGTGTTGTTTTGACCTTATTCTTAGTGATTATTGTTGTAGCATGACTTGTTCCAAACAATTGGGATTGCTTAGTGTGCCTTGAAGAAATCATGCGTTGTTTTAGCATGCAAAAGCATAGTATTGTGGTATTCTCCTTTGATGTTTTGTTTGGGTTGACTTGGCACATGCTCACACCATGTTATAACTATGAACAAGTCACCATAGCCTCTTTGATTATTTAGTCCTTGACTTGTAGTTCCACTCTATGCTTTGATTAATGTTTTGTCGCTCTGCATGATTATGGCCATTATTGCTCTCTTAGTTGGTTGCTCCCAGTCTTTTGCTAGCCTCCACTTGTAGGAGTAAGTTCTACTCATGCTTCCAACTCCCAAGAAACCAAGTTATTCCCAAGTGTCCACTATAAATTCCTATGCATGGGGTGTTACACCATTCCAAGTATATTCTTGTTTTTAGCTATCTTACAATTAAAAAGTATTTTTTATGTGAAAACTTAGAGATTAAAGCCCTCACGAACTTGATGGCACACTTTATATTCCTTGCCCCTAATAAACTTGAACCATTGTGTCATCTAAGTTGTATATTCTTGCACTTATACGTTGGAATTAGCAGAACCATGTTTTCATGGGTAACGTTTTCAACATTGCACTTGTACTTTATACACAGTTGATATCATGCTCTTTTGTCTATGGATGTCGCCGGTGTGAAATAAAAAGGGAGCTTGTAATTCCATGGAGTTGTATATTTTGTGTTAGAGAAATGCCTGGGCCGCTATCCTAAGCTATGCATAATCATGGTGGAAACTTACAGCATCACCATAATGAGCAATCTGTGAAGCATCCTCAATAAAAACCTACGCAAATAGCAAATAAAAAGATCGCTAAGATGCTCATTGTATGCTTGCCTTGTAATTTTGGTTATGGGAAAGCTCGTGTACCATGTGCAAGGGGTACCCCATTGGCGGTTCTCTATGATACACATGTACTTACTATGACAAGCACTTACAGGTGACCAAAGTTGAGTAGCATGAGGTGCGGCCCTCGTGTTCAAGGGACATGAGATTGCCAACTTATACTTTGTCAAGCATATACTCCATAGTTTGTTCACTTTAACCTTAACCACTTCAAGATGCTTATGATAGGGGCAATGAGGAGTAAAAGCTAACAACTACCATGATTTTTGGAAGCTCATTTTGAAACTTGAAATCCCTGTTTCCCTTTATGAAGGTCCTTTCTTCCACTATTATATTGAGTCTGCACCTTCTACCTTTAGGCAACATTAAGAGAGCATAGTTTCCATTCTTAGTTTTATGTGTAGTGTCCCAAAACTTATTGATTGATGCATATTGTTGATATTGCTTGTTCTTGTGCTATTTGTATCTAGTCACTCTTATGAACTTTGAAGGTGTCCTATGCATATATTTGCTACTCTATGAGGGACAAGCTGAATGCCACTATGCCATGTTTTCTATATGTGAAACAAACAAACGTTTTTCAATGCATGTTATTCATGATCTTTGTTTGTAGCCTTTCATGTTGCATGCATAGTTACTTTGTCTTATTGTTAGAACTCCATCTTTCATGCACATGTTTAGAGTTCTTTGATCCCAGCTTTCAATGCTTGCAAATGGTTTGATCTTGGTTTTGATGGTGCATGTCACCTAAAAAATTATTCTTTTATCACTTACCTACTCGAGGACGGGCAGGAGTTAAGCTTGGGGATGCTTGATACGTCGGAAAAGTATCTATAATTTTTTATGTTCCATGCTTGTTTAGAATCTACTTTGCTTTGCTTTGTCCACACTTTGAGGTGTTTTTCATATGTTTTCTGGTACTAACCTATTAACAAGATGCCATAGTGCCAGTTGCCTGTTTTCTTTTGTTTTTGGTTCCAGAAAGGTAGAAAATCAATATTCTCGAAATTGGGCGGGACAAAAGGCAAAGTCATTATTTTGATGTGGGAAACACGAATCCGGAGTACGAGATGGAGGAGACCCAGCAGGGGGCCACACCCCCGGCCGCGCGGGTGAGCCCATCCCGCGCATGGGGGGCAGCCGCCCTGGTGGACCTCCAGCCTCGCCTCTTCGCCCATAAGAAGCCCCCGATGCCTAAACCCTAAGAACCTGATCAATATTCCACGAAACCATCTGTAGCCGCCAACACCATCGTACCTAGATCGAGGGTATCTGAAGCTCTTCCCGGCACCCTGCCGAAGGGTGTATCATCCCGAAGGCCTTCTTCTTCATCATGCCAGCCTCCGGTATGAAGCGTGAGTAGTTCCACCTTGGACTACAGGTCCATGTAGTAGCTATATGGTTGTATCTCCTCCTTGTGCTTTCATGTCTAGATCTTGTGAGCTCTGTTCATGATCAAGATCTCATCTATTTGTAATCATGCATGTTGTGATTGCGGGGATTCGATGGATATTGAGATTACTATGTCAGATTGATTAATGGTTTTGTCTTATTGATTCTATCATGTCTGTGTTGTTTGTGATCTTGCATGCTCAACGTTGTTAGTAGCTATCTTGGCCGAGTAGTTGCTAGTGACTCCAAAAGGGGGTATTTATGCTCAATAGTGGGTTCATGCCTCTACTTAATCAAGGAAAGTGACATAAATCTCTAAGGTTGTAGATGTGATGTTGCCACTAGGGACAAAACAACGGTCTCTTGTTCATGGAACAAGTGGATTGTTTACCTTACACACTTTGCTTAAAGCAGTTATCTGTTGCTTGCAACTTAATACTGGAGGGGGTTCGGATGATAACCCAAAAGTGGACTTCTAGTCATAGATGCAATTGGATGGAGGTCTATGTATCTTCTTGTATTGCCCAATCGAATCTCATAGGATCTTTATGTCTAGTATTGCATTGTTATGCCTTGCTCGGTCCTGTCAATTGCCCTGCTGTAATTTGTTTACCCAGCATGCCATGTTTGTTTATATAAGGAGAACACCTCTAGTGAACTATGGACCTCGGTCCAATCTTTACCATTGATACATCTTCGACTGTTATTGTTTACTTTCTGCAAACCATCATCACCTTCCACACCATACAGTTAATCCTTTATTAAAGCAATCGTTGAGATTGACAACCTCACTGTTAGTTGGGCTAAAGTCTTGAGTTTGTGTTGTGCAGGTTTCCACGTTGCTTGCAACACCTGTGTGACGTTTCCTTCCTCCTACTGGTTCGATAACCTTGGTTTCTTACCGAGGGAAAACTTGCTGTTGTACCGCATCATACCTTCATCTTGGGGTCTCCCAACGAAGTGCTGCTGCATGCATCAATGGGTGTCGGAGCTAATTGACCAAGAAGGTAGAACATGGAATGAGGACGTGGTGCGAGAGTGCTGCTATCCCCATGATGCCGCGGTGATCCTAAATATCAAACTTCCACCACGATCAACCAATGATTTTGTTGCCTGGTTAGGTGATCCCAATGGTCTCTTTAGTGTTAGGTCGGCCTACCGTATTGGTATTCTCCCAAATCTCAATGGGATGAATGGAGGCCAATCTAGCTCCACGACAACTGAGGGAGAAAGGAAAGTATGGGATCTTGTCTGGAAATCTAACGCCCTCCCCCCCCCACCGAAACTGAGAATCTTTGCTTGGCGGATTGCGTCAGACTCGCTGGGATCGAGGCTAAACCTAAGACGACGGCTCCCGTCAGTAGACCCTATCTGCACCATCTGTGCACGCGAGGTAGAGGACACTCACCATGCTCTCATTACCTGCACTATGGCGTGTGCCCTTCAGGAGGAGCTGCGGGAGCACTGGATTTTTCCAGATGAGTCAGCATTCAGAGTTAACCAGGATGAATGGTTGTTTGATCTTCTCGGTAATGCAGCGTTGGATCAGAGGCCTAGGATAATTTTTATGATGTGGCACGCCTGGCACCACCGCAACAATGTCGTGCATGGCGACGGAAAAGCCTCGGTTTCCTCTTCTGTTCCATACCTGGTGAACTATCATCGTACTCATACAGGTCAAGGGGCTATCAGTAGCGTTGTCTCTTGGTCTCCCCCTAATGCAGGCACTGTAAAGGAGAATGTTGACGCTGGTTGGGATTCTACATCAAAATATGCAGGGGTTGGCATCCTTATACGCGATCGCCAAGGCCGTCCCATCCTTGCTAAGTGGAAGTTTATTCTGTTCTATGGTAGCGCTGAGGAGGCTGAGGTCATTGCATGTCTTGAGGGGCTTCGACATCTGATCGCTCTTTGGTGCTGGCCTGCTATTCTGGAGTTGGACTGCCTCCATGTAATCCGGGCAATCACGAGTGAGGTGCAAGAATAGTCTGCCAGCTGGATGGCGATTTTGGAGGCCCGGGAGCTTCTGAAGATTTATCAAGATATTACAATCGCAAAGGTCGATCGTGTGTGTAATGGCGTTGCGCATGTCTTAGCACAAGTTGGTAGATCAGGGCTCTCTGAACTATCTCGTGACTCTGTTCCGGAGTGTATTCTGAACCTGATCATGTTAGATTGTAAGAACACTATGTAATCCTGGAGCAGCATGTTTTTTACGCACTCTTTTCCTTACCAGGATACCTGAGGGGACTGGAAGGTTTTTAATGAGGCTGATTGCTGCTCAATCTATTGTGTCTTCCCTTTCAAAAAAAAGACTCGGTCATTTTTTTAAATCGAAGGCCCAAACCCAGCTTTATATATAAATTGAATTTGACTACAACATCAAACCAGGATGTACAAAACTTTTTTTTGAAAATATATTAATATTGTAAGATATCAATTACACCCAGCCTCTGCAACAACGCATTATCCTATTGTTGTTATGTATGCACACATCAAAAAAAGAATTATAAAAAAGAAAAGTCCTATTAAAATGATTAGATCCTTAGAAACAGCGACACTAACACCACCAAACCAACACCAGAGTCCAACCCCTACAAAATTGACGCCTCCAAGAAAGAAACAATGCTCAAGCGCTGTCGTCGCCCGATCAAAGATCCTAGGTTATTACCCTGGAGAAATTCTTCGCTCATAAAACAATGCCTTCTCCAAGGTGCCAGGCACAACCAATGAAGGCGAGACCTTGGGTTTTCACCCTGGAAGATAAGACTGCTGTGAACATATCATGTGTTGTCGCTCCCTCTAACAGACGCTGTTGCGAGTCACATATCACCAAGCTAGATCCTCAACACCCTAAAGACTCAATCCACCATAGCTAGCCTTTATGTTCCCGTCTTCATGAAATTCTCCATATCTGACTTCTCCATGGATCATCAAAGGCATGACACATGATGGTAACAGGTAGCAGAGCTTCACCATGCTCCATCTGAAACCAAACGGCTAGCAAAAAAACATAGGTGCGCACAACCAAATTCCTTCTAATCCAGCAAACTCTAGGCATGATGCGCCCATATGGGAGTTCGCCGGTAGAGCCTTCCGGAACTAGACACTCTGGACAAATCCATGAAGGACGCATCAAGTAGATCTTCGTCTTGATGTGCGAGAGATCCAATGACCACCACCTTTATTCATGCCTAGCAAACAGCCCCCACGCCACCCGTCGGCGTCCTGCAAGATTCGCCGCTCCGAACCCTTGCAGCAGCCAGTGACAGAGGAAGATTGACCCTCCATCAGATTCGGCCCAACCATGCATCAAAGAGGAATTGGGGGACGGCACGAGAGACACCCAGATTTAATTCTAGGGTTTTGTCCATGCCCACCAGCTCCAGTACCACCTCCGCTGCTAGCCATGGTGCCGCCGGGAGAGGATCTCCTCCACCACCCCGACCAGGGACGCCGTCCTGGCCACTGCATGTTAGTGCGCCGACCATCATACGTCCTTGCCCAAGCATACCAGATAGAACCTCTAGCAACCACCACACCAAACCTCCTTCGGAGGCTAGGCCCGCCACCACCATGGCGAGGGCTAGCGGTAGCGCGTGGGTCGCCCTGGCGTTGCCCTGGGGAGCGATGCGAGGTATACTTTTGTTCCAAAAAAAACTATGCACAAAGTTATTACATACCACGCCACATGGGCAGAGCATAAGTCAGATATAAGTCCTATAGGCACCCATACATATTGGTATCAAAATAAAACAGCATATGACCAAAGATCGTCTATGTAGCCTTGCATCGATGTTTCTCATCGCTGCTATCGCCTCATCCAGCGTGCTCCTATCCTTTGTCTTGCTTAGGGAACTCTAGCTCCGCAAATAGACAATCCTTTTGAAAATGCAATCAGCGGGCCGATTTAATGAAAGTATGTTTGATCGTCATTTATTATTTCCTAACATTCCACATGGACTAGCACATGATTTTACGCATGCGCGCTCAGATTCGTTGGGCCAGTGAGATAAATTCTCCAACCCCAATTGGATTCCAGGAACAAGCCAAGTTTTCTCGAATGCATGCCCACATGAAACTGTTCGTTCTAGATAGTGCACGGTAGATGCTATAGGGTTGAAACTCAGAGATCTAAGAGAGAGAGAGGGAGAGATCAGAGAGGAGGGGTACTACCTGCGCCCTGGCTCGACGAGAAGGAGCCAGAGGGGATGCCGGAGTTGGCGCTAGAGCTAGTGGCCATGGGGGAAAACGAGGGCGACGACGTGGGTCTGCGGGTGGTGGCGGCGCTTCCCGTCAGCTCACGCTAAACCCTAGATCGGTAGGGATATTGGTGGGGCAAGCGGCACTGCGACGAACCTCGTGACGCGTGCTGCCGATCCCCCACCTCTTTATATAGCACGGCGACAGGGGCCCACCAACCAGAGTTTAGTTGGGCGCCCCCGATCAGGGCGCGGATAGGGATGTGATCGAGCCGTTGGGCTCGGTCATGTTAGAGATCAATCTAACATTATTCCCCTTGATCCCAACTTTACTTTTAACTTTATACTTTATACTTTACTCGTTTCATCACGGATCAGTACATGGAGCATGTTTCATCGTCACAGCTCAATTGCCGATAGAATCAGACAGCCACTACATACTTTTCTATTTTGGAACAAATCCTATTACTTTTGGGCCTTTGCAGTCTAGGAATCATAGCCTTTCCCTTAATCCCATGCCGGCTAAGTGTTCCTTGAACACATTGGGAGGTAAGACTTTCGTTAGCATATCCGCAAGCATATCCTTTGTCCTTATATGCTCGAGACTTATAGTTTGATCCTGCACTTTATCCTTCACAACATAATACTTTATATCTATTGACTTTGTAGCATTACTCGACTTGTTGTTGTGAGCATAGAATATTGCGGGCTTGTTGTCACAGTACATCTTTAGTGGCCTGCTAATGCAGTCTGCCACTCTCAAGTCGGGTAGAAATTTCTTTAACCATAACGCATGTCTCATGGCCTCATAACATGCTATAAATTCTGCATACATCGTAGATGATGCAACTATTGACTGTTTGGCGCTTCTCCACGAAATAGCACCTCCTGCGAGAGTAAAGACATATCCTGTCGTGGACTTTCTGTCATCTTTATATCCCGCAAAATCTGCATCTGAATACCCTCTTATTTTTAGGGAATCGGATCTTTTATATGTTAGCATGAGGCCTCTTGTGCCTTGCACAGAACGCAAAGCTTTCTTTATCATTTTCCAGTGCTCTATGCCTGGATTCTCTTGATATCTACCGAGTACCCCGGTGATAGAATCTAAGCCAGGGCGAGTGCACACTTGTGCATACTGTAAACTTCCAACGACCGAAGCATATGGTACTACTTTCATTTAATCGATCTCATATTGGTTCTTTAGACATTGAATTTTTTTCCAAAGTTGTCGCCCTTGACTATGGGAGAAGGTGTGGCATTACTCGCATGCATATTGTATTTCTTTAGAATATTTTCACAATATGCCTTCTGCGACAGTCCTAACACTCCATTCTTTCTATCTCGGTGAATTTCTATGCCTAGAACATAAGAAGCTTCACCAAGATCTTTCATGTCAAAATTTGAAGACAAGAACTTCTTTGTTTCTAGTAGTAGACTGACATCGCTACTAGCAAGCAAGATATCATCCACATACAGAATCAGGAAAATATATGTCCCACTTTTAAACTTTGCATAAATGCAGTTGTCCTCAACATTCTCTTTAAATCCAAATCTTTTTATTGTATCATTGAACTTTAAATACCACTGTCTAGAGGCTTGCTTTAACCCATAAATGGATTTCTTTAGGCGGCATCCCAGATGTTCCTTCCCCTCCATGAAAAAACCCTTGGGTTGTTTCATGTAAACATTTTCTTCTAAATTTTAGAAATGTCGTCTTAACATCCATTCGGTGCAACTCTAAATCAAAATGTGCAACTAGTGCCATTATGATTTTGAAGGAATCCTTACATGAGACCGGAGAAAAAGTCTCATTGTAATCTACCCCTTCTCTTTGTGTAAAGACTTTTGCCACAAGTCTTGCTTTATACTTTTCGACATTCCCATTGGATTCATACTTTGTTTTGTAGCCCCATTTGCAACCTACTGTCTTGGCTCCTTTAGGAATTTCCTCTAAGTCCTAAACATTGTTGGAACTCATCGATTTCATTTCATCTTCCATTGCCTCCACCCATTTGGCTGAGTGAGGGCTTCTCATGGCTACTTCATATGAGGTGGGATCACCTTCCATATGAACTATTTCTATGTTGTAAACTTTGTAATTTTTTTAGAAATGGCTGGTCTTCTTTCTCTTTTTGACCTTCTGAGGTCGTCAGGCTCTTTCTCATTTCGTGCCTCAGGTTCTGGCACATTTTCTATGTGTGGCTGTTATGGCTCCCTTTCGTGCTCAACAGTGGGTTCAGGCGGCTCCTGATAGACACGTTCCGAACCTTCTCCCATTATTATCACATGTGGAGTCACAACAGGTGCATGCACCACAACTTCAGGGGGTGTTGATGGTGGCACAACAGGTAGCGAGAAAAATGGCTCCTGAGTCATCGGATTAGGTGCATGCACCCTCTTCTCCTCATGATCAATTTTCTGACCTACCGTGCTCCCCCTCATCAATTCGTCCTCCAAGAAGACTCCATGTCTCATTTCTACAAACTTTGTGTATTTGTCAGGACAGTAGAAACGATAAGCTTTTGATCTATTGGGATAGCCAATGAAGTGGCAAGACACTGTTTTGGGGTCTAACTTTGCAATGTTTGGATTAAAAACGTTTGCCTTAGCTGGGCTCCCCTAGAGCCTCAAGTGGCGCAGAGAGGGGACTCTGCCTGTCCACAACTCATACGCTGTTTTGGGCATCGACTTGCTTGGTACTCTGTTGATAATGTGAATGGAGGTTTTAAGCGCCTCCATCCATAATCCCAATGGGAGGGTGGAATATCTCATCATGCTGCACACCATATCCATAAGAGTACGGTTACGCCTTCAGCTACTCCATTTTGCTTAGGTTCGCCCGGCATAGAATACTGGGCGACTATTTCATTTTCCTATAGGAACCTTGCAAAAGGTCCAGGTACTTGACCATATGGAGTGTGCCGACCGTAGTACTCCCCCCATGGTCGGACCGGACTAGTTTAATTCTTTTATCATGCTGATTTTCAACTTCAGCTTGAAAATCTTAAATTTATCCAATGCCTCAATTCTTTCTTTAATTGGATAAATATAACCATATCGGGAGTGATCATCTGTGAATGTTATGAACGAATCATAACCATCCACACTGTTCACATGAAACGGTCCACAAATATTAGTGTGAATGATTTCTAGTGTTGCTATACTTCGGTTTGCACCCTTTTTGATTTGCTTTACATATTTTCCTTTTATGCAATCTATGCATTGTTTGATATATGAGAATTCTAACGGAGGAAGAATGTCATTTTTAAGAAAGGCTTTCTATTCTTCCCCTCGAAATATGGCCTAATCGATAGTGCCATAACTTCGATGAGTCATGAGTTCGCTTTATTTTCTTTTGTTCTTTGTTCGACAAGGAAACTTGCTCACTCACATTACACACAGAAAGCACTTTCTCATGCAAGGATAACAAATAAAGCTTATCGTGAAGTAAAGTAGTACCCACACAAGCATCATTAAACCATATGGCACATTTGCCATGTCCAAAATAACATTTAAAACTGTATTTATCCAAGAACGACACACTTATTAAGTTTCTATGAAGCGAGGGAACAAATAAAACATCTTTTAGCAGAATGAAACCATCAGCTAGCTCCAAAGGGATGTCGCCAATAGCTTCAACTTCTGCTTGCCCTCCATTCGCGACTGCAATGCATCTTTCGCTTTTTTGCAAAGTTCTTATCGAATGGAATCCCTGTAAAGAGTTTGCAACATGAATAGTTGCACCAGAGTCAATCCACCAAGTAGATTTAGAAAACTGTTCATACAAGGATTCATTTATAAAAGAAACTGTGTCTTTACCGTTCTCTGCCATTATGGACTTGAGCCATATTGGGCAATATTTCTTGAAGTGACCAGGCTTCTTGCAATGGTGACACTGGTCCTTGTCCCCAGGGAGACTCTACTAATGCTGATACTGTACGGGGCCTTTGCCATGTGGCTTGGAGGGGGAACCACCATGGTTGCTATTGTTGAAGGTTCTCTTCCTGTTGTCCTTCACATAGTTCAGAGAACCACCATGAATGGACTTGAGCCTTTCTTCCTCTTGAGAACACATCCCAATGGTCTTTTCAATGTCCCATTTTTCAGGAGACATGTTGTAGTTGATCACAAAGTTCTCAAACTGTTGGGGAAGAGAGGCCATGACAAGGTGAACCAGCAGAGCAGGCTTGAGCTCAAAGTCAGTATCCATGGGCTTTAATTTAGCAGCCATGTTGCTCATCCTCAATATGTGCTCCCTGATGCCATGTGGCCCTCCAGTATACTTTTCTATGACCAGCTGTTTGAGCATCTGGGTGGCATACATCTTTGAAGAGCCAGTAAACTGACTCTTTATCTTTGCTAGATACTCCCCCACGGAAGCACACTCTTCGATCGAGCCCACAATGGCGTTCTCGATCGTATTCTTTACAAAGACCAAGCACTTTTTGTTGGCATTGACCCAATTTTCGTTATCAATTGAGTATGCCAACTTCACTGGAGCATGGCCCCTCTTTCTCTTTTCCCAAGAAGCATTATCCTCAACATCATCTCTTATTGGGTCTTTTGGCTTGACTGGTTGTTTGGTTTTCACAACCAAGTCAACCTCGGCACACACAAATGCCAGGTCTACTTTCTTCCTCCACTCAGTGTAGTTATCCCCCCTGAGCATCAGAATATCCATGAGGCAACTCATGAGGTTGAGACCTCCTGAAAACCATAAAAGATGTGAGATAACAAAAAACAACTATATGCATTAATCCAACGTTGGTATAAATTAAGGATGCAACTGTTTGTGCCATTAAAATTATATCACCGTTGGCAAAAATAAAATAAATGCACCTTTTACACATAATAAACTAATCATAATCATGATATTAATAACGTTGGTCATATGATAACATGACCATAATCAATTTTAATGTTTACTTTATCACATCTTTAAAAAAAATCACTTTATTGCATTCAAGCAATTTATATCAACTATTTGCAGCAGAAATAATATTACAATATTCATAAAATTTAAAACTTCACAGAAAAAATCTGTCACTTTTGTATTCTCTAATCAAAACTTTTATTAGAATATTTGAATAAAGAAAATTGTATCAAAATTTCTCAAAAAACTGAGCAAAACAAACAAAAAACAGCTAAAAAACTGCTTCTGTCCAAAAAAAATTAAAACAGTGGAAAACTGGGCTGTTTTGCGCCCTATAGAGCCTTTACAAGACGCCTTGATCCAGCGCTCGTGGCCCAGCTGCCCAGTAGCTGTCTCTCCTGGCGCTTATCTCGCCAGACGCGCGCTTGCGCTGCCAGCCATGGCTGACCCGACCAAGGCGCCCTAGCTGCCACATCGCACTGCACACCGCCAAGCGGCACGACCCGCTCAATCCTGGCCATCGAACCATCGTCGCCCTAGATCCTATGGCTCTGCGCGCATCTCGCGAGGACAAAACCCCCCAAGGCCGCAGCCCCCCTTAACCCTAGCCCCATTTTCCCCCACTCCCTCCGTGAGCCCCCTCTCGCTCCACTCTCTCTGGCGGTGCTGGAGAGGCGAGGTGGCCGCCCCGCCCGGCGACGGCGTCGGGGGCAAGCCCCTCCCTCTCCTACGCCGCTTCCCCTTCTCCCCTTTCTTTTCCTCTTGCCCATCCACCCGCACCTCGCTGGTACAAGCGATGCCGAGGCGGGAGACGGTGGTGACTGGCGGCCAGAGCCACGTCGCCCCCCTGCCCCCCTTGTCGCCGGTGCGTCCAGCCGAGGGTGGGCGCACGACCATCAAGAGGAGTAGCGGTAGTGCCCCTTGCCAGCGTGCGACGACGGCTGGTGGTGCTTTTCGAATCGGGGTTTATTTGGGGATCTAGGGTTAGGGATTTGGGGTTTTCTTTTCACTGTTCTTGATCGGGGTCTGGGGTTTCGGGGTCTAAACAATGGGATTTGCTTTGGTTTTCTTTGCCCCCGAGAGGGTTTGTTCTTCTTCCAACGCCTCGGCTTGCCGATGCGCGTCGAGATAGAGAGGAACAACGCGGCCAGATGGCAGGCGCACTATAGATCTAGGGGTTCTTTGATTCTTTTGCTTTTCTACCGAAGAACTATGACTAGAACAGAAGCTCTGATACCATTGTTCGTTCTAGATAGTGCACGGTATATGCTATAGGGTTGAAACTCGGAGATCTGAGAGAGAGAGAGAGAGAGAGAGAGAGAGAGAGAGAGATCAGAGAGGAGGGGTACTACCTGTGGCCTGGCTCGACGAGCAGGAGCCAGAGGAGATGTCGGAGTTGGCGCTGGAGCTAGTGGCCATGGGGGAAAAGGAGGGCGACGGCGTGGGTCTGCGGGTGGTGGCGACGCTTCCCGTTGGCTCACGCTATATTGGTAGAGATATCAATGGGGCGAGCGGCACTGCGATGAACCTCATGACGCGTGATGTCGGTCCCCCCACCTCTTTATATAGCGCGACGATAGGGGCCCATCAACCAGAGTTCGGTTGGGCGCCCCCGATCAGGACGCGGATAGGGATGTGACCGAGCCACGTTAGAGATCAATCTAACAGAAACGAGCCAGGCGATAGCCAAAGAAAATATGATTAGCATCTTCTTATTCATCACTAAGGCAACATCTACCATTTGAAGGTCCCAACCTTTTCGTGATATTGTCGCTGGAGGGAAGCTGTCCTCTCACTAGTTGGCACGGGAGTTTTTTTTTGCGGAATTTTAGTGACCCACATATCTTTAAAATGCAAAGATGTGAACCCCTAGCATATTTTTAAGTACATGGAGATTTTCGAGAAGCTCCCATTTGGCTCAAGAGACCGGGAGACAATATCCTGTTGGTCATCTCCTTGATATATTTCAATCTCCCTAGATAGATTATCCCACTCCACCCTCTCAACAAGCCCAAAAGTTCTCCCAAACATCAAGAACCATGTTTGATTCTGCCTAGCTTTTTTTTTGAGAATTCAGCTCTCTTTATTAATCAGCCAAAACAATGTTTAAATTTACAGGGAACTTTAGCCCCTCTAGGAGGGTACCAAGACAAACATGGCGACCTTCTGGTATGGTAGTGGCTAAACAAGCCAGCTGATGTGCCTCTACATTCGATCTACGACCCTCATGGAAAAAACTCATTCCTCCACGGCTCGCTGCTGAAAAATTAATCTCCATTAGAATATGGCTGAACAGCCCCGGGTTCTTCCCCTGTAATCCCTGCACTACCTCTAAACAGTCAGAGGCCATCATCACGTCGCCGATGTGTAGATCAGTAGCAAGAGTGATCCCTTCTCGGCATGCCAAAGCCTCCAGGCAGCCTGGGTGGATGACTATCAAAGACCACAACGGACACTCCGAGGTAGGCACCCTCCTATGAACAGCAGACATCACCTACCGATCCCTAGCGGAGCGACCGTGCCATCCACATTCACCTTGAGGTGAAAGCCAACGTGGTGATTGCATGTGTGCTCCACTGCCCACCGTCGCCTTCTTCACTGGAGTAGCAGCCTCCAAATCTTGAAGGAAGCTGTCAACAAACGTATTCGTCGCCATTGGGCTCTGATGTATGTCCTCATGTATCATCTTTCTCCAGGCATGCCATATTATTGCCCAAAGAGTAACAATGGGGACGAATGACTCAGCGTGGATATCAAACCGATTCGAATATCTCTCTCTAAGGGCACGTATATCGTGGACGTTTAGCCCAGGCGCTTGGAATAAATTCCTGGTAGTTTTGTCTCCGTACGCTCCGATCCCGGCCGCATTCTTAGCGTCGGTGCTTTGTTTTACGTCTGACGCTTAACTTTTAGCCCAGTACAACTTGCGTTAAATTGATAGACTTAAGTGTCTGATATTTATTTTCTGGCGTTGCAGCATGGGACTCTTAGGTGAGACGCCAGGATTATAGTCCTATTTTTTTCCCTCCACAAGCAGCCACACTAGCGCCTCTCAGTATACATGCCCTAAGTGGGCCCCTTCCACCCACCAGTCCGTCCAAAACATGGTGGATTAGCCATTGTGGGCCTTATATTTCGCTCCTAACTTGAACAAATGGGTGCTCTTTTGGATACTGTTCCAGAAGTATGAGCCTTTGATAGGAGCATCAATAAAGAGATCCCTGTCTATTAGGTATTTAGCCCGCAACAAGTCAGCCCACAGCCCCTGCTCGTTTTGATTAAGCTTCCATAGCCATTTATTTAGTTAACAGGGCCCTGTTTCGTTAGTTTGGTGTTTATGATCCCCAGACCCCCCATGTTCTTTGGGACAACACACCGTGGCCCAAGGCCCAGTCTACTTAGTATCAAGTTTACATCAATATATTGTACCCATTAGAAAATCTGATCAGAGCATCTCCACTCGCCTATCTAGGAAGCCGATTCGGACACCGAATTTGTGTCCGGACGTCGAAAATTGGCCCAGTCGCGTATCTAAGGACCTGTTTTCGGCCGGATTTGGGCCAATTTTGGTCCAGACTACCCAGGCCGAACCCAGGTTTCCGGGTACGCCTTGAAAACGCCGGACTCAGCGAATTCGGCGAAAAAAAACGAAACGGCGCATGGACCCGTTGAGTCAGCGACGGAAGCCGAGTCGTCGTCATCCTCGGAACCACGCGGCGACCGCCGGACATTAACTGCCTGCCGCGTCGGCCACGCGTCGCCGAATTACGGCGCCACCATTGTCGCCTTGGCTTTCGCGACGGACCGGCGGGCACTAACTTCCCGCCGTTTTCCCTTTTCTCGCCCTCGCCGCTACACTCCTCCCGCCCTCGCCGCCCGCCTTTATAAGCCGTACCCCTCGCCGGAGATCTTCACACTCTCTCATAGCTCCCCCAGCCTACAAGCCCAAACTCCGGCGAACCCTCTCTCTCACAGCTTCCCTTCCCAGCCATGGCCGAGCGGTACCCCGGCAACGGCGCGGCGGCTAACGGCTTCCGCCGGCACACCCTCCAGGCTTGGGAGGCGCGCATGCTGTATGACGCCGGCTATATGGCGTCACCGGACACGCGGATGCCTCCGGGGTGGAAGCTAAGCACCGGCGGCATACCTATCCCGCCGGCGCCAACGCCGGAGGAGCTGCCGTACGATGTCCAAGAGTACATCGGTGGCCTAGACGACCCCACCGAGGCCGAGAGCTCCAACAACCTCCTGTTCTGGGAGCAGTTCTTCGCGGACCGGCGCGAACATGAGCTTGCCCGCCACGAGGGGCCGCCGAACGAGTCGCCGCCGAAGCGAAACAACTCGGATAGCCGCCGACGTTGGTGGAGCGCGCCAGGCCGGACTCTCGCGGCGGTGATGGAGCACATCAACCGCAGGAACACGCCGCGACTCAGCTTTCCGCGCACACCGATGCCGGCGGCCAGGTCGGGCCGACGACCTCCGCCGAACTGGATGCCGAGGAGGATGGCAAGCATGAGCTCGTCCTCCTCCGCGTCGGCATCCCACTCCTCCGGCTCGGCGCCGCTGCGCACGCCGACGGCAGTCAAGTGCGAGGCGGAATCGCCTATGCGCTCGCCGCCGCAGACACGCTCGTGCGGCATCGTCATCGGCGAGCCGCGGACAACGGCGTCGCCAACCGGCCATCTGCGTCTCCGCCGCCCCAAGACAGAAGACTCGGCGTCGGCCGAATACGCCGCCTTGAGGATGGCGCTGGAGCAGTCGCTACGCGACATGGCGCCGCAGCCGCCGCCGGTCGAGCCCTCATTGTCGGACATCCTGGAATTGTCCAGGAAGTACTGGGAGCAGGCGGAGCGGCAGCGCATCCTCGGTCTGCAGCAGTAGGCCGAGGAGCAGGCCGCTCGGCGATGGGCTTTGGCCTGACGTGAGCTCGCCTACCAGGGCGCCCCACTCTACGTCCTCGACGACGACGAGGGCGAAGGCCCGTCCTACCAGCCGAGGTTCGGTGACCCAGTCCAGGGGAGCTCCTGCCAGAACCAGCCGCCGAGCGACGACGACGACGGTGGCGGCGGCGAGGATGATGTCCGCGCCGACCCCGGCTACACGGCGTTCTACAGCAACTTCGGCATATAGGATGGCGAAGGCACCAACGGAGGCCACAGCGGCGGCCTTTTTTAAGTTTATTATGTATTAGTTTAGTTTAAATTTGATGTAATCCGCTTATATTCGCCCAACTTAATGAAATTCGCCCATCTTAATTAATTTTAGCCAAACTTGGAAACTCGGACTGGTATGCGCGTGGGAAAATGGACCCAGGACGAACGTTCCGTCCGGCCAAAAAAGGGCCCGATTTTCGGCCGGGTTCGAGTGGAGATGCTCTTAGTACATCTCCCAAAATCAAGCTTTTCTTTGCGAGGAGCAAATCAAGATCAAGCTGACAAAGTTCTTACCAGGATTTCGCAGCACGATTGTATGGATCGACCCATCTAGATCACATGATTTCAACTGTAGCAGGTGTAAACTAAAGCCACTACCTGATGGTCGGTCATGTTAACTATGGCATCACAAGCAGGGTTAACCGTCCTCATGCTAGTTCAACATTTAAGTAGTATTCAAGCCCATCTCTGGGTGCACATTGGATGCTCCTCTTTTCAGTTAAAAAAAAAGAAAGGGTTGGTACCTAATTGCTTAAATGTAAACTAGAGGTAGATACAGTTAACCTTCCAAGAAATTAGGGAGAAAACAGAGTGCCCGGCTGCCAGCATATTTTGTAGTGTTTGCTGCGCCGTGGATCGGAGTCCATTCTGCAGTTATTTATTTCTGTTTAAGCATCACGATTTCTTTTCCTACTATATGTACTTTCTATATCTTAAAATAGATGTCGTAGATATGTTTAAATTTAGATATATCTAGACACTATTTAGCATCACTTTTGTTTCGGTGTTTCCCCTTGTTTCAAACTTTGACAACAAAAACTCGATACCGATTTGTTTCGAAGACCATATGGATCCACCCGGAACTCGTATTGTCCTCTTAGACATATACTCACCATACATGTATACTTACTCAGGGGGCGAAAATCGGGAGGTATATAGCTACAACAATAAATTTTCTAAACATGGCATGCAAAGACATAGATCACGATAATGGAAGGTGGGATCAATCAGTGAAAACGTGGAGTATACCCGGCTCGACCGAGTATACCTATACGGAGGTATACCTGGATATAGGTTTCCACGGGTCAAAAATAAACTAGCCCATGCAAACTTACAAAGCACACCTCATTTAGCATATAGATATATTTTAAATTTAGAAAACATACATATATCTATTTTAATTGGGATTGAGGGAGTACTACCGTTTTAGAGTGGATCACACATAAGAGGCCATCACTTTGATCTTTACTTCTGTATCCATTGTTGTACAATATGGGACACTTCTTTTGGGCTCCTTCTTGTGGAGAAGCAAGCTTATAAGTTTCGGTGGGGATAAGCTGTGGTGGAGAGAAGCTCCTAAAAACTGATGGACACTTCTTTTGGGCTTATGGGAACTTGTGTTACTAGTAAGTTGTATGTGTCCTGCACGGTGAGACTTAGATAATAGATCGTATGACATATCATCACAATATAAAATTATAATACTCCATTTGACCCATATTAGTTACTCAAATTTGTCTAGATACGGGTGTATCTAGCACTAAAACTTGACTAGATACGATACATTCATATTTAGACGAATCTAAGTCAACTAATATGGGTCGGAGGGAGTAGGTCAAGCTCAAAAAATATAAATCTGATCGATAACTATAAAGTATGGGTGTATATTTTGTTATTGTACTTTGTATGATGTAGAACTCAACATTTACTAGCTTCCTAACACTTGAAAATTTTGATAACATGGTGTAAAGAAACGATGAAGCAGATTCTAAAATGATGGAGAAGTGTGTTTTGATGTTTGTGCATAGTTCATTGTGCTAAAGACTATCAATAGAATCTTCTAGATGCTAGAATGGAAAAAAAATCCAACAGCTGAAAATGTTAGGATTTGCGAGACTTAATTGAACTGTCAATATTTAAAGTTATTGATATACTATATAGTGATAAGATAAGATAAGATAAGATAAGATAAGATAAGATAAGATAAGATAAGAGATGTGTAATATTAATGTTGTCCTCCGCTAAAAAAAACATATGCACAACTCTATTCTGAAATGTCTCAAAACTCTTGTATTCATCTCTCTCACGACATCAGACAAGAGATACACTAGTTGCTTGTTCATGAGAAAGAAAAAGATAGAGTAATATACTCCATCTGATTCATTTTCTTTATTTAATGTATCTACATGTAAAAACGCGTCTAGATACATATAAATTTAGACAAATATAAATCAGTTAATTTCGGATGAAGAGAGTATTTGGAATCGTCCAACATTATTACCCCAGTTGGGATTTACATGAAACGGATTAAATATTTTGTAGAATCTACAATGCATGTGGATTGGTTAGCAACGAGATAAGAAAAGGAACAGGTTCGATGTGCGACATGATGGATGTTCAACTAGCTCTTCATGTAGTAGGGGTAGGGCCAAGAGGAAATGCAGCCACACATGCATGCACACACCTAGATTCTAGATCAAAATTTTCTTTGGGAACGACGATCAAATCCAGACTGATTGCTTCAAGAAACCTCAGCAAAATCCAATCTGGGCACTGTTCTCGCTGGAGTCTTGGAAAGATCCACGGATGCATGAACATGCATGCACAGTCTGTGCGCTTGTCCAGACTCTGATGGGGAGTAGTAGTGAAATAACACCAGATGACACATCTTGCAAAAGAAGGAAGATCATGCAAGATTGAAGATTTGGTGTTAGATCTTTCTTGATGTCACTAGCTAGATGCCATGCCATGTGGCATCTACATCACAATATTATTGCAACATGTAAACATGATGACAGTGAGTGTGACAGAAGCTGTATTAGACTATTACTAGAGTGACAAGAGATCAGTAGGTATGCTGATTCAGTGACGAATTATGCTAGCACAAACTAACTGCCATCCATGCATCTTTGTATGTACTAATAAGTAACACGGAGATACTACAAACACATAACCGATCGAACATTTCAGTCACATCTTACTAGAGTAATTCAGTGCATGCTTCTTTTATATGCATGCATGAACCTTGATTAGGGAGGAAGAGTATAATATGCACATGCCAACTTGCCAAGTCATGGGCATGGTGGTCAGTTGATTCTTCTCTTTTTGATTTCCATGCAGCAGGCATATGAGCATGTGAGCAAGTTATAGTTGGTACCAACATTCAGAAAAAAAAACACAAACATCTCAATTGGCAAAATCACAAGCACACTGATCCTAAGCTTACATCTGACTGCAACAACTAGCAAGAGATCCAGTAGACGATGAAAGAACTAATCAGTGATGCTCCAGGCCAAAGCAGAGAGCATGCACAAGCACAATGCCAATGAACAAACTGACAGGGAGAGGGATCCAAATCCCACTTTGACTTTTAAGGCTACCAATCGGTGCATGCCAAGGTCCTGTCACTTGGCCACACACTGTACTATAACATGACATGACAGTGTATGGTTAACCTGCTCAGATCAGTCTTCCTTTTGGAGGACAAATCTGATTGATGAGCCATGGATGGCTGGAGCTGGACACTGCAAAGTGGGTAGGGCATGGCTGCCATGCTCAACATGGACACGCCCTCTGTGGATGCAGAACCACCGAAGTGATGATCAGCACAGTATCCCGGTCCCTGCTTTCTCCCTCATAGGACGCCCTCGTTTGCTGGCTTTGTGGGCTCCTGCGGTCCTGCCTGGATGATTGATGTGAACTAGCTAGGCTTGTTCAGAGCTTATCTGAAAAATATGCTCATGGATCTAGAGAGTTTGATGCTTGTGTAGGGAAGATCACAAGATATCTTGGGACTAGTGAGCCAATCAGCATGAATGCAAGAACCAATCCTAGATCTCACCAAGGCCTGCAATATGGACCTAACATTACTCATAAATGTACTACATATACAGCTGATATCCAAAAACTTGAAATAAAAAGGGAAATTAAAATAGAGGGGCAAATGTGGAAATGAGAAGAAAGCTAGTAGTACAAGGCATACCCTTATAACAATGGACAGATTCCTGATCATAACAATGGACACCATGTGTCGAGGTCCATAGTGTGACAGACTGAAAGTTGCAGCCTACCATAATAAACAGAAAAGCTTGTACTTTGTGTCTGTTTGGTTTCATCATTGCCACGACCTCCTCCCATCTGAATCTAAGCTTATCATATTGCAAGCTTTAGGTGTAACGATGCATTCGGTTCTTGAGAAAAGTAGATTAGATTTTGGGGAGGGGACCAAGAAGAGTGAGATAGCCCCAGGTAAGAGTAGACCACAGGTGCAAGATATACTTAAGAAAAGAAAAAACCATCATTGGGAAACGTTTAGGAGAAGATGGATATTATGTGAGTGAGATCGATCATAACGGTTAACTGTAAGTTAAAGTGATTTTCTATGAGAAGATTCAGCTAGTTACAGTTCTAGTCAAACCTAAAGGGGAGGGGAGGCCGGTGCTCAAATTAATGGCCATGGACGATAGATGTTAAATTAGCAGTTTACCAGTCAAAGGAGGGAAGAGAGGGAATCCAGCATGATCTCTTGGCAGGAATTTGTTAAACTTTGCATCAGGTGGTTTGACTGATATTTTATCCTTCACCTTCACTCCTAAATTTTCTTGAAACTTCATGGGGGTTTGTTGCATTATCAGTGTTCATATTTCATTTGGAATATTGGAAAGCCCAGTCTTATGCTAGATCACTGTCACCGTAGTCCCCCGGTTGCCCAGTTTACCAGCATAACTGCATGAGTTGACGGTGAAGATGCATGCACCAGGTTGGCCTAATTTGAGACCTAACATGATAATTTGAGGGGTAGTGCTGCCAATGTTCACAGTGACTAGCAAGGCAGGCTTCAATACAGACTTGAAGGTGATATCGACATGAAGTTCCATAGGTGGCAGCATGGGCTTTTCTCTGAAAAGAACTGTTAGCGCACTTTATTTTTTAAACGAAATATGTCACCTTTTCACCAGCATGATTAGCCTTCTTAAAGATCTTTTATTGTTTCTTATTCTTTCCTCGGAGTATAGCCTGACTACAAAGAGTATGTGCTTTCGCCTGCTGGTGATGGACCCTAAATAGAAACATTGAGAAGCCAGAGAAGAATAACAAAATGAGTACAATCTATTTTGAATTACAGATGTCCCTCTATCGTAAGTTACAACAGATTTAATTATTCACTTTCATGTCGAATCCCATCCCATTTATTTAAACACCAAAACTGTTGAAATAGTACATTAGCATTTGATCTCTGCTCTGATAGATCAGTACAACATGTTAGGCTGACGAGGCACTGATTACAATGCCATATCACACTATTTCGAGTGATCAAATGGATGGTATATAAAAGGGAAGGAGTGAGAATTTTAGGGACTAATTGGAAAAATTATACTAACAAAATCACACGACCTTAAAAAATCATTTCTACAAATATGTGATCTCACGGCCATGTCACCCTGACAACTATGGGTCCAGGGCTACCGGCCAAACACAAGAGATCCAATTCACCCAACGGTCGCCCGCAAAAAAATTATGCACAAAATAATAAATAAATAAAAATATGATGGAAATATAATTTACATTATGTATTACAAAAGGGATGTTGTTCAACTAAAAAAAGAAACATTTGTAGATAATGAGGACCTAGTCCTCTTACAATTGCGGTGGCGGTCGGCGATCTAGTCCTCGTCGATGACAATGAAGACTTGTGGCGACCAGGCTCCTTTGACCGACAGTGTGATACGTCCAATTTGCATCACCATTCTATATCATAATTTGCCTCTATTCATTGATATATTTTATATTAAGAGGTGTTACTTATGTCTTTTCATCTGTTTTTGCATGTTGGATGATTCTTGGAGGATGAATTACTGGAGTCAGAATTCTGATGAAAAAAGTGGTGTTTTGATGCAATTTCGCGAAGATCAGAAAAATACCAGAAAAACTACGGAAAATACTATTTTCCCAAAAGACGAAGAATGCCAGAAGGGGAGGCGGAGATGGGCCACAGGGGGCCCACACCCCCCAGGCGCGGGCCACCCCTAGGCCGCACCTACAGGGGGTGTAGCCCACCTCTGGTTCCGCCCTCTCGCCTATATCTTCTCCTCGAAACCCTAATACATGGAGGGCGTCCGAGAGAAAGATTCCGCCGCCTTTGCGGGCGGAAAACACCGAGAGAGAAAGAGCTCTCCGACAGACAGATTTCTGCCGGGGAAATTCCTTCCCGGAGAGGGGAGATCGTCGCCATCAACACCATCATCAAGCTAGACTTTATCGGGATCATCATCATCATCCACACCATCATCTCCACCAGCACCATCATCATCACTCCATCCCGCTGTAACAATTATGTTGAATCTTGCATAGTTCTTAGGGAAAACTTTCCCGGTGTTGATTAATATTATAGTTGATGCTTGTGAGTGGAACCTTTGGATTATTATTTATGTTCAGATTGTTATTCATCACCATATCATCTCTGGTCTTGATCCAAATGATGTCTCGTGAGTAGTTTGTTTAGTTCTTGAGAACACGCGAGAATTCATGTTGTTAGTAGTGGATTTGTAGATATTATTCAGTGGTTTAGTATTTAAGTTGTGGTGCTATTCTTCTAGTGGTGTCATGTGAACGTCGACTACATGATACTTCACCATTTATAGGCCTAGGGGAATGCATTGTGTATTTGGCTACTAATTGTGGGGTTGCCGGAGTGACAGAAACCTGAACCCCCGTTAGAAAACCATTGCACAAGGGAGTGTAGGATCTCAGAGTTTAAGGTTGTGGTTAGGTTTATATCTTAATTGCTTTCTTGTAGTTGTGGATGCTTGCAAGAGGTTTAATCACAATTATGTATTAGTCCAAGTAAGGTCAGTATATTAGCATAGGTTCACCCACACAACACTTATAAAACCAAAGAAGACTACTCGGCTATGTGAAGCGAAAGCACTTGACAGAATTCTCATGTGTCCTCGAGAACGTTTGGTCCTCATTAGTATTTCCACCGGCTTGTCCTTTGCTAAGAAAGGATTGGGCCACTTGATGCAATTGCTTGATGTTTTATTTACTTGCACTTTATTTCCTTGCTCTATCAGAAAACCCCTAAAAATCCGTTTGCTAAGTATTTACAGAGGTTTCCTGCTCCATACCACTAGTCAACACCTTCTGCTCCTCATTGGGATCGACACTCCTATTTATCGAAAGTAATACGATACACCCCCTATACTTGTGGGTCATCAAGACTATTTTCTAGCGCCGTTGCCGGGGAGTGAAGCGCTATTGAAGAGTGGAACTGGTAAAGGAAACTACTACTGTGAGTACTGTTTTTATTTCTGTTTGTTACTTTGTTTCCAATATAGATAACCCACTTGGTTTTCTGTTTGGGAGAACTACTACCACTGTTAGAGTAGTAGATGAACCACCACATGTTGAGATAGATCCTTTTAAGATACCTACACGTATTGTTGATCGTGTTATGGATAATTATTATTTAGGGGATGGAATTGTCCATCCTAGTGATCATTTGCTTTTTATTCATGAATTATGCGGGTTGTTTAAGTGTGCAGGTATCACAACTGAACAGGTGAAGAAGAAGTTACTCTCTATATCATTGAAAGGAAGAGCTGAAGAATGGTATAAGCTGCTAAAGAATGGAAAATCCATGGAATGGGAGGAAATAGTACCTTTCTTTTATTCTAAATTCTATCCTCCCACTGAGATTCATGATGCAGCGCTGAGTTGGTGTAGGAGCGCTTCGTTGGAAACCCCAAGAGCAAGGTATGAAGAGCACATCAGCAAGTTTTCCCTCAGTTGAGACCGAGGTTATCGAACCAGTAGGAGGAAGGAAACGTCACACAGGTGTTGCAAGCAACACGGAGACCTGCACAACACAAACTCAAGACTTTGCCCCCACGAATCAGTGAGGTTGTCAAGCTCACCAGTTTGCTGTAACAAAGGATTAAACGTATGGTGTGGAAGGTAATGGTTTGCAGCAAGTAAACATGTAACAATGGAAGATGAATCAATGGTAAAGATTGGACCTTTAGGTTATCATCCGAACCCCCTCCAGTATTAAGTTGCAAGCAACAGACAACTGCTTTAAGCAAAGTGTGTAAGGTAAACAGTCCACATGTTCCATGACAAGAGACCTTTGTTTTCTCCCTAGTGGCAACAACACATCTACAACCGAAGAGATTTCTGTCACTTCCCTTGGAAACTAGAGGCATGAACCCACTATCGAGCATAAATACCCCCTCTTGGAGTCACTAGCAACTACTTGGCCAAGATAGCTACTAACAACGGAGAGCATGCAAGATCACAAACAACACAGACATGATAGAATCATAAAGACAAAACCATTAATCAAACCAACATAATAATATCAATATCCATCGGATCCCCACAAACACAACATGCATGATTACAAATAGATTAGATCTTGATCATGAACGGAGCTCACAAGATCTATACATGAAAGCACAAAGGAGGAGATACAACCATCTAGCTACTACATGGACCCATAGTCCAAGGTGGAACTACTCACACATCATACCGGAGAGAAGGCCTCCGGGATGATCTCCCCTCCGGCAGGGTGCCGAGAAGAACTTCAGATCCCCCCGATCTAGGGACGATGGTGGCGGCGGCTACAGACGGTTTCATGGATATTTGATCGGGTGCTTAGGGTTTCTGCATCGGGGGCTTCTTATAGTCGAAGGGGGAGGCCGAGGCGGCGGCCAGGGGCCCCACACCCTAGCCAGGCGTGGGCCCACATGTGGTCGCGCCTTGGGGGCTGGCCCCTCAGGCTCGCCCATCCGGCTCCCCTCTGGACTGCTTGTTCTCCACGGAAAGTAATTGACTTTGATGTTTGTCTCGTCCAATTCTGAGAATATTTCTCTACTAACTTTTCTGAAACCAAAAACAACAGAAAACAGGCATCTGGCACTGTTGCAACTTGTTAGTAGGTTAGTACCAGAAAACATGTAAAAAGCACCTCAAAGTGTAGACAAGTAAAGCAAAGTAGATACTAAACAAGCATGGAGCATCAAAAATTATAGATACGTTTCCAACGTATCAACATCCCCAAGCTTAAATCCTGCTCGTCCTCGATTAGGTAAGTGATAAACAGAATAATTTTTGAGGTGACATGCACCCTCACAATAAAGATCCAACCATTTGCAAGCATTGAAAGTTGGGATCAAAGAACTCTAAACATGTGCATGAAATATGGAGTTCTAACAATAGGACATAGTAACTATGCATGCAACATGAAAGGCTACAAACAAAGATCATGAATAACATGCATTGAAAAACATTTGTTTGTTTCACATACAGAAAACATAGCATAGTGGCAATCATCTTGTCCCTCATAGAGTAGCAATATAGATGCATGGGACACCTGCAAAGTTCACAAGGGTGACTAGAAACAAATATCACAAGAATAAGTAATATCACAATATGCATCAATTAATAAGCTTTGGAACACTGTACACAGAATGACAACTATGCTCTCTTAATGGTGCCTAAAGGTAGAAGGTGGAGACTCAATAGTGGTGGAAGAAAGGCCTTTTTGTAAAGGAAGCAGGGATTACAAGTTCCAAAAAGAGCTTCCAAAAATTATGGTACTTGTTAGTTTTCAGCCCTCATTGCCCCTATCATAAGCATCTTGAAGTGGTTAAGTTTAAAGTGTCAAAGCTAGAGTATATGCTTGACAAAGTATAAGTTGGCAATCTCAAGTTCCTTGAATACGAGGGCCACACTTCATGCATACTCAACTTTGGGTCCAGGTAAGTTCTTGTCATTGTAAGTATTTGCATATCATTGAGAACCGCCAACGGGGTACCCCTTGCACATGGTATAGGAGCTTTCCCATAACCAAAATGACAAGGCAAGCAGACAATGAGCATCTCAGCAATCTTTTTATTTACCATATGCATAGCTTTTTATTGAGGATGCTTCATAGATATCTCATTATGGTGATGCTGCAAGTTTCCACCATGATTAGGCATGGCTTAGGCTAGCGGCCTAGACGTTTCTCTAACATAAGATACAAACTCCATGGACTTACAATTTCCCTCATTATTTCACACCGGTGACATCCATAGACAAAAGAACATGATATCAACTGAGTACAAAGTACAAGTGCAATGTTGAAAACGTTCCCCGTGACAGCACGGTTCTGCTAATTCCAACTTATAAGTGCAAGCATATACAACAAAGTTGTCACAATGGTTCAAGTTTATTAGGGGCAAATAATAAAGTGTGCCATCAAGTTTGTGAGGGCTTTAATCACTAAGTTTTCACATAACAAAATAGTTTTTAATTGGAAGGTAACTGAAAACAAGAATATACTTGGAATGGTGTAACACACCATGCATAGGAGTTTATAGTCGACACTTTGGAATAACTTGGTTTCTTGGGAGTTGGACGCATGAGTAGATCTTACACATACAAGTGGAGTCTAGCAAAAGACTGGGAGCAACCAACTAAGAGAGCAATAATGGCCATAATCATGCAGTGCAACAAAGCATACTAATCAAAGCAAAGAGTGGTACTACAAGTCAAGGACTAAATGATCATAGAGGCTAATGGTGACTTGTCATAGTCATAACATGGTATGAGCATGTGCCAAGTCAACCCAAGCAAAGCATCAAAGGAGAATACCACAATACTATGCTTTTGCATGCTAAAACAATGCATAATTTCTTCAAGGCACACTAAGCAATCCCAATTTTTTGGGACAATAAATGCTACAACAATAATCACTAAGCATAAGGTCAAAACAACACCTAGCATTTCATGCTAAAGTCTAAGTCACACTCAATGCAAGCACCTCTTGCACTTCAAGCAAGAACTTACTACTCCTTTCCAACACCAAGCAACTTATTTGCAAAACAACACAGCGAACACGGGGGTCCAAACTACTTTTTTCAAGCAAACTAAACAAGCTAAGCAAAGCAAAGGAAAACTAAGACACTCCAAGAACAACACAATTGCGCATGAAACAATAAAAACGAAGTGTCTAGACAGACCTGAGCTTTTTATTGATAAAGAAGGGGGTGCCTTGGCCATACCCAAGCTTTTAAGTTTGTACCTCTTGGATATTTCTTGGGGTGACACCATGGTGACATCCCCAAGCTTGAGATTTTTTCCATTCTTCATCTCATTGCATCATTCTCTCTTTACACCTGAAATTTTTTCCTTCATACAAAACTTCACACAATCTTCATTAGCAACATTAGTGTATTCAAAAGATATTAGACATATGGCAAAGCTTTGGAGCATCAAGGCTTTTCACTAAAAGCACAAGCTACTGTAGTAACTCCTTCAAAAAGCTCAATTCACCTAAAAAGACTCAAAAAGGAATCAATAAGAAGCAAATGCAAATAATGGCAGAAATCTGTCAAAACAGACCAGCAGGTAGAAACCGATTTTTTCGAACATCCTATGTTGCTCAAATAAAAAGTGTTGAACTAACAAGAGTTAGCTAACATACTGGTGGATTTATTCGTAAATTTTGAGCTCAATCTGAGTTACAGAGCCTCCTCGCGATTGTTTGTGGTGGAGGACAGAGATCTGTTTCGGTACAGCAACTCCCTAAATCTTACTTCCCTCTTATTTGAGGTCATTATAGGCACAAAAAGCAAACAAAAAGGATAAGGAGAGGTCATTACTAAAGTAATAACTTCCAAGACTCAAGGAAACTCTTGGGTTATCTCCCAACAAGTACTCTTCTTTAACGCCTTTAAGTTAGGCACAAGAAGCAAGAAGAATCAAGTATTTTCAAATGAAGAAGCATCAACATCAAAACTTGCTTTCAAAGGGGGAGCAAAGAGAAAGTTCTCTCTTCTCATTGGGAAGTGTTCAATACCTTTCTTGAATGAAAAATGATATTTAATGGTGCCTTCTTTAATATCAATGATGACACCAACTGTTCTAAGAAAAGGTATTCCCAAAGTAATTGGACAAGAAACATTGTATTCAACATCCAAAACATAGAAATTCACAGGGACATAAGCATTATTAACCATAATGAGAACATCATTAATACTCCCCATGAGTTTCTTCTTAGCATTATCATTGAGTGGGACATCCAAACAACAATCTTCCAAAGGTGGTAAATCAAGCATTTCATAAATATTCCCAGGCATAATAGAGACACTAGAACCAAGATCACATGAAGCTTTGAGATCAAAGTCATTCACTTGCATATTAATAATGGGTTCCCAACTATCTTCTACTTTCCTAGGAATATAAGATTTGTGTTTTAGCTTCTCTTCCTTAATCTTAACAAGAGCATCTGTAATGTGTTTGGTAAAGGCAACATGCATATCACTAGCATCAGGGCTTCTAGCAAGCTTTTGCAAGAACATAATCACTTCAGAAATATTGCAACCATCAATATCAAAGTCAAACTTAGCATCACTAGTAGTATGCTCAATAGGCTTAGGCATAGTATGTCAACACCCGGATTTTTCAATCCTAGATGCCTGTTATGCCATTCATCGCAATCCCAGGATTACCATTTTTGCGAGACATAACAGAATTGGATACCATAGTACATCATCCATTACAAACGATACATAAGTTCTTACACAAATAGGGATCTCATGATCCAGTTCTTAATACAACATCAAGCAGCGGAATACGTAATAATAACGATAGCGTAGGCGAAGCTCCATCTTCGGGGTCATAGGCAATGCTGACGATGGGAGATGATCCTAGTTGTCATAACCTTCCTGGGGTCCATCTTCCAGGTACTCCTCTTCATAGTCTGTCCATGGGAATAGCCAGGTACAAAGCCATGAGTAATATTTAAGTACTCGCAAATTAATACTAATAGGTAAGGGGGGTTTTTGGATAATAGGACACTAGGCTCTAGGGTTGTTTTGCAAAAGCTAGATTTATCTCTATTGAGTTCTAAAGCTAGTCACAATTTTATAATTCCTAGCCGGGAACTTGTATTTCATATCACAACTCTGTTGTGGTCAAGTCAAAATCTTAGTTCATTTCAAAGGTCATTTTGAAAAGTCTAACGGGGGAACAGTATGGCCACTCCAACTGTCCATAACCGCGGACGCGGCTATTCGAATAGTTTGACACTTTGCAGAGATTGTACACTTTTACCACAATATTTGATACATCCGTCAGGAACAAATCCTGAATTCACCATACTCAGTATGCGGATAATCAATCCTAACCTTTCGATTACACGCCCTAGTATAAGCACCTCTCCTGTGAGTTTGGCCTCCCAACCATGACCAACTGTCATCTTGGGTACTGCACTGGTGAACAATCTTCACAAGGTAGCCTCAGCTCAAACCTTGGCCGTGAGGGAACTAATACTAAGGAATATAAGTTTCCAGTCAAGCCCTACCCAATATTCGGGTATTGTGGTTGTACGATAAAATTGGAATGGTATCGCATCCAGACAACCGTCAGTTTTATAAAGGGCTAAGTCTCATGCCTCAACATTTTTATCACCAAAGTTCTCAAGTGTTTGGAAACACATGTCCAAAACATTTCAATAGAATGATCCATCATTCCAAGGTTTTTATAACCATTTTTCCACCAAGTATTCCCATCTAAAAATTTATCAAGTTTTATGCTTAGCACTAGCATCTACAGGTGGGGGTAGTAATGATGAGGGGTGGTAACTCGTGGAGTTTCAACTAAGTACAACCTCATGTCTTAGGCTGATGTCAAGGTTTCTAACTTAGGCCAAATTTTATGCTCTTTATGCAACCTTCAGCATCTTTCCAAGATCTACTAGTCACTTAAATAAACTCTAAGTAAGCTTTGATAAAGAAATAAAGTAAGAAGATTGCAAGCAAACTAGGATTGGTTTATCAAGTGGGGGTGATCACTTATGCTTAGGGCATATAGTAAGTGTAGTAACAAGTATGGGCTTGCATAGGTAAAGTATCTTGCAAGTGTTAGCTTGCACATTCACTAGTAGTATTAGGCTTTCTAAAGTAGAGTGTCTTGCAAGTTTTAGCTTGCATTGGTATAGTATCAGATTGCCTTGTGCAGAGCAGTGGTTGAAGTTCTCCTCGGCTTCTTCTTCGTAGTATCCTCCTTCCTCCTCGTATCCTTGGTCGGTACTAGCGTCTATAAATGAATACGAGATACACAATCACCAAACAATACTTAACTACTTGCAATCATCACACACAAGGGTCCTATGGATGATCTAGCATCATCTCTAACATTACAAGGTTAAGGCTTGATTTAATTTCTTTGATTTTTAGAAAAGTAATTTCTACTCATTGAAAAACTACTTAAGATTTAATATTCTCCAAACCCAACATGGGATCATGTTAACACATGTCATCACCATATATTGTAGTCCATGGGAATGTGATTTAAAGTGGTGTCACAATTTAATAAGGTTTTACCCTTTTATTTTAATTAATTAAAGTGGCTAGAAATGCTTATGTAGCCTTCTTTTATTCCTTGAACATTATTTCTGCAAGTAAATCTATATATTTTTATATATTCTGAAAGGTATGGTTAAATGTGATTTTTGGAAGTTGGAATCAACTCAAAAGCTATTATGGTTTAAATTTGAAAAATGTTTGAATGCAGGAAAGCTTCTGCTTTGTTATTTTTACCATGGGTGATCTATAGATCCAAATGACTTGATTCCAACGGGCGTGGATTTAGCATTCACAGACCTTTCCAACAAAATTGGTTTCATTCAATTTGGTACATTTAATCGATCTGGGTTGATTTTTGAAGTTGGGTACAGAAGTGTATTTGAATTAAAATAGAAAAAGTTTAGTTTGAATAATTGCCTTGGGAAAAGTTCTTGGGCGGCACCTTAAGCGCGATGCTCAGCGCTGCTTAAGTGGGTGTACCCACTCGTCAGTGACACGGGGCTGGGCGAAGCGGTATGGGACGACGTGGATCGTTCGATCTAGTTCTAATCTAACGGCTAGGAGTCATCGTCGACGCGAGACAACTCCAGCGAGAACGAAACCTAGCACGGCCAGTGAGGGTTCTTTGAGGGGCTCACCGGGTGTCTTGGCGAGGTCGGCGAGGCGGCGGCAAGTCGACGACGGCGAACTCGGGGTGGTCGCAGCTCTTGGGGCGGCTCCAATCGCTGGCTCCCTTCTTCTCCGGCAGCGGCAGGCTCTAGTGAAATTCCGGCGAGGTGGTGCTCGCCTTGCTCTGAGAATGGTGTGACACTATCAGTGAGGAGAGGGGAGTGAGATGGTGTGAAGAATTCGTGCTGGGGTGTCCTCTATTTATAGTCGAGCGAGGGGACCGTCGGTAGCGCGTGAGCTCGTCGGCGATATTACTGACTAATGGCATGGGCAAGGGTAGGGGCGGTGCGGTGTCTCTGGCGATGCTCAACGACATGGTCTCGAGTCATGGGCGGTGTGGTTTGGTCTGAATGGGCGGTGCTCTGCGTAGGCGGCGTCTTCGACGTGACGGTGGTATGCGTCATGGGGCGGCAAGCAGGGATGTCTGGCGGTCTCACAGGTCGGTGGGGATTGTGTATGCCTGCAGCGGCGCGTGGTGCGTGGTGATGGTGATGGTCGAGGGTGGCGCTCTGGCGCACGCTCGGCATGGTCTGGGCGTGGCTTGTGCGCATGGTCCAGGGCTTGGCAACACTCGCGGCTGGGACAGTGAGTGGCGGTGGACGGTGGGCTGCCTCCCAGACATGCTGTCTAGGCTTGCTGCTGCTCCTAGCTTGCTGTCGACTATGGGGTGGCAAGAGGGTGCTCGTCTATTCACCATTGATCGCAATGGCAAGCTCACAGTGGTGATAGTGCCTGGCTAATCTTCCTAGATGATCTACTGAGTTATGTGTGTGCTAAATGGGGAACCAGTTAGGCAAGAATCACTGCTCACAATAGTGTTTGATGTTTGTTTGATTTGTGTCTGCAACCTGTTTGATGAAATGGCCGCATGAAATCTAGTTTTGAATTTTGAATTGATTTTTGGTGGGTTTGCTAGATTGGTGATGTTGAGTCTGCAGATGCTTGGGTTTTGAAAATTGAGCTTGTTTGAGTAGTTTTTGAAAAAGTGGGATCTTCCCATATGATAAAGATTCAATTTTGAATTGTCATTTAGTCTTTGCATTTGAAAGTTTTTGGATGATCACAAAATGGGCCTTGATACTTTGTTATGAGTACATTCAAGGGGTGCAAAGATCCAGAAAAGTTTCTGTTAGGTTCTGAAAGTTTGAGACAGCCAAAGTAGGCATGTGAGTTAAATTGGTCAAAGTGACCATTCATTTCATATATGTGTTTTGATTTACTTGTCTTTAGGAAAAGTGTGGGAAATGTTTTAGATGATGTTTATTTCACCTAAGAAACATTTTACAAGCAATGTAACAAACAAACAAGGTGGTTTTAAAGGATTTCAAAATCCATGCATACACATATGCATGCATTCATGATTTCCTTTAGAAAGTTTTTGTTAACCCTAATTTTGATTATTAGATTTTCCTGATCCAAGTTTAGTATTTTTGGGATGTTAGAAACCTTCCCCCCTTAAACAAAATCTCGTCCCGAGATTTGAAAAAGGACGAAAAGATTACCTAGGATTTGAAGAGATCGGGAAACTCCGTCCTGATGTGATATTCGCGCTCCCAGGTAGCTTCCTCTTCTGTGTGGTTGCTCCACTGAATCTTGAGAAACTTGATGCTTCGGGTTCGGGTATTTCGAAAAGCTTCTTCCAAAATGCGGATGTATACTTCGGGATAGGTCAGGTCATCGTTGATCTCTATGGTCCGATGATCGATATTTTTGAACACTTCGGTCTTCTCGGGGACTTCGAGACATTTGCGAATTAACGAGATATGAAACACATTGTGCACAGCTGACATCTCTTCAGGTAGTTCTAGTTGATACGATACTTCTCCTCGACGGTTCAGAATTTTGAAAGGTCCGATATATCTGGGGGCTAACTTTCCTTTGAGTTGGAAACGCTGCATTCCCTTCAATGGTGACACTTTCAGATAAACAAAATCTCCTATATTGAAGGCGAGGTCTCGACGTCTCTTGTCAGCGTAACTCTTCTGTCGGGATTGGGCGGTCTTGAGGTGCTCACGAATCTTGTGAACCTTCTCTTCTGCTTCTCGGAGGATGTCGGGTCCAAAAATCTGACTCTCTCCTACTTCCGACCAGTTCAAAGGGGTGCGACACTTTCTTCCGTACATAAATTCAAATGGGGCCATTTGCAAACTGGCTTGGTAACTATTGTTGTAGGAAAATTCTGCAAACGGCAGACAGTCTTCCCACTTGGATCCATATTCTAGCACACATGCTCTAAGCATATCTTCGAGTATTTGATTTACTCGCTCTATTTGTCCATCGGTCTGAGGGTGATACGCGGTACTGAAATCTAGGCGGGTCCCTAAACCTTCTTGGACTTTCTTCCAGAATCTCGAGGTAAACTGAGTTCCTCGATCCGATACTATGTTCTTGGGGACTCCGTGCAAACTGACAATTCTAGCGATGTATAACTCTGCTAGCTTCGAACTCTGATAGGTGGTTTTGACGGGCAAGAAACGGGCGACTTTGGACAATCTGTCCACTATGACCCAAATAGAGTCATTTCCCCTACTAGAAGTAGGTAGTCCAGTGATAAATTCCATGCCTACAGAATCCCATTTCCATTCCGGAATTTGAAAGGTTGCAACAATCCAGCGGGTCTTTGATGTCCTGCCTTGACTCGCTAACATATATCACACTTGGAGATATAGCTTCCGATTTCTCTCTTCATCTTATGGCACCAAAATTGCTCTTTCAAATCTTGATACATCTTAGTTCCTCCGGGATGGATAGAATAAAGAGTATCATGAGCCTCCTTCAAGATAACTTCTTTAAACTCTGAATATGCTGGTACACAAAGGCGTCCTTTGTACCACAACACTCCTTCTTCGTCCTCGGTGAATCCGGGTACCTTGCTTGTACCGATACGACGCTTGATTCCGTCGATACTGGCATTTCCCTTCTGCGCCTCCTTAATCTGACTGATCAAAGTGGGCTGAAGTTCTATGCTAGACAAAAATCCTTCACTTACTAATTCCATTTGAAAATCTTCCATTTCCTTGTGCAAACTTGGCTGCTCCTTCAAAATCATGGAGTTCAAGCGGCACAGCAATCTGCTAAGGGCATCTGCTACCACGTTGGCTTTACCAGGGTGATAGTGAATGTCTAGGTCGTAATCCTTGATTAGCTCAATCCATCTTCTCTGCCTCATATTCAACTCCTTCTGAGTGAATATATACTTTAGGCTCTTGTGGTCCGAATAAATCTCACAACAATTTCCCATCAGGTAATGTCTCCATGTCTTCAGGGCTAGGACTACGGCTGCGAGTTCGAGGTCATGGGTTGGATAGTTTTGCTCATGTTGCTTCAATTGTCGAGATAGATAAGATATAACTTTGCCTTCTTGCATTAGCACACATCCGAGACCAATCTTGGATGCGTCACAATACACATCGAAGGGCTTCGTGATATCTGGCATGATTAAGATTGGGGCTGATATCAATCTCCTCTTGAGTTCTTGAAAACTCGCTTCACACTTGTCTGTCCATTCAAACTTCTTGTCCTTCTTCAGCAATTGGGTCATGGGTCTGGCGATACTCGAAAATCCTTCTACGAATTTGCGGTAATATCCCACCAATCCGAGAAAAGCACGAACTTGGGTTTGAGTGGTTGGGGCTTGCAATCTTCTACGTCTTTCACTTTGGCAGGGTCAACGGCAATTCCTCTGGCTGATACAATGTGACCGAGGAATCCTAATTCCTGTAACTAGAATTCACATTTGCTAAACTTTGCATACAGCTGATGCTCTCTAAGGATTCCTAGAATGGTCCTTAGGTGTAGCTCATGTTCTTCTTCTGATTTGGAATAAATCAGAATGTCATCGATGAAAACAACGACAAACTTATCCAGGAAGTCCATAAAAATCTTATTCATGAGGTTCATGAAATAAGCGGGGGCATTGGTTAATCCAAAAGACATGACTGTATACTCGTACAATCCATATCTGGTGGTGAAGGCAGTCTTTGGAATATCCTCTGCACGAATTTTGAGTTGATGATAGCCAGTTCTAAGATCAATCTTAGAAAACACCTGGGCACCGGTCAACTGATCAAACAAATCTTCTATCTTGGGCAAGGGGTACTTGTTCTTGATGGTGACATCATTCAACTTTTGATAATCCGTACACAAACGGTTACCTCCATCTTTCTTGTCCACAAATAAGACAGGTGATCTCCATGGTGACGCACTTGGTTGAATCAATCCAATTTCTAGCATGGAATCCAATTGCTTCTTCAGTTCTGCTAGTTCCGACGGGTTCATACTATAGGGTCTCTAGGCTATGGGTCCGGTTTCAGGGATTAGTTCTATGATAAACTCGATATCCCGATCTGGGGGCATACCGGGCAAAACATCTGGAAATACATCGGGGTATTCACAGACTATCCGGACTTGGTCAATGGTAGGTTGGGCTATACTCTTGTTGTATTTAAATAGACAAGGTAAGGTTTCAGATATATGCTCGACTGATATTCCGGCGGTACTGGTCATGGTGATGCCTTTCTTAGCACAGTCAATCAATCCCTTATGTTTGGACATCCAATCCACTCCTAGTACTACTTACAAACCTTTAGTTCCGAGTACTATTAGATTAGCATAAAAATCTATGCCATGGATTCGGATAGGGACGGCTTTGCAAATTTGCCTAGCCTTGGTGGTTGATCCGGGAATTTGCACAATCATAACATGCTTCAGTTTGGTTGGTTGAATTTTACTAGTGCAGGCAAATTCTTCGGTGACAAATGAATGCGAGGCACCAGAGTCAAACAACACTCTTGCAAGTACTGAATTAACAGAAAACATACCCAGCACGACGTCTGGCGCTTCCTGAGCTTCTTCAGCATGCATGAGAACAAGACGGCCATTGCGGTTGAGTGAAATCCCTGGGGCAAATCTTCTCCCTGGCCAAACACGACGCTGCTGCTGAGCTGGGACAGTGGCATTGGGGGCTGTAGCGTTCTTCTTGTTGGGGCACTCGTTGGAATAGTGGCCTTTATTTCCACAGTCATAACATGTCACTTGTGACTTGTCCTTGGCCGCGACAGGCACAACATTGCTTCCAGTCCTCGGGGTAGTGTTGGTGTTGGCGGTAGCATTGTTGGTGTTGAACTTGGGTGGGGCACGGGTGAAATGGCTAGAGTTGCCGGGGTTGTTGTGATTTCCTCCGGGTATAGGGTTTCCACGGTTGGGGTAGGTCGGACGGGTCATCGGGGGTCTATTGGTTCTTGGGGCAAATCCTGGAGATGGGTTGGGGGATACTTTGGGGTCTGATGGGTTCCTGGCTGATGCATCATGCGACGCTTGCGGTTCTCATTGGCTTGGTTGATCTTTCCTTCCATCTGGATAGCAGAGTCGACAAGGGCTTCAATATCAGCAAAGGGGATATTGACTAACACCGTCTGCATCTCGTCATGCAGACCATTCAGGAATCTTTCTTTCTTCTTGGCTTCAGTGTCTATCTCGTCCGGGGCATACCTAGCTAATGACAAAAATTTGTCACGGTATTCCACTACGGTCATCCTTCCTTGTTTTAGCTCTCTGAACTCGTCTCTCATTCTCTTGATCAAACCTGGTGGCACATGGGTTCTGCTGAACTTGACCTTGAATTCCTCACAGGTCATCATCTGGCCTCCGGTCATTGCACGAACACTGTTCCACCATGCCCTGGCATCTCCGGCTAGATAATGGGTGGCGAACAGGACTTTCTCGTTGGCTTCTACTCTGGAGACTTCTAAGTTGTTTTCCATGGTTTGCAGCCAATCATCGGCATCTAGGGGTTCTTCTGACTTGGTGAAAACGGGTGGGTTAGTATTCTGGAAATTCTTGAGCTTAGATCCATGGTTGTCCTGATTTCCGTGGCCTTGGTTGTTGTGGGCTAGCTGGGCTATCTGTTGCAGAGTGGCTAGGTTGGCTTGACGTTCCGCTCTTTCAGCCGGCGGTCAAGTCAACATTTGCAAGATCTGCAACATCGGGTCCGGGGCTAAACCACTTCCTCCACGTGGCATCTGAAGATTGATATAGATCATGAGAAAAGAGGGAATTTCTAAGGTCCTGGGGTCTTTGAAAAGTTTTTAAATGTTTGACTCAGATTTTTCTAGCAACTTGCTTTTTCATTCATTCATTCATAGCACACAGTACAACACACACCACAACAAAGAAAACAGATGGTTTTAAGAACCATTCTGAAAACTACGATACAGTGGGAACGACTACTACTCACTACGCTAGTGCTCAGTGCTACTACTCCTCGGAGTCTGTGGCTTCATCATCTTCATCATCATCGATGAAGGAGAAATCATCCTCATCTGTGAAGAAGTCCATGGCCTGATCCTCCAGAAAATCATCGTCATCGCTGAGATAAGAGTAAGGGTCTCCACGAAGATCCTCTCCTGCATTCTCCCTTTCCTCCAACTGCATGTCTCTCTCGTGGATGGTCTCCTCCAGAGATGAGATGCGGTGGCGAAGACGGGCAATAATGCGCTCCTTTTTGTCGAGATGATGGCGGCGAGACTTGCGATCCTTTGCTAGCATGGCTATGGTCTGATCCTTCGTCTTGATGATGGCATACTTATGGTTGCAGTAGTCACGGCAGTTGTCCAACTCTTGCTGACGATCATACATCATGAAGCTAAGGTGGTCCAATTGAGTCTTCAGCTCGGGGTGGTATGGGGCTTCCAGTGGTTGTCCATTTGCATCACGCCTTGGGCAAAACTCAAAGCGAGTACCCTTGATCTGATTGATGCTCTGCCCACACAGACGGTAAAGAGCTTCCTGCATTGCTCTGGCAAGTCCATCGAGCCAGTTGTTTTCCCTCAAGGTAAACTGAATTCCCTCCGCAGTGGAGGTTCAATCTTTCCTCGGAGACTTGCAACAATTAGCCACTGCAGGTCTTCTCCTCCTTGATCATTGAGCTGAGCTCCAAAGAACTTGGGGTGCGGACGCTCCAGAAGTTCCGAAAGCTGATCCAGATCCCTCTCAAAGATAAGGTCTCCTCCATTCCCAAGTTGGTAAAACTTGCTGTACTTCACGTCCATCTATAAAAATAGAGGATGAGTAGATTAGCAGCGTGATCAAGTGTGTCAAAATTTTATGTATTTTGCAAGAGTTTTTGAAGAACATGAATTTTTAGGAAAGAATCAAAGAGATAAGAATGAGAATAAGTTTTTGTAAATATTTGTTTTCTTTGGTTTTGAAACTAAGTTTTTGATTCAAACGTCCAGTCTAACTAGGGTCTCCTATGGTCAGGATGGCTCTGATACCAACTATACCAACTTGTCAACACCCGGATTTTTCAATCCTAGATGCCTGTTATGCCATTCACCGCAATCCCAGGATTACCATTTTTGCGAGACATAACAGAATTGGATACCATAGTACATCATCCATTACAAACGATACATAAGTTCTTACACAAATAGGGATCCCATGATCCAGTTCTTAATACAACATCAAGCAGCGGAATACGTAATAATAACGGTAGCGTAGGCGAAGCTCCATCTTCGGGGTCACAGGCAATGCTGACGATGGGAGATGATCCTAGTTGTCGTAACCTTCATGGGGTCCATCTTCCAGGTACTCCTCTTCATAGTCTGGCCATGGGAATAGCCAGGGACAAAGCCATGAGTACACTTTAAGTACTCGCAAATTAATACTAATAGGTAAGGGGGGTTTTTGGATAATAGGACACTAGGCTCTAGGGTTGTTTTGCAAAAGCCAGATTTATCTCTATTGAGTTCTAAAGCTAGTCACAATTTTATAATTCCTAGCCGGGAACTTGTATTTCATATCACAACTCTATTGTGGTCAAGTCAAAATCTTAGTTCATTTCAAAGGTCATTTTGAAAAGTCTGACGGGGGAACAGTATGGCCACTAATCCAAGTCCATAATCATGACGCTATTCGAATAGTTTGACACTCTGCAGAGATTGTACACTTTCACCACAATATTCGATACATCCGTCAGGAACAAATCCTGATTCACCATACTCAGTATGCGTATAATCAATCCTAACCTTTCGATTACACGCCCTAGTATAAGCACCTCTCCTGTGAGTTTGGCCTCCCAACCATGACTAACTGTCATCTTGGGTACTGAATAGGTGGATAATATTCACAAGGTAGCCTCAGCTCAAACCTTGGCCGTGAGGGAACTAATACTAAGGAATATAAGTTTCCAGTCAAGCCCTACCCAATATTCGGGTATTGTGGTTATACGATAAAATTGGAATGGTATCGCATCCAAACAACCATCAGTTTTATAAAGGTCTAAGGCTCATGCCTCAACATTTTTATCACCAAAGTTCTCAAGTGTTTGGAAACACATGTCCAAAACATTTCAATAGAATGATCCATCATTCCAAGGTTTTCATAACCATTTTTCTACCAAGTATTCCCATCTAAAAATTTATCAAGTTTTATGCTTAGCACTAGCATCTACAGGTGGGGGTAGTAATGATGAGGGGTGGTAACTAGTGGAGTTTCAACTAAGTACAACCTCATGTCTTAGGCTGATGTCAAGGTTTCTAACTTAGGCCAAATTTTATGCTCTTTATGCAACCTTCAGCATCTTTCCAAGATCTACTAGTCACTTAAATAAACTCTAAGTAATCTTTGATAAAGAAATAAAGTAAGAAGCTTGCAAGAAAACTAGGATTGGTTTATCAAGTGGGGGTGATCACTTATGCTTAGGGCATATAAGTGTAGTAACAAGTATGGGCTTGCATAGGTAAAGTATCTTGCAAGTGTTAGCTTGCACATTCACTAGTAGTATTAGGCTTGCTAAAGTAGAGTGTCTTGCAAGTTTTAGCTTGAATTGGTATAGTATCAGCTTGCCTTGTGCAGAGCAGTGGTTGAAGTTCTCCTCGGCTTCTTCTTCGTAGTATCCTCCTTCCTCCTCGTATCCTTGGTCGGTACTAGCGTCTATAAATGAATACGAGGTACACAATCACCAAACAATACTTAAATACTTGCAATCATCACACACAAGGGTCCTATGGATGATCTAGCATCATCTCTAACATTACAAGGTTAAGGCTTGATTTAATTTCTTTGATTTTTAGAAAAGTAATTTCTACTCATTGAAAAACTACTTAAGATTTAATATTCTCCAAACCCAACATGGGATCATGTTGAAACATGTCATCACCACATATTGTAGTCCATGGGAATGTGATTTAAAGTGGTGTCACAATTTAATAAGGTTTTACCCTTTTATTTTAATTAATTAAAGTGGCTAGAAATGCTTATGTTGCCTTCTTTTATTCCTTGAACATTATTTCTGCAAGTAAACCTATATATTTTTATATATTCTGAAAGGTATGGTTAAATGTGATTTTTGGGAGTTGGAATCAACTGAAAAGCTATTATGGTTTAAATTTGAATAAATTTTGAATGCAGGAAAGCTTCTGCTTTGTTATTTTTACCATGGGTGATCTATAGATCCAAATGACTTGAATCCAAGGGGCTTGGATTCAGCATTCACAGACCTTTCCAACAAAATTGGTTTCATTCAATTTGGTGCACTGAATCGATCTGGGTTGATTTTTGAAGTTGGGCATGTATGTGTTTGAATTAAATAGAGAAAGTTTAGTTTGAATAACTGGGCTGCGGAAAAGTTCTTGGGCGCCTGCTAAGCGCAGATGCTCCTGGCTGCTTAAGTGGGTGTCCCACTCGTCGGTGACACGGGCTGGGCGGTATGGGACGACGTGGATCGTTCGATCTAGTTCTAATCTAACGACTGGGAGTCATCGTCGACGCGAGACAACTCCGGCGAGAACGAAACCTAGCGCGGCCAGTGAGGGTCACTGTGGGCTCACCGGGGTACTGGCGAGGGTCGGCGAGGCGGCCGAACGACGAAGTCGACGACGGCGAACTCAGGGGTGGTCGCGGCAGCTCTTGGGGCGGCTCCAATCGCTGGCTCCCTTCTTCTCCGGCAGCGGCAGGCTCCAGTGAAATTCCGGCGAGGTGGTGCTCGCCTTGCTCTGAGAATGGTGTGACACTATCAGTGAGGAGAGGGGAGTGAGATGGTGTGAAGAATTCGTGCTGGGTGGCCTCTATTTATAGTCGAGCGAGGGGACCGTCGGGGCGCACGGTGAGCTCGTCGGGGGCGATGTTACAGGCGGCTAATGGCATGGGCAAGGGTAGGGGACGGTGCGGTGTCTCCTGGTGATGCTCAACGACATGGTATCGAGGCATGGGGCAGTGTGGTTTGTTCTGGAACGGGCGGTGCTCTGCGCGGCAGAGGCGGCGTCTTCGACGGGCGGTGGTCATCGTCACGGGCGGCAAGCGGGATGTCTGGCGGTCTCCTGGGTCGGTGGTGATTGTGTATGCACACGGCGAGGGCGGCGCGTGGTCTGTGGGTGATGGTCGAGGGTGGCGCTCTGGCGCACGCTCGGCATGGTCTGGGCGTGGCTTGTGCGCGTGGTCCAGGGCTTGGCAACGCTCGCGGCTGGGAAAGTGAGTGGCGGTGGACGGTGGGCTGCCTCCCAGACATGCTGTCTAGGCTTGGTGCTGCTCCTAGCTTGCTGTCGACTATGGGGTGGCAAGAGGGTGCTCGACTATTCACCATTGATGGCTATGGCAAGCTCACAGTGGTGCTAGTGCCTGGCTAATCTTCCTAGATGATCTACTGAGTTGTGTGTGAGCTAAATGGGGAATCAGTTAGGCAAGAATCACTACTCACAATAGTTGTTGATGTTTGTTTGATTTGTGTCTGCAACCTGTTTGATGAAATGGCCGCATGAAATCAAGTTTTGAATTTTGAATTGATTTTTGGTGGGTTTGCTAGATTGGTGATGGCGAGTCTGCAGATGCTTGGGTTTTGAAAATTGAGCTTGTTTGAGTAGTTTTTTAAAAAGTGGGATCTTCCCATATGATAAAGATTCAATTTTGAATTATCATTTAAACTATGCATTTGAAAGTTTTTGGATGATCACAAAGTGGTCATTGATACTTTGTTATGAGTACATTCAAGGGGTGCAAAGATCCAGAAAAGTTTCTGTTAGGTTCTAAAAGTTTGAGACAGCCAAAGTAGGCATGTGAGTTAAATTGGTCAAAGTGACCATTCATTTCATATATGTGTTTTGATTTACTTGTCTTTAGGAAAAGTGTGGGAAATGTTTTAGATGATGTTTACTTCACCTAAGAAACATTTTACAAACAATGGAACAAACAAACAAGGTGTTTTTAAAGGATTTCAAAATCCATGCATACACATATGCATGCATTCATGATTTCCTTTAGAAAGTTTTTGTTAACCCTAATTTTGATGATTAGATTTTCCTGATCCAAGTTTATATTTTTGGGATGTTACATAGTAGGAGGAGGAATAGGGACTACTTGTGGTTTAGTGGTGATAGTGCACACACTATTGTTTCTATCAATTTCAGCTTCCCTTTCCCACCTATCATGAAGTTGAGCTAACAACCTAACATTCTCATCAATTGTAACTTGTATGGCATGACAGTAGCAAAGGTATTTTCCATGGCTTCAGGTTTAGCAGCCATTTTATTAATCAAGGAGGACTAAGCTTCAGACAAAGACGATATATTTTCTCAATAGTTAAAATATTTTCCTCTATAATCTTATTGAAAGTGGTTTGCTTGATAATAAAGTCTTTGAGCATGACTTCAAATTCAGAGGGGGCACTTCTAGCATTATTGTAAGAGCTTCCATAGGAATTGCCATTATTAGGAGGATAAGGCCTATAATTGTTGTTGCTACCAAAATAATTCCTATAGGCATTGTTGTTGAAATTTTTGTTTCTAATGAAGTTCACATCAACTTGATCTTCTTGAGCAACTAAGGAGGCTAAGGGAACACTATTAGGATCTAGAGGAGCTTTCCCATTAACAAGCATAGCCATAATAACATCAATCTTTTCACTCAAAGAGGAAGTTTCCTCAACAGAATTTACCTTCTTACCATGTGGAGCTCTCTCAACATGCCATTCAGAGTAGTTAACCATCATATTATCAACGAGCCTTGTTGCAGCACCCAAAGTGAGGCCCATAAAAGTACCTCCAACAGCTGAATCCAGCAGGTTCCTTGAAGAGTAGTTCAAACCTGCATAAAAAGTTTGGATAATCATCCAAGTAGTGAGTCCATGAGTGGGACAATTCTTAACCAAAGACTTCATTCTTTCCCAAGCTGGAGCAACATGTTCACTATCAAGTTGTTTAAATTTCATAATGTCACTTCTCATAGATATAATCTTAGCAGGAGGATAGTACTTTCCAATAAAAGCATCTTTGCACTTAGTCCAAGAATCAATACTATTTTTAGGCAAAGAATTTTTTAGGCAAAGAAAGCAACCATTCTTTAGCTTTTCCTCTCAAGGAGAAAGGAAAAAAGCTTGAGCTTAATAATATCTCCATCTACATCCTTATACTTTTGCATCTCACAAAGTTCAAAAAATCTATTAAGATGGGCAACAGGATCATCAGAACCAGCACCAGAAAATTGCTCTCTCATCACAAGATTCAACAAAGCAGGCTTAATTTCATAAAAGGTAGCATCAGAAGCAGGTGGAGCAATGGGTGTTCTTAGGAAATCATTGTTGTTGGTGCTAGTGAAGTCACACAACTTGGTGTTCTCAGCAGAGTCCATTTTGGCAAAGGTGGGCAAGCCAAAAATAGTAGCAGCAGCAGCGAGAGCAGGAACTAATTTTTTTGTGTTTTTGAATAAAGAAAGCAAACCAAACTAGACTATTATTTTGGGTTTTTTGGAAAGAGGCAAACAAAACCAAAAAAAAGAAACAAAGGAAACTAAAAACAGAGTAAAGAGAAAGGAAGTGAAGAACTCCCCTAGTGAAGACGTCCTTAGCCTCCCCAGCAACGGCGCCAGAAAAGCTTGATGCAGCGCTGAGTTGGTGTAGGAGCGCTTCGTTAGAAACCCCAAGAGCAAGGTATGAGGAACACAACAACAAGTTTTCCCTCAGTTGAGACCGAGGTTGTCGAACCGGTAGGAGGAAGGAAACATCACACAGGTGTTGCAAGCAACGCGGAGACCCGCACAACACAAACTCAAGACTTTGCCCCAACGAATCAGTGAGGTTGTCAAGCTCACCGGTTTGCTGTAACAAAGGATTAAACGTATGGTGTGGAAGGTAATGGTTTGCAGCAAGTAAATAGGTAACAGTGGAAGATGAATCAATGGTAAATATTGGATCGGGGTCCATAGTTCACTAGAGGTGCTCTCCTTAGATAAACAACATGGCATGAAGGGTAAACAAATTACAGCAGGGCAATTGACAGGAACTGAGCAAGGCATAACAATGCAATTACTAGTTAGAAAGATCCCATGGGATTCGATTGGGCAATACAACAAGATACATAGACCGCCATCCAACTACATCTATGACTAGAAGTCCACCTTCAGGTTATCATCCGAACCCCCTCCAGTATTAAGTTGCAAGAAACAGACAACTTCTTTAAGCAAAGTGTGTAAGGTAAACAGTCCACATGTTCCATGAACAAGAGACCGTTGTTTTCTCCCTAGTGGCAACAACACATCTACAACCGAAGAGATTTCTCTCGCTTCCCTTGGAAACTAGAGGCATGAACCCACTATCGAGCATAAATACCCCCTCTTGGAGTCACTAGCAACTACTTGGCCAAGATAGCTACTAACAACGGAGAGCATGCAACATCACAAACAACACAAACATGATAGAATCATAAAGACAAAACCATTAATCAAACCAACATAATAATCTCAATATCCATCGGATCCCCGCAAACACAACATGCATCATTACTAATAGATTAGATCTTGATCATGAACGGAGCTCACAAGATCTATACATGAAATCACAAATGAGGAGATACAACCATCTAGCTACTACATGGACCCATAGTCCAAAGTGGAACTACTCACACATCATACCAGAGAGAAGGCCTCCGGGATGATCTCCCCTCTGGCAGGGTGCTAGGAAGAACTTCAGATCCCCCCGATCTAGGGACGATGGTGGCGGCGGCTACAGACGGTTTCATGGATATTTGATCAGGTGCTTAGGGTTTCTGCATCGGGGGCTTCTTATAGGAGAAGGGGAAGGCCGAGGCGGCGGCCAGGGGCCCCACACCCTAGCCAGGCACGGGCCCACCTGTGGTCGCGCCTGGGGGTGTGGCCCCTCTAGCTCTCCCCTCTCTCTCCCCTCTGGACTTCTTGTTCCCCACGAAAAGTAATTGACTTTGACGTTTGTCCCGTCCAATTCCAAGAATATTTCTTTACTAAATTTTCTGAAACCAAAAATAGCAGAAAAGCAGTAGGCATCATGCAACTTGTTAGTAGGTTAGTACCAGAAAACATGTAAAAATCACCTCAAAGTGTAGACAAGTAAAGCAAAGTAGATACTAAACAAGTATGAAACATCAAAAATTATAGATACGTTTCCAACGTATCAATTCATAAGGGTAGGAATCTGATATATAACTTTTGGCCTCGTGATGGACAGAGTACAGCTCAAGCTTTGGGGATATTGAAGTTACTAATGCTTAAATGTCCTATTCATGAACTCCCTAACAATATTATTATCAATAACTTGTATGATAGGATTTCGCTTCATGATAAAGATTTATTAGATGCTTCTTGTGCTGGATCATTCACACGTATGAAGGAAGAAGCTAAATGGGATCTCCTAGACCGTATTCAAGAGAACACTGAAGAATGGGAGAATGAAAAAGGAATAAAGTCAGGTATAAACTATGATTATGAATGCATTAAATCCTTTATGGGAACTGATGACTTCCATGATATTAGTACTGAGTATGGTCTTGATTCTCAAGTTCTTGCAAAATGTTTTAAGGCCTTTGCCTCTTATATTGAAATTCCCAAAAGGGAGTGGGACAAGTACCATGCTCCTTATAAATACATTGTTACCCATGTTCCTGCTAGCATTGAAGTTTGTACTGTTGATCCTATTTTGCCTGAACCTTATGTTGAGAAAATCCCTTTTCCTGCTAAGGTAAAGGAACATTCTATCATAGCTAATGTGGTTAGCAAAAGTGCAAAGAAAACTTTGGAACCTGATGAGCAAATAAACATTGTACCTGTGGTAGCTATTGTGAAAGATCTTGTCACTAATAATATAGGGGATGAGCACATTGTCTTCTGTGAGGACGCTTCTAATATTGTCTCTCATCCTAGAAAAGCTAGAAAAGCTAGTGTCCCTGTGTTTTTGGTTAGAATTGGTGATCATTGCTATTATGGTTTATGTGATATTGGTGCTAGTTCTAGTGTTATTCCTTATGAGCCTTACAGGGAGATTATGCATGAAATTGGTCCTTGTGAGCTTGAGGACATTGATGTGGTTATTCACCTTGCTAATAGAGAAACAATCTGTCCAATTGGAATTGTAAGAGATGTGTAAGTTCTTTGTGGTAAGATTAAATATCCTGCTAATTTTCTAGTACTTGGTTCTGAAGCTAGTAAAACTTGTCCTATTATTTTTGGTAGACCCTTCTTGAATACTTGTGGGGATATCATAGATTATAGGAAGGAAAAAAGTTTTGACTAAGTTTGATGGAGAGTCTTATGAGTTTAATTTTTCCAAATTTGCTAGAACTCATTATGAAAACGAACTGCCTAATGAGGATTTCAGGGTTGAACAACTTTCTGCTATTTATCTTGCTCCTAACAATGCCTTGTAGCAGTTTATGGAAGATCATGAAAGCGAGGTATTCATGAAGGAAAGAAATGAGATTGACGAGGTTTTCCTTCGTCAACCTGAGTTACTTAAGCATAATCTACATGTGGAAGATTTGGGTACCACACTACCACCTAAAGGGATCTTAAATATGCTTATCTAGATGATAATAAAGTATATCATGTTATTATTAGTTCTAAACTTTCAAGAAAGTAGGAGGAAAGGTTATTGGAAATATTGAAGAAACACCGAGGAGCTATGGGATATACTCTTGATGATTTAAAAGGGATTTCTCCTACTATATGTCAGCATGCTATTAATATAGAACCTGATGCAAAACTAGTTGTTGAGCACCAACGCCATCTAAATCCTAAGATGAAGGATGTGGTAAGAAATGAAGTACTAAAACTCCCTGATGCTGGTATTATTTATCCTATTGCTGATAGTCAATGGGTTAGCCTTGTTCATTGTGTCCCAAAGAACGGGGGAATCACTGTTGTGTCTAATGAAAATAATGAGCTTATACCCCAAAGAGTAGTGGTTGGGTATAGGATGTGCATTGATTTTATAAAGTTTAATAAAGTTACTAAGAAAGATCATTATCCTTTGCCCTTTATTGATCAAATGTTGGAAAGGTTGTCTAAAAAGACCCACTTTTGTTTTCTTGATGGTTATTCTGGGTTCTCTCAAATTGCGGTGGAAGCACAAGACCAAGAGAAAACCACCTTTACTTGTCCCTATGGAACTTATGCTTATAGGCGTATGCCTTTTGGTTTATGTAATGCTCCTGTTACCTTTCAAAGATGTATGTCTGCTATCTTTCATGGTTTTTGTAAAGAAATCGTGGAGGTTTTCATGGACGACTTCTCCCTCTATGGAACTTATTTTGATAATTGTTTGCACAACCTTGATAAAGTTTTGCAGAGATGTGAAGAAACCAACCTTGTTTTTAACTGGGAGAAATGCCATTTCATGGTTAATGAAGGAATTGTTCTTGGACACAAAATTTCTGAAAGAAGTATTGAAGTAGACAGAGCCAAAATTGAAGCAATTGAGAAGATCCCTTGCCCTAGGGATATAAAAGGTATTCACAGTATCCTTGGTCATGCTGGTTTCTATAGGAGGTTTATTAAATATTTCTCCAAAATTTCAAAGCCCCTTACCAATCTTCTTCAAAAAGATGTACCTTTTGTTTTTTATGATGATTGTAAGGTAGCTTTTGAAACTTTGAAGAAAGCTTTGACTACCGCTCCTATTGTTCAACCACCTGACTGGAGTTTACCTTTTGAAATTATGTGTGATGCTAGTGATTTTTCTATGGGTGTTGTTCTTGGGCAACGTGTTGATATAAAGTTGAATGTTATTCATTATGCTAGCAATACTCTAGATTCTGCTCAAAAGAATAATGCTACTACTGAAAAGGAGTTCTTAGCTGTAATCTTTGCATGTGATAAGTTTAGACCCTATATTGTTGATTCAAAGGTTACTATTCATACTGATCATGCTGCTATTAAGTACCTTATGACAAAGAAAGACGCTAAGCCTAGGATTATTAGATGGGTGTTGCTTTTACAAGAGTTTGATCTGCATATTGTAGATAGGAAAGGCGCTGAAAATCCTGTTGCTGATAATTTGTCTCGTTTGGAAAACATTTCCTTTGACCCTATGCCTGTTAATGATAGTTTTCCAAATGAACAGTTGGGTGCAATAAGGGTAAGACCACATGAGAATCCTCGGTATGTTGATTATGCTAACTTTATTGTTTACAAGTATTTGCCTCCAACCTTTACAACCTAGCAAAGAAGAAAATTCTTTTATGATTTGAGGCATTACTTTTGGGATGACCCACATTTATATAAATAGGGAGTAGATGGTATTATGCGAAGATGTGTTCCAGAATATGAACAACAAGAGATATTGAGGAAAGGTCATGGCCATGCTTATGGAGGACATCATGCTGGAGATAGAACTATACAAAATGTTTTACAATCTAGATTTTATTGGCCTACCATTTTCAAGGATGCAAGGAAGTTTGTTTTATCATGTGACGAATGTCAAAGAGTTGGTAATATTTATAGACGCAATGAAATGCCTATGAATTATTCTCTTGTTATTGAACCTTTTGACTGTTGGGGATTTGACTTTATGGGTCCTTTTCCTCCTTCAAAAGGGTATACTCATATTCTTGTTGTTGTTGATTATGTTACAAAGTGGGTAGAGACCATACCTACAAATAGTGCTGATGGTAAGACCTCTTTAAAAATTCTTAAAAATGTTATTTTTCCTAGGTTTGGTGTGCCTAGATATCTCATGACTGATGGAGGCTCTCATTTTATTCATGGTAGTTTTAGGAAAACTCTTGCCAAATATGATGTTAACCATATAATTGCTTCAGCTTATCACCCCGAAACCAGTGGGCAAGTAGAACTTTCTAATAGAGAAATTAAATCTATCTTGCAGAAGACTGTTAATAGATCTAGAAAGAATTGGGCTAAAAAGTTGAATGACGCTTTATGGGCTTATAGAACTGCTTATAAAAATCATATGGGAATGTCTCCTTACAAAATGGTTTATGGGAAAGCTTGTCACTTGCCTCTAGAATTAGAACACAAAGCTTATTGGGCAGTGAAAGAACTGAATAGAGATTTCAAACTTGCCGGTGAGAAAAGATTGCTTGACTTGAGTACCTTAGATGAGTGGAGAAGTAAAGCTTATGAAAATGCTAGACTCTTTAAGGAAAAAGTAAAAAGATGGCACGATAGGAGAATTCTAAAAAGGGAATTCCATGTTGGCGAGAAGGTTCTTTTGTATAGGTCTCGTCTCAGATTTTTTTTGCAGGGAAACTACTCTCAAAATGGGAAGGACCTTTTGTTATTGAGGAAGTGTATTAATCAGGGGCTATCAAAATATCTTCTTTGAAGGACAACACTACATAGGTGGTGAATGGTCAAAGGCTCAAACATTATATTTCAGGAGATTCTTATAATGAAGATGTTGATATTATTCAAATGGTGACTCCGGAAGAATTTATTAGAAACCAAACTCCAGAATCTACAGACTCCGTCTTTGAATAGGTAAAAAGTGGTGAAAACAGAAGGTTCATGAAAACCTTACCTTTTATATTTTTGATGTTTTTATTGCATACGGAAGGTTACGAGATGAAATAGAGGAGGAAACGAAGGCCAGGGTGGCCACACCCACCCTAGGCGCGGGCCCCAGCTGGCCGCGTCTATAGGGGGCGTGAGCCCCCTGAACTCCGTCTCCGCCTCGTTTTCGTACCGTACCTTCCTTATGCATTGAAACTTCATAATATATAACCCCCAGATCCCCTGAGGTTCGTATATCGTGTTCTCGTCGTGTTTTTGTTTCGATCTATTTCTGTCAGGCAGATTTTCAGTTTTGGAGTCACAATGTCTTCCTCTGTATCACCCATGGAGGATTCCTCTGCGGATGTCATCAACCCGTACATGTATGAGTTGGAGATTCATCCCAAGGAGTTGATTCTCATGGATGGGAAGGTGCAGATGAAATAAGTTCAAGGCCCTAAAGGAGAAGGCGGTCTGGAAGACAGGATGCAAGCACCGAAGCAGGAAGTTTTCAGGTATAATAAGATGGCAGAACACGAAGTGGATATTATCCATAAGATAAGTTTAGAACTCATCGCCAAGCACAAGGAGGAGGTTGCTGAGCTCCGAGACGAAATCCTCTCACTCCATCAGACCACCAACCAATTACAAGAACAACTCTATGACATACAAAATCAAAACTATGAGTATGAGGCTAGATTTAATCGCATAAGCTCTGCTGCTAGTTTCAGGATTGTGGAAACCAAGATATCCTTTGTGGATGGGGAGCCTTTGCCTTGGAAGTCTGATGATGACAAGAGACCACCACCACCGAAGGACTAATTCGTCATCAGGTTTGGCATCCCCTTGGCTTGTTCCAAGCTTGGGGGAGTGCCGCGATATCACATCATTATCTTTTATCTTTTTACCTTTTTAGTAGATTCATATCTTGGGTAGAAAAGTTATCTTATAGGTTGGTTTGCATATGGAAGTATCTCTCCTTTAGTTGGTTATCTATGTATCCCTTGGTGTGAGTGCCTCTATGGAATATTAATGAGAAGTCTCATCTTTTACTTTTTGCACTTCTTATTTTAGTTTGCAATCTCTATTATATGATTGATCTTGTTGATCAGTATTGACATCACTTTGGGAGCATCAAGTAGATCTAAATTGGTTTTGGCAAACCGAGATCTGGTCAGTAGCAACACTTTTTGAGGTTTGAAAGGAAAAGAGAAAAGTCTTACATGTATTTTGTATCATTTATTTTATTTCTTGATTAGCTCATAAGCTTAGTATTCTTTATTTAAGATCTTTTGTGGCTTCAACGAAGATTGCATGTTTGGCTTTATCACTTGTAGGTTTTCTTGTTTCCTTCAACTCTTTTGTTTGCTATCCAGCCTTGCTAGCCGAAAACATGTGCTGAGAGGATTACTTCTCATGCATCCAACCCCTTTGAACCAAAACTTGTGCAATTTGTGTCCACCATATCTACCTATTAGCATTATTGCTATTCCAAGCAAATTCTCAAGCTTCATCTATCTTTCGAATTAAAAATTATTTTGTTATGTGAAAACTAGTTAGTAAAGCTCTCACGAACTTGATGGCACACCTTATTTTCTTGCCCCTAATAAACTTGAACCATTGTGTCATCGAAGTTGTATATGCTTGCATCTATACGTTGGGATTAGCAGAACCGTGCTTTCACGGGGAACGCTTTCAACACTTATGGATACATATCCAGTTGATATCATGCTCCTTTGTTTGCGGATGTCATCGGTGTGAAATAAAAAGAGAGCTTGTAAGTCCATGGAGTTATGTATGTGTGTTAGAGAAACGCCTGGGCCGCTAGCCTAAGCCATGCCTAATCATGGTGGAAACTTGCATGATAACCATAGTGAGCAATATGTGAAGCATCCTCAATAAAAACCTATGCAAATAGCAAATAAAAAGATCGTTGAGATGCTCACTGTCTGCTTGCCTTATCATTTTGATTATGGGATAGCTCATGTATCATGTGCAAGGGGTACCCCATTAGCGGTTCTTTATGATACACATGTACTTACAATGACAAGAACTTACCAGTAACTAAAGTTGAGTAGCATGAGGAGTGGCCCTCATACTCAAGGTACATGAGATTGCCAACTTATATTTCGTCAAGCATATACTCCATCTTTGTTCACTTTAACCTTAATCACCTCAAGATGCTTATGATAGGGGCAATGAGAGCTCAAAGATAGTAAGTACCATAATCTTTTGAAAGCTCTTTATGAACTTGAAATCCCTGTGTCCCTCTATGAAGGACCCTTTCTTCTACTTCTAAGTTGAGTCAGTAAACCTATTCCTCTCTATCTCCAGCAAGCATTTGAGTTGTTGTGTTTCAAGCATTCATATGATGATTTATTCGATCATGTTCTTTATATTCCTTGTTTGCACAAGACTCTTATCTAATGAGTATTACTTTGAAAGCCATCATTGTGAAAAACCTTTTATGTTTGAGCAAAGAGTACTATTGTTGTAAAACTTCAACAAAAGCTTTATCTGTGAAACTGTTTGCCAGCTGTTCTCTGACCAAGAACAAACTTTGCCAATCCCAATTATGATTTATCTTTATGCATCTCTATTGTGACTCCTATACTTGTTGCAAGCTAAGTTATATAATGGTGAGTTGCTTTCTTCTATGAGTTGTGTAATGGTAAGTGTGATGCTTCTTGTTCGTATTATTTTATCGACACTTCACTCCATAAACCCGTGGACATGTTTATTGAGCTAAGTTTTCGCTTGGGGACAAGCGAAGGTTTAAGCTTGGGGGAGTTAATACGTCCAATTTGCATCACCATTATATATATCATAATTTGCCTCTATTCATTGTTATATTTCATATTAAGAGGTGTTACTTATGTCTTTTCATCTATTTTTGCATGTTGGATGATTTTTGGCAGATGAACTGTCGGAGTCAGGATTCTGATGGAAAAAGTGGTGTTTTGATGCAATTTCGCGAAGATCAGAAAAATACTAGAAAAACTACGGAAAATCCTATTTCCCCAGAAGACAAAGAATGCCAGAAGGGGAGGCGGAGATGGGACACAGGGGGCCCACACCCCCCAGGCGCAGGCCAACCCTAATACTAGGAGAGCGACCACAGAAATATTTCCGCCACCTCTGCGGGGCGGAAAACACCGAGAGAGAAAGAGCTCTCCGACAGACAGATTTTTGCCGGGAAAATTTCTTCCCAAAGAGGGGAGATCGTCTCCATGAACACCATCATCAAGCTATACTTCATCGAAATCATCATCATCATCCACACCATCATCTCCACCAGCACCATCATCATCACTCCATCCCGCTGTAACAATTGTATTGAATCTTGCGTAGTTCTTAGGGGAAACTTTCCCGGTGTTGATTACTATTGTAGTTGATTCTTGTGAGTGGAACCTTTGTATTATTGTTTATGTTCAGATTGTTGTTCATCACCATATCATCTCTGATCTTGATTCAAATGATGTCTCGTGAGTAGTTCATTTAGTTCTTAAGGACATGGGAGAAGTCATGTTGTTAGTAGTGGATTTGTGTTGAGATATTATTCAATGGTTTAGTATTTAAGTTGTGGTGCTATTATTCTAGTGGTGTCATATGAACATCGACAACATGATACTTCACCATTCATAGGCCTAGGGAAATGCATTGTGTATTTAGCTACTAATTCTGGGGTTGCCGGAGTGACAGAAACCTAAACCCCCGTTAGGAAACCATTCACAAGGGAGTGTAGGATCTCAGAGTTTAAGGCTTTGGTTAGGTTTATATCTTAATTGCTTTCTTATAGTTGCGGATGCTTGCAAGAAGTTTAATCACAAGTATGTATTAGTCTAAGTAAGGCTGGTACATTAGCACATGTTCACCCACACAACACTTATAAAACCAAAGAAGACTACTCAGTTATATGAAACGAAAGCACTTGACAGAATTCCCATGTGTCCCCGAGAACGTTTGGTCCTTATTAGTATTTCCACTGGCTTGTCCTTTGCTAAGAAAGGATTGGGCCACTTGCTGCAATTGCTTGTTGTTTTATTTACTTGCACTTTCTTTTCTTGCTTTATTAGAAAACTCCTAAAAATCCGTTTGTTAAATATTTACAGAGATTTTCTGCTCTATACCACTAGTCAACACCTTCTGCTCCTCATTGTGATCGACACTCCTATTTATCGAAAGTACTACGATACACCCTCTATACTTGTGGGTCATCAAGACTATTTTCTGGCGCCGTTGTCGGAGAGTGAAGCGCTATTGAAGAGTCAAACTGGTAAAAGAAACTTCTATTGTGAGTATTGTTTTTATTTCTGTTTGTTACTTTGTTTTTAATATAGATAACCCACTTGGTTTTCGGTTTGGGAAACTACTACCACTGTTTTGTAAAAAAAACATTCCTATATTTTTGTAACATCCCAGATTCTATATTAGGGTGTTATTAGTTCCATGCATCATCCTTGCATCATTGCATTCTACAAATAAGTTTTTACAACAAATCCTAAACACCTAAACCTAGCAAAACCCTAATAGTGTTTTGCCATTTGTAAGCATTATTATAGTGGTCAAGTTTGAACCTTCTAAAAACCTTGTAAAACATTAAACTATGGCCCTATGTTGACCACCTTAATTTTATAAAAATTTAGAAACAATTTTTATCAAGTTTGGTTTTAGGTTGCAAAAGTTATTTAGTTTTACTAAAACAGAAAAAGGAAAAATGTAAAAAAAAACGGCCAAGAAGAACCTAGCCGGGCTTGTTGCCCACCCAGCGGCCACCACACGCGCGGCAGCTAACCACCCGCGCCGCGCCAGCCCACCTTCTTCCCTCCGCCACTGAAACGTGGGACCGCTCCCATCGCCACCTTCCCAGAGTCCATGGCGGACACGCACGCCGCCGCGTCGGGATAGTCCGATTCGAACGGGATTCGTCCACCCACTTCCCCAAGACTTTGGGGATATATAAGCCGCCCCCCCCCCCCCCCGCTATCGTTTCCCCCGAAAACCCTAGCGCAAACCCTGCCGAGGCGCCGCCAGGAGCGAGGAGGCATCAGAGCACCGCAGCAGGAGGAGGAGGCAAGGGGATCGGCCGAGGGGGCGAGCATGACCGCAAGGGCCAGGCGAACCTCGACGACCTCGCCGCTGTCCCAGGGAACCACCGGAGCGCCGCCAGCCATCATCGCCGACGCCACCACCGCCCCACGCCGCCGTCACACCTTGTAAGTCGCCGCCGCCTCTCCTGACCGTCTGATCGAGGTTGAACGCGTAAGATTAGAAGTATGCCGAAGGGGTATCGGCGAATAGCGGAGTGCCACGTGGCCGCGCGCGTCAGCACGCACGCGCCAGCGCTGCGTCACCTAGCTGGAGCCAATTAGACGCTAACACTTGGCAAGATTATAAGTGTAGTTCAGATCTATTTGCAGATTTAGATTCAATCTTGCGAAAATCATATAAAATCGAATATTTGTCCAAATTTAGCTTGTAATATACCGTTGGATTCCTAATTTTATGTAGAATCCAAATCTGTAATAATATCCCAGGTTTACAGTAATTTTTTAGGTGTAGATTTTAATCACTAGATTGGAGTGTTTATTCTATAGAAAAATAATTAAAATTCTGTTTTAATTGATTCTTGTTGAAATGACCTTGTTTCCATAATGCCTACTGGAAAAAATTATACAACTTTGCTTAAGATCATTAGATCTAGTTTGGGGCTAATTAGATGGTTTGATCTCCTTATAATCCTAGGATTTGTTTTAGTGACTCTATTAGATCTAAACCCTTGGGAAAATCAATCCTAGTGACACCCTTACACTATCACAACACGAACTTGCTACCTTGATCAATTTAGAAGAACCAACCTTGCATAAAATACCATGTTGCATGCATGCATGATTTTCTTGGTGATATGCTTTGAGCAAGTTGTGATCAGATCTATGTTTGTGATTTGTTAGATTGCTCGGAGTGCGCTAAGGAGTGCTATTGTGTAGAGTGATGCTCGGATCAAGGCAAGTTACACCACCTGTTCATAACTTTTGTCCCAGTTTTGATTTTATGCATGTGATCTTCAAAATTCTGTAGTATGCATGTGTAGGATGTTCTAGTAGAGTTTTTCCTTAGTATTATTTTGCAAGTGCGATGATTTTGTAGTATGCCATGAGTAGCTCTATACTTAGGATTTTCCATCTTGATAGGTTACCCCTGTTTTTGCTAAGTATTGCTTGCTATGCTATATATACAAAGTACCGTTGGGGGGTTCGAAAGACAAAGAATTTTTCTAAGTATAAAGGCTCTCTAGAGCAAACTTTCTTATCAAATCCACTTCAAAATAAAACTAAGTTTTCTTCTGGGCAGAATGGTTGTCGGGTCAACGAGTGTGATTTTGGTGGAGGACGTCCGCCCAGGAATCAAAGAAGTCTGCCATGTTTCAGAATTCAGAAGCTTTCAGTGCAACCACAAAACATTATGGGCTCTGTCTTGGCATAGTACTTAGTGGGAAACCTCACCTGGGTACCAACATTTGGAGGTTTTTGGCACGGTTGGATCCAGAAGGTAGAGGGGCTACTAAGGGAAAGCCTCGCCATGGTCTTGTCTGTAAAAGGACTTGATCGTGGATTGTGGGTAAAGTGCACAAACTCTCGAGAGTATTGCAATCTAATCGATCAGCTGCTCACGAATGAACAACAATGAGCGTCTGAAGGATGGAGCCTCTGAAGGATCTTCCTCTCTCTTTTCTAAAAACAAAGTTTTGAAACCCCATGGCGTGCGTAATATTGCTAATGGGTGGGAATTTGGGAACTTGGTGTGTAATATCCAAGTGACGCTTGGTGCGTAATATCCAAGTGTTTGGTTGTTTGGACACTTGGTGCATAATATCCTCGTGAGCCACTCGACCTTATTTTATCTAAGCAAATGTTTACAAAGTAGGACAATCCTCTCTTCTTCTCTCTACTTAAGAAAACTAGCTTTGAGAAAATGAACTCTACAGCCTATACCAGCCTTGCATGTAGAGATAGTCTTTTCTCTCCTTGGTGTAATTTGCCAATACATTCAAAGTATTGACCCAACTTGTTGCACGTCTTATGTGCGTAATCCAAGATTGAAAGGTGCGAGGGATCGCGGGTCTACACTCGACAAGCCCGGGAGTTGATGGACTCATGCTGCTTTTATGTTTCATTGTTATTTGAGCTAGCATAATGCTAAGCAATTTTTGTAATAAATTCATACTCTGGATTCTCCGTGTAATAAAGACTTTGTGTTTTACATGATATTTCATCGACTGTGAGTGCTAGCTAATGATCCAGGGACTAGCATGTTAATCACAGGGACTTAGGATCCTTATCGATCCGAGGTCACTACAGATGGTATCAGAGCACATCGTTGCCTGTAGGACGTGACCCTAGGATTGGAACCACCTCTAACTTTGTGCCTTACCTGTTTTTCTACTAAGTTATTTCCCGCGCTTCTGGTATCTTCCTTCCTCTACTTGTTTAAGTATCTAACCTTCTTTCTTCTAACTCAAAGATGACAAGCTTCCTCTACGACACCGTCGCGGACATCGAACCCCTTCGCTTTGGTGGATGCCTCATGGATCTACTCACACGTTTGGACCTTCCTCTCCCAACAATCCAAGGGAGCACAATGAAGAAACTCCACAAGGACGGCTGTTGGGGAGTCAAGGTCATCCAGCCAGGAAAAGAGTGAGGCAAGAACCCGGAGGAAGACATAGCAATCCACATTGTTAGCGATTCCAAGGAGAAGGCCCTTAGCATCAGCTTGCAACAACTCATTGGTCGCCTATGTGGACGTCATCATGAAGCTCTCCAAGGACACTGCGGCGGCCTCTTTGGAAGAAGAGATGAGGAAGGAATTCCCATGGAGTTAACCTTTGAGGAAAGAACTTCTAGCAAGCGCCGAAGAACACAATATCAAGACTTGGAGTGCCACATCCATGATCTTGAAAAGGGTACCTTCCTCGAGATGTTGAAGAACGACGAGCTATGCTCCCTCATCAAGGAGAAGGAAGAAATGATCAAGCAGCAGGAGGAGGCAATGAAGCTCCAAGAGATAAAATTCCAGGACAAAGAGAAGAAGTTCACTAACCAAGAGAAGAGGGTGATAAATAAAAACAAGAGAATTAGGGAACTCAAACAGCAGATCGATGGAGATGAAGTGCAAACTGAAGGCCTTTGCAAGATAATCAATGATGTGCGTGCTTCCAAGAGAGACTTGGCAAAGCAACTTGAAGCCGCAAAGAAGTCAAGTTTAGTAGAGGAACTACAAAGCGAGAAGGAGGGACTACAGGAGCAGCTGGAAGCCACTACCAAGAATCTGCAGGATGAGATAAAGGACCTCCAAGAGAAGCTTGAAGCCACCACGAAGGAGATGGAGTTGTACAAGTCAACCTTAGAGCAGGAAGGCTACTCGTTCGAGGACGAGGAAGAGGAAGGCGTGGAAGATGTGTAATAGTTGGACCACCTTTAATTCTAAAGTAGAACGTTATTTGCAATTGTAATAAATACCAAGACAAGTCTGGTTTAGTTAAACTTGGTTATTTTCTGTGTTAAGCGTGTTGTTATGTCTTGTGTGCCTAGTGTGCTTGGTGTGTTTTATTAAGGGTAGGAGTTTACTACTTAGTCTTTCTGTCTATTTCTTAACTATTCTCTTAAACCCCACAGATGCCGACAAGACGTGCGAACTCCTAAATCCCGCCAGAAATAGCACAACTTCTGGCCACTCAGAACCAGCTGATCCAACTACTCACTCAGAACATGCAAAACAACAACAACAACCCACCACCACCACCACCTCCGCCACCTCCTCAACAGGATCGCTTGACTCGGTTTTTGAGGTTGAACCCACCTACCTTCACTAGCAGCACTGAACCAATCATCGTTGATGACTGGCTGCGTACGATCAATAAGAAACTAGACACCGTGCAAGCTGTCGGAGCCGACAGGGTGCGTTATGCCACACACCAGCTTGAAGGGCCTGCTGCAGAATGGTGGGATAACTACCAAGTCACCCACCAGGATATTGATGCTATCACTTGGGAACAGTTTGAGTTAGCTTTTCGCACTCATCATGTGGCTGCTGGTGTCATGACCCTGAAGAGGCGCGAGTTTCGCGACCTACACCACCGCACTGCTCGTCACCGAGTATGGTGAGCTTTTCAATAAGCTAGCCCGTTATGCACCCGATGATGTTTCTACTGATGCCAAGAGACAGGAGGAGTTCTTAAGAGGGCTCAATGATGAGATATCCATTCAGCTTGTGGCTCAGAAATTTGAAACTTTCAGGAACTCCTGGACAGAGCCATTGTGGTTGAATCAAAGAGGAAGAGCATAGAAAACCGTAAGAGGAAGTCTAACCCTCACAAGCATTTTGTTCCATACCAGAAGCAGCGTAATTCCTCACCACCACCTTATAACAATAATGGCCACAACCATAACGGTCATAACCATGGTGGCCACAAACACAATGGGCATAAGAACCGCAATGGGAATGGCAGCAATGGAAAGGATCTCAGTGAGGTGACATGCTTTAAGTGCAACAAGACAGGGCACTATGCAACCTCTTGCCCCGAGAGGAAGAATGGCAATGGCAATGGCAATGGGAATGGAAATGGACACAACCATGGCAATGGAAACGGGAAGAAGCCAAATCCGTTTGTCAAAGCCACGGTGAATCATGTTTCTATGGAGGATGCTTGTGATGCGCCAGACTCTGTGATTGGTAAGTTCAAACTCAATTCTATTCCCGCAGTTGTTCTTTTTGATACCGGTGCATCGCATTCATTCATATCAAGGGTATTTGTGGATAGAGGCAAGATACCAACGGAGACTATAAACTTTCCTCTAAGGGTAAGTTCTCCTGGGGGAGAAATAGTGGCAAACTCCGGTTGCCGGGAATTAGAACTAAGGATTGGTACACACATTTTTCCCACCAGTCTAGTAGTTCTAGAATCACAAGGATTAGACATAATATTGGGCATGAATTGGATGACCGAATATGAAGGAGTCATAGATTGTTCCAAAAGAACTGTCATGCTCACAACACCGGAAGGGAAGAGGATTCGTATCAAGTCGAATTTCGCACTTAAAGAAGTCATGGTGAACTCTCTTAAGGGGGTTAGCTTGGAGGAGGTACCTATTGTAAAGGAATACCCAGATGTCTTCCCGGAGGAACTACCAGGAATGCCACCCGACCGTGATATCGAGTTCCTCATTGACTTAATGCCAGGCACGGGGCCGATAGATAAGAGACCATACAATATGGATGTGGACGAGTTAAAGGAACTCAAGAAACAGCTTAGGGAGCAATTGGACAAGGGGTTCATTCAACCCAGCGCGTCATCTTGGGGAGCACCCGTCCTATTTGTGGAGAAGAAGGATAAAACCAAGAGGCTGGTTGTGGATTACCGCTCGTTAAACGAGGTGACGATCAAGAATAAGTATCCTCTACCCAACATCAATGACCTGTTTGACCAGTTAAAAGGAGCCAGCGTGTTCTCAAAGATCGATCTGCGATCAGGCTATTTTCAGCTGAAGATTCGAGAACAGGATGTGCCCAAAACAGCATTCACCACAAGATACGGGTTGTATGAGTACACCGTAATGTCTTTTGGTCTAACCAATGCCCCAGCATACTTCATGACCATGATGAACAAGGTGTTCATGGAATATTTGGACAAGTTTATCGTGGTATTCATAGATGATATACTCATATACTCTAAGGATGAGAAGGAACATGAGAAACATCTGCGCCTTATTATGGAGAAACTAAGAGAACACAAGTTGTATGCCAAATTCAGCAAGTGCGAGTTCTGGTTAAAGGAAGTGGGATTCCTTGGCCATGTTGTGTCAGCTAAAGGAGTTGCCGTAGATCCTAGTAAAGTAGCTTCCGTGACGGAATGGGAGTCACCCAAGAATGTGGGAGATATTAGGAGTTTCTTGGGCCTCGCAGGATACTGCCGGAGGTTCATTGAGAACTTTTCCAAAATAGCAAAACCCATGACGGAACTATTAAAGAAGGAAAAGAAGTTCCTATGGACCGAGGCATGCGAAGCAAGTTTTCAAGAGTTGAAGAAACGCCTTGTAACGGCGCCAGTTCTGTGTTTGCCTGATATCAAGAAGGATTTTCAAGTCTATTGTGACGCTTCTCGGCAAGGACTTGGAAGTGTGTTTATGCAGGATGGGAAAGTGGTATCCTATGCCTCCCGGCAACTTAAGAACCACGAACACAACTACCCCACACATGATTTGGAACTTGCGTCTGTGGTTCATGCACTCAAGGTATGGAGACACTACCTCATGGGCAAACATTGTGATGTGTTCACGATCACAAGAGTTTGAAGTACATCTTCACCCAAAAGGAGTTAAATAGGAGATAACGGAGATGGCTTGAGCTAATTAAGGATTATGACTTGGATTTACAATACCACCCCGGAAAGGCAAACGTGGTGGCTGATGCCTTAAGTCGTAAGGTGTATGTAAATGGACTTACCACAGGCGAACTTCCAGAGGATTTATGCAGACAACTTAGGGATCTCAGGCTAGAGATAGTTCCGAAAGGGCACGTAGCGACTATGGAAATAGTGTCCACCTTCCAAGAGAGAATCAAGGAAGCACAGAAGGGAGATAAAGAGTTGGAAGAAATAAGAATCAGGATAAGTGAAGGAAAGACTAAGGAATTTCGTCTGGATGAACAAGGAACCCTCTGGTACGGGAAGCGTTTGTGCGTTCCCGATGACCCTGAAATCAGGAAGATGATTTTACAAGAAGCTCATGATTCGCCGTACTCAATTCATCCAGGTAACATGAAGATGTACATGGATGTGAAGGATAGATTCTGGTGGAATAACCTAAAGAGAGACATTGCAGAGTATATTTCTCTGTGTGATGTATGCAATAGAGTTAAAGCCGAGCATCAGAAACCGGCAGGACTACTCCAACCACTACCTATACCCGACTGGAAATGGGACAAGGTAGGCATGGATTTCATCACGGGATTGCCCGCACTGCTCGGATTTGATTCTATCTAGGTAGTGGTGGACCACTTCACCAAGGTGGCTCACTTCATCCCCGTGAAGACCACGTATACAAGTGCTAAGCTTGCTAAGATATACATGTCAAGAATTGTAAGTCTGCATGGTGTTCCCAAGGGAATTGTGTCAGATAGAGGCACCCAGTTTACTTCAAAGTTTTGGCGACAGCTACATGAGTCTCTTGGAACCCGACTAGAATTCAGCACTGCCTTCCACCCTCAGACAGATGGCCAAACAGAAAGGGTGAATCAAATTTTGGAGGATATGTTGAGAGCTTGCGCACTAGACTATGGGTCTAGTTGGGACGATAACCTACCATATGTTGAGTTCTCATACAACAACAGCTACCAGACAAGTATCAAGATGGCTCCGTTTGAAGTCCTATATGGCAGGAAGTGTAGGACTCCATTGCTATGGAATGGAGTTGGTGAACGCAGTCTTTTTGGACCTGACTTGATAAAGGATGCCGAAGAAAAGGTACGACAGATTCAAGATAGGCTAAAGGTAGCCCAATCCCGACAGAAGAGTTACGCTGATTCCAAGCGCAGGGATGTGACCTATAAATAGGGGACCGTGCGTATCTCCGAGTTTCACCCCTACGAGGAGTTAAGAGGTTCGGAATCAAGGGCAAGTTAGCCCCACGATCCATAGGACCATATAAGGTTCTGGCTCGTAGAGGAGAAGTTGCTTATGAGTTGGAGTTACCGGAAGGACTGACTGTTCATGATGTGTTTCATGTGTCACAACTAAAGAAGTGTCACCCGGATATGGCTGAAACACCGCTAAGAGACACCATTTCCCTAGATGAGGTTCAATTGGAGAATGACCTTACCTATGAGGCAAAACCCATCAAAATACTAGAAACAGCTGAAAGTATTACCCGCACCAAGACTATAAGATTCTGCAAGGTACAATGGAACCACCACTCCGAGGAAGAAGCTACGTGGGAGCGTGAAGAAGACATGAGGGCAGAGCACCCACACCTATTTGCTAGCCAACCCGAATCTCGGGGACGAGATTCCTCTTAAGGGGGGTAGGTTTGTAACATCCCAGATTCTATATTAGGGTGTTATTAGTTCCATGCATCATCCTTGCATCGTTGCATTCTACAAATAAGTTTTTACAACAAATCCTAAACACCTAAACCTAGCAAAACCCTAATAGTGTTTTGCCATTTGTAAGCATTATTATAGTGGTCAAGTTTGAACCTTCTAAAAACCTTGTAAAACATTAAACTATGGCCCTATGTTGACCACCTTAATTTTAGAAAAATTTAGAAACAATTTTTATCAAGTTTGGTTTTAGGTTGCAAAAGTTATTTAGTTTTACTAAAACAGAAAAAGGAAAAATGTTAAAAAAGAAAAACGGCCAAGAAGAACCTAGCTGGCTTGCCACCCACCCACCGCAGCTGACCCACCAAGGCCGCGTGGCTAACCACCCGCGCCGCGCCAGCCCACCTTCTTCCCTCCGCCACTGACACGTGGGACCGCTCCCATCGCCACCTTCCCAGAGTCCATGGCGGACACGCACGCCGCCGCGTCGGGATAGTCCGATTCGAACGGGATTCGGCCACCCCCTTCCCCAAGACTTTGGGGATATATAAGCCGACCCCCCCCCCGCTATCATTTCCCCCGAAAACCCTAGCGCAAACCCTGCCGAGGCGCCGCCAATTGCTCGCCGGAGCGCCGCCAGGAGCGAGGAGGCATCAGAGCACCGCGACAGGAGGAGGAGGCAAGGGGATCGGCCGAGGGGGCGAGCGTGACCGCAAGGGCCGGGCAAACCTCGACGACCTCGCCGCTATCCCAGGGAACCATCGGAGCGCCGCTAGCCATCATCGCCGACGCCACCGCCGCCCCACGCCGTCGTCACACCTTGTAAGTCGCCGCCGCCTCTCCTGACCGTCGGATCGAGGTTGAACGCGTAAGATTAGAAGTATGCCGAAGGGGTATCGGCGAATAGCGGAGTGCCACGTGGCCGCGCGCGTCAGCACGCACGCGCCAGCGCTGCGTCACCTAGCTGGAGCCAATCAGACACTGACACTTGGCAAGATTATAAGTGTAGTTCAGATCTATTTGCAGATTTAGATTCAATCTTGCGAAAATCATATAAAATCGAATATTTGTCCAAATTTATCTTGTAATATACCGTTGGATTCCTAATTTTATGTAGAATCCAAATCTGTAATAATATCCCAGGTTTACAGTAATGTTTTAGGTGTAGATTTTAATCACTAGATTGGAGTGTTTATTCTATAGAAAAATAATTGAAATTCTGTTTTAATTGATTCTTGTTGCAATGACCTTTTTTCCATAATGCCTACTGGACAAAATTATACAACTTTGCTTAAGATCATTAGATTTAGTTTGGGGCTAATTAGATGGTTTGATCTCCTTATAATCCTAGGATTTGTTTTAGTGACTCTATTAGATCTAAACCCTTGGGAAAATCAATCCTAGTGACACCCTTACACTATCACAACACGAACTTGCTACCTTGATCAATTTAGAAGAACCAACCTTGCATAAAATACCATGTTGCATGCATGCATGATTTTCTTGGTGATATGCTTTGAGCAAGTTGTGATCAGATCTATGTTTGTGATTCGTTAGATTGCTCTGAGTGAGCTAAGGAGTGTTGTTGTGTAGAGTGCTGCTCGGATCAAGGAAAGTTACACCACTTGTTCATAACTTTTGTCCCAGTTTTGATTCTATGCATGTGATCTTCAAAATTCTGTAGTATGCATGTGTAGGATGTTCTAATAGAGTTTTTCCTTAGTATTATTTTGCAAGTGCGATGATTTTGTAGTATGCCATGAGTAGCTCTATACTTAGGATTTTCCATCCTGATAGGTTACCCCTGTTTTTGCTAAGTATTGCTTGCTATGATATATATATATACAAGTACCGTTGGGGGGTTCGAAAGACAAAGAATTTTTCTAAGTATAAAGGCTCTCTAGAGCAAACTTTCTTCTCAAATCCACTTCAAAATAAAACTAAGTTTTCTTCTGGGCGGAATGGTTGTCGGGTCAACGAGTGTGATTTTGGTGGAGGACTACGCCTGTGAATCAAAGAAGTCCGCCATGTTTTAGAATTGAAGCTTCCAAGGTGCAACCACAAAACATTATGGGCTCTGTCTTGGCCTAGTACTTAGTGGGAAACCTCACCGGTACCAACATTTGGAGGTTTTGGCACGGTTGGATCCGAAGGTAGAGGGCTACTAAGGGAAAGCCTCGCCATGGTCTTGTCTGTAAAAGGACTTGATCGTGGATTGTGGGTAAAGTGCACAAACTCTCGAGAGTATTGCAATCTGATCGATCAGCCGTGTTCACGGTAACAGAACAACAATGAGCGTCTGAAGGATCGAGCCTCTGAAGGATCTTCCTCTCTCTTTTCTAAAAACAAAGTTTTGAAACCCCATGGCGTGCGTAATATCGCTAATGGGTGGGAATTTAGGAACTTGGTGTGTAATATCCAAGTGACGCTTGTGCGTAATATCCAAGTGTTTGGTTGTTTGGACACTTGGTGCGTAATATTCTCGTGAGCCACTCGACCTTATTTTATCTAAGCAAATGTTTACAAAGTAGGACAATCCTCTCTTCTTCTCTCTACTTAAGAAAACTAGCTTTGAGCAAATAAACTCTACAGCCTATACCAGCCTTGCATGTAGAGATAGTGTTTTCTCTCCTTGGTGTAATTTGCCAATACATTCAAAGTATTGACCCAACTTGTTTGCTGCACGTCTTATATGCAGAATCCGAAGATTGAAAGGTGCATAGGGATCGCCGGTCTACACTCGACAAGCCTGGGGCGTTGATGGACTCATGCTGCTTTTATGTTTCCGCTGTTATTTGAGCTAGCATAATGCTAAGCAATTTTTATAATAAATTCATACTCTGGATTCTCCTTGTAATAAAGACTTTGTGTTTTACATGATATTTCATCGACTGTGACCTAATGATCCAGGGACTACACAGGGACTTAGGATCCTTATCGATCCGAGGTCACTACAATTTTGCATATAAATTTCTATTGGTACTCTTATATTTTTCTATTTCCGCATGTTCAAAATCCTCTGCACCAAACGATGACTTTTGAAACAAAAGAAAAGAATTGTTCCAACGTCCACGGGAAACTGGAGAGGGTAGAACAGTCCATTCAGCGGCCCCCACCCAATGCCACCCCCACCGCCACTTAGCTTTTAAAGCTACATAAACCAGCTCCATTACTCCTTGCTTTGGAGTAACCGCAAAGCGAGTCTTGTCCCGGGAACACATACAGAACCTGAATCACAGAGGTGTCTGCTCGATTGCTTCTCCCATTTCCGTCCGCGCGCGAGGGCGATCTCCAGCGGTTCGCCCTGCCTCTCCTGGAGCAGCTCTCTCCCATAGGGAACCAGGCGGAGAGGTCGAGATACCAGGGCAAAGGTAGGTAAGTAATATTCTTCATTCCCCTCCCTTTGCTTCCATTTCTGTACACAGTTCTTCTTCTCCTGGAATGCTATTGTTACATTGATGATGTCCTGCTTATTTTGTGCCTGCTATCTTCATGTTCTTTGGAAAACAAATCCCAGCTTTATTATGCATTTGATGTACATATTCAGCTCTACATTCAGTTCATATTCTTGTCAGATTCTTGAGTTTACAGAGTGGGTTTTTTCTTTTTCTGACCATCTTAGTTTTTGGTACTACCACAAAAGCAACGGTCTGCACAGAGACTGTTTATATATTCCTTTGTTTATTCTCCGATTGACTGCCTTCATGTGCAAATTCCTTTAAAAAGTCCAACTTTGATTTTTTTTTTGGGTGCCATTCATGTGGGTTTCTCCACTGCAACCTGATAAGATTCCAGCCTCACTAGTGCTTGTTCCCATGGTCTCCCTACACCCATCCCTCATTGCCTCAGCAATTATTCCCACTGTCCCCTCACCCCATGCTGCTGCCCTTGTGCTTTGCAGGTGCTGCCTCTGTGATCCAGCTTTGGAGGACCTCTTTGGATTCCTGGGCATTGTGCCTTCTTGGGCCCAGAGCTTTACAAGATTTGCTGAATAGTTTGCTAATCTAGAGAGAGTGGTTGCCTACTTACTGGTTTCTTGGCCTTGACAATGCCACGGAGAAAGGGGAACATCGAGACCTAGATCTTTGCAGTTAATTACTGCTTCATAGTATTAGGGATCTTGTCATTTGCCGCTTGATAGCTCTGATCTGTGTTGATTGGTTCGGAGAGAAGGAAAAACTGAGAAGGGATTCAGGTTATTCCCAGTGTGTGAAGATGAAGTATATGAAGCTTGGAGCAAAGCCAGATGCCTTTCAGACAGAGGGGAATATCAGGTGAACTAATGCTTAATTCTCCATAAACTTTCAGATGATGCATATTTTTGAATTCTCAATCTCATTTAATAAAATTTCAATTGATTTGATCACTTGTGATCAAGCTTTTATTTTCAGTTTGTAGTCCATGAGTTTAGAATATGTGTGATGTGATGTGATCCATTTTGTGTACATAAAAGTGGATGCACGCCCATATTCCTCATTATCATTGGCCTAAATTGGCAGTCTTAGTTCTCTATTTGGCCAAACTTAGCAGGGGTCTACTTCTCTCATTTCTGCAAAATTTCGATTCGTGGAGGTAACCCTGGTTCCTATTTTATTATACACCAGCATAACCTGTACATATCCCAAAGACCAACTTAACTTGATGTTGTTTCTCTGTAATCTATGCTGAGTTGGGATTGCTAGTGAACTTCAAGATGGTATATTGCAAGATAGTAACTCTTTAGCTTTATCTCCCAAACATTCTGGGTACTTAGCTGCAAACTGAACTAAAAGTATGATTGCGGATCTTGCTTGGGGAGATTTTTGTACCACACATGTCAAAGAAGTTTGAATGCTTGATCCTGTAAAAGCTAGATTACCCATATAATTTTTCTAGTTTGTGATAAGGATATACCTAGTAACAAGATGGACTCTAAATTCTAAAACATTTGCAGTGAAGTGTGTACTATTACTATTATTGTTCATGTGACAATGATTGGCACTGAAAGTTCTTTGTGAAAGGGAGTACTTATTGCGTTAACTGTTAAGCAGTGGGTTTTCATGATCGCGCTCTAAAGGCTCTCGATACAATTGATCTCCTTTATAGATACATCATCTCTGATTCTTTGCCAAATGGCACCTCTTCTTAAGCTTTCTGTATAGTTCAGAGCATGTGCCAGTTTCCTTATTATTATTTTCTAGCATGTTCAGTGTTCATGGGTTGGTGGCAGTGTGGTCCATTTTGAAAACGAAGTTCAGTTCGTTGTCAGATCATTTTCTTTGGACCACTTAGCAATCCGATTAGTTATACCTGTCATATACACATGGCTACTTTTTTATGAATTTGCTTTCTTCACTTTATAGCTTTGCCCTTGCTACCTTATTTAGGACCACCCTGTTATTCCTTTTCTTACCCTTAGCCTATTAAGCAGGTGGATGACTCTGCTATGCCATTTCAGTTTATAGTTCAGATTCTAGGGATCTTCTCTTTACATTGTGCGTGGTCATTTTCCTTACGATTATTGTGGGGGTGTTTTGTTTCTCCAAACAAGCTTTTTACCCTCTATTGTGTGTGGTCATTTTTCCTTACAATTTCTGTGGTTCCAGTTCCGTGAACCAACATTATCTTAAGACAATTCTATGACCCACGATTGGTTTATCATCCATTCTCATTGTTACTAGCTCCAAATATTTACCGAAAGCAATCTACAGAAGAACAATGCTTGGGATACTGAGAATCTTATTTTTATTTTGCAAACTTATATGTTAAAAGTCAATGCTGTCTAAATTTGTATTACGGATCATGTCTAAATTTGTATCACACGTATATGATGCTAATGTTGAAATGCCTTTTTTTAGGTTTGTGGCAACTGAACTAGCGACAGACATTGTTATCACTGTAGGAGATGTCAAGTTTTATCTTCACAAGGTACAACATCACTTTTCGTTTTATGCATGCGCTCGAATATTCCTTGAAATCATTTTTGCTTCAAATGCGTAATTCCAAAACCCTTATATCAAACACTTTTACACTTTTCTTGGAAGAGATTACGTGTCTGTGATATCATTTTTTAGCATACTCTGCTTCATATCCCCTTACAGTGGCTGAATTAAAAAAACTGCCTGATTTTTTGTACATATACTTCAATGGAGTTAGTGAACAGTGACAGCTGCTCTATATCTATTGCAATTTTTTCCTAGGTTAAATACAGCAAATATAGCTTATTATCTGTGATCCTGTGACTGATAAACAGAGTACTCACATTCTTGTTCTAATTGTTTGCAGTTCCCACTTTTGTCGAAGAGTTCCCGCTTGCAAACATTGGTTGCCTCCACAGACGAGGAAAGCAGCAACGATGAGCTAGACATTTCTGACATCCCTGGTGGACCTTCAGCATTTGAGATATGTGCCAAGTTCTGCTATGGTATGACTGTCACGCTCAACGCATACAACGTCCTTGCAGCCCGCTGCGCAGCCGAGTTTCTGGAAATGTTCGAGACGATTGACAAAGGGAACCTCATCTACAAGATTGATGTATTCCTGTCTTCGAGCATATTCCGCACATGGAAGGACTCGATCATCGTTCTGCAGACAACAAGATCACTTCTGCCTTGGTCAGAGAACCTGAAGGTGATCAATCACTGCGTCGACTCCATCGCGGCCAAGGCTTCCATCGACCCATCGGACGTCGACTGGTCATACACCTACAACCGGAAGAAGCTCCCATCGGATGGCGGCCCCGACTCGCACTGGAACGGTGTGAGGAAGCAGCTGATGGTGCCTAGAGACTGGTGGGTGGAGGACATCTGTGACCTTGAGATGGGCTTGTACAAGAAGGTGATCTTGGCCATCAAGGCGAAGGGGAGAACGGCCGGTGAGGTGATCGGGGAAGCGCTGCGAGCTTACGCGTACCGAAGGCTGTTCAGCTCCTTGGACAGTGCTGCAAAAAATGGTCTTGATTGCACGAGGCACCGTGCAGCTCTTGAGACAATCATTTCTCTGCTGCCAGCTGAGAGATGTTCAGTCTCATGTGGTTTCCTACTGAAGCTGCTGAGAGCGGCGTCCTTGCTAGGTTCCGACGAGGCCTGCCGCGACAGTCTGGTCAAGAGGATAGGATTGCAGCTGGATGGAGCTTTAGTGTCAGATCTTCTGATACCCGCGAGCTCCGACGAAAACGCCATGTACAATGTCGACCTCGTGTCATCGATACTGGAGGAGTTCATGGCGCAGGGCCACAGCGATGGCGGTGGTGCAGAGCTACCAGATGCTGATGAATATGAAGCCATGGATAGTGAGAACCACCACATGTCATCCCCTGTCACCGGCTATTCAGAGCGGGCGTTGGCGAAGCTGATCGATGGGTACCTGGCTGAGATCGCAAAAGACCCAAACCTTCCTCTTGAGAAGTTCATCAAGATCGCTGAAATGGTGCCGCTCACGGCTCGGCCGGCACACGATGGGCTCTACCGCGCCATTGACATGTATCTCAAGGTTGGTACATACACAGATGCCCAATTTTTTTTACACATTGTGCGTGTTGGAGCTCAAAACTTTGAACTGAAATGTTTTCATGTGCATGCAGGAGCATCCGAGTTTATCGAAGAGCGAGAAGAAGAGGCTGTGCGGGCTGATGGACTGCAAGAAGCTGACCGCGGAGGCGAGCTCGCACGCCGTGCAGAACGAGCGCCTCCCTCTGCGCGTGGTGGTGCAGGTCCTCTTCTTCGAGCAGCTCCGGGCATCGGCGGCCTCTGCCGGCGGCAGTGTCGATGCGGCTGCATCTCTCCTTCCTAGAGAGAACGGCAACTCCTACGGCAGCTCCAGGTCGGCTGCCACGACGGCAGAGGACGACCAGTGGGGCGGCGGCGGTGGCGTACTGGCTGCGTCCGGCGACAGCGGCTCCTTCCGGTCGGCAAGCGGCCCGGTGAACAAGAGTGACAGCGGCAAGAACAGCGGTAAGGGGCCGCTGCTGATGCCGAGGAAGATGCTGAGCAAGCTGTGGTCCGGCAAGGCCAGCAACGGGGAGAACAGCGGCGGCTCCGACACGTCGGAGAGCCCCGGCTCCGTCAACCTCGAGGCCGAAACCAAGTCCACGCACTCACGAAACACCAGACATTCGGTCTCGTAGCCGGCGCCTATGCCGTCGTATTCGCTTTCTTCCTTCTTTTTTTTTTCCTTTTTTGTTTGATTGACGAGGATGATGATCAAGTTAGTGTATTGTTTGGTCGATTTTGGAGTGTCAGTATAGAAAATAAAATCTGATCTGGGGTTGCACTGGTTACAAAACAAAACCGTAGTGGCCCTGGTGTCATCGTCGTCGCTCGGCTGGCCTGGCGCTCATCGCCGGCGACATCACCATCGCAGTGCTGCGTTCATCCATCCGTGCTCAGGTGTTGCCCTGCTCTTCACTCCGCCGCAGTGGTTACTGAGGCTCCTAGAACCATTAATAGGACGATGTTTTGCAGGTCCATGTATAAGAGCATCTCTAGCAGATACACTAAACTAAACGCTCGTACTATAATACTATAACAAAACAATTTTGCAGTACCAAATTTATCAACAGAAACCGAATCAAGAACTACATATTCGAAAAATATAGTATGACGTCAGATCGATCACAAGTTCATAGATAGGGGATAGTTTAATCTATTATAGATCATCATATTTACACAACAAATCTGGCATCTATGCAAATCCTAGCGCGTTCCTAACCCTACTGGCGATACCTACTCACCGGAGCTCGTTGTTGCAGCGCCGCGCGCCCGCGCCTACTCATTGTCATCGTCGGAGGAGTCGGAGTCGCCGGAGTAGTCCACGACAAAGAAGCCGAGGGCCGCCTGGTGCTCGCGCAGAGAGCAGCGCATCGCACGGCGGACCTGGCGCTTCTCCGCATCACGCTCGACACGGTGACGCTTGGCGCAGTCCCACACATCGGAGACGATTGTCCCGAGCGAATAAACTTCGCCTCGCGGACATCGTCGTCCTCCGTGGCCGTGCCGTCGTCGAAGGAGTCGGAGTCGTCGGAATCAACGATGACATGCACCACACGCGGCGGAGAGGGCGCGCGGGCGCGCCTGGCGGAGCTTGAGCGGCAGGCGCTGGAGCTGGCTGAAGCACACGGACGACGGCCGCGGCCGCGCGAGAGCCACCCGCCTCCGTGTCGTTGGGGCCGGGGCTGAAAAACTCGAAGCCGGCCCAAGCCGGAGACGTAGCGCGGCTGCGGGAAAGATCTCCACGAGCACACGCGGCCTTCGAGTGCCGGCGAGCGGCCTCCTCCACGGAGACCGGCGGTGCGCGAGCTCGGGAGCTCGAGCTCCCGCCGCGACGCAGAGAAGCGCCGCCACGGCCGGCCACATTGCGGCATGATTGGTCGGCCATGGGTGCGGGGTGGGATGATGCGGCCGTGGGCAGCAGCGATTTGACATGGGGCGATGGACGGCAACGGAATCGGTGTCGGCAGTGCAGGCTCGAGCGGGCTTCTGCGTGTGGGGAATGGGAGGAAAAGGATGCGGTTTACCGTATTCGAGGCCTGATGTCTCGAATATATATAATATAGGACGGACGGGCAGTTTTGCGGAAAACGAAATGGTATGGTCTCTTTTACGGTATCTGGATAGACCACTTTTCAGGCTCTATATCGTATACCGGCCAAAATTTTACGGATATCTGCTAGAGATGCTCTAAGACTAATAACGTGTACAGATAGTAACACGCAACCATGTAGTAAAAGGCAATCACATGTAGTGTTAACATTTCCTGTCTGACCAAACAGAAGTTTGTGATAACTAGCTATATTATCATAACATCGCATATCTTAAATCAAGATGAGTCCACAACCTAATAAATAAGACCTTACATGATACTTACTAGACATAAAAGCATCTCTAACCGACATTGTAAAATGCATCTGTCCTAAAAAAAACTATTGATTTAGCGTGCGAGCGCGTGAAACAACCGCTCCAGCAGATGCTGCATAATCGTGTGTGGGATAAAAAGAATGTCGCTTGGAAAATTTGGGGCGTCGGTTACAGCGTGCTGAAAAAACGAGCTCGCGCGCGAATCACCAACCGCACATCTGAATCCTCTGCGCGCTCACGCCATCGCCCTTCCATTCCCCCGGTATTCTCCAGCGACCCAGCCCTACCGAATACCCGCCACCGCCGCCCTCGTTCACACAGCCGTACGGGAGCTGCGGGCGTAGTAAATCAAACCCCGCTCCACCGCCATGATCCCTTCGTTCACTTCCTCCATCGGGAGCATCGATTATGTGCGGCTTAGTGCCCAAAAACGTTCAAGCAAGTCGGCGCACACAAGGTGTTTGGTAAAATCGTTGCAAGGTAAGTCTTGTCGCTAACTCGTCGCTTTTATTTTGTGAATGTTGTTGCTACTTCAAGTTATTTACATTAATTACGGATTTTGTATATGAGTTAATCTTATGATTTTTCGATGAAGAATAGGACCTTGAATATGAAGAAAACTTAACCTTGCTAAGCTATGCACACAACGAAAAGGCCGAAGCACGATGGTTTCGTGCTCGATCGATAGAAGTTGTGGAGGGAAAGGATTTAGGATAACAACAAGTTGTTGTGGAGATATTTTGCGGAGAACCCAATATATCCGAACGATATTTCCGTCGTCGTTTTAGGATGTGCATCGAGTTATTCAAGAAAATCTCAGAGTGTCTGATGAACCATGACCGTTTTTTGAGTAAGGAATACCGCGGGAGAACTTGGACATAACACTTACCAAAAGGTGACAGCCGCCTTGCGTGTGATGGAATACGGTATTCCGACGAATCTAGTATGACCACTTGACAATGGGTGAGGGTCAAGCCATCAAGTATGTCAAAAGCTTTGCGGTTGCAATTATGTAGTCTTTGGTGGGAAATACTTGAGAGCCCCTAATGCTCAAGACATGACTAGAATTTTGGAGTTCAACAAAACTCGGGGGTTTCTAGGTATGCCTGTCTCAATTAACTACATGCATTGGAGTTGAAAGAATTGTCATAAGTCATGGCATAGAAAGTTCAAAGGCCATAAAAGGATTCAACTATCATCCTTGAAGCCGTGGATGGTTATTATACTTGGATTTGGGATGCTTTCTTCGGAATACTCGGTTCTTGAAATGATATCAGTGTTCTTCAATGGTCACCGGTCATGACAAGGATTTCAAGGTCCAACGGTGGAGTTTGCAGCAAACAATCCCATATATAACTATGGCTACTACCTTGCCAACGTCATCTACCCAAGGTGGCAAACATTTGTGAAGGAGGTACACAAACCGTCAGGTAAGAAAAAACTTGGTTTTCATAGAGAACATTTGAGATATTTCAAGCCCAATTTATTACTGTGAGAGGACCAGCTAGATTTTGGGATCAAGATAAGATCCTTTGGTATATCATAAATGTTTCTGTGATCATGCATAACATGATCATCGAAGATGGTCGTGGGCAAAATTTAGACCACTCCTACTATACTTGATAGGACAACCCATGCAAGTGCATAGGAGAGAAGAGAGGGTGGCCCGCTTCATTGCCTCGTATCATTCAATTTGACAAACCGATGTGCATGATGATCTCCAAAAAGATCCCATCGAGGAGTTATGGTCATGGAATGGCCGCCAAAACAATTAGCTTGTTCCATCTTTGTAGGTTTGATGTATTGTTGAGGAACTATTTGTTGTATTATTGAGAAACTATTTGTTTTAATATTGAGAAACTATTTGTTTATGTTGTAAATTATATTGTGAAGGGGTTTATAGAAGAAAACAATATTTTTTCTAACTAGCATACACCAATTGCCAAGATATATCTATGAGTTAATATTGTAACGGGGAGGGGTTTTGGTGACATACCTGTAACATCCCAAAAATGTTAAACAAGATTATCAAGTTCTAATCACGTAACTTTAGGGTTAACAAAAACTTTTATTATTAAAATTAATATGAATGCATGTGTGTGTGATTAATGCATGAATGATTGTATTTGCCATGTATGATTTCTATGAATGATAAGGATTGGTTTAAATATGAAAACAATATCATCTAGATCATTTCCAAGCAGAATCAAATGAAGAGAAAATCAAATATAAGAAATATGAGCAAATGGTCATTTTGGCCAAACTTGTTCACTAGACCACTTTGGGTGTTCCTAGTCAAATATTTCTAACAGAAACAAATCTAATTCTTTTCACCCCTTGCTAGACCAAGTAACAAGGAACCCAAGCCCACCTTACAAACCAACAGAAACAAATTCCAAATCTATTTAAAGGACAATTCAAAATTGAATCCTTAATAGATACTAAGATGGTCATTTCTCAAAAACCAACCAAACCACTTCACCTTGGCAAACCCAAGCAACCTCAGACTACCAAGCTTATGACCAGATCACTCACCAAATTTCATCCAAAAATTCAATCTTTGAATTCATGCGGCCATTTCATCAAATACCTTGTGAGCACAGTAATAGCTGCCAAACTATTATTGTTCTTGATCAATGCCTTGTCTACCCATTGTTCCCATTTCACTCCCCTTATCTCCCCCAGTGCCTAGCATTGCATTGAAGCAGCCCCCTTCCTCGTCGTTCCACCAGTGCCGCGCCACCCGATCGCCCTTGCCAGTCGACCATAGACAGCTCGCATGAGCAAGCTCCGCGCCCCCAGGATGTCTAGGAGACAGGCCACCATCCACCGCCACTCCATGTCCACCCCTCGAGCGTAACCAAGCCATGGACCACCCGAGAAACGCCGCGCCCACCTGTCGCCATGCCGAGAGCACGCTAGAGAATCGCAGCCAACACGCATGCACACGCCACGCCTCGCACTCACCGTGCGTACCTGCACTCGCCATGACCCTAGCTACCTCCCAGACATGCCCGTTCGCCGCCGCGTGACACGAAGCCCCTGTACGCCGTCACGAACACCGCCGTTCCCGCATAGAGCATGGACCGCGCGAGACCATCCTCGACCGCCCCATGCTAAGACATTAAGCGTGCGACGACCGCCAGGAGACACCGCACCGTCCTACGCCCTCAGCCAAGCCGTTAGCCCTCTGTATCGTCATCACCGATGAGCCCAGCCCATGCCACTCTGCCCCTCTCACCAGTGTATAAATATAGGCCACCCCGCCTCCATTCTTCACACCATCTCACTCCTCTCTCTCTCAGAACCATCCCTGACCCTTCCCTGGAGAAAGGGGAGCACCATCCTGCCAGAATTTAGCGAGAGTCCGCCGCTGCAGAGGAGGAGATGATCCGTCGATTGGAGCCACCCAGGAGCCGCCGCGACCACCGTTCGAACCTCCGTCATCGACAACGTCATTCGCCCCCATCGTCAACCCTAGCTGGAGCCCAAGTGAGCCACGACGTACCCCCACCATCACCGTTAGGGTTCAGTCTTGTCGGAGCCATTCGACGGAGACGACAAACCACCACCGTAGATCTTAGTCTAATCGCACGGCTTAGATTGAAACGTACCGCTTCGGTTGGAATGAGCCACTAACTAGCGGGACCCCCCTGTCAGCAGCCTGCTGCACGCGCAGTGCAGTTGGGACGGCCCATTTCTTTTCCCGCGCGTAGCCCAAAGATTCAAATAATCTTTTTCCATTTTAATCAAACCCTAGTTCAGTCGGTGACTTTGAAATTCAATTCAAGAATATGTACTGAACCAAATTGCATGATTCCAATTTTTCTAGAAAGGTATTCAAATTATCAATCCAAGCCCTTTGTATTCAATCATTTGAAATTATAGATCACCTATAGTAAAAAATAACAAGATAGAGACTTTTCCACATTCAAACATTTTTCAAAAATCAACCATAAATGCTTTTGAGTTGATTCCAACTCTCAAAAATCACATTTGACAAGATCTAACTGAATATGTAAAAATATTTAGGTTTACATGCAGTAATCTTGGACTAGTACTAAAATAATGCTATATAGGCATTTCTAGTCACTTTAATTGTATAAAATAGTAATTTTAAACTTTATAAAATATTACCACCACTTTAAATCACATTCTCAAGTATTATAATATATGGTGATGACATGTGTCAACATGATCCCATATTTTAATTAGATAATATTAAATATTAAGTAGTTTTCAATGAGTATAAATTACTTTTCCAAAATAAAATAAATAATACTAGGTCTTTATTTCATGTGATGGTTATGATGATGCTAGATCATCTAGTGTGAACCTTTGTGTGCCAAATAGAAGTAGTTAAGTATTGTTGTGTGATTGTATACCTCGTATTCATTTATAGACGCTAGTACAGACCAAGCCTACGAAGAGGAGTACTACAAAGAAGAAGAAAACTTCAACCACTGCACCAATCAAGGCAAGCCTAACAATACAAGTTAACTATGCAAGTTAACACTTGCAAGCTAGAACTTCGCATGCTACTTATGAAAGATAACCTATGCAAGATGCATTAGGCATGCTTTGGGTTATGCAACCTTGATTATACCAATTCCCAGTTTTACCTGCAAGCTTTATTCTTTTATCTTTACCAAAGTTCTTTATTATCTTTAGTTAGTGCTTTTTAAGTTTTGGAAAAAATAGTATAGATAGCATAAAGAGCATAAAAATAGGCCTAAGTAGTTAGAACTATAGGGGTTCGTAGCATGGAAAACAAAAAATTCTACCGCATGCATACAAACAAGCCAAGATCTATCTACTAGATTGTAGAAACGAGTCGATTAGAGTACTCACCCTCGAAGATTCCAAAGAGGTTAACGAGAGCAGATTCTCGTGGGTGATGTAGTCGTACACTTGTCGATCTCAAGATCGCGTAGACGATCCTTTCGGCAGCGCTTCCGCAGTCGGTCACACGTTCGGTACTCGATGAAGACATTCCTCTCCCTTGTTCCAGCAGGCAGCGGAGGTTGTAGTTCTCCCCTCGCGATTCCAGCAGCATGATGGCGTGGTGTCGGAAGTAGAGGGAAGATCCCGCAGGGCTTTGCCTAAGTCGGTGCGAGTTATGGTGGATCTAGGGTTTCTGGCGATCTAGGATTAGAAGGCCGGAGAGGAGGAGGAGGTGTCGACGGCGGCTAGGGCGACGACGACGGGCCGGCGGCGACGAGGGCAGACGGCGGCGGGCAAGGCGGCGGCGCACGGTGGGGAGGGATAGGGCTTGTGGTCTTTGGGGCAGCCCTCCCCCTCTATTTATTAGAGGGAGGGCAGCCTTGGGAGAGGGGAGTTTGAATCCACACCCAAACCCAAGTTGGATAGAAGGAAGGACTCTTTCCTTCTTCCACTAGGAAACTATTGTTCCAGTTTGACTTTTCAAACTTCCCTTTTGACTTTCAATTTAGAGCCTTAATTCTCTCTTGGAAATGCCCAACCAAGTGACCTAGGATATGATCCAATCATTCCACTTACCCATGACACATTCATGGACCATTCCCCTTCCGGTCCGGTGAACCTTCTAGACCCTTCTAGAACCTCTTCGATGAAAACATCAAAATCATTCCCGAACTCCGGAATCGGACTTTCCTTATATGAATCTTATTATCCGGACCATTCCGGATCTCCTCGTGATATCCCGATCCCATCCGAGACTCCAACCAACATTCGGTATCCCTACTTACATTCCATATCTACTAAACAACATCGAATCCTTAAGTGTGTCTCCCTACGGTTCGTGAATTATGCGGACATGACCGAGACACTTCTCCGATCAATAACCAATAGAGGAATCTGGAAATTCATATGGCTCCCATATATTTCAACGATTACTTTGCGATTGAATGAACCAATTACATACGATACCGATTTACCTTTGTCTCGTGATGGTTTACTTATCTGAGGTTTGATCGTCGATATCTCTGCATACCTAGTTCAACCTCGTTACCGATAAGTACTCTTTTCTCATTCCCGTGATATGTGATCCCTTGTGAGCCAGTCACATGCTTGCAAGATAATTGGATGACATTTCACCTAGAGGGCCCAGAGTATATCTATCCGTCATATGGATGGACAAATCCCACTCTTGATCCATGTGCCTCAACTCATATTTTCCGAACACTCAATGCCACTTTTATAGCCACCCAGTTACAATGTGGTGTTTGATGTCATCAAAGCATCCTTCCGGTGATGGTGATTAGCATGATCTCATGGTCGAAGGAATTAGGTTACTATGTATCAGAAAGCTTATAGAAAACGAACTATTGAAATGCCTTGATCTTAATGCTACGTTTATCTATAGGAGTATGTCCATCATACCATTCTCCTAATGATATGATCTTGTTCTTAATAACATTTCAATGTTCATGATCGGGAAACCACGATCATCTATCAACCAACAAGCTAGTATTACAAAGAGGCTTTACTAGGGACTCTAATTTAGTTTACAAATCACACAAGTATTAATGTTTCCGGTTAATACTATTGTAGCATGAATGTAAACATTTATCGTAAACACAAAGACATAATAATAACCACTTTTATTATTGCCTCTAGGGCATATCTCCAACAAGAACTAGATGTCATACCGAGGCACGAGACTAGATTTGGATGGTTACACCTGATTAGCATCCCTCACTAGCGAATACCCTCAACTTTAGTGGCTAGTGCTAAGCATAAATGTTGATCACTTTAGATAGGAATACTTGGTGAAAATGATTATGAAAACCTTGGAATGAAGATTCATTCTATTGAAATGTTTTGACATGTGTTATGAACACAAGATGATTTGATGATGAAAATGTTGAGGCATGAGCCTTAGCCCTTTATAAAAACTGATGGTTGGGTTCGGATGCGATACCATTCCAATTTTACCGTACAACCACAATACCTGAATTGGGTAAGGCTTGACTAGAAGTTTATATGTCTTAGTATGGGTTCCCTTGCGGAAGAGGTTGAGCTGATGCTACCTCATGATGAATGTCCACCTATGTAGTTCCCAAGATGGCAGATGGTCATGGTTGGGAGGCCAAACTCATAGGGGGGGTGCCTATACTAGGGTGTGTAATTGAAATGTTAGGATTGATTATCCGCATACTAAGTATGATGATTCAGGGTTATCCCTGACGGATGTATCGAATGTTGTGGTGAAAGTGTACAATCTCTGCAGAGTGTCAAACTATTCGAATAGCTGCGTCCGCGGTCATGGACAGTTGGAGTGGCCATACTGTTCCATCGTCAGATGTTTTCAAAATTACTTGTGAAATGAACTATGACTTTGACTTGACCACAACAAGGTTGTGAACATGAAAACTAATTTACCACTTAGGTGTTGTAGAACATTAAACTAGTTTTATTTACTTCTAAACTCAATATGAAATAAACCTGACTTTTTGCAAATAAACCTAGAGCTTAGGATTCCTACTCGAACTACTTCACTTGTTAGTATTAGTTTGCGAGTACTTAAAGAGTACTCATGGCTTTGTCCCTGGCTATTCCTATGGCCAGACTATGAGGAGGACTACCAGGATGATGGACAACGAGAAGTCTATGACAACTAGGATTATCTCCCATTTTCAGCATTGCCTGTGAACCTGAAGATGGAGCCTTGACCATGCTACCCTTATTATTATTCCGCTGCGTTGATTGTATTAAGACTGGATCATGAGATCCTTTATGTGTAAGACCTTTATTATGGTTTGTAATGGATGATGTACTATGGTACCAATTCTGTTATGTCTCGCAAAAATGGTAATCCTGGGATTGCGAGGTATGGCATAACTGGCATCTGGGATTAAAAAACCGGGTGTTGACAAATTGGTATCAGATCCATCCTGACCATAGGATACCCTAGTTAGAATGGACGCATGAATCAAAAGCTTAGTTTCAAAAACAAAAGAACTGAGCATTCTCATTCTTATCACTAGGATTCTTTCAAGAAAATTCATCTTCCTCAAAAATTCTTGCAATCCTACATAAAATTTGACACACTTGATCACCTGACTAACTTACTCATCCTACATTCTTATAGATGGAAGTCAAGTATAGCAAGTTCTACCAGTTGGGCAACGGAGGAGAGCTCTTCTTCGAGCGAGATTTAAGCCAACTTTTGGAACTTCTTGAGCGCCCGCACCATGAGTTCTTCGGAGCATAACTCAATGATCAGCAAGGAGGAGAACTACAGTGGCTAATAGTTGCGAATATCAGAGGCACCCACCTCAGAGGGGATCCAATTCAGCTTGAGGGAGAACAGCTGGCTAGATGGACTCGCCAGGGCTATGCAGGAGGCTCTTGCCCGTCTTTCGTGGTGGTGGCACGACAGATGCCAAGGGTAGGCTAAAGTATGGGGCCAATGGATGCTAGATGGATCCAGGGAGGGAAGATGCAGTGATTTCTACACTCAACAGTTCTACAAGTAAATCTCTATTCCTCTTCTCAAGAAATACAAGTGCTCCTAGAGCTGTCTCATAGAGAGGAAGAACAATAATACACGAGCCTTACGTCGTAGAATGAATCGATCCCCCCTCAGGAGCCCGCGGCCCCCCTTATAAAGGGGTCCCTTAGTTCCTTCTAGGGCTGACGTAGCAAGCATATCCTTGGAATATGCTTGCCCCAATATGGTAAATCGATGGCCTCCTTTCTATGTCCCCCTTCTTTCAGCGATAATGTTCCAGAAACCTTCACATGCGCACCTCGGGCTTCCTCACTGTCACCTGCGTGACGTTCGTATGCCCTTCTGTTGCTCTGCTCCTTGTCCTTTGCGCTTGGCTCTGTCTAGATTCCTCCTAGCGAGTGACTAGGGTTTGACTATAGGCACCTCCTTCTCCTGCAAGCTTCGCATTATTCGGCCTTGTCTCGCATATCTCGGCTCGACCTTCACCTGCATTCGAATTAGTCAGAGTCATTCGGCCGACTTAACTCATAAGTCGTCCGGATAAGGCATTACTCATTCTACATTTGTCATGGCCCTGCTTATCTCGGCCGACTCTTACATGATTCGGCCGACACAATCAGTAATTCGTCTTACAATAAGGGAGATTCCTTTCGTCTTTCCCCTATCTTGACCCTATCCGGGGTCACCTCCCCAACATTATTCCCCGAAGCTGGTGTGGTCCTGACGGAAACCTCGGCCGGGCCACATCAGTTTCCCGACATTCTTATCTCTTTCTTTCCGAGTTATTTCTTTCTGTTCGAGGTATCCGCGTAGCTTCCTGGGTACGCATCTTCCTACGTGTACCACTCATCATTGCTCTTCTAGTTTTTTGTTCCTCAACAGTGTCCACTGACAAGCTACAGTGATTACTGCGCCCGTCGCATCGGCGCAGTGACGCCTCGTGTTCCGCATCGGTCAGTAGGCCCTATCCTCTCCTGTCCCGTGTGGCCTGAGGTGTGGTTCCACTAGCTGCGCACGGTTTCGCGATACACGCGATTATGTGGATATCATGGCATAGCCACGATCTCACCACGGTTACCGTGGCGCGGTTATAAAGAGGGAGAGGGGTTTGGGCAGTTCACTTTTCCCCTTCCGCTCTCCCTCATCTTCTTCCTCGTGCCGCCGCTCTTCTGCGTGTTCCGGTGCTTTCGCCATCATCGTCCTCCTCGACAGTCACGCCGCCGTTCTTCGGCTCCTGCGACCTCACCGCCGTGCTCTCGTTCCGGTCCTCTCACCGGTGAGTTTTCCAACTGCACCGCCGCTAGGTCGCCGTTCTAGGAATCCCTCTGTTTTCTAGATTCCCCGTGGCGGTTCTTCTTCTGCTTCGCTGACGTGCTTGTTAGCACCACGACAGCGACCTGTTCCTCTAGGCCCTTCTCCGCCGCTATTTTTTCCTCCGTCGACTCCTCCGATGAGCCTATGTCCTGTTCCACTAGCGGCGCCGTCATTGGGGAGGATGAATTTGCGTCTGGGCCCAGAGCGCGGTTCCTGGCAAGGTTCTTCTGTTACCCGTCGAGAGGTAGAATGGTTAATTAGGACACGACGAATTCCTGCCGAGGTAAGTTGTCGCCTACCCGGCAAAGAATCCTCGCCCGTACTCAACGAGGGCGAGTACGTGGTTTTTATGTCTCATTTTTCTCGGGGATTCAGCCTCCCTCTTAGCGACATCGCCAAGGATTTCCTCGATTACTTCGCCCTTCAGCCGCATCATCTGCCGGCTAATGCCGTTGCCTCTCTGTCGGCTTTCATCTCGGCCTCAGAGGGGTACTTCGGCCTCTGGCCTTCCGTACATGTCTGGTCCAAGTTTTTCCAGATCCGAACTAATGTAGTGTCGGACAAATCCCTTCAACCTTCCGAGAAATCTCTCACTCAATGCGGGGCCGCGTCCATAACACCCCGGAGAAACTCTGAGTTTCCCCGTGTCGCTGGCCTCGAATCTTGCAAGAAGTGGCATAGATATTTTTTTTATGTCAAAAATACTGGGAAGGAGGACAAGATTCGGCTCCCAGCTTTTTCTATCGGTCCCTCCTCTAAGAAGAATTGGAACTATAATCCAAGGAAGAGCAACGCCCTTGCCGAGGCATTCAAGATCCGGCTCAAGGAACTGATTCGGGCCGGGATTCGTGGTGAGAATCTGATGACCGCTTTCATCAGCAGCCGAATCTGCCCCTTCCAGCTCCGCTCTCACAAACTCTGTTACATGAGCGGACCTCTGGATCCCAACCGGGTATCCACAGTCGAGCTTGATGATTATCTCATATACAAACGCGTTCGGGCTATCTTCAAGACCGATATGCCAGAGGAATGGGAATGGGGATTGAAGCCCTTTACTCGCGAGAATTCCCCTCCTCAGGTGAATTTAAACATTAGTGTTACTCTTCCATGCCACTTTATTAAGCGTTCTTTTACTTATTCGAACCTATTTTTCTCGCAGAGATTTACAGAGCAGAAGACGGAAGATGCTGAGGTTTTGTCTCTTCCTTGGACCGCTGACCGTAATACTCCGGATACTGGGGAGCCCGACTCGTAGGAGTTTGTCCCTAAGTCAGATGTTGCTCCTGTTCGTGCCCGTGGCAAAACCTCGGCCCACGCGGATGAAAGTGACTCGGACGACGTCCAAATTCTAGAGGTAGTTGCCGCGGTGCCTATATCTTACACATTTCCGGCTCCTTTCCCAGCTAATCCAGCTGGTCAGGTGCACGGCGCTGAAGCTCTTGCTTCTCAAGCTCCTGCTGCTTCGAAGAAGCGCATCGCTTCGACAGATCCCTCCGGTGCTGCCCCCAAGAAGCGAGTCAAGAAGTCTTCGCAGCATATCCCGAGGCGTAAGACCATGCCTGGGGTTACTGGGTGAGTTTATTTTCATTTGTATTTCTTGTTTCTCTCTTTTTGTCTCTTGATTCGACTTTTTGTCTCTTGCAGAGCTCCTCTCTCCGCGAAGCCAAGCGGTCCGAGTATGACAAGCCATGCTACTCGGCAGCCTTCTCCTCCTCCTCCGGAAGATACTTGGGTTCCCAGTCCCTCTCGTGTTGATTTGCCTCCTGCGCCGACCCATATATCGCCTCAACGAGATGTGCCCATTGCTCCCACCGTTATTGCCGACATAATGCCCCCACCAGACACTTGGTTGAGCCTGTTGCCCCTCTCCAGACCACCGAGGTTTCCCCCAATGATCCTTTGATCACCACGATCCCATCCGCTACTTCCACTCCAATCGAAGATATCCCCACCTCAGCCCCCTTGGAAACTATAGTTCCTCCTGCCCCCAAGGGCGTGATTCCTAGTGCTGAGGATGCTGCCCCTGCCGAAGCCTCTACTAAAAGTAGGAAGGTTGTTGTTACTAAACCCTTGGCATCTCAGAAGGGGCCAACTAGCTCTTCCCAGCCCAGCATAGCTGATGTACTTCGCAAGGGAGCTTCCTCTGCTAAGCCTGGCGTCGCCCCTGCTGCCGACACTCAACTTACTCTTCACAAGAGTCCGGCAACGGCGGTAGTTACACAGCAGGCCCGAGGTAAAGTGTTGACCCGTACTGAGAGCAGGAACAGTCTCGGATCTTTGGTGGAGTATGCCAATAACTGGAACGCCGCCGATCAACTTGAAGGAAATCCGATTAGCCAACCATTTCAGCTTTCCGACATCAGCAGTCGCTTGCACATGGCTGCTAAGATTGTCCTTGATAGTGACAAGATGAATGAGGTAAGCACTTTCGTTGATACTTTGTCTATTATTCGGATGGTATTATATATACACTAGTCCCCGAAGCTTGCAATCGGATAACTTGTTCATTTGGAAGCTTTGTCAGGCTTCAAATGCACTTCTTGCTAAGTCAATTTCCTTCATGACTCGGATTAACCGTGGTCCATTCATAGCCGAATCAAGTTCTGCTTGATCCGGATCTGTTTTAGATCTGAATATCCAGCCACCTAGATCCAATTTAAGTTTTACTTGATTTGGATCTGCTTTAACTTTGAGTATCCAGCCACCTAGATCCGAGTCAATTTATACTTGATTCAGATCTGTTTTAGCTTTGAATATCCAGCCACCTAGATTCAAGTCAATTTATAATTGATTAGAAACTGTTTTAGCTTTGAATATCCAGCCACCTAGATCTGAGTTAAGTTATACTTGATTCGGATCTGTTTTAGCTTTGAATGTCCAGCCACCTAAATTCGAGTCAAGTTTTACTTGATCTGGATTAACATTGAATATACAGTCACCCAGAGCGGAGTCAAGCTTTACTTGATTCAGATCTGTTTTAATTTTGAATCTCCAGTCACCTAGATCTGAGTCAAGTTTTACTTGATTCGGATCTGCTTTAACTTTGAATGGCCAGTCACCTAGATCCGAGTCAAGTTTTACTTGATTCAGATCTGCTTTAACTTTGAATATCTGGTCTGGTAATTTTCTTTTGTATTTAGGTTGCCCATGATCGGCGGACAGCCGAATTTCAAAGGTTGCTCTTCGCCCACAAGAAACTGCAAGAAAAATATGAGAAGGTTGTTCATGTAGTGAAGAAAACTGGCAATTTAACTAATCCGTGTACTGTTCCTTAAGTTTGTAACACTTTTGGCTTGTCTTGCTAATTCACTCTTCGCTGGCGTGCAGCTAGTATCAACAATATGAATACTCGCCTTACCAAGAAGGTTGACGCTCTTGAAGGTTGGTTCCTCTTTTTTGGTTTTTAATTTGTTAATTCTTGTTCAAGATAAATATTGGGTTTCTTACAACCTTCCTGCTTTGGTATAGCCGAGTTACAAACACTTGCAACATCGCATCAAGAATGCATACCTATGCCTGATATGATGCTGCATTTTTTAGAACAAGCTGCCACTCATTCGGCGCAACTCAAAGAAAAGGACGATGAGATAACTCGGTTACACGCCGAGGTTGAGTCTCTCAAGCTTTCCCAGAAGTATGAATTGGAAAAAGTTGATCAGAAATTCTTTGAAGAAAAGAATCGACTGAGCCTGCAGTTGCAGAAAGATAAGGAACTTCTTGTCGCTGCTGAGCTAAAGAACCGGGCGATGAGAGAGGAAAACTCTCGAGCTCAAGCTAATGTCTCACAGCAGCTGGGGCTTGTCCCTGAGGTTACTATGGCTTCTGTTGAAGCCGAGGTAACTTCGGTTGAGGCGCCAGCTACCTCGGGGTGCCCAGTTCCTGAAGATACCCTTCTGAAGGAGACCGAGGTCCCTCCGCCAGCGTCCGAGATACCCACGCCCGATGCTCCTGACAATGCTACTGCCCCTTAAGGGTTGTTTGGCCTCTTTCGGTGTTTAGGCTTGAAAAACTTCAATTTGTTTTAAGTCCCCGGTTTGCCGGGGTATGATTTTTGTGAAACACTTATCCGTCTTCTGGTGTGGTGTGAACCTTTTTGCCTTGTGCCGCTGAGGCATTGGTGATGGTAACTATTGTCATTTCATTTAAGTGGATCTATCAGCTTCACATCTTTGCTTTGCCCAATTTTAATTTCGTAAAGCTGGATCGTGTTCTCCCATATGGATGACATTTGTTCGGATCTATCTTGTTTGCCCTCTGTAACCTTGGTTGTATAGCTGTTGTTTTCGTAATTTCTACTTGGCGTACAATGCTCTAATCTCATAGGTTGGCTTTTATCCCTTATTATACTTCGACTTGCTGAGTTTGTTATCCTTAGAATTTGTTAGTTGTTTCCTCCTTGTTATTCCTTTGACGATCGAGGCAAATTTACATTGCATCTTACGAGTTATGATCAGCAAATTGGGGTAGTCCCCGAGTTTCTGCTGAAGTTATCGAGCTCTTATATGTATGGAAAAAATTAATGGGTAGCATAAGTCATTCCCGAGTTATCACTTGGGTTGCTGAAGGTTCACATCTATTCAGAAAACATCGAATGACATGAAATAGTCCCTAAGTTATAAACTGGGTTGCCGAAATATAGTTCATAAGTCAATGCAGAGAACACCACGGGGCAGTCCCCGAGTCATTGCCAGAGGTGCCGAGGTTTAATACATAGTTCAAATCGAGAAACAATCATGGGGCAGTCCCCGAGTCGCTGCTCGAGGTGCCGAGGTTTAATGCATAATCCGAAATAAGAAATAACATAGTGCAGTCCCCGAGTCACTGCTCGAGGTGCCGAGGTTTAATGCATAATCCAAAATAGGAAATAACATGGTGCAGTCCCCGAGTCACTGCTCGAGGTGCTGAAGTTTAATACATAATTTAAAATAGGAAATAACATGGTGCAGTCCCCGAGTCACTGCTTGAGGTGCCGAGGTTTAATACATGCTTGATACTCCGACTTGATGCGTCATATCACGACGTGCAATATATGGCTTCTAAGTGTAGAATAGGCGAAGTAAGGCTATGTTCCATGGTATTTTTGATTCGTCTCCGGCTTTGTCTGCCTTGTTCTTTTCTGGTGATTGAGCATCGATCAGGTAATATGCATCATTGTGCAATGCTTTACTCACGATGAATGGTCCTTCCCATGGGGTGAGAGTTTGTGCATGCCAGCTGTGCGTTGCACTAGCCGAAGAACCAAGTCTCCTTCTTTAAAGACTCTCGGATTGACTTTTTTGCTGTGACATCGTCTTAGATCATGCTGATAAATAGCTGATCTTGATAATGCCAATTCCCTAGCCTCTTCTAGCAGATCCACATCGTCTTGCCGCGATATTTCGTTTACCTTGGCAGTTGTGTACTGGATCACTCTTGGCGAGTCATGCATTATGTCTGCTGGAAGCACAGCTTCTGCCCCATATACTAGAAAGAACAGGGTATACCCTGTCGACCTATTTGGTGTGGTCCTGAGACTCCACAGTACTGCTGGAAGCTCCTCAATCCAGCATCCTGTCGACCTTTGCAGTGGTTCAATAATCCGGGGTTTTATTCCTGACAATACCGGTCCATTTGATCGTTCTACTTGCCCATTTGATGTCGGGTGAGCCACCGAGGCAACATCCAGTCTTATGCGTTTCTCTTGGCAGAACCTAGCAATGGCTCCTTCATCGAAGTTTGTTCCATTATCCGTGATAACACTATGTGGATATCCATATCTCAGGAATATCTTTGAGGAATTTTACCGCTGTGGGTCCATCACATTTTCTTATTGGTTTCACTTTGATCCATTTTGTGAATTTTTCCACCATGACTATAATGTGAGTCATTCCACCTCGAGCCGGCTTGAACGGACCTACCATATCCAAGCACCACACAGAAAATGGCCAAGTGATTGGTATTGTTTTTAATTTGGACGAAGGCAGATGTATCTTGCTGGAATATCTTTGGCAACCATTACATTTTTCCACTAATTCCTTTGCCTCCTTCAACGCAGTCGGCCAATAAAATCCATGCCTAAATTCTTTGGCCACTAGGGCTCTGGATGAAGCGTGATGCCCACATTCTCCCTGATGTATGTCCAGGAGTATTTACCGCCCTTATGCCGAGTCAACACATCATTGTAGTACACTCGTGACACTTCTCTTATACAGCTCATTGTTTATGATTGTGTAGGATTTTTCTCTTCTCACTATCTGTCTAGCCAGTACCTCATTACTCGGCAAGATTGCCTCTTTAAGGAATGAGAATATGGGTTGCGCCCATATCGCGTGATTTTCCCTGGGATAGTTTCACTGTCGATTTCCATACTCTCCGCTGACATAACAGCTTTGGACTTTCCCGTGTTTGCTCGTGTGTCAGCCGGGTTCATCCTTATAGAGCTCGGGTCACATTCTTTGTCAATTTCCATTGGTACACTTCCTTCTATCAGTTCTGCCGAGATACGAATTGACTCGGATTCTGGCGAAGGTGTAATTCATGGTTTTCTCAGGTGTTTCAGGGCAATGCCCGAGGGAATTGATTGCCTAGTTGATCAGAGTTTTGACAGTGTGTCTGCAGCGTCATTTTCCGCCCGAGGTATGTGATGAAACTCGCACCCATCAAAGTAACCACTGATTTTTGCACATGAAACCTATACAGGGACATATTCGCATCTAGTGCGTCCCAATTGCCTGATACTTGATGTACTACCAAGTCTGAATCCCCGTAACATAGGATCTGACGTATACCAATCTCTTTTGCCATTTTTAACCCATGGACGAGCGCTTCATACTCGGCCACATTGTTTGATGCAGCGAATTGTATCTGCAGCACGTATTTCAGCTGATCTTTTTTCGGCGAAGTTAATACTATTCCTGCCCCTAACCCATTTCTCAGCTTGGATCCGTCAAAATGCATTGTCCAATAATTCGGATCTGGTAATGGGGGCTCTTTTTTCCCCTCGGCCCAATCCACAAAGAAGTCGGCCACTGCTTGAGACTTGATTGCATCTCGCCTATCAAATTGCGGAGCATAAGGTGATAACTCGATTGCCCATTTTGCTATTCGGCCACTTGCATCTATATTTCTCAATATCTCGGCTATGGGCGCTTCACAAATCACTTTTATCTGATGTTCTTACAAGTAGTGTTTGAGTTTTTTCGCCGACATGTATACTCCATAAGCCATCTTTTGGTAGTGCGGGTAGTTCTTCTTCGAGGACGATAATACCTCACTTAGGTAATATACCGGCCTTTGTATTGACTTATCCCCTTCATTCCGCTCCACGATAACCACCGCACTTACCACTCTGTTAGTGGCGGCTACATAAAGTAACGTAGGTTCTTTTGACAATGGAGAAGCCAAGATCGATGTTGTGACCAACATCTTTTTTAACTCATAAAATTCATTATCATCCTGTGCTGTCCAGATGAGTCGGATTTTTTCATCAGTTGATATAAAAGTAATGCCTTTTCCCCTAGCCGACATACGAATCGACTCAGCGAAGCCAGGCATCCCGTGAATTTTTGTACATCGTTCAGACACCTCGGCAGTTCCATTTTTTCAACTGCTCGTATTTTAGTTGGATTTTCCTCTATACCTCGGCTGGACACGAGGAAACCGAGTATTTTTCCAGCCGGCACACCGAAGGTACATTTTTCCGGGTTAAGATTCATTCGGAATCTTCTCAAGTTTGTGAATGTCTGCCGAATATCATCAAGGAGCGTTTTGCTCTGTTTGGTTTTTATAACCACATCGTCTACATATACTTGTACATTTTTTCCTATATGGTCATGTAGACACTTTTGCATGCATCTTTAGTATGTTGCTCCTTCATTACGTAGGCCGAATGGCATGGTGCGATAGCAATAAGCCCCGTATGGGGTAATAAACGCAGTATTTATTTGATCGGCCGGATTTAACGGTATCTGGTGGAAACCAGAATACGCGTCTACAAATGACAACAACTCACAACCAGCGGTCGAATCAATGACTTGGTCTATCCTAGGTAAAGGAAAAAGGATCTTTGGGACATGCCTTTTTTAGGTTCGTGTAATCGATACACATTCGCCATTCGACGGCTACATTTAGGGCATCCTTTTTCTTTTCTACTAACACCGGATTTGATAGCCAATCCGGATGAAGCACTTCCATGATGAACCCGGCCGCAAGGAGCCGAGCTATCTCATCCCCTATTATTTTTCTCCTGTCTTCGGCGAAGCGGCGGAGAGGTTGCTTCACCGGCCTTGCTTCTGGCCTTACATGCAAAGAGTGCTCAACCAACTCCCTCGGCACACCTTGCAGGTCTTGAGTCGACCATGCAAAGATATCGCCTTCCTTTTTGGTATCTAGGCCAGCACCAATCGTGATGGTGCGCTCTGGGAACTGCTCATCTATCTGGATTTTTTTTTGTCTCTTTAGTCGGCTGGAAAGAAACACTTCCATGGGGGTTGTCTAACACCGGCATATTCAGCTGTGCCGACTGAGCCAGAGCTGCTACCTCCTGAATCCTTCTTTTCTCCCTTGCAATCACCAATGAATCATCCAGGTTTGATCCGGCTGAAGCACACTCCATTGATTTTCTGTAATCTCCAGCTACTGTTATTACCCCCTATGGCCCGGGTAACTTCATTTTCAAATAATTAAGTGGCAACTGCTCATGAATTTAGCCAGTGCTGGCCGTCCGAGTAAAGCATGATAGCAACTTTTTAGGTCCACTACCTCAAACTCCAAATTCTCTGCTCTGCAATTCTCCCTTATGCCGAATAATACATCTTCTCGGACTTTCCCAATGGGTCACACGAAATACCCGACACTATTCCATGGAACGTGGTTCTTGTGGATTGTAGCATATTTTGTGCTATTCCGAGTTTGTGCATTGTGTCTTTGTACATAATGTTGATACTACTCCCATTATCAATGAGTACTTTTGAGAATTTCACATTGATGTTGGGTCCGACAAATGTCGGATCTAGTACGAGTGCATATGACCCTGGGTTTGGCATTATCTTCGGGTGATCCTTTATGCTCCAGGTTATTTCTTGATCAGACCAAGACACGTATCTAGGTACTGCCGGCATGACTGCATTCACTTCCATATGTCGGCGCTGTACACTCTGTCTATCTTGCTATTCTGTTGTGAACACACAGTATGACTGATGATGCTCCCTGTAATCATTACGTCCGTTGTTTCTGGGGTTTGCCCTTCCATCTTGACCTTGATTTATCACTTTATGCACTGCATCCCTCCGGTCCGAGTTATCATACCTCGGAGGAGGCGGTGGTAACATTAACTGCTGCGCATTTGCTCCGGTTAGCTGTGGCTGCTGCTGATGCGCTTGATGAGGAGGCACTTGCATGCCTGTCGGGTTCCCCATTGTATTTTTCATCCAAGCACATTCACGAGTTGTATGATTAGCCGGCTTGGCCGGGTTTGGAGTGTGGAACTTACACGGTTGATCCAGCATGGATTCAAACGTGTACTTCGGCCTTTCCAACCACTGCTTCTTCTGTTCTGGTGTCCACTATATTTTCCCTTCATTCCTCGGCGTCCACTTCTGAGGACCATTCTTCTGTCGCTGACTGTTTCCATGACTCGGCTGATCTTGTACCACCGCTGCCACCTGATTGGAAGCATATCTGTAATCTGGCCTCTCCTCCCTTCTTCTACCTTGGAATTCATTGCGCCTCGATGATCCGGCTGTCTCTTGCATATTGATCTTGATGCTCCCGATGCTCTGCCGACATTAATTCTGGTTGCGTCGGATCCCCTAAAGCATACGAATCTGCTATCCTGATGGTCTCTGCCAACGTGGTCGACATATCTCTTTGCATCCTTTGCCATAATACACTCCCATATCGGCAGCCTTGAGCAAACCAAGCTATCGCTTGAGACTCTATGACTCCTTCGCATGAGTTTCCAAGGTTACACCACCGAGTCAAGAATTCCCTATATGTTTCATTCGGCTTATGCTTGCACATAGCGAGCTGCTAGGGCTTGTTTGGTCTTTTATAGGTACTGGTGAAATTGCTGACAAACATTTCTTCAAAATCTAACCAACAGTTGATATTGCCTGTCGGCAGATTGTTTAGCCATACTCTAGCTGGTCCTTCTAGCATTTGTGGTACGTATCTTACCGCCCATCGTAGGTTTCCGCTAGCTATCTTCACCGCTATGGCATAGTCAATTAACCAATCTTGTGGCTTTGTGCTCCCATTGTATGTTTTCGTTCCCCTTGCCAATTGAAAGTTCGGCACCGGTGGTTCGCCCATGATCCGAGGTCCGAAGCATGCCGGACCAGGCGGACCCTGTCCCTCCAATAACTCGGACCGATATAATCTGTCCAGTTTTAGTCTTGCGTCACTTGGCGGCAAGTTTCTGTAAATGATTCTCTCTTGTATTCCATAATGGTTATTCCCACCATGGTCTGCATGCTCCATATCCGAGTAACCATCATTGTACCTATCATTTGCCTGATTATGGTGAGCTGGTCTCACTTCTCGCTCTTGCCGAGGCTCACACCTCGGTTGAGGATCTGGTGGAGGGTTTCTCCTTCCCTCCGCCGGGTTATTGTTCTCATGATTTCCCTTTCCGAGGTCCCCGTGCCCTTTGTTTGCACGACCGGGGTTCTATCTCCACTGTTACCTCGGCTTCCATTGCCTCTGTTGTCATTGACCTTTTCGGCTACTGCCGGATCATATGGAACAATTTGCTTATTTCTTTTTCCTGAGGTCACCGCCCTATCTTTTCGCGCGTTATTTCCAGGGTAGGATGCTGCTGCCGCAGATAGTGCGGGTGCTGCTCCAGCCGAATGAACCATACGCGAAGCTCCCGGTCTTGCCGGGTCAGCCCTAAGCATTTCCTCATTCTGCTGGTTCGCAATGCGCACCAGCTCATTTACTCTTTCTTGCTGTTTTTGCCGGGTTTCCCCGCTTAATCCTTCCAGCTCCAAAGCCGCGGCATTTGCCGCCTTAGGTTCTTTGCCGGGGTACTATACCTCGGCAAGCCTAGATCGACTGAATCACCTTGACGAGCTTCATGCTCTTTGTTGATATCATTCATGAGGTTCTTTCCTCTCAATCTCAATTCATCTACCCGCTCGAGGGCCACATCCAGTTTGTTTTCCCTAGCGTACTCTCGCAGGGTCCTGTTTAAGGACTCCCGCAAGTCTGACACCTTTTTTTCCTCTACCAGTACTTTTTGTCTAGTTTCTTCTAACTCTGCCTGTGCGTTAGCTGGATCAAGTATCGGTGCCATAGGCGTGGTTAGATTATCTATAGTTGCCTGAAGAATATTCTCTGGTCTCTCCAGAGGTGGCCATCTTACCCTTTCCGCCTTTGGGGTCGTCTCCTGCGCCTCCGCTGACTTGCCTATGGGTGGATCTACCTCGGTGGGTTGTGGAGTTGCTTGCTTCATGGCCACCTATCCTCCTGCCGCCAGGTCCTTGCTTGGTCCGGTGCCTGATCCTGCTGCCTGTGCTGCGGCTGTCACCATTACCTCGACGCTACCGACGGGGCGTGCGCCACGCGGACCGTTAGCAGCACTGAGGGGAGGTTCTCCTGCTTCAACGACTTGGCGAGGATAGACGCAGGACGTGTCGACGCCGACGTAGACCTTGTGCGTGCCTAGGTTGATGAAGACGCTATTGCGCGGAGGCGCTTTCCTCACTAACTTACTCATCCTACATTCTTATAGATGGAAGTCAAGTATAGCAAGTTCTACCCGTTGGGCAACGGAGGAGAGCTCTTCTTCGAGCGAGATTTAAGCCAACTTTTGGAACTTCTGGAGCGCCCGCACCCTGAGTTCTTCGGAGCACAGCTTAATGATCAGCAAGGAGGAGAACTACAGTGGCTAATAGTTGCGAATATCAGAGGCACCCACCTCAGAGGGGATCCAATTCAGCTTGAGGGAGAACAGCTGGCTAGATGGACTCGCCAGGGCTATGCAGGAGGCTCTTGCCCGTCTTTCGTGGTGGTGGCACGGCAGATGCCATGGGTAGGCTAAAGTATGGGGCCAATGGATGCTAGATGGATCCGGGGAGGGAAGATGCAGTGATTTCTACACTCAACAGTTCTACAAGTAAATCTCTATTCCTCTTCTCAAGAAATACAAGTACTCCTAGAGCTGTCTCATAGAGAGGAAGAACACTAATACACGAGCCTTACATCGTAGAATGAATCGATCCCCCCTCAGGAGCCCGCGACCCCCCTTATAAAGGGGTGCCTTAGTTCCTTCTAGGGCTGACGTAGCAAGCATATCCTTGGAATATGCTTGTCCCAATATGGTAAATCGACGGCCTCCTTTCTATGTCCCCCTTCTTTCGGCGATAATGTTCCAGAAACCTTCACATGCGCACCTCGGGCTTCCTCACTATCACCTGCGTGACGTTCGTATGCCCTTCTGCTGCTCTGCTCCTTGTCCTTTGCGCTTGGCTCTGTCTAGATTCCTCCGAGCGAATGACTAGGGTTTGACTATAGGCACCTCCTTCTCCTGCAAGCTTCGCGTTATTCGGCCTTGTCTCGCATAACTCGGCTCGGCCTTCACCTGCATTTGAATTAGTCAGAGTCATTCGGCCGACCTAACTCATATGTCGGCCAGATAAGGCGTTGCTCATTCTACATTTGTCATGGCCCTGCTTATCTCGTCCGACTCTTACATGATTCGGCAAACACAATCAGTAATTCGGCTTATGATAAGGGAGATTCCTTTCGTCTTTCCCCTGTCTTGACCCTATCCGGGGTCACCTCCCCAACACCGTCTGTGTGGGCAAAGCATCAACCAGATCAATGGCACTTGCTTACGCAAGGCGTGATGCTATGGGATAGCCATTGGATGTGCCAGGCCATCAGGAGCTGAAGCATCAGGTGGATCATCTCGACTTCATGCTGTATGATAGGAAGAAGGAGTTGGACAACGCCCGCGCCTACGCCAACCACAACCATGCCATTACAGTCAAGAAGTACCAGACCCTCGCCATCCTTGTGAAGGAGCGCAAGTCACTTTGCCGTCTGCGTGACAAGAAGGATCGCATCATTGCCCGCCTTCATCACAAGGTGTCATCTTTGGAGGAGACCATCCATGAGCGGGACATGCAGCTTGAGGAAAGGGAGAACGAAGGGGAAGATATCTGTGGAGATCCCTACTCCTACCTCAGTGATGATGATGACTACCTGGAGGACCTCGACATGGACTTCCACACGGATGATGATATTCCTCCTTCATTGATGATGAAGAAGCCACCAGTTCTGATGAGTAGTAGCACTTGAGCACTATCGTAGATGTGAGTTGTATCTGGTCCCACTGTATCGTAGCTTCACAGAATGGTTCCTAAAACCATCTGTTACCCTAGTGTGGTGTGTGTTTGTATTGGGTGCTATGAATGAATGAATGAAAAGCAAGTTGCTAGTTGGCAAAACCATAGTCAAACTCAAAGTTTAAAATCTTTTAAAAAACAAATCCATGAACCTTAGAAATTTCCCTCTTGTTTCACTATCTATCTCAATCTTCAGATGCCTCGCGGAGGGAGCAACTCATCTCAAGACCCAATGCTGCAAATCTTGCAAATGTTGGTTGCTGACCGTGAAGCTGGAAGAGCTGAACATCAAGCTAATTTAGCCACCCTTCAACAGATATCTCAGATGTCCCATAATAATCAAGGCCATGGAAACCAGGACAACCATGGATCCAAGCTCAAGAACTTTCAAAACACCAATCCTCCCATATTTAGTAAGTCTGAAGAGCCATTAGATGCTGATGACTGGCTGCAGACCATGGAGAACAACTTAGAGGTCACAGGAGTGGAGGCCAATGAGAAAGTACTATTTGCCACCCATTATCTGGCAGGTGATGCAAGAGCTTGGTTGAATAGCATCCGTACCATGAATGGAGGACATATGATGACTTGGGATGAATTCAAACTCAAGTTCAGCCGAACCCATGTGCCACCAGGTTTGATTCTGCGGATGTGGGATGAATTAAAGGAGCTGAAGCAGGAAAGGATGGCTATGGTAGAGTATCGTGAAAGATTTCTGTCTCTATCTAGGTATGCCCCTGATGAGATTGGTACTGAAGCCAAGAAGAAGGAGAGATTCTTGAATGGTCTGCATGATGAGATGCAGATAGCGCTGGTCAACATTCCCTTCGCTGACCTTGAAGCCTTAGTGGATTCTGCAATCCAGATGGAAGGCAAGATCAACCAAGCCAATGAGAATCACAAGCGTCGAATGGTGCATCAACCAGGATCCCACCATACTCTGAAGTATCGCCCCAATCCGTTTGTAGGATATGCCCAGAGAAACAATAGACCCCCTATGTCACGTCCGAACTATCCCAACCGTGGAGGAGGAAACCCAAGGCCCAGAGGAAACCACAACAACAACCCCGGCATGTCCAACAATATCAACCATGCACCGCCCAAGTCCAACAAAAACAACCCCAACAACAACAATACCGCCCCAAGGACTGGAATCAATGTCGTGCATGTTGCAGGAAAAGACAAGTCTCTGATTACTTGTTTTGAATGCAGAGTCAAGGGTCACTACTCCAACGAGTGCCCCAAGAAGATTGCAGCAGCCACCAATGTGAATGCACCAGCTCAGCAGCAACACTGTGTTCAGCCTGGAAGGAGATTTGCCCCAGGGAACTCACTTAACCACAACGGCCGTCTGTTTCACATGAATGCTGAAGAATCTCAGGAAGCGCCAGATGTCGTGCTGGGTATGTTTTTGTTAACTCGGTACTTGCAAGAGTGTTGTTTGATTCTGGAGCATCGCACTCGTTTGTTATAGAAGAATTTGCATGCACTAGTAAGATTCAACCAACAAAATTGAAGCATGTTATGATAGTTCAAATACCTGGTTCAACCACAAAAGATAGACAAATTTGCAAGGCCGTACCTATCAGAATCCATGGAATAGATTTTTATGCTAATCTAATAGTACTTGGAATCAAAGGTTTGGAAGTAGTACTAGGAATGGACTGGATGTCGGAACATAAAGGATTAATCGACTGTGCCAAGAAAGCCATAACCATGACTAGTACCACTGGAGTATCAGTAGAGCATGTATCTGAGACTTTGCCCCGTCAATTCAAGAGAAACAAGAGTCTAGCCCAACCAACCATTGACCAAGCAGAGTAGTCTGTGAATACCTCGACGTATTCCTAGATGAATTACACGGTATGCCCTCAGATCGGGATATCGAGTTTATCACTGAACTAATCCCTGTAACTGGACCCATAGCTCAGAGACCTTATAGTATGAACTCGTATGAATTAGTGGAGCTAAAGAAGCAACTGGATTCTATGTTGGAGATAGGTTTGATTCAGTGCGTCGCCATGGAGATCACCTGCTTTGTTTGTGTATAAGAAAGATGGAGGTAACCGTTTGTGCATGGATTATCGAAAGCTGAATGATGTCACCATTAAGAACAAGTACCCACTGCCGAAGATAGAAGATCTGTTTGACCAGTTGACCGGTGCCAAAGTGTTTTCTAAGATTGATCTTAGAACTGGTTATCATCAACTCAAGATTCGTGCAACAGATATTCCAAAGACTGCCTTTACCACCAGATATGGATTGTATGAGTACACTGTCATGTCTTTTGGATTAACCAAAGCCCCCACCTATTTCATGAACCTCATGAATAAGATTTTTATGAACTTCCTGGATAAGTTTGTCGTTGTTTTTATCGATGATTTTCTGATCTATTCCAAATCAGAATAAGACCATGAGCTACACATTAGGACCATCCTTGAAACCCTTAGAGAGCATAAATTGTATGCCAAGTTTAGCAAATGTGAGTTCTGGTTAAAGGAAGTAGGATTACTAGGACATATCGTGTCGGCAGGAGGAATTGCTATCGACCCTGCCAAGATTAAGGATGTTGAAGAATGGCAAGCCCCAACCACTCAAACCCAAGTTCGCGCATTTCTCGGATTAGTGGGATATTACCGCAAGTTCTTAGAAGGATTCTCGAGCATCACAAGACCCATGACCCAATTGCTGAAGAAAGATAAGAAGTTTGAATGGACGGACAAATGTGAAGAAAGTTTTCAAGAGCTCAAGAAGAGATTGATTTCAGCCCTAATCTTGATTATGCTGGATATCAAGAAGCCTTTTGATGTGTATTGTGACGCATACAAGATTGGTCTCGAATGTGTGTTGATGCAAGAAGGCAAAGTCATATCCTATTTGTCCCGACAACTGAAGCAACATGAGCAGAATTACCCTACCCATGACCTCGAACTAGCAGCCATAGTTTTAGCCTTGAAGACATGGCAGATTACCTCATGGGTAACCGCTGTGAGATTTATTCAGATCACAAGAGTCTGAAGTATATTTTCACCCAAAAGGAGCTAAATATGAGGCAAAGGAGATGGATAGAGTTAATCAAGGACTATGATCTTGACATTCACTATCACCCCGACAAATCCAATGTGGTAGCAGATGCTCTTAGCCAATCGCCATGTCGATTAAACACCATGATAGAAGAAGCCCAGCCAAGTTTGCATGAGGAGATGGAAAATTTCAGAGTGGAGCTAGTTAGTGAAGGATTTTTGGCTAGCATAGAACTTCAACCCACTTTGATCAGTCGGATCAAGGAGGCGCAAAAAGGAAATGCTAGTATTGAAGGGATCAAACGTCATATCGGTATAGGGAAGGTATCCGGATTCACCGAAGATGAGGAAGGAGTTTTGTGGTAAAAAGGACGAATCTGTGTACCAGCAGATTCAGAGTTGAAACAAGCTATTTTGGAAGAAGCCCATGATACTCTTTATTCTATCCACCCTGGAGGAACCAAGATGTATCAGGATTTGAAGGAGCAATTTTGGGGGCACAAGATGAAGAGAGAAATCGGAAGCTACATAGCCAAATTTGATATTTGTCAGAGAGTCAAAGCGGGACATCAGAGACCCATAGGACTTTTGCAACCATTGCAGATTCCGGAATGGAAATGGGATTCAGTTGGAATAGATTTTATCACCAGTTTGCCTACATCTAGTAGGGGAAATGACTCTATTTGGGTCATAGTGGATAGACTATCTAAAGTAGTCCATTTCTTACCAGTCAAGACCACTTATTAGAGCTTGAAGCTAGAAGAGTTGTACATTGCTAGGATAGTCAGTTTGCATGGAATCCCCAAGAACATTGTGTCGGATCTAGGAACCCAGTTTACCTCGAGATTTTGGAAGAAAGTCCAAGAAGGATTAGGAACCAGACTGGATTTCAGCACAGCTTATCACCCGTAGACTGATGGACAAACGGAGCGAGTAAACCATATACTCGAAGATATGTTGAGAGCTTGTGTGTTGGAATATGGATCTAAATGGGAGGACTGTCTGCCTTTCGCAGAATTCTCATACAACAATAGTTACCAAGCCAGTTTGCAAATGGACCCATTTGAGTTTATGTATGGAAGGAAGTGTCGTACCCCACTGAATTGGTCGGAAGTAGGAGAGAGTCTGATTTTTGGACCCGACATCCTAAGAGAAGTTAAAGAGAAAGTTCATAAGATCCATGAGCACCTTAAGACCGCCCAATCCAGATAGAAGAGTTATGCCGACAAGATAGGTCGAGATCTAGCCTTCACTATCGGAGATTTTGTGTATCTGAAAGTATCACCCTTGAAAGGAATGCAACGTTTCCAAGTGAAAGGGAAGTTAGCCCCCAGATATATTGGACCCTTCAAGATTTTGAATCGCCGAGGAGAAGTATCATATCAACTAGAACTACGGGAGGAGATGTCAGCCATGCATGATGTGTTCCATATCTCGTTACTTCGCAAATGCCTAGAAGTCCCAGAGAAGACCAAAGTTTTCAAGAATATTGATCACAGAACCATAGAGATCAACAAGGAGATAACTTATCGTGAAATACTCATTCGTATTTTGGAAGAAGCCTTCAGAACCACCAGAACCCGGAGTATCAAGTTTCTCAAGATCAAGTGGAGCAACCATACTGAATAAGAAGCTACTTGGGAGTGAGAAGATTACATTAGGACTGAGTTTCCAGATCTCTTTAGTTCCTAGTTTTCTTTTTCTTGAATATTGGGACGAGATTATGTTTAAGGAGGGAAGGTTTGTAACATCCCAAAAATGTTAAGCAAGATTATCAAGTTCTAATTACCCAAATTTAGGGTTAACAAAAACTTTTATTATTAAAATTAATATGAATGCATGTGTGTGTGTGATTAATGCATGAATGATTGCATTTGCCATGTTTGATTGTTATGAATGATAAGGATTGGTTTAAATATGAAAACAATATCATCTAGATCATTTCCAAGCAGAATCAAATGAAGATAAAATCAAATATAAGAAATATGAGCAAATGGTCATTTTGGCCAAACTTGTTCACTAGACCACTTTGGGTGTTCCTTGTCAAAGATTTCTAACAAAAACAAATCCAATTATTTTCACCCCTTGCTAGACCAAGTAACAAGGAACCCAAGCCCACCTTACAAACCAATAGAAAGAAATTCCAAATCTATTTAAAGGACAATTCAAAATTGAATCCTTAATAGATACTAAGATGGCCATTTCTCAAAAACCAACTGAACCACTTCACCTTGGCAAACCCAAGCAACCTCAGACTACCAAGCTTATGACCAGAGCACTCACCAAATTTCATCCAAAAATTCAAACTTTGAATTCATGTGGCCATTTCATCAAACACCTGGTGAGCACAATAATAGCTGCCAAACTATTACTGTTCTTGATCAATTCCTTGTCTACCCATTTCCCCCATTTCACTCCCCTTGTATCCCCTAGTGCCTAGAATTTCATTGAAGAAGCCCCTTCCTCGCCATTGCACCAGTGTTGCGCCACCTGAGCCGCCCTTGCCGGTCGCCCATAGACAGCTCGCATGAGCAAGCGCCGCGCCCGTCCACGATGTCTAGGAGACAGGCCACCATCCACCGCCACTCCATGTCCACCCCTCGAGCGTAGCCAAGCCATGGACCACCCGAGAAACGCCGCGCCCAGTTCTCTGTCGCCATGCCGAGAGCACGCTAGAGAACCGCAGCCAACACTCACACACACGCCACGCCTCGCACTCGCCATGACCCTAGCTACCTCCCAGACATGCCCGTTCACCGCCGCGTGACACGAAGCCCCTGTACGCGGTCTCGAACACCGCCATTCCCGCATAGAGCATGGACCGCGCCAGACCATCCTCGACCTCCCCATGCTGAGGCATTAAGCGTGCGACGACCGCCAGGAGACACCGCACCGTCCTACGCCCTCAGCCAAGCCGTTAGCCCTCTGTATCGTCATCATCGATGAGCCCAACCCATGCCGCTCTGCCCCTCTCACCAGTGTATAAATAGCGGCCACCCCGCCTCCATTCTTCACACCATCTCACTCCCCTCTCTCTCAGAACCACCCCTGACCCTTCCCTGGAGAAAGGCGAGCACCAGCCTGCCAGAATGTAGCCAGAGTCCGCCGCTGCAGAGGAGGAGAGGATCCGTCGATTGGAGCCACCCAGGAGCCGCCGCGACCACCGTTCGAACCTCCGTCATCGACAACGTCATTCGCCCCATCTTCAACCCTAGCTGGAGCCCAGGTGAGCCATGACGTACCCCCACCATCACCGTTAGGGTTTAGTATCGTCGGAGCCATCCGACGGAGACGACGAACCACCACCGTATATCTTAGTCTAATCACACGGCTTAGATTGAAACGTACCGCTTCAGTTGGAATGAGCCACTGACTAGCAGGACCCCCCTGTCAGCAGCCCGCCACGCGCGCAGTGCAGTTGGGCCGGCCCATTTCTTTTCCCGTGCATAGCCCAAAGATTCAAATAATCTTTTTCCATTTTAATCAAACCCTAGTTCAGTCGGTGACTTTGAAATTCAATTCAAGAAGATGTATTGAACCAAATTGCATGATTCCAATTTTTCTAGAAAGGTATTCAAATTATCAATCCAAGCCCTTTGTATTCAAATCATTTGAAATTATAGATCACCTATAGTAAAAAATAACAAGATAGAGACTTTTCCACATTCAAACATTTTTCAAAAATCAACCATAAATGCTTTTGAGTTGATTCCAACTCTCAAAAATCAAATTTGACAAGATCTAATTGAATATGTAAAAATATTTAGGTTTACATGCAGTGATCTTGGACTAGTACTAAAATAATGCTATATAGGCATTTCTAGTCACTTTAATTGTATAAAATAGTAATTTTAAACTTTATAAAATATGACCACCACTTTAAATCACATTCCCAAGTATTATAATATGTGGTGATGACATGTGTCAACATGATCCCATATTTTAATTAGATAATATTAAATATTAAGTAGTTTTCAATGAGTAGAAATTACTTTTCCAAAATAAAATAAATAAGACTAGGTCTTTATTTCATGTGATGGTTATGATGATGCTAGATCATCTAGTGTGAACCTTTGTGTGCCAAATAGAAGTAGTTAAGTATCGTTTGGTGATTGTGTACCTCGTATTCATTTATAGACGCTAGTACAGACCAAGGCTACGAGGAGGAGGAGTACTACAAAGAAGAAGAAGAAGAAAACTTCAACCACTGCACAAATTAAGGCAAGCCTAACAATACAAGTTAACTATGCAAGTTAACACTTGCAAGCTAGAACTTCGCATGCTACTTATGAAAGATAACCTATGCAAGATGCATTAGGCATGCTTTGGGTTATGCAACCTTGATTATACCAATTCCCAGTTTTACCTGCAAGCTTTATTCTTTTATCTTTACCAAAGTTCTTTATTACCTTTAGTTAGTGCTTTGTGAGTTTTGGAATAATAGTATAGATAGCATAAAGAGCATAAAACTAGGCCTAAGTAGTTAGAACTAGATGTCATACCGAGGCATGAGACTAGATTTCGATGGTTACACCTGATTAGCATCCCTCATTAGTGAATACCCTCAACTTTAGTGGCTAGTGCTAAGCATAAAATTTGATCACTTTAGATGGGAATAGTTGGTGAAAATGATTATGAAAACCTTGTAATGAAGATTCATTCTATTGAAATATTTTGACATGTGTTATGAACACAAGATGATTTGATGATGAAAATGTTGAGGCATGAGCCTTAGCCCTTTATAAAAACTGATGGTTGGGTTCGGATGTGATACCATTCCAATTTTACCGTACAACCACAATACCTGAATTGGGTAAGGCTTGAATAGAAGTTTATATGTCTTAGTATGGGTTTTCTTGTGGAAGAGGTTGAGCTGATGCTACCTCATGATGAATGTCCACCTATGTAGTTCCCAATATGGCAGATGGTCATGGTTGGGAGGCCAAACTCATAGAGGGGTTCCTATACTAGGGTGTGTAATTGAAAGGTTAGGATTGATTATCCACATACTAAGTATGATGATTCAGGGTTATCCTTGATGGATGTATCAAATGTTGTGGTGAAAGTGTACAATCTCTGTAGAGTGTCAAACTATTCGAATAGCCGCGTCCACGGTCATGGACGGTTGGAATGGCCATACTGTTCCGTCGTTAGATGTTTTAAAAATGACTTGTGAAATGAACTATGACTATGACTTAACCACAACAGGGTTGTGAACATGAAAACTAAGTTCCCACTTAGTTGTTGTAGAACATTAAACTAGTTTTCTTTACTTCTAAACTCAGTATGAAATAAATATGGATTTTTGCAAATAAACCAAGAGCTTAGGATTCCTACTCGAACTACTTTACTCGTTAGTATTAGTTTGCGAGTACTTAAAGAGTACTCATGGCTTTGTCCCTGGCTATTCCTATGGCCAGACTATAAGGAGGACTACCAGGATGACGGACAGCAGGAAGTCTATGACAACTAGGATCATCTCCCATAGGCAACATTGCCTGTGACCTTGAAGATGGTTCCTTGACCACGCTACCCTTATTATTATTCCATTGCGTTGATTGTATTAAGACTGGATCATGAGATCCTTTATTTGTAAGACCTTTATTATGGTTTGTAATGGATGATATACGATGGTACCAATTCTGTTATGTCTCACAAAAATAGTAATCCTGGGATTACGAGGTATGGCATAACAGGCATCTGGGATTAAAAATCCGGGTGTTGACAATACCATTATAGACCGAGAGCGTTTACGTTCATGAAGAACATGGATGTTGTAGTCATACTCGTAGCCGACCTTAAGGTCACATTGATCCTTGCTCAACGACTAGGTGCCACAACTGGCAGCACCCCATGGTTTCGCACACGTCCGGTGCTTAACAATGACTCCCGGTCTCTCTGATCCAGTCGAGATTGCGGGAGTAGATCTTTTGGATTAGAAAACCAGCTACATGACGGCGTGTCAGTGTTGAAGTCATCTCTTGCGCATACAGTTCTTCTTGGAACAACGAACACGAGAGCCAACGGGGAAAGGGAAAGCAAATGCCTTAGGAGGAATCGGTGTGATCTCCCCTCCCCACGTGCCCCTCCTTGTATAGGGAGAGGGAAGCCATAGGGCTTGGAGGTGGCATCTAGGTGGGAGGAGGCGGCGGTGGCTCGAGTAGGCCTCACCCTGCGTTTCCATTGCTAGGCAGGACAGCCCCCTTTCTCCCTCTTGGGGCGGCGGCCCCACATGGGCCTTTCCCTCCAGGGTTTGGCCGATTAAGGTGGCTACTCCAAAAAATAAAATTTAGATTAGATTTTAATAATTCATCCAATAATTAATATTAAATCATATTCATTTAATTCCCTATGATCCAGAACTCCTTTTGAAACACTCCGAACTACATTGGGATTCTCCTAGAACACTTTAGTTCTTTCTCTCTTCTTTTTGGTAATCCCGATGATATCCAAAATATCTACAAGTGTTTATTAAGTGTGTTACCCTACGGTTTGGGAATACATCGCACATGATCGTGACTCCTCTCAGACCATTGATCATTAGTGCAATCTCGATACCCATAATGACCCTTGCGCATTCCACGATTAAAATATCGTTTAAACCATAAACGTCGAGTCCAATTCTCTTTGTTACTTTAATACATGCGTGTCCGAGATCTGATTTTCGATATCACCATACCTAGTTCAATCTCGTTACCAACAAGTGTTGCTTAACTTGTTCTCGTGATACTCCATCTCCATGACCTAGTCATACGCTGTACAACTTTATGGATGTAATCTCACTAAGTGGGCCTAATGTATTTTCTCGTCACGTGAGAGAATAAATCCCGATAGTGATTAGATATGATCTCACGGTCTAAGGAGTAGGATACTTCGTTTTCTAATTATCACAACGATGAACTCTGTGACTTGATCATGTTGCAATACTTATATTGGGTACAATGTCTATCACAGCATTCATCTAATGATGTGACCTCATCGTCAATTAACATAAATGTCCATGATCAGAAAACCTTGGTCATTAGTTGACCAATGGACTAGTTAATAAAGGCTACTAGGGACTTGGTTTGTTTCCATACCACACCAATGTTTCTAATTGATATAGTTATAGCATGGTATAAATTCTATTATGACAGATATGATAATAAATATCCTTTATTACTTGGCTATAGGGCATATCTCCAACATATTAAAACTATTTATTGTTGATTTGTTCCGTGTGTGTGTTTGATCTTATTTGTTGTTATATATGTGTGTTTGTGTTGTCGCACGCTCTGCATTTTACAGCGTATGGTGCAGTGTTGCTTCCCTTGCAAGGAATTTTACCGCTCCTGGACTAGCTGAAGCCTATCGCACGCTCTAAAAACAACAAACCCATGTCGAATAAATTTTTAGCGGGTAGCATTATAGCGTACATGTTCAATATTCTCTAAGTTACTACGATAACATAGCCTAGTACATATTCATGACACTAGTCAATGTTACTTTCTACTATGACTAGTCTAAAATGCTCTATCCCTATTGCATTTATATATAGTTAGTGCTTGGTAAGGTGTAGCAAAATGCAATACCATTATCATTTTAAAAGGTTAAATTAGCACACATACGCACACTTCTTTCAATAAAGACATTTTTTCAAAATGGGAACAAAGTCTTCCATCTACAGATACATGAAACCATTTTATCACCTTATGGATCAACCAACGATAAAAAAACATAAAATATCTCCACGTTAGCATGTTATCCGTAGATCAGAACGTCAGCTGCACTGGCCGTATATATTCCCGTGTAACTATTTCTAGTTGGTTGCACCCAATATCCAAAGTCTATCGCTTGTCCACTAGTTGTAGGTACGACCACATACGGGTATAGTGTGAAGCGAGTGGATAACCTGCATAAAATGAGAATTCTTTGAATTATTATTATTAATGGTAATGTCATTTCACAACAGTCCACATATCCTGCAATGAAGCGCAAACTCAATTTGAACTCTATGCTTCTTACTAACTCTCATAAGCCAATTGCCAAACATGTTCGTAATGTTCTTCGATGGTGATAAGTCGAAATCCATATGCACTATATTCCAAATAATTTCGCAAATGGGCATGTGATAAACAAGTGTTGTATTGATTCATCTTGATTGCAAAACAACACTTTTTACAACAATACCAATTCCTTTTAGTTAAATTGTCTCTTATAAGTACTTTACAGTAGAGGAACCACGTGAAGATCTTAATCTTTAGTGGCACCTTCATTTTCTACTTACATAGAAATACAATATGGTCATTTATATAATGTAAATACATTGACTTTACCGAAAAGGATCCTGTTGTGTAATTTTCCACACAAAAGTATCTGGTTGTACTGTTATCTAGTCATCCATTAGCCTTGGCATCAATTGCAACCATCTTGTCCACTTGTTACTCCTCAAAGCCCTTCTAAATGCTATATTTAGAGGAGTATGAACCATAACATTTGCTAATGAAACTTGCTTGATTTGTATAATGTTACATCAGGATGTGTATTGAAGTGCTAAAAGTGAATCCCCTAACCAAGTATCTTCCCAAAACACATGTATCATCACCATTTCATATTTCAAAGACAATAAATAGACATAGGTTTCTAAGATGAAAAATTATTTTCTTGGCCCAGGATGCAAAGTAAGTGTCAAAGTAACTCTAATTTGTAAATAATTGTTGTAGAAGTAAGTTTAGGTCAAATGAAGCACTCAACACAATGTAGTATTGCTGTGACCTAGCATACCACTGCATGATGTAGTACACTATAGTCGTTGACATAACACCAATGAAACATAGTTCACTAGTATTACATCTCTCAGTGTGGTATAACAGAAACACAGCAGGTCCAAGACATGACTATAGGTTACAACTTAACTGTTTACACAAGATCCAGAGAACACTCTAGGTTAAAGAGAGAGAAAGAAACTTCTTACAAAGAAGAATCAGAGATAAACAACTCAAAAACTATCATAATCATAAGACTAATATTTTAACTAATGGTCTGGCATTGCTGCTATTGTAATATGTTACAAAAATAGGTTCTATGGCTAGAGATTATATTCCTATCTAATCAATAACTTCGTCTTCACTTGAGTTGGTGTATATGTTGACTTCCTTGACTTCATTGAAGAAATTTAGATTCTGATGATAATTCCTGGAGCATAACTTGATGTAGACGTCGTCTTATTGGCTTCAGAATCTAGCAAGGGTTAAGAAGATACTTTGAGTATGAGCGTACTCAGCAAGTTCACTAGAAAAGGAGTGTTTGATGCACTATATCTACAGCCACAGACCATATGTTGTAGGAAATGCAAGTTTTCGTAAACATTTCTTCAAAGGTTGCTTTTATTCTGAAAAGCTATGTCCGTCAGCCTTCACGGATTTACCAGAACTTTCATGGAGTTCCTTTCCCGCCGCGTTCGCAGCTCCTTCCCAGAACAGGGAGTAACAAGTTACAGTTCTTACACTCTGTAGAGGTGCGCCACTTAACCCATGAGAGACCTTAGGTTTTGTTGCACGGCCGGTAGTATGTCCCCGTTAAAAGTTCCTTGGTTTGAGGCCTAACCTAAGATCCAAGCCAATCACTGCCTTCTTCGCGACCCCGCATGTCTCCTTGGTGTACACCATGCCCACCTTTTGAATTACGGAAGTGGTTTCTACAGACCGTTCAGATGCCGGAACTAGCGTGGGACGTTGAGGGCTCCCACCCATATGTTGCATATTCTCTACGAATTACCAATTAATATGCACGCTACGAGTGATAACAGCCACAACCCGCACATCCGGCTCCATGCGAGAGGGAAAAGATACAACTGACTTCTCCGTCCCATTCCAAATCTCATGCTCAACGTGTAATATAAGGTGCAAGAATCACTGGCGACATTGGTTGTTAAGTCCTAGATAATATGTTCATTTACCACCGGAACTCTTATAGTAGGTTATTACCTCATGGTAAATAACCTATAATCACATTATTATGAAAATAGTGTTTTCTGAACTTTTTCAAATGCAGGTGATGACAACACTAGATTTGTAAAATACTTTACTGAAAATAATCAAAGGACATGAGCAAGTGTGAACTTGCCTTTTGTGATTGCAAGATTATGCACTCACGTTCTTCAAGACAATATAAAAGATCCAATATCTGAAATCAGCATCATTGGTTCGGTAAGGACTAATGTTTAAAGAAGCAAGATGCTATTATGCATAAGTAATGTAATGCAATTTCGTAAACTGGAATCCCGAGGTAACGTTGTTCTAGTTATAGTCTTTAAGTAAGAAAGAATTACTCCATTTGAATAATGACAGCATTAGTATTTGAGACTTACCTATCTTGGTTTTTAACTTGGTTGGTTTGGTATTAAGATACTTTATAACTTAATTATAACAGACCAAAGTTAACTATAAAGCATATAATAAAGTCTTTAGCATTATTTAAAGTAGTATAGACTAAAGTTAACTTTAAAGAGATAGATGGACTTTAGGTGAAATGCTTGTTATACTTATACCTTGTTCACTTTATAATGTTTCTTTAAAGTTACTTAAGAATGGTATTATTTTTAGTTGGTAATGGTTTCTTTACATTATAAATATATAAAGGGATTTATCTCCCTATAGAGGTGTGGTTTAAGGTTTATGAATAAGTAGACGATATTATTTACTACTGATGAATTCACTATAGTGTTTGGTTTGTTTGTAAACTTGTGGTTAAAGAAAAGGAATAGGTTTTTATTTCACTACAAATTATTCTTTGAGATTTTATATTAAATAAGAATCCTTTTTTAAAATAATCTGCATTTATGGTTGAAGGATAATTCAATAAAATTGTATTTAAAATGTGTTAAACCACTTTGAATTCACACTAATAATATTTAAGACTAATACTCTTTATTAGACTCAATTGGATAATTTTTAAAATTATTAGCAAATTTCATTTATCTTTATAAGAATTATTAGTTAAAGAAATAGGTTTAAATTCAAGTTATTAAAGTGTTTAACTTTTTATTTAACTTAAAAGTGGAATATTATATTTTTAACATGTAGGTATTATTTTTGTGATTTATAAATTATAAGATATGATTTTTAGAATGTTTAATACTTTATGAACACTTAATAAATAACAAATATTTAATTAGGTGGAATAATAATGCATGATTATAGTTTTTAACTATACTTCTTAGTTTTCTAAGATTTTTGGTATTTTATTTATATTTTTAACATTTACCATTATTGGAATATGAATTATCAAAGTTTTATTACTTATAAAAACTTTATTAAATAATTTTTTTTTAAATAATCATCATAATAATATTTGATAATATTTTTAAGTTGTAGATTTTATTTTTCTGAAAATTTTCATATATTATACACCTTTTTCTGACTTACAAAACAAAAGTTATTAATTAAACAAGATTTAATGATTTTGTTATATTTCTGGAATATTTAGATTTGGATTTATAATATTTGATTTATTTCCTAAACAGACACATATATTTTTACACCGCACCCACACTAAGCCCAAGTCACTGACTGGTGGGCCGTGACCATGTTGGTGTGCCACGCGGGACAAAGACCTGGTCAAATGATGCTGAGGTGGCAGGGTGACTCTAGCACGACGCCATGCTGACGTCAGCGCGGCCTCCACCACCAGATCAAGGTCACGGGCGACGATCTACGACATTTCAGCTCGCGTGGTCTGATGCGTTGAAGAGAGGGTGCAACGGTGAGTCGAACAATGGTTGCGCCACCCCGGAATGGTCACCGGAGCACTAGATCCTACGAGCTCCGACGGTGGTCCGCTCGGGTTCATGCGTACAGGGCGCTAAAGACGACTAGGAGCAAATCAGAGAGAACTAGCAGAAGCAGAAGCTCACCAGGAAGCTTGTAGTGGCAATAACAAGGAGAGGCGAGCTCAGACGGCGTCGCCATGGTCGACGGCAAACGGCGGACAGACGAGCTCGATGCACACGATTTCAGGCTTCCCGACTCGATACCTCCTCCTAGCAGACGAAGTCCACCATGGCGGAGCTAGAGGAACCTTCAGTTGGCCCTGGGACGGTCTCGAACAGCGACAACGAGCAACTCCGGCGAGTTAGGCTTTCAGTGAGGAAGAGGGGTTTGCGCGAGAGAGCGAGGGAGAGGATAAGACTGGTATGGATGGATAGAGGAGAGCGTGGCCGATCTTATCAGCAAGGTCCAGGGCAGCGGCGTGCATCATGGCGGTCCAATTTCTGCTGACGATGGTGACCAGCATTGGGCGACCGCGCTCGTTCCAGGGAGCAGCTTGTGACGTCGAGGAAGACGACGACGAAGCGGTATCCGGGCCTGGGCCGGAATTGGGCCAGTGCGGAGCGAGCGGCTGAGGGCGACGTTTAGTTCTGTGAGGAGATGGGCCGTGGGCCAGTTTCTGGTCTGAGTCCCCTTTTTATTCTTTTCTGTTTTCTGTTTTATTTCCAGGTTTGTATTTTCATTTTTGGTTTGAACTTTTCTTTATGGAATTTTATTTGCTGAAAAATTGCAGCAACAATAAAGTTATTAAGAATTACATATTGTGATACTTTCTTTATTTCCTTTATATATATACCTTTTCTATTATTATTTGTGATGGCCTTTGATATGAATTTAATTGGGCTAAATTTCATAAACTTATTACAGAATGCATTACTATTAACTAATGAGATTTTATTCTCATTAATACATAATATTAAGGCAACTTTTATATTTAGTGATCCCTCATAAGTATTTGATACATAAAGTTCTAGGGAGCAAATATAGTTAATATTTTTTTATTCCCATGAATAGTAATATATATTTCTTATTATAACTAACATAAGAGTTAAGGTTTAAATTGAAAATGCTTACCATAATTTCTTAGAAGATTTAATATTCTCATATTTCCTTTGTTGATGTGAATAAAGGTTAATGGCTAAACCTATTGTCTTTGTGTTTGTGATTTTTAATAATATCACCATTTAAAGTAAAATAGTGGGATTGTTTTCTAGGCTAACTTATGAGAAATAATTGATAAATATAGTTCCTAAGCACCTGAGGTAATGATGTGCTTAAGTGATTTGCTATAGGAATTATTCCTATAAACCATTATGGAAACAAGATGATTAAATCAATCATTTGCTATGGATATTATGTTTGGTTAGAGATTTAGGGTTTAGGTTTTATCCAGAATTTCTTCCTTTCATATTTCAATAATCCTGGACTGTAATTAAGGAATTCCTTTCCTAGATATACTACTTCTTTAATCCAATGTTTCTCTAACATCATCTTAATCATACTATCTTGTCTCTACTTAACTCCCGTAACTAATACTCCAACCTCTCATTATATTAATGTGACCTATCATGGCTAACCTAGAATAACATATCTATACTAGGGTTCAATCATGTTTTATCCACCAATACCACTTATACATGATATAAGCATTCAATCTTGGTGAATAAGGCATGATCATTATAATCCTTTGACCCTTTATGGTTTAGGTTTCCAGTTGGCTAATCAAGGTTTCTATCCATACAACATTACAGTTGTATTCTAGTTATCTTCTGTTCATCTCTATTGGATTAAGAAATATAATTCATTGACTATACCTACTTGATCCAATAGTACTACTCCTGGTAACTATCTTCAATCTTCATCTTTATAAGCTTCTAGATGACTCTTCTATTCATTCAGGATTGAGTTAACTCTATCAAGTATCATATTGATTTAATTCTCCTCCAACACTCCCATCATATACATGATATTTAAAACTAACATTACCACCTACCTCTTCTTACTTCTTTATCTATAGGATTGAGTGAATGCTATGTTATGGTCAAGAGTTGATAGATTAAGAGTTGGTGAATCAATAGTTTATTACTCAACATTGATGAACAACAGATATTGGAATATGATTCCAATAGGAATGGTAAAGATTGATATGGATAAAAAGATACATGGTGAATGATTTTTGAATTGGTTTCCCTCCTACTCCAAATAACTAAAGAGTTAGGGTTAGGTATTACCATGATACTCATGGTATAAGTAAATGATATTAAGATTTAGTGGTTCCATTCCTATTACTTAAGTTATGTTTATAACTTGGTATTCATGAGTGTGTAATGAATACTAGGATATGATCACCTAAGGATCAAATATAATCCATTAAGTAATGAATTGGGGTTTAACTTTTATTACATTTGATTTAACCTTAGATCAAATCTCCCTTACCCAAAATAAGTTTTTAGCAAAGGTCATATTGAAAATTATCGCAGTCAACTTGATGATCTACTTCAATTCCATCAAGTTAAGAGAAGCTTCAATCACTTTGACAAGTTTTATTCAAAAGCGCGAAAATTATTCGGATTTTCTATGCATGAATACAATGCACATATCTGGGTTCAGCTTATTTCTAAGCTCTAATGCTGGGATGTTACAAGTATACAGTATATAATTCTCAAATAAAACCTAGGGTTTACAATAGGGTGGGGGCTTATATATTTATAATCCATGAATCCAAGGGTGGTTTAGGCATAAATAAAAAATGCCTAGAGGTTACATGGGCCTTGGCCCACTGGATGCTTTAGTTTCGACACACTTATGTTGGAGACTCCAAAATCTATTGAAGGCTCCGGGGTCAAGGGGATACTCTGCTCGGACACAAGTAGCTTGCATGGCTTGGTCGCGGTAGGTCGGGTCGGAGACTCCAGGGTTATCAGGACAGAGACTCCGCTTCGGCTAGAGACTCCACTTGGATAGCAGGAGCTTGCAAGGATTGATGTTGAGGATGGGTCCAAAGACGCCGTGTGGTACATGCCAGAAACTCCGGGTTCTGCCTTGTTCTTCTTGATCTTGTCCATCCTTCTCTTGTCGATCTTTCATACTCCCTCCGTTCCTTGATATAAGGTGTATAGTTTTCTTGCACGAATATTAACGCATAGGCTAAAACGAAAAAGCTTGATACTTCTAGATGTTAGTACATGTAGATGACCGATGTGAAAATAGAGGAAAATAGGGAAATCTCGGTATCTCATCTCTCTAAATCAGTTTAACTCCTAAATTATGTAAAAAAAATCCCACGATCCCACCATATACCTTATATTCTAGAATTTTTTATAGAAAAATATACACCTTATATCAAGGAACGAAGGGAGTAGTATTTTGGTAATGGTCGTGTCTTTCATACCCGAGGATACAAACGGTATTCAAATTAAGTAGAAATCCATCTAAGGTAGTATCAAATTACAAGACAATAGGAGCGAATTCACCTTACCATGAATATCGTTGACTCATGCACATGTCATTTGGTCCACTTGGAGTACTTGGTGGTGTTGGAATAGTGTAATTCATAGGAGGGTTGCATCATCTCCCCCTAGGAAAGAGTCGTCCTCGACTCTAATCTTTCATCATCTCCATGATATGGATATAGATCTGTCACATTGTGTGTGGTGCTCACCAAGTACTTCGACTGTGGTATGTTGATGTATGCGTTGTCCTTGATGCGCTTGAGTATCTTGAATGGGCCATCACCTCGGGGCTTGTGCTTGGAGTTTTTTCTTGAGGGAACCTATCCTTCCGTAGGTAAATACAAATGATTTCTCCTTCTTAAAAGATCATCTCCTTCTTGTTCTTGTTCAATTTTGATGATTGTCATTGTGCGTGCTCTTCGAGTGTAATTCTTATTTCGGCATGGATTTTCTTCATTTATCTGGCTCGCTTGTCGATGTCGATATTGGTGCGTTCATGTAGTGGAAGTGGAATTAGATCAAGTGCGGTTGAAGCTAGAAAAGATGGACTTGGGCACACCATGTAGATGTATAATCTCCCTAAAAATAGAGTATAAACATGTGAAGCATCATCCATTAAGCGACATTGGATAAAATCAGCCATCTTATAAAATCTATTAACAACAAGAAATATTGATTCATGACCATGCTTTGATCTAGGAAATCCTAAGACGAAATTCATACTAATGTCGAATCAAGGTGCATGTGGAATAGTAAAGGAGTGTAAAGACCAAAGGGATGTGTTGAGGACTTAGCTTGAATGCATATTGTGCACCGTTGGACTAGTAGTTCCACGCCGTTCTTCATCTTGGGCCAATGGTAGTGCATTGATATAACAAAGTATGTTTTGTCACGACCAAAATAACCCACCAAACGCTCCAACATGAACTTGGAGTAATAGAAGTCTAAGGGAACATTCTGGGATGCAATTGGTGGAAGTTCTTATTTCTCACAGAAGCTTTAGTAATCTTCCCACCACATGTTTGCACAATATTCAAATTCAAGAGATTACATGGCTACTTTATTCGCTTTAGAGTTGTTGTGGATGCGAATTTCTCAAATTTGAGTTCCCATTCAATGTATGCTTCGGCATTTTCTTCGCCCTTGAACTTTGGCACAACGAACTTGAGCTTCCCAAATTTTTCTTCATTGTTGTCACGATTGTTGTTGTGGCGTTCTTGCTTCATGTTTTCTTCACTTGGTTCACGTGGTGGTGGAGGAGGAGGATGATATGTCGTAAACATATCTATAATTTTTGATGTTTCATGCTTGTTTTGTATCAAATTTCGTATGTTTTGTCTACACTTTGAGGAATTTTTATACATTTTCCGGAACTACCTATTGACAAGATGCCGCAGTGCCAGTGGCCTATTTTTGGTTTCAGAAAAGCTAGTAAGGAAATATTCTCGGAATTGGACGGGACAAAATTCAAGTAAATATTTTACCAGAAGGAACACAGAGTCCGAAGAGCAGCCGAGGTGGGGCCACAAGGCGGCCAATCCATGTGGCGGCGCAGCCCAGGGGGTGCGCCAGCCCTAGGTGTGGGCCCCTCGGGTGCCCACCGACCTTGCCCCTTCGCCTATAAAAGTACCCCGATGCAGAAACCCTAAGGACCCGATCAAATCTCCATGAAATAGTAAGTTTTTATTTTGTTGAGTCTTGGAAGTTATTTCTTCTATAATTACATCTCCTTATCCTTTTTGTGTGGTTTTTGTGCCAAGAATAACCTCTAATGAGAGAGAAGTAAGATTTGGGAAAGTTGCTATCCCAAAACAGATTTTTGTGCTTCACTGTAAAAAATCGTGAAAAATCCCAGTACGTCGAATTGACATGTAATTTTCTGAGAATATGAACCAGGTTATTATCCAACTTTCGTTATTTTATAACTTTTCGATTTGAGCAACATAAGGTCTTCGAAAAAAATCGGTTTTTACCTGTTGGTCTGTTTTGACAGATTTCTGCCATTATTTGCATTCGCCTCTTAATCGGTTTATTTTGAGTTTTACTTGATAACTTGAGCTTTTAAAAGGAATTTCTATAGTAGATTGTTTTAATGAATGATTTACTTGTGTTGAAACTAAACAAAAAGACTTATTATCTTGAATACACTATTATTGCTAATGAAGATTGTGTGAAGTTTTGTAGGAAGGAAATTTTTAAGTGTAGGGGAAGAATGATGTGATGAAATGAAGTATGGACAAAAGCTCAAGCTTGGGGATTCCACCCGTGTCACCCTAATAAATATTCAAGAGGTACAAGCGTCAAAGCTTGGGGATGCCCAAGGCATCCCCTTCTTCATCAATAAAAATCTCAGGTTTTCTTTCAAAACACTTCATTTTTATTGTTTCACGCACTATATGTTGTTCTTGGAGTGTCTTTGTTTTTGTCTATAGTTTTATTTTGCTTTGATTGCTGAATAAATTAGTTGTACTCCTGCATTCGTATTTTGTTTCAAATAAGTTGATTGGTGTTGGAAAAGAGTAGGAAGCTCCATGCTTAAGTGGTACAAAAGGAGTTTGTTTTGATTGTGGCTTAGACTTTATCATGTCATGTTAGATGTTGCTTTGACCTTATGCTTAGTGATTATTGCTGTAGCATGACTTGTTCCAAACAATTGAGATTTCTTAATGTTCCTTGAAAGAATCATGTGTTGTTTTAGCATACAAAAGCATAATATTGTGGTACTCTCCTTTGATGCTTTATTTGGGTTGACTTGGCACATTCTTACACCATGTTATGACTATGAACCAGTCACCCTAGCCTCTATGATCATTTAGTTTTTCACTTGCGATATCACTTTATGCTTTAATTAATAATGTTTTGTCGCTATGCATGATTATGTCCATTATTGCTCTCTTAGTTGGTCGCTCCCAGTCTTTTGCTAGCCTCCACTTGTACTGTATGAGCTCTACTCGTGCATCCAACTCCCAAGAAACCAAATTATTCCAAAGAGTCCACTATAAATTCCTATGCATGGTGTGTTACACCATTCCAACTATATTCATGTTTCTGTCTATCTTCCAAATTAAACTTTTGTTATGTGAAAATTAGTTATTAAAGCTCTCACAAACTTGATGGCACACCTTACTTTCTTGCACCTAATAAACTTGAACCATTGTGTCATCTATGTTGTTTATATGCTTGCAAATTATAAGTTGGGAGTTAGAAAAACCATGATGTCATGGGGAACGCTTTCAACACATGTACATATTATACAGTTGATATCATGATCTTTTGTTTATGGAAGTCGGCAGTGTAAAATAAATGAGGAGCTTGTAAGTCCATGGAGTATTATATATGTGTTAGAGAAACGCCTGGGCGGATAGCCTAAGTCATGCCTAATCATGGTGGAAACTTGCAGCATAACCATAGTGAGCAATCTGTGAATAATCCTCAATAAAAACCTATGCAAATAGCAAATAAAAAGATCGTTGAGATGCTCATTGTCTGTTGCCTTGTCATTTTGATATGGGATAGCTCCTGCGTCATGGGTCAAGGGCTACCCTGTTGGTGTTTCTCTATGATACACATATACTTATAATGACAAGAACTTGCTTGTGACTAAAGTTGAGTAGCATGAGGAACGACCCTCGTACTCAAGGGACGTGAGATTTCTAACTTATGATCTGCCAAGCATATACTTCATATTTGTTTCACTTTAACCTTAATCACTTCAAGATGCTTATGATAGGGGCAATGAGAGCTGAAAGCTAAAAAGTACCATAATTTTTGGAAGCTCTTTATGAAACTTGAAATCCCTACTTCCCTCTGTGAAGGGCCTTTCTTTTTACTTTTATGTTGAGTCTCCATATTCTATCTTTATGCACCAATTAAGAGAGCATAGTTGTCATTCTTAGTTTAATGTGCATTGTCCCAAAACTTATTGATTGATTCATAATGTTAATATTGCTTGTTCTTAAATTATTTGTATCTAGTCACCCTTATGAACTTTGAAGGTGTCCTATGCATTTATGTTCTGCTATTCCATGAGGGACAAACTGAATACCACACATGCTATGTTTTCTATATGTGAAACAAACAAATGTCTTTCCATGCATTGTTATTCATGATCTTTTGTTTGTACCTTTTCATGTTACAACATAATTGCTATGTCTCATTATTAGAACTACATCTTTCATGTTCATGTTTAGAGTACTTTGATCCCAGCTATCAATGCTTTACAGTAGTGATCAAGATTGTGATGGTGCATGTCACCTCAAAAATTATTCTTTATATCACATACCTAATCGAGGACGAGCAGGAGTTAAGCTTGGGGATGTTTGATACGTCGTAAACGTATCTATAATTTTTTATGCTCCATGCTTGTTTTATATCAACTTTCTTATGTTTTGTCTACACTTTGAGGTATTTTTGTACATTTTCTGGAACTAACCTATTGACAAGATGCCATAGTGTCAGTTGCCTGTTTTCTGCAGTTTTTGGTTTCAGAAAATCTAGTAAGAAATATTCTCAGAATTGGATGGGACAAAAGCCGAAGTCAATATTTTACCAGAAGGAAAACGGAGTCCGAAGGGTAGCCGAAGTGGGGCCACGAGGCGGCCACACCATGTGGCGGCACGGCCCAGGGGGCGCACCAGCCCTAGGTGTGGGCCCCTCGGCCCCCCACCGACCTTGACCCTTTGCCTATAAAAGCACCCCGATGCAGAAACCCTAAGGACCCGATCAAATCTCCACAAAACAGTCCCTAGCCGCCATATCCATCCCAAGATCAGGGGGATTCGAAGCTCTTCCCGACACCCTGCCGGAGGGGAGAGATCATCCTGAAGGCCTTCTTCATCACCATGCCAGCCTCCGGATTGATGCGTGAGTAGTTCACACTTGGACTATGGGTCCATACAGTAGCTAGATGGTTGTTTATCCTCCTTTGTGCTATCATGTTTAGATCTTGTGAGCTCCGTTCATGTAACACCCCAGCATTAGAGCTTAGAATTAAGCTGAACCCAGATGTGTGCATTGCATTCATCCATAGAAAGTCTGAATAATTTTCGCGCTTTTGAACAAAACTTGTCAAACTGACTGAAGCTTCTCTTAACTTGATGGAATTGAAGTAGATCATCAAGTTGATTGCAATAAGTTTCAATATGACTTTTTCTAAAACCTCAATTTGGGTAAACATGATTTGATCTAAGGGTAGATCAAATACAATGAAACTAAACCATTACACATTGATTAATGATCATAATTAGATCTCTAGGTGATCACATCCTAGTATTTTTTACAATAACTCATGAGTACCAAGTAAAAGGAATGTAATAACTAACTATTGACCTATTCAATCCTTATCTATTTCTACCATGAGAAACACGGTAACACTTCACCCAAACTCTTTAGTTAGGAAGGAAACTAAGCCAAGACCATTCACCACATATCTTTCTTTCCATATCAATCATTATCATCTCCATTAAACCCTATTCTCATATCTGTTGATCATCAAAGTTGAGTAATCAACTATTGATTCACCAATTCTTAACCCAATAATTATTAATCTATCAACTCTTGTCTATATTAAAGGATTCACTTAAGGCCTATAAAGAAAATAGTAAGAAGAGGTAAGTATTAATGCTAGTTTTGGATATCATCTATAGGATGTGAGTGATTTAAGAGAATCTAATCAATATAGTAAATGAAGGAGTTAACTCACTACTGAATAAATAGAAGAGTTATATGGAAGATCTAATTGTATGGTAACAAATAGGATTATAAGGATGAACATTTAAGATAGAGACCAAAGAGTAATCCTATGGGACTAAGTAGGTATAGTCCATGAATAACATTCCTTAATCCACTATACATATTAAGAAGATAACTTCAATACCACTGTAATGTTGTATTGATGAAGCCTTGATTAGCTAATTGGAAACCTAAACCATAAAGGATCAAAGGATTATAATGATCATGCTTAAGTCACCAAGATAGAATTCTTATATCCTGTATAAGTGAAATTGGTGGGTAAAACATGATTGAACTCTAGTATAAGATATTGGAGTTAAGTAGAGATAAGATAGTATGATTAGGATGCTGTTAGAGTAGCATTGAATTATAGAGTTAGTATTTTCCTCTTGGAAAAATAGTAAACACTTGAGGTGAAGTAGGATTTGGTGTATATCTAATTATAGATGAATCTATAAGAGTATTGTTGGTGGTGGAGGATTAAGGAAGGGTATTTATGGAGTTAGAAGGAAATATTTGTTGGATTGGAGGTTATCAGCAATAGAGTAGATGGTATAACCAAGTATAGATATCAGAGGATTAGGAAAGTTTTTTAGTGTCAAGCTTATTGGATTTGTAGATGGATTTAGAAGAATAAAAGATGGATAAGAATATTATTGTGAAGTAAAGCTCATAATGTTAGCACATGATGATGGATATGAAGGAGTAGTATATCTAGGAAAGGAATTCTTTAAGTAGAAGTCAAGAATTCTGAATTATGGAAGATAGGAATTCTTGGTAAACACTAAACCATAAATCCATAATCAAGCTTAACATCCATTTCATCTGTTGGATAAATCATTTTATTTCCACAATGCTTTATAGGAATATTTCCTATAGCAAATCACTTAAGCACATCTCTGTCATTTCCAATTATCATAACCATATGTGACTAGGAGATATTTTTATCAATTCTTTTCCATAAGACATTCCAGATAATAACTTTTTATTTTTAAAGGTGATATCATTAAAGATCACAAACATAGAGATAATATGTTTAGTTATTAATATTTACTCATACCAACAAAAGAATATAAGTATAGTAAGAACCCTAAACCCTAGGGTAAGCATTTTCAATTCAAACCTTAGCTCATGTATTAGTTATAATTAAATGTATACATGTCTATTTCCTAAAATTATGGGAATAATATTATCCATATTAATTCCCTAGAACTCTATTATCATACAAAAATGAAAGATCATCACATAAAAATTACTTTAATAAATACGTCAATGAGAATCAAATTCCATAAGTTTAAAGTAATGCATTCTTTAATAAGCTTATGAATATTAGATAAATTAAAAATTCATAACAAAATCTCTTACAAATACTAAAAAGAAATAAATATTATAATATAAATCCATGCTTTATTCTGGACAGAAAATAAAGAAATATAACATTATTGAATAAAAGCTCACAAAATGCTAGTAAATACCTTTTAATATAGTTACAATTATTTAGCAAATAAAGCCCATAAAGAAAATTCAAATCAAAGATGCAAATTCAAATATGTAAACAAAACAGAATATAGAAACATGAAAGAACAAGGAAAAAATAGAAGTAGGTCAAATTTGGCCCATGGCCTAACTTCCTTCCCTTTCTCCACTGCTCACGAGCAGCCCGTAGCAGCCACCTCAGCCCAAGAATCGGCCCGGCTCGTCTCACTCTGTGACTGACGAGTGGACCAGCGAGAGGAGTACAGATCGAGAGAGGAAACGTTCCAGGGGGTTATCCGCAAATGACGCATCGTCGTCTTCCTCGCCTACTAGAAGCAGCTCGCTGGCCGGAGCTCCGCCGTCGATCGACCGACGCACTGCGATGCGTGCCGCCGCTCCTGGAGGAGGGGATAAGAACGCCACGACGTCGTCTGCTCATCCTCTGAATCTCTCTCTCGATTTCTACCTCAGAGCCGAAACCCTAGCTCGCCTCGCCATCGTGCCGCATCGCCCCACTCTCTTCCAAGTAGCCATGGAGATGCCCCATGCTCTGTAGATCCTCTAGGTGGATTCTTGCATCAAGGGGAGCACTGGAGAGGGCGAATTTTGTCGTTCCTTTCTATGGCAGTTCGTTGGAATCCTCGTTGGAGATCTCATCTCCGACCACACCAGTCTTCGCTGACACCACCACTGCAACCAGGGTGAGTCACCGATGCTCAAGCATCGTTCCTTTCTTCCCAACGCGCTCCCTAGCATGCTCGCGTCGTAGCACCGCCGTGTGCTGCCGTCAGTCGTTGTCTTTCCAGTAGCTCTGAAGACTATTTTCGAGCAGCGTCGCCACTATATGGTTCAGCATGTCGCGCTGATACAAACTAGACTAGTTTCGCTTGCTGGGCGCCGTAGATCGTCGCCGACGACCATCAATTGGCGGTGGTGGCCGCACTGACGTCATCCTAACGCCCTGCTCGCGTCATCCTTGACCAGTTCAACATGTTGACCAGTCTTTGCTGAGGTGGAGTGTGACGTGGCCTAGGGCCCAATGGTCAGTGACTAGGTCTAGATGTGTGTGCGGTGTAAAAGTTCTGTGTCTGTTTAGCAAATTGATAAAACAATATTAATTCAAATATAAACATTCCAGAAATTGAAATAAAGTAATCAAATCTTGTAAATTTAGTATCTTTTGTTTTATAATTCAGAAAAACATGTTTAATATATGAATTTTTTTAGAAAAAAAATCTACAACTTAAAACTATTATCCAATATTATTATGATAATTACTTAAATAAATATTATTTAATAAAGGTTTTATAAGTAATAAAACTTAGATAATTCATATTTTAATATTGGTAAATGTTAAAAATATAAATAAAATACCAAAAATCTTAGAAAAATAAGAAATATAATTTAAAACTATAATCATGAATTATTATTACAATTAATTAAATATTTATTATTTATTAAGTATTTACAAAGTAATAAATCTTATAAAAATCAAATCTTATTATTTATAAATTACAAAAATAATTGTAATACACCAAAATGATCACAAAAATAATACCTACATGTTAAAAATATAATATTCCACTTTTGAAGTAAATAAAAATTTAAAACTTAATATATTGAATTTAAACTTATTTCCTTAATGAATAATTCATATAAGGGTAAATAAAAATTGCTAATAATTCTAGAAATTAGCCAATTGAGTCTAATAAATAGTATTAGTCTTAAATGTTCATAATATAAAATCAATTGGTACAACATATTTTAAATACAATTTTATTGAATTATCCTTCAACCATATGTGTAGTTTATTTTCTAAAAAGATCTTTAACAATTATAAAATCTTCAAGAATGATATTTTAACCAAATAAAATATTTTACCATTGTTTCACTCACAACCTTATAATGAATTAAATCCAAAGATAATTCATAATTAGTCACTAGTACTATTTACTTATCCACAAACTATAATCACACCTTTATAAGGAAATAAGTGATCCTATTCCATTATAAAAAATAAGAAACCACTACTTAAATAGAAGAATAACCATTCTTAAGTAACTTTAAGAAAACATTACAAAGTACACAAGGTACAATTAACATAAGCAATATACCTTAAAACCATCTATGTTTTTAAAGTTAACTTTAGTCTACAAGACTTTAAATATAAGGCTAAAGACTTTGTTATATGTTTTATAATTAACTTTGGTCTGTTATAATTAAGTTATAAAGCATCTCAAATCCAAACTATCCAAGCAAACATAAACAACATCAATCACATTCTATCAACCATACTCTAAAAACTACCAGGATTGTTTAAACCTTAATAAAGAAATCTTTTCTTCAAAAGTTATTCGTTTTGCCACTTCAGTCAACAGATGACAAATAATCGTAATCACATTACTTTATACTTTACTCGTATAACTTAGAATTATTAACACATAAGTTACTTATAGATGTCAATACTTGTAAAGTATGAGATAAGGCAATTCTTATATAAGTAGTCTTTGAATAGCATTCCACTTTCATATATCTTATTGTTGTATACCATTATAATTACATGTTGTTTCACACACACTCACAAGATTTAATAAGAAGCACGAGTATTAAGCTTATCTAAAAGGACAACACATTCTAAAGAAACCAATTCCAATTTCCAAACTCTAGATCAACGTTATTCCCAGGATTTGCGTTTATAAAAAGCATTACATTACTTATGCATAAAAGCATCCTGCTTCTTTAAATATTCGTCCTTACCGGACCAATGATTTCGTGATATTGGATCTTATATTGTATGGAAGACCGTGAGTGCATAATCTTGCAATCATAAAAGGCAAGTTCACACTTGCTCATGTCCTTTGATTATTTTTTGTAAAGTATTTTGCAAATCCAGTGTTGTCATCACCTGCATTTGAAAAAGGTCGGAAAACATTATTTTCATAATAAATGATTATAGGTTAGTAATAACCTACTATAAAAGTTCCGGTGGTAAAGGACATATTATCTAGGACTTAACAACCAATGTCGCTAGTGATTCTTGCGCCGTATATAACACATTAACCATGATATTTGGAATGGGACGGAGAAGTCAGCTTCCCTTGTATGGAGGCAAGATGACCTTAACCTGACGTTGTGATTCCTTGTGCGGATCCAACATATGGGTGGGCACCCTTACGTCCCACACTTTTGGTGTCTAGATTATCTATGAATGGTGTTTAGGGGTATAGTCCATTTAAAGGGTACTTGCCCGGGAATCACCAGTTCATAGAGTCTTGTCACATCCCAAAATTTTCCAAATTTTGAAATGTGAAAAAAAATAAACAAAAGAAATAATTGTTGAAATTTATGGTGAAAAGAAACTTTTTGTTTCTAAATGAAAACATCAAAACCCTTCTTGAACAAAATTTGAATAAAATGGAATCCAACAAATTTCAATCAAGTGAAATGTATTCATCAATGAATGTATCTTGAAATTTAACACTTGGGAAAATAAACCAAAAACCTAAATTCCTAATGGAAGAAAATCATTTCCAAAGATCTTCCTAAGACTATGGATTTGATCCATATAAAATTCAGCAACAAACATTTATAAGTGATCAAAAATGATAAATAAATAAAAATATAAAACCATGGAAATTGGTTTCATTCAATTTGGAACCATGGATAAAAACTTATGAATTTAATAAGTTAAAAGGAAATAATTTCCAAGACTAATAAAACTCCTATCTAAATCCATGCCAAATATTGAGCAAAATAATCCTAAAAGTATTTTAAAAGATAAACAAATATTAAATAAAATTATACAAATTGGAATCACCAATTTTGGATTTTAAAATAAAAAGATATGGATTTTATAAGGCAAAGGAATAAATAAATAAATAAATAAATAAGGAATATTTAAAAGAAAAATTAAATCTTGGCCAAATCCATAAGCAAAAGGAATAAAGATAATCCAAATAAAATAAAATTATATGGGATTACACCATATTCTAATTATATTTAAATGGGGACAAAATCTCTTAGGTAAATGATTAATTAAATCATGGGAAAACTATTGGAAATTGCCAAGTGGATTAAAAGTTATTTATTTGACTTAAAAAGAATAAAAGAATTATTTGAATAAATAATATGGATAGGAACCATATTTAAATCTTATTTAAAATAAAGAAAAATGTCTATTTTAAATAAATAATAGACCCTAAAAGAATAAAAGAAATTATTCTAAAATGGACTTTATAATACAATGTTAAACAGAATAAACATTTACTGAAAAGTCTTGAAAAGATTTGATGATTAAATCTGATTTCAAATAAGGGTTTGAATTCAAAACAGGATAATAGAAATAGAAAAAGAAAAAGAAACAGAATAAAAAGATGGAAAAGAACCAGCCCACTAAACCTACCCAGCCCAGCAAAGCATCTGGCCCAGCAAGAGCCCACCCGGCAACCCTCTCGCGAAACATTTTTTCCACTTGCAAACAAACCCTCTCAGTCGCTGACGCTTGGACCCCACGTGCACCCCCTCTCTCTCGCTGACGACGCAGCCCCACCGCCAGCACATCGTCTTCAACCCCGCGACCAGTTCTCCCCATTAATTGTTGCCGCTCTCAGTTGTAAATTCTCGGCGATAAATTCGTGTAAATGACAACGTTAAACTTGCCCGCGACCATGCACGTTAAAGCGCCCATGTCTCTTCTCTCTTTCCCCTTAGACCCCATCCCACCAAAGCCACCAGGCTGCTCGAATCGCAAGCCCGAACCCCATTGTCTCCGGCGAGCCCTCATCCAAATTCTGATGAGAACAGCCACCCCCACTGTCCCTGCTTCAAACGAGCTTTCTCACCAGCACCAGACGCACCTTCCAGTGCCTCCCTCTAGCCTGCGCGCACTTTGAAGCATCGGCAAGGACAACACCTAAGCACCACCGTCGACAGTGCCCACTCCAGCGACCATTCCCCGTAAGTTCCGTCCTCCCCTCTCTCTCTGGATGATTCTCCCGCACTTGACACTCTCGCCTGCGTCTAACGCCCCTCTCCACTCGTCCTCCCATGACTTGTAGCCTCGCCTCCGTCCAGACCAGTGCGTGCCCGACACCGCGGTGAACTCCGACGAGCAATTGACAGTGAATCTGTGCGCCCCTCAACAAGCAGAAACCACCTCGAGCGTATCCTCATCACAGCGAGTCTGGTGATGCCCTTAGCTACCTTCCTCGCTTCCTATAGACGTCGGGACATTGCTGACAGAGCATCGCCGCCGCGCGCCGCCGTCGAGCGCCGCCAGTTCCTAGTCGTTCCGCTGTAGCCCGTTAGATCTTGATCCAATGGCATGGATAGAAAGACTTAAGTGAATCGGTATGATTAGATCAGAGCCGCACAATGCCCTTTTAATCCAACGCACCGCATTAGTCGATCCCAGCGAAGCGGTATCAACCAATGAGGTTAAGACACGTGGCCTGAGTCTGTCTGTTAAAATCCAAAAAATGATTTTGTTTGTTTAAACTTGCAAAAATCATAACTATTGTTCTGCTTGGTCAAATTTAACAAATTTTATATCATTGGAATAACAAAAATGCAAAATTTGCAACCATTCCATTAGTTTAGTATTTTGTTTCTGGAAAATTAGTTGTTTTTGAAGAAACATATTTAGGCCTATTTTGGTCATAAAAAATATTCTAAAAATGATTTTAGGGTAAAATATTTTGCAAATGGTTTGATTTGAACCTACTGACCATAAAAACCAACTTTTGGATTTATAAGTATATTTTGTGACACTAAGTAATTCTTCCTTTGAATAAAAAGCATTTCTAGTAAAATAAAAATGGTGCTTGATTTAAAAATGGTTTTTGAGTGAAACCTTTTGTAAACGATTTTGTTTTTAAACACTTTGACCATAAACATTAATATTTGTGTTTAAAAATATATTTGGAAAACATTATACATTATTACTTTGATTTAAATCATTTCTAACAAAACAAAAATGATTTAAATGGCCCATTTTCACTAACTTGATTTTAATGGCTTTGCCACTTTTATAAATGACTAATAGGTGTTTTAAAATGTTTATAGCCTATTAGAAACCACCTTTCCAAATAAAACAATATTTTGCATGCATTGTTTTGTTTCTTTATTTTATGTGAAGAATTGTTTGAATGCTAGTTTGAATATTTGCTTGCTTAATTGAATTGTAGTGAAATTTTAAGAGTGTGACTATTGGAAGTTCAAGGAGTGAATCTAATTTAACTACCAAAAATGCAAGTGACACTATCATCCATGTCCTACTATTTTCATTATACTTAGTGGAATTTTTGTAGTATGCATCATAGGGCTACTATGTTACTATGCTATGCTATGTCCTAATAGGATATCCTTTATATCTTCCTTAGTGAAAACATCATTATAGTATGCTTAGCCCTGCTATAGACTTGGGGTAGAGTACCATGTTATGATTATATGAAGTGTTGGAAAAATATATGTTTTATATAATAAAACAAGTACTCAATGAATCACCTGGGTGGAATGTGGATACTCAATTGTGGATAAGGTGCCAACAAAGGGAACCATGTATATATGGCTATCTTTTTCATGTGTGCACTAGAAGAAAACCACCCAGGGACTTAGAGATTGAACATCTTTCTCGCACAGTGGCTTCCATGTACAACCACATGCTAAATGGGCACTGGGTTAGTCAATTACATAGTGGAAGACCCTTGCATTGGCACCTATTCAGGTTAACTAGAATTATGTATTGGAAACATATCCTTACGTTGGTGCCTGGTAGACATGCTAGCATTATGTATTGGGAGGACTTCTATGGAAATACTTTGTCACATTCTCGATCTGCCGGTACTCCATTTGGTGTGTACTTATCCAGCGGCCACTGGTGGCGTCAAGACGAGATTGTTTCATGTGGGTAAAGTTTACAACTTCTGCAAAAGACCAAATTCTAAGTACTTAGCCGTGTCCCCGGTTACGGACAACTCTGATCAACTAAGGCCTGAAGCTATGGAAGATCTCGACATTCCAATTTCTCAAAGTAAAACTTGATGATGTCAACAAGGGATTATAAGCACTTGGAGTTTGCCAAGGAGTTCAAAAAGTTTGTTAAAAGATCAAAACTATTTTGAAAAGATAGGATAAAACCATATTACTTTCTGCAAATGAGCCTAACCCTACTTAGCCAAATATGCATATATTGATAGGTTCCAACTTAATTCCACATAGTAGTGAAACTTGCCAATACAATTCAACTGTATTGACCCTTGTGGCTGTAACTTATCATGTTGCAGGTTTGTTTGATGTTAGTGAAGTGTGTTGAATAGGATTACAAGTCTACAACCAACATGTTTGCCCGTGGCACTTTGAAGATGAAGGACTCCATGCTATATAGTTATTTCTGCTGCATTGTAATGAGATAGCCAAATAAGCTATGTAAGATGTAATGAATTATTTTATTCCTGGTTATAAAGTTGTACTATGACCTTTGTTTCTTGATATTACATCTTAAACTGTGGATGCTAGCTATTGATCCAGGGACTAGCATTGTAAACACAGGGATCTCTACCTTATCAGGTTGGGACCTCTACAAGTCTTTGGGAACTCATCAGGGTTTTAGCCTGCCCAAAAGGGGGCTTAACGGAGGTGATCCGGCCCCGAAGGATTGTGCAGACATATGAGGTCGCGGAGAGGGCAGTGATTGGCTTGGATCTTAGACTGGTCCCCATACCAAGGAAGTATGGACAAGGTCATGAATTGGTTGTGCAACAAGGCTAAGGTCTCTCATGGGTAAAGTAACACACCTTTGCAGAGTGTAAGAACTGTAACTTGTTACTCCCTGTTCCGGGAAGGAGCTGTGAACGCGGCGGGAAAGGAACTCCATGAAAGTTCTGGTAAACCCGTGAAGGCTGATGGACATAGCTTTTCGGAATAAAAGCAACCTTTGAAGAAATGTTTACAAAAAACTTGCATTACCTACGACCTACGGTCTGTGGTTGTAGATATAGTGCATCAAACACTCCTTTTCTAGTAAACTTGCTGAGTACGCTCGTACTCAACGTATCTTCTTAACCCTTGCTAGATTTTGAAGCCATTAAGACGACATCTACATCCAGTTATTCTCCAGGAATCTTCATCAAAAGTTAAAGCTCTTCGACGAAGACAAGAAAGTCAACATATACACCAACTCAAATGAAGACGAAGTTACTGATTAGATAGGAATTTAATCTCTAGCCAAAGAACCTATTTCTTTAGTGTATTGCATTAGCACCAATGCCAGACCATTCGTTAAAATACTAGTCTTAATAATATAATGGTTTTAGAGTTGTTTATCTTTGATTCTTCTTTGTAATAAGTTCTTTCTCTCTCTTAAACCTAGAGTGTCCTTTGGATCTTATGTAAATAGTTGAGTTGTAACCTTTAGCCATGTCTTATACCCGCTGTGTTTCTGTTGTACCACTCTGAGGGATGTAATACTAGTGAACAGGTGTTTCATTGGTGTTATGTCAACAACTATAGTGTACTACATCATGTAGTGGTATGCTAGGTCACCGCAGTTGGTATCAGAGCATATGCTTTGACCTTAGGTTGGAAACCTAGTAAATGGGTAGAACCTGTAGGACACATACCTGCAATAATAAAGAGTTCTCTAGTGATATGAGGGATATTCACTTGAGAATAATCCTATCATGTTGCTAGTGCGATAATTCTTTAGTATGATATGCAATTCTAAACACTACCAAGAGTTTTAACTCTATGTGACTGATGATAATTTCTTATCTACGGTTCTACATGGCACCTCTATATCCACCCTGGAATTTTCAAGTGATGAACAGTACATTAAATGATTATGGAGGGGATTGGACAGATAACCTGTGACAACTTCTATGGAATTTGGAATGTGAATCGAGACTTTTGGTCAAGATTTACAGTTACTATGATGGGAAGGTATTAGCTAAATACAGTGTCATGATCATGTTACCCAAGAAGTTAGGACTTAAGGGAGAAATGCCATTAGGAGATCAAGGTGCATGGCATCAGCATATCAGATTGCCGTAGCAGCAGCCATAACCATGATCCGAGAACAGAAATCCCAAGCTTTAGAAGGTAGTACCCACATTGTTATACCCCATGAAACCTAAAACCCGGAGCATGAGTTAGATCACTCTACTCTAGTCCAAACTGAACCCACTCGAGCAGTAGAGTATATGGATCGTTATCGGTCTTTGCTAAACACTTACCATAACACTCATCAAGTCTTAGTTCAGGAACTGGATACGGTCATTGAGGATTTTACTGATCCTGATAAAGCAATTGCACGTAGGAAGAAGTTAGATAAAGAAGCTAGGCATCCCAAATACATACCTTCAGGAGAAGTGTATGAGGAAACTGAGTTTGATGATCCACACTCAGAAAACTATGCCTACTACCAAAATAAACCCCAGCCACCTGAAGATCTATGGACCAAGTATAATTCCGAACAAAAGGAATGTGCGGGACCTATTCCAAGTAATCCTGGGCAAAACCAGTATGAATGGGGAGTAGAATCTCAAGGTGGAACCATAGGAAATCCTATACCTTGTGATACAGGTATCGGAGAAGAGACCAATTATAATCATATAGAGCCTTATGGACCATATGGGGGTGATACCAATCCAATCGACTTAGAAGAGTATTCCGGTAGTTACTATACCAATATGTACGAATGGATCCAAGAAAAGGCGAAAGAACCCTCTTACATTGAGGAAGCGTTGCCGGAAAACCAGGAATATCCTGTAGAAATTACGCCAACTCTAGTCATTTTTCAATGACTAATCTCAGTCTCGGTACTTCTAATCAAGAATCGCACCTCCTGGATGCTCTTACGCTCCAGAAGGCAGTCATAGGACTTCACGTCATCATGGACGGAACTCCAGGAAGCACTAGAGGAAGATAAAAGTAAGAAAGGAACAAAATCTCAAGGGATGAGTGCTTGAATAATGTACATATAGGGTAATGCGTATTGTAGTTTGAAAGTTTTGCTGAAATAAGTGGGGATATACTCACAAGAACAAGAAGTTCGTGTAAGATAGTTGTGTGATGTATATGTGAGGCAAACCGTTATAACGGTCAGTTCCTCTATAAATTATTTAAAACATATGTATAATACATGGTATATGTTTGGTTGTTTATCGACTCTTGGATTTTCTTGAATCTTCTTGATTGACTAGATATGTACATGAAGGTTGACTTGGTGTGCAAATGCATGATGTAACACCCAGTTATTACTTAATGTTATAGACCTAGATAGTAATAGGAATCCGTGTAAGGAAGTGACGAATTCCGTATACCAAGGAGGTTTACATGAAGAAGAAAGCAACAAGAAGCAGTAAAATTAAGTTCATAACAAATGGGGGATGTTGCTAAAAAGTTAATTAAGTAGTAGTACCTAGTTCATGGAAGCATCATGAATTAGTACCAAGAAGTTTTGGAACATAATGGTATTAAAGCTCTGACAATACAAAGAGAATGCTAGTAGTATGTCGGGAACCGTAGGATAATCCATACACCCTAGGATGGTCCGCATTCGGTAACTTGCCGTAGCAGGTTCGGTTAAAATAGTTAACCAGATCATGTTAAAAGTTGCATAAAGAGCATAAAATTTGGCCTAAGTTAAGGAAGGCATGAATGAGTATAAATATTAAAGCAACCGTCTTTCGAGACGCTTCACGAGGTCAGACCTATGTAAGCGAAAATGTCCAAATAGCAAGTAAGGAAAATAATGTTCAAAGATTCATTTCGGAAATCCACACTTGTGTGGATACATCGTACAATCTTTCATAAAACCCTAGATATGTAGAGTATAAGCTGGATAGAGACCCATATTCTAATTATAAAATCAATAAATAATATAGAGACAGTCTGAAGATTATTAGTAAACCCTAAGGGGAGAGTAAATAGTAAACAGAAGTACTGTTATCTGAATTCTAGAGTAAATGCTGGGAAAGAAGTACTATCCTACGACAAAATTAAGCCTTATTTTCCTAAGGTTAAAAGAAGCCACTAATATAGAAGTACTTTCAAAAGTATGTCTGGATGGAAGATTGAAGTAAACCAAGATAGTAGGACTCAAACCTTAAGGCAATCATTATAAGGAACTAGAAGAAGTACTTAAGGTAATAACAAAAGATTATCTAAATCTTGATAAGGTAAAAACTTGAAGGTGATAAAATAGATTAATCTTAATAGACTATTTTAGAGAAAACAACTCTTACGTGATTTATAAGAGAGAATAAAGCACATCCAATTGGATAGGTGTAGAGGAACAAGAAATTCCAGTGGGTATGAACTAAATGAGTTCAAATCCAATTTTGAAAAGAATATCAGTTTCAACCATTCTATGACAAAACAAAAATATAGTCGTTTGACCACAACTGTTGGCAAATACAAATTTAAAACCTATTTTAGTGAGACTTCCTAGACCTTACATAATATAGTAATAAATTTCAATGATTAAGTAAAGAAATTTTACTAGGATATATAATCGGAATAAGAAAACTATTTGGATATGGAATGCTACAATTATCCTCATTAAGCTTACCATGTAGTGGAGAAATGCAGTAACCACTACAAATCAATTCCTTACTCCGAAACGTGAGAGTTTACGAACTTCGGGGACGAAGTTAATTTTAAGGGGGGAGAGTCTGTAACACCCCAACATTAGAGCTTAGAATTAAGCTGAACCCAGATGTGTGCATCTCATTCATGCATAGAAAGTCCGAATAATTTTTGCGCTTTTGAACAAAACTTGTCAAAGTGACTGAAGCTTCTCTTAACTTGATGGAATTGAAGTAGATCATCAAGTTGATTGGGATAAGTTTCAATATGACTTTTGATAAAACCTCAATTTGGGTAAACATGATTTGATCTAAGGGTAGATCAAATACAATGAAACTAAACCATTACACATTGATTAATGATCATAATTAGATCTCTAGGTTATCACATCCTAGTATTTGTTACAATAACTCATGAGTACCAAGTAACAGGAATGTAATAACTAACTATTGACCTATTCAATCCTTGTCTATTTCTACCATGAGAAACACGGTAACACTTCACCCAAACTCTTTAGTTAGGAAGGAAACTAAGCCAAGACCATTCACCACATATCTTTCTTTCCATATCAATCATTATCATCTCCATTAAACCCTATTCTCATATCTCTTGATCATCAAAGTTGAGTAATCAACTATTGATTCACCAATTCTTAACCCATTAATTATTAATCTATCAACTCTTGTCTATATCAAAGCATTCACTTAAGGCCTATAAACAAAATAGTAAGACGAGGTAAGTATTAATGCTAGTTTTGGATATCATCTATAGGATGTGAGTGATTTAAGATAATCTAATCCATATAGTAAATGAAGGAGTTAACTCACTACTGAATAAATAGAAGAGTTATATGGAAGATCTAATTGTATGATAACAAATAGGATTATAAGGATGAACATTGAAGATAGAGACCAAAGACTAATCCTATGGGACTAAGTAGGTATAGTCCATGAATAAAATTCCTTAATCCACTAGACATATTAAGAAGATAACTTCAATACCACTGTAATGTTGTATTGATGAAGCCTTGATTAGCTAACTGGAAAACTAAACCATAAAGGATCAAAGGATTATAATGATCATGCTTAAGTCACCAAGATAGAATGCTTATATCATGTATAAGTGAAATTGGTGGGTAAAACATGATTGAACTCTAGTATAAGATATTGGAGTTAAGTAGAGATAAGATAGTATGATTAGGATGTTGTTAGAGTAGCATTGAATTATAGAGTTAGTATTTTCCTCTTGGAAAAATAGTAAACACTTGAGGTGAAGTAGGATGTGGTGTATATCTAATTATAGATGAATCTATAGGAGTACTGTTGGTGGTGGAGGATTAAGGAAGGGTATTTATGGAGTTAGAAGGAAATATTTGTTGGATTGGAGGTTATCAGCAATAGAGTAGATGGTATAACCAAGTACAGATATCAGAGGATTAGGAAAGTTTTTTAGTGTCAAGCTTATTGGATTTATAGATGGATTTAGAAGAATAAAAGATGGATAAGAATATTCTTGTGAAGTAAATCTCATCATGTTAGCACATGATGATGGATATGAAGGAGTAGTATATCTAGGAAAGGAATTCTTTAAGTAGAAGTCAAGAATTCTAAATTATGGAAGATAGGAATTATTGGTAAACACTAAACCCTAAATCCATAATCAAGCTTAACATCCATTTCATTTGTTGGATAAATCATTTTATTTCCGCAATGCTTTATAGGAATATTTCCTATAGCAAATCACTTAAGCACATCTCTGTCATTTCCAATTATCATAACCATATGTGACTAGGAGATATTTTTATCAATTCTTTTCCATAAGACATTCCAGATAATAACTTTTTATTTTAAAAGGTGATATCATTAAAGATCACAAACATAGAGACAATATGTTTAGTTATTAATATTTACTCATACAAACAAAAGAATATAAGTATAGTAAGAACCCTAAACCCTAGGGTAAGCATTTTCAATTCAAACCTTAGCTCCTGTATTAGTTATAATTAAATGTATACATGGATATTTCCTAAAATTATGGGAATAATATTAACCATATTAATTCCCTAGAACTCTATTTATCATACAAAAATGAAAGATCACCACATAAAAATTACTTTAATAAATAAGTCAATGAGAATCAAATTCCATAAGTTAAAAGTAATGCATTCTTTAATAAGCTTATGAATATTAGATAAATTAAAAATTCATAACAAAAGCTCTTACAATACTAAAAGAAAGAAATATTATAATATAAATACATGGTTTATTTTGGACAGAAAATAAAGAAATATAACATTATTGAATAAAAGCTCACAAAATGCTAGTAAATACCTTTTAATATATTTACAATTAGTTAGCAAATAAATCCCATAAAGAAAATTCAAATCAAAGATGCAAATTCAAATCTATAAACAAAACAAAATATAGAAAAGGAAAGAACCATGAAAAAATAGAAGGAGGTCAAATCTGGCCCATGGCCCAACTTCCTTCTCTTTATCCACTGCTCACGAGCAGCCCGTAGCAGCCACCTCGGCCCAAGAATCAGCCTGGATCGTCTCACTCTGTGACTGACAAGTGGGCCAGCGAGAGGACTATGGATTGAGAGAGGAAACATTCTAGGGGGTTATCCGCAAATGTCGCATCATCGTCTTCCTCGCCTACTGGAAGCAGCTCGCTGGCCAGAGCTCCATCGTTGATCGACCGCCGTGCTGCGATGCGTGCCGCTGCTCCTGGAGGAGGGGATAAGAACGCCACGACGCCGTCTGCTCGTCCTCATCCACTCTCTCTTCCTCTGAATCTCTCTCTCGATTTCTACCTCAGAGCCGAAACCCTAGCTCGCCTCGCCGTCGTGCCGCATCGCCCCACTCTCTTCCAAGTAGCCATGGAGATGCCCCATGCTCTGTAGATCCTCTAGGTGGATTCTTGCATCAAGGGGAGCACTGGAGAGGGCGAATTTTGTCGTTCCTTTCTATGGCAGTTCGTTGGAATCCTCGTTGGAGATCTCATCTCCGACCACACCAGTCTTCGCTGACACCACCACTGCAACCAGGGTGAGTCACTGATGCTCAAGCATCGTTCCTTTCTTCCCAACGCGCTCCCTAGCATGCTCGCGTCGTAGCACCGCCGTGCGCTGCCGTCAGTCGTTGTCTTTCCAGTAGCTCTGAAGACTATTTTCGAGCAGCGTCGCCATTATATGGTTCAGCACGTCGCGCTGATACAAACTAGACTAGTTTCGCTTGCTGGGCGCCGTAGATCGTCGCCGACGACCATCAATTGGCGGTGGTGGCCGCACTGACGTCATCCTGACGCCCTGCTCGCGTCATCCTTGACCAGTTCAACATGTTGACCAGTCTTTGCTGAGGTGGAGTGTGACGTGGCCTAGGGCCCAATGGTCAGTGACTAGGTCTAGATGTGTGTGCGGTGTAAAAGTTCTGTGTCTGTTTAGCAAATTGATAAAACAATATTAATTCAAATATAAACATTCCAGAAATTGAAATAAAGTAATCAAATCTTGTAAATTTAGTATCTTTTGTTTTATAATTCAGAAAAACATGTTTAATATATGAATTTTTTTAGAAAAAAAATCTACAACTTAAAACTATTATCAAATATTATTATGATAATTACTTAAATAAATATTATTTAATAAAGGTTTTATAAGTAATAAAACTTAGATAATTCATATTTTAATATTGGTAAATGTTAAAAATATAAATAAAATACCAAAAATCTTAGAAAAATAAGAACTATAATTTAAAACTATAATCATGCATTATTATTACAATTAATTAAATATTTATTATTTATTAAGTATTTACAAAGTAATAAATCTTATAAAAATCAAATCTTATTATTTATAAATTACAAAAATAATTGTAATACACCAAAATGATCACAAAAATAATACCTACATGTTAAAAATATAATATTCCACTTTTGAAGTAAATAAAAATTTAAAACTTAATATCTTGAATTTAAACTTATTTCCTTAATGAATAATTCATATAAGGGTAAATAAAAATTGCTAATAATTCTAGAAATTAGCCAATTGAGTCTAATAAATAGTATTAGTCTTAAATGTTCATAATATAAAATCAATTGGTACAAAATATTTTAAATACAATTTTATTGAATTATCCTTCAACCATATGTGTAGTTTATTTTCTAAAAATATCTTTAACAATTATAAAATCTTCAAGAATGATATTTTAACCAAATAAAATATTTTACCATTGTTTCACTCACAACCTTATAATGAATTAAATCCAAAGATAATTCATAAGTAGTCACTAGTACTATTTACTTATCCATAAACTATAATCACACCTTTATAAGGAAATAAGTGATCCTATTCCATTATAAAAAATAATAAACCACTACTTAAATAGAAGAATAACCATTCTTAAGTAACTTTAAGAAAACATTACAAAGTACACAAGGTACAATTAACATAAGCAATATACCTTAAAACCATCTATGTTTTTAAAGTTAACTTTAGTCTACAAGACTTTAAATATAAGGCTAAAGACTTTGTTATATGTTTTATAATTAACTTTGGTCTGTTATAATTAAGTTATAAAGAATCTCAAATCCAAACTATCCAAGCAAACATAAACAACATCAATCACATTCTATCAACCATACTCTAAAAACTACCAGGATTGTTTAAACCTTAATAAAGAAATCTTTTCTTCAAAAGTTATTCGTTTTGCCACTTCAGTCAACAGATGACAAATAATTGTAATCACATTACTTTATACTTTACTCGTATAACTTAGAATTATTAACACTTAAGTTACTTATAGATGTCAATACTTGTAAAGTATGAGATAAGGCAATTCTTATATAAGTAGTCTTTGAATAGCATTCCACTTTCATATATCTTATTGTTGTATACCATTATAATTACATGTTGTTTCACACACACTCACAAGCTTTAATAAGAAGCACGAGTATTAAGCTTATCTAAAAGGACAACACATTCTAAAGAAACCAATTCCAATTTCCAAACTCTAGATCAACGTTATTCCCAGGATTCGCGTTTATAAAAAGCATTACATTACTTATGCATAAAAGCATCCTGCTTCTTTAAATATTCGTCCTTACCGGACCAATGATGCTGATTTCAGATATTGGATCTTATATTGTATGGAAGACCGTGAGTGCATAATCTTGCAATCACAAAAGGCAAGTTCACACTTGCTCATGTCCTTTGATTATTTTTTGTAAAGTATTTTGCAAATCCAGTGTTGTCATCACCTGCATTTGAAAAAGGTCGGAAAACATTATTTTCATAATAAATGATTATAGGTTAGTAATAACCTACTATAAAAGTTCCGGTGGTAAAGGACATATTATCTAGGACTTAACAACCAATGTCGCTAGTGATTCTTGCGCCGTATATAACACATTAACCATGAGATTTGTAATGGGACGGAGAAGTCAGCTTCCCTTGTATGGAGGCAAGATGACCTTAACCTGACGTTGTGATTCCTTGTGCGGATCCAACATATGGGTGGGCACCCTTACGTCCCACACTTTTGGTGTCTAGATTATCTATGAATGGTGTTTAGGGGTATAGTCCATTTAAAGGGTACTTGCCCGGGAATCACCAGTTCATAGAGTCTTGTCACATCCCAAAATTTTCCAAATTTTGAAATGTGAAAAAAATAAATAAACAAAAGAAATAATTGTTGAAATTTATGGTGAAAAGAAACTTTTTGTTTCTAAATGAAAACATCAAAAACCTTCTTGAACAAAATTTGAATAAAATGGAATCCAACAAATTTCAATCAAGCGAAATGCATTCATCAATGAATGTATCTTGAAATTTAACACTTGCGAAAATAAACCAAAAACCTAAATTCCTAATGGAAGAAAATCATTTCCAAAGATCTTCCTAAGACTATGGATTTGATCCATATAAAATTCAGCAACAAACATTTATAAGTGATAAAAAATGATAAATAAATAAAAATATAAAACCATGGAAATTGGTTTCATTCAATTTGGAACCATGGATAAAAACTTATGAATTTAATAAGTTAAAAGGAAATAATTTACAAGACTAATAAAGCTCCTATCTAAATCCATGCCAAATATTGAGCAAAATAATCCTAAAAGTATTTTAAAAGATAAACAAATATTAAATAAAATTATACAAATTGGAATCACCAATTTTGGATCTTAAAATAAAAATATATGGATTTTATAAGGCAAAGGAAGAAATAAATAAATAAATAAATAAGGAATATTTAAAAGCAAAATTAAATCTTGGCCAAATCCATAAGCAAAAGGAATAAAGATAATCCAAATAAAATAAAATTATATGGGATTACACCATATTCTAATTATATTTAAATGGGGACAAAATCCCTAAGGTAAATGATTAATTAAATCATGGGAAAACTATTGGAAATTGCCAAGTGGATTAAAAGTTATTTATTTGACTTAAAAAGAATAAAAGAATTATTTGAATAAATAATATGGATAGGAACCATATTTAAATCTTATTTAAAATAAAGACAAATGTCTATTTTAAATAAATAATAGACCCTAAAAGAATAAAAGAAATTATTCTAAAATGGACTTTATAATACAATGTTAAACAGAATAAACATTTACTGAAAAGTCTTGAAAAGATTTGATGATTAAATCTGATTTCAAATAAGGGTTTGAATTCAAAACAGGATAATAGAAATAGAAAAAGAAAACTTCATCAAAAGCTAAAGCTCTTCGACGAAGACAAGAAAGTCAACATATACACCAACTCAAATGAAGACGAAGTTACTGATTAGATAGGAATTTAATCTCTAGCCAAAGAACCTATTTCTGTAGTGTATTACATTAGCAGCAATGCGAGACCATTAGCTAAAATACTAGTCTTAATAATATAATGGTTTTAGAGTTGTTTATCTTTGATTCTTCTTTGTAAGAAGTTCTTTCTCTCTCTTAAACCTAGAGTTTCCTTTGGATCTTATGTAAATAGTTGAGTTGTAACCTTTAGCCATGTCTTGGACCCACTGTGTTTTTGTTGTACCACTCTGAGGGATGTAATACTAGTGAACAGGTGTTTCATTGGTGTTATGTCAACGACTATAGTGTACTACATCATGCAGTGGTATGCTGGGTCACCGTAGTTCATGATCAAGATCATATATTTGTAATCATACATGTTGTGTTTGCGGGGATCCGATGGATATTGAGATACTATTTCAGATTGATTCTATCATGTCTATGTTATTTGTGATCTTCCATGCTCTCCGTTGCTAGTAGCTATCTTGGCCAAGTAGATGCTTGTAACTCCAAGAGGGAGTATTTATTCTCGATAGTAGGTTCATGCCTCTAGTAATCTGGGGAAGTGACAGAAATATTTAAGTTTGTAGATGTGTTATTGCTACTAGGGAGAAAACAACAATCCTTTGTCCATGAGACAATTGTATTGTTTACTTTACACACATTCCTTAATGCAAATATCTGTTGCTTGCAACTTAATAATGGAAGGGGTTCGGATGATAACCTAAAGGTGGATTATTAGTCATAGATGCAGTTGGATTACGGTCTATGTATTATGTTGTAATGCCCAATCAAATCTCGTAGGAGTCAAGATGTCTAGTATGTGCATTATTATGCTTTCTCAATCTATCAAATGCCGCGATGTAATTTCTTCACCCAACATGCTATCTATCCTATGGAGAACACCTCTAGTGGACTGTGGACCCCGGTCCAATCTTTATCATTGATATACCATCTACTGTTTACTGTTTACTGTCTATAAGCAAATTACTATCTTCCACACTATACGTTTAATCCTTTGTTTTCAGCAAACCGGTGAGATTGACAACCTCACTATATGTTGGAGCAAAGTATTGGGTTTGTGTTGTGCAGGTTCCAAGTTGTTAGCAACACCTTGGAGTTGTTCCCTTACTCCTATTGGTTTGATAACCTTGGTTTCATAACTGAAGGAAATTTGCTGTTGTGCTCATCATACCTTCCTCTTGGGGTTCCCAACGAGCTCTACATATCTGAGCCATCAGAGGAACTTTTTGGTCGCCGGTGATGGTGGTGTGGTTGAGCATAGTGCCAAGGATCTCTTGCTTGAAGAGTGAAAGATCTATAATGCCATCTAGAGGGGGTGAATAGGCGTATAAAACTTTTACGAGATGGGCTAAACAAAGTCGGAATAAAAATAGCATTTTCTTTTATCAAGCATAAATCCTATATATACTATGGTTGACTTATGTGCACCAACAACTTATGCTAAGCAAGACAAGCAACAAGGTTATAGCAATATAGATTACTTCAAACACGAAGGCTATAACAATGTAAAGTGCATAAGTAAAGGGCTCGGGTATAGAGATAACTGAGGCATGGGAGATGGCGATGTTTTACCGAGTTCCCCCTACAAGGGAGTATGTCTCATTGTATGGGTGAGCGTTACTAAGACCACCAATGCCATAACAGGCCTCACCCTATTATCCCGAGCACCCACCGCACGGCAAGCACCCGATCTACTATAGGAAACTTGAGGGCGGTCACTGATATATGTCAGATTCGATACATTTTTAATGATTTTTCTTGATGGTTTTCATCTTGATTTGATGGTTTTATAGCTTTACCTAACGCTAATACTTCGGTAGAAAAAAGGAAACAAGCAAATATACAAGTGATAAAGACAAACATGCAATCTTCCTTGAAAACACAAAAGATCTTAACTAAATAATACTAAGCTTATGAGCCAATGAAGAAAGAAGGAAAATGATATAAAATACATGTAAGTGCTTTTATCTTTTCCTTTCAAACCTCAAAAAGTGTTGCTACTAACCAGAGCTCAGTTTGCCAAAACCAATTTAGATTTACTTGATGCTCCCAAAGTGATACCAATACTAATCAACAAGATCAATCATATAATAGAGATTGCAAACTAAAATAAGATGTGCAAAAAGTAAAAGATGAAGCTTCTCATTAATATTCCATAAAGGCACTCACACCAAGGGATACATAGATAACCAACTAAAGGCGAGATACTTCCACAATGCAAACCATCCTATATGATAACTTCTCTATTCAAGATATGACTCTACTAAAAAGGTAAAAATATGAAAGATAATGATGTGATACCACAGCACTCCCCTAAGTTTGGAACAAACCAAGGGGATGCCAAAACCTGATAACGAATTACTCCTTCGGTGGTAGTGGTGTTCCCTTATCATCGTCAGTCTTCCAAGGTAAATGGTCCCCATCCACAAAGGATGTCTTGGTTTCCACAATCCTGAAACTAGCAGCAGAGCTTATGCGTTTAAACCTAAACTCATACTCACAGTTTTGATTTTGCATGTTGTAGAGATGCGCTTGTAATTGGTTGGTGGTATGATGGAGTGAGAGGATTTCATCTCGAAGCTCGGTAGTCTCCCGCTTGTGCTCGGCGGTGAGTTCTGAACTTATCTTATGAATGACGTCCACTTCGCGTTCCGCCATCTTCTTGTACCTAAAAATTTCCTGCTCCAATGCTTCCATCCTATCTTCCAGACTGCCTTCTCCTTTAGGGCCTTGAACTTCTTTTATTTGTACCTTCCCATCCTTGAATAACAACTCCTTGGGGTGAATCTTCAACTCATACATGTACGGGTTGACGATGTCCGCGAAGGAATCCTCCTTGGGTGATCTAGGAGAAGACCTTGTGGCCCCAAAATTGATAATCTGCCTGACAGAAACAGATCGAAACAAAAACACGATGAGAACACAATATACGAACCTCGGGGATCCGGGGGGTTATATATTACGAAGTTTTACGATATAAGAGAGGTATAGGGCGAAAACGGGACGGAGACGGGCTCCGGGGTGATCACACTCCCTGGTGGCACGGCCAGGGAGGGCCCGCGCCACTGGGAGGTGTGCCCCCCGGGCTTCGTTTCCTCCTATTTTTCGTCTCGTAACCTTCCATATGGAATATAAATAGCAAAAATATAAAGAGAAATTTGTTCGCGAACCTTTGATTTCCAGCACTTTTACCTATTCGAAAACGGACTCTGCAGGTTCCCGAGCTTGGTCTCAAATAAATTCTTCCGGAGTCACCATTTGAATCATTTCAACATCTTCATTATAAGAGTCTACATAAATATAATGTTTGAGAATTTGACCATTCACCACTTGTGTAGTGTTGTCTCTCAAAGATGTGTCGGGGGGATAACCCCTAGTAGGGTCACGAGAGGGGAAACATAGCGCAGCTGGGTTATCTTCGAGTAAAAAATGAACCAGGCCGGGTAGGAACGGCCGGGAAAGATAAGCATGAGAGCCGAGATACAAACTATCTCAGCCCGTATAGGACAAAGTTGTAACCCTTGCAGATACCAACGAGCCGAGTCAACCGAGGAAGGGCGGAGTCAAGAAGGACGCGTGGCACCTTTCCGAGTAAGGTTCGGGAAGGACCATGGTAAAGCATGGTCAAAAGAGAAGGGCGACGCCGGGTGACACAAAAGGAGCCGGGTGACGCCCAAAGCAAGCACTGACGTACAAAGTAACTGCATGACGCTAAAAGAACAAGAAGCAGTGTACCAGAAGACCGTTAGCTGTCAAGCTTTATGGACCGGGCCTATGAGCTTAAAGCAAGCCCATAACCGGGCCCATATTGTAGGGACCAAGATCCAAACAGTAAACCCTAGAACCCAAAGGGGTATTAGCTAGCTAGCACTGCCTATATAAGGGAGGTCATAGCAGTAGTAGAGAGAGGGTTGGACCAGGTAGAGAACAGGGGCTGCGTACTCAAGCCAATATAGCTCAAGGAGCACTTGTAATCTTTGGGGTATCAATCAAATTTTCAAGTGAGGAGAGTTCTTCTTGTTCTTCGTGCATGGCTCGACCGTGTACTCCCTCCCCGGTGACCACAAGCACCCATTCGCCCCCCAACTTAATCCTACCCATGGCATCTGCCGTGCCACCACCACGACAGTTGGCGCCCACCGTGGGGCAGAAGCAGGTGCTTGATGGAGTCTTCATACGGACGGGCAACATAATCGCCAAGGCCGGCGAGCGCGTCTACTCCGGCCTCATCCAGAGGTTTGGAGCGCTCAACTTCGTCAGCGACAACGCGGGCTGCTTCGGGACCAAGTCGTTCCCTAGGGGCGGTCGCTTCATCAAATTCGGCGAGCACTAGGTCTACGTCGCGGTGCGCGTGGAGCGCGCATATCCTGAGCGCGTCGTCCTGGCGCCGGATCCCCCAACAGCACCAGTGTTGGGGATATGCTATATGGGTATCCTCATAGCATGTCTCTTATCCGACTAACCCGGGTGGCCCATAGTCGGTAGCATGGCCTATGCCTGCTGGGCGGCCCAGTTAGGTGGATCCAGAAGGGAGGCCCATGCCGGATAAAGGAAGGCTACGGTGGAGTCACCAGCGTACCCGGAGCCTTGGAGTGCAAGATACACAAGACTAGTAATAGACAGTGTAGGACTCTGTAACTTGTCCGTCTAGGACTTTTCCCTGTAACCCTAGGATCTGACGACTATATAAGTCGGGCCTATGGGAGCCTTTAGGGCACAACTAATGATAACTTAGACTCTCTAGTCACCTCGCACAGCGAACCTAATCTCTATAACTCGGCGTATTGCCATTATAGTGATTTATAGCAGGAGTAGGATTCTGCCACCATTGTGGGATCTGAACCTGGGTAAGCTGTGTTACCTCATACCCGTCAACCGTCCGCCTTACCCCACGTCTCTAAACACGCACTGTGAGGACCCCTCCATGGCGTACTCGTCGGCAATACCACGACAGTTGGCGCCCACCATGGGGCAAGAGGCGCTTCAGGCTCTTCAGCGGGCGAGGACCAAGATCTTCGCGGTAATCGGCGAAACCGTAGCCATCGGTCGCGATCTCTTCTCCGGCAATGTTCCGATCGTCCCCCTGACGAGTTCTGGATCCCGGCGAAGACGAACCCTATGCGGTGTTCGATCGTTCCTATCGGAGACATCCACCTCTTCATTGGCGAAACCGACTCGGGCAGTAGTTCCCTAAGAGTCGGAGGAGCATCAAGACCCGCACGGACCGCCTACGGGCAGGATACGTTTGCGGAAGGATCGATGTCGGATCTCTCCTCGGAGTTTGCCGGCAAAGATCAGAAAAATTCAAGACCCACACGGACCGCCTACGGGCAGGATACGTTCGCGGAAGGATCGATGTCGGATCTCTCCTCGGAGTTTGCCGGCAAAGATCGCAAAAATTCAAGACCCACCCAAACCGCCCCTGTGCAGGATATAAAGGTGGAAGATCATCGAACTGGCCGCCGCGTGCGTCTGGACAGCAGAGATCCAAGTTAGTCGGCGTGGTTACCATCTTTGATCTAGCGCGCTGCATTCAAAGAGAGGGCAAAAACCCCAGCGACTACCTCGCCAGGTGGCTCCGTATACGGGCCGACCTGGCCAATTACCCCAATGATGATGCCATCTATCACTCTGTGGAAGTACTGGACCACGACACGCTTCTCCGACATTCTCTAAGACGGTAACAGGCGTCAGGACGCCTCACCTTCGAAGGCATGGTGAACACAGTCAACAACTATGCGGAGGCTGAAGCGGCAGCTCAGATAGTGCTTGCACTCATTGACGGAGCACCTCCGATTCAGCCACCACCACCGCCTCCGGCCGCCATCATCGCAGCAGCGCCACCACCTCCAGTCATCGTCGAGGCCGTTGCACCTCCACCGCCCGTCATCGAGGAAGTCCCGGCACCCTCCGACTCTGTCATTGACTTGCTTTATGCTGATTTCAGTGCAGATTCAGAGGAGATAGACTTCAGTCCAGAAGAGCTAGACTGCGCCATGCAGGAGATGGAGGAGGAGTACTCGCGCGACGAGCAAGCTAATAACACCGTCATGTCTCGAGGGGTGTTCGTCACCATCGGGACAGCGATGGATGAAGACCATCCCGGGCAAGCTCCGCCTACGGCGCTGGATAAGGGGAAGGAGCCACTTATTACTGCGGACGATGATCGCGCAAGAGTCATGCCTCCTCCGCCTAATCCAGTGCAGCAGCCGCAGGAACTCGGCACCGGTCTGAGCAACAACAACACCGCAAACTTGCCGCCTCCAGCATCTACGTCGACAGCTGCCCATGTTACTCCAGCTGATAGAGTGATGTACGGCAACCTCCTCGTTGAGCCACTAACTGTTGATCATATCCGGAACGTGACTCAGCTTGACGAGAAGTGCCAGCAACTGCTGGAGGAAGCGCAAGCCATCGCGGATCAAGGCGCTAAGCTAGATCGAGATCTAGTCAACGCACAGAAGTCCATAGAAAAAGCTAGAGCAATGGAGGCTGAGTACAAGACTCTGCTCCAGCAGCAGAAGGCTAAGAAGGCTCCGGCTCGCGTCATCAACGATTCTGGTGTACGGCGCAACCTAGGATGGGCTCCCTCAAAGCCATCATAGGCCAAGACATACATTGACAGTGAAGGCAAGCAGGTGATGCCCACCCCACTCCTTAACCTCGCCATCGCCAAGACCCTTCTGGATCAGGATAGATCGCCTGAGGCAGTGGAACAGGTCTATGACCTAGTGGCCAAGGCGGTAAAGCAGCAGGAAAAGGCCACCTCTCAGAGGCTTGAGTCTGACCCAGCGCTCTGCCGATCTAGCTAGTACAAACCGCCAAGGGACAGATCACCTCAGGATGTCGGATCACGGACGGGTTCATCAGAATGAAGACGGAGGGATGCGTGCAACAGGAAGGATGCTATCCCCATATCCTCCGAACACGGAGAAAGAGCCCAACCTCGCCGCCCATCGCCACCGCCCCGATCCCCCGACGTTAGGAAGACTACAAGGCTCACCATCGTACGGATATGCCCCCACCAAAGCAGTGTGGCATCGTCATCCGCGACAACGCGGAGCAGACCCGTCATGACGGAAAGCATAACGAAGGACATAAGAGAAGGTCGCGCCATGATCATCCACGTCCGACAAGCAACCGTGACAGGTGTGAGGCATCGCAGGAGGGTAACAACAAGAAGGCTAACCCACCGCCACCTCCGCCTCCGTCGCCGCCAAGCGGTCACCATGGCGAAGGAGGCCCACGTCGTTCGCGCAGCCCATCCCCTGTTGACAAAAAGAAGAAGAACCCGGAGCCATACGACGCACGTTCGCGGATCGATAAGATCCACGAGGCCCGAGAAGGACCATACCTGGGACCACGTTGCTTTGGACCGGCAATACGGACCGCAACTTACCCCAAAGGTTTCCGGATTGACAAGACCATCAAGCCCTATGACGGCACCGCCAAGCCTGCCACATGGTTGCAAGACTACGGCAACACGGTGGAGATTGCCGGAGGCAACCCCAACGTCGCCGTCAAGTACCTCCCGTTAATGTTGGCGGGCACGGCCCATCAATGGATCGACGACTTGCCGGAGAAATCTATCTACAACTGGCTGGACATGCAAGAAGCATTCACCAAGAACTTTGAGGGTACATACAAGCATCCCTACACGGTGGGCGATCTACAGCGGTGCGTGCAAGAGAAATACGAGACATCTCGCGCCTACCTCTCCCGCTGGCTGGATATGAAGAATTCCTGCGCAGGAGTGCACGCCCAGACCGCCATGGCCACCTTCATCGATGGGTTGGAAAGGGGCACGTTGATCCGACATAAGCTAAAGCGCTTGCAGGACAATCATCAGCTTGACTTGAATCAGATGATTCAGTTAGCTAGTGAGTTCGCAGCTGCCGACGTCGATGCTCGTGGCTCTTTGCCGGCAACGGCCGTTCCAACCCAAGCTCGGAGGAACAGCAGTACAAAGCGGAAAACCGCTCCAGAAGAAAAGCAATCTACCGACATGGTCGCTATGACATTTGCAGGACGAGGTGAAGGCGGACAACGTGGCCGAGGAAGGGGAGCAGGCCACGGGCAGCAGCGAGGAAATGAAACCAACTCGGCGCCGCTCCGCATTCCCCAAACCTACGAAGCGTACCGCGATATGCCGTGCCTTGTACACCTCGACGCCAACGGCAAAGCCACCCATACCAATCGACACTGCAAGTTCGTCAACGACCTCAAGGAAGACCTGGAGTCCGGCTATAAGCAAAGTCGGAAGAACAGACCGCGAGGAAAGGGAAAGGGGAAGAAGAAGGAGGAGGAGTCCAAGGATTCAAGTGACATGGAAGAGGACGTTGACCCCAAGCACGCCGCCAAGAGCGATGACAAGGGCAAGAACCCCTTCGCAAAGAAGGCCCTAGTCTACCACACTTTCCTTGGCACCCCCACCGTCCAACAACAGAAGACCTCTCTAAGGATCTTGATGGCCACTCTCCCCCCAGTCCCCCAATACCTTGTGACAGGACGGACCACCCAGACCTTGTGCCCACGGAGAACCAATACGCCATGGTCATCAACCCATTGATTGACGGCGTGGAGTTCACCAAGTGCATGGTGGATAGTGGAAGCAGCATCAACATCATGTACCTGGATACACTGCAGAAGATGAACTTGACGGAGGCAAACCTAAGGCGGACCAACACCGTGTTCCATGGCGTAGTTCCTGGACGGGAGGCTCGGTCCCTTGGGTGCATTACACTTCAGGTGGCCTTTGGCGACGTTAATAATTACCGCCAAGAGCGCATGACCTTTGAGGTGGTCCCCTTCAAGAGCGTGTACCACGTCATATTCAGCCGCGACATATTCCACACATTCATGGCCAATCCATGCTTCGTCTACAACAAGCTCAAGATACCCGGACCAAACGGTGTCATCACCGTCTCCGGAAGCTTTACCAAGGCAAGGGAATGCGAGATCAATGAAGCAGCCGTTGTAGAAGCTGTCCTCTACAGCAAAGAATTCAAGGAGATCCAGAGCAAGCTCAATGACTCAGAGATGCCCGCGTCGAAGAAGCAGATCTCCGACTCCGCTCCAGCGTTCAAGGCCGCCATCGAGACCAAGCTGGTGGAACTTGTGGTAGGCGATGCCTCCAAGACCGTCGCCATTGGGATGAACCTGGATCCCAAATAGGAAAGCGCGCTCGTCGAGTTCCTCTGTGAGAATAGGGACATCTTTGCCTGGCAACCTGCCGACATGAAAGGTGTACCTAGGGAACTTGCCGAGCACAGCTTAAACATAGATCCAAAATGTAAACCAGTGAAACAACCTCTACGACGCTTCGGAGATGAGAAGAGACGCGCCATTGGCAAAGAGATAGCTAGGTTACTTAAGGCTGAGTTTATCCGAGAAGTCCTTCACACCCGATGGGTGGCCAATCCTGTACTTGTCCCCAAAAAGGGAACCAATGAATTAAGAATGTGCGTTCATTACACCGGCTTGAACAAAGCATGTCCCAAAGATCTGTTTGCTTTGCCTCGCATTGACCAAGTCATTGACTCGACGGCTGGCTCGGAACTTTTGTGTTTTCTCGATGCATACTCATGATACCACCAGATCAAGATGAGGAAGTCAGACCAATTGGCCACTTCGTTCACTACCCCGTACGACACGTTTTTTTATGTCACGATCTGCTGGGCAGCAGGAACCGCCAAAGAGGTAGTGAAGTTCATGCCCGCCGACCAAAGGAATACTTGACCTTCCTTTCATTCGTTGCTTTTCTCCACAAGTTGGTGTCACAGCATCACCGCATCTAGAAGTGGCTGGGCCTTTTCCTCAACGCATTCGAGAGCCAGTATATGATGCCGATGATGAAGAAGCTAGTGCCTATCCAAATGGATTCGCTGATGTGATCGATGCTTACCTATTAGGTGCAAGAGCAGCATGATGGTGGTAAAATGTAAATTACTGAAGACGAGAGATAAGTAAACTCCAAGCAAATTGGGAGGTCCAGAGCAAGAAAAGAGAGCTAGAGGCGTAGAGGAAGCGGGCTGAAAAACACAGGTGCTACCTACCAGCGGACAATGCAACGTTGCCTTCACGACCAGATTGATCGAAACGTTCACGCCTATGTGGACGATATCGCGGTGATGTCTAAAAAGTCAAATGACTTAATCTCCGACTTAAAAGAAACCTTTTATAATCTCCGGAAATACAACATGATGCTCAACCCTAAGAAGTGCGTCTTCGGGGTTCCAGCCGGCAAATTGTTGGGCTTCATCGTTTCCCAGTGCGGAATCGAGGTCAACCCGGAGAAAATCAAGGCCATCTTAAACGTAAACCGTTCGACATGCCTAAAGGACATCCAACGACTAACAGGTTGTGTTGCAGTAGTTAGTCGGTTCATCAGCCGACTTGGAGAGAAGGCTCTGCCGCTGTACAAGTTGCTGAAGAAGGCGGACAAATTCACATGGACGGATGAAGCAGATGCAGCATTGAAGCAGTTCAAGGAGATTCTTTCCTCAGCGCCCATCCTCGCAGCACCCGAGCCTGGCGAGCCCCTGTTAATTTACATGGCGGCATCCAACCGGGTTATCAGCATCGTTGTCGTGGTAGAGAGGAAGGAACCAGGCTATGAGCACGGCGTGCAACGACCAGTTTACTATGTAAGCGAGGTCTTGACGGAGTCCAAGCAGCGTTACCCGAACTACCAAAAGATAGCTTATGGAGTATTCCTCGCTTCGCGGAAGTTGAGGCATTACTTTCAGGAGCACCCAATCACAGTAGTGAGCAAGACTCCACTGTCCGACATTATCAACAATAGCAATGCTACAGGAAGGGTCGCGAAGTGGGGCATTGAACTTGCCACCTTCGAGATCACCTACAAAAGACGCGACGCTATCAAGACACAAGCCTTGGCGGATTTTATTGCAGATTGGACGGAGATGCTAGATGCCACTCCGTTGCCAGAACCAGAGTACTGGGTGATGCACTTTGACGGATCAAAGCTGCTCAACGGCTCGGGGGCTGGTGTATTGCTGCAGTCACCAAAAGGAGACAAGCTACACTATGTTCTACAGATCCACTTCGAGGCTACAAACAACATGGCGGAGTATGAAGCACTCATTCACGGACTGCGTGTAGCCAAGGATATTGGCATCAAGCGCATAGTTTGCTGTGGAGATTCCGACTTGGTTGCCCAGGTGTGGTCGCACCTGGAATGCGCGGAACCCTATGATGGTGGCATATCGCGATGAAGTGGACGAGATAGCCAAGAGCTTCTTGGGCTACGAAGTCAAGTATGTGCCTAGGGAGCAAAACGAGGCGGCTGATCTATTGTCTATGGATCAGGGCGCAAGCAAATTCCGCCAGGAGTTTTCCTAGAGCATCTACGCACACCATCCGTGAAGGAAGCCGACATCGACAACCCGGATAGAGATGATTCTTTCGTCAACATGGTGACAAAGATCCCTTCGGCTTGGACTAAACCGTTCATGGAATATCTCGAACACGGAACTTTTTCTGACGACGAGGTCGAAAGACGGCAAATAGTACAGCGAGCAAAGGGTTATACCATAATCAATGGGCAACTCTACAAAAGGAGCACCACTTGTGTATACCTAAAGTGTGTTTCCCAGCTCGAAGGTATGGAAATCCTGCGCGAGATCCATCTCGGAGATTGCGGGCATCACGCCGCTCCTCGATCGTTGGTCGCGAAAGCCTTCCGGAAAGGATTCTACTGGTTGTCCGCGAAGGCGGACGCCGACAAGCTGGTTGAAACATGCACAGGATGCCAGTATTATGCCCGACAACCACATGTTCCTGCTGAAGAATTGCGAACAATACCAATAACTTGGCCGTTTGCAGTCTGGGGGCTAGACATGGTGGGGCCATTGCAAACGGCACCGTGTGGGTTTACGCATCTGCTTGTAGCAGTTGACAAATTCACCAAATGGATAGAAGCTAAACCCATTAGAAAGCTCGATGGGGAAACTGCCCTCAGGTTTGTCCGGGATCTAGTGGTGAGATTTGGTCTCGCACATAGCATCATCACCGACAATGGAAGCAACTTGTCACTCGGAGAAGTGGAGGCCTATTGCTGGGACAAAGGCATCCGACTTGACCTTGCATCTGTGGCACACCCACAATCCAATGGTCAAGTTGAGCGAGCCAATGGATAAATTCTGCAGGGAATCAAGCCACGTCTTGAGGCACCGCTACATAGAGCAGCTGGAGCCTGGGCGGAAGAATTGCCATCTGTGCTGTGGAGTTTACGAACTACACCCAACAGATCCACCGGCTACACTCCCTATTTCATGGTATATGGAGCACAAGACATCCTACCTTCCGACATCCTCCACGATGCACCAAGAGTTGCCGCCTACGACGAATATGATGCTGAAGAATCCAGACGCCTAGATGTGGACCTTCTCGAGGAGGAGCGCGTTTTGGCATGCCAAAGATCCGCCATCTACCAGCAGAAGCTACGCAGCTACCATAGTCGCCGCGTCCGACATCGCTCGTTTAAAGAGGGGGATTTGGTGCTTCGACTTAAGCAGAAGAAGTCACACAAATTATCCCCGCCATGGGAAGGACCGTTCATCATAAGCAAGGCGCTGCTCAATGGGTCTTACTACCTTGTCGACAATCGTGAACTCAAGGATAGGCCCAATGAGGATCATAAGCGTAAGCGACGTGACCCGGATGATGACTACCTGGAGCTTGATCGGCCATGGAACATAGCAGCTACGTCCTTTCTACACTGAGCATTTTTTATCTAATCGTGTACCTCTTATATGATCAATGAAATAAAGCTCTTTGGTTCACTCATTTTGCTGAGTCTTTTACCTCCTTTAGTGTTCATTTTTTGGATCATATAAAACTTTATGCACAAGCTTTGCGATTGCACTTGTGAAAATTCCGCCTACGGGCGTTAGCTTAAGTTTTCTGGTCTACACGTTCTTTGTTGTTTTTATGTGGATTCTGGAGTAGTGACTTTCGGCACTTATTGTCGGCGATTTTGTGCTAAGGTTATTGACGGTGCCATTGGGTATCATCACCTAAGCGCATGGTTCCGACAACGAGTCTTCCGACTCACGAAAAGTCAAGCATAAGAACCAGAGTAATGGATAAGCCAGCACTTGCTTAAAAACTATATACATACTAGGCATTAATTCTTAAGTAGCAGGATACGACAACCACTATTTTTCGCCTTAAGATTACATCACCAAGTTTTTTCGATGCACACTCCAGAGGAGAAACAAGAATTACAAAGTGTTTTTCACTCCTTGGGTGCAGGGGACTTGGAGGCCGCATCATCACCAGCCGGAGATTCACCCTCAGCGTCGCCACTGTGAGGAGACTCGGAGGATTCAGGGTTGGCGTTGTCAAGAAAGTTCCTGGGCACGAAGACGTCGATGTCCACCAACTCGGCAACCCTGGTGTCATAACCCGCGAGTGATGACAGGATGGCTTCGTGATCGATCTCTTTGTCGTCATCATCCACGTCGAGGATACCAGATGTCACCGTGTCGATGTCGGCACCTTCATAGTGCGCCTTCACCATGGACATCGCCATCCTTGCGCCAGCCCGTGCGCAAGAAGCTTTCCAGATCGCGACACGCTCGGGGGCTCGACGCAGAATCTCCGAGTACTTCACCTTGGAATCCGAAGCCTTGATGTAAATCTGCAGGGGCGTGGAGATCTCCTTGGCTTGGGTGATGGCGGTGTTGATGAATTTGCCGGCAAGAATCATGCATTCCTTGTCCGAAGGAGGCGAGGGGGTTAAACCCAGGGGCGCTGAAAATTCCTACAATGATTGCATGAGTTCAAAAATTCTAAAGTATCCAGACTATAGAGCTATAAGGCGGAGAACACTTACTGAAGATGTTGTCCTTAGCCTGCCAGACGACGTCCGCCAAGGATTCTTTCTCTTGTTGGAGGAGCTTAAACGCCTCGCTATGGCGAAGGTTTTGCTCATTGGCGGCTTGCTTCTAATCCTTTAGGATCGCAAGCTCCTCCTTCAAGCGATTGATCTCAGCGGAAGCGGAGTCCTGCAGGGCTTTCATGGAATACTCGTGCATCTTCAGCATTTCTTCCCTCTCCTTCTTAAGGATCTTGTTGTCGCTGTCCAGCTGCTGGATGTGCTTGGACTGCTCGACAATATCCTTGGCCTTGGCTACATGCTCTGCAAGTCGGAGAAAACAAAGTACACCATGAGTACTCAAAGAAGAAAGGCACAAAAGTAAGACGGAAGTGCGCAAAAAGAAAACAGACTCTTGTTTTTGATGATCTGTTCCTTCAAGATGGCGGTTTTACCCTTTTCAGCTTCAAGGTCCGCGCGCATCTTCTGGTACTTATCATTGGCCATGCCCCTCCGAGCATTCTCGTTCTGTGGAAACAATACAAAGTCAAGTCGTTGTTCAGTCTACTTGGAGCCCCTAGTCGGAGATTTTCCATCTAGGCGCTCGGGGGCTACAGCGAGAGTTTTTAACTTAGAAATATGCTTAGATTTTCTTTAAGCATCTAGTCGGAGCTAGTTCAGTTCTCAATTAGAAGCTTGGGGGCTACAGTATAAAGTTTTAACTCAGAAAATGCTTAGCTTTTTTTAAGCCTCTAGTCGGAACTGATTCAGTTACAACTATAAGCTTGGGGGCTACATCACTTAAATTTATGAACACTGTGTATGCTACTCTTAAAGCATCTAGTCGGAATAATTCATTCCATCTAAATGCTTGGGGGCTACAGTGAGAGTTTTTCTAACTTAGTCACTCTTAGAGCATATAGATGCAAAACCAATGGTTTTCCATCTACATCCTCGGGGGCTACAGTGGGATACTCATACGAAATGCAAAAGGTAAAGTAAAACTTACAAGTGCGATGATCTTGAGGTTTGTAGCACTCTCGGCCAGCAGCTTGCCAAAGGAAACGCTGTTACTTCGCAAGATGTCTGCTTGACGGAGTAGCTCCTCAAGACCGCACGTCGGAGATGATGGCACTCCTCCAGGAACCATAGTTGTGCTACCCGACGTAAGCACCGGGAAGATAATCTTCGGCAATTCGAAGGGTTTCTGGGGAGTAGAGGCACCGCCTTGAAGCATACCAGACCCAAAGATCGCCTTGCCGCTACCGATGGCATCCTTAGCCAGACCTTCAGCCATTTGAAGAGCAGCGCTCTCCTGCGTCGCCTGCTCGTTGACAATTGCGAGTTCGGTAGAGGCGCCATAATCCATTTCCATGGCGGAAGGGCCTGGTGCCTCCTGGGCTTGGGAGCTTGTCGATGCGGAGGAGGGCTTGACGGCAGGAGTAGCAGGGGCGATGGCGGGGGAAGAGTCGCGATGCAGCATATCTTTGATATTTCTAGAAGCCCCAAGAGTCTTGGAGGACTTCTTGAGGCTGGTTGTGGCTTTCTTCCTGAAATGTGCAAAATGCATAAGTACAGGAATAAGACAAATAAACAAGACAATGTCGGAGAATAAGAAGCTTACACTAGGGGGGGCGCTTTGGCAAACATCCCGGTGGCTTTCTTCTCGCCTCCGTATGGCAAGATTTTTGGAGGCTCCACCCTCCGTCTTCTTTTTCTTGCCTCCGTCGGCAGCGTCAGAGGTGGAGCTCTTCCGATTTCACGCCAACGGGACATCATCATCGTACACGACCGTGACTTCCTTCATCTTTGGATCATAGATTTGGGCAGCCAGGTTGCCCTCCTCTAGATCGCTAAGCTGTTAAGTGAGAAATCATTGTGTTAGACAAGATGGTATTAGCAAGACGGAAAAACTGGAGCAATGTCATACACGGAAAATAAATACCTACCTTTGGGCACTTTCCGTCTACGAACATGTCGTAGGTGAGGGTGAAGCCACGCTTCTTGTCCTTCACCTTGACGATGTCCTTAAGGCGGAACTTGACGGAGTCGCTTGAGAAGTTGTCCTCGGAGATCCGGAAGGTATCCCTTCGGTCGCGGTGTACTCATGCATAAGCTTCATACGGTGCTGCAGAGGTTGGATCCGCCTGATGAACCAGCACATGGCTAGGTCCAAGCCGGTCAGACCTGTCTCTACAAACCATTCGATCCGCCTTATTGCGCGAGAAGCGTTGAGGTCGGAGTGAAGGGAGGCATGGGACCGCCATGTGGGGACTTCGGCGGCTCGTCCATTAAAGTCTGGTATCGTTACTTCTCGGCCCGCCAAAGGAATGTCGGTGCCGTAGAAGTACGTCCGCTGCCAATTTTTGCATGACTCGTGGCCGACGATGTCGGGGAACCGCCGGCCAGGACGGATCTTGAAGCTTATGGTGCCGCAGTTTCTAAGCTCCTCCTTGCTGTGTCCGGCTTTACGTTTGATGGTGAAAAAGTACACAAACAAATCTCACCTAGGCCTAATCCCTAGGTAACCCTCACAAAGTGTCGCGAAGTTGCTAAGAACTAGGATACTATTGGGGGAGAGGTTGTGGGGTTGGACCTTGAAGTGATTCAAGACGGACAGGAAGAAGTGTGAGATGGGCAGAGAAACGCCGCGTACCAATTGCGCCTTGAGGTATACTTTCTCTCCGGCTTGGGGAGAGGGGGTCACCTCGCCGGCCGGCGCCGCCCGCCAGGCGAGCCCCTCCGTCGCAGGGAGGTAGCCCTCAGCGACCATCTCTTGGAGGTCGCGGCCGGTGATGTCCGAGCCGCGCCAGACGCCTTTGTGCGAGTCTGGCTCCTCTTCTAGGGGCTCCAGCGCCGCCAGATTATGGTCGCCGCCGGTGGTTTCTATCACCGCCGATGCGGGGATGACCAGACCCTCTGGGGGCACGACGACGGAGCTTATCAGCTTCGCCACGGCTTCGCTCGATGCCGCCATTGACGGGGATGAGCTGCTGCTGGCCATGGAGGAAGGAAAGAAAACGACTGGTGCAGGCAAGAGGCTAGGGTTTCTCGAGGTTTTCGCGGAGAGCTCAAAGAGGCGCGCGGATGGAGGAAGAAGACGATGACGCGAGAGAATGAGGTGAAAAAGTGGCAAGTTTCCCACGGTCAATATTTATCTTACTCTGCGTCAAGATTCATGCAGCTAATCGGACGGTTGCCGCGTAGACGACGTGTTCGTGAATGTGCGCGGTAATTTCGCCACGTCTCCAACCGTCGCCGCCAACGGTTCGTATCGCTCGCGCGGGAAAATCGGATATGATTACGTTCTCTGCATGTGTGAGTTACGAGGCGTCGCTGACCTACAGCCTACGTCGCCTTAACTGACATGGTGGATGAGCCGTCCCATCGAAGATTCTGGCATGGACGGATTTAGTCCGACAAGCACCCATTCGGCCCCCAACTTAAGCCTACACATGGCATCTGCCGTGCCACCACCACGAAAGTTGGCACCCACCATGGGGCAGAAGCAGGTGCTTGATGGAGTCTTCATCCGGACGTGCAACATCATCGCCAAGACCGGCGAGCGCGTATACTCCGTCCTCATCCAGAGGTTTGGAGCGCTCAACTTCGTCAGCGACAATGCAGGCTGCTTTGGGACCAAGCCGTTCCCTAGGGGCGGTCGCTTCATCAAATTCGGCGAGCACCAGGTCTACATCGCGGTGCGCGTGGAGCGCGCATATCCTGAGTGCGTCGTCCTGGCGCCGGATCCCCCAACAGCACCAGTGTTGGGGATATGCTATATGGGTATCCTCATAGCATGTATCTTATCCGACTAACCCGGGTGGCCCATATTCGGTAGCATGGCCTATGTCCTGCTGGGCGGCCCAGTTAGGTGGATCCAGAAGGGAGGCCTATGCCGGATAAAGGAAGGCTACGGTGGAGTCACCAGCGTACCCGGAGCCTTGGAGTGCAAGATACACAAGACTAGTAATAGACAGTGTAGGACTCTGTAACTTGTCCGGCTAGGACTTTTCCCTGTAACCCTAGGATCTGACGACTATATAAGTCGGGCCTATGGGAGCCTTTAGGGCAAAACTAACGAAAACTTAGACTCTCTAGTCACCTCGCACAGCGAACCTAATCTCTGTAAGTCGGCATATTGCCATTATAGTGATTTATAGCAGGAGTAGGATTCTGCCACCGTTGTGGGATCTGGACCTGGGTAAGCTGTGTTACCTCATACCCGTCAACCGTCCGCCTTACCCCACGTCTATAAACACGCATTGTGAGGACCCCTCATGGGGTACTCGTTGGCAATACCACGACAACCAGTCGCTGGGAAACCTCTCCAACTCATCTCCGTGGAGGTAATGATGACTGCCCCAAACCCCGTAGCTCCCCCAGTAGTTCCGGTGGTAAATGAAAACACCGAAGGAGGAAATCATGAGGAAACGCCAAGTGCTGCAAGAACAGCAAAGGCGCCGCTGGAGAAACCAGAGAACATAGCTAGGAGCAAAAGAGCTAAGGAGCTACAGGAAGCGATAGACAAGTTGGCAGAGCCACTGGCACAAGCAACTGACCCTTCGCGTGTGCAAGCCGAGTTGGAAGAAGCCAGGATAAAAGTCCTGGAGAAAGCAAAGGAGCACTTGTAATCTTTGGGGTATCAATCAAATTGTCAAGTGAGGAGAGTTCTTCTTGTTCTTCATGCATGGCTCGACCGTGTACTCCCTCCCCGGTGACCACAAGCACCCATTCGGCCCCCAACTTAAGCCTACCCATGGCATCTGTCGTTCCACCACCACGACAGTTGGCGCCCACCATGCAAAGGAGCTAGCACAATTACAGCAGGATGTGGATATCACTATCCGAGAGATTAACTCGGCAAATCGATTCAAGGGCGCAAAGACCCGGCTTGATGCAACGAGATTGAGAGGAAGGAACCTCAATGAAGAACTGGCAGATGCGACATCAAAAGATAACACCAGAGAACAGCACTGAGACGGCCATGCATCCAACGTACAACACAGCAGCAGCTAATCTGCGAGCAGCAGAAGCAGCAATGGCGGAATTACCCCACTTGGAGGGAGAAGCAAAGAAAAGGCAGCAAGAACGAGTCAACGAGTTAGTAAAAGCAGCCAGCATGCTGAATGAGGCGTATTACAGAGCAAATCCGGGTATAGCAGGGAGATCACAGCTGGTTCACTCGGCAACTCCTGCTCCGGCAAGATCGGCTGGGCACACGGCATCCTCACCTGGAGCGGCACCCAGGCCGAGAAAAGAAAAAAGTGTGGATTCTGGAAGAAACAAGCAGATGGTTGCCTATGATCCGGGAGTAGTTCAAGGAAATCCGGCGCATGCGCAAGGGGCCAAAAGAAATAATCCCCGAGGAAATGAAAACCAGGAAAAATTTGGACAGAGAAATGACAACGGAGGGCAAAATTTTGCGCCTCATACTCGGCGCGCAACTCACTCGGCAGGAGGAGGAAATCCAGCTCCGAATAACGCACCAGCTCAGCCGGAAAGAAGACAACAGAGCGCGGGAAAAGCAGTTCAACAGCCAGCTGACCCGAACGCGAATAAGTATAATGATGGTTACTCGGCTATGGTAAATGACGGGTATGAGCTGCCGGATCATGCATATCATGCAATGGGAGCGAGATACGGAGGTAGGAACCTTCAACCGGATTATGCCAGGCTGAAGCTTGACCGCATAAAAATGGCAGAGATAATTGAATCACAAGGTCCGCAGGGTCCACCATGTTTTGGCCCAAGGATCATGAAGGAGCCACCGGTGCCAAATTTCCAGCTAGCCAGAGGGACAAAAACATATGATGGAAGCACAAAGCCAGAGGATTGGCTCATAGATTATGGAACCGCTATGAAGATCGCGCAGGGAAACTTGAGATGGGCAGTACGTTACGTAGCACAGATACTGGAAGGACCAGCTCGGGTATGGTTGAACAATTTGCCACCCGGAAGCATCAACAGTTGGATTGATTTTCACGACGCCTTCATGAGCAATTTCACGAGCACTTATAAGAGGCCGAATCGCCCACAGCAACTAGCAATGTGCAAGCAAAGACCGAATGAGACAGACAGGTAGTTCCTCACAAGGTGGTGTACGATGCGTAAATCTTGTGAAGGGGTAATCGATTCATAAGCAATCGCATGGTTTGCACAAGGATGTAGACATGGGAGTGTGTTGTGGAAAAGGTTACAAAGAGATATGCCGGCGAGCCTACCAGAGATGATAAGAATCACTGACTCGTACGCATTAGGAGATCCGACTCAGCCGCTGCTCATGTCGGCAGACGGGATGACTGAGACTCAGATCTATGACGTTGCCGGGTCGCAAAGGCGCCAGGAGAGATCCGAATACAGAAGCAAGAGAAGAGACGAGAGGCCGGATTACAGGTATGGTTCGGCTCAGGTTGCAGCAGTGAGTCAGGATCATCCAGATGCTGGAAGCAGTCAGCGTCAAAGGACAAATGGTCAACAACAGTGGGTGCCAAAGAATTACGGCAAAAGGCCATACGATCAGAGGAAACAGTATCAAGACCGACAAAAATACACCTATGAGAGGATGCTGGATCAGTCATGTAAGTTTCACACGCCAAGTCCGAGTAAGCCGGCGAATCACTCAAAACGGCAATGCACTTGGTTTCAGAAAGGAGACAGAGTGGACTCGCCAAATAAGCAGCTTCCACCACCTCTCCCTCCTCCACTTACAGGAGGAAATGCTCAAGTAGTAGGAGCAGATAACAGATATGAAAATAGGCAGCCGAGGTATCAGAATCAAGAAAGAAGAGAAGTTGTGCACCAAGTGCACAATCCAAGAGGTGACAATGCCCATGTCGGTCACGGAACCAGAAATGAGTACAGAGAACATCACCAGAGCTATGTTGTCTTTGTCACAGAGCCAAATGACAAGAAGAGCCAGCAGCGACGAATGATGGAAGTGAATGCCACGATGTCGACAATTCCCAAGTACATGCATTGGTCTGAGCAAGAGATAACTTGGAGTATAAAGGATCACCCCAAAATCATGCCAACCCCAGGAGGATACGCTCTGGTTCTAGATCCAACGTTCATGGGCCCAGATATCAACGTGAAATTTTCAAAGGTGTTAATCGATGATGGCAGTAGCATCAACATCATGTACAAGGATACTATGTTCAAATTAGGCATTACTATGAACATGATGGACCCGACTAAGACCGCTTTCCACAGGATTGTGCCGGGATTGTCCTGTGAACCAATTGGCAAGATCTGGGTCGACGTCTTATTCGGCAACAGAGAAAATTTCCGCACTGAAGCCATAGAGTTTGAGGTAGTAGATTTGGTCAGCTCATATCATGCCTTACTCGGCAGGCCGGCTATGGAAAAGTTCATGGCTACTCCTCACATCGCCTACTTGAAGATGAAGCTGCCAGGCCCATGTGGGGTGATCACAGTTGAAGGAGATTACAAAAGATCTATTGCTTGTGCCTCAGCCGGATCTTCACTGGACGAGTCACTCATCATAGCACAAGAGAAAAGTCAGATGTTGGAGGTGGCAGCATTGGCCAAAGCAGCACACATGTCCATGCCGGCACTCACCAACCCACATGGCAATGTGTCATTTCAAGCTACCAAGGAAACCAAGAAGGTGTAGGTGGATGAAACTTTCCCAGAGCGCACAGTAACCATTGGATCTGGCCTTACAGATAAATAGGAAAGCGAGCTCACCAGCTTCCTCCGTGAGAATCGGGACATATTTGCATGGTCCACTCAAGATCTGTAAGGAGTTCCGAGGGAGTTGGCTGAGCACTCTCTTCATGTAAGACCAGATGCAAGGCCGGTGAAGCAACCCCTCCGCCGCTTTGCCGAAGATAGGAGGAAAGTAATAGCGGCCAAAATTGCAAGACTTTTAGCTGCTGGATTCATCATGGAAGTGCTGCACCCGGACTGGTTGTCAAATCCAGTCCTGGTCGAGACCAAGAAAGATGACCCGAACATGGCAGTGGTATGGCGCATGTGTATTGATTACACGAACCTCAATAAGGCGTGTCTGAAAGATCCATTCCCTCTGCCTCGGATCGATCAAGTCATAGATTCTACTGCTGGGTGTGAGTTGCTGTCATTTGTGGATGCATATTCAGGATTCCATCAGATTCCACTGAATCCGAATGATCAAATAAAGACAACTTTTATCACCCCATACGGGGCTTATTGCTATTGCACCATGCCATTCGGATTGAGAAATGCAGGCGCAACATATCAAAGATGCATGCAAAAATGCTTGCAAGATCAATTGGACAAAAATGTTCAAGTATACGTCGATGACGTGGTAATAAAAACCAAACAAAGTCATACTCTAATAGAGGACTTGCGTCAAACATTCGCAAACTTGAGAATATTCCGGATGAAACTCAGCCCAGAAAAATGTACATTTGGTGTCCCGGCTGGAAAATTACTCGGATTCCTTGTATCCAGCCGAGGGATTGAAGCTAACCCGACAAAGATCAGGGCCATCGAAAGAATGGGATTGCCAAAAACCCTCAATGATGTCCAGAAGTTTACTGGATGCCTGGCTTCATTGAGCAGGTTTGTTAGTCGGCTAGGCGAAAAAGCCCTACCACTATATCAGTTGATGAAGAAATCAGACAAATTCACATGGACACAGCAAGCTGATAGCGCTTTCCATGAATTAAAGAAAATGTTGGCAACAGCACCAATATTAGCGTCACCACTATCCAATGAGCCAATGCTGCTCTATGTCGCCGCAACCAACAGAGTTGTAAGTGCAGTAATAGTGGTTGAACATGAAGAAGGGGCAAATCAGTCCAAAGACCAGTTTATTACTTGAGCGAAGTGCTCTCTGTCTCAAAACAGAATTACCCGCATTATCAGAAGATGACATATGGGGTATATATGGCAGCGAAAAAGCTGAAACATTATGTTCAAGAACACCCAATCCGGGTAATATGCGAGGCACCTATCTCAGATATATTGGGCAGCAAAGATGCTAGCGGCCGAGTAGCCAAATGGGCCATTGAACTGGCACCATACACTCCACAATATGATAGGCGGGATGCAATAAAATCTCAAGCCGTTGCAGATTTCTTTGTAGAATGGATGGAGATGCAGTACGAACCACCACTGCCAGATCCAAATTACTGGAAAATGCATTTTGACGGGTCCAAGACGAGAATGGGTCTGGGCGCCGGGATAGTGCTCACATCTCCAAAGAGGGATCAACTGAGGTATGTCTTGCATATTCATTTTGCTGCTTCTAACAATGTTGCCGAGTATGAAGCACTCGTCCATGGCATTAAAGTAGCCAAGGAGATTTGTATCAAAAGGATCATGTGTTTTGGCGATTCGGATTTGGTGATTCAGAAAGTGTCTGGACATTGGGACGCACTGGACGCAAACATGGCATTATATCGCTTCCATGTGCAGCAAATTTCGGGATATTTTGACGGTTGTGAATTTCATCACATTCCTAGAGCAGAAAATGAGGCAGCAGATGTGTTATCCAAGCTAGGATCATCTAGACAAGCAATACCACCAGGGGTAGCATTGGAGCATCACAGGAAGCCATCGATCAAGCCGTCACCGGAGTCCGAATCAATCAGGGTCATCCAGGCGAGTCGGGAATCAGAGGCAGTGCCAATGGATATTGAGTCAGGGGTAGGTTCGAGTCACTCGGGGACTGATCCGTTCACCTCAGGGGTAGCCGAATCACACTCGGGGACTCCTCAGGTTATGTTGGCAAAGCATATGTTGGCGGAACCAATGGACATTGATGTTGAAGCAGACCCGGAACCACTAATACCAACGTGGGCACAACCAGTATTCATTTATTTGAAAGACGGAACCTCGCCGAGTGATGAAACACTGGCAAGGCAAACGGCACGAAGAGCAAAATCATACACCATAATCAACAAGGAACTCTACAAGCGAAGTGTGACAAGTGTACTGCAGCATTGCATCAGCTCAGAGCAAGGCCAGGAGATCTTGTTGGATATCCATCAAGGAGAGTGCGGGAACCATGCATCATCAAGAGCATTGGTAGCCAAGGCATTCCGACATGGATTATACTGGACAAGCGCATTGGCACAGGCGCAAGAGTTAGTCGGAAAATGCAGTGGGTGTCAACACTATGCATCCAAGTCACATTTACCAGCGTCTAAATTGAAGACTATACCAATCACTTGGACTTTTGCAGTGTGGTGCCTGGATATGGTAGGACCATTCAAACCAGCAAGGGGAGGCATGACTCATATCTTGGTCATGATTGATAAGTTCACTAAGTGGATAGAAGTGAAACCAATCAAGAAACTGGACGGCAAAACAGCTGTTACATTCCTAAGGGATATAATCCTCAGATACAGTTACCTGCATAGTGTGATCACGGACAATGGCACAAACTTTGCCGAAGGAGATTTTGCTCGCTTTTGTGGGTAACACCGAATAAGACTCGACGTAGCGTCAGTCGCCCATCCAGAATCAAATGGACAAGTTGAACGGGCTAATGGCTTAGTTCTGTCCGGGATAAAACCCTGCTTAATGGAACCACTCCAAAGATCACCTGGTTGTTGGCTAGAGGAATTACCCTCAGTACTGTGGAGCTTAAGAACGACTCCGAATCGATCAACTGGTTATACGCCATTTTTCCTTGTATATGGGGCTGAAGCAGTTTTTCCTGCCGATATAGAATATGACTCGCCAAGGATAAGGCAATACTCGAAAGCCGAAGTAAAAGAGGCCCGAGAAGATGGAGTAGATTTACTCGAAGAAGCAAGGAATCTGGCATTTTCCAGATCTGCTATATATCAACAAAATCTCCGACGCTACCATAGCCGGAAAGTGGAACCTCGTGTTTTCCGAGAAGGAGATATGGTGCTAAGGCTGGTGCAACGCACAGCCGGAATGCATAAATTATCGCCTCCTTGGGAAGGTCCATTCATTGTAAGCAAATCATTGCACAATGATTCCTATTATCTCATAGATGCTCGTGAAGCGCAAAAGAACAAGGCGGACAGGTCAGGAGATGAAACCAAAAGGCCATGGAATGTGGCACTGCTTCGTCCCTTCTACACTTAGGAGAAGCGGTGCATGTATCACTCGAACTCTCATATGTCGGATGTGTTTGCCGGCTATGTGCTAATAATAAAATGGTATGATTCGAAAAAATAACTCGGGGACTACCCCTTAGGCTTTCCATTTCAATTATTTTACGTCTGCTGGCGTGATACCCGGAATTTATTTCGGAACAAGTAGTGTTTACTCGAAAGAAAACAACTCTTTGACTGTGCTGTTATCCGAAAACACGGCTTCATGGAAGCAAGAAAAAAAGATCTAAGACGGGTAAACACGAACGCCGGATAAGTACAAGGGAGAAACATGAGTCGGCTTTAGTTTATGCCTAACTCTCTGCAGGTTATGTTATAATATGTGTCGAGTAATCTCGGCCAAGTTATCCAAGTTTCATATCTGCTAACTAAATCCTTCGTACTTTGAGATCCTAATGTCGAACGCCGAAAAATGGTAGACAAGGGCCAAAGGCAAGGGAAGATGACATGGCAAAATGAAACTCGGGGACTTGTCCTTGAGTGATTCGCACTCAAAGCATAACGCAAATATATAAAGCCTATCACAAGTCACATAGTCAAACTTCAAGTGCAATGTATGTTACATCTGTACCCGGCATACCGGGGATCTAATAAAAGTTCGAGTATTTGTTGGCCTAAGGAGAAGGAGAACTCGGAGGAGCATTCTCAGTACGAGGAGTGCTTGGAGCATCGGCCGGGTGAGGGGCATCTGCGGCCGGGTCATCTGGATCATCTGACTCGGTCGCCTCGCTGTCGCCACTTTCTTTAGCAGGAACTTCGACGAGCAGATCTCCAAGGTCGAGGAAGCTGGGCCCTTCACAGCAAGCGTGCACCATGGTGTACTCGATCATAGCATAAGCTCGCTCCTGGCGCTTCTTGATCAGCTCCGGGTCATTCAACCATTTGTCATCTCCCCTTATGCGAGCAAGAACATCAAGGTTGATGTCCTCGTACCATGAAAGAATGAAGGAGAGAGCCTTGTCCGCTGCAGCCCGGCCGGCTGACTCACGCCATTGATCCAGCCGGTCTTCAGTAAGGAGCAGTCTCTCGGATAGTGGCTCGATCAGTTCGGGTGGGTCTTCATCCGGCCAGAGCATGCGAAACGCATGGATAGCTGACTTGAGCAAATCCACACCGCAAGATCTGAGAGTCTTGACCCGTTCAGACACCGCTGCAAGGAGCTCCTCCATGGTCACCTCGTCGTCAGCAGGAGAACCAGCCTCAGCTCTCACTTTCTTCATGGCTCGGATGGCGAACATGTTGGCCTCAGGAAAGTTTTTTGCAAGCAAAAAGAGGAAGTTAGCCAATAGCAAGGGCAGATGGAAGAGATCCAACAGGACTTGGACAATGCGTAAAGAGTAAGAACTCAGTACCGAGAAAGATGTTGATGGCAGCGAGCTTGTTATGCCAAGTTTTGGTCTTGGCTTGGAGGGCGTCGAGGTTCATACTTGTCGACTCGACCAATGACTCGGCCTCGTCGAGCAGCTTCTTAGTCTTCTCGGCGCTGGCAGCCTGCTGCTCGTTCTTCTCGGCAAGCTCCTCCTTCAGCCCTTTCACCTTGGCCAAGTGCTTCTCCTCCGTCTCGGCCATCCGTTTCTTCAGCCGAGTCACCTCATCGCGCTCCGTCTGGAGTTCGTCTTGGTGCTTATCTGCTTATTGAGAACAAAATTTTGTCAGTACCAACAGGAAAATTTCAACTATTGGCTTAGGAAGGCAAGAAATTTACTCTCGGCCTCGCTGATTTGCGAGTGAAGATCATTGATGGTATCCTGAACGGTGGCTATGGAACACGAGCGAGAGGAAAAACGAGAAGATAAACCAAGGAAAATTACACCAAATAGAAAAAAGGAAGAGCAAAGACATTACCTTGGTCGTGGGTGTCAGTCTGCAGCTTCTCATACGCAAGTTCGAGCTTGCGATGCGCTAGGACGAGAGCTTGGTGCACCTTGGTGCGCTCGTTGTGCGTAAGCTAATCAAAGAAGTTAGACAATAAGGAAGAGTCAATACAGGCGATCGTCCGAATAAAGAAGAGCTTAAGAGCTTACAGCCGAGTAAGTTCCTCACTCGGCAGTAACCTCGAGGGCTAGGGATTGAAGCTCTAACATGAGTTTGTCATAAAGGAATCACAGAGCTTAAGAGCTTACAGCCGAGTAAGTTCCTTATTCGACTGTAACCTCGGGGACTAGGTGATATGTATAAAGGAAATACTCAATGATACAAAAGAGTAAGAAGTAATGTTACCTCGTTTATCTCGTCGTCGCGGGCCATCAGAGTAATGGCCTGCTGGGTTATGTCGGAGACGACCTTGAGGCCTAGCTTCAGCTTCTTCCCGGCGCGAGTGCTGACCTCTTGCTCGCCTGCTGCATTCCATGCCACGGTGTAAGGCTCAGCCGAACCAAGGCTCTGCCCACTGAGCATCCGAGTGAGAACTCGACCCATTTTCAGGGCGGTTCCCACAGTGGCACTGGTTGCAGCGGCAGAGGTATGGAGGGTAACAGCCTGGGAGCCATCACCTGACCCGGCAGCCGCGGATTCGTCCCCCTTACCCGTTGAACCGAACATGGTCGCAGACGTAGGAGGCCGAATCTAAGGAGCAGAACCCGGAGCGCAAACTAGAGTTTTTTGTTTGGAAGAGGTGGATTTGCCAGAAGAGGGGCGAGTAGAACCAGAAGCCTTGGGCTGGGTCTGGCCCTTTGACAGAATTTGAGAGCGAGCAGGAGGATTTGGGGAGGATCTTGGAGCCTCCTGACTGGGTTCAGCAGTTTTGATGGCTCCAAGATCAGGAAGTTGTTCATTCACATCGGCTTGAGGGCTGATGCCAGAGGAACTGGTGGCAGAGGGTTTCTCGGCGCCAGACTTGTGAGCACCAAGATCAGGAAGTTTTTCCTGGCCTGCGCCAGGGGCGCTAGCCGAGTGATCCACCAGGTCTGACTGACACTGAGAAGTGTGATCCTCAGCAGTGCGAGCCTCGACCCGGACGGGACTCGGCGCCGCCGAATCAGCTGGACGAGGTGCAGGCCTAAGCGGCGAGGCAATGCTAGAAGCAGCCTGATTCGCCGTCAAAGGTGCAACACTGAAAACAACAAGATATATATGAGAGAACAACAGTAATTAGAAAGAAAAGAGCAAAGAAAGCAAGGTGCAAAAACTTACCCGGTGACGACCGGGTCGCGGATGACTCGGCGCGTGATTCGGCGCCCAGCAGCTTGGCGAGTCTCACTCAGGCTGGCAGCAGCAGAGGCAGCAGGAGCAGCCGGAGTGGGCTTGTTCTTCTTGGCCGGCTGAGTGCTGGAGGAGGTTCCGCGTCGCTTCGGCTTAGCAACAGGAATCTTGCCGACTCCACCCACGGCAAGAGGAGGAATGTCATGTACCTGGCCAGCTGCAAAAGTAAATAACGGGCTTACTTGGATAAGCAAAAAGGTTAAGCTCACAAGGCATATACCTTCAAAATTGTACAATCATCATCGTCAGACCAGTCTTGTAAGGAATTGCGAGATTGACTCTTACCCGAAGCTGAAGCAGCTACAGTGTGCGGGATGGGCATGAAGCACTCCAGGTCATACTCGAACTCATCCGAGTCAGAGCGATCCCCGTTATAGCCGGCAGGAGGGACAATACTGTCATCAACCTAGTGAAGGAGATTCTGCGAAAGACAAATAGAATGAGAGACTAAAAACTAAGCTAAAGAGTGGCAAAAGAGCTAATGCCTACTTGGCGAGAAGGTAATTCAGAAAACTTACCCGGGGGACAGGCCTGACCCGGCTAAACGGTGGGCAACTCCAAGCCCAATCATCCGCCAAGTTCAATTTGAAGATTGAGCTTACTCGGCGGGCAATGGAGTCATGGGTGAGCTCCTTGGTGGAGTGCCGAGTGGGGTCATGGGACCCGCTCATGAAGCACATATTGTGGCTCCTGGGTTGGATGGGGATTACCCGGCGTGAGATGAAGGTGCACATGAGGTCAAAGTCGGCAAGATGAAAGTTCTCATCTGGCGACAGCAACCTTTCCAGGATAGTGTTTGCCTCGTTAACCGCAGCACCTTGGTCACGCAGGTCAAGTTGCCAGTACTTCTTGTTGGGGACCTCGTCCGAGAAAGGGGGAAGCCGGATGTTGTCAATGGACCCGCTGTTTTTGACATAGAAAAAGGTTCTATGCCACTTCTTGCAAGAGTCAATGCCGGTAACCCGAGGAAAGATAGAATATCTCCTGGGGGTGATGCTAGCATCACCACACCGGGTCGGCCTCTTCTCGGATCGAGGAGCACCAGGCTGGGGAACGACCTGAACTTTAAAGCCAAAATACTTGGCCCACAAAGGAACTGTGGGCCAAATTCCAAGATAGGCCTCGCAAGCAGATATGAAACAAGAAAGAGAGCCAATTGCATTGGCAGGAAGATGGTGGGTCTGCAAATGGAAGGTAGAAAGAAACAAGGAAAAGAAGGTGCTCACAGGAAGAGAAAAACCGCGTTCAAAGTGTGAAAGAAAAACCACCCGCTCGCCAGCTTGAGGGGTGGGGGAAATCTCACCGGTGGGGAGACGGCAATCCACTTGCAGTGGAATGCGTCTGGTGGAGCGAAGCCACTCCACCTCTTCGGTGGAGACCTCAGAGCCTTCCCAACCACCGCTGCCGGAGGAACCTCCTTCCTCGGCACCATCGGCCGTCCACGAGCGTCCATGGGATCGTCGGAGTCTGTCTCCTCCATGGAAAGGAGAGGCTTGGAACAATGAGGATGCATGCTGGAATCGCAAGAGGGCAGGGGAAATCGCAGCACTAAGGCAAGAGGGAGAAGGAACCGCAAAGGAGGCAGTTCAATCTTGCAGGCGCGAGGAAGAAGAAAGGCTAAGGAAACTGAACGGGCGTGGGGGAAGTGGAAACCCCCAACCCCTACTTAAGGGCAGTAAAAAAAACGTCGTGGGATCTAACTATGCCGGGCAGCCAGCGTGTGGCCGTGTACCAGGCCGGGAGAGCCAGTCAGCGAGCGCCACATAGCCAAAGATACACGAAAAATCCAGTGCCACGTCACGGCTGGAAGGACAAGAGGCGCAGACCGATGGGACTGCCACAGTGACGGGGAATAACTGCGCAGCCGTCACTATGCCGCCAGAGCTTGGAACAAAAATTGAGGCAAGTAATCATGATTACTGGTTGTCAGTGACTGAAGTGCGCCAAAAATAACCTGGAAATGGCCAAAGTAACTCGGCTCGAGGCAAGAATGAGCTAAGAAGTCAAAGAATTGACCCAAAATTGTCAGACTAACCCGGCAAGGTGCGAAACTGAGATAGATAGAAGACAAAAAACTAAGTTCCATTCACACAAAAGGAACCTGGAGACGCCTAACAGCTTGACCTGCTAGACCTCACCAGCTTCGGGGACTAATGTCGGGGGGATAACCCCCGGTAGGGTCACGAGAGGGGAAACATAGCGCAGCTGGGTTGGCTCCAAGTAAAAAATGAACCAGGCCGGGTAGGAACGGCCGGGAAAGATAAGCATGAGAGCCGAGATACAAACCATCTTGCCCCGTATAGGATAAAGTTGTAACCCTTGCAGGTACCAACGAGCCGAGTCAACCGAGGAAGGGCCGAGTCAAGAAGGACGCGTGGAACCTTTCCGAGTAAGGTTCGGGAAGGACCATGGTAAAGCATGGTCAAAAGAGAAGGGCGACGCTGGGTGACACAAAAGGAGCTGGGTGACGGCCAAAGCAAGCGCTGACGTACAAAGTAACTACATGATGCTAAAAGAACAAGAAGCAGTGTACCAGAAGACCGTTAGCTGTCAAGCTTTATGGACCGGGCCTATGGGCTTAAAGCAAGCCCATAACCCGGCCCATATTGTAGGGACCAAAATCCAAACAGTAAACCCTAGAACCCAAAGGGGTATTAACTAGCTAGCACTGCCTATATAAGGGAGGTCATAGCAGTAGTAGAGAGGGGGTTGGACCAGGTAGAGAACAGGGGCTTCATACTCAAGCCAATACAGCTCAAGGAGCACTTGTAATCTTTGGGGTTTCAATCAAATTGTCAAGTGAGGAGAGTTCTTCTTGTTCTCCGTGCATGGATCGACCGTGTACTCCCTCCCCGGTGACCACAAGCACCCATTCGGCCCCCAACTTAAGCCTACCCATGGCATTTGCCGTGCCACCACCACGACAAGATGAAATTTTAATAGCACCTGAACGATACACCTCCTCAATAACAAAAGGTCCTTCCCATTTTGAGAGTAATTTTCCTGCAAAAAATCTGAGATGAGACCTATACAATAAAACTTTATCACCAACATGGAACTCCCTTTTGAGAATTCTCATATCATGCCATCTTTTTACTTTCTCTTTAAAGAATCTAGCATTTTCATAAGCTTCACTTCTCCACTCATCTAAGGTACTTAAGTCAAGCAATATTTTCTCACCAGCCAGTTTAAAATCTCTATTTAGTTCTTTCACTACCCAATAAGCTTTGTCTTCTAATTCTAAAGGCAAGTGACAAGCTTTGCCATAAACCATTTTGTAAGGAGACATTCCCATAGGATTTTTATAAGCAGTTTTATAAGCCCATAAAGCATCATTCAACTTTTTAGCCAATTTTTTTCTAGATCTATTAATAGTCTTTTGCAAGATAGATTTAATCTCTCTATTCGAAAGTTCTACTTGCCCACTGGTCTGAGGGTGATAAGCTGAAGCAATTCTATGGTTAACATCCTATTTAGCAAGGGTCTTCCTAAAGCCACCATGAATAAAATGAGAACCTCCATCAGTCATGAGATATCTAGGAACACCAAACCTAGGAAAAATAACATCTTTAAGCATTTTTAAAGAGGTCTTACCATCAGCACTATTTGTAGGTATGGCTTCCACCCACTTTGTAACATAATCAACAGCAACAAGAATATGAGTATACCCTTTTGAAGGAGTAAAAGGACCCATAAAGTCGAATCCCCAACAGTTAAAAGGTTCAATAACAAGACAATAATTCATAGGCATTTCATTGCGTCTAGAAATGTTACCAACTCTTTGACAATCATCACATGATAAAATAAACTTCCTTGTGTCCTTGAAGAGAGTTGGCCAATAAAAACCTGATTGTAAAACTTTTTGTAGGGTTATATCTCCAGCATGATGTCCTCCATACGTAATGCCATGATATTTTCTCAATATCTCTTGTTGTTCATATTCTGAAACACATATCCGCATAATACCATCTACTCCTTCTTTATATAGATGTGGGTCATCCCAAAAGTAATGCCTCGGATCATAAAAGAATTTCCTTCTTTGCTGGACTGTAAAGGTTGGAGGCAAATACTTGGAAACAATAAATTTAGCATAATCATCATACCAAGGACTCTCTCGCGGGTTTATCTTTATTGAAGCCAACTGTTCGTTTGGAAAACTATCATTAACATGCATAGGATCAAAAGAAATGTTTTCCAAACGAGATAAATTATCAGCAACGGGGTTTTTCAGCACCTTTCTTATCTACAATATGCATATCAAACTCTTGTAAAATCAACACCAATCTAATAAGCCTAGGCTTAGCATCTTTATTTGTCATAAGGTACTTAATAGCAGCACGATCAGTATGAATGGTAACTTTTGAATCAACAATATAGGGTCTAAACTTATCACAAGCAAAGATTACAGCTAAGAACTCCTTTTCAGTAGTAGCATAATTCTTTGGAGCAGCATCAAGAGTCTTACTAGCATAATGAATAACATTCAACTTTTTATCTATTCCTTGCCCAAGAACAGCACCCACAACAAAATCACTAGCATCACACATAATTTCGAAGGGTAAATTCCAATCAGGTGGTTGGACAATAGGAGCAGTAGTTAAAGCTTTCTTCAAAGTTTCAAAAGCTTCCTTACAATCATCATCAAAAACAAAATGTACATCCTTTTGGAGAAGATTAGTAAGGGGCTTTGAAATTTTTGAGAAATCTTTAATAAACCTTCTATAGAAACCAGCATAACCAAGGATACTACAAATACCTTTCACATCCCTAGGACAAGGCATTTTCTCAATTGCTTCAACTTTGGCTCTGTCAACTTCAATAACTCTTTCAGAAATTTTGTGTCCAAGAACAATCCCTTCATTAACCATGAAGTGGCATTTCTCCCAATTAAGAACAAGATTAGTTTCTTCACATCTCTTCAAAACTTTATCAAGGTTGTGCAATCAATTATCAAAAGAAGTCCCATAGACAGAGAAATTGTCCATGAAAACTTCTACAATTTCTTCACCAAAACCATGAAAGATAGCAGACATACATCTCAGAAAAGTAGCAGGAGCATTACATAAACCAAAAGGCATACGCCGATAAGCATAAGTTCCATAGGGACATGTGAAAGTGGTTTTCTCTTGGTCTTATGCTTTCACAGCTGAAAGAACATGTGGGCCCCCATGTGTGATTTTGGTAATTAATGACAATCTCTATGGACTAATGCTTGTATCAAGTTGTACTTGTAGGAATTGTCCATAGGCAATGCTTGAACCATATGTTGGCCTCAAGGTTTGGAGAAGAAGTGAAGAGGATCATGTGGTGACCAAGGTGTTTAAAGAATGATCCACAGATTGGTCATGTGAGAGTTAAACTTATGGCAAGTATGTCTTGAAGAATAGGATGGAGTAATATTGTCGTGGTGGTGGCACGGCAGATGCCATGGGTAGGCTAAAGTATGGGGCCAATGGATGCTAGAGGGATCTGGGGAGGGAAGATGCAGTTGATTCTACACACAAAAGACTAAGGCAAAGATCTTTATTTCTCCTTCCTTGGGATACAAGTGCTCCTTGAGATGTATACAAGGAGAAAAGAAGAACTTTACCAGCCTATCGGTACTAAATGATTCGATGCCCTCCTCAGGGTCCAAGCCTCCCCTTATAAAGGAGAGCCTTGGGTTCCTTTAGGGCTGACATGGCAAGCATATTCGAGGAATATGCTTGTCCCAATATATTAGTTCGGCGACCTCCTTTCCCTGTCGCCCTTCTAACAACGGCAAGGTTCCAGAGGGCCCCTCCCGCGTGCCTCGGGCTTCAGGACTGTCACCTCCGTGACCTCCTTCTGCTCGTCTATCGCTATGCGCCTTTGTCCCTTGTGCTTGGCTCCGCTTAGATTCTCCCTAGCCTGCGGCTAGATTTTGACTTTAGGATTCTCCTTCTCCTGCAAGCTTCGTATCATTCGGCCCTGCCTCGCGTAACTCGACTTGTCCTTCACCTGCATTAAGATTACTCGGGCTAACCCGGCCGACTTACTCAGTATCTCGGCCGGGTAATGCCTTGCCATCATCATAAGGGTCCTGCCCTTTCCTATCTCGGCCGACCTCTACAGGATTCCGCCGACTCAGACTGTAACTCGGAAACTAGACGGGGAACACCCTTCCGTCTTTCCCCGTCTTTACCCTATCCGGGGTCACCTCCCCAACACTAGTCCCCGAAGCTGGTATGGCCCTGTCGACAACTTCGGCCGGGCCGTATCAGTTTCATGACTTTCGTTCTGCATTGTTTCCGAGTTATCTTTTTCTAGTTCGAGGTATCATCGTATCTTCTCGCGTACGCCTCGTCCTACGTGTCATACTCATCATTGTTTCTCTAGTTTTTTGTTCCTCTACAGTATTTACTGACAGGCTACAGTTACTACTGCGCCTGTCGCGTCGGCGCTGCGACGCCTCGCGTGCCGTTTCCGTTGGGGATCGTGACCTTCTTTTCCACCGTGTGGCCCTTGGTGCGGTTCCGCTTAGCGGCGTGCGGTCATGCGGCGCACACGATCTACACGGTTAACCGCCACACCCACGATCCCACTACCTTGCAGGCGGCTCGGTTATAAAGAGGGGTGCGGGGCTGGGAGATTCACTTTCCCCCTCCGCTCACCTGCGCCCTTCTTCTTCCTCTGGCTTCTGCGCCCGTTCGCGACTCCGCCGCCGTGCGTTCATCTGGATCTCCGACGGCGAGGACCCTGCCGCACTGCTACGTCTGCCTCGTCCCAGCTCGCTTGCTCCGGCGCCGTCGCCGGTGAGTTCTTCCGGCCCCATCGCCTAGGCTCTCCTCTAGACTCCTCTGTTTCCCTTTCGTTTTCGCGCGGTAGCTCCTTCGCTGCTCCGTCGCCGTTTCTGCGTAGAATCACGACGGGGCCGTGCAGCTCTAAGTTTCCCTCCCCCGCTAGTTCTTCCTCCGTAAATTTCTCCGGCGACCCCATGTCGAGCTCTGTCAGCGGTGCCCTTATCGAGGATAACGATGCTGCCTCTGGGCCCGAGTGTGGCTTGTGGCAGGGCTCTTCTGTCACCCGTCGAGAGATTGAGTGGCTAATCCGAACTCGTCGGATTCCTGCCAGGGTAGCTTGTCGCTTACCCGGCAGCGAATCCTCTCCCGTTCTTAGGGAGGGCGAGTATGTAGTCTTCATGTCACATTTTGCTCGCGGGTTTGGTCTCCCCCTCAGTGATTTTTCTAGGGAATTCCTCGATTACTTCGGCCTGCAGCCGCATCACCTGCCTGCTAACGCCATTGCATCTCATTCGGCCTTCATCTGTGCCTCGGAGGGATACTTCGGCCTATGGCCGTCTGTGCACGTTTGGTCAAAGTTTTTCCAGATTCGATCCAACGTGGTCCCAGACAAATCTTTTCATCCCTCCGAGAAGCTGCTTAACCAATGCGGTGCCGCGTCAATCACACCTCGGAGGAAGTACGAATTTCCTCGCGTCACAGGTTTAGAATCATGCAAAAGGTGGCATAAGTCATTCTTTTATGTCAAGAACTCTCGGAATGAGGATAGGATTCGGCTTCCTGCCTTTTCCATCGGCACCCCTTCCAAGTTGAACTGGACCTATAATCTGAAGAAGTGTCATGCTCTGGCCGAGGCTTTTGAGATTCGGCTGAAGGAACTGATCCGCTCCGGGCTACGTGGTGAGGATCTGATGACTACCTTCATCAGCAACCGGATCTGCCCCTTTCAGAAACGCACACACAAGCTCTGTTATATGAGCGGTCCTCTCGATCCCAACCGAGTCTCGACGGTGGAGCTGGACAACTACTTCATCTTCAAACGTGTCCGGGCTATCTTTAAGACGGAGATGCCGGAGGACTGGGCCTGGGGGTTGAAGCCGTTCACCCGCGAGCATCCCCCTCCCGAGGTGAGTTTATGCCTTTGTGTTTTGCTTCCTAATCGCGTTCGTGACTCTTTTTGCTAATTTTTCTATTTCTTGTCCTGCAGAGGTTTGAGGAGCAGAAGACTGAGGACGCCGAGGTTTTGACACTCCCGTGGCCTGCGGATCGAAATACACCGGACAGCGGGGAGCCGGACTCAGAAGAGTTCGTTCCCAAGTCGGATCTCGCTCCGGATAGCGCTCGCGGCAAGGCCCCGGCCCACGAGGAGGAAGGTGATTCGGACGAGGTCCAAGTTCAAGAGGTAGTTGCCGCAATGCCAATTTCTTATGCATTTCCGGCTTCTATTTTATCAGCTAATCTGGCCGGTCAGGTTCACAACGTCGAGCCTCTTGCCTCCCGGCCTCCCGTTACCTCGGGGAAACGCAGAGCTCCAGCTGATGCCTCAGAAGCTGCTCCCAGGAAGCGAGTAAAGTAGTCAGCCCAGCACCCTCCGAAGCGTAAAACTATGCCCGGGGTTACTGGGTGAGTTACTTTTGTTTGTATTTCTTGCTTCTCTCTTTCTTCCTTCTAACTTGACCTTTTCTGTCTTTGCAGGGCTCCTCTCTCTGTTAAGCCCAGCGGTCCCAGCATGACGAGTCGTATGACTCGGCCGCCTTCTCCTCCGCCTCCTGAGGATACCAGAGTTCCGAGTCCTGCTCGCGTTGCTTCTCCTCCTGCTCCGAATCAGACGCCACCTCGCCATGATGCTCCTGAGATTTCTCATGTTGATGCCGATACATCTCGGCCCACAGATATTCCTACCGAACCTGCTGCCTCCTCCGTGAACCCCGATGTTTCTATTGAGATTCCTCCGACCTCCGCGGTCTCTACTGCGACACCAACTCCAGCCGAGGATATCGATATCCCTGCGCCCTCTGCAACCGTAATCCCTCCGGCTCCCAAGGACGCTGCTCCAAGTGCCGAGGTATCGGCTCCTACTGACGCCTCTCCTAAGGCAAGAAAGGTCATTGTTACCAAGCCTTCGCCCTCTCAGAAAGGATTTGCCAGCTCATCTCAGCCTACAATTGCTGATGCGCTGCGCAAGGGGATTTCCTCTGCCAAGAGCAGTGTCACCCCGGCCGCTGATAGACAGCTTGCTCTTCACAAGAGTCCGGCGGTTGTTACCCAACATGTCCGAGGTAAAGTTCGACTGCGGCGGAGTGGGAACAGTCTCGGCTCGTTGGTCGAGTATGCCAACAATTGGGCCTCTTGATCGGTTCGAGGGTAATCCAAGCAGCCGTTTGACTCTCCGATATCGTGACCGTCTACATCAGCCTGCCAAGATCGTTCTTGAAAGTGACAAGATGAATGAGGTAATTGTTTTTTTGGAGTTTTGATTAGTTCTCCGGATGCTATTATATATACTCTAGTCCCCGAAGCTTGTAACCAAATAACTTGTTATTCGTTTGGAAGTTTTATGATGCTTTACTTAGTTCAGTTTTATCTTAGAGTTTGAACCTCCGTCCTACTAGATTAAATTCTGCTTGAGTTGGGTCTGTCTGAACCTTGAATATCCAGCCACCTAGGTCCGGGTTAAGTTTTGCTTGACTCGGATCTGTCTTAGCTTCGAATGTCCAGCCACCTAGATCCGGGTTAAGTTTTGCTTGACTCGGATCTGTCGTAGCTTCGAATATCTAGCCACCTAGATCCGGGTTGAGTTTTGCTTGACTCGGATCTGTCTTAGCTTCGAATGTCCAGCCACCTAGATCCGGGTTAAGTTTTGCTTGACTAGGATCTGTCGTAGCTTCGAATATCTATCCACCTAGATCCGGGTTGAGTTTTGCTTGACTTGGATCTGTCTTAGCTTCGAATATCTAGCCACCTAGGTCCGGGATAAGTTTTTCTTGACTCGGATTTGTCTTAGCTTCGAATGTCCATTTACTATTTGCTTTATTGATTAGGTTGCGCATGACCGGCGGACCGCCGAATTCCAAAGGCTGCTTTTTGCGCATAGAAAATTGCAAGAAAAGTACGAGAAGGTTATTCATGTGGTGAAGAAAGCTGGTAAGTCGACAAACTCTTGCGTCATCTCCAAAGCTCTTATTGTTTTGTACATGAGATGTTGGCTCACTTTGTTGGTAAACAGGGAACATCAATAATCTTAACATCCGTCTTGAGAAGAAGTTCAAGGCCCTGGAAGGTTAGTTACTATTTTGCTTTATATACTCCCCTTTGAAATGTGCACTAAGTTTCTTTTAACTCTTTTGGCTTTGGTAAAGCCGAGTTACAAACCTTTGCAGCATCTCACCAAGATTGCACGCCCATGCCTGATGTGATGCTGCATTTTTTAGAACAAAGCGCTACTCACTCGGCGCAGCTGAAGGATAAAGATGACGAGATAGCTCGCTTGCGTGCCGAGGTGGAGTCCCTTAAGCTCTCTTAGAAGTCTGAATTAGAAAAGGTCGACCAGGAGTTCTCCAAGGAGAAAAATCGGCTAGCTCTGCAATTGCAGAAAAATAAAGAGCTCCTCGAGGTTGCCGAACTGAAGACACGGGGGATGAGCGAGGAGATCACTCGCTTTGAGAAGAGCAAGATTGACTGGGCTAAAGATCTTCAGATAATGCTGAGCTATATTCATCGTAAGCTTCTGACCACGGCCGAGTTATCTTTTTCCCTTTCTTACTGCTGACTGATGCAGTCGTGTTTTGCGCAGACCATTTTCCAGAAGCTAAGCCCGTGAGCTCTAAAGCGGTGATTAGTGCTCGTGTGCGCCAAGGTGTTCCTGTTGATGCGGACTCAGAGTACTCGATGGAAGATTTCTTGGTTGCTGTTGGCGCTGCAGTTGGTCCGATGAAGATTATGGGCAGGGATTAGGTGTAGGCAGCTATCCGAGCCTACCATGTTCTCTGGCCGAATACTTCTGGGACTCCTAATATTGATGAGGTCAAATTATTGGTGGAAAGATTAATGGCATCTGAGAGACAGCTAAGTCTTTGGAGGGAATCGGCCGGACGAGCCGGTGCTGACATGGCTCTCACTGTCATCATGTCATGGTATGAAGATATTTCTCTTGATGTTTTGAGAAATTTGCGCACTGGTTCCCGTTGGGTTGAGGACCCGGACTTTGTCGCTCTCCGGCAAGCTCGTGCCTTCTAGATTGTTGAGTATGCCGACGTGCACACCTGGAATGAAGGTCCGAGTTTCCTTACTAATCCAGAGGACGAGGTCGAAGTTGAGGATGCCGCGGATGATAACTCAGCTGAACAGGGCGAAGATGAGGGTGACTCTGCTGCTTCTGGTGATTCCAGTTCGAGCTCGAATGGCAGCGGCGACGCGCGATCCTCCTCCAAAGGTACTAGGCATTCCACTGCGCAAGCTGACGCTCCTCAACAGCCTCGGGCTTCCCCTGAAGTCGCTCCTGGGTCTGTGGAGGGCGAGGCAACCTCGGCCGAAGTTCCCCCTACCTCGGAGTGTCCAGCCCCTGACCAAGTCACTGCCTCTCCAGCTAAAGAACTCTAAGTCATTTCTTACCCCTGGTATGCCGGGCGTATGATGTACGTGGAACATTTGTCCATCTTTTGCGCGGTATGAATTTCTTTTGCCATGTGCCGCTGAGACATATATGGTTGTAATCGTTATTACTTTGTTTAACTGGTCTTGTTTGCCCGAATCCTTGCTTTGGCTGCCTTCAATTTCTTGAAACATATAAACTTTGCCACTTGACCACTGTGGTTTGGACTGTTAATCTGGGTGTAAACCTTGAAGACCGTATTTGGGGGGAGCGAAATAATATCACTCTGGGAGCCAAAGTTTGATACCCACTCTTGCGACAAAGGATAACCCATACGTGGAAATAACGTAGGGTAGTCCCCGAGCCACTTCTCAAGGCAACGAGGTTTAATATATAAACCAAACTTAGAAACAATATAGGACAGTCCCCGAGTCATTGCTCAAGGTGCCGAGGTTAAATATGTGTCAGTCCCCGAGCCACTGCTTTGGTGCCGAGGTCCAATACCTGAATCAAACTTAGAAACAATATGGGGTAGTCCCCGAGTCACTGCTCTGGACGCCGAGGTTCAATACATAAACCATACTTAAAAATAACATAGTGAAATCCTCGAGCCACTGCTCAAGGTTCCGAGGTTTGATACATAACATGAAATTTAAAAACAACATATGGCAGTCCCCGAGTCACTGCTCTGGACGCCGAGGTTCAATACATAGTTGGTGCTCCCTCCTGAAGCACCATTTTACAATATGTCATGGATGACTCCTACGAGTAAAATGGACGAAGTAAGGCTACGTTCCATGGTCTTTTCGATTCTTCGCCGGCTTTGTCTGCCATGTTCTTTCCTGGTGATTGACCATCGATTAGGTAATACGCATCATTGTGCAATGATTTTCTCACAATGAATGGTCCTTCCCATGGAGGCGACAGCTTGTGCATGCCGGCTGTGCGTTGCACCAGCCAGAGAACTAAATCTCCTTCTTTGAATACTCTTGGATTCACCTTCTTGCTGTGATATCGTCGCAAGTCCTGCTGATAGATAGCTGATATTGATAACGCCAGCTCTCTGGCTTCTTCTAGCAGATAGACATCATCTTGCTGAGCTACCTCATTTACTTCAGTGGTTGTATACTGGGTAACCCTTGGCGAGTCATGTATTATGTCGGCTGGAAGCACAACTTCTGCCCCATACACTAGAAAGAATGGTGTATAACCTGTTGATCTGTTTGGAGTAGTCCTGAGGCTCCATAGTACTGCTGGTAGTTCCTCAATCCAACATCCTGTTGACCTTTATAGTGGTTCGACGAGTCGTGGTTTTATTCCGGACAGTACTAGTCCATTAGATCTTTCTACTTGCCCATTGGACGCTGGCTGCGCCACAGAGGCGACATCTAGTCTTATGTGCTTTTCTTGACAGAATCTAGCGAAGGCTCCTTCTGCAAAGTTTGTACCGTTGTCTGTAATAACACTGTGTGGGTACCCATATCTTAAGATAATATCTTTGAGGAATTTCACTGCTGTGGGCCCATCACATTTCTTTATTGGTTTCACTTCAATCCATTTTGTGAACTTGTCCACCATGACTAATATGTGGGTCATCCCGCCTCGGGCCGGCTTAAATGGTCCCACCATATCTAAGCACCATACAGAAAATGGCCAAGTAATTGGTATTGTCTTTAACTCGGACGAAGGCATATGTATTTTGCTGGCATATCTTTGGCAACCATTACATTTTTCGACCAGTTCTTTGGCTTCTTTCAAAGCTGTTGGCCAATAAAACCCATGCCTGAATGCTTTGGCCACTAAAGCTCGGGATGAGGCGTGATGTCCGCATTCCCCTTGATGTATATCTAGGAGGATCTCCTGGCCTTCCGCCGAGCTCACGCATCTTTGTAACACACTTGTGACACTCCTTTTGTACAGCTCATTGTTTATGATTGTATAGGCTTTAGCTCTTCTCACTGTTTGTCTTGCCAATATCTCGTTATTCGGCAAAACCGCATCTCTAAGGAAGGAGAATATGGGTTGCGCCCATGTAGGTGTGATTTTCTCTGGTGGAGTCTCACTATCTATTTCCATATTTTCTGCCGACATGACTACCTCGGATGTCTCCATACTCATCCTTGCATCGGCTGGCTTTATCTTTGGAAATTCCGGGTTACATTGCTTGTCAATTTCCATCGGCACATTATCCTCTCTTGATTTTGCCGGAATAAAAATGGATTCGGGCTCTAGAGATGGTGTTATTGATGGCTTCCTCGGGTGCTCTAGGGCGATACCTGGGGGAATTGACTGTCTGGTTGATCCTAGTTTTGACAATGTATCTGCGGCATCGTTTTCTGCCCGAGAAACTCACATCCATCGAAGTATCCACTGAGTTTTTGCACATGAAACCCATACAAGGCCATATTATCATCCAACGCATCAAAATTGCCTGAGACTTGCTGTACTACTAGATCTGAATCTCCATAGCACAAGATTCGGCGTATGCCAATCTCTTTCGCCACCTTCAATCCATGGACCAGTGCTTCATATTCGGCTACATTGTTTGACGCGGCAAAATGTATTTGCAGCACATATCTCAGCTGGTCTCTTTTTGGAGAGGTTAACACTACTCCTGCCCCCAAACCATTTCTTAGTTTGGAACCGTCAAAGTGCATCGTCCAATAATTCGGATCTGGTAATGGTGGCTCATATTGTACCACGGACCAATCTACGAAGAAGTCGGCCATAGCCTGAGATTTGATTGCATCTCGCCTATCGAATTGCGGAGCATAAGGTGACAATTCAATTGCCCATTTTGCTATTCGGCCACTTGCATCTTTGTTGCTTAATATGTCGGCTATGGGTGCTTCACAAATCACCTTGATGGGGTGCTCTTCGAAGTAATGTTTAAGTTTCTTTGCTGACATGTACACCCCATATGCCATCTTATGATAATGTGGGTAATTTTGTTTTGAGGCTGATAATACCTCGCTTAGGTAATACACCAGCCTCTGTACTGATTTATCATCTTCAATTCGTTCCACCACGATCACAGTGCTCACTACTCACAGTGATCGCTATGTAAAGTAACATTGGCTCTTTTGATAATGGAGAAGCCAAGACCGGCGCTGTGACCAACATCTTTTTCAATTCATGAAATGCATTGTCTGCTTGTGGAGTCCAGATGAACTTATCCGATTTTTTCATCAGCTGATAAAGTGGTAGTGCTTTCTCTCCCAGCCGACATACAAATCGGCTGAGCGAGGCTAAACAACCTGTGAACTTTTGTACGTCATTTAGACATCTTGGCAATTCCATCCTTTCCACTGCTTTTATCTTAGTTGGGTTCGCCTCTATACCTCGGCTAGATACGAGAAAACCGAGCAATTTTCCTGCTGGCACACCAAATGTGCATTTTTCCGGGTTAAGCTTCATTTGGAACCTTCTCAGGTTCGCGAAAGTCTGCCGGATATCATCCAGTAGCGTTTTGCTTTCTTTGGTTTTGATAACCACATCATCTACATATACTTGTACATTTTTTCCTATCTGGTCATGTAGACATTTTTGCATGCGTCTCTGGTAGGTTGATCCTGCATTGCGCAGGCTGAATGGCATGGTGCGATAGCAATAAGCCCCGTACGGGGTAATAAACGCAGTCTTTATTTGATCGGCCGGATTTAACGGTATTTGGTGAAAACCAGAATACGCGTCTATAAATGATAATAGTTCACAACCAGTAGTCGAATCAATGACTTGGTCTATTCTAGGTAAAGGAAAAGGATCTTTTGGACACGCCTTGTTCAGGTTCATGTAATCTATACACATTCGCCATACAATGGCTACATTTGGATTATCCTTCTTCTTTTCCACTAGCACCGGGTTTGATAGCCAATCCGGATACAGTACCTCCATGATGAACCCGGCCGCAAGGAGCCGAGCTATTTCATCTCCTCTTATTTTTCTCCTGTCCTCGGCGAAGCGGCGGAGAGGTTGCTTCACCGGCCTTGCTCCTGGCCTCACATTCAGAGAGTGCTCAGCCAACTCCCTCGGCACACCTTGTAGATCCTGAGTTGACCATGCAAAGATATCCCGATTCTCACGGAGAAAGTTGGTGAGCTCGCTTTCCTATTTATCATCTAGGCCGGCACCAATAGTGACGGTGCGCTCTGGGAATTGCTCATCTATCTGGAACTTCTTCGTTTCTTTAGTCGGCTGAAAGGAGACACTTCCATGTGGGTTGGCTAATGCCGGCATATTCAGCTGCCGATTGAGCGAGGGATGCTGCCTCCTGAATCCTTCTTTTTTCTCTTGCTATTACCAATGATTCGGCCAGATTTGACCTGGCTGAAGCACATTCCATTGACTTCCTGTAATACCCCGCTACTGTTATCACCCCTTGTGGTCCGGGTAATTTCATTTTCAGGTAAGTTACATGGCAGCTGCTCATGAATTTGGCTAATGCTGGCCGTCCGAGTAGAGCATGATAGCAACTCTCTAGATCCACCACTTCAAACTCCAAATTTTCTGCTCTGCAGTTATCTCTTGTGCCGAATAACACATCCACTCGAACCTTTCCAATGGGTTCGCATGAAAGCCCTGGAACTATCCCATGGAATGTGGTCCTTGTGGACTGCAGCATGTTCTGCGATATTCCAAGTTTATGCATTGTATCTTTGTACATGATATTGATACTGCTCCCATTGTCAAGAAGTACCTTTGAAAATTTCACATTAATGCTTGGTCCGACAAATGTCGGATCTAACACGAGTGCATATGACCCCGGACTCGGCATTATCTTGGGGTGATCCTTTATGCTCCAAGTTACTTCTTGATCCGACCAAGGCACGTATCTTGGTACTGCCGGCATAACTGCATTTACTTCCATATGTCGATGTTGTACACTCTGCTTGTCTTGCTGTTCTGTTGTGAACACGCAATACGACTGATGATGTTCTCTATAATCATTGCGTCCATTATTTCCTGGATTTGTCCTTCCATCCGGACCTTGGTTTATCACTTGATGCACCGCATCTCTCCGGTCCGAGTTTTCATACCTCGGGGGAGGAGGTGGTAACATCAGTTGCTGTGCATTTGCTCCAGTCAACTGTGGCTGATGCTGCTGATGTGCCTGGAGAGGCGCTGCCTGTATGCCTGCGGGGTTACCCATTGCATTTTTCATCCATGCACATTGGCGGGTTGTATGGTTGGCCGGCCTGGCCGGGTTTGACGTGTGAAATTTACACGGCTGATCTAACATAAATTCAAATGTGTACTTCGGCCTCTCCTGCCACTGCCTCTTTTGCTCTGGTGTCCACTGTTTTTCCCTTCATTCCTTGGCGTCCATTGCTGAGGACCATTCTTTTGCCGCTGAGTATTTCCGTGACTCGGCTGTTCTTGCACTATTGTTGCCACCTGAGTCGAACCATATCTATAATCTGGTGTTTCTTCTCTTCTTCTTCCTCTGAAGTCATTGCGCCTGGATGACCCGGCCACACCTCTTGCATATTGATCTTGATGCTCCTGATGGTCTGCCAACATTAATTTTGGTTGCGTCAGATCCCCCAATGCATAGGAATCCGCTATTCTGATGGTTTCTGCCAATGTGGTTGGCATATCTCTTTGCAGTCGCTGCCATAACACACTGGCATAGCGGCATCCTTGAGCGAACCAAGCTATTGCTTGTGATTCTATAACTCCTTCACATGAATTTCTCAGGTTACACCACCGAGTTAAAAACTCTTTGTCTGTCTCATTCAGCCTTTGCTTGCACATGGCTAGCTACTGCGGCCTGTTTGGCCTCTTGTAAGTACTGGTAAAGTTGCTAACGGACATTTCTTCAAAATCCAACCAACAGTTGATGCTGCCTGCTGGCAGATTATTCAGCCATACTCTAGTTGGTCCTTCCAACATTTGCGGGACATACCGCACTACCCATCGTAAGTTTCCACCTGCTATTTTTACAGCGGTGGCATAATCGATCAACCAATCATGTGGTTTGGTGCTCCCATTATATGTTTTTGTGCCTCTCGCCAGCTGAAAGTTCGGCACAGGCGGTTCGCCCATGATCCGTGGTTCGAAGCATGTCGGACCCGGTGGACCCTGTTCTTCCAGCAACTCGGATCTGTATAGCCGGTCTAGCTTTACTCTGGCATCATTTGACGGCAAATCTCTGTACAGAACTCTCTCCTGCATTCCATAGTGGTTATTTACACCATGGATCGCATATTCCATCTCGGAATAACCATCATTGTACCTTTCATTCACCTGATTATGGCGAGCTGGTCTCGCTTCTCTTTCTTGCCGAGGTTCATGTCTCGGCTGCGGGTTGGGCGGCGGTTCTCTCCTTCCTTCGACCGGGATATTGTTCTCGTGATTTCATCTTCCGAGTTCTCCTCTGCCGAGATCTCCATTGCCTCGGCTTCCGCCGCCTTTCTCAGCACGGCCGGGATTCCTCTCACCACTGTTACCTCGGCTTCCATTGCCTCTGTTCTCGTTTGCTTTCCCGGCTATCGCCGGATCATATGGAACAATTTGCTTGTTTCTCTTTCCCGAAGTTACCGCTCTATCTTTTCATGCACTCTTTCCGGGTGAAGATGCTGCTGCCACAGATAAGGCAGGTGCTGCTCTGAGCATTTCTTCATTCTGCTGGTTCGCAATGCGCACCAGCTCATTCAATCTTTCTTGTTGTTTCTGCCGGGCTTCGCCGGTCAATCCCTCTAACTCTAATGTTGCGGCATTTGCCGCTCTCAGGTTCTTTGTCGGGGTACTGTACCTCGGCAAGCCTATATCAACTGATTCTTCCTTATGAGCATCATGCTCCTTGTTGATATCATCCATGAGGTTCTTTTCTCTTAATCTCAACTCGTCAACCCGCTTGGGGGCGACGTCAATCTTGTTTGCTTTGGCATACTCTCGCAGGGTCCTGTTTAAGGACTCCCGCAAGGCCGACACCTTTTTTGCCTCTACCAACACCTTTTGCCTGGTTTCTTCCAACTCTGCCTGAGCATTTGCCGGATCAAGTATCGGCGCTACAGGTGTAGTCAGGTTATCTATGGTTGCCTGAAGAATGTTTTCTGGTCTTTCCAGAGGTGGCCCTCTTACCCTTGGTGCCTTTGGGCTTATCTCCTGCACCTCGGCCTGGTTGGCCACTGAAGGGATTACCTCGATGGGTGGTGGAGTTGTTTGCCTGGGCGCGACCTGCACACCCGCCGTCGGGTCTCTGCTTGATCCTGCGCCTGCTACTCCCGCCTGCACCCCAGCCGCGACCATCACCTCGACGCTGGCGGCAGCGGCGCTCTGGATCGCCATGGCGCTAAGGGGAGGTTCTCCTGCAACCACAACCTGGTGAGGATAAACGCCGAAGATGTCGACGCTGACGTAAATCTGGTGCATGCCCAAGTTGATGAAGACGCCGTTGCGCGGAGGAGTTTTTCCCTTGAAGCTGCCTGCGTTGTCGCTGACGTAGTCACAGAGATCAAGTCTCCGGACCAAGCCAGAGACAATGCGCTCGCCAGTGCTGATGAAGTTTCCCGTCCGGATCAGGACTCCAGCTAGCACCGCGGCTCGCCCCACGGTGGGCGCCAACTGTCGTGGTGGTGGCACGGCAGATGCCATGGGTAGGCTAAAGTATGGGGCCAATGGATGCTAGAGGGATCTGGGGAGGGAAGATGTAGTTGATTCTACACACAAAAGACTAAGGCAAAGATCTTTATTTCTCCTTCCTTGGGCTACAAGTGCTCCTTGAGCTGTATACAAGGAGAAAAGAAGAACTTTACCAGCCTAACGGTACTAAATGAGCCGATGCCCTGCTCAGGGTCCAAGCCTCCCCTTATAAAGGAGAGCATTGGGTTCCTTTAGGGCTGACGTGGCAAGCATATTCGAGGAATATGCTTGTCCCAATATAGTAGTTCGGCGACCTCCTTTCCCTGTCGCCCTTCTAAAGACGGCAAGGTTCCAGAGGGCCCCTCCTGCGTGCCTCGGGCTTCAGGACTGTCACCTCCGTGACCTTCTTCTGCCCGTCTGTCGCTATGCGCCTTTGTCCCTTGTGCTTGGCTCCGCTCAGATTCTCCCTAGCCTGCGGCTAGATTTTGACTTTAGGCTTCTCCTTCTCCTGCAAGCTTCGTATCATTCGGCCCTGCCTCGCGTAACTCGGCTTGTCCTTCACCTGCATTAAGATTACTCGGGCTAACCCGTCTGACTTACTCAGTATCTCGGCCGGGTAATGCCTTGCCATCATCATAAGGGTCCTGCCCTTTCCTATCTCGGTCGACCTCTACAGGATTCGGTCGACTCAGACTGTAACTCGGAAACTAGACGGGGAACACCCTTCCGTCTTTCCTCGTCTTTACCCTATCCGGGGTCACCTCCCCAACAAATATCTCTGGTGTACCTTCAAGGCATCAACATAATGAAGAAAAGAAGAAATGATGTGCAAGCTAAAGATGTGCAATATCTAGAAGATCTCATGCTTAAAGCTTGCCATCCTCGGTGATCATGGATCGATGAAGACAAGGTCAAAGTAAAGGTTTCCCCATGTTGTATGGGGGAGTAACTTGCAAGTCTTCATCAAGCAAGTGCGTACAAGAGCAATCAAGAAAGGTGTTCCATCTTGAGAAGGACAAGACTGTCTACATCATAATCAAGTGGAATATGCACAAGGCAAAGGTATGATCTTGATAGGGTTTCCTTCTTACCAGTCTCGTGGTGTTAGTTGGGGAGACCGGTTTATAGGATAGATAACCGTACTATCAAGAGGGGCTCTCAAGTGAGTAACTCGATCATATCTTTCCGAGAGAGCTCAAACCTTTGCATACTTTGCATCATCCTTTCTTGGTTGTTATTTGGATCTTATCCATGTGAGGTTCTAGAGCTTGTGGTAATATTCATAACAACCTCTAGTTCATCAAAAACGGATTTCCCTTTTATATCATATTGCGTTTTTTATCTTTGAGGTTTTACGGTTTCTTACCAAGAGAGGTATCTCACATTATAATACATGAAATGTTATCTCTTGGTGGTATCTATTTTCACTTTTTGTTGGGTAGCTCTTGTTGTCCTCTTTCCAACAAAATTGGTTTCGGGTCAATCGGAGTTTCCAAACTCTAGATATTGCCATTTGAAGTTTTCCTCTTATTTGGTCCAGACCAGAGTCTCCGGTCTGCGTGGACCGGAGTCTCCAGTGTGGTCCGGAGTGTCCCCTCCGATGGGGGCTCCAGAATTCATCCTGGGACAGTCTGATAGGTGGTCCGGAGGCTAGTCTGGAGGTTGGGCCGGAATCTCTGGTGTAGACCGGTGTCTTCGGTCTGACTTTTCCCCAACGGGCAGAAAACGGTCAGAAATCTGTGGGCCTATAAAAAGGGGCCCTTCTTCGCCAATGTCCCCGCTCGAGTTTCACAGGCTTTCTCCTCCATTTTTGACCCTCTTGATCTTGCTCCCCCTTCAATCCCTCCCTTGATTCTTGCATATACTTTAGGGATTTGAAAGAGGAGATCTAGATCTACAATCCCACCAATCCATCTCTCCTCTAAGTGAGGGGAACATCTTGGGATGTAGATCTTGGAGTCTTTTGTGGATTTCCTCCATTGTTCTTCCTCTCTTATTCCCCACAAGCTTTTGTAGCTTTGGTGGAATTTGGGAGAGAAGGATTTGAGCACTACTTGTGTTCTTGTCATTGCATTTGGTGCATCAGTTTGAGTTCTCCCCGGAGGATCTGGTGAGTGAAAGTTGAGAAGCTTTTTACTCTTGGGTTCTTGGAACCCTAGACGGTTTGTTGTGTTGCAGGTTGAGGCCTTGGTGGCATTTGTTTGGAGCCTCCAATTAAGTTGTGGAGAAGTGCCCCAACCTTGTGGCGTTTGTTGGGAGCCTCCAATTAAGTTGTGGAGAAGTGCCCCAACCTTGTGAGAGGTTGTGGTTGCCACCGACAAGTGCATCGATAGTGGAAGCGTGGATCGATCCCATTGGGGTGAGATTCACCGGAGAATAAGGGAGGCATTTTGTGGCGTAGGTGGTTAGACACCACCCCCTCTCCAAACGAGACGTACTCCATGTTGGGAGGAACTCGGTAAAATATCGTCATCCCTGCGTGCCTTGGTTATCTCTATACCCGAGCTCTTACTTATGCACTTTACTTTGTGATAGCCTTCGTGCTTGAAGTATATATCTTGCTATCACATAGGTGTTTGTCTTGCTTAGCATAAGTTGTTGGTGCACATAGGGAACCTTAGACTGTTCTAGGTTTTGTGCTTGACAAAGTAAACACTAGTTTTATTCCGCCTTTGTCGAGCCACTCTCGGAAAAGTTTTAATCGCCTATTCACCCCCCCCCCCCTATAGATCATCAACAACAATTTGAGAAAATCCATAATAACCATCAAGAAAACAAAAGTGAGTCTTGTTAGACAACCTTTCTAGCATTTGATCAATAAAGGGCAGAGGATAATGATCTTTCTTAGTGACTTTATTCACCTTTATAAAATCAATGCACATCTTGTGCATTCCGGAATGATCTCCATCACTCCACCATGATTGCCTCCACCACGAATAGCAACTACAATATTGCTAACTACTTAGCGATCAAGTGAAACTATTACATGGCGTATAAGAAGTTGACACACAGGTCATACACAATTATAAAGACAACCATATGGCTCCTGCCGGTGGTGTACTCATCGACATGCAAGTCGTGAAACATTACAAAACATGATCATCGCATACATTATACACATCACATCTTGGGCCATACCATATCACAGAAAACACTCCCTGCAAAAACAAGTTAGACGCCTCTACTTTGTTGTTGCATGTTTTACGTGGCTTATGGGGGTAGATGCTAAGAACGATTCTTACCTACGGAAAGCCACAATGGTGATATTATGGTTGCCAAACTCCGGTGTTAATCCCATGACAACTATAGTGAGAGAAACTGACATCCACCAGCCGCATGTATGGAACAAGCCACACGTCAAGTGCGGAGCCGGTCTCGCGAACGACGTCGCGTAAGGTTGGCCTGGACCGCTTCAATCTCACTATCCCGCGTCATAAGAAGAACACAAACAAGAGGCTTGCAACAGAAAACATCAATGCCCGCAACAACCATGTTGCGTTCTACTCGTGAAACACATATACGCATAGATCTAGCTCTGATCCCACTGAAGGGTTTCGCGGCATAGTAAATCAAAATTTTCTACGGATGCGAACAGAGGGAAGACAAGATCTAATCTAGGAGATGCAAACAACGAGAGAGATTGGATTAGATCTTCATACCCTTGAAGATTCGCACAGCGGAACGTTCGTCGGAACGTGGGTGATGTAGTCGTACTCGCTTCTCCTCCTCGCGATCCGATCCGATCTAGCACCACAAGTGGCGGTGCCTCCGTGAGATGCACACGTGCAGCACCTCGACGTCTCCTCCTTCCTTGGTCCAGCAAGTATGGTGGAGATATGGGTTGGATCTACAACGCGACGGCGCGGTGCAATTGGTGGAGAATTTCTGCAGCAGGGCTTCGCCTACAAGCAGTCGGGAGGGAGAGAGGAGGGCAGCTAGGGTTGGAGGGGAAGGTGTGAGTGGTTGGTGCGCCCCCACCCCTCTTTATATAGAGGGGGCGCAGCCCTAGCCCCTCCCCCAAGCCCAAACCGGCGGCCCCAAAGGATAAGGAGTGGGGGCAAGGAAACCCCCCTTCTAGAAGGTCTATCTCGAGTTTAAAAACCCCCTTGGCCGGCTAGGCCCTATGGGGCCTTGTGCCCCTGGCCCAATGCGGCCAGGGCACTCCCTCATAGGCCCATGCCCCCTCCCGGAAGGTGGGGCCACGTTGGTCCCCTTCCGGAAGGTTCTAGAAGCTTCCGGTACAATACCGATTAACCCGGAACAATTCCGAACTCCAAAAACTGCACTGCCTTATATGAATCTTATTCTACGGACCACTCCGGAACCTCTCGTGATGTCCCGGATCCCATACGAGACTCCGAACAAAAACTCATAAACCAATTATCCAATCTATACTAGCATCGAGACACGTTAAGTGTGTGACCCTGCGGGTTCGAGAATATGCAGACATGATCTTCTATCAATAATCAACAACGGGGTCTGGAAACCCATATTGACTCCCACACATTCATCGATGATCATATCGGATGAACCATGATGCCAGGATTCAATCAATCCCATATATATATTCCCTTCGTCTCGCGATATTTTACTTGCCCGAGATTCGATCGTCGATGCCATACCTAGTTCAATCTCGTTCACAAAGAAGTACTTTACTCATTCGTAATCCGATATCACTTTGTGATTAACTCCTTAACCACATGCTTGCAAGCGGTGTTGATATCGACACGAGTGGGCCCGAAGTATATCTCTCCGACTTGGGAGGGACAAATCCCATCTCGATACATACAACCCAACAGATACTTTCCGATCACCTGAGAGACACCTTTATGATCACCCTCTCATAGGATGACGTTTGATGACCTCAAAGCTTTCTTCCGATACCAGGGAGTTGTATTATCTCATGGTCTAAGGAATACAATATTTGACATAAGAAAAGCTTCGCAAAGACGAACACGATGACACGATCTAATTGCTTCGCTTAGTTTGGGTCTGTCCACCATATCATTCTCCCAATGATATGATCTCATTATCAATTGACAACTCATGTCTATGGTTAGGAAACCTTAACCATCATTGATCAATGAGCTAGTCCATAGAGGCGTACTAGGGACACGGTGTTGTTCACAAACCACACAAGTATTAAAGTTTCCGCTTAATACAATTCTAGCATGGAATATAAACATTATCATGAACAAGAATTATAATAATAACATCTTTATTATTGCCTCTAGGGCATAATTCCAACAGTCTCCCACTTGCACTAGAGTCAATAATCTAGTTTACATTTGGCAACAATCTCACACCCATGGCACTGAGGTGCTGATCATGTTTTGCACGCGGAAGAGGTTTAGTCAATGGATCTGCGACATTCAGATATGTATGTACTTTACTAATCTTCAGATCTCCATCTGCTATATAATCTCGGATTATATGAAACTTGCGGTTGATATGCTTGGTCTTTGGATGATATCTTGGTTCCTTAGCGAGTGTTATGGCGCCAGTGTTGCCATCTCCAGTGGGTCCAATGCACTTGGAACCACGCCAAGCTCAGTGATGAAGTTTCTGATCCAAACTCCTTCACTTGACGCTTCTGCAGCAGCCATGTATTCCGCTTCTACTGTAGATCCCGCGATCATGCTTTGCTTGCAGCTTCTCCACCTCACAGCTCCTCCATTCAAAATATACACGTATCCTGTCTGATATTTAGAATCATCCTTGTCGGTGTCAAAACTAGCATCGACGTAACCTTTTACGACAAGTTGTTCATCACCCCCATAGACTAAGAACATTTCTTTAGTCCTATTAAGGTACTTTAGGACATTCTTCACGGCTGTCCAGTGTTCCACTCCTGGATCACTTTGATATCTGCTCGTCAAACTAAGAGCATTGGACACATCCGATCTAGTACACAGCATGGCATACATGATGGAACCTATGGCCGAGGCATAAGGCACTTTGCGCATAGCTTCCCTATCATTTACCGTAGCTGGACACTGAGCCTTGCTCAATATCTTACCTGACAACATAGGCACTGAACCTTTCTTTGCCTTATCCATTCTGAACCTTTTCAGAACTTTGTCTAGGTATGTACTCTGGCTTAACGCTATCAGGCGTCTTTGTCTATCTCTATAGATCTTGATGCCCAATATATAAGCAGCTTCACCTAGGTCTTTCATTGAAAAACACGTGTTCAAATAACTCTTCACATCGTTAAGCATGTTGATGTCATTTCCAATAATCAATATGTCATCCACATATAGTACCAGAAACGTCACCGAGCTCCCACTCACTTTCTTGTAGATGCAAGCTTCGTAGCAATTTGGAACAAATTCAAAGCTCTTGATCACTTGATCAAAATGAAGGTTCCAACTCCGAGATGCTTGCTTCGGTCCATAAATGGAACGCTGAAGTTTGCATACTTTATCAGCATCCTTAGGATTGACAAAACCTTCGGGTTGCATCATATACAACTCTTCATCAATGTTGCCATTGAGGAACGCAGTCTTGACATTCATCTGCCATATTTCATAATCATGAAACGCAGCAATTGCTAATAAAATTCGAATGGACTTAAACATCGCTACGGGAGAGAAAGTCTCATCGTAGTCAACACCTTGAACTTGTCGAAAACCTTTCGCGACAAGCCGTGCTTTATAGACGGTAACATTACCATCCGCGTCCGTTTTCTTCTTGAAGATCCATTTGCACTCAACGGCCTTTCGGTCGCTAGGAGGGTCCACCAAAGTCCATACTTGGTTTTCGCTCATGGATCCCAATGGATTTCATGGCTTCTAGCCATTTCTCGAGTCTGGGCTCATCATCGCTTCCTCATAGTTCGCGGTTCACCGTCTTCTACCAACAAGACAGTTAAGGCAGGTTTCGTACCACTCAGAGGGAACGCGACCTTGTCGACCGCGACGTTCAAGAGCACATCATCCAAGCTTCATGATCCTTGTCATTTGCTTCCTCTATTGTTGTGCAAAGTGCATGGAACAATTTCAGGTGCTGCGCTACTCTCCAATTCAAGAGAAGGTTCAATAACCTCGTCTAGCTCTACTTTCCTCCCACTCACTTCTTTCGAGAGAAACTCCTTCTCAAGAAAGGAATTGTTCTTTGCGACAAACACTTTGCCTTCGGTTCTGTGATAGAAGGTATACCCAATAGTTTCCTTAGGGTATCCTATGAAGACGCATTTCTCCGCTTTGGGTTTGAGCTTGTCCGGCATCAACTTCTTGACGTAAGCTTCGCATCCCCAAACTTTAAGAAACGACAACTTAGGTTTCGCACCCAACCATAGTTCATACGGTGTCGTCTCAACGGATTTAGATGGTGCCCTATTTAAAGTGAATGCAGCGGTTTCTAATGCATAACCCCAAAATGATAACGGCAAATCAGTAAGAGACATCATCGATCGGACCATATCTAATAGGGTTCGATTCCGGCATTTAGACACACCATTGCGTTGTGGTGTTCCGGGTGGCGTGAGTTGTGAAACGATTCCACTTGCTTTAAGATGCGTGAGAAAATCATAACTCAAATATTCACCTCCACGATCGGATCGTAGAAACTTAATCTTTCTGTTACGATGGTTCTCTACTTCATTCTAAAATTCTTTGAACTTTTCAAACGCTTCAGATTTATGTTTCATTAAATAGATATACCCATATCTACTTAAGTCATCGGTAAAAGTGAGAAAATAGTGATATCCACCGCGCGTCGAAACACTCATCGGTCCGCATACATCGGTATGTATGATTTCCAACAAGTCCGTTGGTCGCTCCATCATACCGGAGAACGGGGTTTTGATCATCTTGCCCATGAGGCATGGTTCGCATGTGTCAAATGATTCAAAATCAAGAGAATCCAAAAGTCCATCAGAATGGAGTTTCTTCATGCGCTTTACACCAATATGACCTAGACGGCAGTGCCACAAATAAGTAGTATTATCACTATCTACTTTGCATCTCTAAGCCTCAATGTTATGGATGTGTGTTTCATCCCTTTCGAGATTTAGAAGAAATAAACCATTCACAATAGGTGCATGACCATAAAATATGTTACTCATATAAATAGAACAACCATTATTCTCCGATTTAAATGAATAACCGTCTTGCAATAAACAAGATCCAGAAATAATGTTCATGCTCAACGCAGGCACATAATAACACTTATTAAGTTTTAAAACTAATCCCGAAGGTAAAACTAAGGAGAGCGTCTGACGCCATCACATCAACTCTTGATCCGTTGCCAGCGCATCGTCACCTCATCCCTCATGCCGCCGCTCTATTCCGTAGCTCTGTTTGAGTTACAAATATTAGCAACTGAACCGGTATCAAATACCCAGGCACTACAACGAGGGCTAGTAAGGAAAACATCATTAACATGTATATCAAATATAGCTTTGATGGTGCCAGCCTTCTTGTCCGCTAAGTACTTCGGATAGTTGCGCTTCCAGTGACCCTTGTCCTTGCAATAGAAGCACTCAGTGTCCGGTTTAGGACCAGACTTGAGCTTCTTCTCAGCAGGGGCAACGCGCTTGCCGCCGCCTTTCTTGAAGGGCTTCCTTGCACCCTTACCTTTCTTGAAGGTGGGGGGCTTGTTGACCATCAACACATGATTATTCTTTTTGATGTTCACCTCCGCTACTTTCATCTTAGCAAAGAGCTCAGTGATCATATCAGTGGAACCAATCTGATTGTGATCAACTACAAAACTTTTGTAGCTAGGAGTGTCAATCTTGAGCTCCTCTGGAATCTTGCAGTCCGGTTGCTCAAGGCGTTGAGTGTAGCGTCATCTCAATGGTGTGCTCACTAATGAACTCCCTTCCTCCATCTTGTAGTTAAAGAATTTCTTAGAGATCTCATATCTCTCGAGCGGGCTTGAGTCTGAAACATGTTTTCAGCTCCTCGAGAATCTCAAAGGGCGTGAACTCCTCAAAAGCGATTTTGAAGATCCGATTCCATAGCATACAACATGGCGATCTTAATCAAATCATAATCATCCTTCTTGTCGATAAACAGCTTTTCATCGGTACCAAGCATCTATATGAGCGTCACCTAGCGCTTTCTCAAGGACATAGTCCTTTTGTCCGCCAGCGAGAATGATTCTCAGAATGCGGAACCATTTGGTGAAGTTAGACCCATTGTTTCTAAGCTTTTCCTTCTCAGCAAAAACGTTGAAGTTGAAGTTTACTTAGCCATGTGATCTACAGTATTTGCAAGTACAAATTAGACTATGTTCATGATAACTAGTTCAACTTAATCAAATTACTAGATGAACTCCCACTAAATTCAACATCCCTCAAGTTGTTTAGTGAACATGATCCAAATTCACCACACCTAATCCGATCATCACGAGAAGAGATGTGGTTTCAATGGTGGAAAACGAAGTTTCGGTCATATCATTCATATGACTCATGCTTAACCTTTCGGTTCTTGTGTTCCGAGGCCATGTCTGTACATGCTAGGCTCGTCAAGTTAGACCCAAGTATTTCCGCGTGTGCAAAACTGGCTTGCACCCATTGTATGTGAGCGTAGAGTCTATAGCACCCGATCATCTCGTGATTCCTGGACACGACGAACTTTCGCAACGGTGCATACTCGGGGAGAACACAGTTTTTATCTTGATCTTTAAATGAGGAATCATCTTATAATGCTACTGTCGTGATCTAAGCATAATAAGAAACATAAAAGGATAAACATCACATGCATATAACTTTATGTGACATGGTATAGCCAATCTTCACGCAATGATCTCCATCTTGTGCGTTCCGGCATGATCTCCATCACTCCACCATGATTGCCTCCACCACGAATAGCAACTACAACTATTGCTAACTACTTAGCGATCAAGTGAAACTATTACATGGCGTATAAGAAGTTGACACACAGGTCATACACAATTATAAAGACAACCATATGGCTCCTGCCGGTTGTGTACTCATTGACATGCAAGTCGTGAAACATTACAAAACATGATAATCGCATACATTATACACATCATATCTTGGGCCATACCATATCACAGAAAACACTCCCTGCAAAAACAAGTTAGACGCCTCTACTTTGTTGTTGCATGTTTTACGTGGCTTATGGGAGTAGATGCTAAGAACGATTTGAAGGGAATATGCCCTGAGAGGCAATAATAAAGTGTTTATTATGTGTATTCCAAGTATATGATAGATGTTTATTTTGCATGCTATAATTGTATTAATACGGAAACGTTAATACATGTGTGTTTAATAAACAAACAGAAAGTTCCTAGTTATGCCTCTCTCATAAACTAGCTCGTTGATTAACAAGATGATCAAGGTTTCCTGATCATGGACATTGGATGTTGTTAATAACGGGATCACAACATTAGTGTAATGGTGTGATGAACATTCATCCGAAGTATAGCATTACGATCAAAGTCATTGAGTTTATATTGCTATAACAACTTACAGTGATCCTAATCCTTAGACCATGAGATCATGTCAATAACTAACACCTAAGAGTTTCTTGATAACATCAAACGTCACCGTAACGGGGTGATTATAAAGATGGATTCGAACTAATAAACTGTTATGTTGAGGCTCATGGATCGAGAGTGGAATTTGTTCATCCGATGACGGATAGATATACTCTAGGCCTCTCGGTGATATCACATTGATTAGCTTGCAAACAAGTGATTTGATCACTAGAATGTTATATCACAGAACGAGAAAAGAGTGCATGTCGATCGAGATCAAACTAGGTATGGAGATACCGATGATCGAATCTCGGACATGTAATATATCGTGAAACAAAGGGATTAAGATACTAGCGTAAAGGTTCCGACGATCACAAGAAAGTCATCGTTGAATGTGTGGAGTCGATGGGTCTCGGATCCGCTTCGATTATTGATCCGAGAGGGTCTCGATCATGTCCGCATTATTCACGAACCGTAGGGTGACACACTTAAGAGACACCGACGTCAATTGGAGCAAATGTTTCATGCGAAAGAATGAATGAACAAGCGCGAATTTATTTCACTAGATACCGAAACAGGTTTTCGGGTGAAATTGCATAAAGTGGTTATGCATGTGAAATAGAATTCTAGCAAGGGGTTATTTGTCAATGTTTGTCATTAAAGTAATTGACAAAATTCTGAATAAAATAAAAGAGTTTTATTTAATGAGAGTTTGCATTAAATTTGGTGGAAATTTAATGGGAATTTGAGTGGACTTTTGAGTGGAGGGAATTTAAAGGAGATTTGTGAGTGGAGTGTCCACCCACATGAAGAGGGGAGGGCAAGGGGCATACCCATGCACCGGCCACCCCCTTGGTGTTCCCTCCTCCTCCTATAAAAGGAGCCCCCCTCCTCACTTGTCTCTCACACCTCCTCGTGAAGGATCTCTCTCCCCCTCTAGAATTTATCCCCCATGGTCTCGGACTAGCGAGATACATGTTCCCGGTGGCTATTCGGCAAGAAAGATTTGTGATTCCGCTACATCGCTGGAGCGAGGAGGCGGAGGTTGCTCGGTGCCTCGAACGTGTGTGCGAGCACGGATGCGCTGCTGATTTGCGACGCTAGGACTTCCTCTCGATCTTGAGATCGGCAAGAGATCGTCTACATCAACCACGAGTTGAACTCGTTAAGCTTTGTCGGTCTTCAAGGGTATGTTCTCTACGGATATACATCCGCCCGTTGTTTGTATCTAGTAGATAGATCTTGGTATATAGTTCACATCGTAGGAAATTTTTTGTTTTCTATGCTGCGAACCCTACAGTGGTATCAGAGCCGGATCTATGCGTAGATACTTTACACGGGTAGTACACATATGAGTATGTGGGCGATGATGATCATGTTGTTGCTTGTAGAGGTTCCACTCTTTAATAAGATAGAGCCCCCTGTGTTTACAATGCTAGTCCCTGGATCAATAGCTAGCATCCACAGTTTAGATGTAATATCAAGAAACAAAGGTCATAATATAGCTTTATAACCAGGAATAACATAATTTTATTACATCATACATAGCTCATTTGGCTATTACATTACATTGCAGCGGAATAACTATAGTCATGGGTCCTTCATCTTCAAAGTGCCACAGGCATATGTTGGTTGTAGACTTTGTAATCATAATCAATCAATCTTCACTAAAAACAATCAAACCTGCAACATACAAGTTACAGCCACAAAGGGTCAATACATTTGAATTGTATTGGCAAGTGATACTATGATAGTATAGTGGAGTATATTATCTATATGCATTTGGCTAAGTGGAGTTGAGGCTTGCATTGCTCAAAATAGATTTTTCCTTAACATTTGAAAATACTAAGTTTTTGCTTTGATAAAATCATTTTTCTCAATCAAAGATTGAAGATCCTTTAACCAAGGCATCTCTCAATCAAAGATTGAAGGTTTCAAAAAACCCTTGTTCAAACCACAAGATTTTAACTTAGAAATTTGAATGATGAGATTCTTGATTGCTTCCATGTCTTGATGCTCAAATTGTCCTTTACCAGGGACATGGCTAAGTACTTAGATTTTACACTCTGCAGAGGTGGTGCACTTTCCCCACAAGACTTGGTTTCCCAAGACAAGATCTTTCAAAATCCTTCCCTTAGACCAAAATGGACGCGTTCCAACCTATCAAACACTACCACCCTCTGTCCATATGGCTAAGTTCTTGCAACCTATATGATCATGGCAGAGCCCATATTGCCAAGTGGTTGCACTTGAAGCTTCTCAACATTTGACATCTCAAATCTCTTTGTTCCTGGGTGGCCATCCACAAGTGAGATACACAAGGTTCACCAGTCCCCTGGCCTTGTGTAACCACTCAACCAAAAACCACCAAGCAATTACCATTCCACCCAGGTGATTCATTAACTTAGTTGTTTTATTAAACAAAAACACAAGTCCTCAGACTTAGTATATTTTTCCATAGTGTGAATATATATTCCACCCATGTTTTCTATTAGCTAGGCTAAGCTTGATAGTAGTAGGAATATTAACTTAGGAAAATACTAATAAGGATTCATCTACTAGGTTTTCCTATAGCAAGGTTTATACTTAGCAAAATCCATGCAAGTTTTACTTAGCAAAATCACTAATGCATAGTGAAAGTAATGGGATAGAAAGTATGAAGCATCACTTTCCTTTTTGGTAGAGTATGGGTTCACTCCTTGTCCTTGCAACAATCACACTCTTCAAGTCACTACAAATCAATCAAGCAAGGCACAAACTCAATCTACCAATCAAGCAAAACAACACATAAAATGACAAAGTCAAAGTAATGCATGCAAGCATGCCAAGCTTTGTTTTGTTTTAAAAAGTGGTTCCTAATGGGTCACAAACATTTGAAAACACCTAATGGTCATTTTATAAAGTGTCCAAGTCATTTGCAAAAGATTTCACTTCATAAACCATTTTCAAAACAAAGTATCATTTTATGTGGGGTAAAAATATTTTTACTAAGGCATTAATCTCCAAGGTTCAACAAATATGTTTTCAAACCACAAAAATTTATGTTTGGGGTCAGAGAGTTTAAAACAAAATATTTTCCAAAGGTTTTCTTCCAAAATCATTTTTAATAAATAACCCACATTTCTATTTGACTAGAAATGGTTTTAAATCAAAGAATCATTATTATATTTCACCAAATACATTTTTGAGTCCACAAAGTGTTTCCTAGGGTTAGTAGGTTCAAATCAATCCAATTGCCAAAGATTTTAACACCAAATTCATTTTTAAACAATTTTTACATCCTTAACAAGCATACAATTGTTTCTGCAAAAACCAACAAGCTAATAGATACTCTTTGCTAAACTAAGGGCATGGTTGGCTAGGGTTTGTTCCACTAATTCCAATGATACCAAATTTGCAATTTTTGGACGTGTGGATCAAAAGTTACATGAGTTTCAAATCTGCAAACAAATCTGTTTTCAACTCTGTTTTTAAATCATCAGCTGGACACGCGGCGCGTTCTGGTTGGATGATACCAGTTCGGCCGGATCGGTCAACACGGACCGCAGGATCTAGGTTGATCGCACGGCGCAGATCGTTCGATACCCCTTCGCTCACTTTCTTTCCTAGCCGTTGGATGACGATCTAGCGGTTCCTATCCACTAGCCAGGAACTGGCGGCGCAATGTCAACGGCGGCAGGCGGCGGCAGCGGTCTTGTGGCGAAGCGAAACAGGGAGGTAGTAAGCTCACCGTGTTCGTGGCGTCGTGCTGGTTCTCAACGTGTGGCTTGTCTGTCGAGGGGCGCTCGGGGGCAGCTGCGATTGCTCGCCGAAGATGAGCTGGGTCTCGGCGGTACTGGAGGTCGTCGAGGGTGAGGATAAGGGGCACCCTAGGACAAACGAATAGCATCATTAGGTCCGCAAGAGCATGGCGGTCATCATAGTATCCACGGGGAAGAGAGGGATGGTCGGATTTTACCGGGGTGACGTCGTCGAAGAACGGCAGAAGACGGCGGCGCTCGGTCGTGTTCCTTGTCGGCGTTCTAGAGCACGCGCGGACGAGGGGTTGGTTCTGGGAGATGCGTAGGGAGATGGGGATCACGCTCGGGTGGTCGAGGGGTCCAGGCGGTGGTTGGGCTCGCCGAAATCGTCAGGGTTGTTCGTCGGAGACAGAGTCGCTCGGGGAAAATTTAAGCGGCCTAGGGGCGTGCTACTGCGGGGTGACAGAGGGGAAACGGAGAGGAGGGCGAGCGCTTTAAGGTGCGTGGTCAAGGTGAGTGATGGTGGCCACGTTAAGACGAATTAAGGCCGCGGAGTCTCTGCAGGTAACGGCGACGAGGGAGGGAGACGAGGTCGCACGGGTGAGAAGGAACAACAGGAGGAGTGGGGTCTACCTGGCAGTGGGAAAAGAAGTGAGAGGGAGGGTCCACCGGTCATTGGTTCTGCGGGTCAAGGAGTTGGTGCGAACCGTTTCCTTTAGGGGAGGGAGAGAAACTGGGCTGGTTGGGCCTTAGTGGGCTTGGCCGGCTGGGCTGGCTGTTGTTTCATTTTTTTTCTTTGTTCAGAATCTTTTTCCTTTTCTAATTCTTTTTTCTGTTTTTGAAATTCAAACAATCAAACAACATTCAAACATTCAAACAATCACCATACTTGCAATTAAGTTTTTGGTTCTGTTTATCAACATAAACCAAAACCCAAAATAAAATAATATTTTTACTCTTTTTAGGATCCATTTATTAATTTAAATAAAATGGCCCTTTAGTTATTTAATCAAATAGGGTTTGATTTGTTTAATAAAATCTTCATTTGAAATCCAAATATTTTCAAAACCAAATCAGAAGGTTTTATTTGAAAATATAAAATACTTGAAATACTTGTTTAAAATAAAATAATAGTTTTATTTTAGGTTCCATTAATAATTAAATAAATGGACCTTGGTTATTAAATCAAATAGGTTTTGTTTTATTAAATTATTTATCTTGAAATCTAAAATAAAACCAAAACACTTCAGTAGGTTTTAGTTGAGAATATAAAATACTTGGAAAACTTATTTAAAATAAATAAATAAGTTTTTGTGTTTATTTAAAATGGGAAAAGCCTTTACTTAAATAAAATTTGGATATTAAATCCTTATTATTTAAATAAACCTTTGCTAATTTTATTCAAAACAAAATGTTTTAATTCAAAAGCTTGGCCAAGGTTTAATTTTGGCTTTATAAAATAATCTTTATTTATAAATCCACCTTTTCATTTGAAAAACAAAATCTTTTATTAAAAGATCCAAAATAGTAATTCTCAAAATATTTTATTTTCCTTTATTAAATGTTTATCTTTATAAATCCCTTTAGGATTTATTTGATTCAAATTGGTTTGAGGTTCTATTTGAATTCAAAAAGTTTCTTCTGGCCCTAAAAATCAAACAAAGTTTTATTTTATTCATTTATTTTCACATTACAAGATTTGGAAAATCTTGGGATGTGACATTGCTCCTTTGTTGTAATTTTGGATATTGGTGGCATAGTGGGATGAAGTGGCCCGGACAAACTTTACATGTCCTCGCGCATGAGACCTGTTCCACGCTTGACATGCAACTAGTTTGCATAAGTGGCTAGCGGGTGTCTATCTCTCCTACTATAGTCAATATCTATTTTGCAAGCGAGTTGTCAACAATTTGATTATCCTCGTTGTGGTTCATGTTCGTAGGTAAGAACGGTTCTATCTCGAAAGCCCTAAGCCACGTAAAACTTGCAATGGATAAATTAGAGGCGTCTAGTTTAGATTGTTCTTTGGGCTAGTGTTATGATATGGTAGTGTTGTAAGTAGAAGTATGAGATGATACTTACAACACATAGCGTAAAATCCATAGACATTGGATTTACACATATAGGTATGATAGTGATCATACCACGATGCACATGATAGAGATCATCTGCGGGAACCATATAATTTCACTAATAAACATATGATGTTTGATAGCATCTTATATTGCTTGTTTAGCGCTTTGTTAGCATAATAAGATGATCCCTCATTTAAATATCAAGATAAGAATGTGTTCTTCCTTTAGTATGCACCGATTATGTTTTCGTCGCTCCAAGACATCACGTGATGATCGGGTGTTCTTGGATCCATGACCATATTTCAGGTGTAAAAGCGATTACACTTGAATACTAAGGTTCTAACTTGGCGAGCCTAGCATGTACAGACATGGTCTCGGAACACGGACCGAAAGGTTCAGCATGAGTCATATAGTTGATATGATGCCCATTTGATGCTCGCCTTTGAAGATATACCGACTCACGTGATGATCGGACTTGGTGTAGTGGATTTGGTTCATGTAATCACCAAAAAGGCACGAGGGATGTCGTTTTTGAGTGGGAGTTCATTCGATTAGTTGAACTCAATCTATCATACACTTAGTCTAAACTTTACAAATTCTGTTGTAGATGGCACCACCTGCTTTTAATTTCAATGTGTTCATGGAGAAAGAGAAACTAGCAACGAAAGGTAGCAACTTTACTGAATGGGCCATGAATTTGAGGATTCTCCTCTCTGCTGCACAAAATCAATATGTGCTAGAAGTGCCGTTAGGCCCCCCACCTTTTAATGATGCCCCTGACGAGGAGAAGAATGTCTATAAGACTCGTCAGGAGGACCACAACTTAGTTCATTGCGGCATATTGTATGGGCTAGAGCCGGAACTTCAAAAGCGTTTCGAAAACGGCAATGCATTTGATACAATGGGTGAGTTGAAAATGATTTTCGACACATGCTGCTGTAGAGAGCTACAACGCCGTAAAAGTTCTTTAGTGCATGATGGAAGAGCACAGCTCCGTTAGTGAGCATGTACTCAAGATGTCGGGTTACGCCGATAAGCTTGTGTCCTTGGGAATATCGATTCCCATTGACTTAGGCATCCATCGTGTTCTGCAGTCTCTGCCACCTAGCTATAAGAGCTTCGTGATGAACTATAATATGCAAGGCATGAATAAGTCTCTCCCCGAGCTTTTGTCAATGCTTAAAACTGCAGAAGTGGAGATCAAAAAGGAACATCAAGTGTTGATGATCAATAGGAACACTGGTTTCAAGAAAGACAAGAAGGGACAACGGAAGGGAAGTAAGGGCGGCAAGCCTGTTGCAGCCAAAGAAAAAACCCGAGTTGGACCTAAGTCGATTCGAGTTCTACTATTGTAAGGGGTAGCCCTTTGGGCATAAGCGCCCCAAGTATCTGGCGCATAAGAAGGCCGGCAAGGCAAACAAAGGTATATATGATATACATGTTATTGATGTGTACTTGACTAGTGCTCGCAGAGCACCGGGTATTTGATACGGTTGTTGCTAATATTTGTAACTCGAATTAGGGGCTGTGGAACAAGCGACCGCTAGCAAGGGGTGAGGTCAAGATGTGTGTCGGCAATGGATCAAGCGTTGATGTGATCGCTGTCGGAACGCTGCCTCTCCACTTACCGTCGGGATTAGTTATAAACTTGAATAAATGTTATCTCGGTGCACTTTGAGCATGAACATTGTATCTAGATCGTGTTTGATGCGAAGTGGTTTTCATTTAAACCGAGAACAATGGTTGTTCCATTTATATGAATGAAATCTTTTATGGTCATGCACCGATGATGAATGGTTTATTTCTATTAGATCTCGATAATAATGTTACACATATTCATGATGTTGATGCTAAAAGGATTAAACTTAATGATGATATATCCGTATATGTGGCCTTTGCCGTTTAGGTCATATTGGCGTTAAGCATGAAGAAGCTCCATTCGGATGGACTTTTGGAATCACTTGATTATGAATCATTTGATACATGTGAGCCATGCCTTATGGGCAAGATGACTAGAACGCCGTTTTCGGTTCAATGGAGCAGGCGATGATTTATTGGAAATCATACATTCTGATGTATGTGGTCCAATGAGTGTGTCGGCGCGAGGTGGATATCGTTATTTTGTTACTTTCACGGATGATTTGAGTATATACGGTTATATCTACTTGATGAAACACAAGTCTGAAACCTTTGAAAAGTTCAAGGAATTTCAGAATGAAGTGGAAAATCATCGTAATAGAAAGATCAAATTTCTACGGTCCGACCGTGGAGGTGAGTATCTAAGTTACGAGTTTAGCACTCACATGAAAGAGTGTGGAATTGTTTCACAACTCACACCTGTTGGAACACCATAGCGAAATGGTGTGTCGGAACGTCGTAATCGTACTTTATTAGATATGGTTCGATCTATGATGTCTCTGACGGACTTGCCGTTGTCATTTTGGGGTTATGCACTAGAAACTGCTGCATTCACTTTAAATCGGGCACCATCTAAATCCGTTGAAAAGACACCGTATGAATTGTGGTTTGGAAACAAACCTAAGCTGTCATTTCTTAAAGTTTGGGGATGCGATGTTTATGTGAAGAAACTTCAACCATATAAACTCGAACCCAAAGCGGAAAAATGCGTCTTCATAGGATACCCTAAAGAAACTATTGGGTATTCCTTCTATCACAGATCTGAGGTGTGGCATCCCGCAAAAACCACTACTAGAAAATCGCGTTGAATTTGTGCATTTCATCGTCATTATCATGCATTGTTTGCCAAAAACTATTTTCGCAAAGCCCGTTTTTGTTTTCTAAAACGCCCCATCTTTTATTCAAACGCCAAACCCGGGTCGCCGGATTATTTTGTTTTGACTAAATATGTTTTGAAAACGGTGTTATCAAGACAAATAAAATTTATTTGTTTTCGCGGGGGCAGTCGAACGGGCCGTATCGACCCGAACGACCACCCCCATAATTCAGATCGGCCCACCCCTTATTCCTAGTCCCACCTAAAACTCTACCCACCCCTCCCAGCCACATCACTTCCACCACTCAGAGGCCGCCACCTCACCCCTCCCCTTCCCTCTAGCCTATCCCTGCACGCCACCTCAACCAACTCTCTCTCCCCTCCCCCACTCAGCACATCCCACCCCACCCAATCACACTCAGCCTACACGCCTCTCCCTGCCAGCACACAACGCGCTACACACGCACTACACGCACGCACGCCCAACCGGACCCACCCCCTGGCCCCTGACCGTGGGACCCCCTCCCCAACCGGATCCCCACGCACGCCAGGCCCCATCGACAACCTCCCACCCTCGCTCGCCCGCACCGAACCACCGCTCCCTGCTCACAGCCCCACCCCGGCCCCGCCATCTCCCTCTCACCTTCCCTCCCCTTCCCCGCTTCCCAGACGGCCCTCTCTCCGCCGCCAGAGCAGCTCCTCCCTTGCGCGCCCGCCCTCCCTCTCCTCCCGCCGCCCAGCCTCAGCTCGCCTCCGTCTGCAGCTCAGGCGCGCCCTGCCGTCGCTCCCGCCTCCGCCTCCCGGCGCCGCCCGCCCGCTGTCCTGCGCCTCCTGCCACCACCCTCGCCAGCGCCAGCGCCGCCCACCTCGCGAGCTCGCCGCCAACCTCACCAACCTCGCCGCGCCCCGCACCGACCCCTGCCTCCTCCCTGCGTCCAAGCGTCTCAGCGCCTTGCCCAGCGCCTCCCGGCTTCCCCGCCCGCCCCGCCCCGGCCGTCTTCTCCGCGCCCGGTGCCCTCCCCAGAGCTCCTCCCTTCTCCGGCGGTTCCTCGCCAGCAGTTCCGCCGCGGCGAGCCGCCCGGCCCTGCTTCGCCGCGACCCTCCATCGGCCGCTGAGCCCCGCCCGGCGTCGGCCGCCTCCGGCCCGGCTGCTCCGTCGCCCCGAGCCGCGAGGTCCCTCCCGCCTGTCACGGCCCCTGCGGCGTCTCGCCGGCGCTCTGCGACCCGTCGCTCCGTTCATCCCCTCGGCGCGTCGCCGCCGGCGCCCTTCCCTGCAAGCACCGCCGAGTTCGCCATCCTCCAGCGCGCCCCCGTGAGGACCCCTGTAGCGCCGCCCCACCACTTGTCGAGCTCAGAGACCGGCACCGCGTGAACCCGAGAACCCCGACAAGGACCACGCCATGGATACGCCGAGTTCGCCATCGAGGAGACCAAGGTCGTCGACATGGAACCGGTGGACGCCAAGTACTCCTTCTCGGATGCGATGCTCGGGAACCCGGACGATAAGAACATCGACGCAGCACGCCAAGTGCTAACCCATCAACGCCGACCGACACGCGGACCCAGAACCGACAAGAACGACAAGAACGACAGACGGCGGTACCGATGCCCGACGCCAGGACAAGTACTCCTTCATGGAACGCCGAGACCCCCGAACCCCGGAACCCGAGAACGGAACCGTCGAACCCTGGACCCCGAGACCGACCCCGAACCCCGGAAACCCCAAGATCCGTCGAGACCCCTAATGTGTGAACCCCTTCCCGAAAACCCTATTTTATAACATCATAACAACTTGTTGCATGTTTAATTGTCATCTCGCATGCATATCTGTGGTTTGGGGGCCTTTTGCCGTTTCACCTAATAATTAAATATGGGGCCCATATGCGGGCAAATCTAGCCTTATATTGGCCTCATCTAAATCTGTGTAGCGAACCGGTTCCATCTGTTGCATTGCTAAAACAACATTTAATTTGCGGGGTAGATAAATAACTTGAACCACCTAACTAATGGTCGGGGCCCCGGTTCCGCTTAACATTGACCTAATTGCATCGCACCTTTGCCATGCCATGCATCATACATGCATCATGCCGATCTTCTGACGTTGTATTAAATATTGCATCCGGTGTTTCTTCTAGTGTTTTGCTTCTTCGCGGATAAGGCCGTTGAGTTGATGTGAGCTTCGCCCCGATCTTCGGTTGAACCCTTCGACAATGTTTTCAGGCGAGCATCTCCCCCTTTCTACCTATCTTACTTTTATAGTATTTACTTCCCTCCTGTTGATCTATTGCTATCTGTGTTGCGATGCTTAGTTTCCGTACCCGTGTTATTCCCTGCAGCCGTATATTGCCTTGGACACATCCTATTACCTGTTGTTTGGTAGATAGTTGGACTTGCGCGTCGTAGTTGCTTGCTCAAGTGCTGATGTGTATCGTCATATGCCACAGTTGCTGATGTATTGCCGCATGTTGATGTTGGAGATGATTCTAGTTTTACTTATCGTCACATTAATTTCTGTATAACAACTAAAATTGAAATAAGCAGAGGCATCGGTGGGTGATAGAAAATATTTGGTTTCCGAACGCCTACTTGTGTCCCGTAAGACCCCGAGTACTTGATACCTGTTCCTTGATTTATCGCGCTATCCACATCCGGGAGGTATATGGGACCCCCTGAGCCAGAGCTTGATTCAGTCTTATTTCTTGGGGCCACAACTAGTTTGCGGTTTTATTACGATCCTGTACTTATGCCATGCTACTTTCTGTATTTAAATTGTGCGAGGAGCACCTGTGTCTTTGCTTAGGTATGCGGAGTGATTACGGTATCGACAAGCCCAGCCACACTTTGGGTTCCCAATGCTGACCATTGGCGCAACCTTGAGGCCGCCTCGGAGCTTGCTTACTCCGTTGCGGGATCTACTCAAAGGGGTGGCCCCCTGAAATATTTCTGAATCCTGTGATTGTTCAGTCGTGAAAGCCTCGTTGGGTTTTGAGTTGGTTTTTCCGAGGTTGATCGAGCGTGTGTTGCTATTGGTGCACCCTGGCCGGGTAAAACTTTCTGAAAGTCGTGTCCGCGGATATGGACGACTTGGAGCACAGTATCTCGATCATAGACAAGCATAACTAAAGTTTACTGCTATAAATTTGACTTATAATGACTAGTAATCAGCTTCACTATAATGGAATGGCTAATTAATACTACCCACAATTGCTTGTTTGGTTGTCGCTTGCGACAATTGTATCTGACTAGTAAGTATCGCAACTACAACGAAATGGCTTAATAAAAGTACCAACAACTGCTGGGTTTTGGGATTATATCATGCCATCTGTATCTGATTAGTAATTGCTGCAACTATAACGGAATGGTTAACTAAATGACCCACTGCTTATTTTATCAGGATGCCTATCTATATTTGACTAGTAATTACCACAACGATAACCGAATAAATAAAATTGCCAACGGTGTGAGTTCCTCGGTTGACTTCTTCGTTGGTCTCGAGGGGGAAACACCAGGATGGGTTTGTTTGGTGTTAGTTTCAGGTTGGATCCGGTTAGGTCATTCTTACCCCTCTCTGATAACCGCCAGTTGTATCGAGTCTCTATAGGTTGTTTAGTGCATGCTGCCGCTGCCGCTCAGTCCACCATACCTATGTAGGCGAGGACCGCCGAATTCTAGCCTCGTCGTGTACTGGCCTCAGTACTGACGCTCCTTCTTTTTCCTTTGCCCTTTGTCGGCACCCCTTTTGTTTAAGCAGGTTTTGAGAACGACACCATTAGCAGGGTTACCCTTCCGGCTTGGCCTGGGAAGGGTTATGGACGCCATTGGTTATTCTGCAGGGCTCTTAGCCCCATTTGCATCTTGTCCGTAGTCGGACGCTCTACCATTTTCAAGGTGATTTGGATCTTTGTATAATATATCTGTATTCTTGATTCGTTGAGTCGCTGTTATATATATCTGTTCTGTGGGTCCCATCGAGGACTGTTGTGTAATGTTATTACTTCGTTTTCCACCCGCACGAAAGTGCCTGGTGGGCACCTTTGAATCGTTTCTATGCGGGTTTTGGCGAATTTTGCTCAAACTTGCATAGGTCCGATTCTGAGGGTGTTACAGAGTGGTATCAGAGCTCAGCAGTTGCAATACCCCACAAGTCCAACCTGTAGGATAACCTAGCTAACGGCCGAAGTAGAGTGTCAAAACTATTTTGCAAAACCGGTTGGATAGTTCTGGTTAGGTCTGATTTTACTCCTTATCCCTCTGCTGTTCTTCTCTTACCCCTACGTGTTTTGAATCCGCTCTCTTCTCTTTCTTCGAGTCCAGGAATTCTCGTGGTTGGGTTCCGTTGTACCTTTAGGGTTTCGCTCCCTCCTTTGTAAACGGTGTTCTATCATCCGGTGTTCAAGCTGCCTGAGTAAACCTCCTGCTGTGGTACCATTCTTTGTTCCTTGTTTGTGCCTTCCGGTGTTTTCCGACGCGACGACATACCCTACGCCAGATCCGATGCAGAGTCTGCATCACCCCTTTGTTCCGAACCTCGCTTGTCGAGATCTTCAGTCTGATTCCGAGAATGGTTGCACGCTCTTCTACTGATTGTGCGGAGTAATAGTTTGGGTGCGTGATGGATTGGCCCCCATGCCGACTACCCTTTCTATTCGCTCTTGTACATTGAAGTGTACGAGAGTGCATCGGTTCCCCCTCTTCCATCGGAGCTAGAGGTGGCTTTATTTGTTGATACCTCTACCTTCGACCTTTTGTTCCCGGAGTGTTCTCTCGACGATCACGGACAACGAACTCGTGTTAGTGGTGTCGCGAGGATCTACACGAAGCGCGAAGTATCAGATCGCCGACCTTCCTTCCGGTACCATGAGGCGGATCTCGAGGGCGAGATCCCTTGTTAGTGGTGTCGAATTGTGGCATCCCGCAAAAACCACTACTAGAAAATCGCGTTGAATTTGTGCATTGCATCGTCATTATCATGCATTGTTTGCCAAAAACTATTTTCGCAAAGCCCGTTTTTGTTTTCTAAAACGCCCCATCTTTTATTCAAACGCCAAACCCGGGTCGCCGGATTATTTTGTTTTGACTAAATATGTTTTGCAAACAGTGTTATCAAGACAAATAAAATTTATTTGTTTTCGCGGGGGCAGTCGAACGGGCCGTATCGACCCGAACGACCACCCCCATAATTCAGATCGGCCCACCCCTTATTCCTAGTCCCACCTAAAACTCTACCCACCCCTCCCAGCCACATCACTTCCACCACTCAGAGGCCGCCACCTCACCCCTCCCCTTCCCTCTAGCCTATCCCTGCACGCCACCTCAACCAACTCTCTCTCCCCTCCCCCACTCAGCACATCCCACCCCACCCAATCACACTCAGCCTACACGCCTCTCCCTGCCAAAGACACAACGCTACACGCACGCACTACACGCGGACCCACCCCACGGCCCCCGTGGGACCCCTCCCAACCGGATCCCCACGCACGCCAGCCCCATCGACAACCTCCCACCTCGCTCCTCACCGAACCACCGCTCCCTGCTCCACCCACCCCCGCCATCTCCTCTCACCTTCCTCCCCTTCCCCGCTTCCCCGGCGCCCTCTCCTCCTCGCCAGAGCAGCTCCTCCCAGCCGCCCGCCCCTCCTCTCCGCCTTGCCGCCCAGCCTCATGCTCGCCTCCGTCTGACTCGGCGCCCGCTGCCGTTCACCGTCTCCCGGCTCCTCGCCTCCGCGCCGCCCCGCCCCGCTGCGCCTCTGCCACCACCTCCCGTCGCCGGCCGCGCCCAGCGCCGCCCTCGAGCTCGCCCGCCAACCTCACCAACCTCGCCGCGCCCGCAGACCCCTCCTCCTCCCACTGCGTCCGCGCGTGCCGCCCGCCCGCCCGCGCCTCAGCCTTCCCTCGCCGCCCGGCCCGAGCCCCGCCGGCCGTCTTCTCAGCCCGTGCCCTCCCCGAGCTCCTCCCTCCTCCGGCGGTTCCTCCCCCAGTTCCGCCCGCCCGGCCAGCCCCCGCCGCGACCCTCCATCGGCCGCTGAGCCCCGCCAGCCGGCGTCGCCCGCCTCCGGCCCTGTCTCCGTCGCCCAGCGAGGTCCCTCCCCGCATCACGCGCCCCCCCAGCTGTCTCGGCGCTCGCTGCGACCCGTCGCTCGTTCGCTCGGCCAGCGTCGCCGGCAGCGCCCTTCCCTGCAAGCACCGCCGAGCTCGCCATCCTCCAGCGCGCCCCCGTGAGGACCCCTGTAGTGCCGCCCCACCACTTGTCGAGCTCAGAGACCGGCACCGCGTGAACCCGAGAACCCCGACAAGGACCACGCCATGGATACGCCGAGTTCGCCATCGAGGAGACCAAGGTCGTCGACATGGAACCGGTGGACGCCAAGTACTCCTTCTCGGATGCGATGCTCGGGAACCCGGACGATAAGAACATCGACGCAGCACGCCAAGTGCTTCGCCCCGAACGCCAAGACCGACCGACACGCGGACCCGACCAGAGCTTCGCAACGACAAGAACGACAGCAACCAGGACGGTACCGATGCCCGACGCCAGGACAAGTACTCCTTCATGGAACGCCGAGACCCCCGAACCCCGGAACCCGAGAACGGAACCGTCGAACCCTGGACCCCGAGACCGACCCCGAACCCCGGAAACCCCAAGATCCGTCGAGACCCCTAATGTGTGAATCCCTTCCCGAAAACCCTATTTTATAACATCATAACAACTTGTTGCATGTTTAATTGTCATCTCGCATGCATATCTGTGGTTTGGGGGCCTTTTGCCGTTTCACCGAATAATTAAATATGGGGCCCATATGCGGGCAAATCTAGCCTTATATTGGCCTCATCTAAATCTGTGTAGCGAACCGGTTCCATCTGTTGCATTGCTAAAACAACATTTAATTTGCGGGGTAGATAAATAACTTGAACCACCTAACTAATGGTCGGGGCCCCGGTTCCGCTTAACATTGACCTAATTGCATCGCACCTTTGCCATGCCATGCATCATACATGCATCATGCCGATCTTCTGCCGTTGTATTAAATATTGCATCTGGTGTTTCTTCTAGTGTTTTGCTTCTTCGCGGATAAGGCCGTTGAGTTGATGTGAGCTTCGCCCCGATCTTCAGTTGAACCCTTCGACAATGTTTTCAGGCGAGCATCTCCCCCTTTCTACCTATCTTACTTTTATAGTATTTACTTCCCTCCTGTTGATCTATTGCTATCTGTGTTGCGATGCTTAGTTTCCGTACCCGTGTTATTCCCTGCAGCCGTATATTGCTTTGGACACATCCTATTACCTGTTGTTTGGTAGATAGTTGGACTTGCGCGTCGTAGTTGCTTGCTCAAGTGCTGATGTGTATCGTCATATGCCACAGTTGCTGATGTATTGCCGCATGTTGATGTTGGAGATGATTCTAGTTTTACTTATCGTCACTTTAATTTCTGTATAACAACTAAAATTGAAATAAGCAGAGGCATCGGTGGGTGATAGAAAATATTTGGTTTCCGAACGCCCACTTGTGTCCCGTAAGACCCCGAGTACTTGATACCTGTTCCTTGATTTATCGCGCTATCCACATCCGGGAGGTATATGGGACCCCCAGCCGAGCTTGATTCATCTTATTTCTTGGGGCCACAACTAGTTTGCGGTTTTATTACGATCCTGTACTTATGCCATGCTACTTTACGTATTTAAATTGTGCGAGGAGCACACTGTCTGTTAGGTATGCGTGATTACGGTATCGACAAGCCCAGCCACACTTTCGGTTCCCGATCGCTTCTGACCATTGGCAACCTTGAGGCCTCGGAGCTTGCTTACTCCGTTGCGGGATCTACTCAAAGGTGGCCCCTGAAATATTCTGAATCCTGTGATTGTTCAACGTGAAAGCCTCGTTGGGTTTTGAGTTGGTTTTTCCGAGGTTGATCGGCGTGTGTTGCTATTGGTGCACCCCGCCCGGGTAAAACTTTCTCAAAGCCGTGTCGCGGATATGGACGACTTGGAGCACATGATTCTCGATCATAGACAAGCATAACTAAAGTTTCTGCTATAAATTTGACTTATAATGACTAGTAATCAGCTTCACTATAATGGAATGGCTAATTAATACTGCCCACAATTGCTTGTTTGGTTGTTTGTCGCTATGCACAATTGTATCGACTAGTAAGTATCGCAACTACAACGAAATGGCTTAATAAAAGTACCAACAACTGCTGGGTTTTGGGATTATATCATGCCATCATGTCGATTAGTAATTGCAACTATAACGGAATGGTTAACTAAATGACCCACTGCTTATTTTATCAGGATGCCTATCTATATTTGACTAGTAATTACCACAACGATAACCGAATAAATAAAATTGCCAACGGTGTGAGTTCCTCGGTTGACTTCTTCGTTGGTCTCGAGGGGGAAACACCAGGATGGGTTTGTTTGGTGTTAGTTTCAGGTTGGATCCGGTTAGGTCATTCTTACCCCTCTCTGATAAGCGCCAGTTGTATCGAGTCTCTATAGGTTGTTTAGTGCATGCTGCCGCTGCCGCTCAGTCCACCATACCTATGTAGGCGAGGACCGCCGAATTCTAGCCTCGCTGTGTCTTGGCCTCAAGATCTTGGCCTCCTTCTTTTTCCTTTGCCCTTTGTCGGCACCCCTTTTGTTTAAGCAGGTTTTGAGAACGACGCCGTTAGCAGGGTTACCCTTCCGGCTTGGCCTGGGCAGGGTTATGGACGCCATTGGTTATTCTTCAGGGCTCTTAGCCCCATTTGCATCTTGTCCGTAGTCGGACGCTCTACCATTTTCAAGGTGATTTGGATCTTTGTATAATATATCTGTATTCTTGATTCGTTGAGTCGCTGTTATATATATATCTGTTCTGTGGGTCCCATCGAGGACTGTTGTGTAATGTTATTACTTCGTTTTCCACCGGCACGAAAGTGCCTGGTGGGCACCTTTGAATCGTTTCTATGCGGGTTTTGGCGAATTTTGCTCAAACTTGCATAGGTCCGATTCTGAGGGTGTTACATGAGGGCAAGGTTTTTGTTGCCAAGAATGGATCCTTTCTAGAGAAAGAGTTTCTCGCGAAAGGTGTGAGTAGTCGGAAGGTAGAACTCAAAGAGGTTGTGGAACCTTCTCTTCAAAGTATGGCGAGTAGCGCAATACGGAAGTTGTTCGAGTTGGCTCCACTGTTGAAGAGGGAACCAATGATAATGATCATGAAACTCCGAAAGAGAGTACTACCGAACCTCGCAGGTCAAACAGGACGCGTGCAGCTCCCGAGCTGTACGGAAATCCTGTCATGAATTTCATGGTTGATGAAAATGATGACCCTGCGACGTATGAAGAAGCGATGATGAGCCCGGCTTCCAACAAATGGTTAGAAGCCATGAAATCCGAGATGGAATCCATGTATGAAAATCAAGTTTGGAACTTGGTGGAATTACCTCACGACCGAAAGGCCGTGGAGAACAAATGGATTTTCAAAAGGAAAACCGATGCTGATGGTAATGTGACCGTCTATAAAGCTCGACTTGTCGCAAAGGGGTTTGACAAATTCAAGGAGTTGACTACGATGAGACTTTCTCTCCCGTAGCGATGCTAAAGTCTGTTAGGATTATGTTAGCAATTGCTGCATATTTCGATTATGAGATATGGCAGATTGATGTCAAAACTGCGTTTCTCAATGGTAATATTGAAGAAGAGTTGTATATGATACAACCAAAGGGTTTTGTCGATCCTAAGGGTGCTAACAAGGTGTGCAAGCTTCAGCGATCCATCTATGGATTGAAGCAAGCATCACGAAGTTGGAATCTCCGCTTTGATGAGGTGATCAAAGAGTTTGGATTTGTCCAAACTTATGGAGAAGCTTGTATTTACAAGAAAGTGAGTGGGAGCAATGTGGCATTTCTGATATTATATGTGGATGACATATTATTTATCGGAAATGATATAGATCTTTTAAACAGTGTTAAAAGTTATCTAAACAAAGAAATTTTCAATGAAGGACCTAGGTGAAGGTCATACATATTAGGCATAAAGATCTATAGAGATGGATCTAGGCGCCTAATAGGGCTATCATGCAGTACATACCTTGATAAGATTTTAAAGAAGTTTAAAATGGACGGAAGTAAGAAGGGTTCTTACCTATGTTGCAAGGCAAGACATTGAGTAAGACTCAAAGTCCGGCATGGAAGAAAGAGAGATAATGGACAAAGTCCCCTATGCTTCACCATAGGCTCTATAATGTACGCCATGCTATGTACAAGACCGATGTGTCACATTCTATTAGTTTGACTAGTAGGTACCAATCGGATCCGAGTTCGAACATGGATTGCGGTCAAGAATATCCTTAAGTACTTACGAAGAACTAAGGATATGTTTCTTGTATACGGAGGTGAAGAAGAGCTCGTCGCTAAGTGTTATGTCGACGCTTAGCTTTGACATCGATCCGATGACTCTAAGTCTCAATCCGGATACGTATTTCTCATGAATGGCGAGCGGTTAGTTGGAGGAGCTCCAAACAACCTGTGGTAGCGATATCAACAACGGAGGTCGAATATGTTGCCGCTTGAGCGCCAGAAGCGATTTGGATGAAGGAGTTCATATCCGAACTAGGAGTAGTGGCAAACGTTGGACCCAATGGTGATCTATTGTGACAACAATGGTGCCATTGCCAATGCCAAAGAGCCAAGGTCTCACAAGCATTCCAAGCATATTAAGCGCCGGTTTCACTCCATCCATGAGCATGTCAAGGATGGAGATATAAAGATTTAGAAGTACATACGGATCTCAATGTAGCAGATCCGTTGACTAAAACTCTCCCTAGAGCAAAACATGATCAACACCGAACTCAATGGGTGTTAGATTTATCACTATGTAACTAGATTATTGTCTCTAGTGCAAGTGGGAGACTCAAGGAATATGCCCCGAGAGGCAATAATAAAGTGTTTATTATGTGTATTCCAAGTATATGATAGATGTTTATTTTGCATGCTATAATTGTATTAATACGGAAATGTTAATACATGTGTGTTTAATAAACAAATGTAAAGTTCCTAGTTATGCCTCTCTCATAAACTAGCTCGTTGATTAACAAGATGATCAAGGTTTCCTGATCATGGACATTGGATGTTGTTAATAACGGGATCACAACATTAGTGTAATGGTGTGATGAACATTCATCCGAAGTATAGCATTACGATCAAAGTCATTGAGTTTATATTGCTATAACAACTTACGAAGTGATCCTAATCCTTAGACCATGAGATCATGTCAATCACTAACACCGGAAGAGTTTCTTGATAACATCAAACGTCACACCGTAACAGGGTGATTATAAAGATGTATTCATAACTAATAAAGTGTTATGTTGAGGCTCATGGATCGAGAGTGGAATTTGTTCATCCCGATGACGGATAGATATACTCTGGGCCCTCTCGGTGATATCACATTGATTAGCTTGCAGGCAAGTGATTTGATCACTAGAATGTTATATCACAGGAACGAGAAAAGAGTGCATGTCAGTAACGATATCAAACTAGGTATGGAGATACAGATGATCGAATCTCGGACATGTAATACATCATGAAACAAAGGGATTAAGATACTAGCGTAAAAGGTTCCGACGATCACAAGAAAGTCATCGTTGAATGTGTGGGAGTCGAGATGGGTCTCGATCCCGCTCGATTATTGATCCGAGAGGGGTCTCGATCATGTCCGCATTATTCACGAACCGTAGGGTGACACACTTAAGAGACACCAACATCTAATTAGAGCAAATGTTTCATGCCGAAAGAATGAACAAGCGCAGGAATTTATTTCACTAGATACCGAAACAGGTTTTCGGGTGAAATCGCATAAAGTGGTTATGCATGTGAAATAGAATTCTAGCAAGGGGTTATTTGTGAATGTTTGTCATTAAAGTAATTGACAAAATTCTGAATAAAATAAAAGAGTTTTATTTAATGAGAGTTTGCATTAAATTTGATGGAAATTTAATGGGAATTTGAGTGGACTTTTGAGTGGAGGGAATTTAAAGGAGATTTGTGAGTGGAGTGTCCACCCACATGAAGAGGGGAGGGCAAGGGGCAGCCCCATGCGCCGGCCACCGCCTTGGGGTCCCCCCCCCTCCTCCTATAAAAGGAGCCCCCCTCCTCACTTGTCTCTCACACCTCCTCGTGAAGGATCTCTCTCCCCCTCTAGAATTTATCCCCCATGGTCTCGGACTAGCGAGATACATGTTCCGTGGATATTCGCAAGAAAGAGTTGTGCTTCCGCTACATCGCTGGAGCGAGGAGGCGGAGGTTGCTCGGTGCCTCGAACGTGTGCGCGGCACGGATGCGCTGATTTGACGCTAGGACTTCCTCTCGATCTTGAGATCGGCAAGAGATCGTCTACATCAACCATGAGTTGAACTCGTTAAGCTTTGTCGGTATTCAAGGGTATGTTCTCTACGGATATACATCCGCCCGTTGTTTGTATCTAGTAGATAGATCTTGGTATATAGTTCACATCATAGGAAAAATTTTGTTTTCTATGTTGCGAACCCTACACGATTCTTACCTACGAAAAGCCACAATGGTGATATTATGGTTGCCAAACTCCGGTGTTAATCCCATGACAACTATAGTGAGAGAAACTGACATCCACCAGCCGCATGTATGGAACAAGCCACACGTCAAGTGCGGAGCCGGTCTCGCGAACGACGTCGCGTAAGGTTGGCCTGGACCGCTTCAATCTCACTATACCGCATCATAAGAAGAACACAAACAAGAGGCTTGCAACAGAAAACATCAACGCCCACAACAACCATTTTGCGTTCTACTCGTGAAACACATCTACGCATAGATCTAGCTCTGATACCACTGAAGGGTTTCGCGGCATAGTAAATCAAAAATTTCTATGGATGCGAACAGAGGGAAGCCAAGATCTAATCTAGGAGATGCAAACAACGAGAGAGATTGGATTAGATCTTCATACCCTTGAAGATTCGCAGCTGAACGCTCGTTAAACGTGGGTGATGTAGTCGTACTCGCTTCTCCTCCTCGCGATCCGATCCGATCTAGCACCACAAGTGGCGGTGCCTCCGTGAGATGCACACGTGTAGCACCTCGACGTCTCCTCCTTCCTTGGTCCAGCAAGTATGGTGGAGAGATGGGTTGGATCTACAACGCGACGGCGCGGTGCAATTGGTGGAGAATTTCTGCAGGCTTCGCCAAGCGATCGGGAGGGAGAGAGGATGGCAGCAGGGCGGCTAGGGTTGGAGGGGAAGGTGTGAGGGGTTGGTGCGCCCCCACCCCTCTTTATATAGAGGGGGGCGCAGCCCTAGCCCAAACCGGCGGCCCCAAAGGATAAGGAGTGGGGGGCAAGGAAACCCCCCTTCTAGAAGGTCTATCTCGAGTTTAAAAACCCCCTTGGCCGGCTGGGCCCTATGGGGCCTTGTTCCCCTGGCCCAATGCGGCCAGGGCACTCCCTCATAGGCCCATGCCCCCTCCCGGAAGGTGGGGCCACGTTGGTCCCCTTCCGGAAGGTTCTAGAAGCTTCCGGTACAATACCGATTAATCCGGAACAATTCCGAACTCCAAAAACTGCACTGCCTTATATGAATCTTATTCTCCGGACCACTCCGGAACCTCTCGTGATGTCCCGGATCCCATCCGAGACTCCGAACAATAACTCATAAACCAATTATCCAATCTATACTAGCGTCGAGACACGTTAAGTGTGTGACCCTGCCGGTTCGAGAATATGCAGACATGATCTTCTATCAATAATCAACAGCGAGGTCTGGAAACCCATATTGACTCCCACACATTCATCGATGATCATATCGGATGAACCACGATGCCAGGATTCAATCAATCCCATATATATATTCCCTTCGTCTCGCGATATTTTACTTGCCCGAGATTCGATCGCTTGCATCGTCATACCTAGTTCAATCTCGCTCACAGCAAGTACTTTACTGCTCGTAATCCGATATCACTTTGTGATTAACTCCTTAACCACATGCTTGTAAGCGGTGTTGATATCGACACGAGTGGGCCCGAAGTATATCTCTCCGACTTGGGAGGGACAAATCCCATCTCGATACATACAACCCAACAGATACTTTCCGATCACCTGAGAGACACCTTTATGATCACCCTCTCATAGGATGACATTTGATGGCCTCAAAGCTTTCTTCCGATACCAGGGAGTTGTATTATCTCATGGTCTAAGGAATACAATATTTGACATAAGTAAAACTTCGCAAAGACGAACACGATGACACGATCTAATTGCTTCGCTTAGTTTGGGTCTGTCCACCATATCATTCTCCCAATGATATGATCTCATTATCAATTGACAACTCATGTCTATGGTTAGGAAACCTTAACCATCATTGATCAATGAGCTAGTCCATAGAGGCGTACTAGGGACACGGTGTTGTTCACAAACCACACAAGTATTAAAGTTTCCGCTTAATACAATTCTAGCATGGAATATAAACATTATCATGAACAAGAATTATAATAATAACATCTTTATTATTGCCTCTAGGGCATAATTCCACCACTTACAGTCTATAATAGCTCCACAAGTGTTCAAGAATGTTCTACCAAAAATCATAGGACAAATTTTACTAGCTTCCTTACCAAGCACTAGAAAATCAGCAGGATATTTAATCTTACCACAAAGAACTTCCACATCTCTTACAATGCCAATTGGACAGACTGTCTCTCTATTAGCAAGGTGAATAACCACATCAATATCCTCAAGTTTACAAGCTCATACAGAATAGCACTAGAACTAGCACCAATATCACATAAACCATAGTAGCAATGATCACCAATTCTAACAGAAAGCATAGGGACACTAGCTTTCCTAGCTTTACTAGGATGAGAGACAATATTAGAAGCATCCTCGCAAAAGATAATGTGCCCATCTTCTACATTCTTAGTGACAAGGTCTTTCACAATGGCCACTACTGGTTCAACATTTATTTGTTCATCAGGTTTAGCAGGTAAAGGTATTTTCTAAATATAAGGTTCAGGAAAAATAGGATCAACAGTACAAACTTCGGTATTTCTAACAGGATCATGATTAAGAATATCTTTATAAGGTGCATGGTACTTGTCCCACTCCTTTTTAGGAATTTCAATATAAGAGGCAAAGAACTTAAAGCAATTTGCAAGAACTTGAGAATCAAGACCATACTCAGTACTAATATCATGAAAGTCATCACTTCCCATAAAATATTTAATAAATTCATATTCATAATGTATACCTGACTTTCTTCCTTTGTCATTCTCCCATACTACAGTATTCTCTTGAATATGGTCTAGAATATCCCATTTAGCTTCTTCCTACATACGTGTGAATGATCCAGCACAAAAAGCATCTAGTAAATCTTTATCATGAAGAGAAAGCCTTTCATAAAAGTTATTGATAATAATATTATTAGGAAGTTCATGAATAGGACATTTAAGCATTAGTAACTTCAATCTCCCCCAAGCTTGGGTTGTACTCTCTCCATCACTGGGCCAAAAGTTATATATTTGGTTCCTATCCTTATGAATCTCACTGGGAGGATAGAATTTAGAATAAAAGAGAGGTACAATTTCCTCCCATTCCATAGATTGTCCATTCTTCAGCAGCTTATACCATTCTTAAGCTCTTCCTTTAAATGATATAGAGAGTAAATTTTTCTTGACTTGTTTTGCTGTGATACCTGCACGATAAGGCAAAGAAATAAAGTGCAAGTAAATAAAGACAGCAAATAATTGCAGCAAGTGGCCCAATCCTTTCTTAGCAAAGGACAAGCCGGTTGTAATACTTATGAGGACCAAACGTTCTTGAGGACAAATGGGAATATTGTCAAGTGCTTTCGTTTCATGGTGAACCTATGCTAATGTACTGACCTTACTAGGACTAATACATACTTGTGATTAAACCCCTTGCAAGCATCTGCAACTACAAGAAAGTAATTAAGATAAAAACCTAACCACATCCTTAAACTCTGAGATCCTACACTCCCTTGTGCAAAGGTTTCCTAACGGGGGTTCGGGTTTTTGTCACTCCGGCAACCCCACGATTAGTAGCCAAGTACACAATGCATTCCCCTAGGCCCATAAATGGTGAAGTATCATGTAGTCGATGTTCACATGACACCACTAGAAGAATAGCACCACAACTTAAATATTAAACCATTGAATAATACCTCAACACAATTCCACTACTAATAACATGACTTCTCCCATGTCCTCAAGAACTAAACGAACTACTCACGAGACATCATATGGATCAAGATCAGAGATGATATGATGATGAATAACAATCTAAACATAAACAATAATTCAACGGTTCCTCTCACAAGCATCAACTACAAAAGTAATTAACACCGAGAAAGTTTCCCCTAAGAACTATGCAAGATTCAACACAATTGTTATAGCGGGATGGAGTGGTGATGATGGTGCTGGTGGATATAGTGGTGTGGATGATGATGATGATGATCCTGATGAAGTCTAGCTTGATGACGGTGTTGATGGCGACGATATCCCCTCTCCGGGAAGGAATTTCCCCGGCAGAAATCTGTCTGCCGGAGGGCTTTTCTCTCTCTGTAGTTTCCGCCCCGCAGAGGCGGCAGAATCTTTCTATGGTCGCTCCCCGCGTATTAGGGTTTCGTGGAGAAGATATAGGCAAAAGAGCGGAGCAGGAGGTGGGCCAGGGTGGCCACACCCCCTGGTGGCGCGGCCCAGGGTGGCCGCGTATGGGGGTGTGTGGGCCCCCTATGGCCCATCTCAGCTTCCCCTTATGGCTTCCTTCATCTTCTGAAAAAATAGGATTTTCCATGTATTTTCTGGTATTTTCTAATCTTCGTGAAAATTGCATCCAAACACCGCTTTTTCCATCAGAATCCTGACTCCGGCAGTTCATCCTCCAAGAATCATCCAGCATGCAAAAATAGATAAAATAACATAAGTAACACCTCTAAATAAGAAATATATCAATGAATAACATCAAATTATGATATAGAATAGTGACGCAAAATGGATGTATCACCCACACGTGGATTGGTGAAATTCGCATTGGTGGATTGGTAACCCACCTTGTCCAAGCCTGTGAAATTCCAATACCTATTATGCAACCTTTTGACAGCTCCATACTTATGGACGTCAAATATATAAGTGCTTGTGGCTTCCTCGGTGTCTACCGAGCTGACAAGAGGCTCCGAGCATATTAGTTTGGTTATCTTGATGCCGCATAGGATGAGCAAGTGTTGTTTCCTTATCCACAAGCTTTCGCAGTTATGGGGAAGAACAACTGGATCCTCACCCGAGATCAAGTGATGGATATCATGGCTGAGCTTCAGCCTAACCCCGAAGAGGATGAAGAAGGAGAGCAGCATGATGAGCAGGTGACATGGTTATACTGTAGGGGTTCGTAGCATGGAAAACAAAAAATTCTACCGCATGCACAGAAACAAGCCAAGATCTATCTACTAGATTGTAGCAACGAGTCGATAGAAGCACTCACCCTCGAATATTACAAAGCGGTTAACGAGAGCAGATTCTCGTGGGTGATGTAGTCGTACACTTGCCGATCTCAAGATCGCGTAGACTATCCTTCCGGCGTTAAGCGCTTTTAGCAAATCGGTCACATCGCTCGGTACTCGATGAAGACCTTCCTCTCCTTGTTCCAAAGAAAACGGAGGTTGTAGTTCTCCCCTTGCGATTCCGGCAGCACGACGACGTGGTGTCGGAAGTAGAGAGAAGATCCCGCAGGGCTTCGCCTAAGCCGATGCGAGTTATGGTGGATTAGGGTTTCCTGGAGATCTAGGGTTTAGAATTCCGGGAGGAGGAATAGGTGTCGGCGGCGGCTAGGATGGCGGCGACGAACCGACGGTGGCGCAAGGCGACGGCGCTGGTGGCGGCGGCGGCTCGGGTGGAGAGGGGCTAGGGCTTGTGTTCTTTGGGGCAGCCCTCCCCCTTTATTTATGAGAGGGGGCAGCCTTGAGAGGGGTGGGTTTGAATCCAAACCCAAACCCAAGTTGGATTGAGAGAAGGACTTGTTTCTTCTCCCACTAGGAAACCATTGTTCCAGTTTAACTTTTCAAACTCCCGTTTGACTTTCAATTTAGAGCTTTAATTCTCTCTTGCAAATGCACACACCAAGTGACCTATGATATGATCCAATCATTCCACTTACCCATGACACATTCATGGACCATTCTCCTTCCGGACCGGTGAACCTTCTAGACCCTTCTAGAACCTCTCCGATGAAAACATCGGAAACTTTCCCGAACTCCGAGATAGGACTTTCCTTATATGAATATTATTCTCCGGACCATTTCGGATCTCCTCGTGATATCCCGGATCCCATCCGAGACTCTGAACAACATTCGGTATCCCTACTAACATTCCATATCTACTAAACAACATCGAATCCTTAAGTGTGTCTCCCTACGGTTCGTGAATTATGCGGACATGACCGAGACACTTCTCCGATCAATAACCAATAGAGGAATCTGGAAATTCATATGGCTCCCACATATTTCTACGATTACTTTGCGATCGAATGAACCACTTACATATGATATCAATTTCCCTTTGTCTCACGATAGTTTACTTATTCGAGGTTTTGATCGTCGGTATCTCTGCATACCTAGTTCAACCTCGTTACTGATAAGTACACTTTTCTTGTTCCCGTGATATGTGATCCCTTGTGAGCAAGTCACATGCTTGCAAGCTAATAGGATGACATTCCACCGAGAGGGCAGAGAGTATATCTATCCGTCATATGGATGGACAAATCCCACTCTTGATACATGTGCCTCAACCCATACTTTCCGAACACTCAATGCCACCTTTATAGCCACCCAGTTACGGTGTGGTGTTCGATGTCATCAAAGCATCCTTCCGGTGATGGTGATTAGCATGATCTCATGGTCGAAGGAATTAGGTTACTATGTATCAGAAAGCTTATAGAAAACAAACTATTGAAATGACTTGATCTTAATGCTATGCTTATCTATAGGAGTATGTCCATCATAACATTATCCTAATGATATGATCTTGTTGTTAACAACATCTCAATGCTCATGATCGGGAAACCACGATCATCTATTAACCAACAAGCTAGTATTACAAAGAGGCTTTACTACGGACTCTAATTTAGTTTACAAATCACACAAGTATTAATGTTTCCTGTTTAATACTGTTATAACATGAATGTAAACATTTATCATAAACACAAAGATATGATAATAACCACTTTTATTATTGCCTCTAGGGCATATCTCCAACAGTCTCCCACTTGCACTAGAGTCAACTAATCTAGATTACATGGTAGTATACCGAACACCCATGGCGGTTTGGTGCTGGTCATGTTTTGCCCTCGGGAGAGGTTTAGTCAACAGATCCGCCACATTCAGATCTATGTGTACTTTGCAAATCTTTATGTCACCATCTTGGACATGCTCTTGAATAGCATGAAAATGTAGCTTGATGTGCTTTAGCTTCTTGTGTGACCTTGGTTCTTGCGCATTGCCTATGGCGCCCATGTTATCACAGTAGATAGACATTGGGTCCAGCGCACTTGGAACCACACCGAGCTCTGTAATGAACTCCTTCATCCATATCACCTCTTGTGAAGCCTCTGAAGCAGCTATGTATTCCGATTCAGTTGAAGATCTCGCCACAACGCTTTACTTTGCACTCCTCCAGCTAACTGCTACACCATTCAAAGTAAATACGTATCCAGATTGAGATTTAGAATCATCCGGATCGGTGTTCCAACTAGCATCGGTGTAACCATTAACAACGAGTTGTTCATCACCTCCATAAGAAAGAACCATATCCTTAGTTCTTCTCAAGTACTTAAGGATGTTTTTTACCGCTGTCCAATGATCCACTCCTGGATCACTTTGATATCTGCTAGTCAAACTAATAGCATATGCAATGTCGGGTCTAGTACATAGCATGGCATACATAAGAGATCCTATGGCTGAGGCATAGGGAGTCTTACTCATCCTTTCTCTATCTTATGTCGTTGCAGGACTTTGAGTTTTACTCAAGGTCGTATTGGGTAACATGGGCAAGAACCCTTTCTTGCTATCTTCCATTCCAAACCTCTTTAGAACTTTGTCCAAATATGTACTTTGTGACAATGATATTAGGCATCTCGATCTATCTCTATAAATCTTTATGCCTGATATGTAAGCTGCTTTGCCAAGATCTTTCATTGAAAAACTATTATTCAAATAATCCTTGACACTATTAAGAAGGTCTACACATTCCCAATCAACAATATGTCATCTACATATAGTATTAAGAATGCTACAGAGCTCCCACTCACTTTCTTGTAAATACAAGCTTCTCCATAAGTTTGTATAAAACCAAAACTTTTGATTACCTTATCAAAATGTTGATTCCAACTTCGGGATGCTTGCTTCAATCCATATATGGACCGTTGAAGTTTGCATACCTTGTTAGCATCTTTATGATCGACAAAACCTTTGGGTTGCATCATATACAACTCTTCATCAATGTCTCCATTGAGGAACACCATTTTGACATATCTCATAATCATAATATGTAGCGATTGCTAACATAATCCTCATAGACTTTAGCTTCGCTACTGGTGAGAAATTCTCATCGTAGTCAACTCCTTGAATTTGTCGAAACCCTTTTGCGACAAGTCGAGCTTTATAGACAGTAACATTACCATCAGCATTTGTTTTCTTATTGAAAATCCATTTGTTCTCGACAGCCTTCCGGCCATCCGGTAAGTCCACCAAAGTCCATACTTGGTTTTCGTACATGGATCCAATCTCGGATTTCATGGCTTCTTGCCATTTATTGGAATCTGGGCTCATCATCGCTTCCTCATATGTCGCAGGGTCATCGGTGTTATCCACCAACATGACACTCATAACGGGATCATACCAATCAGGAGTGGTACGAGTTCTTGTTGACCTGCGAGGTTTCGTAGTAACTTCAACCAAAGTTTCATGATCAACATCATTAGCTTCCTCTCTTATTGGTGCAGGCGCCACAGGAACTACTTCCGGTGCTGCACTACTCGCAAGTTCGAGAGAAGGTTCAACAACCTCGTCGAGTTCTACTTTCCTTCCAGTTACTTGTTTCGAGAGAAACTCCTTCTCTAGAAAGGATCCATTCTTGGCAACGAAGATCTTGCCCTCGAATCTATGATAGAAGGTATACCCAATAGTTTCCTTCGGGTATCCTATGAAGACGCATTTTTCCTCTTTGGGTTCAAGCTTGTCTGGCTGTAACTTCTTTACATAAGCTTCGCAACCCCAAAATTTAAGTAACGACAATTTAGGTTTCTTCCCAAACCACAATTCATACGGTGTCGTTTCAACGGATTTAGATGGTGCCCTATTTAAAGTGAATGCGGCTGTTTCTAATGCACAACCCCAAAACGATAGCGGTAAATATGTAAGTGACATCATAGAACGAACCATATCTAAGAGAGTTCGATTACGACGTTCGGACACACCATTATGTTGTGGTGTTCCCGGCGGTGTCAATTGTGAAAGTATTCCGCATTTCTTCAAATGCTCGCCAAACTCGTAACTTCGATATTCACCTCCACGATCAGATCGTAGAAATTTAATCTTCTTGTTACGTTGATTCTCTACCTCACTTTGAAATTCCTTAAACTTCTCGAAAGTTTTGGACTTATGTTTCATGAAATAGATATACCCATATCTACTCAAGTCATCCGTGAAGGTAAGAACATAACGTTGACCACCGCGCGATGCTACACTCATTGGGCCACACACATCGGTATGTATGATTTCCAATAAGTCCGTAGCTCGTCCACCATACCAGAAAATGGAGTCTTAGTCATTTTACCCATCAGACATGCTTCGTATCTTTCAAGTGATTCGTAATCAAGTGATTCAAGAAGTCCATCGGAATGGAGTTTCTTCATACGCTTGACTCCAATATGACCAAGACGACAGTGCCACATATAAGTCGAGTTATCGCTCAATTTCAAACGTTTAGCTTCAATGTTATTAATGTGTGTATTTCCACAATCGACATTCAATAAAAATAGACCATCTATCAAAGGTGCATGTGCATAAAACATATTACTCATATAAATCGAACAACCATTATTCTCGGACTTAAAGAAAAAAACCGTCTTGCAATAAGCATGATCCAGATAAAATGTTCATGCTCAACGCAGGCACCAAATAACAATTATTTAAGTATAAAACTAATCCCGATGGTAGATGAAGAGGTAGCGTGCCGACCGCGATCACATCAACCTTTGATCCATTTCCAACGCGCATCGTCACCTCGTTCTTTGCTAGCTTCCGTTTATTTTGGCAAGACTGCTTCCGAGTTACAAATATGAGCAACCGAACCAGTATCAAATACCCAGGCACTACTACGAGTACTAGTGAGATACACATCAATAACATGTATATTGGATATACCTTTCTTCTTGATGTTGCCGTTCTTCAAATCCGCCAAGTACTTTGGGAAATTCCGCTTCCAGTGACCTTCTCCCTTGCAGTAAAAGCACTCAGTATCAGGCTTAGGCCCAGCCTTGGTCTTCTTCGCCGGCGCGGTAACTTTCTTACCGCCCTTCTTGAAGTTTCCCTTTTTATTATACTTGCCTTGATTCTTGAATTTGGTGGTCTTATTGACCAACAACACTTGGTGCTCTTTCTTGATCTACACTTCTACAGATTTCAACATGGAGAAGAGTTCTAGCAACGACTTGTTCATGTTTTGCATATTGTAGTTCATCACAAAGTTCTTGTAACTTGGTGGTAGTGATTGGAGGACACGGTGAATCCCCAAAGCATTAGGAATCACTATTCCCAAGCTTTCAAGCTTGCTTGCGTGCCCAGACATCTTAAGCACGTGCTCACTGACGGAGCTGCCCTCTTCCATCTTGCAGTTAAAGAACTTTTCAGAAGCCTCATAACTCTCAACTGTCGTGTGAGCCTCAAATATCATCTTGAGTTCACGGACAATATCATGTGGGTCATGATTCTCAAACCTTTTCTGAAGCTCCGATTCCAAACCATACAAGATAGCACACTGAATTGTGGAGTACTGATTCTTCTGAGCGAGGAAAACATTCTTTACCTCATCGGTAGCATTTGTTGCAGGCGGGTCACCCAGAGGTGCATCCAGCACATAGGTCAAATTACCAGCATTGAGGACAATCCTCAAATTGCGGAACCAATCCGCGAAGTTGCTTCCATTGTTTTTCAACTTTTTTTTCTCTAGGAACGCATTAAAATTGATGGTAGGGGCCGCCATTGATCTACAACATATTTGCAATAGTTTAGACTAAGTTTATGACAAATTGAGTTCTAATTAATAGTTAAATTAATCTAGGTGAACTCCCACTCAAAACAATATCCCTCAAATTGTTTTAGTGATCACACGAACCAAATCCACCACATCAAAACCGATCATCATGAGAGTTGATGTAGCTTCAATGGCGAACAATCAACATGTTCATCATATCTACTATATGACTCATGCTTTACCTTTCGGTGATCCGTGTTCCGATACCATGTTTGTACATGCTAGGCTCGTCAAGATCAAACCGTAGCTTCCGCATGAGCAAATCTGTCTTGCTCACGTTGTATACACTTGCAGAATCTAACACACCCGATCATCACGTGGTTCTTCGAAACAACGAGCTTTAGCAACGGTGCTTACTAAGGATGAACACTTTAAAACTTGAAATTTTGTGCTTGAGGGATCATCTTATAATTCTACCGTCGCAAACTAAGCAATACAAGATGCATAAAGGATTAACATCACATGCAATTCATAATATGTGATATGATATGGCCTTTCTTCTTGTGCTTCCGATCTCCATCTTCAAGCATGAACATGATCTCTATCATCACCGGTATGGCATCAAGGTCAATGGCGTCGTTTCATGGTTGTCGTCCACCAGCTTCAACTATTACAACTACTTTGAATAGACACGCAGGTCTTAGCGGAATTTAAAATACAACCATATGGCTCCTGCCGGTTGCCAACTTACAATAAGGAACATTGCATACATCATATATAATCACAATCATGGCCATATCACATCACAGCACACCCCTGCAAAACAAAGTTAGACTCCTCTAATTTTCTTTGCATATTTTACATGGTTTGGGGCTTTCAATAAGTGTCGTTCTAACTTACAAACAAGAACCACAACGTGATGTTTGAACTATCAAGTGCCCGTTGTAAATTGAATCTATACTATGATGGGAGAGACAGACACCCGCAAAGCCACTTATGCAATACAAGTTGCATGTTGAGCGTGGGGCAAGTCTCATGAACGATGGCATGTAAGGTTAGCCCAGGCCGCTTCATCCCATCATACCGCAAGATGCAAAGTACACAAAAATCAATTGATAATAAAAGCACCACGACCCACAATGACCATTGTGTTCTACTCGTGCAACAGATCTACATATAGACACGGCTCTGATACCACTGTAGGGGTTCGTAGCATGGAAAACAAAAACTTTCTACCGCATGCACACAAACAACCCAAGATCTATCTACTAGATTGTAGCAACGAGTCGATAGAAGCACTCACCCTCGAAGATTCCAAAGCGGTTAACGAGAGCAGATTCTCGTGGGTGATGTAGTCGTACACTTGTCGATCTCAAGATCGCGTAGACGATCCTTCCGGCGCTGCGTTCGGCAGCGCTTCCGCAGTCGGTCACACGTTCGGTACTCGATGAAGACCTTCCTCTCCCTTGTTCCAGCAGGCAGCGGAGGTTGTAGTTCTCCCCTCGCGATTCCGACAGCACGATGGCGTGGTGTCGGAAGTAGAGGGAAGATCCCGCAGGGCTTCGCCTAAGCCGATGCGAGTTATGGTATATTAGGATTTCCCGGAGATCTAGGGTTTAGAAGTCCGGGAGGAGGAGGAGGTGTCGGCAGCGGCGACGGATCGGCGGCAACGCAGCGGCGGCGAGCGGCGGCGGCGGCGGGTCGGCGGCGGCTCGGGTGGAGAGGGGCTAGGGCTTGTGTGCTTTGGGGCAGCCCTCCCCCTCTATTTATGAGAGGGGGCAGCCTTGGGAGGGGTGGGTTTGAATCCAAACCCAAACCCAAGTTGGATTGAGAGAAGAGACTTGTTTCTTCTCCCACTAGAAAACCATTGTTCCAGTTTGACTTTTCAAACTCCTGTTTGACTTTCAATTTAGAGCTTTAATTATCTCTTGCAAATGCACACACCAAGTGACCTAGGATATGATCCAATCATTCCACTTACCCATGACACATTCATGGACCATTCTCCTTCCGGACCGGTGAACCTTCTAGACCCTTCTAGAACCTCTCCGATGAAAACATCGGAAACTTTCCCGAACTCCGAAATAGGACTTTCCTTATATGAATCTTATTCTCCGGGCCATTCCGAATCTCCTCGTGATATCCCGGATCCCATCCGAGACTCCGAACAACATTTGGTATCCTTAATAACATTCCATATCTACTAAACAACATCGAATCCTTAAGTGTGTCTCCCTACGGTTCGTTAATAACGCGGACATGACCGAGACACTTCTCCGATCAATAACCAATAGAGGAATCTGGAAATTCATATGGATCCCACATATTTCTACGATTACTTTGTGATCGAATGAACCACTTACATACAATACCAATTTCCCTTTGTCTCATGATAGTTTACTTATCCGAGGTTTTGATCGTCGGTATCTCTGCATACCTAGTTCAACCTCGTTACCGGTAAGTACTCTTTTCTCGTTCCTATGATATGTGATCCCTTGTGAGCCAGTCACATGCTTGCAAGCTAATAGGATGACATTCCACCAAGAGGGCCCAGAGTATATCTATCCGTCACATGGATGGACAAATCCCACTCTTGATCCATGTGCCTCAACCCATACTTTCCGAACACTCAATGCCACCTTTATAGCCACTCAATGCCACCTTCATTGGCGATGGACTCGAGATGCTATTCGGGAGCTTCTGCTTCTAGGTGGGGAAGACCGGCACTCTCCGCCTCCCAAAGCGGGTGCCACCACCATCCATTAGGCCCGCTTCATGGTCCCACCTATCGGCGCGTTACACGTGTCAATAGACGAGTTAGACGATAGCAGCAGCTACAACTCAGATGTATGCGGCCCTCCCTCAGATGAAGGAACCTACGATTCCGGATCTAAAAGCTGCGGCAACAGCGATCCAATCTACAGGCGCTACCTATGCGCCGTCATCATCGGCAACGTGACGGACCCGCCGCCAGGTTCGAGTGCGCAACAAACACACAACCCTCCTCTCAACCTGCAAGGTGAGAATGGAGGAAATGGGGGAGATTTGCCGCTCAGGCCCAACGAAGGCGACGCTCACGCCTACCAGAAGATCAACCTCAAGGAGGAAGGCTGGCGCCAAGCACGCGAAGCCGTGGCAGGCAACATCATCCTACTTGTGAATGCTTCACGGGATATGTTGATGGCCTACCACCTCCTTCTCATCAACGAGCATAACCGGCAGGTGAAGCTGATGGAGGAGCTCGACAAGCGTAAGCAGGCGGCTTCGGAGTCTAGCGCGCGGCAAGCTGAGCTCTCCGCCACTGGCGGCTCTAGTTCGCATGACAACAACTCCAACAAGCATCGCTCCCGCACGGAGCACTTGGACCCCGCCGCGCAACGCGAAGTCACCAGGGCCCTCAACATGTCCTTCATGATGATGGACGTAAATGGCAACGTCATGCCAAAAACACCGCAGGCCGCGATCATGGAGGCCACTACATATCTCGCGTACCATCCACCTCCGGTGGGTGACCCAAATAGCACCATGCACAAGTCCGTGCTAGCTAGTCTCGGACTCGTCGGAGCCACGCTCCACGACGAGGTTCCTGCGGAGCCGAAGAAAAAAGATGCGGTCAAGTTCACCCGCAGCCCTATGCCCTCATCCGAGAAGGACGAGCACGATCTGCCCCGACGTCTCAAGAGCCCACTAAAAGGACTATATCTTCCCATGTTGTTTTTGGTGTTAATGATAATCCCAATTGTTTTTTTAATTGTGCGCTTGAGTTTTAGGGGAAACGTTGTTGATGTCTCCTTCAATTGTGGTGGGTGCTCTCTTGGGATCTCATGAAGACGGTGGCCTTTTAGTTTTCTCCTAGTTTCTCTACGGTTGTTGTTTTTAGGTCACCGTACTATTAAGAGGGGGTCCATCTTGGAAGGCTGTGGGAAAGCACCTGTTCTTGCACAAACCTATATGCACCGCCACAGCCATCCTACTATTCCGTGAGAGAGCGTGTTCCTATTCTGTTGGAGCCTTCTGTGTCTCACCGGAACTTCCGGCCTGGCGCCGGAAGTTCCGCTCAGGCTTTTCTTTGCGGGCTGTTCTAAGCTTTGTTCCGATGCTAGTTCCGCCCCAAGTTCCGGTGGTGGATCAGTAACCTTCTGTATGAAGTGTTCTATTTGCCGGAACTTGGTTCGGAACTTGCATCGGACTTGTCCTGCCAAAAGGTCCTGAGCGGAACTTCCGCCCAGCCACCGGAACTTCCCGCCAGATTCGGTTCGCGACCCAGAAATTCCGCCCCTTATTCTGCTCCAAGTTCCACTGAAGGCTCAGTAACCTTCTGTTTTGAAGTGTTCTATTTGTCGGAACTTGGTCAGAACTTGCGTCGGAAGTTCACCGGAACTTCCAGTCTGTTTTGACCGGAACATCCAGTCTGTTTTGACCGAAACTTCCGGCTATGCCTGAGCGGCGCCAACGGTCGATGACCGTTGGAGCCAGTCAAGTGAACTTCGGCCCTCACCGTAACTTCGGTGAGGTCATGGGCTATAACGGTTCAGCGCGAGGGGGCCTATTTAAGGCACCCCTCTTCTTCCTCCCATTCTCTCTCGAATTTTTCTCTCTCCTCCATTAATGCTTGAGCTTCATGAAGGGAATATGCCCTGAGAGGCAATAATAAATTGTTTATTATGTGTATTCCAAGTATATGATAGATGTTTATTTTGCATGCTATAATTGTATTAATACGGAAACGTTAATACATGTGTGTTTAATAAACAAACAGAAAGTTCCTAGTTAAGCCTCTCTTATAAACTAGCTCGTTGATTAACAAGATGATCAAGGTTTCCTGATCATGGACATTGGATGTTGTTAATAACGGGATCACAACATTAGTGTAATGATGTGATGAACATTCATCCGAAGTATAGCATTACGATCAAAGTCATTGAGTTTATATTGCTATAACAACTTACGAAGTGATCCTAATCCTTAGACCATGAGATCATGTCAATCACTAACACCTAAGAGTTTCTTGATAACATCAAACGTCACACCGTAATGGGTGATTATAAAGATGGGTTCGTAACTAATAAAGTGTTATGTTGAGGCTCATGGATCGAGAGGAATTTGTTCATCCCGATGACGGATAGATATACTGGCCCTCTCGGTGATATCACATTGATTAGCTTGCAAGCAAGTGATTTTGATCACTAGAATGTTATATCACGAACGAGAAAAGAGTGCATGTCAACGAGATCAAACTAGGTATGGAGATACCGATGATCGAATCTCGGACATGTAATATATCGTGAGACAAAGGGATTAAGATACTAGCGTAAAAGGTTCCGACGATCACAAGAAAGTCATCGTTGAATGTGTGGGAGTCAGTATGGGTCTCCAGATCCCGCTTCTGATTATTGATCTGAGAGGGGTCTCGATCATGTCCGCATTATTCACGAACCGTAGGGTGACACACTTAAGAGACACCGACATCCAATTGGAGCAAAAGTTTTATGCCGAAAGAATAAACAAGCGCAGGAATTTATTTCACTAGATACCGAAACAGGTTTTCGGGTGAAATTGCATAAAGTGGTTATGCATGTGAAATAGAATTCTAGCAAGGGGTTATTTGTGAATGTTTGTCATTAAAGTAATTGACAAAATTCTGAATAAAATAAAAGAGTTTTATTTAATGAGAGTTTGCATTAAATTTGGTGGAAATTTAATGGGATCTTTGAGTGGGATTTTGAGTGGAGGAATTTGGAGGAGTTTTGTGAGTGGAGTGTCCACCCACATGAAGAGGGAGGGCAAGGGCAGCCCCATGCGCCTGCCACCCCTTGGGGTTCCCCCCTCCTCCTATAAAAGGAGCCCTCCTCTCACTTCTCACTCACACCTCCTCGTGAAGGATCTCTCTCCCCTCTAGAATTTATCCCCATGGTCTCGGACTAGCGAGATACATGTTCCCGTGGCTATTCGGCAAGAAAGAGTTGTGCTTCCGCTGCATCGCTGAGCGAGGAGGCGGAGGTTGCTCGGTGCCTCGAACGTGTGTGCACGGATGCGCCGCTGATTTGCGGCGCTAGGACTTCCTCTCGATCTTGAGATCGGCAAGAGATCGTCTACATCAACCACGAGTTTGGACTCGTTAAACTTTGTCGGTCTTCAAGGGTATGTTCTCTACGTATATACATTCCCGTTGTTTGTATCTAGTATAAATAGATCTTGGTTTTAGTTCACATCGTAGGAAAATTTTTGTTTTCTATGTCGAACCCTTCAAAGGGTATCGAGCCGGATCTATGCGTAGATACTTTACACGGGTAGTACACATATGAGTATGTGGGCGATGATGATCATGTTGTTGCTCCTTTCTTGTGATTTTGGATATTGGTGGCATAGTGGGATGAAGCGGCCCGGACAAACTTTACATGTCCTCGCACATGAGACCTGTTCCACGCTTGACATGCAACTAGTTTGCATAAGTGGCTAGCGGGTGTCTGTCTCTCCTACTATAGTCAATATCTATTTTGCAAGCAAGTTGTCAACAATTTGATTATCCTCGTTGTGGTTCATGTTCAGAGGTAAGAACGGTTCTATCTCGAAAGCCCTCACCACGTAAAACTTGCAATGGATAAATTAGAGGCGTCTAGTTTAGATTGTTCTTTGGGCTAGTGTTATGATATGGTAGTGTTGTAAGTAGAAGTATGAGATGATACTCTTAACACACATAGCGTAAAACCCATAGACTGTGGATTTACACATATAGGTATGATAGTGATCATACCACGATGCACATGATAGAGATCATCTGCGGGAACCATATAATTTCACTAATAAACATATGATGTTTGATTGCATCTTATATTGCTTGTTTAGCGCTTTTAAGCATAATAAGATGATCCCTCATTTAAATATCAAGATAAGAATGTGTTCTTCCTTTAGTATGCACCGATTATGTTTTCGCCGCTCCAAGACATCACGTGATGATCGGTGTACTTGGATCCTCGACCATACTTGGTGTAAGAGCGATTACACACGCAAAAATACTAAGGTTCTAACTTGGCGAGCCTAGCATGTAGACATGGCCTCGGAACCTGATCAAAGGTTAAGCATGAGTCATATAGTTGATATGATGCCCATTTGATGCTCGCTTTGAAGCTATACCGACTCACGTGATGATCGGACTTGGTGTAGTGGATTTGGTTCATGTAATCACCAAAAGGACACGAGGGATGTCGCTTTTGAGTGGGAGTTCATTCGTAATATAGATTAGTTGAACTCAATCTATCATACACTTAGTCTAAACTTTACAAATTCTGTTGTAGATGGCACCACCGCTTTTAATTTCAATGCTCATGGAGAAAGAGAAACTAGCAACGAACGGTAGCAACTTTACCGAATGGGCCATGAATTTGAGGATTCTCCTCTCTGCACAAAAGCAATATGTGCTAGAAGCGCCGTTAGGCCCCCACCTTTGACGATGCCCCGACGAGGAGAAGAATGTCTATCGACTCGTCAGAGGACCACAACTTAGTTCATTGCGGCATATTGTATGGGCTAGAGCCGAACTTCAAAGCGTTTCAAAACGGCAATGCTTTTGATACAATGGGTGAGTTGAAAATGATTTTCGACACACATGCTTGTAGAGAGCTACAATGCTCGTAAAAGTTCTTTAGCTGCATGATGGAAGAGAACACTCGTTAGTGAGCATGTACTCAAGATGTCGGTTACGCCGATAAGCTTGTGTCCTTGGGAATAACGATTCCCATTGACTTAGGCATCCATCGTGTTCTACGCCTACGCCACCTAGCTATAAGAGCTTCGTGATGAACTATAATATGCAAGGCATGAAGAAGTCTCTCCCAGATTCCACAATGCTTAAAACTGCTAAGTGGAGATCAAAAGGAACATCAAGTGTTGATGATCAATAGGAACACTGGTTTCAAGAAAGACAAGAAGGAAAACGGAAGGAAGTAAGGCGGCAAGCCTGTTGCTACCGAAAAGAAACCCCGAGTTGGACCTAAGTCCGATACCGAGTGCTACTATTGTAAGGGATCACATCGAAGAATCGCCCCAAGTATCTGGCGCATAAGAAGGCCAAAGGCAAACAAAGGTATATATGATATACATGTTATTGATGTGTACTTTACTAGTGCTCGCAGAGCACCGGGTATTTGATACCGTTCGGGCTAATATTTGTAACTCGAATCGTGGTCATGGAAGCGACCGCTAGAAAGGGTGAGGTCAAGATGCGGTTTCAATGGATCAAACGTTGATGTGATCGCCGTCGAACGCTACCTCTCCACTTACCGCCGGGATTAGTCATAAACTTAAATAATCATTATTTGGTGCCCGTGACCGAGCATGAACATTGTATCCGGATCATGTTTGATGCAAAGTGGTTATTCATTCAAATCTGAGAACAATGGTTGTTCCATTTATATGAATGAAATCTTTTATGGTCATGCACCAATGTTGAATGGTTTATTTCGTTGGATCTCGATGATAATGTTACACATATTCATAATATTGATGCTAAAAGGATTAAACTTAATGATGATATATCCGCATATATGTGGCAATCGCTAGGTCATATTGGCATTAAACGATGAAGAAGCTCCATTCGGATGGACTTTTGGAATCACTTGATTATGAATCATTTGATACATGTGAGCCATGCCTTATGGGCAAGATGACTAGAACGCCGTTTTCCGGTTCAATGGAACGGGCGACAGATTTATTGGAAATCATACATTCTGATGTATGTGGTCCAATGAGTGTGTCGGCGCGAGGTGGATATCGTTATTTTGTTACTTTCACGGATGATTTGAGTAGATACGGTTATATCTACTTGATGAAACACAAGTCTGAAACCTTTGAAAAGTTCAAGGAATTTCAGAATGAAGTTGAAAATCATCGTAATAGAAAGATCAAATTTCTACGGTCTGACCGTGGAGGTGAGTATCTAAGTTACGAGTTTAGCACTCACATGAAAGAGTGTGGAATTGTTTCACAACTCACACCTGCCGGAACACCACAGCGAAATGGTGTGTCGGAACGTCGTAATCGTACTTTATTAGATATGGTTCGATCTATGATGTCTCTGACGGACTTGCCGTTGTCATTTTGGGGTTATGCACTAGAAACTGCTGCATTCACTTTAAATCGGGCACCATCTAAATCCGTTGAAACGACACCGTATGAATTGTGGTTTGGAAACAAACCTAAGCTGTCATTTCTTAAAGTTTGGGGTTGCGATGTTTATGTGAAGAAACTTCAACCGGATAAACTCGAACCCAAAGCGAAAAATGCGTCTTCATAGGATACCCTAAAGAAACTATTGGGTATTCCTTCTATCACAGATCCGAGGGCAAGGTTTTGTTGTTAAGAATGGATCCTTTCTAGAGAAAGAGTTTCGCGAAAGGTGTGAGTAGTCGGAAGGTAGAACTTGAAGAGGTTGTGGAACCTTCTCTTCAAAGTATGGCGAGTAGCCTTAGCGGAAGTTGTTCCGGAGTTGGATCCACCATTGAAGAGGGAACTAATGATAATGATCATGAAACTCCGAAAGAAAGTACTACCGAACCTCGCAGTCAAACAGACGCGTCCCGACTCAGATGGAAATCTGTCATAAATTTCATGGTTGATGAAAATAATGACCTCGACGTATGAAGAAGCGATGATGAGCCCGGATTCCAACAAATGGTTAGAAGCCATGAAATCCGAGATGGAATCCATGTATGAAAATCAAGTTTGGAACTTGGTGGAATTACCCCACCACCGAAAGGCCGTGGAGAACAAATGGATTTTCAAAAGGAAAACTGATCGATGGTAATGTGACCATCTATAAAGCTCGACTTGTCGCAAAGGGGTTTCGACAAATTCAAGGAGTTGACTACGAGACTTTCTCCGTAGCGATGCTAAAGTCGATTAGGATTATGTTAGCAATTGCTGCATATTTCGATTATGAAATATGGCGGATGGATGTCAAAACCGTTTCTCAATGGTAATATTGAAGAAGAGTTGTATATGATACGACCAAAGGGTTTTGTCGATCCTAAGGATGCTAACAAGGTGTGCAAGCTTCATGATCCATCTATGGATTGAAGCAAGCATCACGGTTGGAATCTCCGCTTTGATGAGGTGATCAAAGAGTTTGGATTTGTCCAAACTTATGGAGAAGCTTGTATTTACAAGAAAGTGAGTGGGAGCAATGTGGCATTTCGATATTATATGTGGATGACATATTATTGATCGGAATGATATAGAACTTTAAACAGTGTTAAAAGTTATCTAAACAAAGAAATTTTCAATGAAGGACCTAGGTGAAGCGTCTTACATATTAGGCATAAAGATCTATAGAGATAGATCTAGGCGCCTAATAGGGCTATCGCAGTACATACCTTGATAAGATTTTAAAGAAGTTTAAAATGGACGGAAGTAAGAAGGGTTCTTACCTATGTTGCAAGGCAAGACATTGAGTAAGACTCAAAGTCCCGGCTTGGAAGAAAGAGAGATAATGGACAAAGTCCCTATGCTTCACCATAGGCTCTATAATGTACGCCATGCTATGTACAAGACCGGATGTGGCACACGCTATTAGTTTGACTAGTAGGTACCAATCGGATCCGTGTTCTAACATCGATAGCGGTCAAGAATATCCTTAAGTACTTACGAAGAACTAAGGATATGTTTCTTGTATACGGAGGTGAAGAAGAGCTCGTCGCTAAGTGTTATGTTGACGCTAGCTTTGACACCGATCCGGATGACTCTAAGTCTCAATCCGGATACGTATTTCTCATGAATGGCGGAGCGGTTAGTTGGAGGAGCTCCAAACAACCTGTGGTAGCGGGATCAACAACGGAGGTCGAATATGTTGCTGCTTCGGAAGCGGCTCAGGAAGCAGTTTGGATGAAGGAGTTCATATCCGAACTAGGAGTTGTGGCAAGCGCGTTGGACCCAATGGTGATCTATTGTGACAACAATGGTGCCATTGCCAATGCCAAAGAGCCAAGGTCTCACAAGCATTCCAAGCATATTAAGCGGTTTCACTCCATCCGCGAGCATGTCAAGGATGGAGATATAAAGATTTAGAAGTGCATACGGATCTCAATGTAGCGATCCGTTGACTAAAACTCTCCCTAGAGCAAAACATGATCAACACCGTAACTCAATGGGTGTTAGATATATCACTATGTAACTAGATTATTGTCTCTAGTGCAAGTGGGAGATCAAGGAATATGCCCCGAGAGGCAATAATAAATTGTTTATTATGTGTATTCCAAGTATATGATAGATGTTTATTTTGCATGCTATAATTGTATTAATACGGAAACGTTAATACATGTGTGTTTAATAAACAAACAGAAAGTTCCTAGTTAAGCCTCTCTTATAAACTAGCTCGTTGATTAACAAGATGATCAAGGTTTCCTGATCATGGACATTGGATGTTGTTAATAACGGGATCACAACATTAGTGTAATGATGTGATGAACATTCATCCGAAGTATAGCATTACGATCAAAGTCATTGAGTTTATATTGCTATAACAACTTACGAAGTGATCCTAATCCTTAGACCATGAGATCATGTCAATCACTAACACCTAAGAGTTTCTTGATAACATCAAACGTCACACCGTAATGAGGGTGATTATAAAGATGGGTTCGAACTAATAAAGTGTTATGTTGAGGCTCATGGATCGAGAGTGGAATTTGTTCATCCCGATGACGGATAGATATACTCTGGCCCTCTCGGTGATATCACATTGATTAGCTTGCAAGCAAGTGATTTTGATCACTAGAATGTTATATCATGGGAACGAGAAAGAGTGCATGTCGAACGAGATCAAACTAGGTATGGAGATACCGATGATCGAATCTCGGACATGTAATATATCGTGAGACAAAGGGATTAAGATACTAGCGTAAAAGGTTCCGACGATCACAAGAAAGTCATCGTTGAATGTGTGGGAGTCGAGATGGGTCTCAGATCCCGCTTGATTGATCCGAGAGGGTCTCGATCATGTCCGCATTATTCACGAACCGTAGGGTGACACACTTAAGAGACACCGACATCCAATTGGAGCAAAAGTTTCATGCCGAAAAAGAATAAACAAGCGAGGAATTTATTTCACTAGATACCAAACAAGGTTTTCGTGAAATTGCATAAAGTGGTTATGCATGTGAAATAGAATTCTAGCAAGGGGTTATTTGTGAATTTTTGTCGTTAAAGTAATTGACAAAATTCTGAATAAAATAAAAGAGTTTTATTTAATGAGAGTTTGCATTAAATTTGGTGGAAATTTAATGGGATCTTTGAGTGGGATTTTGAGTGGAGGAATTTGGAGGAGTTTTGTGAGTGGAGTGTCCACCCACATGAAGAGGGAGGCAAGGGGCAGCCCCATGAGCCAGCCACCCCTTGGGGTTCCCCCTCCTCCTATAAAAGGAGCCCTCCTCTCACTTCTCACTCACACCTCCTCGTGAAGGATCTCTCTCCCCCTCTAGAATTTATCCCCCATGGTATCGGACTAGCGAGATACATGTTCCCGGTGGCTATTCGGCAAGAAAGAGTTGTGCTTCCGCTGCATCGCTGGAGCGAGGAGGCGGAGGTTGCTCGGTGCCTCGAACGTGTGTGCGAGCACGGATGCGCTGCTGATTTGCGGCGCTAAGACTTCCTCTCGATCTTGAGATCGGCAAGAGATCGTCTACATCAACCACGAGTTTGGACTCGTTAAACTTTGTCGGTCTTCAAGGGTATGTTCTCTACGGATATACATCCGCCCGTTGTTTGTATCTAGTATAAATAGATCTTGGTTTTTAGTTCACATCGTAGGAAAATTTTTGTTTTCTATGCTGCGAACCCTTCACTTCACCTCACTAGATCTCTCTCTCTAGCCACTCAAATGACTTGATCTTTTGAGAGGTGAGGGAGGTGACCTAGATCTACACTTCCACCAAAGAAGATTTGATTTCCCCCACCCATCCTTTGTGGATCTTGTTGCTCTTGGGTTTCTTGAAACCCTAGACGGTGTAGGGCATCCTCGGAGCTAAGGCTTGTGTTGTAAAGATTCGAGGTGTCGTTGAGGGACTCCAATTGAGTTGTGGAGCCTTCCCCTCAACCTTGGTGTAAAGGTTTCGGTTGGCGCCTTCAAGGTCACCGGTTAGTGGATTGTGAGGCCTCCTTTGTGGGGGAGCTCACCGGAGAAGAAGGTGAGGCCTTTGTGGCGCTCGGGTGACCTTGTGTGGCCCCGAAACCTCTCCAACATAGGCGTAGTTCCTTGGGAGTGAACTACGGGAATTACATCTCCGTGTCCCCGCTTTGGTTACTTCGTTCCCTCCCTTTACTTCTTGCTATTTACCATTTTTTTGGTTGGTGTTTGTTTTCTTGCTTTAGGTTGTTCACTTAGTTGCATCTCTAGATAACTTTCCTTCTCGTTGAGCCTAAAAGTGAGAAACAAATTGCAAGTTCTTGGATTTTTCGGTTTCACTACCCCCTTCGTCGGCCATAGTCTCTTAGGCGGTAAAGCCCGAAATAAGAGCCTTGGCTCTGATACCAATTGAAAGTACCGACTTGATACGACTAGAGGGGGGTGAATAGGCGTCTACCCAATTTTAATTTGTTTCTCACTTTTAGGCTGAGGAGTCGTCCATGATGTCCAAGTTCGAGGAAATGATGACTTTCTTGCAGTCTCTCAAGCCAAACCCCATGGTTGCTCTTGACACACCCCAACCCACCGAGCTTCCTCCCACCGTTACGGTGTCCGCCCCGGGGGTAACTCCCGCGGCCGCCACCACTCACTTGGGACTTGGTTTTGTTGCTCAAACCTCTACCAAGGTTCCAAGTTGAGAACACCAAGGAGCCCGAGAACCCAACTTCCAAAGAGGAAAATGGAGGAAAGGACTACTCGGCGGTACCCCCACCGTCGAAGTACACTCCGGATCCACCCATTCCCATGCCACACATTATACCTCAAGGAGCACCACCCATGCTAGATACTTCTAATTTCGCCAATTTGCAATATCTAATGCGCTCACATATTTCCAGCTCTTCTATTGAGTTAATGAGGATTGTGGAGGATGGATTCTCTCCATATGACCCAAAGAAGTTGACACGAGGTGAAGTGGTGGACAAGCAACTCAATGCCATAGCTTTGGGAATGATTCAAAAGGCCTTGACTCCAAAGGACTTTGCTCACATTCGCCAATTCGACACCGCCAAGGGAGCTTGGGATCAAATCACCGAGCTCTTTGTTGGGAATGCAAGCATCCAAAGCTCCAAGTTTGATGAAATCAACAACGAGTGCGATGGTTTCGCAATGCAAGATGATGAGACCCCCGAAGACATGTATAGGCGCCTTAAGGTCCTTTGTTGATGACAAGTTTATGAATAGGAAGTTCATCCAAGATCTCCTTCCGTTTGAAGAACAAAAGCTCAACTCTATCAAGGGAAGAACCAACTTTCACCTAATGACCTCACAAGAAGTCTTGAGTGAAGTAATTGCCATGACTATTGCCAAGAAGAATGCGGAGTCCACTCGAGCTAGGGCCATTAGGTCAACCAAAGTGAATCTTGCTTTGAAGGCCAAGGCTATTGAAGTTGATGATGATGATACATCAAGTGAGTGGTCTCAAGAGGATCTCAAATGTGCCTTCAACGAACATCCTGCTCTCGCTTCAAGGGACTTTTGGAACAAGTCTGGATTCAAGTCAAGATCAAGGGACAACTCAAGATTCAACTCACCCAACAAGTCTCCCAAGGCAAGGTCGTGCTACAATTGCAACGACAAGAGTAACTTCGTGGCCAAGTGTCCCTTTGAGAACCGAGAAGACAATGGTGGTCGTCTCATTCGCAAGATCAAGTCAAGACCTCCTCATCCCTTGAACAAGAACTACGCCGTCAATAACGTCACTAACAAGGAACGAGAAATTGTGGTCCATGAAGAATACCTTTCGGTCACGGATGAAGATGATGATGATGAAGTTCATGGTGGAGAGATTGTGGGAGTTTCTGCTATTGCTACTACCTCAACTCCACGTCTATCCCTCTTCGACTCGCCAAATGAAAATGTCATCTCCTCCAACCAAAAGTGCTTCATGGCCAAGGCCACCGAGGTAACACCAAAATCCACTCCTCAACTTATCTCTAGTGAGCCTTCCTCTCTTGATCTTGTTGGTCTAGAGGTGAAGAAAGAGATGATTGACATGTGTGAATTTGTTGCTACCTTAGATGAAGAAACTAAAACTTGTTTTGAGTCCTTGCTTGCACAACTTGACAATGCTAGGGATGCCTTATATGAAAAGGAAAAACTTCTTGACTTGCTAAGTAAAAATGAAAGAGATGCCGCCGATGAAATTGCTTCTCTCACTCAAAGTCTTGAGGATGAACAAAATATGAGAATTAATCTTGAATAAAATGTGTCTAAGCTTGTAGATGATCATAACAACACCTTGTGCTCTATAATTAAAGAACGTGATCATGCTCTTGCTTTGATTAAGGTTCTCTAGAAAGAAAATGTTGAGTTTGTGGGTGGTCATGATAGGACTCAAAAGGATCTTGAGAAACTCAAAGAGGAACACAAAGCCTTGGAGAGTAAATTCTCAAATATTTTTGAAGCCCATGAACAGCTTCAAACTCAATTAACTTGTGATCTCGCTAAGTCTTCCGCTGTGCAAATTATAGACTTGTCTAGCACTCCTAACCCTTGTTGCAAGCATGAGCATCTCATAGAGGAAGTCAAGGTGTTGAAGGATCAACTTGCCAAGACTAATAAGAAGAAGAAGAAGAAGAAGAAGAAGAAGAAGAAGAAAAAGGGCATGGCCCAAGGGGTACCAAATGGCCTAACCCTCTTGCAAAGTGACAACCTTGCCGGAAAGAACAATCCCTCTTATATTCTTTGCAAATAATATGATGGTCATGTATATGATAGATATGTGGGAACTTCTTACACGGATGATTATCATTGGGCCATTTGGGTGCCAAAGGCTCTTGTCACTAACAAAAGGGGACCCATTGCAAAATGGGTACCTAAAACCAAAGCTTGATTTTCTTGTAGGACTATGCTTCCGGTGGATCAAAATGGGTGTTTGATAATGGTGCCACGAGTCATATGACCGGAAGCAAGTCTATCATGATCGAGATGAGGCCCAATATTTCCAACACCATGGTCTCCTACGATGACAAAACAAGCTCTCAGGTTTTGGGTTTTGGCAAAGTGGTGGTAACCCCGGATGTATCCTTGGTGACGTCATGCTTGTCAAAACTCTTGGTTACTGTAGCATCCCAGTTGTCTAACTCCTGTAATGATACATGTTATAATAATAAAAAGGGCCACTTCCAACATATAATTGTTGCATCATCATCATATCATGCTCATGTCATCATGTCACCTTGCCTTTGAGCATCATATATAACCCTTTCTTGTTTGGTTCTTATCTCATGTGCATGATTAATTGTAGTTGCCTCTTGATATTGTATTTGGTTCTTAATATATTGTTAAATGCCCAAGTTGAGTTGAGGGCATCTCTCTTATTGACTCCACCACCTTTTCTTTCACCACCTTATAATTCCACCATCCAATTAATATGAGCTTGGCATTTTAATTTGGGTTATCTCTAGCTCATGTTGGTTGGTTGGATTCCACCCCTAATCTTTGCTTGGCCTTGCCCACCTTTTTGGAATGCAAATGAATAATGCCATGTTAATAATATTGTTTTCACAAGGATAATTTGGCATTAATTATTTTGCATGGGCCATGCAAGTGCCACCTTTTCTAGTATTTGGTTTTTGCTTGCATTCTAAGTGGATCACCTCTCCCTTGGTTTAAATCTTGTGTTGGCTAGTAGCTTTTCTTCACCCAAATCATCTAAACCCCTATCCCCATGCTCCATGCACACACATGTGCTAATGAGGCATGCCCAAATCTAAACCCACTTGCCTTCTCCCACCTTTATCTGTTATCTTGTTTGTTCTTTGAATGGAGCATGCATGATTCAAATCTCTATCACCATATCTCTCTCTCCCTCTCTTTCTTTTCTTGCCTTCTTCTTGATCTTGTGTGCTTGTACATGAAGCATGCTTGAGCAAGTTAAGTACCACCATCTCTTTCTTACCCCCTCTTAGCCAAACCCAACAATCTACCCAAACCCCACACTAGCTAAACCTAAACACTAAACCTACCCCATGCCATCTTCCATCCTAGCTAAAACTACACCCTCCCTAAACAAACCCTAAGCACCCTTCTCTTCTCCCTCTTCCCACCATGGTCACCCCATGCCCTTCCCTAGCTCACCCTCTCTTCCATGCAGGCCCCACCCCAGCAACCTCTACCACCTACCACCCTTCTCCATCACCTAACCCTAGCCCTAGCCCAAGCCGGCCCCTCTCCCCTCCCCTCTTTTTCTCTCCCTCTAGCCTCACGCCACCGAACTGGGCCACCGCCGCCTCTCTGTCCTCCCTCTACCCCACATGCCAGCCTCCCCTCTCCTCCCCAGCTCTGCCGCGCCACCCTGGCCCCCATGCCAAGCACGTGAGGGAGGTGCAAAAGTGGCCGAGCCGACCTGCCCCTCCCCCACGCAAGCCCCCACCTCGCCCTCGTTCTTATCCTCCCCCTTCCCCTCCTAGCCTCTCCCAGATCCACCCCCCAGAGGCCTGCTTCGCCTCCCCTCCTTCCTCCCCTTGCCACCGTCTGCCTCGACGTCGTCGTCGGCCTTCCCTCGTCGCCGTCGAACCAGGAAGCAAGCGTGGTGCTGCGGTGTCGAGGAAGCCACGTGGAGCCTCTGCGACGCTCCTGGACCGCGCCAGCGAGGAGGAGAAGGACCAGCTCGCCAGGACCGACGCTGCTCCGTCCGAAAACCCTAGCACGCTGGGCCTCTGCCTCCCCGTCGTCCTGCTGCGCCCTGACCAGATCCGAGCCCACCGTCGAGCTCATGATGGCGCCTCACCCTCCAGACATCCTCTCCGCAACGTTGCTTTCTGGCGTCGCCGATCTTTGCGTCGGCGCCTGGGTGCGTCGCGGCGCGTGCGTTCTGCGTCCGCGTCGCTGGGAGCTTCACCTAGACGCTAAGCCCTTCCTAGCACCAACCCCGAAGCTCAGCAGCTGACTCCATAGCGCCCGGTCATGGGTTCGATCCCCTCCGTCTCACACTTGCTGTCTTTTTTTCTGGCCAGAGGAAGAGAAACAGTACGCGGCGTAGTTTTGCACATACCCCCCTCCCTGTTCTTTTTCTCTGCAAACCACCCCTCTAGGCCCACCAGGCAGACACCGTGTCCATCTTCCCAAAAACTCATGCTCTTTTGTTCCCAACCCGCGCTCCCCAAACCCCACCTGTCAGTGGCTTGGCTCTTTTATAAAAAGGCTCTCTTGTTTTCTGGCGCTCAACCCGCGGTCCTTCCCCCTCCTAGCCGCTGGCATGTGGGTCCAGGTGCGCCTGTCCCCACCTGTCAGTGACCAGGGCTGGAATAGGTTGGGTGTAAAAAGTTTGTCTGGGTCTGTTTATTTATTCAAATCTTTTCTGAGTATTTAAAATTCAAATAAATTTCAGATTCAAACAACTTTTCATATATTAGTCCAAATAATACAAACAATATATGTTTGGATATCAGAAAAATGAGAGGATTCCAAATATGCCATCCATATTGCCTTTTGCACAATTAAAATTCCAAGTTTATCTAAATTACCACAAATGCCACTGGAATTTAAATAATCAATAACTTTTGTTTTATAATTCCAAATTTAGCAAATGATATGTCTAAAATGATCAGCTGACGAGACCTTTCTGTTTATGATATCCATGACTTCAATTGCAGCATGCATCATATAAAAATATAGGGTACAGCAATGTTATGACAACAAAATGTGAACCAAAACTCCACTAAAATGTTGCTACTTGTTTTCCACACCTCACCATGCCATGCTACCTTCTTGCCATGTAAATTGTGCATCATTCATCATGGCATGATTGTTTGCTTGACGCATCTTATTCACATGCTTGTGCTCTATATTCATGTTGGCCTTGTTTGTTTGGTTTTTCTGATAGACACCGGCGGGGGTTATATCAAGAGAACCAGAGCACTACCTGATCCGCCCTCGCTTCAAGCGAGTTGTCGCAAGCACTTCCACATGCTTGAATACAGACAGTACCTATTGCCTCTATCTTATTCTTGCATCATTGAGTCGCGATTGCATTAAAATGAATCCCAAGTATGCATAGCCTTTACTTTTAAACCCCACCAAGCTTGTTCCTCCATCCCATGAGCCACAACTATAGGAGTTGTTTGAGCCATGCGAGTCGAGAACAAGATGTGTAGGGTATGTGAGAGTCTGTTGAACAATGAGGTACCTAAACAACTTAACCTGAGTAGTTCTGGGATAACTAAAGAAAGTGGCACCGGTGAGCAACATCTGCTATTTGGTTTTTCCTGCTCACTTGTGTCCCGTAAGACCCCGAGTACTTGATTCATGTTCCTTGATTTCTCGCTATCCACATTCGGAGGTATATGGGACCCCGAGCCGAGCTTGATTCCGTCTTATTTCTTGGGGCCACAAACTAGTTTGAGGTTTTATTTACTATCATGTACTTATGCCATGCTACTTTACGTATTTAAATTATGAGGAGCACACTGCATCGCTTAGGATCGTGGCACGATTCCGCGGTGTCGACAAGCCCAGTTTTGGGTTCCCGATGCTCACACGTCCCCACAACCTTGAGTCCGTCTCGAGCTTGCTTACTTGCTATGGTGTACTTCAAGGTGGCCTCAAATATTTCTGAATCCTGTGATTGTTCAGTCGTGAAAGCCTCGTTGGGTTTTGATTTGGTTTTTCCGAGGTTGATCGGCGTGTGTTGCTATTGGTGCACCGCCGGGTAAAACTTTCTGAAAGCCGTGTCCGCGGATATGGACGACTTGGAGCACAGTTTCTCGATCATAGACAAGCATAACTAAAGTACCGCCTTAATCTGACTAAGTAATTTGACTAGTAAATAGTGCAACACTCATGGAATGGTTAATAAAATCGCCAACGGATGGGGGTTGTTCGTCCGCTTCCTTGTTGGTAAGCAGGGAGGAGGATGGATCGGATGAGATTACCATTATAACTGTTGTACTTAATTCACGGACATCCGTCTATCATTGGTTAGGCGGATGGTTAGCGTTCTCAGAGAACTGCTAGGGTTTACCTTTTCGCAATTGCGTCACCCTGTGTTGTGTCCCCTTTAGAGGCATTAAGACTTGCTGAGTACCCTTAGGGTCTCACACGATAAATTATTGGTTCGGATGGACGGTACCTCCGCAGACGGATCTTGGGTGGAAGAAGCCAAGATGTGGGCAACGATCGCTCGGTAGAGATTCCGGAACGGGATCCGTGAGACCTGTAGTTGGGATGTGCTTATTCCTATGGCATCTTATGCCGATTTGCTTCTTATCCGCATTTTGATTTGTTTGCCGCCTGCGTGATACTGATGTGTGTTGTATGAGGAAGTATCCTAAAATATAGATCTATTTAGGTCATTTGAATCTTGCCGTATGTATGCTGCTATATTTCCTTTCTTTCTAGATGGTATGGCTCGATGTACTCTTGTATGGTGGCTTGACATACCCACTTGTGTACGTAGTTGATCCTTCGCTCCGACTACGCCGCCCGTACAGGTCCCGTTGAGAGGGTAGTGGTTGGGACGTCTGAAAGGACTACCAGTGAGTGGCTTTTGGGGCCCCACCGTATTATTTCAACCACTACCACTCATCCAGGCTTGTGTCTAGGAGCGTAGTTCACCGAGGTAGTTACAATTGGTATCAGAGCCATCCCGACCTTCAGGGTTTCAGCCAAACGGTCGTTGTCAGTCTAGCAAATATTTTGGTAGTTATGTATATTAGGAAAAAAAACGCGAGAGTAGGACTGCTTCCATTTTTCTTCTTACCCTCCCACCCACCCTTTTCTGGTAAGGAAGTGCAACGTTTTCAATTCTCTTCTCAAAGTTCAAACTAGGATTCACGTGTTCGGCTCGTAGTACCATAGGTTGTGTGTGTGTGTGTGTGTGTAATCCCTTGTCTATCTGTTGCATCCAAGTTGTTATCTTATCTGCCTTTGGTTATCAACTGTTGGTACATTCCATACCGACAGGCTTTTGTAAACCGACGCAATCTATCTTCCTCTTGTATCCGACGCTATCTTGTTTGGGGTGTTCGCTCGTAGTTACCAATCTTTAGGTTTCACGTGAGAAGAAGGGGTTAGGATATGTGTTCCACTTGTTCATGTGCGGAGTAATGATTTGAGTGCGGGATGGAGTCGCGACCATACCACTACTTTTATCATTCGCTTTTGTATATTGAATCGGTAGAGTCACTAATCTTGATTCGTTAAGTAATTTTGCGCATCTATTGGTATTTTAATGCCGAAAGTTGTGGAAAATTTTTCTTGGATATATTTGTACCACACTTTTTTCATTAATGTGCGATATGCTTAATATCTTCTAGGTGCTATGAACTTTGTTGATATTTTAATATCATCTCAAGAATTGTATCATTTAATCTTGGTTAATTCCATCTTGGTACTATTTTGGATTATTATCATTCTCCATTATAGTAATCTTGACTTGAGTTTTATATCAATGACAGGATGGCTCCCCACGCCGATCGAGGAGGACATACCTCCCGAACTGGCTCCGCTCATGTGTCAAACATAGCTAATGCTTTGGCGGCAATGCAAGAGAACCAGCAGCTTTGAGGAGAGCGTCGGAAGGAACGAGTTTGCTCCACTTCCTCCACCTCCCAAGCGTGGTGACATCAAGAGCTTCCTCAAGTTCAACCTCGTCGTTTGATGTGTCCGACCGACTGACGCGGATGATTAGCTGCGCGAGATCTCAAGGTTGCTCGAGACTGCTGATGTTCCAGAACAGGAGTGGGTCAAGTGTGCTACCCACCTTCTCAAGGGAGATGCAGCTCTTTGGTGGGAGAACTACTTGAAGGCAAGTTGCACTGGGTTCCAGCCTACTTGGGAGAGGTTCACTGGAGCGTTCAAAGAACAGTTTCTCTCAGAGATTGTGATGGAAAGGATGAAGGAGGCTTTCCTCAACCTGAAGCAGGGAAATGATAACGTCAACACCTACATCAGGAACTTCATGAATCTATCCCGTTATGGTGGTGATGAGGTATCTGATGACAAGAAGAAGCAGAAAAGGTTCAGGCAAGGGCTCAATGCGTCGATCAAGTATGCTATCACACATGCAAGACCGGCAACCTTCCTGGAGCTACAAAGACACAAGACTGCAAGAGGAGGCAAGGTGCAAATGTTTGAGGAGTCCAAGAAACACAACAGGATGCATCAAGCTCGCAGCTTATGGCAGCTCCTTCTAAGCGGCGTGTCGGGTTCCTAACACCCACCGCTCCCGGCCCACCAAGACTGCAAGTTTCGCGCAAGGCCATCAAACTTCACCATCGCGGCTGGGGCTACAACAACCACTACCGAGCGCTGGCGGAGTCCTCAGCTACTCGCCCACGCCCACCGGTGCTCGCTTCGTGTGGAGATCCTGGACATCAAAACTGGAGCTGCCCAATGAAGAACAAAGCTCTCCTCCACCCCGCCAAGATCTGCAACAAGCTCTCCTTCGTTCGTGCACCACCGCCGGCTCTCAACATCAACACTAAGCCCGGTCTGCGGTTGTTCGCCAATCGCTAACGCCTCAAGCCGAGCTCGCACCTGAGTTGTAATGGGTATGCTTTCGCTTAACTCGGTCCTCGCACGAGTTCTCTTTGATTACTGCATCGCATTCTTTTGTGTCTCACAAGTTTGCATACGAGAATGTGTTAACTCTGGATCCTCTCCGTAAGAAGCTAATGGTCCTATCTCCGGTCCAACATGAGGGCTGAGTATATCGCCATGGCAATCGACGAGATTGGTGGTTCTTCCTTCGGCTTCTTTGATTGTTCTGGGCAACTCGACATTGATGTCATCTTGGGCATGGATTGGTTGGACAAATGCATGTAATTGATTGTGAACGCTCGGTGTCTCTCAAGATTCTCAAGGCCATATAGTCTTTTCTCCAAGTCGACTCCTGTCCAGCTCTATTCCTTGGCTGCTCAATGATGATGCTATGGAAGCTATTCAGGGTACCAGTGGTCCGTGAGTTCCCAGATGTCTTTCCCAAGAGTTGCTGTATGCCTCCGGATCGCGAGGTTGAATTCGTGATTGAGCTTGAACCTGAACGGCTCCTATCTCTAAGCGGCCATATAAAATGGGTCCTTCGAGTTGGCTGAACTCAAACGACAACTTGATGAACAAGAGAAGTTGGGTTTCATTCAACACAGACTTCTTCTTGGGGTAGCCCAATAATCTTTGTGAAGAAGCGTGATGTAACCGATAGGCTATGTGTTGACTACCGGCTCTCAATGCTAAAACCATCAAGAACAAATATCCTCTCCTCGGATAAATGATCTTTTGATCGCCTAGGAGCAAGGGTGTTCTCTAAGCTGGACTTGAGAAGTGGTTATCACCAAATCAAAATTCGCAAAGAAGATGTGCCCAAGACAGCTTTCACCACCCGCTATGGCTGTATGAGTACACGGTCATGTCTTTCGGTCTCACCAACGCACTGCTACCTTCTCGAGGTGATGAACTCCGCTTTCATGGAGTACCGGACAAGTTTGTTGTGGTATATCCGGATGACATTCGTCTATTCCAAGTCTAAGGAGGAGCATGAGGAACACTGCGGTGTGTCTGAACAAGCTTCGTGAGAACCGCTTGTATGCAAAGTTCTCTAAGTGTGAGTTTTGGCTCAAGTAACATACTTGGGTCATGTTATCTCGCCAAGGGCATTGCGATCAACCCGAAACCGTGAAGACAATAGTTGAATGGCTTCCTCCGCTAATGTCAAGGAAGTGCGGAGTTTTCTTGGCTAGCTATTGTCGCCGCTTTGTCCGTAACTTCTCAAAGATAGCAAAGCCTCTTACCGACCTCCTCAAGAAAGGCAAGAAGTACTGTGGACTCCTTGCCAAGAAAGTTTTGAGACACTCAAAGAGAAGCTCACTTCCACACCAGTCTTGGTTCCTCCAGATACATCTAAGCCTTTCCAGATATTCTCGACGCCTCTTTGCAAGGATTGGGTGCGGTCCTTATGCAAGAGAAACAGGTTGCTTATGCTTCGTCGATTGAAGACGCATGAAATCAACTATCCCACACATGACCTCGAGCTAGCAAAGCTTGTCTTTGCTTTGAAGCTATGGAGGCACTACTTGCTTGGTAACCGTTAGAGATCTTCTCGACCACAAGAGTTTGAAGTATATCTTCACTCAATCGGACCTCAACCTTGGCAGAGGAGATGGATCAAGCAATCAATGACTTTGATGTGACCATCAACTACACCCGGGCAAAGCAAACGTCATGGCGTATGCGCTTAGTCAGAAAGCTTATGTCAACAACCTCATGGTAGAAGAGCAACAGCTCTCTTGTGCGAGGAATTCCGTCGACCAACCTCGAAATTGTGGAACAAGGGCATCTCCGAACCTTCGCTACTCCTCTTGGAAGAACAGATTCCTCGTCAGCTTGGTGATCCGCACACCAAAAAGCTCATCGCTAAGCGTGACCTTCCGAAGGACGAGTCCTTCCATGTTGATGATCAAGGCACGCTCTTCTTTGAACACCGGATGTTTGTTCCAAACTACCCGGGTCTGAGAGACCAAGTTCTCAAGGAGGCACATGATTCGGTTCTTTCTATCCATCCCGCAGCACAAAGATGTACATGGACTTGAAAACACAATACTGGTGGCCTGGGTTGAAACGGTATTGTGCCAAGTATGTCTCAGAATGTGATGTCTGTCGCAGAGTCAAGGCTGTCCATCAGAAACCATTTGGTCTTCTACAGCCATTGAAACCTCCAGAATGGAAATGGGAGAAAGTAGAGATGGACTTCATCACTGGCTTTCCAAGGTCGCAGAAGGGCAACAATGCAATTTTTGTTGTCATCGACAGGCTTTCTAAAGTGGCTCATTTCTTCCCAGTCAAAGAAACAATTTCTGGAATTCAGTTGGCTGAGCTCTATATCAACAGAATTGTCTCTCTGTATGGGGTTCCACTTGAAATCAGTTCAGACCGTGGGAGCATCTTCACCTCAAAGTTCTGGGAGAGTTTCCAAAAAGCTTTGGGAACAAAGTTGAACTTCAGCACTGCTTACCACCCTCAATCACAAGGACAAGTGGAGAGAATCAATCAGATTCTGGAGGACATGCTTAGAGCTTGCGTCATCTCTTTTGGCATGAAGTGGGAGGAGTGTCTTCCATATGCTGAATTCTCCTACAACAACAGCTTCCAGAAGAGTCTGAAGATGGCACCATTTGAGGCTCTCTATGGTCGCAAGTGCAGAACTCCGATTGGTTGGTCAGGTGCAGGAGAAAGAATCTGGTTTGGCCCTGACATTGTAACCCAAGCAGAGGAGAAGGTGCATATCATTCGAGAACTCAAGATTGCTCAAAGTCGTCAAGAGCAACTATGACAGAAGCACACGGATATGGTATATGCACTGGTGATCTCGTTACCTTCGTCACTCCCATGAGAGGAACACACCGCTTCGGTATCAAAGGAAAGTTGGCTCCTAGATACATCGGTCCTTTCAAGATACGTGGTAGAAGAGGAGAAGTTGCTTATGCACTGGAGCTTCCGGAAAGTCCATGATGTTTTCCACATCTCTCAGCTCAAGAAGTGCTTCAAAGACCCCGGCAAGACCGTGGATCATGAGCTAATCGACCTCCAAGAAGATCTGTCTTATCAAGAACACCCCACCAAAATCCTTGAGACCGCAGAACGAAGGACTCGCAACAAGTCCATCAAGTTCTGCAAGGTGCAGTGGTCACACCATTCTGTTGATGAAGCCACATGGGAGCGTGAAGATGAACTCCGTGCCAACCATCCTTCTCTCTTTGTATCTTCTTCTTCTTCCTAGAATCTCGGGGCGAGATTCCTGTTTAGTGGGGGAGAGTTGTAGCATCCCAGTTGTCTAACTCCTGTAATGCTACATGTTATAATAATAAAAAGGGCCACTTCCAACATATAATTGTTGCATCATCATCATATCATGCTCATGTCATCATGTCACCTTGCCTTTGAGCATCATATAAAACCCTTTCTTGTTTGGTTCTTATCTCATGTGCATGATTAATTGTAGTTGCCTCTTGATATTGTATTTGGTTCTTAATATATTGTTAAATGCCCAAGTTGAGTTGAGGGCATCTCTCTTATTGACTCCACCACCTTTTCTTTCACCACCTTATAATTCCACCATCCAATTAATATGAGCTTGGCATTTTAATTTGGGTTATCTCTAGCTCATGTTGGTTGGTTGGATTCCACCTAATCTTTGCTTGGCCTTGCCCACCTTTTGGAATGCATATGAATAATGCCATGTTAATAATATTGTTTTCACAAGGATAATTTGGCATTAATTATTTTGCATGGGCCATGCAAGTGCCACCTTTTCTAGTATTTGGTTTTGCTTGCATTCTAAGTGGATCACCTCTCCCTTGGTTTAAATCTTGTGTTGGCTAGTAGCTTTTCTTCACCCAAATCATCTAAACCCCTATCCCCATGCTCCATGCACACACATGTGCTAATGAGGCATGCCCAAATCTAAACCCACTTGCCTTCTCCCCACCTTTATCTTTTATCTTGTTTGTTCTTTGAATGGAGCATGCATGATTCAAATCTCTATCACCATATCTCTCTCTCCCTCTCTTTCTTTTCTTGCCTTCTTCTTGATCTTGTGTGCTTGTACATGAAGCATGCTTGAGCAAGTTAAGTACCACCATCTCTTTCTTACCCCCTCTTAGCCAAACCCAACAATCTACCCAAACCCCACACTAGCTAAACCTAAACACTAAACCTACCCCATGCCATCTTCCATCCTAGCTAAAACTACACCCTCCCTAAACAAACCCTAAGCACCCTTCTCTTCTCCCTCTTCCCACCATGGTCACCCCATGCCCTTCCCTAGCTCACCCTCTCTTCCATGCAGGCCCCACCCCAGCAACCTCTACCACCTACCACCCTTCTCCATCACCTAACCCTAGCCCTAGCCCGAGCCGGCCCCTCTCCCCTCCCCTCTTTTTCTCTCCCTCTAGCCTCACCTGCCCACGAACCAGGGCCACCTGCCGGCCTCTCTGTCCTCCCTCTACCCCACATGCCAGCCTCCCCTCTCCTCCCCAGCTCTGCCGCGCCACCCTGGCCCCCATGCCAAGCACGTGAGGGAGGTGCAAAAGTGGCCGAGCCGACCTGCCCCTCCCCCACGCAAGCCCCCACCTCGCCCTCGTTCTTATCCTCCCCCTTCCCCTCCTAGCCTCTCCCAGATCCACCCCCCAGAGGCCTGCTTCGCCTCCCCTCCTTCCTCCCCTTGCCACCGTCTGCCTCGACGCCGTCGTCGGCCTTCCCTCGTCGCCGTCGAACCAGGAAGCAAGCGTGGTGCTGCGGTGTCGAGGAAGCCACGTGGAGCCTCTGCGACGCCCCTGGACCGCGCCAGCGAGGAGGAGAAGGACCAGCTCGCCAGGACCGACGCCGCTCCGTCCGAAAACCCTAGCACGCTGGGCCTCTGCCTCCCCGTCGTCCTGCTGCGCCCCGACCAGATCCGAGCCCACCGTCGAGCTCGCGGTAAGCGCCTCACCCTCCCAGACATCCTCTCCGGCAACGTTGCTTCCTGGCGTCGCCGATCTTTGCGTCGAGCGCTCTGGGTGCGTCGCGAGCGCGTGCGTTCTCTGCGTCGCCGCGTCGCGGGGAGCTTCACCTAGACGCTAAGCCCCTTCCTAGCACCAACCCCGAGCTACCGCAGCGGCTCCGCGCCCGCAAGCGCCCCCGGTCGCGGGTTCGATCCCCCCTCCGTCTCGCCGCGCTGCTCTGTTTTTCTTGCCAGCAGAGAAGAAAGCTTGACTGTGGCGTCGTTTTGCACATCCCCCCCTCCCTGTTCTTTTTCTCTGCACACCTCCCCCTCTAGGCCCACCAGGCAGACACCGTGTCCATCTTCCCAAAAAAAAACCTGCGTTCTTTTGTTCCCAACCCGCGCTCCCCAAACCCCACCCACATCGGCTGGCTTGGCTCTTTTATAAAAAGGCTCTCTTGTTTTCTGGCGCTCAACCCGCGGTCCTTCCCCCTCCTAGCCGCTGGCATGTGGGTCCAGGTGCGCCTGTCCCCACCTGTCAGTGACCAGGGCTGGAATAGGTTGGGTGTAAAAAGTTTGTCTGGGTCTGTTTATTTATTCAAATCTTTTCTGAGTATTTAAAATTCAAATAAATTTCAGATTCAAACAACTTTTCATATATTAGTCCAAATAATACAAACAATATATGTTTGGATATCAGAAAAATGAGAGGATTCCAAATATGCCATCCATATTACCTTTTGCACAATTAAAATTCCAAGTTTATCTAAATTACCACAAATGCCACTGGAATTTAAATTATCAATAACTTTTGTTTTATAATTCCAAATTTAGCAAATGATATGTCTAAAATGATCAGCTCGACGAGACCTTTCTGTTTATGATATCCATGACTTCAATTGCAGCATGCATCATATAAAAATATAGGGTACAGCAATGTTATGACAACAAAATGTGAACCAAAACTCCACTAAAATGTTGCTACTTGTTTTCCACACCTCACCATGCCATGCTACCTTCTTGCCATGTAAATTGTGCATCATTCATCATGGCATGATTGTTTGCTTGACGCATCTTATTCACATGCTTGTGCTCTATATTCATGTTGGCCTTGTTTGTTTGGTTTTTCTGATGACAGACAAAGGTGGGTTATATCAAGAGAACCAGAGCACTACCAGATCCGTCCCTCGCTTCAAGCGAGTTGTCGTGCAAGCACTTCCACATGCTTGCATACATACAGTACCTATTGCCTCTATCTTATTCTTGCATCATTGAGTCGCGATTGCATTAAAATGAATCCCAAGTATGCATAGCCTTTACTTTTAAACCCCACCAAGCTTGTTCCTCCATCCCATGAGCCACTACTATAGGAGTTGTTTGAGCCATGCGAGTCGTAGAACAGCATGTGTAGGGTATGTGAGAGTCTGTTGAACAATGAGGTACCTAAACAACTTAACCTGAGTAGTTCTGGGATAACTAAAGAAAGTGGCACCGGTGAGCAACATCTGCTATTTGGTTTTTCCTGCTCACTTGTGTCCCGTAAGACCCCGAGTACTTGATTCATGTTCCTTGATTTCTCGCGCTATCCACATTCGGGAGGTATATGGGACCCCCCTGAGCCAGAGCTTGATTCCGTCTTATTTCTTGGGGCCACAAACTAGTTTGAGGTTTTATTTACTATCATGTACTTATGCCATGCTACTTTCTGTATTTAAATTATGCGAGGAGCACCTTTGTCTTGTTAGGATCGTGGCACGATTCGCGGTGTCGACGATAAGCCCGTTTTGGGTTCCCGATCGTTCACAGCCGTCCCCACAACCTTGAGTCCGTCTGAGCTTGCTTACTTGCTATGGTGTACTTCAAGGGTGGCCTCTAAATATTTCTGAATCTGTGATTGTTCAATGTGAAAGCCTCGTTGGGTTTTGATTTGGTTTTTCCGAGGTTGATCGGCGTGTGTTGCTATTGCTGCACCCGCCGAGTAAAACTTTCTGAAAGCCGTGTCCATGGATATGGACGACTTGGAGCAGTTTCGATCATAGACAAGCATAACTAAAGTACCGCCTTAATCGACTAAGTAATTTGACTAGTAAATAGTGCAACACTCATGGAATGGTTAATAAAATTGCCAACGGATGGGGGTTGTTCGTCCGCTTCCTTGTTGGTAGCGAGGAGGAGGATGGATCGGATGAGATTACCATTATAACTGTTGTACTTAATTCACGGACATCCGCCTATCATTGGTTAGGCGGATGGTTAGCGTTCTCTGAGAACTGCTAGGGTTTACCTTCGCTGCAATTCGTCACCCTGTGTTGTGTCCCTTTAGAGGCATTAAGACTTGCCGAGTACCCTTAGGGTCTCACACGATAAATTATTGGTTCGGATGGATGTACCGCAGGACGGATCTTGGTGGAAGAAGCAAGATGTGGGCAACGATCGTGTAGAGATTCCGGAACGGGATCCGTGAGACCTGTAGTTGGGATGTGCTTATTCCTATGGCATCTTATGCCGATTTGCTTCTTATCCGTACTCGGATTTTGTTTGCCGCCCGCGTGATACTACGATGTGTGTTGTATGAGGAAGTATCCTAAAATATAGATCTATTTAGGTCATTTGAATCTTGCCGTATGGCGTTGCTATATATTTCCTTTCTTTCTAGATGGTATGGCTCGATGTACTCTTGTATGGTGGCTTGCGTACATACCCACTTGTGTACGTAGTTGATCCTTCGCCGACACGCCGCCTGTGACAGTCCCGTTGAGAGGGTAGTGGTTGGGACGTCTGAAAGGACTACCAGTGAGTGGCTTTTGGGGCCCCACCGTATTATTTCAACCACTACCACTCATCCAGGCTTGTGTCTAGGAGCGTAGTTCACCGAGGTAGTTACAATTGGTATCAGAGCCATCCCGACCTTCAGGGTTTCAGCCAAACGGTCGTTGTCAGTCTAGCAAATATTTTGGTAGTTATGTATATTAGGGAAAAACAAACGCGAGAGTAGGACTGCTTCCACTTTTCTTCTTACCCTCCCACCCACCCTTTTCTGGTAAGGAAGTGCAACGTTTTCAATTCTCTTCTCAAAGTTCAAACTAGGATTCACGTGTTCTGGGTTTCCGTAGTACCATAGGTTGTGTGTGTGTATGTGCGTGTAATCCCTTGTCTATCTGTTGCATCCAAGTTGTTATCTTATCTGCCTTTGGTTATCAACTGTTGGTACATTCCATACCGATGTGCTTTTGCAAACCGAAATCTATCTTCCTCTTGTATCCGACGCTATCTTGTTTGGGGTGTTCGTTTCCGTAGTTACCAATCTTTAGGTTTCGTCGTGAGAAGAAGGGGTTAGGATATGTGTTCCACTTGTTCATGTGCGGAGTAATGATTTGAGTGCGGGATGGAGTCGCGACCATACCACTACTTTTATCATTCGCTTTTGTATATTGAATCGGTAGAGTCACTAATCTTGATTCGTTAAGTAATTTTGCGCATCTATTGGTATTTTAATGCCAAAATTTGTGGAAAATTTTTCTTGGATATATTTGTGTACCACACTCCTTTTCAGTCGTGTGCGATATGCTTAATATCTTCTAGGTGCTATGAACTTTGTTGATATTTTAATATCATCTCAGTAAATTGTATCATTTAATCTTGGTTAATTCCATCTTGGTACTATTTTGGATTATTATCATTCTCCATTATAGTACTGACTTGAGTTTTATATCAATGACAGGATGGCTCCCCCACGCCGGACTGAGGAGGACATACCTCCGGAACTGGGCTCCGCGCTGTCAAACATAGCTAATGCTTTGGCGGCAATGCAAGAGAACCAGCAGCGCTTTGAGGAGAGCGTCAGAAGGAACGAGTTTGCTCCACTTCCTCCACCTCCCAAGCGTGGTGACATCAAGAGCTTCCTCAAGTTCAACCCTCGTCAGTTTGATGTGTCTGACCGACCTCTGGACGCGGATGATTGGCTGCGCGAGATCTCAAGGTTGCTCGAGACTGCTGATGTTCCAGAACAGGAGTGGGTCAAGTGTGCTACCCACCTTCTCAAGGGAGATGCAGCTCTTTGGTGGGAGAACTACTTGAAGGCAAGCTGCACTGGGTTCCAGCCTACTTGGGAGAGGTTCACTGGAGCGTTCAAAGAACAGTTTCTCTCAGAGATTGTGATGGAAAGGATGAAGGAGGCTTTCCTCAACCTGAAGCAGGGAAATGATAACGTCAACACCTACATCAGGAACTTCATGAATCTATCCCGTTATGGTGGTGATGAGGTATCTGATGACAAGAAGAAAAGGTTCGAGCAAGGGCTCAATGCGTCGATCAAGTATGCTATCACACATGCAAGACCGCAACCTTCACGGAGCTACAAGACACAAGACTTTGCAAGAGGAGGCAAGGTGCAAATGTTTGAGGAGTCCAAGAAACACAACAGGATGCATCAAGCTCTGCTTATGGCAGCTCCTTCTAAGCGGCGTGTCGGGTTCCTAACACCCACCGTCGCTCCGGCTCCACCAAGACCTGCAAGTTTCGCGCCAAGGCCATCAAACTTCACCATCGGCTCCTGTGGGCTACAACAACCACTACCTGGAGCGCTGGCGGAGTCCTCAGCTACTCGCCCACGTCACCGGTGCCCGCTGTGTGGAGATCCTGGACATCAAACTGGAGCTGCCCAATGAAGAACAAAGCTCTCCTCCACCCCGCCAAGATCTCGCAACAAGCTCTCCTTCGGTTCGTGCACCACCGCCGGCTCTCAACATCAACACTAAGCCCGGTTCATGCGGTTGTTCGCATGCTAATCGTCAACGCCTCAAGCCGAGCTCGCACTGGAGTTGTAATGGGTATGCTTCGATTAACTCCCCCTGCACGAGTTCTCTTTGATTCGGTGCATCGCATTCTTTTGTGTCTCACAAGTTTGCATACGAGAATGTGTTAACTGGATCCTCTCGTAGAAGCTAATGGTCCTATCTCCTGGTCCAACATGAGGTTGAGTATATCACCATGGCAATCGATCGAGATTGGTGGTTCTTCCTTCGCGGCTTCTTTGATTGTTCCGCAACTCGACATTGATGTCATCTTGGGCATGGATTGGTTGACAAATGCAGCTGTAATTGATTGTCTTTGAACGCCTCGGTGTCTCAAGATTCCTCAAGGCCATATAGTCTTTTCTCCAAGTCGACTCCTGCTCGGCTCTATTCCTTGGCTGCTCAATGATGATGCTATGGAAGCTATTCAGGGTACCAAAGGTCTGTGAGTTCCCGGATGTCTTTCCTAAAGAGTTGCTGTATGCCTCCGGATCGCGAGGTTGAATTCGTGATTGAGCTTGAACACGAACGGCTCCTATCTCTAAGCGGCCATATAAAATGGGTCCTTCTGAGTTGGCTGAACTCAAACGACAACTTGATGAACAAGAGAAGTTGGGTTTCATTCAACACAGCACTTCTTCTTGGGGTAGCCCAATAATCTTTGTGAAGAAGCGTGACAGAACCGATAGGCTATGTGTTGACTACCGGGCTCTCAATGCTAAAACCATCAAGAACAAATATCCTCTCCCTCGGATAAATGATCTTTTTGATCAGCTAGCAGGAGCAGTGGTGTTCTCTAAGCTGGACTTGAGAAGTGGTTATCACCAAATCAAAATTCGCAAAGAAGATGTGCCCAAGACAGCTTTCACCACCCGCTATGGCCTGTATGAGTACACGGTCATGTCTTTCGGTCTCACCAACGCACCTGCTACCTTCTCGAGGCTGATGAACTCCGTTTTCATGGAGTACCTGGACAAGTTTGTTGTGGTATATCTGGATGACATTCTGGTCTATTCCAAGTCTAAGGAGGAGCATGAGGAACACCTGCGGTGTGTCCTGAACAAGCTTCGTGAGAACCGCTTGTATGCAAAGTTCTCTAAGTGTGAGTTTTGGCTGCCTGAAGTAACATACTTGGGTCATGTTATCTCTGCCAAGGGCATTGCAGTCAACCCGGAAACCGTGAAGACAATAGTTGAATGGCTTCCTCCTGCTAATGTCAAGGAAGTGCGGAGTTTTCTCGGCTTGGCTAGCTATTGTCGTCGCTTTGTCCAGAACTTCTCAAAGATAGCAAAGCCTCTTACCGACCTCCTCAAGAAAGGCAAGAAGTACCTGTGGACTCCTGCTTGCCAAGAAAGTTTTGAGACACTCAAAGAGAAGCTCACTTCCACACCAGTCTTGGTTCCTCCAGATACATCTAAGCCTTTCCAGATATTCTGCGACGCCTCTTTGCAAGGATTGGGTGCGGTCCTTATGCAAGAGAAACAGGTGGTTGCTTATGCTTCTCGTCAGTTGAAGACGCATGAAATCAACTATCCCACACATGACCTCGAGCTAGCAGCAGTTGTCTTTGCTTTGAAGCTATGGAGGCACTACTTGCTTGGTAACCGTTGTGAGATCTTCTCGGACCACAAGAGTTTGAAGTATATCTTCACTCAATCGGACCTCAACCTTCGGCAGAGGAGATGGATCGAAGCAATCAATGACTTTGATGTGACCATCAACTACACCCCGGGCAAAGCAAACGTCATGGCAGATGCGCTTAGCCGTAAAGCTTATGTCAACAACCTCATGGTAGAAGAGCAACAGCCTCTCTTGTGCGAGGAATTCGCCACCAACACGAAATTGTGGAACAAGGGCATCTCCTGAACCTTCCGGCTACTCCTCTCTTGGAAGAACAGATTCGCTCGCCTTGGTGATCCGACACCAAAAGCTCATCGCTAAGCTTGACCTTCCGGCACGAGTCCTTCCATGTTGATGATCAAGGCACGCTTCTTTGAACACCGGATGTTTGTTCCAAACTACCCGGTCCGAGAGACCAAGTTCTCAAGGAGGCACATGATTCGGTTCTTTCTATCCATCCCGGCAGACAAAGATGTACATGGACTTGAAAACACAATCTTGGTGGCACAGGTTGAAACGGTATTGTGCCAAGTATGTCTCGAATGTGATGTCTCGCAGAGTCAAGGTCATCCATCGAAACCATTTGGTCTTCTGACCATTGAAACCTCGGAATGGAAATGGGAGAAAGTAGAGATGGACTTCATCACCGGCTTTCCAAGGTCGCAGAAGGGCAACAATGCAATTTTGTTGTCATCGAGCTTTCTAAAGTGGCTCATTTCTTCCCAAATAAAGAAACAATTTCGGAATTCAGTTGGTGAGCTCTATATCAACAGAATTGTCTCTCTGTATGGGGTTCCACTTGAAATCAGTTCGCACGTGGGAGCATCTTCACCTCAAAGTTCGGGAGAGTTTCCAAAAGCTTTGGGAACAAAGTTGAACTTCAGACCGCTTACCACCCTCAATCACAAGGACAAGTGGAGAATCAATCAGATTACGGAGGACATGCTTAGAGCTTGCGTCATCTCTTTTGGCATGAAGTGGGAGGAGTGTCTTCCATATGCTGAATTCTCCTACAACAACAGCCTTCCGAAGAGTCTCAAGATGGCACCATTTGAGGCTCTATGGTCGCAAGTGCGTAACTCCGATTGGTTGGTCAAGGTGCGGAGAAAGAATCTGGTTTGGCCCCGACATTGTAACCCAAGCAGAGGAGAAGGTGCATATCATTCGAGAACACGAAGATTGCTCAAAGTCGTCAAGAGCAACTATGACAGAAGCACACGGATATGGTATATGCACTGGTGATCTCGTTACCTTCGTCACTCCCATGAGAGGAACACACCGCCTTGTATCAAAGGAAAGTTGGCTCCTAGATACATCGGTCCTTTCAAGATACGTGGTAGAAGAGGAGAGGTTGCTTATGCACTGGAGCTTCCGGGAAAACTCAAAGTCCATGATGTTTTCCACATCTCTCAGCTCAAGAAGTGCTTCAAAGACCCCGGCAAGACCGTGGATCATGAGCTAATCGACCTCCAAGAAGATCTGTCTTATCAAGAACACCCCACCAAAATCCTTGAGACCGCGGAGCGAAGGACTCGCAACAAGTCCATCAAGTTACGCAAGGTGCGATGGTCACACCATTCATTGATGAAGCCACATGGGAGCGTGAAGATGAACTCCGTGCCAACCATCCTTCTCTCTTTGTATCTTCTTCTTCTTCCTAGAATCTCGGGGCGAGATTCCTGTTTAGTGGGGGAGAGTTGTAGCATCCCAGTTGTCTAACTCCTGTAATGCTACATGTTATAATAATAAAAAGGGCCACTTCCAACATATAATTGTTGCATCATCATCATATCATGCTCATGTCATCATGTCACCTTGCCTTTGAGCATCATATAAAACCCTTTCTTGTTTGGTTCTTATCTCATGTGCATGATTAATTGTAGTTGCCTCTTGATATTGTATTTGGTTCTTAATATATTGTTAAATGCCCAAGTTGAGTTGAGGGCATCTCTCTTATTGACTCCACCACCTTTTCTTTCACCACCTTATAATTCCACCATCCAATTAATATGAGCTTGGCATTTTAATTTGGGTTATCTCTAGCTCATGTTGGTTGGTTGGATTCCACCCCTAATCTTTGCTTGGCCTTGCCCACCTTTTTGGAATGCATATGAATAATGCCATGTTAATAATATTGTTTTCACAAGGATAATTTGGCATTAATTATTTTGCATGGGCCATGCAAGTGCCACCTTTTCTAGTATTTGGTTTTTGCTTGCATTCTAAGTGGATCACCTCTCCCTTGGTTTAAATCTTGTGTTGGCTAGTAGCTTTTCTTCACCCAAATCATCTAAACCCCTATCCCCATGCTCCATGCACACACATGTGCTAATGAGGCATGCCCAAATCTAAACCCACTTGCCTTCTCCCCACCTTTATCTTTTATCTTGTTTGTTCTTTGAATGGAGCATGCATGATTCAAATCTCTATCACCATATCTCTCTCTCCCTCTCTTTCTTTTCTTGCCTTCTTCTTGATCTTGTGTGCTTGTACATGAAGCATGCTTGAGCAAGTTAAGTACCACCATCTCTTTCTTACCCCCTCTTAGCCAAACCCAACAATCTACCCAAACCCCACACTAGCTAAACCTAAACACTAAACCTACCCCATGCCATCTTCCATCCTAGCTAAAACTACACCCTCCCTAAACAAACCCTAAGCACCCTTCTCTCCCTCTTCCCACCATGGTCACCCCATGCCCTTCCCTAGCTCACCCTCTCTTCCATGCAGGCCCCACCCCAGCAACCTCTACCACCTACCACCCTTCTCCATCACCTAACCCTAGCCCTAGCCCGAGCCGGCCCCTCTCCCCTCCCCTCTTTTTCTCTCCCTCTAGCCTCACCTGCCCACGAACCAGGGCCACCTGCCGGCCTCTCTGTCCTCCCTCTACCCCACATGCCAGCCTCCCCTCTCCTCCCCAGCTCTGCCGCGCCACCCTGGCCCCCATGCCAAGCACGTGAGGGAGGTGCAAAAGTGGCCGAGCCGACCTGCCCCTCCCCACGCAAGCCCCACCTCGCCTCGTTCTTATCCTCCCCTTCCCTCCTAGCCTCCCAGATCCACCCCAGGCTGCGCCTCCCTCCTTCCTCCCTTGCCACTTGCCTCCTCGCCGCCTCGTCGGCCTTCCTCGCCGTCGAACCAGGAAGCAAGCGTGGTGGTGTCATGTCGAGGAAGCCACGTGACCTCTGACGCCTGACTGGCGCCAGCGGAGGAGAAGGACCAGCTACAGACCGACGCTCCGTCAGAAAACCCTAGCACGCTGGGCCTCTGCCTCCCGTCGTCCTGCTGCCGACCAGATCCGAGCCCACCGTCGAGCTCATGATGGCCTCACCCTCCAGACATCCTCTCCGAACGTTGCTTCTGGCGTCGCCGATCTTTGCGTCGGCGCTTTGGGTGCGCCATGCGTGCGTTCTCTGCGTCGCCGCGTCGCGGGGAGCTTCACCTAGACGCTAAGCCCCTTCCTAGCACCAACCCCGAGCTACCGCAGCGGCTCCGCGCCATAAGCGCCCGGTCGCGGTTCGATCCCCTCCGTCACAAGCGTTGCTCTGTTTTTTCTTGACGGCGAGGAAGAGAAAGATGTGGCGTAGTTTTGCACATACCCCCCTCCCTGTTCTTTTTCTCTGCAAACCGCCCCCTCTAGGCCCACCAGGCAGACACCGTGTCCATCTTCCCAAAAAAACCTGCGTTCTTTTGTTCCCAACCCGCGCTCCCCAAACCCCACCTGTCAGTGGCTTGGCTCTTTTATAAAAAGGCTCTCTTGTTTTCTCAAGGCCAACATGGTCCTTCCCCCTCCTAGCCGCTGGCATGTGGGTCCAGGTGCGCCTGTCCCCACCTGTCAGTGACCAGGGCTGGAATAGGTTGGGTGTAAAAAGTTTGTCTGGGTCTGTTTATTTATTCAAATCTTTTCTGAGTATTTAAAATTCAAATAAATTTCAGATTCAAACAACTTTTCATATATTAGTCCAAATAATACAAACAATATATGTTTGGATATCAGAAAAATGAGAGGATTCCAAATATGCCATCCATATTGCCTTTTGCACAATTAAAATTCCAAGTTTATCTAAATTACCACAAATGCCACTGGAATTTAAATAATCAATAACTTTTGTTTTATAATTCCAAATTTAGCAAATGATATGTCTAAAATGATCAGCTCGACGAGACCTTTCTGTTTATGATATCCATGACTTCAATTGCAGCATGCATCATATAAAAATATAGGGTACAGCAATGTTATGACAACAAAATGTGAACCAAAACTCCACTAAAATGTTGCTACTTGTTTTCCACACCTCACCATGCCATGCTACCTTCTTGCCATGTAAATTGTGCATCATTCATCATGGCATGATTGTTTGCTTGACGCATCTTATTCACATGCTTGTGCTCTATATTCATGTTGGCCTTGTTTGTTTGGTTTTTCTCGGATAGACACTGAGCAGGGGTTATATCAAGAGAACCAGGAGCACTACCCAGATCCGTCCCTCGCTTCAACTGAGTTGTCAGGCAAGCACTTCCACATGCTTGCATACATACAGTACCTATTGCCTCTATCTTATTCTTGCATCATTGAGTCGCGATTGCATTAAAATGAATCCCAAGTATGCATAGCCTTTACTTTTAAACCCCACCAAGCTTGTTCCTCCATCCCATGAGCCACTACTATAGGAGTTGTTTGAGCCATGCGAGTCGTAGAACAGCATGTGTAGGGTATGTGAGAGTCTGTTGAACAATGAGGTACCTAAACAACTTAACCTGAGTAGTTCTGGGATAACTAAAGAAAGTGGCACCGGTGAGCAACATCTGCTATTTGGTTTTTCCTGCTCACTTGTGTCCCGTAAGACCCCGAGTACTTGATTCCTGTTCCTTGATTTATCGCGCTATCCACATCCGGAGGTATATGGGACCCCCGAGCGAGCTTGATTCCGTCTTATTTCTTGGGCCACAAACTAGTTTGAGGTTTTATTTACTATCCTGTACTTATGCCATGCTACTTTCAGTATTTAAATTGTGCGAGGAGCACATCAGTCTTGTTAGGATCGTAACGATTCATGGTGTCGACAAGCCCAGTTTTGGGTTCCCGATCGTTCACACCGTCCCACAACCTTGAGTCCGTCTGAGCTTGCTTACTTGTTATGGTGTACTTCAAGGGTGGCCCCTGAAATATTTCTGAATCTGTGATTGTTCAACGTGAAAGCCTCGTTGGGTTTTGATTTGGTTTTTCCGAGGTTGATCGAGCGTGTGTTGCTATTGGTGCACCCCCGGGTAAAACTTTCAGAAAGCCGTGTCCGCGGATATGGACGACTTGGAGCACAGTTTCTCGATCATAGACAAGCATAACTAAAGTACCGCCTTAATCTGAATAAGTAATTTGACTAGTAAATAGTGAAACACTCATGGAATGGTTAATAAAATTGCCAACGGATGGGGTTGTTCGTCCGCTTCCTTGTTGGTAAGGTGAGGAGGATGGATCGGATGAGATTACCATTATAATGTTGTACTTAATTCACGGACATCCGCCTATCATTGGTTAGGCGGATGGTTAGCGTTTCTCAGAGAACGGTAGGGTTTACCTTCGCTGCAATTCGTCACCCAGGTTGTGTCCCTTTAGAGGCATTAAGACTTGCCGAGTACCCTTAGGGTCTCACACGATAAATTATTGGTTCGAGATGGATGTACCTCCAGCAGACGGATCTTGGGTGGAAGAAGCCGAAGATGTGGGCAACGATCGTTCGGTGTAGAGATTCCGGGAACGGGGATCCGTGAGACCTGTAGTTGGGATGTGCTTATTCCTATGGCATCTTATGCCGATTTGCTTCTTATCCGTACTCGGATTTTGTTTGCCGCTTCCTCGTGATACTCTGATGTGTGTTGTATGAGGAAGTATCATAAAATATAGATCTATTTAGGTCATTTGAATCTTGCCGTATGGAGTTGCTATATTTCCTTTCTTTCTAGATGGTATGGCTCTGATGTACTCTTGTATGGTGGCTTGCGTACATACCCACTTGTGTACGTAGTTGATCCCTTCGCCTGCCGACTACGCCGCCCGTACAGGTCCCGTTGAGAGGGTAGTGGTTGGGACGTCTGAAAGGACTACCAGTGAGTGGCTTTTGGGACCCCACCGTACTATTTCAACCACTACCACTCATCCAGGCTTGTATCTAGGAGCGTAGTTCACCGAGGTAGTTACAGTTACAACTTACTCTCAGTTCGTGCTCTTGCTCTTATGGGTCTTTCTTATTTCTTTAATACTCATACCGTGGTCCTCATGTGGAGCAAGTCTCTCAAGGTGGATTTTGTAGGATATGTAGAACGTGAATTGTATGTGGTGGACTTTTCAGGGACCACTACTCCTCATGATTTATGTCTCTATCCTAAAGCCGACAAGGGCTGGTTGTGGCATCGCCGCCTAGCCCATGTTAACATGAGAACTTTGCAAAGACTTCACTCCGAGGGCCACATCCTTGGAATTAATGATGTTTCTTTTGCCAAAGATCGTGTTTGCAGGGCTTGTATTGAAGGAAATATGCATGAAACTCCTCACAAAGCACTCAATCAAATCACCACCGAGAGGTGTTTGGAGATCTTGCATATGGATCTCTTTGGTCCAACCTCTCATGATAGCCTTGGAGGCAAGAAGTATTGCTTGGTTATTGTGGATGATTTCTCAAGATACACTTGGGTGTTCTTTTTCAAGTACAAGAGTGAGACTCAACAAACCGTCATCGATTTTGCTAATGAGGTTCAACGGAAGCACAATGCAACTATTCTCTCAATTCGAAGTGACAATGGCACCGAGTTCAAAAACTATACCTTGGATGAGTTTCTTAGTGATGAAGGAATCAAGCATCAATACTCCACTCCCTATACCCCTCAACAAAACGGAGTTGCCAAAAGGAAGAATCGCACTTTGATGGATGCAGCTCTGTCTATGCTTGCTGATTTCAAGTCTCCATACAACTTTTGGGCCGAGGCCATCTCCACCGCTTGCCATGCAACCAACCGGCTTTATCTCCGCAAGAAAAAGAACAAGACCCCCTATGAACTTCTCAACGGGAAAAAGCCTAATGTTAGCTACTTTCGTGTGTTTGGTTGCAAGTGCTACATTCTCAAGAAAGGAGTTAGTTTTTCCAAGTTTGAATCCAAGGCTCAAGAAGGAATTTTCGTTGGCTACTCAAATCAGTCCCATGCTTATAGAGTCTACAACAAAGCCAATGGAAGAGTTGAAGAAACGAGCAACGTGAAGTTTGATGAAAATCATGAGTCTCTTGTTAGGCAAGATGGTGTTTGTGATCCAAGTGATGAAATTCCTCCTAAGGCCATAAGAAGAATGGGTGTGGGTTTCCACCTCCCCATTGAGGATCCCCTTATGGACGAAGGAGAAGGACCAAGCTCTACTCAAGTGGAGTCCTCACTTTCACAAGATCATCTTGCCCCTCAAGGACCTACATTTTTGGCACAAGCTCCCTCAAGCTATTTTGAAGCTTCCCATGATCATGACTCTCCAAGCTCCAAAGATCAAGCTCTTCATCAACAACATCAACCTCCCCACGATGGGGCTCCTCCTCAAGGCACCTCCCACGGACAAGCTCTTCATCAACCTCATCAACCTCCCCAAGATGGGGCTCCTCCTCAAGGTCACGGTTCTCCCCAAGGTCAAGCTCATCACGATCAAGAGCAAGTCAATGATCCTCAAGGATCCACTCCAAATGATGACTCCCCCGAAGTGGAAATTGATGAAGATGACCCTCGTGTTCGTGCTTATAGTCAAGGCGGCGGCTCAATTGGTGGCAATGACCAAGTGGTAGCTCAAGAATCTCGTGTTGAAGCACAAGCCCGCCGTCAAGCCTATCGTCTCGCCAAGCTTGTTCGAGATGGCCATATCCTTGATAATGTCTATGGATATTTCAATAAAGGTTCCACTACTAGGAGGCAACTAGCTTCCTTTAGCTCTCACCATGCGTTTATCTCTCTTGTGGAACCACAGAAAGTCTTCGAAGCTCTTGAAGATTATGATTGGCTTGATGCTATGAACGAGGAACTTCACAACTTCAAGAGGACAATGTTTAGACATTGGTTGAGCGGCCCAAAGACTGTTAAAACGTCATTGGAACCAAGTGGGTCTTCAAGAACAAGTGTAATGCGAATGGAATTGTCGTGCGCAACAAGGCAAGGTTAGTTGCCCAAGGATACTCACAAGTTGAGGGCATAGACTACGGTGAGACGTATGCCCCCGTTGCTCGCCTTGAATCCATTCGTATGCTTCTTGCCTTTGCTACCCATCATAACTTTAAGTTGCATCAAATGGATGTTAAGAGTGCTTTTCTTAATGGTCCTTTGAAAGAGTTGGTATACGTCAAGCAACCTCCGGGCTTTGAGGATCCACTTTTTCCGAACCATGTCTACAAGCTCAATAAGGCACTCTATGGCCTCAAGAAAGCCCCACGTGCGTGGTATGATTGCCTTAGGGAGCTCTTGTTAGACCGTGGCTTTGAAGTGGGGCTCATTGATCCCACTCTTTTTACTAACAAAGTTGCAGGCCACTTGTTCGTATTCCAAATCTATGTTGATGATATTATCTTTGGGTCTATTAACAAAACTTTTAATGAGGATTTTGCCAAGCTCATGACCGATCGCTTTGAGATGTCCATGATGGGGGAGTTGAAGTTTTTCCTTGGGTTTGAAGTCAAGCAATTGAGGAAAGGGACTTTCATCAACCAAGCCAAGTACATCAAAGACATGCTCAAGAAGTTCAAGTTTGATCAAGTCAAAGGTGCCAAGACTCCCATGCCAACTAAGGTTAATCTTGATCTCGATCCCAAGGGTAAGGAAGTGGATCAAAAACTCTATCGGTCTATGATTGGGTCTTTACTCTATCTTTGTGCATCCCGACCGGATATTATGTTGAGTGTGGGTATGTGTGCAGGATTTCAAGCCGCACCAAAGGAAAGTCACATGGTGGCGGTCAAGAGAATCTTTCGATATTTAGTTCATACCCCAAACTTTGGGTTGTGGTACCCCAAGGGAGCCAGCTTTGATCTTATTGGTTACACGGACTCGGACTGGGTGGTGACAAAGTGGGAAGAAAGTAAACCTCTGGAGCTTGTCAGTTACTCGGAAGATCTTTGGTTTGTTGGTCCTTGAAGAAGCAGAACTGTGTCTATGTCCACTCAAGCCGGTACATCTCTCAGTAAGTCGTTGTGCTCAATTGCTATGGATGAAGCAAACTTTGAAGGATCTTGGACTATCTTTTGACAAGGTGCCTATTCTTTGTGATAATGAGAGTGCCATTGCTATTGCTCACAATCCCGTGCAACACAACCAGACCAAGCACATTGAGATTCGTCATCATTTCATTCGGGACCATGTTGCTAGAGGAGACATTTCTTTGGAGTATGTTCCCACCAAGGCAAATCTTGTGGATCTTTTCACGAAGCCTCTTGATGAAGCAAGGTTCCGGGAGTTAAGGCATGAGATAAATATCATCGATTCAAGCAATGTTGCTTGAGTACCTTGCACACCTACCCGCGTCTCAATGTGTATCTTGTTTGGATGTAGGCATGGATTTAGGGAGAGTGTAGTTCCTATTATGAACAAACGCTATCCCTATTATGCGCACATTAAAGTTTTCATACTCTATAGTCTCTAAAGGAGACCATTTGAGCTTCATGATGAGTGTTGGTAATGAACCCAAGATATATTGTTATGGGGTAACCCCTTGGGGTGGCCCGATATTTCACGAATCTCCGCGGGGATCTAGGGGAAAGAGGTGGAAGGGAGGAAAGGGGATGAAATCCATGAACACACGCACACGAAGAACCCGATGAACTCACGCACACAAAACACGATACACGCCGGTGGCAACCGGTCCAACATAATCCCTAGGATCGGTGTTGGGCGAAGCTCTCTCTCCACGGCCAACAACGGGGGCGAGGTGCTTGGTGAGATCTTGACTACTTGGGCACGAGAAATCGAGATCCCAAGGCCTTGTACAACTTGAACGCACTAGGCAAGATCCCAGAGGTTGTGGATAATAGGGTGCCCCTTGGTGGGAGCATGAGACCAATAGATGAAAGATCCTCAAAGGGGTGTCCTCAACTATTATTATCCAAGTCTAGGGTTTACAATAGAGGGGTGGGGCTTTATATAGGCCAGCCACTTGAACAAGGGTAGTTTAGGAATAAAACTGGAAGTTTGGGCGAAATTGGGGGTTACATGGGCCAGGCCCAAAAGGCCTTGACAAGCCTGGCATCGAGCAGGCGGGAGACTCCGGTGTTTGGTCCGGAGACTCCGGTCAATCTCCAGACCCGTCTCCGGAGGGGCCTTCTGACTGTCCCGGACTTGGTTCCTGGGGCTAGACCAGAGGAAGGTCCGGAGACTCCGGTGTAGGCCGGAGACTCCGGTGTACACCGGAAACTCCGGTGTGCAGAGCTCCAGCAGCATCTTCTCCTGGTCCTTCTTCCTTGGGGGCTTGGTGTGGTGATGTTGCTTCATAGCTGAGGATACACAACGTAGTTGCATGAAGTAGCAAGCCATCCAAAGGTAGACCAAAATCACATGAGGAAAGGAGTGAGTTAACCTTGGCTTGTAGGATCTTGACTCGGGCGCGAGTCATTGGCCCACTTGGGGGACTAGGTGTGGTAGATGGAGGTGCGTCAGAGATGGGGCTGCATCGCCCCCTTGGGAAAGAGTCGCCCTCTACTCTTCAACCTTCTCAACTTCATCTTCTCCATGGTAGGGTGAGAGGTCCTTGACATTGAACGTCGGGCTCACAAGATACTTGGATGTTGGGATATCAATGATGTAGGCGTTTTTGTTGATCCTTTTTAGTACTTTGAACGGCCCATCACCTCTTGGCTTGAGTTTGGAGTCGCGGTCCTTGGGGAAGCGGTCTTTACTCAAGTGTATCCACACAAGGTCGCCTTCTTCGAAGATCATCTCTTTCTTGTTCTTGTTTAGCCTTGATGCTTGGCGAAGGACTTGTTGCTCGATCGTAGCTCTTGTGTCTTCATGGAGTTTCTTCATTGTTTGGGCACACTTGACAACGTCCATATTGGCACGGTCATGAAGTGGAAGTGGAAGGATATCGAGCGCGGTAAGAGGATCGAAGCCATAGACGATCATGAACGGGCTCATCATGGTGGTTGAGTGCTTGGCGCGGTTGTAGGCGAACTCGGTGTGTGGAATACATTCCTCCCAATCCTTAAGGTTCCTCTTTATCAACACACGTAGAAGTGTGCCAAGGCTTCTATTGACGACCTCGGTTTGTCCATCGGTTTGAGGATGCGAGGCGGACGAGAAGAGGAGCTTGATGCCGAGTTTGGCCATGAATGTCTTCCAGAAGTAGCTCATGAATTTGACGTCGCGGTCGGAGACGGTTGTTCTTGGTACACTGCGTAGCCGAATTATTTCCCTAAAAAACAAATTTGCTACATGTGAAGCATCATCGGTCTTATGGCACGGAATGAAGTGTGCCATTTTGGAAAAGCGATCCACTACCACAAATATAGAATCATGTCCATGTTTAGATCTAGGCAATCCTAACACAAAGTCCATGCTAATGTCCGACCAAGGTGCATGAGGAATAGGCAATGGCATATAAAGACCAAAGGGGTTAGACTTAGACTTAGCTTGGATACATGTAGTGCATCATTGGACGTGGCGCTCGCCGTCGCGCTTCATCTTTGGCCAAAAGTAGTGAGTGGATAGCATGTCATATGTCTTGTCACGGCCAAAGTGACCCATAAGGCCTCCACCATGGGACTCTTGAAGAAGCAAAATTTGGAGAGACGACTTAGGAATGCAAAGCTTGTTTTGTTTGAAAAGAAAACCCTTATGCAAATAGAAATCATCAATCCCTTTGTCTATTGAACATCTTGAAAAAATTGATCCAAAGAAAGGGTCGGACGCGTACAAAGATTTGATGTCATCAAGACCTAAGACATTTACTTTGAGTCGCGTAAGAAGGTTTGTGTTTTTGCGATACAAAGCGTCCGCTACCACATTTTCTTTGCCCTTCTTGTACTTGACAATGTAAGGAAAATATTCCATAAACTCAACCCATTTGGCGTGCCTTTTACTCAAATTGGCTTGGCCCTTAAGATATTTGAACGACTCATGGTCGGAATGGATGATAAATTCTTTGGGCCAAAGGTAGTGTTGCCACACTTGAAGGACACGAACCAAGGCAAAAAGCTCTTTGTCATGAATGGGATAGTTAAGGCGTGCGCCATCAAGTTTCTCACTATGGTATGCAATAGGACGCCCATTTTGCATAAGGACGCCTCCAATGCCAATTCCACTAGCGTCACATTCAATCTCAAAGGTTTTTGTGAAATCCGGTAATGCAAGAAGTGGTGATTTGGTGAGCATCTTTTTGAGTTCATCAAAAGCCTTTTGTTGTGCTTTTCCCCAAACGAACGTGACATTTTTCTTGGTCAATTCGTTGAGGGGGCAAGCAATGGTAGAAAAGTCTTTCACAAAGCGACGGTAAAAGCCAGCCAACCCATGAAAACTACGAAGTTCACTAACATTGGTGGGTATGGGCCAATCTCGTATGTCCTTAACTTTTGAGACATCAACTTCAGTGCCATTAGAAGACACAACAAAACCAAGGAAAATGAGTTTGTCTTTTGCAAAAGTGCACTTTGGGAGATTAGCATAAAGCTTTTCATGACGAAGGATTTGAAGGACCTCCTTAACATGAGTAACATGCTCCTCTAGTGACTTGCTATAGACAAGGATGTCATCAAAGTAAACAACGACACTCTTCCCAATGAGAGATCTCAAAATATGGTTCATGAGGCGCATGAAGGTAGATGGGGCATTTGATAAGCCAAAAGGCATAACCAACCATTCATAGAGACCAAGCTTGGTCTGGAAGTTTTCCACTCATCACCTTCGGCCATGCGAATTTGATGGTAACCACTACGAAGATCAATTTTCGAAAATATAGTGGCTCCACATAACTCATTAAGCATGTCATCAAGACGCGGTATAGGATGTCGATAACGCACGGTGATAGCATTGATTGGCCGGCAGTCCATGCATAACCGCAACGTATCATCCGTTTTTGGAACTAGAATCACGGGGACCGCGCTTGGGCTAGTGCTTACTTGGATCAAACCTTTGGAGACGAGTTGGTTGATTTGTCGTTCTATCTCCTTCGTCTCCTCCGGGTTCGTGCGATACGCGGCGCGGTTTGGGAGTGGGGCATCGGGTATGAGGTCGATGCGGTGCTCGATTCCACGAAGAGGAGGTAGTCCATGGGGAATCTCTTCGGGAAATACATCTTGGAATTCCTGCAAGATAGCCATCAAAGAAGGAGGAACATTTGTCAAGTCATTAGTTCCTTGCGCTAGTCCCTTGCATATAAGGACATAGTGCAAGATGGATGGGTTGTTCCGCACTTCTCTCGTCTCACTTTTGGTGGCAAGAAGAACACTCTTAGTTTTTCCACTCGAGTTTGGCTTGTGGCACTCACTCACTATAGTGTGGTTCTTTCGCTCACCACTCTTCTCACAAAATGGTTTTGTGTATTGCGCCCTCGCTAAAGCCTTTGCATTGTCCGCAATTATTTGGCTAGGAGTCATTGGTTGTAACACACAAGTTTTTTCAAGCCATTTGAAGGTATAAGTGTTTGAGTGACCATCATGCAAATCACACTTGTCATATTGTCACGGCCGTCCTAGAAACATATTGCAAACCGTCATGGGGACCACGTCACATTCCACCGTGTCTTTGTATGGTCCAATTGAGAACGGTACCGAGATGGTGTGCTTGATCTTGACGGACCCTTGGTCACTTAGCCATTGTATATGGTAGGGGTGCTTATGTGGATGGAGGGTGAGGTTGAGTTTCTCAAACAATTCCGTACTTGCAAGATTGTGGCAACTCCCTCCATCGATGACAACTTTGATGGACTTCCCATTGGTACCGGCACGAGTTTGGAAGATGTTTGATCGTTGGTCTTCATTCTCATTGGCTTGAGTAGTTAAGACCCTTGTGACTACAAGCGATGGACTTGCGTCATGCTCACACACAAGTAGTTCTTGGTCCTCTTCCAAATGTTGCCTTGCCATGGCTTCCTTGACCCTTGCATCAAACCCATCTTCACTCAAGTATTCTTCATCGCCGTTGTCATGGATGAACAAAACTTTCTTGTTCCCACATGCGGCCGACTTGTGTCCTTTGCCTCCACACTTGTAGCACTCAACATTGAATGGTTGTTCATCTCTTGTTTATTTGCCACTTGGGGGCGGTTTTCCTTGAGGAAGTGTTGGCTTGAAGGGAAGCTTGGTGGTATTTGATGAGCTTCCACTTGGTGTTGTCGGAGTAGTGGTTGGGGCTTGCTTGTATGTGAAGTATTTCTTTGGCTTGTTGTACTTGATGTCCTCTTGCACTTGACGCTCGGCCTTTGATGCGATGTGCACAAGCTCAACCATGTTGTTGTACTTTTGGAACTCGGTGATGCGCTTGATTGGATGGTTCAAGCCATTGAGGAAACGTGACATTGTTTGTTCATCACACTCTTCAATGTTGGCACGGATCATGTTGAGCTCCATTTGCTTGAAGTACTCTTCCATGTTCTTTGTCCCTTGACTAAGCGTTTGAAGCTTGTTGAAAAGGTCACGCGTGTAGTGCGAAGGAACAAAGCGGGATCTCATATGAGCCTTCATGTCTTGCCAAGTTGAGATTAGGTGCTCTTCTTTTGATTCACGAGTGAGTTGGACTTGTTCCCACCAAAGGTTGGCATACTCATCAAACTCGAGGGATGCCATGGCCATCATCTTCTCATTGCTATAGTTGTGCATGCGGAAGATCTTGTTAACCTTGATGTGGCGCCCCACAAAAACCACTACTAGAAAATCGCGTTGTTTTTGTGCATTGCATCATCATGACCGCATGCTCATGTCATCATGCCACATTGCATTTGAGCATCGTCATCATCATGCATTTGTTTGCATAAAACTATTTTCGAAAAACCTGTTTTTGTTTTCTAAACGCCCCGCCTTTATTTCAAATCCAAAACCCGGGTCTCCGGATTATTTTGTTTCGTCTACCAATGGATTTCAAACGCCCCGTTTTAAATAATAAAATATTTATTTTATTTTTAGGGGGCAGCCAAACCGGGCCGATCCGACCTAGTCGGCCACCCCCAGTACAAAAACCAGCCTGTCTAATTCCTAATCCTACCCAATCCTATCCTACCCACTCTGCATCCACCTCACCCCCTCCAATCCCCTCCCTCCACCTCACCACTCCCTTCCCCTATCCTATCCCAGCCCGCCACCTCAGCCTCCTGGCCCACCTCTTCTCCACACCCTCAACCACCTGCCCCAAATCCCACCTGCCTCCACTCCCTATCTCACCCCATCGGCACAACACACACACAGCAGCAACGCACACACGCCTGCTGGCCCCACCCCGCCAGCCTCTCTCCTGTGGCCACCTGCCACGCGCGGACCCCACCTCCTGGGATGGACAGGAGCGACCCGGCCCCTGCCTCCCCGCCCACCCCAGCCCCACCGCGAGATCCCCGCTCCCCATCCTCGTTTTCCTCTCTCCTCGCGACCCGCGTTGCTTCTCCCTCGCACCTAGCGGCCGCCGCCGCATCCCCTCCAACCATCGAGCGTGCCGCCGCCAGGAACCCCTCTAGGCCGCGTCTCTCCCTGGCCCTCTCGCCTCGTCGGCATCGCCCCTCCCCGCAAGCGGCCGCCGCCGTGCACCTATCCCCCACCGTGACCTCCCCGGTTCCCTGCGCGGCCGTGCCCGTCATCGTCTTCCTCCACGGGCTGCAGCCGCGCCGCGCCACCGCCACCCGAGCCCGGCCGACTCCTCCTGTTGTCAAGCCCGTGTCGTCACCAGGCACCGCCTCCTCTCTCCTTCCTCTTCACCGAGTCGCTGCGACCGTCCTGTGCATGTCGCCGTCGCTCGAGTGCGCGTGGCACGCCCGCCAGCCCTTCCCTTCCCTGGACTCGACCTCACCGTCCTGGCCCCGTGTCCCTGCCTGCCTTCTCCTGTCGCTAGAGGCAGCGCTGCTTGCGCCCGTCTCCTTTTCTCGCTTTTCATACCGCCTCCTCCATAAAAGTGCGCCATGGTTTAGGTAGTTCAAGGCATGTGCATGACATGTTTGCTTGAATGCCTAGAAGACTGGAGACCCCGAGTTGCTTGGGTTCCTTTGATGGGTGCTCGTGTCCGTATCGATGGTTCTCGCGGTGTTGTTCGTCTTCGCTTCCTCAGTGCCACTCAAGTCCAAGTCGATGACCGTAGCGCCCCATGTTTCGAACACCAAGATCTCCCAGTGCCGAGACCCGAGTCCGACACCGACAATCGAAACCGCGGAACCGACAAGTTCGCCTACCTGGACACCGTGCGACAAGATCTTCTCGGACCCGAGGACCATCAAGACTTCCGCTCGACAACGCCAAGTACTCCTTCCTGGCTTCGAAGCCCGACCCCATGGACCGACATGATCTCCTTCACGGATACGACAAGTACTTCCTCGAGGATGCCAAGTTCTTCACCCCGAACGCCAAATCCGACCCGATCCGTGGACCCGACAAGATCTTCGTGACGACAAGATCGGCACCGACCAGGGCGGATCCGGTGTGCCCCCGACGCCAACCAAGTTCTTCTTCTCGGATGCGACAAGATCGACTTCCGTTGTCCGAGACCGATCTCGTCGAGCCATTCTCCCGTTGAACCCTGAGACCCGACCCTGAACCCCTCGGAGCCCAAGTTCGCCGAACCCTAATGTGATCCCCTATCCGAGACCCCATTATTTTATAATATGGCATTATCAACTGATGCATATTAAATTGATCATGCATGCATACTTGTCTGTGGTTTGGGGGCATTATGCCAATTCATCTCATAATTGAATATGGAGTCGATATACGGGATATCTTTGTCTTATTCCGGACTCCATTTAAATTGGAATAGCGAACCGGAGCCAAGTTTTGTCTTGCTAACCCAACATTTAATTTGCGGGGTAGATAAATAACTCGAACCTAATATTAAATATCGGGACCCCGGTTCCGCTTAATATGATCTAATTGCATTGCACCTTTGCCATGTCATACATCATACATGCATCATGCTCGATCTTTTGTCATAGTATTAAATAGTCCATCCGGTGTTTCTTCTAGTGCTTTGCTTCTTCACGGATTAGGCCGATGAGTTGATGTGAGTGTCGACCCGATCTTCGGATGAACCTTCGGCAATGTTTTCAGGCGAGCACCTCCCCCCTTTTCTACCTATCTTACTTTTATAGTATTTATTCCCTCATGTTGATCTATTGCTATCTGGTTATGCGATCTAGTTTTCGCATCTTTAACATCCTTGCAGCCTTATATTGCCTTGGACACATCCTATTACCTGTTGTTTGGTAGATAGTTGGACTGTAGCGTCGTGAAGTCGCTTGCTCAAGTCTTGCGTGTCGTCAAGTACCACGGTTGTTGGAGTATTGCGCATGTTTTATGTTGGAGATGATCATGGATTTAATTCGCTTAATAACTAAAATTGAAGTAGGTAAATGCAGAGGCAATGTGGGCATTAGATGTTATTTGGTTGTTAATCATCCACTTGTGTCCGTAGGACCCCGAGTTCTTGACACTGTTCCAAGATCGAGCGCTAACCACAAGTGGGGTATGGGCACCCCATCGATTTAGTACCTGATTCCAAGTATCTCATCGGGGCCACAATTAGTTTGGGGCTTTATTACTATCATGTACTTATGCCATGCTTTATCGCTTTATTTACGATTGTGCGAGGAGCACTGTCTTTGTTAGGTAAGCGGAGTGTTTTCATGTATAGACAAGCAGAGTTTCGGGTTCCCGTTCTGACCATTGATGCAAACCCGAGTCCGTCTCGGAGACCGCCGACTTCATTATGGTAGCTTAGTGGGGTGGCCCCCGTGCTTGCTTTGGTTCGGGAAACGTCGTGTCCAAACCCCGTTGACATACCGCTATGTGTTTGTGATCTTGAACCTACGATCGACAACAAGGGTGTAGGTGCGTGTGGAAACTTTGGTGCACCCCTGCAGGGTTAAATCTTTTCGAAAAGCCGTGTCCGCGGTTATGGACGACTTGGAGCACAGTTCTCGATCATAGACAACTATAACTAAAGTTTACTGTTATAATTTGACTTGTATCCGATATAACTAGTAATCAGCTTCACTGCAACGGAATGGCTAAATAAAAGTACCAACAACTGCTGGGTTTGGGATGTCTCATGCTAATTATATCTGACTAGTAAGTGTTGCAACTACAACGGAACGGTTAACTAAAACTGCCAACTGCTTATTATATCAGGATGACTATCTATACCTGACTAGTAATTGCTACAACGATAACTGAATAAATAAAACTGCCAACTGTGTGAGTTCCTCGGTTGACTTCCTCGTTTGGTCTCGAGGGGGAAATACCAGGATGGGTATGTTTGGTGGTAGTCTCAGGTTGGTTCCGAATAGGTCTTTCTTATCCCTCTCTGATAGCCGACAGTTATATTGAGTCTCTATAGGTTGTTTAGTGCATGTCGCCTTGCCGCCATCCACCATACCTATGTAGGCGAGGACCGAATTCTAGCCTCGCTGTCTTGGCCTCAAGATCTTGACCGCTCTCTCTTTTCCTTTGCCCTTTGTCACACCCTTTGTTTAAGCGGTTTTGAGATCGACGTTAGCGTGGTTACCCTTCCAGCTTGGCACATCAAGGGTTATGGACGCCATTGGTTATTCTTCAGGGCTCTTAGCCCCATTTGCATCTTGTCCGTAGTTGGACGCTCTATCGTTTTCAAGGTGATTTGGATCTTTGTATTGTACATCTGTATTCTTGACTCTTTGAGTCGCTGTTGTATATATATATATATGTTTTGTGGGTTCCATCGAGGACTATTGTGTAATGGTATTACTTCGTTTTCCACCCGCACGCAAGTGCCTGGTGGGCACCTTTGAATCGTTTCTATGCGGGTTTTGGCGGGAAGCGCTGAAACTTGCATAGGGCCGATTCTGAGGGTGTTACACTCGAGTTCCCACGAGAGGTATTCTTCGGGTTCATTGGAACCGGTGAACTTGGGCATGGTGAACTTGATCTTGCCAAAAGTTTCTTCTTCATTGCGGTTCCGGTGGCGACGGTTGCCATGATTGTGACGGCCATCATCATCATCCGAGCTCTCATGTCTTGCTTGGTGATGGTGGCGTTGCTCTTGTGGTTGTTGAGGTGCCGTGTTTGGTGGTGGAACTTGGTTTTGACGACGAGCTTGGGGAGCTTGCTCGTTTTGTTGGCGCGGTTGAGGACGAGGAGGAGGTTGTTGATCCGCACGACGAGCTTGGGGAGCTTGCTCTTTTTATTGTCGTGGTTGATGTCGAGGAGCATTGTCTTGCGCCATGTGGCGAGGAGGACGTCGAGCCACATGCGCAATGGGCTGCTCTCTTTCTTCTTGGTGTGGAGGAGGCTCTTCATGATGATCATGTTGTTGACGTTGACGTTCATGTCGATGATGACGCCTTGGTGGATCTTCGAGTGCTTCACGCCGACGGCGACCTTGTTCTTCCACTTCGGATGCTTCACTTGTTGTTGAAAGAACATGTCGATGGCGATGGGCTTGGTGGTCCATGTGAGGTTGCTCTTGTTGAATCACAAGTGCACTTGGTTGTGGCCGGTCCGCTTCACATCTTGGAGGTCTTGCGGAGATGTCACCATCATAGCTTGACGTCGTGGCGTGTCGCGGAGATTGTACCGCTTGAGAAGAGCTCATGGATTGAAGGACGGGTCCATCCCGGTGCCTTGAAGCATGACGGCGAGGTGCACTTGATTCACTTGAGTGCCATGATGATCTTGAGTCTCGCGATCGTGGCCTTGCTAACCCATCAATGAGGCGTTGAAGCTTCTCATCCGTTGAGGCGAGGGCGCGACCAAGAGCTTCATTTTGATGACCGAGGTTGTGTTGCATGGTATGCATTTGGCCTCGGACTTCTTCGAAGCGGTTGTCGATGTTCTTGAACTCCACTCGGGCTTCGCTAAATTGTTCATCTTGGCGCCGCTCAAGGGCTTCACAACGGTAGTTGAATTCTCCTCGGACCTTCCAATGGTCCCATCTTGTCATGTATTGTGTGTCGTCCTCCGGAGGTGGTGGTGGTTGGGACGGCTCGCCATTCCTGTCCATGATGCAAAGCCGACAAGGGTTGTATATGGAGAATAAGGGTGCGTAGAGTTATCCTTTTACCTCACCTTGGAGATTATATCAAACCAATTGCCACACAAAGGAGCGAACCGCGTGCAAAGTGAAATTGCAAAGAAACTCACACACAAATAAGCTACAACTCTCAAAAGCTTTTGGTGGATGGGTAGGATTGTGGGAAAGCCAAAGAATCAATCAAACGCAAAGGATAGTCAAAAGTGGAGACGATCCAACAAACTCAAGTCAAAAGGAAATGGTCAACTCAAAAGGTGACGAGAACCTATGACTACACACACACGAGGAGAAAAATGGGGTTAGCACGACTATGAAAGTGAGCACGAAATGGCCTAACGAAGACTATGCTCGGTTGTCGTGCCAACTCAAGGAGAGACCACAACTCGTTTGCCAAAAGAGGGTAAGCAACGTATTTGTGCACTTGCCGTGGCGCGCTTATTCCTCTCTCTTTTGCTTACAAGCTTGATACTCTCTTTGTATTGGGAGACTATGTATCTTTCTAGTTTTCTTTTTCTTTTCCTCTTTTTTTTATTCTTTTTCTTTTTCTCCCTTTCTATGCTACTATGTTAATTTTTGTATTTTCCCTCACACTCTCACTTTCCAAAGGCAAGTGCACAATGCTTAGACAAACACAAAATGAGTTGCTCTCATAGGATAGGTACACACAAAGGAAGATATGGCTACAAGGGTTGACACAAGTTATACCTTAGTTGTTGATGATGATCTTGTGTCGATGGAGCGGCGAAGAGTTTGGGGTCCGTGGTGTCGAAGAGCACGGCGATGTTGCGGAAGCTATCTGTTAGTTGGTGACACGCACACGGAACACAAACAACAAGCGGATAGATTAGCCAATGCAGAAAAGAGGAAAAATGTCAAAACTGGCGTCCAAGGCCGGAGACTCCGGTCTGGGCCGGAGACTCCGGTGTAGACCGGAGACTCCGGTGCACAGGGCCGGATACTCCGGTGTGGGAGATATGCTCGTGTTCTTGAGCGGAATTCACGCCTAGAGTCCTCAAATCCGCGAAAATTTGGCCAAAATTGGGTTGGGAAACGCTGGCAAAAGCTGGACCAACACCTTAGACAAGATTTGGTCGGATCAAAACCACAAATAACACTCCAAAACGATAGATTGATCCAAAGGCAAATTGGGGCTGTTTTTTGGGAAATTTTTGAATTTATGGTGGATAGAAGAAAAATTGAGGGGAAATTCGTGATCAACCTTGCTCTTGATACCAAGATGTTATGGGGTAACCCCTTGGGGTGGCCAGATCTTTCACAAATCTCCGCGGGGATCGAGGGGAAAGCGGTGGAAGGGAGGAAAGGGGATGAAATCCATGAACACACGCACACGAAGAACCCGATGAACTCACGCACACAAAACACGATACACGCTGATAACTCGCACAGGTGGCAACCGGTCCAACATAATCCCTAGGATCGGTGTTGGGCGAAGCTCTCTCTCCACGGCCAACAACGGGGGTGAGGTGCTTGGTGAGATCTTGACTACTTGGGCACGAGAAACCGAGATCCCAAGGCCTTGTACAACTTGAACGCACTAGGCAAGATCCAAGAGGTTGTGGATAATAGGGCGCCCCTTAGTAGGAGCATGAGACCAATAGATGAAATATCCTCAAAGGTGTGTCCCCAACTATTATTATCCAAGTCTAGGGTTTACAATAGAGGGGTGGGGCTTTATATAGGCCAGCCACTTGAAAAAGGGTAGTTTAGGAATAAAACTGGAAGTTTGGGCGAAATTGGGGGTTACATGGGCCAGGCCTTGACAAGCTGCATCGAGGCCGAGACTCGGTGTTGGGTCCGGAGACTCGGTCAGGCCGAGACTCGGTCAATCTCGGACCCTCCTGAGGGGCCTTGTATCCCGGACTTGGTTCTGGGGCCGGACCGAGGAAGGTCCAGACTCGTGTAGGCGAGACTCAGTGTACACCGAAATTCCGGCAGTGAGCTCTAGCAGCGTCTTCTCCTGGTCCTTCTTCCTTGGGGGCTTGGTGTGGTGATGTTGCTTCATAGCTAAGGATACACAACGTAGTTGCATGAAGTAGCAAGCCATCCAAAGGTAGACCAAAATCACATGAGGAAAGGAGCAAGTTAACCTTGGCTTGTAGGAGCTTGGCTCGGGCGCGAGTCATTGGCCCACTTGGGGGACTAGGTGTGGTAGATGGAGGTGCGTCCATAGGACGGGTGAAGGGAATATGCCCTGAGAGGCAATAATAAATTGTTTATTATGTGTATTCCAAGTATATGATAGATGTTTATTTTGCATGCTATAATTGTATTAATACGGAAACGTTAATACATGTGTGTTTAATAAACAAACAGAAAGTTCCTAGTTAAGCCTCTCTTATAAACTAGCTCGTTGATTAACAAGATGATCAAGGTTTCCTGATCATGGACATTGGATGTTGTTAATAACGGGATCACAACATTAGTGTAATGATGTGATGAACATTCATCCGAAGTATAGCATTACGATCAAAGTCATTGAGTTTATATTGCTATAACAACTTACGAAGTGATCCTAATCCTTAGACCATGAGATCATGTCAATCACTAACAGGAAGAGTTTCTTGATAACATCAAACGTCACACCGTAATGGGTGATTATAAAGATGGGTTCAGAACTAATAAAGTGTTATGTTGAGGCTCATGGATCGAGAGTGGAATTTGTTCATCCCGATGACGGATAGATATACTCAGGCCTCTCGGTGATATCACATTGATTAGCTTGCAAGCAAGTGATTTTGATCACTAGAATGTTATATCACGGAACGAGAAAAGAGTGCATGTCGATACGAGATCAAACTAGGTATGGAGATACCGATGATCGAATCTCGGACATGTAATATATCGTGAGACAAAGGGATTAAGATACTAGCGTAAAAGGTTCCGACGATCACAAGAAAGTCATCGTTGAATGTGTGGGAGTCGATATGGGTCTCCAGATCCGCTTCGATTATTGATCCGAGAGGGTCTCGATCATGTCCGCATTATTCACGAACCGTAGGGTGACACACTTAAGAGACACCGACATCCAATTGGAGCAAAAGTTTCATGCCGAAAGAATAAACAAAGCAGGAATTTATTTCACTAGATACCAAACAGTTTTCGGTGAAATTGCATAAAGTGGTTATGCATGTGAAATAGAATTCTAGCAAGGGTTATTTGTGAATGTTTGTCATTAAAGTAATTGACAAAATTCTGAATAAAATAAAGAGTTTTATTTAATGAGAGTTTGCATTAAATTTGGTGGAAATTTAATGGGATCTTTGAGTGGGATTTTGAGTGGAGGAATTTGGAGGAGTTTTGTGAGTGGAGTGTCCACCCACATGAAGAGGGGGCAAGGGGCAGCCCCATGCGCCAGCCACCCCTTGGGGTTCCCCCTCCTCCTATAAAAGGAGCCCTCCTCTCACTTCTCACTCACACCTCCTCGTGAAGGATCTCTCTCCTCTAGAATTTATCCCCATGGTCTCGGACTAGCGAGATACATGTTCCCGTGGCTATTCGGCAAGAAAGAGTTGTGCTTCCGCATCGGAGCGAGGAGGCGGAGGTTGCTCGGTGCCTCGAGCGTGTGTGCGCAACGGATGCGCTGGCTGATTTGGCGCTAGGACTTCCTCTCGATCTTGAGATCGGCAAGAGATCGTCTACATCAACCACGAGTTTGGACTCGTTAAACTTTGTCGGTCTTCAAGGGTATGTTCTCTACGGATATACATCCTTCGTTGTTTGTATCTAGTATAAATAGATCTTGGTATTTAGTTCACATCGTAGGAAAATTTTTGTTTTCTATCTTGCGAACCCTTCAGGGTATCGAGCCGGATCTATGCGTAGATACTTTACACGGTAGTACACATATGAGTATGTGGGCGATGATGATCATGTTGTTGCTCCTTTCTTGTGATTTTGGATATTGGTGGCATAGTGGGATGAAGCGGCGGACAAACTTTACATGTCCTCGCATGAGACTGTTCCACGCTTGACATGCAACTAGTTTGCATAAGTGGCTAGCGGGTGTCTGTCTCTACTACTATAGTCAATATCTATTTTGCAAGCAAGTTGTCAACAATTTGATTATCCTCGTAGGTTCATGTTCGTAGGTAAGAACGGTTCTATCTCGAAAGCCCTCACCACGTAAAACTTGCAATGGATAAATTAGAGGCGTCTAGTTTAGATTGTTCTTTGGGCTAGTGTTATGATATGGTAGTGTTGTAAGTAGAAGTATGAGATGATACTCTTACAACACACATAGCGTAAAACCCATAGGCGTGGATTTACACATATAGGTATGATAGTGATCATACCACGATGCACATGATAGAGATCATCTGCGGGAACCATATAATTTCACTAATAAACATATGATGTTTGATTGCATCTTATATTGCTTGTTTAGCGCTTTGTTAAGCATAATAAGATGATCCCTCATTTAAATATCAAGATAAGAATGTGTTCTTCCTTTAGTATGCACCGATTATGTTTTCACGCTCCAAGACATCACGTGATGATCGGGTACTTGGATCCTAACCATACTTGGTGTAAGACAGTTACACACGCAAAATACTAAGGTTCTAACTTGGCGAGCCTAGCATGTATGACATGGCCTCGAACACAGACCGAAAGTTTAAGCATGAGTCATAGAGTTGATAGGATGCCCATTTGATGCTCGCCTTTGAAGCTATACCGACTCACGTGATGATCGGACTTGGTGTAGTGGATTTGGTTCATGTAATCACCAAAAGGACACGAGGATGTCGCTTTTGAGTGGGAGTTCATTCGTAATAAAGATTAGTTGAACTCAATCTATCATACACTTAGTCTAAACTTTACAAATTCTGTTGTAGATGGCACCACCGCTTTTAATTTCAATGCTCATGGAGAAAGAGAAACTAGCAACGAGCGGTAGCAACTTTCTTGAATGGGCCATGAATTTGAGGATTCTCCTCTCTGCACAAAAGCAATATGTGCTAGAAGCGCCGTTAGGCCCCCACCTTTGACGATGCCCCGACGAGGAGAAGAATGTCTATCGACTCGTCGGAGGACCACAACTTAGTTCATTGCGGCATATTGTATGGGCTAGAGCCAACTTCAAAGCGTTCAAAACGGCAATGCTTTTGATACAATGGGTGAGTTGAAAATGATTTTCGACACACATGTCAGTCAGAGAGCTACAATGCTTGAGAAAAGTTCTTTAGTTGCATGATGGAAGAGAACACTCCGTTAGTGAGCATGTACTCAAGATGTCGTTACGCCGATAAGCTTGTGTCCTTGGGAATAACGATTCCCATTGACTTAGGCATCCATCGTTTTCTGCGGTCTCGCCACCTAGCTATAAGAGCTTCGTGATGAACTATAATATGCAAGGCATGAAGAAGTCTCTCCCGAGCTTCACAATGCTTAAAACTACGAAGTGGAGATCAAAAGGAACATCAAGTGTTGATGATCAATAGGAACACTGGTTTCAAGAAAGACAAGAAGGGAAAACGGAAGGAAGTAAGGCGGCAAGCCTGTTGCAGCTGAAAGAAACCCCGAGTTGGACCTAAGTCCGATACCGAGTGCTACTATTGTAAGGGATCGCCATCGAAGCAATCGCCCCAAGTATCTGGCGCATAAGAAGGCCGGCAAGGCAAACAAAGGTATATATGATATACATGTTATTGATGTACTTGACTAGTGCTCGCGTAGCACCGGGTATTTGATACCTTCGGTTGCTAATATTTGTAACTCGAATCGGGCTGCGAACAAAGCATCGCTAACAAGGGGTGAGGTCAAGATGCGTGTCGGCAATGGATCAAACGTTGATGTGATCGCCCGAACGCTACCTCTCCACTTACGTACCGGGATTAGTTATAAACTTAAATAATCGTTATTTGGTGCCTGCCGAGCATGAACATTGTATCCGGATCATGTTTGATGCAAAGTGGTTTTCATTCAAATCGAGAACAATGGTTGTTCCATTTATATGAATGAAATCTTTATGGTCATGCACCAATGTTGAATGGTTTATTTCGTTGGATCTCGATGATAATGTTACATATTCATAATATTGATGCTAAAAGGATTAAACTTAATGATGATATATCCGCATATATGTGGCAATCGTCTAGGTCATATTGGCATTAAACGCATGAAGAAGCTCCATTCGGATGGACTTTTGGAATCACTTGATTATGAATCATTTGATACATGTGAGCCATGCCTTATGGGCAAGATGACTAGAACGCCGTTTTCCTTCAATGGAGCAGGCGGCAGATTTATTGGAAATCATACATTCGATGTATGTGGTCCAATGAGTGTGTCACGAGGTGGATATCGTTATTTTGTTACTTTCACGGATGATTTGAGTAGATACGGTTATATCTACTTGATGAAACACAAGTCTGAAACCTTTGAAAAGTTCAAGGAATTTCGTAATGAAGTTGAAAATCATCGTAATAGAAAGATCAAATTTCTACTACGACTGTGGAGGTGAGTATCTAAGTTACGAGTTTAGCACTCACATGAAAGAGTGTGGAATTGTTTCACAACTCACACTGCCGAACACCACAAATGAAATGGTGTGTCGAACGTCAGAATACTTTATTAGATATGGTTCGATCTATGATGTCTCTCGACGGACTTCGTTGTCATTTTGGGGTTATGCACTAGAAACCGCATTCACTTTAAATCGGGCACCATCTAAATCCGTTGAAACGACACGTATGAATTGTGGTTTGGAAACAAACCTAAGATGTCATTCTTAAAGTTTGGGGTTGCGATGTTTATGTGAAGAAACTTCAACCGGATAAACTCGAACCCAAAGCGGAAAAATGCGTCTTCATAGGATACCCTAAAGAAACTATTGGGTATTCCTTCTATCACGCATCCGAGGGCAAGGTTTTTGTTGCCAAGAATGGATCCTTTCTAGAGAAAGAGTTTCTCGCGAAAGGTGTGAGTAGTCGGAAGGTAGAACTTGAAGAGGTTGTGGAACCTTCTCTTCAAAGTATGGCGAGTAGCCTTGCAGGAAGTTGTTCCGAGTTGGCTCCACATTGAAGAGGGAACTAATGATAATGATCATGAAACTCAAATAAAGTACTACCAACCTCGCAGTCAAACAGACGCGCAGCTCCCGAACAGACGGAAATCTGTCATAAATTTCATGGTTGATGAAAATAATGACCTGCGACGTATGAAGAAGCGATGATGAGCCCGGATTCCAACAAATGGTTATAAGCCATGAACCGAGATGGAATCCATGTATGAAAATCAAGTTTGGAACTTGGTGGAATTACCCCACGAAAAGGCCGTGGAGAACAAATGGATTTTCAAAAGGAAAAGCGATCTTGATGGTAATGTGACCATCTATAAAGCTCGACTTGTCGCAAAGGGTTCGACAAATTCAAGGAGTTGACTACGATGAGACTTTCTCCGTAGCGATGCTAAAGTCGATTAGGATTATGTTAGCAATTGCTGCATATTTCGATTATGAAATATGGCGATGGATGTCAAAACCGCTTTCTCAATGGTAATATTGAAGAAGAGTTGTATATGATACAACCAAAGGGTTTTGTCGATCCTAAGGATGCTAACAAGGTGTGCAAGCTTCACGATCCATCTATGGATTGAAGCAAGCATCACGAAGTTGGAATCTCCGCTTTGATGAGGTGATCAAAGAGTTTGGATTTGTCCAAACTTATGGAGAAGCTTGTATTTACAAGAAAGTGAGTGGGAGCAATGTGGCATTTCGATATTATATGTGGATGACATATTATTGATCGGAAATGATATAGAACTTTAAACGGTGTTAAAAGTTATCTAAACAACAAATTTTCAATGAAGGACCTAGGTGAAGCGTCTTACATATTAGGCATAAAGATCTATAGAGATAGATCTAGGCGCCTAATAGGGCTATCGCAGTACATACCTTGATAAGATTTTAAAGAAGTTTAAAATGGACGGAAGTAAGAAGGGTTCTTACCTATGTTGCAAGGCAAGACATTGAGTAAGACTCAAAGTCCCGCTTGCGGAAGAAAGAGAGATAATGGACAAAGTCCCTATGCTTCACCATAGGCTCTATAATGTACGCCATGCTATGTACAAGACCGGATGTGGCACACGCTATTAGTTTGACTAGTAGGTACCAATCGGATCCGTGTTGAACACTGGATAGCGGTCAAGAATATCCTTAAGTACTTACGAAGAACTAAGGATATGTTTCTTGTATCTGAGGTGAAGAAGAGCTCGTCGCTAAGTGTTATGTTGGCGCTTAGCTTTGACACCGATCCGGATGACTCTAAGTCTCAATCCGGATCGTATTTCTCATGAATGGCGGAGCGGTTAGTTGGAGGAGCTCCAAACAACCTGTGGTAGCGGGATCAACAACGAGGCGAATATGTTCTTTTGAGCGGCTCGAAGCGCTTTGGATGAAGGAGTTCATATCCGAACTAGGAGTTGTGGCAAGCGTTGGACCCAATGGTGATCTATTGTGACAACAATGGTGCCATTGCCAATGCCAAAGAGCCAAGGTCTCACAAGCATTCCAAGCATATTAAGCGCGGTTTCACTCCATCCATGAGCATGTCAAGGATGGAGATATAAAGATTTAGAAGTGCATACGGATCTCAATGTAGTAGATCCGTTGACTAAAACTCTCCCTAGAGCAAAACATGATCAACACGAACTCAATGGGTGTTAGATATATCACTATGTAACTAGATTATTGTCTCTAGTGCAAGTGGAGATCAAGGAATATGCCCCGAGAGGCAATAATAAATTGTTTATTATGTGTATTCCAAGTATATGATAGATGTTTATTTTGCATGCTATAATTGTATTAATACGGAAACGTTAATACATGTGTGTTTAATAAACAAATGTAAAGTTCCTAGTTAAGCCTCTCTTATAAACTAGCTCGTTGATTAACAAGATGATCAAGGTTTCGATCATGGACATTGGATGTTAATAACGGGATCACAACATTAGTGTAATGATGTGATGAACATTCATCCAAGTATAGCACTACGATCAAAGTCATTGAGTTTATATTGCTATAACAACTTACAGTGATCCTAATCCTTAGACCATGAGATCATGTCAATCACTAACAGGAAGAGTTTCTTGATAACATCAAACGTCACACCGTAATGGGTGATTATAAAGATGGGTTCAACTAATAAAGTGTTATGTTGAGGCTCATGGATCGAGAGGAATTTGTTCATCCCGATGACGGATAGATATACTCTGGGCCTCTCGGTGATATCACATTGATTAGCTTGCAAGCAAGTGATTTTGATCACTAGAATGTTATATCACGGAACGAAAAGAGTGCATGTCGAACGAGATCAAACTAGGTATGGAGATACCGATGATCGAATCTCGGACATGTAATATATCGTGAGACAAAGGGATTAAGATACTAGCGTAAAGGTTCCGACGATCACAAGAAAGTCATCGTTGAATGTGGGAGTCGATGGGTCTCCATCCCGCTTCGATTATTGATCCGAGGGGTCTCGATCATGTCCGCATTATTCACGAACCGTAGGGTGACACACTTAAGAGACACCGACATCCAATTGGAGCAAAAGTTTCATGCCGAAAAGAATAAACAAGCAGGAATTTATTTCACTAGATACAAAGGTTTTGGTGAAATTGCATAAAGTGGTTATGCATGTGAAATAGAATTCTAGCAGGGGTTATTTGTGAATGTTTGTCATTAAAGTAATTGACAAAATTCTGAATAAAATAAAAGAGTTTTATTTAATGAGAGTTTGCATTAAATTTGGTGGAAATTTAATGGGATCTTTGAGTGGGATTTTGAGTGGAGGAATTTGGAGGAGTTTTGTGAGTGGAGTGTCCACCCACATGAAGAGGGAGGGCAAGGGGCAGCCCCATGCGCCACCCACCTTGGGGTTCCCCCCCTCCTCCTATAAAAGGAGCCCTCCTCTCACTTCTCACTCACACCTCCTCGTGAAGGATCTCTCCCCCTCTAGAATTTATCCCCATGGTCTCGGACTAGCGAGATACATGTTCCGTGGCTATTCGGCAAGAAAGAGTTGTGCTTCATTGCATCACTGGAGCGAGGAGGAGGTTGCTCGGTGCCTCGAGCGTGTGCGAGCACGGATGCTGCTGCTGATTTGCGCGCTTAGGACTTCCTCTCGATCTTGAGATCGGCAAGAGATCGTCTACATCAACCACGAGTTTGGACTCGTTAAACTTTGTCGGTCTTCAAGGGTATGTTCTCTACGGATATACATCCGCCCGTTGTTTGTATCTAGTATAAATAGATCTTGGTATTTAGTTCACATCGTAGGAAAATTTTTGTTTTCTATGCTGCGAACCCTTCAACGGGCTGCATCAGCGCCCCCCTTGGGAAAGAGTCGTCCTCGACTCTTAAACCTTCTCAACTTCATCTTCTCCATGGTAGGGTGAGAGGTCCTTGACATTAAACGTCGGGCTCACAAGATACTTGGATGTTGGGATATCAATGATGTAGGCCTTGTTGTTGATCCTTTTTAGTACTTTGAACGGCCATCACCTCTTGGCTTGAGTTTGGAGTCGCGGTCCTTGGGGAAGCGGTCTTTACTCAAGTGTATCCACACAAGGTCGCCTTCTTTGAAGATCATCTCTTTCTTGTTCTTGTTTAGCCTTGATGCTTGGCGAAGGACTTGTTGCTCGATCGTAGCTCTTGTGTCTTCATGGAGTTTCTTCATTGTTTGGGCACGCTTGACAATGTCCATATTGGCACGGTCATGAAGTGGAAGTGGAAGTATATCGAGCGTGGTAAGAGGCTCGAAGCCATAGACGATCATGAACGGGCTCATCATGGTGGTGGAGTGCTTGGCGCGGTTGTAGGCGAACTCGGTGTGTAGAATACATTCCTCCCAATCCTTAAGGTTCCTCTTTATCAACACACGTAGAAGTGTGCCAAGGCTTCGATTGACGACCTCGGTTTGTCCATCGGTTTGAGGATGCGAGGCGGACGAGAAGAGGAGCTTGATCTTAGAGCTTGGCCATGAGTGTCTTCGAGTAGCTCATGAATTTGATGTCGATCGAGACGATTGTTCTTGGTACACCGTAGGCAATTATTTCCCTGAAAAACAAATTTGCTACATGTGAAGCATCATCGGTCTTATGGCACGGAATGAAGTGTGCCATTTTGGAAAAGCGATCCACTACCACAAATATAGAATCATGTCCATGTTTAGATCTAGGCAATCCTAACACAAAGTCCATGCTAATGTCCGAACAAGGTGCATGAGGAATAGGCAATGGCATATAAAGACCAAAGGGGTTAGACTTAGACTTAGCTTGGATACATGTAGTGCATCGTTGGACGTGGCGCTCGACGTCGCGCTTCATCTTTGGCCAAAAGTAGTGAGTGGATAGCATGTCATATGTCTTGTCACGGCCAAAGTGACCCATAAGGCCTCCACCATGGGACTCTTGAAGAAGCAAAATTTGGAGAGACGACTTCGGAATGCAAAGCTTGTTTTGTTTGAAAAGAAAACCCTTATGCAAATAGAAATCATCAATCCCTTTGTCTATTGAACATCTTGCAAAAATTGGTCCAAAGAAAGGGTCGGACGCGTACAAAGATTTGATGTCATCAATACCCAAGACATTTACTTCGAGTCACGTAAGAAGGTTTGTGTTTTTGCGAGACAAAGCGTCCGCTACCACATTTTCTTTGCCCTTCTTGTACTTGACAATGTAAGGAAAGGATTCCATAAACTCAACCCATTTGGAGTCGCGTAAGAAGGTTTGAGCTCTCTATCCTAAGCCTTTCCTTTCCTCAAGCCCTCTCTATTCCCTGCACAAGTTCTTCCTTGTTATCTTCCAAACCTGAGAAGGTCTTCCTGGTGTCACCGGAACTTACGGTCAGATGCCAGAACTTCTGGTTGCTGGTTGTTCGTCTGAACCACCTGCTGACCTAGAACGTGTTCAGCCTGACCCGGAACTTTCGGTCCACCGGAACTTCCTATGGTGCTCCCTGCCCTATATAAGGTGGGCCCTGGGGGAAAACGGGATCTTCTTCCTTTTTCCCCCAAGACCCATCCTCTATTTGGAGCAGCCGCCGGCCAAGACCTCTCCGCGAAGGTGCTCCGGCCCCTTCGTCTCCGGCCACTCCTCCACATATCTGCTCCGTGGGAACCTTCCCCACCTCGATCTCCCGCCATGGACTCCGGTATTTGCCCTCAACTCCCTCCATTAATGGAGATCTTGCTCTCTCACCATGGCTTGAGTTAGGGCACACCATGTCTAGGCTAGTTCTTTGGCTAGAACTTGTTGGGAGATCTTGGTAGGCCTAGGGTATCATGCTAGAGTAGATTGGTCCAATACTATCTTGAAAATCTTTGCACTTGTGGATTTTAGATCTAGATCTAGTGAACTGCTGTTTGGAACCGTCAGTTCGTGGTCTCACCGGAACTTCCGGTGAGCCACGACCGGAACTTCCGGTGGACCATTTTCAGCGGAAGTTCCGGCGATTCAGCGAAAGTTCCGGCAACAATGCAACTTTTTCCTGATTGTATTTTTTCAATCTATTTCTTTTGTTTCCTCTTCTGAACTTGTGCACTTACTCCACCTTCCCTCCCTATTCTTGTGCTTTCCTCTTAGGGCAAGGAGGTACTCGCCAAGGCAAGCGTACCCGTCGACCATCCTCTGACATTCCTCCTGAGATTGATGAAGAAGATGTTGAGGTTGTGCATCCAACCACTCAGACTAGTCGTCAGAAGGCTGCTGCTGCTCGACGTGCTGCTGTTGCTGAAGGGAAGAGTCCTGCTCTTGTTCAGAAGGCCACTGCTGTTGGGCCAGACATGACCAAAGCCAAGATTTCCAAATGGTCTCAGAAAGCTTACTCTGCATTCAGGCATACGGATCCCTACCTCGTGGCTCGTGACCATCTTTGCTTGGATCCTCACTTCCACAACTGCCGTCAAGAACAGATATTTGCTGAAATCTATGCAACAAAGAAGAAGTTCGTGGTTGCTCCTCAAAAGTACATCAATGTGACTCACATGGAAAAGAAGCATGCATACTTTGGCGAGGCTCTTGATATTTGCTAGAAGTTTCGGTTGATTCCTCTCATGGAGCACCGTCAGAACTTTGATGTGAATGCCATTGCTCAGTTTTACTTAACTCTGTTTATTCACATGCAGTCCTCTACTGAAGGTGTGTTGAAGTGGATGACTAGGGGAGTGTTTCTTACCGCCACTTGGTCTGAGTTTGCTAAGCTTCTTGTCTATCCCCTTCATCCTGGCCACAGGGCAAATGGTTGGCGTGTTCATGGTCCCGAAGCTGCTGATCCCGAGGTCCTGGAGCCTCTCTACATTGAAGGGTGGGGAACTGTTGGGTTTGTGAATCATCTACTGCCAGTTTTTGACATCATGCGTAGGGTGTACTTGAACACCATCTCTCCCAAGGCAGGTTGACCTCATGCATCAGACTTATCTCCGCCGTGACACTGATAGTCTCATGGATGTTATGCACTTCATATACTCAGAGCTGTGGCAAGCTATTATTGAAAAGCGCTCCTGCATCTATGCTCCCTTCATTCAGACTCTCATCAATCACAAGTGTCTTGAGACGACTGGCACTCGCTTTCCTGAAGACAACATCACCATTCATGAGGAGAAGAAGATGCGTGTGAGTAAGCACCAAAAGCCTCGTTCTCAAGAAGAAAAGCAAGCTGAACTCAAGAAGGCCCGAGATGAAGCTGGTGGTCCCTCCTCTACTCCTGGGGGCTCTAGTGCTGGTGGTCCGTCTCTCCAGAGGTAGCTGCTTGGGAAGGTGAAGAAAACTTTCTGCTTTCTGCAGGACCGCGAGTATCAGGCCTATGTAGATCAACGTCACAATGTTCAGCGCCAGAAGGCCATCATGACTTCTCTCAACATTCCTAGCTCACTGGTCACTAGCTCTGTCACTGTTCCCAAGGATGATTGGATTCGCGACAACTGCCACTGGTCCGAGGATGAGACTGAGGAGGAGGTCACTGGTCCGTCGCCTGAGTGGGGTCCTTGGGTCCCTGAGTCTGCTCCTCCTCCCTTTCATGGCTGGGACGATTAGATTGATATTTTCTTCCTTTTTGGTGTCTCGGTGCCAAAGGGGGAGAAAGATGTCTATTAGGTTGTCTACGGGATTTGCATGGGTTGAGTCGCGAGCCTGTTCTTGCCTTTGATATTTTCTTGCTCGCGAACTCTCTAGTTTATTTGTGTGCTTGTGGACCATGTTATGTTTGAGACTATGTGGTGTCTTTGTGGTATCTTATGCAATGCCGTGCGTGTGGTATCTTGTTGTCATCTTATGAGCATATGCATATGGTGGTGGAGACTCATAGCTCTTATTGTTATTATTACCCCTTTTGTCTCCACCACATTTGGTTGGTTCTGGTATGATCTCTATCCTTTCTTGTACCTTGCACTTGTGATATCTTTGCAATTCGTAGGGGGAGCCTCCTTGTATGTGTGCCGGTCTTGTCCTTAAGAGTTTTTCTCTACCTTGCACACATATAGGGGGAGCTTGTCCCGTCCATTGCAAAGATTGCTTTGATTCTATGCAAATCTTTGGGATTGTCATCTAACACCAAAAAGGGGGAGATTGAAAGGACTATATCTTCCCATGCTGTTTTTGGTGTTAATGATAATCCCAATTGTGTTTTTAATTGTGCGCTTGAGTTTCAGGGGAAACATTGTTGATGTCTCCTTCAATTGTGGTGGATGCTCTCTTGGGATCTCATGAAGACGGTGGCCTTTTAGTTTTCTCCTAGTTTCTCTTCGGTTGTTGTTTTTAGGTCAGCGTACTATTAAGAGGGGGTCCATCTTGGAAGGCTGTGGGAAATCACCTGTTCTTGCACAAACCTATATGCACTGCCACAGCCATCCTACTATTCCGTGAGAGAGCGTGTTCATGTTCTGTTGGAGCCTTCTGTGTCTCACCGGAACTTCCGGCCTGGCGCCGGAAGTTCCGCTCAGGCTTTTCTTTGCGGGTTGTTCTAAGCTTTGTTTCGACGCTAGTTCCGCCCCAAGTTACGGTGGTGGATCAGTAACCTTCTGTATGAAGTGTTCTATTTGACGGAACTTGGGCCGGAACTTGCATCGGAACTTGTCCTGCCAAAAGGTCCTGAGCGGAACTTCCGCCCAGCCGCCGGAACTTCCGGCCAGATTCGGTTCGCGACCCAGAAATTCCGCCCCTTGTTCCGCTCCAAGTTCCGCTGAAGGCTCAGTAACCTTCTGTTTTGAAGTGTTCTATTTGCCGAAACTTGTTCGGAACTTGCGTCGGAAGTTCACCAGAACTTCCGGTCTGTTTTGACCGGAACTTCCGGTTGCGCTTCTAGAGCGGACGTCAACGGTCTGATGACCGTTGGAGCCAGGCTGGGCGGGACTTCCGGTCCCTCACCGGAACTCGCGGGGGCTGTAACGATTCAGCGCGAGGGGGCCTATTTAAGGCACCCCTCTTCTTCCTCCCATTCTCTCTCGAATTTTTCTCTCTCCTCCATTAATGCTAGATCTTCACCTCACTAGATCTCTCTCTCTATCCACTCAAATGACTTGATCTTTTGAGAGGTGAGGGAGGTGACCTAGATCTACACTTCCACCAAAGAAGATTTGATTTCCCCCACCCATCCTTTGTGGATCTTGTTGCTCTTGGGTTTCTTGAAACCCTAGACGGTGTAGGGCATCCTCGGAGCTAAGGCTTGTGTTGTAAAGCTTCGAGGTGTCGTTGAGGGACTCCAATTGAGTTGTCGAGCCTTCCCCTCAACCTTGGTGTAAAGGTTTCGGTTGGCGCCTTCAAGGTCACCGGTTATTGGATTGTGAGGCCTCCTTTGTGGGGGAGCTCACCGGAGAAGAAGGTGAGGCCTTTGTAGCGCTCGGGTGACCTTGTGTGGCCCCGAAACCTCTCCAACATAGGCGTAGCTCCTTGGGAGTGAACTACGGGAATTACATCTCCGTGTCCCCGCTTTGGTTACTTCGTTCCCTCCCTTTACTTCTTGCTATTTACCATTTTTGTGGTTGGTGTTTGTTTTCTTGATTTAGGTTGTTCACTTAGTTGCATCTCTAGATAACTTTCCTTCTCGTTGAGCCTAAAAGTGAGAAACAAATTAAAATTGGGTAGACGCCTATTCCCCCCCCCCCCCCCTCTAGTCGTATCAAGTCGGTACTTTCACCCACGGTGCCGCAGCATCGACTACGACGCTCGCAACGATCTCACCCAGCGCAAGATCGACAAGGCACGCACTAAACACGCGTGTTCAACTGAATCCGACGAGGAAGATGATGGAGAGATGTGTGGAGCCAAATGCTTCAGCAGATCCGTTCGGCGAATGCGGATGCCGAAAAATTTCAAGCTCCCTTCGGACACTCCGAAGTTCAATAGTACACATGACCCAAAATCCTGGCTCCACAACCACCTCTCATCCGTCAAGATGCATGGCAGAAACAGGAACACCGCCTTACAATGCCTTCAGCTGCAGCTGACAGGTGCAGCTAGGATCTGGCTCAGCAGCCTGTCCTCCGGCTCCATTCGAAGCTAGGAGGAGCTGGCATACAGCTTCATCCGCAACTTCAAGGGCACCAGCAAGAGGCCAGCCTCGATCGAGGAACTATGAGCCTGCACCCAACGTACCGGCGAGTCCATCCGCTCATACATATTACGCTGGTCCCATATCAAGAATTCCGCCGCACATATCTCTGAAGAAAGGATAATTGATGCCTTCAAGGATGGCGTCAAACGCCCAGACTTCAAGGAAGAACTTGGGTGCATCAAACCCAAGATGCTCGATCACCTCATGGACATCGACAACCGATGGGCAGATGGCGAAGACTCTGTCCACCGAACGCATTTGGATGACGAGGACGACTACGGCCGTAGCCGAGAACACCGTAGAAAACGAAGACCGCGTGTCTACAACAACCGCAACAGAGTCGACATGGTCGCGGCTGGATACGACGACCGACACAATGACGGCAACCGCAGCAGCGGATACCGCGGAGGCAACTACCATGACGAAGGGCGACCCACGCAGATGTGGCAACGTCGCAGCCGCGACGACAAGCCTTCGACATATGACAAGTTGTCTGGTCCTTGCATCATCCACTTCTACATCGACAAGAAGGATGGCAAGAAAAAAGCCAACCCCATGCTAAAGGACTGCTGCGAGTTCCAGAAGATCAGCGAGGGTCTCACCCAAATGTGGCGGCAGATCATGAACCCTGGATTTGGGCCCACACCTGTACCAGGTGACATCGCCCACGGAGCTCCTCCACCACCCATTGGACCATCGAATCCAGCGATCACACCAGCACCAAACAACGGTGCGGGCAGATACCCGCCGCCAAAAGGGTCCTTGATGATCTAGAAGGGGCGCCCAACTAACAGGGTGCAGAAAAATATCACCCTCCAAGTCAGCCTGGCGGTGACCTCCCACCAGCTACCCCTGAGTACCTCAGTGGCTCGAAGTCCTGCATTACGTTCGACCGTTTGGATCACCCACACCAGATCCCTCGCCCAAGTCATGCTGCCCTGGTGCTCGAGGCACAGATCGGGGGGTTGAGATGAACCGCGTCTTCATGGACGGCGGCAGCGGCATCAATCTGATGTTCGCCAGCACACTCGCAGCGATGCAGATCCTGCTGTGCAGCCTGGAGCAATCAGACACAACATTCCACGGCTGGTCCTAGGGAAGGGCATATATCCCCTGGGGAAGATATGGCTCGACATCATCTTCGGCCAGCCCGAAAACTTCAGGCGCGAGTGGCTGGAGTTCGAAGTGGTGGACTGGCCATCACAGTACCACGCCATCCTCGGGCACGTGGCATTCACGATATTCTTGGCAGTACCGCACTACACGTATCTGCTACTGAAGATGCCAGGACCAAGGGGCGTCATCACCATCCAGGGAAGCTTCACCCGATCCGACCACTGCGATAGAGATTTCAACAGAATCTCCCAGTCGTTCGGCATGCAGGAGGAGCTCACAAGGCTTCGTAAGGTGACAGACAACGGGGCACCCCCAGTCACCAGGAAAAACGCACCTAACATGTCATTCGACTCCACGGTCAACACAAAGAAGGTGCAGGTCCATCCGACGGACGCCTCCAAGACGGCGTTGATCGCCAACGACCTCAACACCGCATAGGAAAGCGCGCTCGTCGAATTCATCTGTGAGTGCTAGGATTTTTTGTCCGGTGTCCTGCGGACATGCCAGGAGTTCCCAGGGAATTCGCCGAGCACGCACTCAATGTGTTCCCTGACGCGAAGCCAGTCAAGCAGTCGATCCGACGACTGTCCGGACCAAGAGCTGAAGCGGTTGGAATCAAAGTTAATAGACTGCTTGATGCCAACTTCATCCGGGAAATCAAGGAGAGCTAGTGGCTAGCCAACACTGTGTTGGTCCCCAAAAAGTACACGAGCATCTTACGGATGTGTGTGGACATCACATCGCTCAACAAGTATTGTCCCAAGGACCTCCCTTTACCGCGGATCGATCAAATCATCGATTCGACTGCAGGATGCGAGAAACTCTCCTTCCTCGATGCCTACTTAGGCTACAACCAGATTCGGCTGAAGGTAGAAGACCAGGATAAAACGGCGTTCATCACGCCGTTCGGCATGTTCTTCTACAACACCATGTCCTTCAGGCTGAAGAATGTAGGTGCCACGTACCAGAGGTGCATGCAAGCGTGCCTAAAAAACCAAATTGGTCGCAAAATTCAAGTCTATGTCAACGACATAGTAACCAAGACCAGGGAGGCCAACATGCTGATCGATAACCTCCGCGAGACGTTTGATAACCTTGATCACTACAAGATCAAGCTAAACCCAGAAAAGTGTGCCTTTGGCGTCCCATCTGGCCAACTACTCGGCTACTTCATCTCCTAGTGGGGGATCGAGGCGAATCCAAAAAAATCAGGGCCATACTGGCCATGGAGAAGCCGAAGAACCTCAAAGGTGTCCAGCAGCTGGCTGGACGGATCGCGGCACTGAGCAGATTCATCAGCCGCATGGGTGAGAAGGCCCTACCCTTTTACTAGCTACTGCGCAAGGCGGACAAGTTCGAGTGGACACCCAAAGCAGACGACGCATTCGAGGACCTCAAGCGGCTGATCTCCACCTCACCAGTACTGGTCACGCCAAAGGAACGAGAGCCTTTGCTGCTATACATCGCAGCTACACATCAGGTGGTAAGCACTATACTCATGGTCGAACGACCCGAAGATGGCAAGACCCATGGGGTCCAACGCCCAATCTACTACCTCAGCGAGGTACTAACTCCAACAAAGCAGATGTACCCTCACTACCAGAAGCTCGCCTACGGCGTATTCATGACGGCTCATCGGCTGAGCCACTACTTCCAGGAGCATCAGATCATGGTCATCAATGACGCCCCACTGTCCAACATCCTGAACAACCCCGAAGCCACGAGACGCGTAGCCCTGTGGGTCATCGAGCTGTCTCCTCTGGATAAAATCTACGAGCAGCGCAAGGCCATCAAATCTCAGGTCGTCCCTGACTTTCTCCTCCATTGGATAGAACTCCAGCTGCCGGACACTCCGGACATGTCGCAATCATGGACGATGCACTTCGACGGCTCCAAGCGCGAGGCTAGAGCAGGGGCCGGCGTCATACTGACGTCCCCTCAGGGCGACAAGATGAAATACGTCCTTCGGATGAAATTTCGCGCCTCCAACAACGAGGCCGAATATGAGGCCCTCATCCACGACATGACAGTTAACTGGCCCTGATCCTTTGGGAGAGTCGGGAACGCGCATCAACAATCCCTATGAACTAAACATTTCTCCGTTCAACTACATAGCACCTGAAAGATTGAAGAGTCTCCATCCGAATCTACGATTCGACTGAACACTTGGGGGCTACTGACATGGTTATACCCCACGGGTACACAACATTGGTATCCCCGGTCCAGCCCAAGGAAGGCCCACATCAAGACACGCGGCCCGTGGAGATTTCGGGTGGCCCAAGCCCATGATGTCTTCGGATCCTTGGAGAACAAGTCTAGAGTAGATAGAATTTCAAAGGGTACCAACCCTAATCTATAACCAACTCGACCTAAGACCGGGACCTGCCTATCTATATAAAGGCCAGGAGGGCACGGCGATAAGGATCTCTTCCACCATCGCATACACACCTCACGCCATATTGCATCTGCACACCCCTGTAATCTTCGGTTCCGCTGTAATCAAGAGCAGACAAGCAGGAGTAGGGTTTTCCCTCCGGGGGCCTTAACTTGGGTACACCTCGTCTCCCGCTGATGATCCACAAGTATAGGGGGTGTATCGTAGTACTTTCGATAAATAGGAGTGTCAATCCCAACGAGGAGCAAAAGGTGTTGACTAGTGGTATGGAGAAGGAAATCTTTGTAAATACTTAGCAAACTGATTTTTAGGGATTTTCTGATAAAGCAACAAAACAAAGTGCAAGTAATAAAGACAACAAACAATCGCAGCAAGTGGCCCAATCCTTTCTTAGCAAAGGACAAGTCGGTGGGTATACTTATAAGGACCAAACGTTCTCGTGGACACATGGGAATTATTGCTCTGTCCTATCAATTGCCCCACTGTAATTTGTTTAACCAACATGTTACGTTATCTATCTTAAGGAGAACACCTCTAGTGAATTATGGACCCTGGTCCAATCTTTACCATTGATACATCTTCTACTGTTACTATTTATTTTCTGCGAGCTACCATTACCTTCCATACCATACGTTTAATCCTTTGTTTTCAGCAAACCGGTGAGATTGACAACCGCATTGTTCGTTGGGGCAAAGCCTTGAGTTTGTGTTGTGCAGGTTCCAAGTTGTTAGCAACACCTTGGGGTCGTTTCCTTCCTCCTACTAGTTCTATAACCTTGGTTTCTTACTGAGGGAAGACTTACCGTTGTGCTCATCATACCTTTCTCTTGGGGTTTCCCAACGAAGCTCTGAAGTGATCTGAGCCGCATCAGTAATAGACTTGATAACACTTTTGAATGGAATTGTTTGATAAAATCGATGCTTTGAGGTAGTAGAGATTATTCCAATGTTTTTCTAGTAATTAAAGTAAGATAAGGCTTTACGCGTGTCATTACAACACGGTCGTGCTCCATGGGAAACTATTAAGTCCGCTGGCCAACGAACGATCTAAATATGGGAAACCACTTGATTTCGGCTATTGAGTTATTTAAGCATCTGTAGCTGCAATGCTATGTTGAGTAAAAGTTTTAGTTTCCTCATGGTCTCACGTTCCAAGTGAAGTTGTAGTACTCCTCTGACCCATTATTGCTCAACGGTTATCTATTGGAATGGTCACAAGCACGTAACACAGCCTCAATTAACATGTTAAAAACATTGTCATGATCTCTCTATGGAAGAACTGAGATTTTTGAAAAGAAAGGAAAGGAAAAATGTGCTTCGGGAGTCTTGAAATTTTGACGTGGGAGTAGATGAGTTGTTCTTAAACTGAATGTTTTTGGTACTAACTTGAGTACTCTTAATTGATTACAGAAACAAGAGCAAAAAGTCTTTCACCTCTCAACAAAGAGAGAAACCAAAGGAATTTGTTTCACTTTTTGACACTTGCTCGGGCATATAATTTATTTGCTAGCAAGATATACGTGGTTAGGAAGTGGACTCAGTGCAATCCGGTGAATACTTGTATGATCATGTTTAAGATTGCAAGAATTATGAAGAAAGGAATTTGGGACCAATCGAGCTTGTAAGTCCTTTTATTTTAGTTTCAAATATCCACTATTCTTCTCTATTTTCTTGTCACTCGAGGGCGAGCAACATCTAATCTTGGGGGAGTTTATAGCTATGAGATTCGATACATTTAATGATTTTTCTTGATGGTTTTCGTCTTTATTTGATGGTGATCTTGCTTTACCTAACGCCAATACTTCAGTAGCGAGGAAAACTTGGTTTTCAATGTGTGTTTCAGGTTCTGAACATCAATAGAAGGTTTCAACAGCAAAAATACAATATTCATATGAAAACAAGAAAGTCTTTTTTTGGAGGCAATCAAGGAAGGCAACCAGAAGGTTTAACGACCAACTATACGGTGGGAATATTTTTCTGACCATATAGTTCTAGCAATATAGTTGTCGCCGCCTTTGTCCTGTAAAAAGGAACAACTTTCGTGAAGAAGGCATACGCGAAAACACAACACAGCAGCCGTCGTTCCATCCATAAGGGAGAAAGAAGAGATCCAGAGAAGAAGGAGAAGACGTTCTTCATCTTGCTCCACGATCTTCGACCTCCTAGCCACCACACCCCAATAGCCATTACTTATACTTGAGAGAGAGATAGAGAGATCCTCACCTTACAAGATTAGGGTTTGAGATTGTTTCTTCCTATCTTGAATGGTGTTGGATTGATTTTCTATTTTATTGTGGATCTCCACGGTAATATTGAGACAAACTCCTTTTATGTAATTATATCGATGATGCTTTCTTCTGTCATGTGTGAGTAATCCCCCTTAGGCGTGAGAGATGTAAGGGGATTGGTGAGATGTGATGTGCCTATATATTTTCCATTAGTTTGTGATTGATTTTAATTACTATATTATGTGTGCTTGACTATCTGTGGGATGCCTAATGCTTGTTGTCCAATTAAGGGACCAGACAACATGGTGCTTTGTTCTACATAGATAATATCTTGTTCACTAGCACACCGGCGACTCCCGAGTGACACGGGAATATTAATGGGAAACTAGTTTGACTCGAGGATCACGAGGAACCACTGTGCTTATTGCATTAGTCGATCCAAGGAGATTAATTGCTAAGCAACCTGAAGGATCTTAATCGCCTAGTGACTGACCATAGTTTTGGTAATAGGCTAGTAGAATTATTGAAGTTGGGATGAAATCTACCAAGAGGAGTTCCAGATAATTATGGGATGCTCGCCTACACACATACTTATAAGATTATAATTGTTACACTTATCACTCATCCACTTGGCATAGTCATTATCACCATGAACTGTATCTCCCGTGTGTGTTTTGTCATCTTCTAAAAACAACAAACAATCGAATCATTTTTTACTTTTATGTTTTTTATTTCTAAAGTTTACATTTTAGTTTTATTTAAATACATTTAGTTTAATCCAAATTTTGTTCTTATTTCAACACTTGCAGACAATTCACTCGAAGACCTATGACAACTTTGAGTGTGAGAGAGACTTCATTCATAAACACTTTCCTTTGGGCTCCCTGTGGGATCGATATCTTAACTTCGAAACTAGCTACAACCGATTGTGCACTTGCAGACATCATTCACCAAACCCGTAAAATATTGGGGCAATCTCCACAACTTAATTGGAGGCTCCCAATAATCACCAACAAGGCCACTAACTTGGGGAGAGCTCCATAACTTAATTGGAGACCCCAAGAACTCACCATAAAGACCACACAACCGACTAGGGTTCCAAGAACCCAAGAGTAACAAGCTTCTTGATTTCACCAACCAAATCCTTCGAGGAGAACTCAAGCCGATGCACCTAATGCAATGAAAAGTCCTTCACTCACAAATTCCACCAAAGCTACAAAGGCTATTAGGGGAATAAGATAGGAAGAACTGATGCGTGGTGAACGCTTTATTGGGAAACCCAAGAGGAAGGTCAGAAGCAACACAGCAGCAAGTTTTCCCTCAGTAAGAAACCGAGGTCATCGAACCAGTAGGAGGAAGGAAACGCCTCAAAGGTGTTGCAAGCAACGTGGAAACCTGCACAACACAAACTCAAGACTTTGCCCCAACTAACAGTGAGGTTGTCAATCTCACCGGTTGCTATAACAAAGGATTAATTGTATGGTGTGGAAGGTGATGATGGTTTGCAGCAAGTAAACAGTAACAGTGGAAGATGTATCAATGGTAAAGATTGGACCGGGGTCCATAGTTTACTAGATGTGTTCTCCTTAGATAAACAAACATGGCATGCTGGGTAAACAAATTGCAGCAGGGCAATTGACAGGACTGAGCAAGGCATAATAATACAATACTAGGCAAAAAGATCCTATGAGATTCGATTGGGCAATACAACAATATACATAGACTGCCATCCAACTGCATCTATGACTAGAAGTCCACCTTTAGGTTATCATCCGAACCCCCTCCAGTATTAAGTTGCAAGCAACAGACAACTGCTTTAAGCAAAGTGTGTAAGGTAAACAATCCACTTGTTCCATGAACAAGAGACCGTTGTTTTCTCCCTAGTGGCAACAGCACATCCACAACCAAAGATATTTCTGTCACTTCCCTTGGAAACTAGAGGCAACCACTATCGAGCATAAATACCCCCTCTTGGAGTCACTAGCAACTACTTGGCCAAGATAGCTACTAACAACGAAGAGCATGCAAGATCACAAACAACACAGACATGATAGAATCAAATAGACAAAACTGATGGTGACTCCTTGATGGCACCAGATAACCTGGTGCTTGACGTGGAGTTTGTTGGGAACTCCAAGAGCAAGGTGTGAAGCAGCACAGCAGCAAGTTTTCCGTCGGTAAGAAACCGAGGTTATCGAACCAGTAGGAGGAAGGAAACGTCACACAGGTGTTGCAAGCAACGCGGAGACCTGCACAACACAAACTCAAGACTTTGCCCCAACGAATCAGTGAGGTTGTCAAGCTCACCGGTTTGCTGTAACAAAGGATTAAACGTATGGTGTGGAAGGTAATGGTTTGCAGCAAGTAAATAGGTAACAGTGGAAGATGTATCAATGGCAAAGATTGGACCGGGGTCCATAGTTCACTAGAGGTGCTCTCCTTAGATAAACAACATGGCATGAAGGGTAAACAACTTACAGGAGGGCAATTGACAGGAACTGAGCAAGGCATAACAATGCAATACTAGTTAAAAAGATCCTATGAGATTCAATTGGGCAATACAACAAGATACATAGACCGCCATCCAACTGCATCTATAACTAGAAGTCCACCTTCAGGTTATCATCCGAACCCCCTCCAGTATTAAGTTGCAAGCAATGCATAAGCAAAGTGTGTAAGGTAAATGTCCACATGTTCCATGAACAAGAGACCGTTGTTTTCTCCCTAGTGGCACAAAGACATCTACAATCAAGATATTTCATACTTCCCTTGGAAACTAGAGGCATGAACCCACTATCGAGCATAAATACCCCCTCTTAGAGTCACTAGCAACTACTCGTCCAAGATAGCTACTAACAACAGAGAGCATGCAAGATCACAAACAACACAGACATCATAGAATCATAAAGACAAAACCATTAATCATTCTGACATAATAATCTCAATATTCATCGAATCCCCGCAAACACAACATGCATGATTACAAATAGATTAGATCTTGATCATGAACGGAGCTCACAAGATCTATACATGAAAGCACAAGTAGGAGATACAACCATCTAGATACTACATGGACATATAGTCCAAGGTGGAACTACTCACGCATCATACCGGAGAGAAGGCCTCCGGGATGATCTCCCCTTTGTGACCGTGCCGGGAAGAACTTCAGATCCCCCCTCCAATCTAGGGACGAAGATGGCGGTGGCTACAGAAGGTTTCGTGGAATATTGATCGGGTTCTTAGGGTTTCTGCATTGGGGGCTTCTTATAGAAGAAGAGGCGAGGCTAGGAGACAGCCAGGGGGCCCACACCCTACCTAGTCGCGGGGCAGGGTCCACCCGCGCCTAGGGGGTCTGGCCACCCTGGTTCGCGTCTCCGTCTCGTATTCTGGATTCGTGTCCCTCACGGTAAAATATTGACTTTGGATTTCGTCCCATCCAATTTCGAGAATATTGATTTTCTGCCTTTCTGGAACCAAAAATAGAAGAAAACAGGCAAATGGCACTGTGGCAACTTGTTAATAGGTTAGTTCTAGAAAATATATAAAAACACCTCAAAGTGTAGACAAAGCAAAGTAGATACTAAACAAGCATGGAGCATCAAAAATTATAGATATGTTTCCGACGTATCAAGCATCCCCAAGCTTAACTCCTACTCATCCTCGAGTAGGTAAGTGATAAAAAGAATAATTTTTGAGGTGACATGCACCACCAAAACCAAGATCAAACCATTTGCAAGCATTGAAAGCTGGGATCAAAGAACTCTAAACATGTGCATGAAAGATGGAGTTCTAACAATAGGAAAAATTAACTATGCATGCAACATGACAGACTACAAACAAAGATCATGAATAACATGCATTGAAAAAAGTTTGTTTGTTTCACATACAGAAAACATAGCATAGTGGCAATCAACTTGTCCCTCATAGAGTAGCAAATATATGCATAGGACACCTTTAACGTTCACAAGGGTGACTAGAAACAGATAGGACAAGAACAAGTAATATCACAATATGCATCAATCAATAAGTTTTGGGACACTACACACAGAATGACAACTATTCTCTCTTAATGGTGCCTAAAGGTAGAAGGTGGAGACTCAACTAATGGTGGAAGAAATGCCCTTCACAAAGGGAAGCAGGGATTTCAAATTTCAAAAAGAGCTTCCAAAAATTATGGTACTTGTTAGCTTTCAGCCCTCATTGCCCCTATCATAAGCATCTTGAAGTGGTTAAGGTTAAACTGAACAAAGATGGAGTATATGCTTGACGAAGTATAAGTTGGCAATCTCAAGTCCCTTGAATACGAGGGCCACACCTCATGCTAATCAACTTTAGTCAGCTGTAAGTTCTTGCTATTGTAAGTATTTGCATATCATAGAGAACCGCCAACGGGGTACCCCTTGCACATGGTACAGGAGCTATCCCATAACCAAAATGACAAGGCAAACAGACAATGAGCATCTCAAAGATCTTTTTATTTACTATATTGATGACTCCTTGGTGGCGCCAGAGAACTTGGTGCTTGATGTGGAGTCTTGTTGGGAACCCCAAGAGCAAGGTGTGAAGCAGCAAAGTAGCAAGTTTTCCCTCTGTAGAGACCGAGGTTATCGAACCAGAAGGAGGAAGGAAACATCACACAGGTGTTGCGAGAAACGTGGAGACCTGCATAACACAAACTCAAGACTTTGCCCCAATGAATTAGTGAGGTTGTCAAGCTCACCGGTTTGTTGTAACAAAGGATTAAACGTATGGTGTGGAAGGTAATGGTTTGCAACAAGTAAACAAGTAACAGTGGAAGATGTATCAATGGTAAAGATTGGACCGGGGTCCATAGTTCGCTAGAGGTTCTCTCCTTAGATAGACAACATGGCATGAAGGGTAAACAAATTACAGCAGGGCAATTGACAGGAACTAAGCAAGGTATAACAATGCAATTACTAGTCAGAAAGATCCTATGAGATTCAATTGGGCAATACAACAAGATACATAGACCGCCATCCAACTGCATTTATGACTAGAAGTCCACCTTCAAGTTATCATCCGAACCCCCTCTAGTATTAAGTTGCAAGCAACAGACAACTGCTTTAAGCAAAGTGTGTAAGGTAAACAGTCCACATGTTCCATGAACAAGAGACCGTTGTTTTCTCCCTAGTGGCAATAGCACATCCGCAAATCAAGAGATTTCATCACTTCCCTTGGAAACTAGAGGCATGAACCCACTATCGAGCATAAATACCCCCTCTTGGAGTCAGTAGCAACTACTTGGCCAAGATAGCTACTAACAACGGAGAGCATGCAAGATCACAAACAACAAAGACATGATAGAATCATAAAGACAAAACCATTAATGAAACCAACATAATAATCTCAATATCCATCGGATCCCCGCAAACACAACATGCATGATTACAAATAGATTAGATCTTGATCATGAACGGAGCTCACAAGATCTATACATGAAAGCACAAAGGAGGAGATACAACCATCTAGCTACTACATGGACCCATAGTCCAAGGTTTGACTACTCATGCATCATACCGGAGAGAAGGCCTCCGGGATGATCTCCCCTCCGGCAGGGTGCCAGGAAGAACTTCAGATCCCCCCGATCTAGGGACGATGGTGGCGGCGGCTACAGACGGTTTCGTGGAGATTTTATCGGGTGCTTAGGGTTTCTGCATCGGTGGCTTCTTATAGGCGAAGGGAGAGACCGAGGCGGCGGCCAGGGCGGCCAAAACCTAGCCAAGCGCGGGGTGGGGCCCACCCGCGCCTGGGGTGGGTCTGGCCCCTCTGGCTCCCCTCTGGACTTCTTGTTCCCCACAAAAAGTAATTGACTTTGACGTTTGTCCCGTCCAATTCCGAGAATATTTCTTTACTAACTTTTCCGAAACCAAAAAATCAGAAAACGGGCATCTGGCACTATTGCAACTTGTTAATAGGTTAGTACCAGAAAACATGTAAAAAAGCACCTCAAAGTGTGGACAAGTAAAGCAAAGTAGATACTAAACAAGCATGGAGCATCAAAAATTATAGATACGTTTCCAACGTATCAGCATCCCCAAGCTTAACTCCTGCTCGTCCTCGAGTAGGTAAGTGATAAAAAGAATAATTTTTTAGGTGACATGCACCCTCACAAAAGATCCAACCATTTGCAAGCATTGAAAGCTGGGATCAAAGAACTCTAAACATGTGCATGAAAGATGGAGTTCTAACAATAGGACAAAGTAACTATGCATGCAACATGACAAGCTACAAACAAAGATCACGAATAACATGCATTTGAAAAACGTTTGTTTGTTTCACATGTAGAAAACATAGCATAGTGGCAATCAGCTTGTCCCTCATAGAGTAGCAAATAGATGCATAAGACACCTTCAAAGTTCACAAGGGTGAATAGAAACAAGTAGCACAAGAACAAGTAATATCATAATATGCATCAATCAATAAGCTTTGGAACACTACACACAGAATGACAACTATGCTCTCTTAATGGTGCCTAACGGTAGAAGGTGGAGACTCAATAGTGGTGGAAGAAAGGCCTTTTTTGTAAAGGAAGCAGGGATTACAAGTTTCAAAAAGAGCTTCCAAAAATTATGGTACTTGTTAGCTTTCAGCCCTCATTGCCCCTATCATAAGCATCTTGAAGTGGTTAAGGTTAAAGTGGCAAAGTTGGAGTATATGCTTGACGAAGTATAAGTTGGCAATCTCAAGTCCCTTGAATATGAGGGCCATACCTCATGCATACTCAACTTTGGGTCCAGGTAAGTTCTTGTCATTGTAAGTATTTGCATATCATTGAGAACCGCCAACGGACTACCCCTTGCACATCGTACAGGAGCTTTCCCATAACCAAAATGACAAGGCAAGCAAACAATGAGAATCTCAACAATATTTTTATTTACCATATGCATAGCTTTTTATTGAGGATGCTTCCTAGATAGCTCATTATGGTGATGCTGCAAGTTTCCACCATGATTAGGCATGGCTTAGGCTAGCGGCCCAGGCGTTTCTCTAACACACGATAAAAACTCCATGGACTTACAAGTTCCCTCTTTATTTCACACCGGTGACATCCATAGACAAAAGAACATGATATCAACTGAGTACAAAGTACAAGTGCAATGTTGAAAACATTCCCCGTGACAGTACGGTTCCGCTAATTCCAACTTATAAGTGCAAGCATATACAACAAAGCTGTCACAATGGTTCAATTTTATTAGGGCCAAAGAATAAAGTGTGCCATCAAGTTCGTGAGGGCTTTAATCACTAAGTTTTCACATAAAAAATAGTTTTTAATTGGAAGATAGATGAAAACAAGAATATACTTGGAATGGTGTAACACACCATGCATAGGAGTTTATAGTGGACACTTTGGAATAACTTGGTTTCTTGGGAGTTGGAGGCATGAGTAGAACTTACTCACACAAGTGGAGGTTAGCAAAAGACTGGGAGCAACCAACTAAGAGAGCAATAATGGCCAAAATCATGCAGTGCAACAAAGCATACTAATCAAAGCAAAGAGTGGTACTACAAGTCAAGGACTAAATGATCATAGAGTCTATGGTGACTTGTCATAGTCATACCATGGTGTGAGCATGTGCCAAGTCAACCCAAGCAAAGCATCAAAGAAGAATACCATAATACTATGCTTTTGCATGCTAAAACAACGCATAATTTCTTCAAGACACACTAAGCAATCCCAATTGTTTGGAACAAGACATGCTACAGCAATCATCACTACACATAAGGTCAAAACAACACCTAGCATGTCATGATAAAGTCTAAGTCACAGTCAATGCAAGCTCCTCTTGCACTTTAAGCAAGAACTTACTACTCCTTTCCAACACCAAGCAAACTTATTTGCAAAACAACACAGCGAGAACGGGGGTCCAAACTACTTTATTCAAGCAAACTAAACAACCTAAGCAAAGCAAACGAAAACTAAGACGCTCCAAGAACAACACAACTGTGCATGAAACAATAAAAACGAAGTGTCTAGACAGACCTGAGCTTTTTATTGATGAAGAAGGGAATGCCTTGGGCATCCCCAAGCTTTGACGCTTGTACCTCTTGGATATTTCTTGGGGTGACACCATGGTGGCATCCCCAAGATTGAGCTTTTGTACATTCTTCATATCATTGCATCATTCTCTCTTTACACCTGAAAATTTTCCTTCACACAATCTTCATTAGCAACATTAGTGTATTCAAAAGATATTAGACCTCTAGCAAAGCTTTGGAACAGCAAGGATTTTCACTAAAAACACAAGCTACTGTAGTAACTCCTTCTAAAAGCTCAATTCACCTAAAGAGAACTCAAAAGGAATCAATAAGAAGAAAATGCAAATAATGGCAGAAATCTGTCAAAACAGATCAGCGGATGGAAACAGATTTTTTCAAACATCTTCTGTTGCTCAAATAAAAAAGTGTTGAACTAACGAAAGTTATCTAACATACTGGGGAATTTATTTGTAAATTTTGAGCTCAATCCGAGTTAAAGAGCCTCCTCACTATTTTTTTTGGTGGAGGACAGAAATCTGTTTCGGGACAGCAACTCCCCAAATCTTACTTCCCTCTCATTAGAGGTCATTATTGGCACAAAAAGCAAACAAAAAGGATAAGGAGAGGTCATTACTGAAGTAATAACTTCCCAGACTTAAGGAAACTCTTGGATTATCTCCCAACAAGTACTTTTCTTTAACTCCTTTAAGTTAGGCACAAAAAGCAAGAAGAATCAAGTATTTTCAAATGAAGAAGCATTAACATCAAATCTTGCTTTTAAAGGAGGATCAAAAATCAACTTCTCTCTCCTTATAGGGAAGTGTTCAATACCTTTTTGAATGGAAAATGATATTTAATGGTGCCTTCTTTCATATCAATGATGGCACCAACTGTTCTAAGAAAAGGTCTTCCCAAAGTAATAGGACAAGAAGCATTGTATTTAACATCCAAAACATAGAAATCAACAGGGAAATAAGCATTATTAACAATAATGAGAACATCATTAATACTCCCCATGAGTTTCTTCTTAGCATTATCATTGAGTGGGACATCCAAATAACAATCTTCCAAAGGTGGCAAATCAAGCATTTCATAAATCTTCATAGGCATAATAGAGACACTAGAACCAAGATCACATGAAGCTTTGAGATCAAAGTCATTCACTTGCAACTTGCATATTAATAATGGGTTCTCAACTATCTTCTACTTTAATAGGAATAGAAGCTTTATGTTTTAGCTTCTCTTCCTTAATCTTAACAAGATCATCTGTAATATGTTTGGTAAAGGCAACATGCATATCACTAGCATCGGGACTTCTAGCAAGATTTTGTAAGAACATAATCACTTCAAAAATACTGCAACCATCAAAATCAAAATCAAACTTGGCATCACTAGTAGTAGGCTCAATAGGCTTAGGCATAGTAGGAGTAGGAATAGGGACTACTTGTGGTTTAGTGGTGATGGTGCACACACTATTGTTTCTATAAATTTCATCTTCCCTTTCCCACTTAGCATGAAGTTGAGCTAACAGCCTAACATTTTCATCAATAGTAACTTGTATGGCATGAGCAGTAGCAAAGGTGTTTTCCATAGTTTCAGGTTTAGCGGCCATTTTATTAATCAAGGAAGATTGAGCTTCAGACAAAGAGGATATATTTTTCTCAACAGTTAAAAGATTTTCCTCTATAGTCTTATTGAAAGTGGTTTGTTTACTAATAAAGTCTTTGAGCATGACTTCAAGTTCAGACGGGGCACTTCTAGCATTATTGTAAGAGCTTCCATAGGAATTGCCATTATTAGGAGGATAAGGCCTATAATTGTTGTTGCTACCAAAATTGTTCCTATAGGCATTGTTGTTGAAATTGTTGTTTCTAATGAAGTTCACATCAACTTGCTCTTCTTGAGCAACCAAAGAGGCTAAGGGAACACTATTAGGATCTAAAGGAGCTTTCCTATTAACAAGCATAGCCATAATAACATCAATCTTTTCACTCAAAGAGGAAGTTTCCTCAATAGAATTTACCTTCTTACCGGAGCTCTCTCAACATGCCATTCAGAGTAGTTAACCATCATATTATAAAGGAGCCTTGTTGCAGCACCCAAAGTGAGGCCCATAAAGGTACCTCCAGCAGCTGAATCCAATAGATTTATTGAGGAGAAGTTCAAACCTGCATAAAAAGTCTGGATAATCATCCAAGTAGTGAGTCCATGAGTAGCGCAATTTTTAACCAAAGATTTCATTCTTTCCCAAGCTGGAGCAACATGTTCATTATCAAGCTGTTTAAATTTCATAATATCACTTCTCATAGATATAATCTTAGCAGGACGATAGTACTTTCCAATAAAAGCATCTTTGCACTTAGTCCAAGAATCAATACTTTTTTTAGGCAAAGAAAGCAACCATTCTTTAGCTTTTCCCCTCAAGGAGAAAGGAAAAAGCTTGAGCTTAATAATATATCCATCTACATCCTTATATTTTTTCATCTCACAAAGTTCAACAAAGCTATTGAGATGGGCAGCAGGATCATCAGAACCAGCACCAGAAAATTGCTCTCTCATCACAAGATTCAACAAAGCAGGCTTAATTTCATGAAAGGTAGCATCAGGAGCAAGTGGAGCAATAGGTGTGCTTAGGAAATCATTGTTGTTGGTGCTAGTGAAGTCACACAACTTGGTGTTCTCAGCAGAGTTCATTTTGGCAAAGGTGGGCAAGCCAAAAAAATAGCAGCAGCTAGAGCAGGAACTAATTTTTTGTGTTTTTGAATAAAGCAAGCAAACTAAACTAGACTAATTTTTTTGGGTTTTTTTAAAAGAGGCAAACAAAACCAAGCAAAAGAAACAAAGCAAACTAAAAACAAAGTAAAGAGAAAGTAAGTGAAGAACTCCCCTAGTGAAGACGTCCTTAGCCTCCCTGGCAACGACACCAAAAAACTTGTTGATGACTCCTTGGTGGCGCCAGAGAACTTGGTGCTTGATGTGGAGTCTTGTTGGGAACCCCAAGAGCAAGGTGTGAAGCATCACAGTAGCAAGTTTTCCCTCAGTAGACACCGAGGTTATCGAACCAGAAGGGGGAAGGAAATGTCACACAGGTGTTGCAAGCAACGCGGATACCTGCACAACACAAACTCAAGACTTTGCCCCAACGAATTAGTGAGGTTGTCAAGCTCACCGGTTTGCTATAACAAAGGATTAAACATATGGTGTGGAAGGTAATGGTTTGCAGCAAGTAAACAACTAACAGTGGAATATGTATCAATGGTAAAGATTGGACCGGGGTCCATAGTTCACTAGAGGTGCTCTCCTTAGATAAACAACATGGCATGAAGGGTAAACAAATTACAGCAGGGCAATTGACAGGAACTGAGCAAGGCATAACAATGCAATTACTAGTCAGAAAGATCCTATGATATTCGATTGGGCAATACAACAAGATACATAGACCGCCATCCAACTGCATCTATAACTAGAAGTCCACCTTCAGGTTATCATCCGAACCCCCTCCAGTATTAAGTTGCAAGCAACAGACAACTGCTTTAAGCAAAGTGTGTAAGGTAAACAATCCACTTGTTCCATGAACAAGAGACCGCTGTTTTCTCCCTAGTGGCAAAGACATCTACAATCAAGAGATTTCATCACTTCCTTGGAAACTAGAGGCATGAACCCACTATCGAGCATAAATACCCCCTCTTGGAGTCAGTAGCAACTACTTGGCCAAGATAACTACTAACAACAGAGAGCATGCAAGATCACAAACAACACAGCCATGATAGAATCATAAAGACAAAACCATTAATCAAACCAACATAATAATCTCAATATCCATCGGATCCCGCAAACACAACATGCATGATTACAAATAGATTAGATCTTGATCATGAACGGAGCTCACAAGATCTATACATGAAAGCACAAAGGAGGAGATACAACCATCTAGCTACTACATGGACCCATAGTCCAAGGTGGAACTACTCACGCATCATACCGGAGAGAAGGCACCCGGGATGATCTCCTCTCCGGGAGGGTGCCGGGAAGAACTTCAGATCCCCTGATCTAGGGACGATGGTGGCGGCGGCTATAGATGGTTTCATGGAGATTTAATCGGGTGCTTAGGGTTTCTGCATTGGGGGCTTCTTATAGGCGAAGGGGAGACCGAGGCGGCGGCCAGGGCGGCAAAACCCTAGCCCGGCGCGGGGTGGGGCCCACCCGCGCCTGGGTGGGTCTGGCCCCTCTGGCTGGCCCCTCCGGCTCCCCTCTGGACTCCTTGTTCCCCACGGAAAGTTATTTTACTTTGACGTTTGTCCCGTCTAATTCCGAGAATATTTCTTTACTAACTTTTCTGAAACCAAAAACAGCAGAGAACAGGCATCTGGCACAGTTGCAACTTGATAATAGGTTAGTACCAGAAAACATGTAAAAGAACCTCAAAGTGTGGAAAAGTAAAGCAAAGTATATACTAAACAAGCATGGAGCATCAAAAATTATAGATACGTTTCCAACGTATCATATATGCATAGTTTTTTATTGAGGATGCTTCATAGATAGCTCACTATGGTGATGTTGCAAGTTTCCACCATGATTATGTATGGCTTAGGCTAGAAGCCCAGGTGTTTCTCTAACACAAAATACAAACTCCATGGACTTACAAGTTCCCTCTTTATTTCACACCGGTGACATCAATAGACAAAAGAGCATAATATCAACTGAGTACAAAGTACAAGTGCAATGTTGAAAACGTTCCCCGTGACAGCACGGTTCTACTAATTTCAACGTATAAGTGCAAGCATATACAACATAGATGACACAATATTTCAAGTTTATTAGGGTCAAAGAATATAAAGTGTGCCATCAAGTTTGTGAGGGCTTTAATCACTAAGTTTTCACATAACAAGATACTTTTTAATTGGAAGATAGCTGAAACCAAGAATATACTTGGAATGGTGTAACACACCATGCATAGGAATTTATAGTGGACACTTTGGAATAACTTAGTTTCTTGGGAGTTGGAAGCATGAGTAGATCTTACTCATACAAGTGGAGGCTAGCAAAAGACTGGGAGCAACCAACTAAGAGCGCAATAATGGCCATAATCATGAAGTGCAGCAAAGCATTACTAATCAAAGCATAGAGTGGTACTACAAATCAAGGACTAAATGATCATAGAGGCTATGGTGACTTGTTCATAGTAATAACATGGTGTGAGCATGTGCAAAGTCAACCCAAACAAAGCATCAAAGGAGAAAACCACAATACTATGTTTTTGCATGCTAAAACAACGCATAATTTCTTCAAGGCACACTAAGCAATCCCAATTGTTTGGAACAAGACATGCTACAACAATAATCACTAAGCATAAGGTCAGAAAAACACCTAGCATGTCATGATAAAGTCTAAGTTGCAGTCAATGCAAGCTCCTCTTGCACTTACAAGCAAGAACTTACTACTACTTTCCAACACCAAGCAACTTATTTGCAAAACAACACAGCGAGAACGGGGGTCCAAACTACTTTATTCAAGCAAACTAAAACGAAAACTAAGACGCTCCAAGAACAACCCAACAGTGCATGAAACAATAAAAACGAAATGTCTAGACATACCTGAGCTTTTTATTGATGAAGAAGGGGGATGCCTTGGGCATCCCCAAGCTTTGACGCTTGTACCTTTTGAATATTTCTTGGGGTGACACGGGGTGGCATCCCCAAACTTGAGATTTTTTCCATTCTTCATCTCATTACATCATTCTCTCTTTACACCTGAAAATTTTCCTTCATACAAAATTTCACACAATCTTCACTAGCAACATTAGTGTATTCAAAAGATATAAGACCCCTGGCAAATCTTTGGAACAACAAAACTTTTCACTAAAAACACAAGCTACGGTAGTAACTCCTTCAAAAAGCTAAATTCACCTAAAGAGAACTCAAAAAGGAATCAATAAGAAGCAAATGCAAATAATGGCAGAAATCTGTCAAAACAGACCAGCAGGTAGAAACCGATTTTGTCAAACGCCTTCTGTTGCTCAAATAAAAAAGTGTTGAACTAACAAAAGTTAATTACATACTGGGGGATTTATTCATAAATTTCCACCTCAATCCGAGTTACAGAGCCTCCTCACGAATTTTTTTGGTGGAGGACAGAAATCTGTTTTGGGACAGCAACCCCACAAATCTTACTTCCCTCTCATTAGAAGTCATTCTTGGCACAAAAAGCAAACAAAAAGGATAAGGAGAGATTATTACTGAAGTAATAACTTCCAAGACTCAAGGAAACTTTTGGGTTATCTCCCATCAAGTACTTTTCTTTAACGCCTTTAAGTTAGACATGATAGCTTGAGAAGATGCTCACATAAGAAATATGAATTGAAGTAAAAGAGAGCATCAAGAAGCAAATTAAAAACACATTTAAGTCTAACCCTCTTCCGATGCATAGGAATCTTGTAAGAAAAAATATTCACAAAGAACAAAGTGACATGCATAGGAAGATAAATCAAGAGTAACTTCAAAACTTTCAGCACATAGAGGGGTGTTTCAGTACAATGAAAACTTCTATAACCATATTTTCCTCTCTCATAATAATTTTCAGTAGCCTCATGAATAAACTCAACAATATAACTATCACATAAAGCATGTTTTTCATGAGCTACAAACACATAATTTCTATCAAGCTAAACAATAGTAGGATTAAAACCTTTAGAGGTTTTATCCAAAGTAGATATTTCAAAGGGATCCACAGGAACATAGCATTCATCCTCCTTTGGTAAGCATGGGGGATAATCAAATAATATAAGAGGTAAAGATTTACTCTCGTTAGAAGGTAGGCATGGGTAGATCCATTCTTCCTCCTTTTGTTCATCACTCTCCTCCTCTTTTTCATCTAATGAGCTTCCAGTTTCAACAATTTCTTCTTTCATAGGCTCCCGCAAGGCATTAGTTTCTTCCAAATGTGGAAAACGCCTATTAAAATATTCAAGAATATAGCCATTTTCTTCCTTGTAATTATCAAAGCAAAATTTAAGTATCTCATAAACCTCATATTCATAAGGTGCATCATTAGTATTTTCAAGCAAACTGGCAAGTTCAAATGCAACCTTGAAAGCAATAAATTCTTCAATTTGTTCCACATCATAAAAGTCATAATTTCCTTTAACATAAGAGGATATGGTAACATTATCATTATACTCACATTGAAAAGGGAGGTGTTTATACCTCATACAACAACAAGCTTTATCAAAGCAATAAGTAACATTACAAGTATAGCACACCTCTCTAGCAATAGTATTCAAATTATCAATTTGTTCCCATAAGTGGTTCCCTTTTTTTGACAAACGGTGCTCCTTATAATAATACTTTTCTTCTTCCGTGAACCCACCTTGCCAATAAGAACTAGTTTCAAAGAAACCATCCATTGATAGAAAGCATGACCAAGCAAGGCAATAACATACCACCAACTAGAGTAGGAACTAATTTTTGTGTGTTTTTGAATAAAGCAAGCAAACCAAACTAGACTAATTTTTTTTTTTTGAAAAGAGGCAAACAAAACCAAGCAAACTAAAAACAAAGTAAAGAGAAAGGAAGTGGAAGACTCCCCTTGTGAAGACGTCCTTAGCCTCCCCGGCAACGACGCAAGAAAAGCTTGATGGTGACTCCTTGATGGCGCCAGAGAACCTGGTGCTTGACGTGGAGTCTATTAGGAACCCCAAGAGCAAGGTGTGAAGCAGCACAACATCAAGTTTTCCCTCAGTAAGAAACCGAGGTTATCGAACCAGTAGGAGGAAGGAAACGTCACACAGGTGTTGCAAGCAACGCGGAGACCTGCACAACACAAACTCAAGACTTTACCCCGATGAATCAGTGAGGTTGTCAAGCTCACCAGTTTGCTGTAACAAAGGATTAAATGTATGGTGTGGAAGGTAATGGTTTGCAACAAGTAAACAGGTAACAGTGGAAGATGTATCAATGGAAAATATTGGACCGGGGTCCATAGTTCACTAGAGGTGCTCTCCTTAAATAAACAACATGGCATGAAGGGTAAACAAATTACAGCAGGGAAATTGACAGGAACCGAGCAAGGCATAACAATGCAATACTAGTTAAAAAGATCCTATGAGATTCGATTGGGCAATACAACTATATACATAGACCGCCATCCAACTACATCTATGACTAGAAGTCCATCTTTAGGTTATCATCCGAACCCCCTCCAGTATTAAGTTGCAAGCAACAGACAACTGCTTTAAGCAAAGTGTGTAAGGTAAACAATCCACTTGTTCCATGAACAAGAGACCGTTGTTTTCTCCCTAGTGGCAACAACACATTTACAACCGAAGAGATTTCTGTCACTTCCCTTGGAAACTAGAGGCATGAACCCACTATCGAGCATAAATACCCCCTCTTGGAGTCACTAGCAACTACTTGGCCAAGATAGCTACTAACAACAGAGAGCATGCAAGATCACAAACAACACGGACATGATAGAATCAAATAGACAAAACCATTAATCAATCTGACATAGTAATCTCAATATCCATCGGATCCCCGCAAACACAACATGCATGATTACAAATAGATTAGATCTTGATCATGAACGGAGCTCACAAGATTTATACATGAAAACAAAAAGGAGGAGATACAACCATCTAGCTACTACATGGACCTGTAGTCCAAGGTGGAACTACTCACGCTTCATACCGGAGGCTGGCATGATGAAGAGGAAGGCCTCCGAGATGATCTCCCCTTCGGCAGGGTGCCGGGAAGAACTTCAGATCCCCCCGATATAGGGACGATGGTGGTGGTGGCTACAGACAGTTTCATGGCATTTTGATCGGGTACTTAGGGTTTCTGCATCGGGAGCTTATAGGCGAAGAGGCGTCGAGGGCACCGTGGTGGTTGCACCCCAGTGCGACTAGGATAACCAGCGCCCGCCAGGTGTGGCCCTGGTGAGCCTCCTCAATTGTATTCTCCGTGTTGCCCACGGTAAAATATTTACTTTGGCTTTTGTCCCGTCCAATTCCGAGAATATTGATTTTCTGCTTTTTTGGAACCAAAAATAGAAGAAAACAGGCAACTGGCACTATGGCAACTTGTTAATAGGTTAGTTCCAGAAAACATATAAAAACACCTCAAAGTGTAGACAAATCAAAGCAAAGTAGATACTAAACAAGCATGGAACATAAAATATTATAGATACGTTTCCGACGTATCAAGCATCCCCAAGCTTAACTCCTGCTCGTCCTCGAGTAGGTAAGTGGTAAAAGAATAATTTTTGAGATGACATGCACCATCAAAACCAATATCAAACCATTTGCAAGCATTGAAAGCTGGGATCAAAGAACTCTAAGCATGTGCATGAAAGATGGAGTTCTAACAATAAGACAAAGTAACTATGCATGCAACATGAAAGAATACAAACAAAGATCATGAATAACATGCATTGAAAAAAGTTTGTTTGTTTCACATACATAAAACATGGCATAGTGGCATTCAGCTTGTCCCTCATGGAGTAGCAAATAGATGCTTAGGACACCTTCAAAGTTCATAAGAGTGACTAGATACAAGTAGCACAAGAACAAGCAATATCAACAATATGCATCAATCAATAAGTTTTGGGACATTGCACATAGAACTAAGAATGACAACTATGCTTTCTTAATGGTGCATAAAGGTAGAAGGTGGAGACTCAATACAATAGTGGAAGAAAGGCCCTTCATAAAGGGAAGCGGGGATTTCAAGTTTCAAAAAGAGCTTCCAAAAATTATGGTACTTGTTAGCTTTCAGCCCTCATTGCCCCTATCATAAGCATCTTGAAGTGATTAAGGTTAAAGTGAACAAACTATGGAGTATATGCTTGACAAAGTATAAGTTGGCAATCTCATGTCCCTTGAATACGAGGGCCGCACCGCATGCTACTCAATTTTAGTCACCTGTAAGTTCTTGTCATAGTAAGTACATGTGTATCATAGAGAACCGCCAACGGGGTACCCCTTGCACATGGTATAGGAGCTATCCTATAACCAAAATAACAAGGCAGGCAGACAATGAGCATCTCAACGATCTTTTTATTTACTATGTGCATAGATTTTTATTGAGGATGCTTCACAGAATGCTCATTATGGTGATGCTGCAAGTTTTCACCATGATTAGGCATGGCTTAGGCTAGCGGCCTAGACGTTTATCTAACACAAAATACATAACTCCATGGACTTACAAGCTCCCTCTTTATTTCACACCGGCGACATCCATAGACAAAAGAGCATGATATCAACTGTGTACAAAGTACAAGTGCAATGTTGAAAACATTCACCATGACAGCATGGTTCTGCTAATTCCAACGTATAAGTGCAAGCATATACAACATAGATGACACAATGGTTCAAGTTTATTAGGGGAAAATAATATAAAGTGTGCTATCAAGTTCGCGAGGGCTTTAATCACTAAATTTTCACATAACAAGATACTTTTTAATTGGAAGATAGCTGAAAACAAGAATATAATTGGAATGGTGTAACACACCATGCATAGGAGTTTATAGTGGACACTTTAGAATAACTTGGTTTCTTGGGAGTTGGAAGCATGAGTAGAGCTTACTCATACAAGTGGAGGCTAGCAAAAGACTGGGAGCAACCAACTAAGAGAGCAATAATGGCCATAACCATGCAGAGCAACAAAAAATTACTAATCAAAGCATAGAGTGGTACTACCAGTCAAGGACTAAATGATCATAGAGGCTATGGTGACTTGTTCATAGTCATAACATGGTGTGAGAATGTGCAAAGTCAACCCAAACAAAGCATCAAAGGAGAAAACCACAATACTACGCTTTTGCATGCTAAAACAACGCATAATTTCTTCAAGGCACACTAAGCAATCCCAATTGTTTGGAACAAGACATGCTACAACAATAATCACTAAGCATAAGGTCAAAACAACACCTAGCATGTCATGATAAAGTCTAAGTTGCAGTTAATGCAAGCTCCTCTCGCACTTACAAGCAAGAACTTACGACTCCTTTCCAACACCAAGCAACTTATTTGCAAAAAAACACAGTGAGAACGGGAGTCCAAACGACTTTATTCAAGAAAACTAAAACAAAATCTAAGACGCTCCAAGAACAACATAACGGTGCATGAAACAATAAAAACGAAGTGTCTAGACAGACCTGAGCTTTTTATTGATGAACAAGGGGATGCCTTGGGCATCCCCAAGCTTTGACGTTTGTACCTTTTGAATATTTCTTGGGGTGACACGGGGTGGCATCCCCAAGCTTGAGCTTTTGTCCATTCTTCATCTCATTACATCATTCTCTCTTTACACCTGAATTTTTTCCTTCATACAAAACTTCACACAATCTTCATTAGCAACATTAGTGTATACAAAAGATAATAGACTTTTGGGTTTAGTTTTGGAACAACAAAACTTTTCACTAAAAACACAAGCTACTGTAGCAACTCCTTCAAAAAGCTCAATTCCCCAAAAGAGAACTCAAAAAGGAATCAATAAGAAGTTGAAAGGATAGAGATGTCGCCTAGAGGGGGTGAATAGGCAATTTCAAAACTATTACGATTTTGGCTTGATAGAATACGGAATTAAACTAACGTTTATTTTACAAGCACAAAACCTAAATACACTAGGCTCAACTAAGTGCACCAACAACAAATTAAGCTAAGCAAGATAGCACAAGATAAATATACCACAAGTGATAAGCAAGATATAAGTACTTCAAGCTCGATGGCTATCACAAGGAAAGTAAGCTCGGATATAGAGATAACTGAGGCACGCGGAGATGAAGATGTATTCCCGTGTTCACCACCTTTGGGAAGGGGGCTACGTCACGTAGGAGAGGTGTGAGGTTCCACGAAGGATTCCTCACGCCCCACAAAGGCTCACCTTCTTCTCCGAGTCTATTCCACAAAGGAATAGGCCCTTTCCTTATGGCTAGCTTTTCCTCCACTCCGGAGATGGCAAGCTCCACAACCACTTCACAAGCTCCACGAAGGAGAAGCCCGGGTCTCTTCACAATCTTCCACGAAGAGAACACCACGGCACCAACCTCCAAGCCAACTAGGAGGTCACCCTCCAAGAGTAACAAGCTCACGGTCTCTCACTCGAACAAATCGAAATGGAGAGCTCAACACTTATGCAAGAATGCAAAGCAAGAACACCAAGGGTGCCCAAATCCTCCACTCTCAAATCCCACCAAAGCAACAAGTGCTAGGGAGGAAGAACAATGGTGGAAATCAACAAATGACTCCAAGATCTAGATCCAATGGGTTCCCCTCACTTAGAGGAGGAATTGATTGGTGGGGATTGTAGATCTAGATCTCCTCTTCCAAAGCCCTCAAAAAGATGCACGAATCATAGGAGGGAAGGGAGAGGAAGCAAGCTCAAAGGGGTCAACAATGGTGGTCAAAAACATGCTCAAGAGCCTTAGAACTTTGGGGAAGAAGCCCCCCTTTTATACCCCTTCAAGGGGAAGACCGCTGGAGGCAAAACATGCTGGACGGACATGTTCCGGTGGCGAAACCGGCGCCGCCGGATCAGCCGCCGGAATTTCCGGTCAAAACCAGAAGTTCCGGAAAAAACCGAAACAGCATACTGGACCGTTTTTCGGCTATTTGCCGGAAATTTCCGGCGGTCGTCGGAAATTCCAGGCCGGTCCCGGAATTCACGGAACAAAAGCAGGCACGAAACGGCGATAACTTTTGCGTCCGGACTCCGATTTCGATGATCTTGGGCTTGTGTTGACGAGGACAACAAGCCCTACAAGATTGTGCAGAGAAACATCATAGTCCAGCAAATAAGGATAGAACCAAATAAAGAAAGGTAAGAAGCCTCCCTACACGAAGAACCGATAAAACCTTCAAACTTGAAAACGCCATAGAAGATGCATACGAATTCCGTTTTCGATGAACATGGGCTTGTTGAAGATCTATAAACAAGCTCAAGAACCTCACATGAAGAAACACCAAGAAGCAACAAAATAGAAATATGCAAAGTATGCAAAGGATTGAGCTCCCTATGACGATGTGATCAAGTTACCCAACCGAAAGCCCCTCTTAATAGTGCGGCTATGTATCCTATAACCCGGTCTCCCAACAACCACCTTGAGACCGGTAAAAGGAAAACCTAGCAAGGCCATACCTTTGCCTTGCGCATCCCGCTTGATCTTGATGACAACACTTCAATCTCCATCCAAGCCGGAATGCATCACTTGATCATTGTTGCTTCGTGAAGGATCCTAATTTGCTCTCTCATACACCATTATTGGATAGATTCATTAATACATGTCTTCACGTGTCCATTATCACCAATATGGACGGCAAGCTTCAAGCAAATGATCTTCTCGAGATGCTTATCTTGAACTTGCCCTTCTCAACCTTGGTGACGATCACCACTTGATGTCATCCTCTCATGTGCTATATAAGATCTTCACTTTTGAAGCATGCCCATGGAAAGATACCTATCCCAGTTAGTTCATGATGCATAATTGACAAGGCTTACCATACCACAAGATCCATGTGGTACATTCTTTATGCTTCATGTGTTGACCAACTTGAAATCACTCTTCACTCTTTGTATAGGTCAACCATGTATCTTTTCATGCTCCATTTCAATATCTTGAGGTACATAAATAAACCTTAATTTGATTACATGCTCTAAATCTTAGTCAATCATAGCTCAACTAATGAGGCTATCATGACACCGTCTGAGAGCCATATCTCGAATTCTTCTATTGAGATCACACTCTCAAGATATTGATCATATCATATTCTTCTCTTCAACTCGATGATCTTGATGCCAATACTCAAGGTATATCTTTATCTTCATGGCATCCATACTTGAATCCAACACATAGACTACAAGCATGACCTATGGAATATTTCTTCATATAAAACTTAGTGAAAACATTAGTCCATAGGGATTATCATTAATCACCAAAACCACACATAGGGGCAATTACTCTTTCAATCTCCCCCATTTTGGTAATTGATGACAATCACAATAAGAGGGTTTATATAATGAATATTAGAAACAAGTACGCAAATTATCCGAGAATAAGTTGTGTACAAGAGGTTGCATTTTATATTGTCAAGTAACACAAAGCTACTAGCACATATCAAAAATGATTCTACTTACACAAACTACAACTAATGTAAGAGATGTGAGTAGAACCAATATATAGAGAGCAAACTCCCCCACAATATATGCATGCGTGATGAACTTGAATTTCATTGCATACATTGTCAAGAATAAACTTTGGGAGAGTTTACACTATATATACAACCATGCAAAATATAATAAAGATGAAATGCATGAAAGGCAGACACTTAAGAACAAACCAATCTTAAGTATAAAACCATTTCCCTTAAACCCTCTAAACTTCTCCCCCATTGACAACAAGTGCCAAAATGGATGACAAAGTTAGAAGGCCAATATAGTATGAGTTCATACCCAAGGTGTGCATTTCTCATAATTTGGGTGAAATCAAATGCACGTATCCAATGATGATATTTGGAGGAAATCAAGCTATATTGAGGATCAAAGATTGCTACAAGGATAAAACAGTGAAGAAACTTCAACGGATGAAGCAAGCAATCCAATGATCCAAAAATCAAATGGACAAATAGTGCTCTAAATGAAATAAGTTAGCTCCCCAAGGTTCGTGCATAAATTTTAATTATTGTATTTGAATACAATATGCACAAACATGGAATCCTCACTCCCTCTATATTATTTAGAACACAACCAAGATACAAGGAGTAGATATAAATAAATACACTTGTCAAGACAAGCTTAAGTCCAAAAGAAACCAAATATGAGATATGAGTGCGTGAAGATGCAATAAAAGTAAACCAAGCACTCATAAATCAAGACCTTACCAATACCATTAAAAACCAAGAGGATAAGAGATATGGTCGGCAAAGAGCGATGATATCAAGGCGAGAGATTAACACTTTCGTGTATATAAGTTTATAAGTGGACAAAACATGAGAATAATCCACAAATAAACAACCATACATAAGAACAAAACATGATATCCAAGAGGAAGTCATAAGATATACCAAACATGATATTTTTTTGCTTAAGTGCATATATAGCAATGGCTCTATTTTCTCTTATGGTATATCAATGAACTTCACCAAAGAAAAAAGAAAAACCTCAAAAACATCACAACTAACACTAAGGGAACAAATGCTAGTTGGGATACTTTGAGAAAAGCAACAAGTAGCAAAAGGAAGGATTCAAAGCAATTTCAACAATATTGCACATGAGAGTACCTTGAGAAATTGATATGCAATAAATTGCTAGAAGGAATATTTTGACTTGGTGAATCATGAACATGATTTTATATACTCCCCATTATATGCATCATCTCAAATTACTCACATAAGAAATAAGGATAAAGAAGTCTTTCAAAGATCCTTGCAAGAACCGCAACATTTACAAACGGATAAATTCATGCCAAGGTGCAACCTACAAGAGATTGGATGAAAGAATAGTATGCATGAATAAGATACTTGTTACCGAGATAGCAATGGTATGATGTAGTAGATAAGAATTTTTCGATCATCCTAGCTTGGCTCCAATTATCATGTGGTGACAACACTTTCCTTATAGACGAGACAAGCACCCACTGCATCTCCAATGTACCTAAAACAACATTCAAGTACATCTTGGTCCCCAAACTTATTGGGTCCAAAGTGGTTATACTAACCACAACACATAAGACACACTCCATAAAAATATGTACATATTTATAGATGAAATTTGAATTTCATGCACATCTTAGCCGTTTAAGGATTTGATGGAGTATACCCTATATATTAGATCAAAGAAAGCAAACACATGGAGACTTTCAATATCCAAAGAAGATATAATTTGGAAAAACACCAAAATATTCAAGAAGGCATACAAGGTGTGACAAAACACATTTGTTGCCCAAACTATATCAAATAATCAAATCAACACAAGATTTGTTCAACGAAGTTCAACCAATGAACTAAGCAAAAACTATTGAGCAAAAAGATGAAATAAAAACAAAAATACTCAACGATTTATCTCATTCAAGAAAATAAAATAGAAAAGAAAGAATGATATAACAAACTCCCAAAAGAGCAAGGTTTCAACAAATAAACCAAACCCTTAACACTTTTCACAATGGCACAAGGTTCCGAGAAGAAAAGGTTTGTCTTCCACTAAAACACATTTTATAATAATCAAAAACATCATCAAAGAGATGTTGAAAAGCCAAGGAAGACAATGGGAGCTATAACAAATTTTTGGAAAGAAAATAAGGAAATAAGAGGTGAAATCCAAGGTGAAGATGATCCACAAATGCTACCACACATAAGTATATCAATTGTCGAAGACAATGAGTGTATTGGAATTGATTTCCAATGGTATATTTCACGAATATTAAAGATAAATCTTCACAATAAAAACACAGGATAGGAATAAAAATATTAAGAACTATGCAAAGATAGAGATTCTTGATAGCTTCAATCTAGTCACACAATCATGCAAAGCAATGATTAGAATAACTTGAAGCTAATGGTCTCCAAAAGAGATATAGAGATATGTATTTTAGGAAGACCACATTAAGAATTTCTTGCTCAAACAAAGACCAAAAAGACGAGCAATAAAAGCTTCTAACAAAAATAGGACCTTGTTTGAGCCAACATGCCACCTAGAAACAAGATAATCAACAATATCAACTCTAAGTGGCACTACCTCATATGTTCACATTTCCTAGGATTGTGATATGCAAAAGAAGCATATTACTCCCCCATAATGTGATATTCAATTTTTCTTAATAAGAGGAAAAGCAACCTCAACTAGAGAGAATTAATGGACATTTAGAATTTGAATTTCTCATGAGTATGACACACCACATAGTGACTAGATAAGATTGCAATATCAATACTAAGTGGTAGTACTCACGTACACACATTTTAAGGTTTGAGAGATGCGAGGGGCATGTCACTCCCCCCAAAATGGGATGTTCCATTAACCACTCGAAAAGAGCCAAATAAGATATCATCAAGATGCATTAGAGGCTCAAAACAAAACACACGGGTAAATGATGTGCCAAACACCTAGACATACTTGAATACACAAAATAATCAAGCATGAGGCACACCAAATACAAACACATACTTGGTACACAACCAAAACATGTAAAGGGGCAAGTAACTTACAAAATAAATGGGTTAAGTACAAGTTACCGCGAAGAGGCACATTGGATATAAGATAGGGAAATGATAATCCGTATGACTTAGCTAGATCAAATATAATATATGAAGATCTCTTAATTCTTCATGAGTTAGCCAAGTCTTCAATGCCATCCATAAACACCTATTGATCAAGTTTGAGCTTGTTGGTCCCCAACCAAGTTGGGTCCTAAGAGGTTAGTCACAATAGGCTTGGCAACTCAAATGGCTCTTTTCTTGACACCACTTTGAGTTCCAACAAACTTGGCAAACACAATGCCATCCTTATCCTTCCTAAGATAATAATCATCATCAACAATGATAGGGTTATATAAGGTACCATTTGAACATGAAGAGGCAAAGTGCCCCTTAACACGACATATGTAGCAACAAGTGCTCCCCTTTCTCTTCTTCATTGATTTCTTGGCTTGGGGAGCATTATCTTGATTCTTCTTTGGAAGTGGCCTAACTTCAACTTGGGCTTGACCTTGTACGTGTGTCCGCTTCCCTTGTTGCTTCTCACTCAAGTGCTTTTTCTTTAATGGACAAGATATTACATGATGTCCTTCAACCTTGCACTTAAAGCAAATAATATTGGCCAAATTCTTGACTTGGTTTTGGCCCTTCTTCTTGTTTCTCTTGGACTTTATATTGTTATTGGAGTTGAATCCAAGTCCACTTTTATCATTAGGGGATTTTTGCACACTCAAAATATTATCGATTGTGGATTTACCTTCATGACTCTTTTCCAAGTCATTCCTCAAGGAAGTGACTTGGGCCTTGAGCTCTTTGATTTCCTCTACATGGTTAGTAGAAATACAAGTACTATAGGAAGTAGAAGCTTCATTGTCAGAGCAACAAGGCAAAGCAAGTAATCCAACACAAGGTTTATCAATAGTATGGATAGATGGATTACTAGGACTAGCACACGGCAAAATAGAATTTTGAGTAGAAGTTGTGCTAATGTCCAAAAGAGGGTCACAAGATGTTACCTTAGTAATACTTGCCTCACGAGCTAACATTGGCCCATCATGGGAGATTAGAAGATCATTATGAGTGCCCGAGAGCTTTTCATGACTTTCTTCCAATTTCCTATACTTGCTAGTTAGCAACTCAAGTTGAGCCCTTAGCTCAACGTTCTCCTTTAGGGTAGATGCTTCACAAGAAGTAGAGTTAGTAGCACAAGCATCATTAATGTAATTTTTATTTTCAAGCTCATAATATTCAATTTTTTGTGTGAGGAGACAATTAGTGTGCTTCTCCTCGGCAAGCTCTTGCTTAAGGAGATTGAATCTCCGACTCTCATCATCAAGTTGGAAATCCAACTCCTCTATGGTTCCCGTTTATTTAGTTATGGTTTCCATAACATGTTTGAGACAAGTAACGACATTATTATTACCACGAAGAGAGGTACATAAAAAAGTCAACTCAAGCAAGAGAGCACCAGTATCCTCATCAATGTCATCATCACTATCATCATTATCATTGCTATTATCTTTAGAAGGTATATTGGGATCCAAAGTAGGAGATACCTTTGATCCTCTTGCCATAAGGCACATGTGAGCACGGGAGGATGAAGATGAGGATATTCTTGAATCTTCATTCATGATCATGTCTTGCTCCATAGAATGTTTGATTTCCTCTGCATTGTTAGATAAACAACTAGAGGAAATAGAAGCATTTTGTTCATGGGAACAAGGCAAATCAAGCATATCATCTACACTAGTACTCAAAAAAAATCTAGAAGATATACAAGGACTAGTAATACTAGGGGATATAGCATCATTGTTGCAAGAAGTGCTTAAGTCCAAACTCCCTACACCATTATCATTTATAGAACAAGAATCATTGGTGTAAAGAGAAACACTACCATCATCACATATGATTTTTCCACTCACCATGCCATTACCTTGTGACTTGTCACATGTAAGTGAGGTGGAAAGAATTGAGGTCACATCGCGACCAGAGGTGGAAGCAACTTGGAGCTCTTCATGACGCGAGTGAGAAGAGAGCTCCTTGGAGATACCACCAACTCTATGAGAAATGGAGCCACCAAATATTTCTTTAAGCTTGGTCCACAACTCATGAGACGACTTGCGCTTTACAATCGTCAAGAACAAATTAACTGTGGGGCTCAAAGAGAAAATAAGTTCATTAGATACTTGAGCTTCGAGATGTAAATTTTTCTCATCCTATAGAGATAGATTTTGAGGATCCATCGGAGGAGAAAAACCTACATCTAGAAATTGCTCAATATTTGGACACAAGGTCCGAAGATTATAAAGCAAGCAATTTCTCCACAAAGCATAATTTGTTCCATCAAAGATAATTGTGTCATTGTGCACTATACTAATAGCCGACATCTTTGCACTCTAGGCGGTGAAGCCTAAACAAGGATATACCTTGCTCTGATACTAATTGAAAAGATAGAGATGTCGCCTAGAGGGGGGTGAATAGGCAATTTCAAAACTATTATGGTTTTGGATTGATAGAATGCGGAATTAAACTAACGTTTATTTTACAAGCACAAAACCTAAATACACTAGGCTCAACTAAGTGCACCAACAACAAATTAAGCTAAGCAAGATAGCACAAGATAAATATACCACCAGTGATAAGCAAGATATAAGTACTTCAAGCTCGATGGATATCACAAGGAAAGTAAGCTCGGATATAGAGATAACCGAGGCACGCGGAGATGAAGATGTATTCCCGTATTCACCACCTTTGGGAATGGGGCTACGTCACGTTGGAGAGGTGTGAGGTTCCACGAAGGATTCCTCACGCGCCACAAAGGATCGCCTTCTTCTCCGAGTCTATCCCACGAAGGAATAGGCCCTTTCCTTATGGCTAGCTTTTCCTCCACTCCGGAGATGGCAAGCTCCACAACCACTTCACAAGCTCCACGAAGGAGAAGCCCGGGTCTCTTCACAATCTTCCACGAAGAGAACACCACGGCACCAACCTCCAAGCCAACTAGGAGGTCACCCTCCAAGAGTAACAAGCTCACGGTCTCTCACTCGAACAAATATAAATGGAGAGCTCAACACTTATGCAAGAATACAAAGCAAGAACACCAAGGGTGCTCAAATCCTCCACTCTCAAATCCCACCAAAGCAACAAGTGCTAGGGATGAAGAACAATGGTGGAAATCAACAAATGACTCCAAGATCTAGATCCAATGGGTTCCCCTCACTTAGAGGAGGATTTGATTGGTGGGGATTGTAGATCTAGATCTCCTCTTCCAAAGCCCTCAAAAAGAAGCACGAATCATCGGAGGGAAGGGAGAGAAAGCAAGCTCAAAGGGGTCAACAATGGTGGTAAAAAATGTGCTCAAGAGCCTTAGAACTTTGGGGAAGAAGCCCCCCTTTTATACCCCTTCAAGGGGGAAGACCGTTGGAGGCAAAACATGCTGGACGGACACGTTCCGGTGGCGAAACTGGCGCCACCGGATCAGCCGCCGGAATTTTCGGTCAAAACCGGAAGTTTCGGAAAAAACCGAAACAGCATACTGGACCGTTTTTCGGCAATTTGCCGGAAATTTACGGCGGTCGCCGGAAATTCCAGCCACAGGCCTGGTCCCGCCGAAATTCCCGCCGGAATAAAACAGGACACACGAAAACGGCGATAACTTTTGCGTCCGGACTCCGATTTCAATGATCTTGGGCTTGTTTTGACGAGGACAACAAGCCCTAAAAGATGGTATAGAGAAACATCATAGTCCAGCAAATAAGGATAGAACCAAATAAAGAAAGGTAAGAAGCCTCCCTACACGAAGAACCGATAAAACCTTCAAACTTGAAAACATCATAGAAGATGCATACGAATTCCGTTTTCGATGAACTTGGGCTTTGTTGAAGATCTAGAAACAAGCTCAAGAACCTCACATGAAGAAACACCAAGAAGCAACAAAATAGGAAGATGCAAAGTATGCAAAGGATTGAGCTCCCTATGACGATGTGATCAAGTTACCCAACCGAAAGCCCCGCTTAATAGTGCGGCTATGTATCCTATAACCCGGTCTCCCAACAACCACCTTGAGACCGGTAAAAGGAAAACCTAGCAAGGCCATACCTTTGCCTTGCGCATCCCGCTTGATCTTGATGACAACACTTAAATCTGCATCCAAGCCGGAATGCATCACTTGATCATTGTTGCTTCGTGAAGGCTCCTAATTTGCTCTCCCATACACCATTATTGGATAGCTTCATTAATACATGTCTTCACATGTCCATTATCACCAATATGGACGGCAAGCTTCAAGCAAATGCTCTTCTCGAGATGCTTATCTTGAACTTGCCATTCTCAACCTTGATGACGATCACCACTTGATGTCATCCTCTCATGTGCTATATAAGATCTTCACTTTTGAAGCATGCCCATGGAAAGATACCTATCCCATATAGAAAATACAAAGGCACATATATAATGGGTTAGTTCATGATGCATAATTGACAAGGCTTACCATACCACAAGATCCATGTGGTACATTCTTTATGCTTCATGTGTTGAACAACTTGAAATCACTCTTCACTCTTTGTATAGGTCAACCATGTATCTTTTCATGCTCCATCTCAATATACTGAGGTATATAAAGAAACCTTAATTTGATTACATTCTCTAAATCTTAGTCAATCATAGCTCAACTAATGAGGCTATCATGACACCGTCTTAGAGCCATATCTCGAATTCTTCTATTGAGATCACACTCTCAAGATATTGATCATATCATATTCTTCTCGTCAACTCGATGATCTTGATGCCAATACTCAAGGTATATCTTTATCTTCATGGCATCCATACTTGAATCCAACACATAGACTACAAGCATGACCTATGGAATATTCCTTCATATAAAACTCACTGAAAATATTATTCCATAGGTATTATCATTAATCACCAAAACCACACATAGGGGCAATTACTCTTTTAGAAGCAAATGCAAATAATGGCAGAAATTTGTCAAAACAGACCAACAAGTAGAAACCGATTTTTTTCGAAAATCTTCTATTGCTCAAATCAAAAAGTATTTAACTAACAAAAGTTAGCTAACATACTGGGGGATTTATTCGTAAATTTTCATCTCAATCCGACTTACAGAGACTCCTCACAAATTTTTATGGTGGAGGACATAAATCTGTTTCGGGACAGCAACTCCCCAAATATTACTTCCCTCTCATTAGAGGTCATTCTTGGCATAAAAAGCTAACAAAAAGGGTAAGGAGGGGTCATTACTGAAGTAATAACTTCAAAGACTCAATAAAACTCTTGGGTTATCTCCCAACAAGTATTTTTCTTTAACGCCTTTAAGTTAGGCTCGATAGTTTGAGAAGATGCTCACATAAGAAATATAAGTTGAAGTAAAAGAGAGCATCAAGAAGCAAATTCAAAACACATTTAAGTCTAACCCACTTCCTATGTATAGTAATCTTGTAAGAAAATAAATCAAATAAGCACATAGTAACAAAAATGGGTAGATAAAACAAGAGCAACTTCAAAACTTTCAACACATAGAGAGGTGTTTCAGTACCATGAAAACTTCTACAGCCATATTTTCCTCTCTCATAATAATTTTCAGTAGCCTCATGAATAAACTCAACAATATAACTATCACATAAAGCATGTTTTTCATGATCTACAAACACATAATTTTTATCAAGCTCAAAAATAGTGGGATTAAAACCTCCACATGTTTTACCCAAAGTAGATATTTCAAAAGGATCCACAGGAACATACCATTCATCCTCTTTTGGTAAGCATGGGGGACAATCAAATAATGTAAGGGATAAAGAGTTACTCTTATTAGAAGGTATGCATGGGTAGATGATCCATTCTTCCTCCTTTTGTTCATCACTCTCCTCCTCTTTCTCATCTAATGAGCTTCCAGTTTCAATAATTTCTTCTTACATAGGCTCCTGCAAGGCATTAGTCTCTTCCATTTGTGGAAAGCATCTATTAAAATATTCAAGAATATAGCCATTTTCTTCCTTGTAATTATCAAAGCAAAATTTAAGTATCTCATAAACCTCATATTTATAAGGTGCATCATCAGTATTTTCAAGCAAACTGGAAAGTTCAAATGCACCATTGAGAACAATAAATTCTTCAGTTTGTTCCACATCATAAAAGTCATAATTTCCTTTAACATAAGAGGATATGGTAACATTATCATTATACTCACATTCAAAAGGGAGGTGTTTATACCTCCTACAGCAAGAAGCTTTATCAAAGCAATAAGTAACATTATAAGTAGAGCACACCTCTCTAGCAATAGTATTCAATTTATCAATTTGTTCTCATAAGTGTTTCCCTTTTTGTGACAAAAGACGCTCCTTATAATAATACTTTTTTTCTTCCATGAACCCACGTTGCCAATAAGAACTAGTTTCAAAGAAACCGTCCATTGATAGAAAGAATGACCAAGCAAGGCAATAACAGATCACCAACTAGAGTAGGAACTAATTTTTTGTGTGTTTTTTATAAGATAAAGCAAACCAAACTAAACTAATTTTTTTTAGAGTTTTTGATAAAAAGAGGCAAACAAAACCAAGCAAAATAAACTAAGCAAACTAAAAACAAAGTAAAGAGAAAGGTTAAGGAGGACTCCCCTTGTAAAGACGTCCTTAGCCTCCCCGACAACGGCGCCAGAAATGTCTTGATGCATGGTGAACACTTCGTTGGGAAACCCCAAGAGGAAGGTATGATTCAGTATAATAGAAAGTTTTCCCTTAGTAAGAAACCGAGGTTATCGAACCAGTAGGAGGAAGAAAACATCTCAAAGGTGTTGCAAGCAACGTGGAAACCTGCACAACACAAACTCAAGACTTTGCCCCAACTAATAGTGAGGTTGTCAATCTCACCGGTTGCTATAACAAAGGATTAACTGCATGGTGTGGAAGGTGATGATGGTTTGCAGCAAGTAAACAGTAACAGTGGAAGATGTATCAATGGTAAAGATTGGACCGGGGTCCATAGTTCACTAGAGGTGTTCTTCTTAGATAAACAAACATGGCATGCTGGGTAAACAAATTGTAGCAGGGCAATTGGCAGGACTGAGCAAGGCATAACAATGCAATACTAGACAAAAAGATCCTATGGGATTCGATTGGGCAATACAACAATATACATAGACCGCCATCCAACTGCATCTATGACTAGAAGTCCATCTTTAGGTTATCATCCGAACCCCCTCCAGTATTAAGTTGCAAGCAACAGACAACTGCTTTAAGCAAAGTGTGTAAGGTAAACAATCCACTTGTTCCATGAACAAGAGACCGTTGTTTTCTCCCTAGTAGCAGCAGCACATCTACAACTGAAGATATTTCTGTCACTTCCCTTGGAAACTAGAGGCATGAACCCACTATCGAGCATAAATACCCCCTCTTGGAGTCACTAGCAACTACTTGGCCAAGATAGCTACTAACAACTAAGAGCATGCAAGATCACAAACAACACATACATGATAGAATCAAATAGACAAAACCATTAATCAATCTGACATAGTAATCTCAATATCCATCGGATCCCCGCAAACACAACATGCATGATTACAAATATATTAGATCTTGATCATTAACGGAGATCACAAGATCTATACATGAAAGCACAAAGGAGGAGATACAACCATCCAACTACTACATGGACCCGTAGTCCAAGGTGTAACTACTCACGCTTCATACCGGAGGCTGGCATGATGAAGAAGAAGGCCTCCGGGATGATCTCCCCTCTGGCAGGGTGCCGGGAAGATCTTCAGATCCCCCCGATCTTGGGACGATGGTGGCGGCGACTACAGACGGTTTTGTGGAGTTTTGATCGGGTGCCTAGGGTTTCTACATCAGGGGGATCCTTACAGGCGAAGAGGCGAGCCAGGGGGGGCACCAGGGTGGCTGCACCCCCAGGCGTGACTAGGGCTAGCCCGCGCCGCCAGGGGGTGTGCCCCCCTGGTGAGCCTCCTCCGTCTCGTATTATGGCTTTGTGTTGCCCACGGTAAAATATTGACTTTGGCTTTTGTCCTGTCCAATTCCGAGAATATTAATTTTCTGCCTTTCTGGAACCAAAAATAGAAGAAAACAGACAATTGGCACTATGGCAACTATTTAATAGGTTAGTTCCAGAAAACATATAAAAACATCTCAAAGTGTGGACAAAACAAAGCAAAGTAGATACTAAACAAGCATGAAACATCAAAAATTATAGATACGTTTCCGACGTATCAAGAACACAAGAAGAAATCCACAAAAGACTCCAAGTTTTAGATCCCAATATATTCCCCTCACTTAGAGGAGAGATGGATTGGTGAGATTGTGGATCTAGATCTCTCTCTTTTCCCTCAAAAGGATGCAAGAATCATGGGAGGGAGAGGGAGAAAACAAGCTCAAGGAAATCAAAAATGGAGGGGGCAAAGAGCTAAAAACAGATAGGTCCAATGGAGAAGAAGGGCCCCTTTTATAGGGGGTCCAAAATCTGACCGTTAGAGCCTGATACGATCGGTACTACCGGAACCAGAAGCGGTAGTACCGGAAGTGATTGGTACTACCGGACTGGTACCAGGAACAAAAGAGTCGAGAACAAATACCTCTGTCGCCACCGGTAGGACATGTTGCATGGATCGGTAGTACCGCAAAGCGATAGTACTGGAAAATACAGCTGTACTACCGGACACTGCGGTAGTGTCGGACTGGTGGTACCGCCCGGGCCTGAGAGGGAGTCTCAGCTCGCCAATGGGATTAGACCCATCCGATGATATTGGGGGGATAAACACCAACTAATCAAGAGACATGAGATAATCCAGAAAGCAATTGATCATGATCAAATTTGTAAGCCCACTTGGATATTGAGCATTTACCCATAAGAATAGGATTCTTTTCAATGAGTAGTTCTAGATCCAACTTTGGAGTACCGCCGGGCGGTACTACCGGTGCCAAGCGGTAGTACCAGATGGAATATCCGGTACTATCGGTTGGTGAAGGGAATATGCCCGAGAGGCAATAATAAAGTGGTTATTATCGTATTCCTTGTTTATGATAAATGTTTATTTTGCATGCTATAATTGTATTAATACGGAAACGTTAATACATGTGTGTTTAATAAACAAACAGAAAGTTCCTAGTTATGCCTCTCTCATAAACTAGCTCGTTGATTAACAAGATGATCAAGGTTTCCTGATCATGGACATTGGATGTTGTTAATAACGAGGTCACAACATTAGTGTAATGGTGTGATGAACATTCATCCGAAGTATAGCATTACGATCAAAGTCATTGAGTTTATATTGCTATAACATCTTACGAAGTGATCCTAATCCTTAGACCATGAGATCATGTCAATCACTAACACCGGAAGAGTTTCTTGATAACATCAAACGTCACACCGTAATGGGGTGATTATAAAGATGGATTCGAACTACTAAAGTGTTATGTTGAGGCCCATGGATCGAGAGTGGAATTTGTTCATCTCGATGACGGATAGATATACTCTGGGCCCTCTCGGTGATATCACATTGATTAGCTTGCAAGCAAGTGATTTGATCACTAGAATGTTATATCACGGGAACGAGAAAAGAGTGCATGTCGAACGAGATCAAACTAGGTATGGAGATACCGATGATCGAATCTCTGACATGTAATATATCGTGAAACAAAGGGATTAAGATACTAGCGTACAAAGGTTCCGAAGCTCACAAGAAAGTTATCGTTGAATGTGTGGGAGTCGATGGGTCTCCGGATCCCGCTTCGATTATTGATCCGAGAGGGGTCTCGATCATGTCCGCATTATTCGTGAACGTAGGGTGACACACTTAAGAGACCGACATCCAATTGGAGCAAAAGTTTCATCTTTGAAAAGAAAAGGAAAGCGCGAATTTATTTCACTAGACACCGAAGCTGTTTTGGTTGAAATTGCCAAACTGGCGGTTACGCATGTGAAATGGAATACTAGCAAGGGTTTTATGTGAATGTTTGTTAATTAAAGTAATTAACAAAATTCTGAATAAATAAATAAAGAGTTTTATTTAAATGAGAGCTTGCATTAAATTTGGTGGAAATTTAATGCATGTGAGTGGATTTATGAGTGGAGGCTTTTAATGGGAGTGGAGGCTTTTCATTTTTTGAGTGGGAGCTCCACCCACATGAATGTGGAAGAGGTGGGGGCAGCCCCATGGCTGGCGCCATGCCCCTTGGGTGCCCCCTCTCCCTATAAAGGCCCCTCGCCTCCTCTCATACCACACCTCCTCGTGAAGGATCTCTCTCCCCCTCTAGAATTTATCCCCCATGGTCTCGGACTAGCGAGATACATGTTCCCGGTGGCTTTTCGGCAAGAAAGAGTTGTGCTTCCATTGCATCGGCAGCGAGGAGGCGGAGGTTGCTCGGTGCCTCGAGCGTGTGTGCGAGCACGGATCTTATTGCTTTGCGCTAGGACTTCCTCTCGATCTTGAGATCGGCAAGAGATCGTCTACATCAACCACGAGTTTGGACTCGTTAAGCTTTGTCGGTCTTCAAGGGTATGTTCTCTATGGATATACATCCGCCCGTTGTTTGTATCTAGTAGATAGATCTTGGTACATAGTTGTTCCCATCGTAGGAAAATTTTTGTTTTCTATGCTGCGAACCCTACAGTTGGTACGGACACCACATGCAGCAACAGAAAAACGCAAATAACTCAAACAACCGAACTCCGAATTGGATAAAACCAATTTTGTTGGAAATATTTCATACCACTAAGGGAGAAAATATGAAGTATTTATTATGTGAGATACCTCCCTTGGTGTGGAGCCGGAAAAACCTCCAAGATCAAAAACACAATAAGATATAAAAGGGAAATCCGTTTTTGACGAACTAGAGCTTGTTATGAAGATTACCACAAGCTCTAGAACCTCACTTGGATAAGATCCAAGTAACAACCAAGAAAGATGATGCTAAGTATGCAAAGGTTTGATCTCTCTTCGAACGATATGATCGAGTTACTCACTCGAGAGCCCATCTTGATTGTATGGCTATCTATCATAAACCCGGTCTTCCAACTAACAACATGAGACCGACAAAAGAAAAAAAACTATCAAGATTATACCTTTGCCCTGAGCATTCTACTTGAGATCGATATAGAAGATCTTGTCCTCCTCAAGATGGAACACTTTTCTTGATTGCTATTGCTCGCTCTCGTTTGATGAAGACTTGTAACTTGCTCTTTGAACTTGTCTTCATCGAACCATGATCACCGAGGATGGAAAGTTTAAAGCATGAGATCTTCTAATGGGCCCAAAGCCCTTGGACATTGCTTCTTCTTCTTTATTTCTTCTACCTTGAAGCCAACACATGCTCACATGCTCCAAGCGATGCCAATGGATAATTCCTGCAAGTGCAACTCAATGCAAATATTAGTTCACAAAGTTTATTATTAATTACCAAAACCACACATTGGGGCCATATGCTCTTTCAAAGAGGTTGGTGAACTTGAGGATCAACTGCATCTCCATGTCGGTGACGAGCTTGTCGTGCTCCATTATGATGGTGGGGTTATTCACGTTGGGAGTTTGAGTTCGAAGACTCGCCATTGCGACTTGAGGAGCGAGTACGGGACAAGCTTGAAGGTTTTGAGATGTCCACGCCGGTCGCCAAGATTGGTGATGACATCTTGAATGCCGACATTTGGTGTCTCAATAAGAGGAAGCCGTCCCGGACGTCACCAAATTGCTTGTCAATTCTTCTTTTCAATCTGTTCAAACTTTGATGGGTTCCTTGTTGCAATCTTCAATGTGCATGTCGTGATACGTATTGAGCTTCACCATCAAAGATTTAGTCGTGCTCCATGCTGGCATCACTTGAGCTAAACATTATCTCACAAAGAGTATTATGATAGCAAAGGATGATATGAAATTTCTACCTTCTCTCACCATTCAGATAATATTGAAAGAATGATTTAGTCGAGAGCTTAACCGAAAATGCAAACACAAAAGACACACATAAAGTGCTTATGATGGATGGGTTAGAAAATTAGAAAACAAATGAAAAGACCAAAAGAAAAACCTATATCAATCAAAAGTGGCTAAAATCCGAAAGAAACCAATGTCGAATGACAAGATTAAAAATGGTGACGAAGGCCGCCGGCGTCAATCTCCTCGGCGCGCGGAGGACGAAGCCAAGTCGTTTGGTGTTGGATCGCTGCTGTCCGTTGGATTGAATTGGATGGTGGATACAGGGGGGGGGGGGCGGGGTGAAGTGAAGGCAAGCTGTGCTTTTTGCCTTCAGCGAGTCCCGTGGAGGGCCAGCGCCCGCCGCCTCGCGCTGGATTGGCTTCTCCATCGGCAGGTGCCGGGATCCCCTCCGCAAAAACCCTAAACCAGCAAAAAGGAATACAGGCACGTTAGCAAGCGAACGAAAAAAAAAACCAACCGCCTCCTCGTGTTCGTCAGAGATGGAGCACGACGGCGAGATGGTTCCGCCGATCCCCTCCCACGCTACCCCCGCCGATGCGGATGCCGCAGCGGACGACTGGGCTGCGCGCGATGACTTCGAGGAGTCGCCAGCGGGGTCCCACTCTCATCCCCCGCCCCCGGCAGCCGCGGCCGCCGAAGAAGAAGCCCGGGAAGCGGCGCCGCCAGCTCCTCCGGCGGAAGGTATATCCGGGTTCTGTCCCGATTTTCTTCTGCGCCGCTGTGTAGTTGCTGTTTCCGAACGTTGGATCTGAGCTTGCTCGGTGCGGATCTACGGGCTCCTGTCATCACAGATTGCGCCTCTATTTAACTTGGATGGATGTTGTCTGATTTATAAATAATCTTCTACTCTCAGATATCAAGGAAATTCAATCAACTCTCCAGTCACTGGAGCTGCAGCCAAGTGGTATGTATGTATGGAAGCTATGTTTTTGGTTTTCAGCTAGCTATATACATGTGACTAGTTTTTGTTACTACCAGTTTTAGTAAATTTATGATTGTTCCGCATGTACTCTTTGCTCTAATTTTAGACTCAGTTCGAGTGGAATAGGCCTTCGCAATTGATGTCATCGACTTGAAACATGCTGTGGAGAAAAATGTTGTTACCTTCAAATGGACCATTAGTTTTAGGAATGACAGTTCTTTGTTGATTGTACCTTCTGTGTGACTGAGTCAATGGATTATTGTTATTGTGTATTTAAATCCTTTTGTACCTTGTCTAAAATTATCTTTTATGGTGTTCAGATGGCCAACAGGACAGTGTTCAAATGGAAACAGAGGAGCGAAATAGAAAACGACACTTGAATGTAGTGTTTATTGGCCATGTCGGTAAGTGTTCCTTTCATCTAGCAGGAATGTAAAGAGGCCATTCACTGAGGCTTCGTGTTTTGGTAGCATTATTGTCGCCAGCAGGATATCTGCCGGGCACAGGAAGGCCAGATGTCATGGCTTGAAGAAAACTAGGGTTTTCTAGAGTAGAGGTATAGACATGGAGTTTGATGAGAGAACACGAGGGTTGAGGATAATAGCAATACAGGCGAGATTTCTTGCCTGAGCAATAACGTCTCAGGGCATCTTAGGATGCTACACCTTATTTGGAATATTGAATCTAAACATATCTTCTTCCGGTACGAATCAAGATCCTAGATTCTGGCTTGACTTTCTGTAGCTCCTTTTTTTTATCTCTGAACTCTAGTTTCAATCAACTCCCTGACTGAACAATTACTGGGCACCTAATTGAACAGAAATATCTACTATACTTATAATCCCAGGACTCGCCTTGCACATGACAGCTCCTTCTTTAGCCCATAATGAGCTGGTGACAACTCCTTGCTTGACCCTGTAATGAGCTAGTGTCAACGCCATTGCTGGACTTCTTGTGTGCATTTTCGCTGCGCACCAATAGACCACCTGGGTTACAATGCTCCATGCCTATCCTTCTGCTGCACACACTGCACCTGCTTCTAGAGTTTTTGGCCACAAGATTACATGACAATAAGGCCCACTGCTGCTGTCATATCTTTTGAGAGATCAGCTTAGCTACAACAACATTTGTAGGTGATGATGAGCAGCTGGTACATGTTCTGATGTCGTTGTAGTTGCATATTGGGGTGGGGAGAATACACCGGATAACAGCAGCTTAATGCCATTGTAACTTGAACCATGGTACCTGTCATGAGCCAAACCATGAATGATACATTTGTACGGCGTCGGTTGACAGTTCAGAGAAGATGGCTCTGCCACAAGGGTAACCTCCATGGCTCCATTTGTGTTTGCCTTCCCTGGGGACAGCAATAGTTGTTTGGTCTGGTCTAGCATAATGCTTGTCATGTTTGCCTTGGTAATCTTCACCCTGCATCAGTTTCCCCTTTTATGGCCTACAGTCTAGTGGCGATTTTTTCCTTCAAAACTTCTGTGGATATGCTGACCTTGCAACTTACCCCCAAAAGCTTGTGCCACAACATTAATCTCCCATCAAATGTTTGAATTGTCTCCACAGTTCCTTATAATGATTAAAGTTCAAAAAGAAAAAGATATCATGAAGCAAATTTATGTTTGACCTTGTTACTAACCTACTATTGACATCCATATGTTTGATATGGTATCCCATTCTTCTCTTTAATATATTTTCTCCGTGTAGAGGACTACAGGAAAGTGTTAAATCACTTTTATGTCCCTTCAGTCATCTGTTACTAACCTACTATTGACTTGTATATGCTATGTCTGTGCTGATGTTTTATCATTGATGCAAACTCCCTCCTTAACAAAGATTTTTGCTATATTCTTAAATGTCCTCCTATTTCGTCTAATTTTTTGTGTGGCTCCAGATGCTGGGAAGTCAACTGCTGGAGGTCAGATATTGTTCTTAAGCGGTCAAGTAGATGACCGAACCATCCAAAAATATGAAAAAGAAGCAAAGGATAAAAGCCGTGAGAGCTGGTAAGGTCTTGCTTTAATGATGTATCATAAGTCCGTGGTATCGTTTGTGCTACACGGTCCATATGCTTATTCTGTTTAAGCACATAATGCACAGCTCATCAAAGATGAAATTTTACCATGTCATCTTTTGTTACTAAGGTGACTTCTTAGATCTGAGAATTGTACTCATTCTATCATTTCAAAAAAGATATTCGGGATATTATCTGTTTAGTTCCACCAGCTGACTCTCATTTCTCCTTTTGCCATTATATTTGATCAAAATAACTCAAGATCTTGCCTAGTTTTGCAAATTGTGGTATCTAGTACAGAACTATATGATGCATTTCTCTTTGATTTTTGAATGGGAGCTTTTGCGTGCATGTGGGCATCGACATCCTGATAATACCTTCGTCGAAGCGCATGAGTTGTAACCTTGTTAATTACCTAGTTCATGACATATATGTTAAACTTGAAGCATGTTATGTAAATTGTATGTCTGTAACAAGAAAAAATTTCGTACTCAGAGTTGCTCCATGATCATTGCATTTTTTCTCATTTATGTTAGCCAGTGTTCAATTATACTTTGTCCGATATTATGTATAGGCTTGAACTATCATTCATATAATTATTTTCACAAGACAACTGACTATATAGCCCATAACATCATTATTTCCGCTGTCTTCTCAAATTTAACTATGGAATTTCCTTGCTTGTTTATTACATTTGATTTCATTCACATCAACTAAATAAGGCAAGTATCAGCTTATTTTTGTAGTAGAAAATGTTGTGTATGGCACTTGGCGAAGTTCTTCCTTGAGCAGAACTTTGTGAAAAATGAGAACTGAAGTTATATGATTGAAAATAAACTTATGCATTGACCATACTCCCAGTAACTTCGATTCTGGTGATGCTAATTAATCCATTGTCTTTGTTAGGAAAATGCCAGTTTAAAGCATGAAAATTTCAATATTATTGTTAGTACATGACTTGTCCACTTCAATTTTCTCGTTATGCTTTGCAGTTTGAAGTTGTAGGTTTCTCCTTATGGCATGTTGGGAACCTTTTGGCACATATAATTTGATTATACTTTGGTGCATTTGGTGGTGTTACTAATTTAAATAATTTCAAGCAACTTAAGGAAGAATGGGTCATGGTTTACACTGGGCATTTGCAGGCCCTTTGTTGCATGAGTCTGAGGTCTCATCTGTATTTGTTCCACAGGTACATGGCGTACATTATGGACACAAATGAGGAAGAACGGGCGAAGGTATATTTCTGTGAAATCGTTGCACCCATCCTTATAGATTGTTTTACAAAAGGCTGCTGGTGGCTGCATTATGTTTAGTCCACAAAGAGCTCTGTTGAAAATTCTTTATCAGGATACCTTTTGCAGCTTTTCCAATTAGCTCAGCCTAAGCATGTTAAATACTTCCATTTGGAGTTTATTCCGATTTATGATTTGTGTGGATAACATGTGTTCTAAATTACGCCTGAGTTCAGCTTTCTTTACTTGCCATGATTGTGTACATGTGTTCTATTTTTAATCTACTTCAGGGGAAGACTGTTGAAGTTGGGAGAGCTCACTTTGAGACTGAAACTACAAGATTCACTATTTTAGATGCACCGGTAACTTTTTTCTCTTTCATATATGAGCTACTTGTGTGTATTATGGTAAGTAGGCTCATAGCTTTACTTTGAGTTCATTCAACTATGAGTTTATCTTTGTGTTGCTTCATGGAACAATTAACCTGTATACAGGACAGTCTCGTGTTATATGTTGTATTTGTAGCAAAACTTTGTAATTTAAAATGTACAGTTCACTCATTTTGATCTACGTATCTAGCCTATGGAAATCCATTTCAATGAGTTTTTTCTGTCTTGAATCAGTTGAAAACGATTACATGTAAGTGCGTACTCCTACGGAATTATTCTGTGTAGATTCTAGTCATTCAAGTGCATGTGTTATTGCTCTCTGCATCTTTACAGAAACAATGTTCTTGTCTACATTTCTGCATTTTCATGTTTTTAGGTGGGGTGTGTAAGAATTCAGGGAGGTTGTTGATTTTGTATTTGCATATATCAGTTCATTATGCACACCCTAGCGTAATACATGCAGCTCTCATGTTGTAATAAGCTACTTCTAATTGTTGCACTAACATTTTACTGATTGTTTATTTATCAATTTTGATGTTTTCCTGTATGTTTCTTGTTTATATATGTGTTGAACTCAAATTTATTGCTGATGTAGGGTCACAAAAGTTATGTTCCAAACATGATAAGTGGTGCATCTCAAGCTGATATTGGTGTTCTGGTAAGCAAGTCGATGCTAGATGAGAGACTTATTAGCTGTCATTTGAGCTTGAGGTAACTGGCATTTTTTGCTCTCATCAGGTGATATCAGCTCGAAAAGGTGAATTTGAAACTGGGTATGAAAGAGGAGGGCAGACTCGTGAACATGTACTGCTGGCAAAAACTTTAGGTGTTTCTAAGTTGATCGTGGTCATAAATAAGATGGACGACCCTACTGTTGGATGGTCTAAAGAAAGGTATAATTGTTGGTAACAAATATTCTGTTAAGTATTAGTACTTCAATTAGTTATGAAAAAGAGATCATGCCAGGTATATGTTCTCCTGGTGTCTGCCAGGTATAAGGTTGAGTGATGAGATTATTCTTTTTATTTTCAGATATGATGAAATAGAAGGCAAAATGACTCCTTTCCTTAAATCATCAGGGTACAATGTTAAGAAAGGTAACCGATTGGTGATAGCGGTCCATTCATTTTAATTTTGGAACATTTCTATAGTAGAGGCTGTAATGTCAAATTAATTTTAGTACTTCTTTGTTTGATTACTGAAATTTGATGCCTAAGACATGCTTTATCTTCATTTTTAGATAGTTACTTCCAAATTGAAACATCATATATTTTGTACCGGTCAGCATTATTGCATTAACGAAGAATGTCATGATGTGCGGCAAATGTGTACTCTACTATTTTGTTGCATCTTTTACAGATGTCCAATTTTTACCAATATCTGGTCTTCTGGGAGCTAATATGAAGACTCGAATGGATAAAAGTACCTGTAAGTGGTGGAATGGCCCATGTCTATTTGAAATTATGGACTGCATCGAAGTTCCTTTACGAGATCCCAAAGGTCCAGTAAGGTATGACTGCACTGCTTATTGGAAAATCTAACCTACGAACTGTCTATACCTTTGTGTCTGAATTACTTGCGTGCTGCTGGATGGCTTCCCACAGCGTTGGTTCATGAGCCAAGACGATTTCATTACCATGGAATACGAGACCGCGCTCTTACATCCCAAAAGCTAAGGGGCGCTGCATGGTTCAGCAGCTGCTGCATATGGTGTTTGGACTAGTGTTACCATGCTATGTATAGCCGGCTGTATGCAAACAACTCAATGCCGAGTGAATGTGAAGCACTGCATTTCACAACAAGCTTTTACTTAGGCTCTGTCAAGCTACTAGAGCCTACTAATTGTTACTTGAACAACTGGATAAACTACATCAGCGCTACAATGATAACTAACAATGTGTCAATAGTGCAACAGCTGGGTAAGTATATCAGCGCTATAATGAACTTGTACATGAAAGACTGTAACCACATCACAATCATGTGATTATTTTCACCTGAACACCTAGATAACTACACCAGCCCTATGCTGGTAACTGGTAGTTGAATGTTGGGTCTGAAGGAGCACAAGGTTGTGGAGGAACAACTCCATCTTGCTGCTACAATATGGACAGCACAAATATTGAAGAAACCACTTCTGCTGTGTTGGATATCTCTCTGTCACAAGTTCAGTCCAAAACTCTTAACGCAGAAGATCTAATCCAAGATCTAAAACAGGAACACAAAATTCTTTTATTGGTAGGTAGAGGGTACATAGTCTCGTTCCATAGCTATTTATAGGCCTCATGAGCCTCCACTAATAGCTACAAGGTTCTAGAGAATAGTACTTAAAACTAGGAAAGAAAACACAAACAACATGGTTACAACTCACACTAGAACACTCTGGAAACTACTAAAACACATATGACTAAATGACCAAATTACCTAGAAGTGTGTCGAAGCTAGTACTGTATTTTACTTCTGTTCTACTGTCCCTCGTCATAAGGTGATCTAAATTGATGAAGTAAATCCATTTATTGGTGCATGACGAATCCTTATTGCCTGGGACTTTTCCATAATCTTCTTATCATATTAAGTGACTGTATTCCCTTTGTGCCCAGTGCTCACATTGCATATTTTGCTTGATAATTATGTTGAATAATGGTAACAGTCAAGGTGTACATATATGCAGGATGCCAATCATGGATAAATATAAAGATATGGGCACCGTCGTGATGGGAAAAATTGAGTCTGGGACTATCTCAGAGGGTGATAATCTGGTGGTTATGCCAAATAAGGTATCAGTTTTTTGGATGATTTATTTTGATGGCAAGCACTTCTTAACTGGTCTTCCAAGAGTTGGGGTATCTGATCTTTTATTCGCTTGCTCTTTTACTAAAGGCAAATGTGAAAGTCATTAGTGTATACTGTGATGAAGACAAGGTTAGAAGTGCTGCACCTGGTGAGAACGTCCGTGTCAAATTGTCAGGAATTGAAGAGGAGGACATTGCTGCTGGTTTTGTTCTATCAAATGTTGGTAAGTTGTATTTTTTTGAACTTCCAAGCAGATTGGCAAGATCATCTGTGATGCTTTCCCCTGGATGAAGTCTGCCTTATCTTTATGTTGTTTGATAACTACTAGTTTCTGTTACTGCACTTTTTTTTTGGGCATGGGGAACTCTTGGTTTGGTATTATTAGGCAGTGGAAAATCTCATTAGATGCATGTCTACTATATCTCGAGTTGCAAGTGAGCTTTCTCGAACTCTTGAACCCTGCTTTAATATAGATGGATTATGTTATAGAATGTTTGGCCTTTTCACGTGTTCTGGAACACAGATTAAATTTCTTTTCTAACTTGACTAAGAAAATACATATAACGAATTCCCAATTACCCAATAGTCAACCCAGTATTAGTATGATTCACCACAATATGGTAAACTACAGTTGCAGAACTCGTGGATGCGCCAATCTTAATTTGTTGACAAATCATGGAAATGACAGGCAAATGAAGTGTCCCCGATATTTATGTATTAGTATTATCCATGTATCCATTTCATGTCCCTTGGGAGTCTTGTATGTACTCCTGTTACTGTTTTACCCAGTGCCAATGCATATCCTGTTACATTAATTAGTTACTCCTGATTAGGTATTTTTGTTAGCACCTTGACTCTTTCCATAAACATGACTTAATTTTGCCCTTCGGAGCACTTGAGCTTTTTTGTTAACTTACCTGTGGGATATTGCATGCTTGTCAATACTTATTCTTGTTCTGGCAGGAAATCCTGTTGGTGCTGTATCTGAATTTAATGCTCAACTGCAGATACTGGAGTTGCTTGACAATGTAAGTTCCACTTGAGCACATCATAGAAAGTTTAGGTTAGAGTCATACAAAACATACCATACTCCTGTTAAAATCTTCAATTTTATATGATCTTCATGATATTACTGTATGTTCCCCTTTTCCATTATCTGAATGGTTTGAAAAGGTATCATGAATACTGCCATTTAGTCTTCTGGTGGCTATATGTATATATGTAGTCGAGGAGTGAGATTTTTATAGTATGTTCTTGCTGTGATAGGCAATCTTCACTGCTGGCTACAAGGCAGTGCTGCATATCCATTCTGTAGTCGAGGAGTGTGAGATTGTAGATCTCATAGAGGAAATTGATCTGAAGAGGAAGAAAGAAACTGACCCGAAGAAGAAAAAGACAAAGAGGAAACCACTTTTCGTGAAGAACGGAGCTGTTGTTGTTTGCCGTGTTCAGGTTATCCCATAAAACCATACCTGTGTCAAAATGTAAGCATTTAATGTTTTCTAATCATCTTGGTTCTGCATCAGGTCAGTAACTTGATTTGTATCGAGAACTTCTCTGACTCTCCTCAGCTTGGAAGATTTACACTCCGGACAGAAGGCAAGTACACACTTATTTAATTGTCGTATTTCATCTTGTGCTGAATACAGATGGTTTAAGTTAACGTGTTGTGCATGTAATAAAGAGGAAATATCCAGTGCTTCCTCCCCTTAGGGTGTTACCTCTATCTAGAGGTTTCAGAACCCAAAAGTTTCAAGATATAGGAGCAGCACATTATTATATAGCAATGTAATTTTTTTAAACCAATCTTGACAATGGAAGGTATGAAGTTGATACGATAGGGACTCCCGATCTTCACGGATTTAGGGATAAATAAGGAAATAAACTCAAAAACACAGCCCACGAACAAACGTCAACGCGAAAGCCTTTGGATTAACAACCTGTAGTCGAAACTGAATTCCATTCTCACAATCCAAGAGGAGAGGGGGAGTGGGGTATTTATAGCCCTACACCTAAACCCCTAACTCATGGGCCTCAAAGAGGTTACATAGGCCTTTTGCCTGTTCTCTGTATGCAGGCAGCCCGGATGGTACGGAGCAGTCGGCCGGACTGGACAGAGTTTCTGGGCTTCTTGTCCCAGAATCAATTCCCCCTTTTAATCCAAAACATTTTCTCAGCTGTCTCGCTGGGGTGCTCAGGCCCGGACTATCCGGACCTTCATAGCCCAGAGTGTCTAGCTGGGGGCGGCTTCTCTTTATCTGCCCCGATGCTCCACACTTGGATGAAGGAGCTTGGATGACTTGATTGCTGATGCATACTTTTTGACTTTCTCCTTTGCTTGCATCCGAATTCCTTCAAACTTTAATGTGCAAAGGGTAGTATACCATCTCGAGAGTGGTAGATGGTCATGCCCAAAGGAGAAGATTCACTTTTGTATGACATGGTATGTCCATGAGTTGTTCAGTAGGATAGACACTTGAACTTCAAGCGCTTCACATGGTGATGCCCGTGGAGCCCACCGTCTCAGATGAGACTGATGCCGTGTTTCTAACCTAGAAATGACCAGGAATATCTGACACCGCTTGTTCCGTGACTAGAGTTCTTGGCGTTTCCAACTGGGTCTGGATGGTAGTGCAATGGCCTTCTACTGACCTGTTATCTAATACCATGGATCTGATAGAGTCCGCTCAGAAACAAACACGTGTGGTGTATTAAATAGCAATGGTACATAACGACTGATGACATTTTCTTATTTCATTCAATAATTTTTATCTAATTACAATCTCCTTTGTTAGGTTAGTTTTGTTATTCTAAGATAAAGTACGTAACTTTAAGATAACACAAATGTGGATAGATTTCCAGCCAAATATCTTAACCATAATGGAGTGTCAAACTATAGGTTGACCTGCAAAGTTGAGATGCAAAACGTGCAAGCAGTCATCAAAGGCTTTGTTTCCTTTGTCAGTTTCACCTTAGCAAAAGCTGTAGCAGGTGTTTCTATACTTACATTTTCTAAGCGCCAAGTAATCTGGTTGAATCTAATGATATTGCTGTTTTCCCTGTTTGACTTGTTCTTTATGTTTCTTGGACTCTGCCAAGCACCTTACATGTTGAATTGGTCGCAGGTAAAACAATTGCTGTAGGAAAAGTTGTTGCTGTTCCACCAGCTGGGAGCGCAACATTTAAAGCTTAAGCCAATTTTCCAGAGGGTGGGTACAAGAGAACTACTTTGTGTGGCTCAGTTGTAATACATTTTTTGTAGCTTGGATAAGTATCTTGAAAATTACACCGCTTATGCCTGCACTTTTCCACTTCAAGGTGCAATATGTACCTCAAAATTTAGCAATTTACAAGACCTTATTTTAGCAAACATACTCAGATAGTACAGGTTGGTCTTGTCTTTTTCACCATTATCTTGTATTTACACCGCTATATTTGGTGCCAGGGGAACAGGAAATTTCTTTGCAATGAGCCGCATTCTTCCATCAGGTGTGATCAAGAAGCTAGATTGCATATTTTACCTCAGTTTGCTTAAGAGGCTGTACAACCATACTACATGCACCTCAGCCTCTGTAACTAATTTATTACTTTCCTCTGTCTTGAAATAGATGTCGTAGATTTGTCTAAATTCGTATGTATCTAGACGTGTTTTAGTGTATGCAATCTAGTTACATGCGAATCTAGACAAATTTTCATCATGTATTTTGAGACGGAGGGAGTAGAAGTTTCAACTACCATTAAGCAAATTTTGATTATTATTTTGAGGTTATGAACATTGTAGATTGTATTGCAGTGATGTACTTCAGGTTTTAAGAGAATGTATATCTTTGGTGGAAGAATTGTTAGCACTTACCTGTGTATGCCCCAACACTATATACATTACCTCGTATTCTTGATCTATGTCTTGTGCAAAGAAAGAAGAGTAGAAGGCATCTCAGCGTTACATCAACTTGGCAGGTAGAGCAGTTTCTCAAAACGTAGATCTTGTGTTGTCTTGTTAATATGGATCAAATCACAGCTGGACCACGAGTGTACAGGACATTGACGCACATATCTCATGGTCACCGTGGACATGCATTGGGACAAGCGGAAGCACGTGCCAGTGAACAAACCGTGGACACGCATTGGGACAAGCGGAAGCATGTGCCAGTGAACTATGCATGATACTTGTAAACTCTCATCTTAATTAATTGAAAATGGCAAAGCTTCTGCCCTAGTTTCAAAAAGAAGAAGAAACTTACAGCTGTATGTCACTGCAGCAAAAAAAAAAAAACATGCTCAGAGCAAGTCCATGATAGCAAGTGAACAAAACAGGAAAACATTTTGACAATACATATCACATATAAAGAATTTTCAATTGCAAAGCTTCTGCCCTTGTTTCAAAAAGAAGAAAAAACTTACAGCTGTATGTCACCGCAGCAAAAAAAATAAAACATGCTCAGAGCAAGTCCACGATAGCAAGTGAACAGAACAGGAAAACATTTTGACAATACATATCACATATAAAGAATTTTGAAGTGCAACAAGTTAAAGTCTCAAAGCAGAAATCGCTTCAGGCCTGAAATCAATCCTGAGGCCTAAAACCCTCCTCACCTCTGCGGGCGTCAACAGCCATGTCAGATGCCCCGCGTTATCACCCCAGAAATCCAATATCTCGGACACACGCTCAAAGTTCAAAATGGTTGACATCTGGGACAGCCTTGAGAACTTGTCACGGACTGGTCTCTGTGACATCTCTGAGAAATGATTAATCAGGGAACGAACGTCCTTGTCGAGCTGCAAGCCACCCAGCTGGCTGAACCTCTTCTGCATCATTATCACCTCAAGCCTCTTGACAATGAAGTCGATGATCAAGTGAACAAAAGAATCATAGTTGTTCGATGTCATCATCGGCTGGAGCCATGCAACATTAGTGTCAACTGCAAGGAGAAGCTTCTGCACCCAAGGGTCATTCACCTCATTTTCCCCATATTCGGCATCATCCAGCTCATAGCTAACAGTGGTAACAATGTCAAGGACATGACGAATGCGGGGGGCGACAGACGCCACTAAATGCTCCAGTCCAGAATGAAGGATCTTCTTGAAGGAAGCATTGATCTCGCCTAGCTCTGACAAACAGGACTTGATCTTCTCCCGGTCAGCAGGAGCATGAAAAATCTGATGAAACGACGCAAAGAAGTTCAGCAGTCAGACATGACTATGACTACAATACCACATTAAAATCAAATTATCATAGCTCAAGCAAACCACTATCTGTTTACATAAGATAATTTAAGAACAGCCCATAAGAGCCATATAATTTCAAGTCAGTTACTCCATCCATTAATTTCAAAGTGAATATATGCACCTAATCTGTTCTACTTGTAACTTTGGACATTGATACAGAACGATAGAACAATAGATAGGTACATTTAAGCCTGGCAATGGGCATATAACTAAACCAAAACTGAACAATGCCCAATCAACGTAGGGTTAAGAACCACAACTAAACCACACCCCTGGCAGCCCGTCACAACCAAAACTAAACCAAACTGTATGCATCGCCTTCCCAAATCAAAACCAAACCATTTACCAAACTATGGGCTAAACCCATTTCTCAGTTTTGGGTTGGAACTATTGTCGCGGGGATCGCTCTGCCCTTCTTGCTGATTAACTCGAGGCAACTGGCTGATGCTGTTAGCCATGGCAAAGTTGACGTGGACGATAGTAGCAAAGCTAGCTCTGCTGGATAGCTAGCTAGTTACGCCCTGGTGGCCCGTGACAAGCAGCACAAAGCTAGCTCGTCTCTCCAACTAACTAGTCAATTTATATGGCAGGCTGATGGCCTGATGCACGTGAAGTAGGGGGCTCGGAAGTAACCAATAAATTCAACTGCTGCGTTGGTACCTGGCGCTGAACTTGAAAGAAAACCGTTTAGACCCATCTGAAAAAAACGGGTCTTTCTAGGGCAGTTTCACCCGTAACTATTCACACCCATAACCAACCAAACCCAACTGTTTGCATCAAGAACCAAGACTGACCCAAATCGTTCCGCGTACTTGGCCGTTCGCAACCAAACTGATCAAACCCAAAACGGTAAACTAAATCAACCCACCCGGTTATGCTAAAACCATTCTCAGATTTAGGTAGATTGACCATTCATTTCTTTAGCTATATATTACTCCCTCCATTCACTATTATAAGATGTTTAGGTTTTTTTGAAGATGCATATCTAGACGCGTTTCAGTGTGTAGGTTCACTCATTTCGGTCCGCACTGAGTCCACATTGAAATTGAAATATCTAAAACATATTGTAATAGTGAACGGAGGGTGCATATAAATATTGATGTGTCCTCTACTTCAGAGGTTGTATGGGTAACTCACCGGAGGCTGAGGCTGCTGGTGACAGGAAGGCACTGTGGCCAGCACTGGCTGGCAGCAGAGGTTGGGAATTTAGAGAATTAGACTATATCAGGATAGCATACAGTTTTCTTATTGCCTGCTCCCACGTTACAGCCAGGGGGCTTAAAAAGGCAAACATAAGGGATAGGTACCATGGGAGGGCAAGGTGTCAGAACAGACTCAGACTCAACCTATTATAACTTCTAAACTGACTCGGACCTGGACTTCTCCACCTCGTTGAACCTTAGTATCTTCTGTTGGTAGTTACTTCGTAACTGTTGGACATCTGAAATAGCTACATTTCAGCTTATTTATACTAGAAAGAATTCCACATTGCTTGGTGTGAACTGTTAAAAGTGGTGTTTTGTAAGGGTGCTTCATAACTGTAATGTTATGTCATCCACCACTTGGTAGAGGCTATCTTGATTTGACTTTTACTACATTATTTATAAGCTTAAGCTTGGAGACATGCAAGCGCTCTCCGCACGCGTTGACCACGCGTGGTCGCTGGTCGTGGTGTAGGCTTAATCGTGGTGACTTGTGGCTCCTCTGAGGCCATCTGCCACGACCATATCTCCTCTCTCCTGACCTCCGAAAAAAATCCACGCCTTTCAGCGTGTTAGGGTTTCTGGCCGGCGGCCACTGCCGAGAACCACCAGCGTCACCATCCCATCGCCTCCTGGCTCTCCCCTCCCCAACTATTTCTCCCTTCGGCGGCGCCCACCCGTGGAACCAGCTCTGCAGGTGGACTCGCCCCACCGTTGCCTCCTAAGAATGGGAGGTGGGTGATGGCCTTCCCCATGCTAAGCAGGGCTGCGGGTGTGAAGCTCATGGAGGAACGCTCCGTGCACCAAATTTGGATGTACATAACCACCTCTGTCCCTCTCTCCTCATCCCGTCCCTCTCCAGTTCCATGCCATCGGCCCCTTCACCAACCTAGCACAGCCGCTACCTCCTATAAATCGTGGTGGTTCTTTACTGGTTTTGGGAAAATTGGAATGTTGTATTGCTACCATGACGCAGGAGGACTCTAGATGGCGGATCCGTGATTGAATTCTCAGATCATCTAGAGCAAATCTTAGGAGCCCTCCACGACTGTCCCACGAGCAGTTCATGAGATCACCTAGGCTCTGCATTGTCATTGCCGATTCTGCAGTTCTGGAGCCCTCCATGTAATTCTGGTTGTATCCCTCGACCTGCCTGACAGGCCACAGCAGCCTCCTCCAAATTTCACCTTCAGGGCCTCGCCTGGCCAAATCCTCATGTTACACTAATATCACCTCCTCATCCGGCGGCAACCATTGTGTCTCACACCATACCACCCTGTCTTGAATTGTATCATCATGTTCCTGCATAGGTGAAGCCTGATCTGAAATCCCAAACCAACACAGGATGAGGTGGAGCATGCCAAGGCTTAGCCACGAGAGCTCTGATCTGATTCAAACTGTCACCTCCTTCTCCACATCGTGTGTTGCAGTATGGTAGGATTTGGAAGCTGATGAGCTTCAAAGGAAAGACCGACCAGTGTGTCATGCAACCATAGAGAAATCCCCACTATGCAGCGGCCTCTCTGCATAAAATAAAATAAAGGTTGCGCGCCTCCGCGGCAGCGACAGCTCAAAGTTTGCTCGGCAGTTGGTTCGTGTAGGTGCAGGCGCCATCCACGGTAGTTAGCGATGACCAGCAGCCTTTAATCTTGCGTCAGAACCACTATCTCCCACTATAGACAAGCAATGTATGCTCCTGTTCTGTCAAATCATGTGATCCTTTTATCTGAAAAGGTTGCATTGTAGGATTATCGGTATACAGTAACTCTCGGGATTTTTCTAGCCAAAATTTGTTTATTGTTTATTCCTGTATGTGTGCTTGCTCCTGTGGTTAATTTTGGACTTTGGTGTATGCATAACTCTTCTAAGGTGTATCTTACATATGCAAAAGCATAGGATTCATACTGATCAACCTCACTGTATGAGTTAGTGATTTGGCATGATTTTTATGTTAGTGTTGATCTGATTCTGAAATATCGCAAAAGTGACTGCATAATGTGTATGACAATAGTATATGTGTATTCGTTGAAGAAAAAACATTTTTGTGGTTCTATGTTGGCTTGGAATACTAGACATGATATTTTCTGCTATTTTGTAAAGATCAGTTCGTTAAATTCCCTAAAGGTAAAACACTTTGTGGTTTTCTATGTTGACTTGGAATACTAGACATAATATTTTCTCCTATTTTCTAGAGATCAGTTCGTTAAATTCATATCGTCCATACTGCAGAAAATTAAACTCCAACTTTTCCTAGCTATCATTTTTTTTCTGTTTATTTTCAGCTTATAAACTTTACCAATTTTGTACGTCATATATATTAGCCAACTGATACTCTCTGTCTGTCCTCCAACCATTTGGATGGTTTTAATAAGTTAAGACTGTCCATAGCATCAATAAGCTCTCTTAGTATCTAACGAGAAACATGGTTACCGGTATTTTGTAGTAAGTTGGATGTTTTACCATGCTTTTAAAGTAAACATAGGAGATTATATCACGGTTAGCTGATGCATTATTGGGCAATAGGCCTCAAGTGGGTGAACACTAATTCTTTGTTTACAAAGTGCTGTTGCAGTTTCATTTTGACTCGCGTTCTGGTAATATGGCACCTACTATGTGCAGTTAATCTAAATATTGTCTGTCACTATAGGTTCCTAATCTAACTATATTCATGTGCATGTTCTGAAAATGAGAGAAGTTGCCATTACATCTTTGTTTTCACTCCCTTCTGACAATATGGTACCTACGCTATATTGATGTCTAATATAGTTTGTCAATACATTTTTTATTATATATTCTATTTCAATCTAGAGTTTTACGTGATTAATTCAAAGTGATATTATATAGTACAGTTATAATTACATTCCCCTTTCCTACACACTTCTCTTCAGTTTTTTCTTCTTGAAAAGCCAGGCATGAGTTCGGCTATACCAATCATGTGTTGGCTAAGGAAAGAACTACTCTATTGCATCGATTCAATCGAAAAACAAATGATATGCAAATGATGCTCTATTGCATTTGTTGTGCCTTATCAAAAAATAACATGCAACTATTCCACATGTAACACTTACACTGGTATAGACTATATGGGCATATATATAATTTCACTGGAATCAAAATTTAACAAAATGGTAGCCCTGCATTTGTTGTGCAAACAACAAAGATTATTTCACATTTCCCTCTATTATTCTATATACCACCAACAGATTAATAGTACTAAGGGAGGTCTGCCTAGCTTCTCAAATAACTTTGTTCTGGAGAATACTCTATTGCATTTGTTGTGCCCATTCTAGATAGCTTGTCCAAGTGTAGTACTTTTTTTTCTCTCATTTGGATTATGCAGATGCAAATTGAAGTATGCTACAGATATGTGTGGTGTCAACTTAATGATTTTCAATTGATATGGTTTATCTTAGCATTAGATGATGGAGATTGTAATCATTTCTGCAAGCAAGCCCATTCTTCAGCTTATTTTTGGGAAACTTGTACACTTCATATGTATGGTAAGATGTAGACTTATGATGCTGAGATGCAGGGTTATGACAACTATATTAAGATAAAAAGTTTTGCCCTGGTCTTGAAAGTTTGTTTTAAGTACTATTGAAATTTCAATTATATCTATTACTTCCTCCTATCCATAATAAGTGTCAGTGATTTAGTACTACTTTCTACTAGATCAGCAACACTTATTATGGATCGGAGGGAGTAGGTTATTGTCTTTTATTCTTTTTCTGAAAACTAAGTGGCATTGATTCATACAAGAAATTCCTCTAGAATGTAAGATGCGCTAGCTGCCACTCTCCAGGCTAGCTGCTATTTATGTGTTCCTGACTTGTGGCCCTTGTTCTTAACGGTCTTTGGCAAGTGGTCATGTATTCTGTACTACCCCCAACGAGGTAGTGGTTGCTCTTATTATAGGTTGTACATTTATTTAATATTCATGTGATCTTGTTTGCTATTTTCTCAAGTTTTTCTTTATTACCACACATGAGTCTTCGCTGACTCTGGTTCTCAAGTGTGCATAAGATAAATTGTTCAGATGTTGTTTCCGTCCGAGTTAGGTAGCTAAATTTGCTTACAAATGCATAGAGGAGAGTTATGTAAACAAAACTACTGGTTTGAGGTTCGTGCTTCATCTATATTCTATTGTTTTGTTCGCTGTTGAATCTGTGAATTTTTAAAAACGTGCTGATGAGATGCAGGATTTTGTTGGCAAGACAATTGATGTTTACGTACCTGACTAATACTTTGTCCACTAGACACTATAACCTTAAGCCTTCAGAAAACAAATAGTAGTTTATAGAGAAATGATTTAAAAAAATGCTATTTTTGTTAAGTGGAGCCAGTTATCTTTGTTTTTTACCCTCCGGTGCACTGTTCAAACCTTCATGGATAATAACACTAAAAGCACATATCGGTTACATATGACTGTTACAAACCAAAGCCCTTTCAGTGTACCACAATGGTAATGATGTGTGACAACTCAATGCAGGCGGCGAGGCGAAGCTCGCCTGTTCGTCTAGCACATTTTAATGGTTAAATAATTATAAGCAACTACATCAAATTGCAATCAAATATGAACATATATTGATTGTAAACATAAACTCATAACACTGGATTGCACTGAGACTAATGAAACTCTGAAGTATATAGAAAGTTCCTCATAGTCATACATATTTCATGTATCTAAAACTACTAAATTTGACAATTTTAATATTATAGTGTGATATTAGATATTACAGTGAACTATTCAGTTTCTTTGGCATTTTGATCAAGTATGTGGAATGAAGTGAATGGGTGAGAAATGACCATCATTATCTGGCAATAAGTGTATTATAGGAACAAGATAAAAAGTTAGTGTGAGTACATAGTTACTTGACAGATAGAAGGAGACAAAAATGAACTCACCTCTTGACAGAGCTCTTCAATCTCATGGCGGAGCTTCAGCACATACTCTGAGCTCACATCCATGTTGTTCAGTGCAGCTGCAATCTCCTCCCCAGTCTTGTGAACACCAACACCACCTAGGAAGAGCTTTGCACCCAGGTTTGGCTCCCTCATTCTCCACTGTAGTGCCTCCTGGTACTCATTGCTTAGTAGGCTTGTTGCCCCACCAAGCACAGCAAGTAGCGAATTTATGCTTGCAGTGGATGCTGCCCGCCGGCAGCAACTCTGCAGTAGAAAAAACACATCGTCCACCATTGAGGTAGTGAGACCATCAGGCACTGGCTCGTCAATCTGGATGGCCTTCCTTATGTTTTCTACCATGAAGAACTCCTCCAAGATTACATAAAACCCGGTCAAATCCTTCTCCATCTTACTGAAGCTACCATTACGGAAGGCCTTCATTGCTTGCGGCCCAAGTTCAGGCTTGACATCTCTGAGTCCACGGATCTTGTTAACCATAAACTCAGTATAGTCTTCCCCAAGCTGTGTCAATGCAAGAATCTCCTCAAGATAGTGCTCAACCTCCCTGGGGTCAGGCCCTTCGTTACCGCCTGCAGCGTTGGCCACAGAACCCACCACAGAGAGAAGGTTCCTGGTATAGGAGTTTATATCCGACGAAAGACGAGCAAGCTTCCGGTAATCAGCATAACGGCGAAGAATCTGGGTACCCCTTGAGTCGCATTCCTCCTGCAGCTCAATTATGGCATAGGCGACAGCATCTTCACCTCGTAGCTCACGAAGCACCGCATCATTCTCTTCGACAGCAAGCACAATATCCTTGAAGAGACGGGTGAGGCAGCCCACGAAATCAGGGCGCTCCGGGGTAGGCTGGGTTGTTGCAGAGATTAGCTCTGCAAGGTGCTCGAAGTCTGCACGCGCACGGAGGGCGACGACATTCTTGAGGTAGGCAACGTAGACCTGGAGACCCTCGTCCGCGAGACCGAGGAGTGGGAAGAGGCGCACAAGGCGCAGCACGGCGGGGTGGTCCTGGGCGTCGACTGCAGCAGAGAGCCTTCGACGCGCGAGCCCCTCGACCCGGCGCTTGATGTCTAATAGGTCACGGCGGAGGTCATCATCAGTGGGGAAGCGCGAATCGATAGCCAGAAATTCGTGCGCCGCGCTGGCTGCGGCTGTGAGGTCGTCGGCCGCCAGGGCTCGGCGCGCGGCATCGAGCGCGCGGGAGCGGTCGAGCGCCGCCTCGGCGCGTGCCAGCGCAGACTCGGCGCGCGAGTGCGCCGCATCAAGGTGGCGGACGCGGGAGGAGAGCGCGTCAGCTAGCGCCGCAGTGGACGACGAAGAGTCCCTGAGAGCGGAGGCGTCGGACGCGGCGAGCGAGAGGAGCGGCGGGGCGGAGCGGAGCAGAGACGCGGCGGCGCGGTCGAGGTCGGGGCGCCGGGCGAGGAGCCCGTCAAGGCGGGCGTCGAGGGAGCGCTGGTAGGCGACGCACTCGTGAAGAAGACGGGTGGCGGCGCCGGCGTCAGTGAGGCCGCGGAGGGTGGCGAGGGATGCGGGGTCGCCGAAGTCGAGGGACGGAGGGCAGTCAGCGGATGCGTCAGTCGGCACCGCTGGGTCGGGGCGAACGGGGTGCGGAGCGAGAAAGGGAGAAGGCACGGCCATGGCCGCCGACGCAGGGTGGATCGGTGAGATCTTGGTCAGACTTGGCGCGGGGCGGAGGTCGAGGAAGCTGCGGCGGCGCGAGGCGGCAGCGAGGCCTGGTGGCGCATGCAGAGAGGAAGCTGGTCGGTGGCCGAAGGAGAGGCCGACGGGGTCCGGCGAGGAGGAACCGTGGGTGCGGCGGCGGGGCGGAGGCCGACGCGGAAGAGGAGGGGTACAGCGCACGCGGCGCTGCCCGCGGCAGGGGCGAACGCGGAGGGGATCCGAGGGGGCGCCGGCGGTTGGAGCAGGTGCAGCGACGCCGGGAAGGGAGGTGGTGGCGGCGGAGACGATGCGTGCAGGGAGAGAGAGGAGAGGCGCGAGGTACGGGGGCGGGGATCGAGCAGAGGGGGAGCGGGGTTAGAACATCTCCACTCCCTACCCACCACGCCGATCCGGACACCGAAAATCGGCCAAATCGTATACCGAGGGACCTGTTTTCGTTCGAATTTGAGCCAACTTTGATCCGGACTACCCAGGCCGAACCCAGGATCCCGGGTACATCCTAGGGACGCCGGACCAAGTGAATTGCCCGAGTGGACCGGCTTGTCAACGACAGAAGCCGAGTCGCCGCCATCCTTTCCGTCGTTTTCCTTTTCCCGCCCTCGCCGCTACACCCCTCCCGCCGTTCTTCCGACCTATAAAAGTCGTACATCTCGCCGTCTTTCTTCACAGTTCCTCACACCACCACAATTTCGGCGAACTTCAGACGTTCGCACCTTTCTTCCTCCTCAACTCCGCCGAGAAGCCATGGCCGAGGGCCGACGCACGCTGTCGCCGTGGGAAGCCCGGCTGCTCCGCGAGGCGCGCTATACGGCGTCGCTGGACACTCGTCTTCCCTTAGGATGGAAACTCAGCGCCAGTGGGATCCCCGTTCCGCCGGTGCCGGACGGACAGGACCTCGCCGAGAGATCCAGGCGGCTATCGCCACCATGCAAGACCCAGAACTCGCCGGAGAGATCCAGGCCGCTATCGCCGCCATGCAAGACCCGGATCTCGCCGAGGATCAGGACAACTTGGTCTTCTGGAGGCAATTTTTCGCCGATAGGCGCCTCGAGGAACTCGCCCGACACGACGGACCGCCGGGCTCGCCGACGCCGCCGTGTAACAATGCGGCTTACCGCCGCCGCTGGTGGAGCGTTCCAGGGCGGACTCTCGCCGGAGTCATGACGCACATCGAGGCTGGCAACCACCCCCGCCTCGGCCTGTAGTTGCAGCCTCCGGCGTCGACCACGGCGGCGACCTTTTTCTAGTTATGAAAACCGATGTACTATGTGCCCCCTTGCCCTACTTAATGAAATTCCGCCTATATTCGCCCATATTTTGCCGAGTTTAACTGGATTTAGACGAACTTGGGAGCTCGGCCTGGGTACGCGAGTGGGAAACCGGGCATACCCAGGCCGAAAATGTGTTTCGTCCTGCCGAAAATTGGTCCGGTTTCCGGCCTGGGTTCGTCCAACGAGTGGAGATGCTCTTAGAGCATACCAGGTGAAAGGGCATTTATTGTCATAATCACTTTTGGTGTTCGGTAACAATAAGTTGATCATTTTACAGTTTGTTATTATCCACAGGTTGGTATGACCACAGATAAACATCACACACACTCCTGGGAAAAGACCACACACATTTGCCATCGCTCGAAACTCCAGACGGAATCTCCTTCTTCCAAGACCGGAGTCTCGGTGGCCCGGAGTTTCAGTCTTGACTCGGTGGTGCCTCCCAGACTTGGTCGGTCAGATGGCTGTCCGAGACTGTCCGAGATGGCCGAGTCTCCGGACTTTGGTCGACCGAGTCTCCGGTGTTGAAAGTCCGGAGTCTCCTGTGGCCGGTGAAGAAATGGGCTGGTCAGATGGTCATCCGAGACTGGTCCGAGATTATCCGGAGACTTTGGTCGGACCGAGTCTCCGGTGTTGTAAGTCCGAGTCTCCGGTGTTGGGTGAAGAAATGGGCTGGTCGGTCGGATGGCCATCCGGATCGTCCGAGATTGGCCGGAGTCTCCGGTGTAGATCGGAGTCTCGGCAGACGAGTCTCGGTCTGTAGACCGAGTCTCCGGTCTCTGCACGAGTCTCCGGTCCGACTTTTCTACAACGGTCGAAACGGTCCGTGGAGGGGTCCTATAAATAGGGACCCTTATCTTCTTCCTCCAGTTGCTCGAGCTGCTCAAGAACACCAACACCATTAGAGCCACCAAATCCACAAGATCTCTTCATCCAACCATCCAAAGTCATTGATCTTTGGAGAATCGAAGGAGGAGGCCTTGATTCACATCTTCACAAAGAGAGATCTCCATTTCCCCCTCATTCACTTGAGGGCCCCCTAGCTCTAGTGTTTTTTTGGAAACCCTAACTTTGATTTGGTTCTTACAAGCTTGTCTTTGATTTGTCTTGATAGCTTGCTTGTATTTGGGAGCCTCCAATTCAGTTGTGGATGTGTGCCCCAAACTTGTTGTAAAGGTGCCGGCTTCCACCTCGAAGGTTGCCGATATAGTGGAAGGTGAATCGAGCCCTTTGGGGTGAGGTTCATTGGAGAACAAGGGAGGCCTCTCGTGGCGTTGGTGGTTTGAAACCACCCCATCTCCAAACGTAGACGTACTTCCCCTCAAAAGGAAGGAACTACGGGAAACAAATCCTTGTGTCTCCACGTCCACTCCCTTGGTTACTTCTATCCTTTACCGCACTTTACTTGTTCTTGCTTAGTGTTGTGTTAGTTTGTGCTTGTTTGACATATAGGTAAATTCACTATAGTTGCATATTCTAGAGAATTTACCTTTCTTGTCAAACCCTAATTTGAAAAAGAGTAAAATTTGAAGTAGCACCTATTCACCCCCCCCTATAGGTGCCCATACGATCGTTTCAATTGGTATCAGAGCGTCGGCTCTTTATTCGGGCTTTACCGCCTAAGAGAATATGGGTAGCCAAGAAGGGTATGGTGGTAGTGAGTCAACCCCGGTGACCATGGAAGATCTCAGAAACTTGGAAACAAGATTGATCTCTTCCTTGGTCAACGAAGTCAAGAAGATGCTTGAGCAACTTCTTAAAGACAAAGATGGCTCATCACCCCCATCTCCTCGAGAGGAACTACCATCCGTACCTAAAGGGAATACTCCGGTATCCCCCGAAGGTATGGTGGTAGGGGATAAACTAGACAATGCTAATTCCTCCACACGACTTGATGGGGGGAAGGGCGAGCATCGTGATTCTTGGTACTCTCCTGATCCTCCCATCCCTCACCCTCATGTGTACAATAGAGGTGACCCACCTAAGCTAGAAGAGTCTACTACTCTTGCTCAATGGCAATCACTAATGAGAACTCATATGCGCAGCTCTTGCATTGAACTATGGAACATCATCGAGCATGGACTCTTTATTGGGGATCCAAACAACTTGACAAGAAGAGAGGTTGTCAATAGTCAACTCAATGCCACTGCTTTGCATATGATTCAACAGGGATTGGGAACAAAGGATTATCCACACATTGAGCACTTTAGCATTGCCAAGGAAGCTTGGGATGCTCTCACTGTGTTATTTGTTGGTAATGAGAGTATGAGGAGGAACAGATATGATGCTCTAAGCAATGAAGCCGAAGGTTTCTACATGAAAGAAGGTGAAGACCACGAAGACATGTATCGAAGGCTCAAGACCACCGCCACCGCTTTTAGAAATGTGGGTGCCTCACATGTGGATGATGCATGGATAAAAAGAAAATATGTGAGTGCACTCATGCCGTTTGAGCCCACCGACTTGAAGAGCTTACAGGGAAGACACAACTATCATCTCATGACCTCAAATGAAGTTATGCAAGAGATGGCCGCTTTCAAGGTCGCCGCCAAGAATGCCAAAGATGCCCGTGCTCGTGCTCTCGGTATGAGCAATGTGGTCAATGTTGCTTTGAAGGCCAAAGTTGTGGACCTTGAAGATGAAGATGATAGTGATGAAGGCCTCTCCTTGGACCATCCCGATGACGTCAAGATTGCTCATAGTCAATATATGGCTTTCTATGCAAAGAACTTTTGGAAGAACCCCGCCAAGGCCAAGATGGAAATGCAACGAAGAAGCAATCCAAATGGGAAAAGAGAGAACACCACTAGGTTGAGAACTTGCTTCAATTGTGGTGACCGCTATCACTTTGTGGCAAGCTGCCCCTATGAGAAGAGAGAATATAATGGTGGTAAGCTTGTGTTGAAGAAAACTCTCAAGGAACCTTACAAGAAACCCTTCATCAAAAGGAATCCCATCAACAAGAAGCCGGGAGAAATTGTCTTGATCACTCATGAAGAGTACTCCTCCGACAATGAAGATGATGAAGATGACGAAGAGGAAACTTCTCATGGTGTGGCTGCTCTTGCCACCACATCTACTCCGACATTCTCACTCTTCGATTCTCCAAATGAGAACTCCTCCACCAAGAACGCCACTTGCCTTATGGCAAGAGGAACGGAGGTATCTTCATCATCCCGCTCTACTCACTTAGATAATGATGAAATTGATGATGAGATGTCACTTGATGTTAAAAAGGAATTAATTGCCTTTGATGAGTTTATGACTAACCTAGAAGGTGATGCTAAGCTACATTTTGGAAACATCTTAGATCAACTATCACATACTCAAGAGCTTCTAGATGTAAGATGTAAACTTGGGCATGAACATATGATTGAGCTAGAGGCCCTAAACAATGCTCTAGAAGAAGAACAAGAAACTAGGTTGTCACTTGAATTAAAACTTGAAGGGCTTGATGAGGCCAATGACATTATTGTTAACAAACTCATCAAAGAGCGTGATCATGCTATTGCTAAATACAAAAGAGCTAAAAAGGACAAGGTTGAGTTTGGTGTGGTTCATGAAAAACTTTCTAAGGACTTTAGCTTGCTTAACAAGGCCCACAAAGCCTTGGAGAGTGAACTCTTGTCTCTCACAAAGTCCCATGAAATGCTTCAAACTCAATTGGCCAATATTCCTTCACCGAGTAACTTCATTCCATCTAGTAGCACAACTATTCTTGAAGAGAATGCTAGGTTGAAGGGAGAACTTGCTAAGGCCACATTTCCACAAGGAAACAAGTCTATTGATGATCTTTTGAGCAAGCAAAGGCGTAGTGGTGATAAAGGGGGCATTGGTTTTGTCTCCAAAACAAAGAAGAAGAACAACAAGAAGAAGAAGGACAAGCCCGCACAAGAGACCAACAAGATCATTGTGGAGAGTAAGACCACAAGTGGTAAAACTATGTCACATGATGATTTTGCGGGTAGTGCTAACCCTCACTATGTTCTAATGCGTGATTACTATGGTGATGTGTATGCACAATATGTTGGTCCTTATGATGGTTATATTGCTTGGTCCATTTGGGTTTCCAAGACCCTTGTTGCTAACAAAAGAGGACCCATTGAGAAATGGGTACCTAAAAACTAGATTGATCTTTTGTAGACTTATGCTTCCGGAGGGTCAAAATGGGTGATCGATAGTGGTTGCACAAGTCATATGACCGGAAGCTCGTCTATTGTCAAGGACTTGGTGTCAAATGAAGATCAAATCACCGTCACATATGCCGACAAATCAAAATCTATGGTAATGGGTTTCGGCAAGGTAGTGGTGGCTCACGACATTACCCTCGTGAACGTCATGCTTGTTGAAACCCTTGGATACAATTTACTTTCTGTCCGTGCTCTTGGAAAGATGGGCTTTGCCGTCTTTATTGATAATGATATTGTGGTCCTCATGTGGAGCAAGTATCTCAAGGTCGCTTTCGTTGGGTACGTCGAAAATGACTTGTATGTGGTGGACTTTTCGGGGCAAGCCACTACGGGTCCGATGTGCTTATACGGGAAGGCCGATGTGGGTTGGCTATGGCATCGCCGACTAGCCCATGTCAATATGAGAACTTTGCAAAGTCTCCATAAAGAGGGCCATATTGTTGGACTAAAAGAAAATGTTTCCTTTGCCAAAGATCGTGTTTGCAGGGCATGTGTTCTAGGGAAGATGCATGACGCTCCTCATAAGCCCACGAACCAAATCAAGTCTAACAAGATCTTGGAACTCCTTCACGTGGACCTATTTGGTCCTCCATCTCATGCAAGTCTTGGTGGGAAGAAATATTGTTTGGTGATTGTTGACGACTTTTCAAGATACTCTTGGGTTTATTTCTTCAAGTTGAAGAGTGAAACTCAAAGGACTTTTATCGACTTCATCAACTTGGTTCAACGGCAACACAATGTTCCCGTGTTGATTATAAGAAGTGACAACGGCACCGAGTTCAAGAACTACACCTTGAATGATTTTCTTAGTGATGAGGGATTAAACATCAATATTCCGCATACACCCCTCAACAAAATGGTGTGAAAGGAAGAACCGGACTCTTATTGAGATGGCTAGGACCATGTTGGCGGAGTTTAAATCTCCATACAACTTCGGGCCGGGCTCTCCACAGCTTGCCATGCTTCAAACCGGCTCTACCTCCGCAAGAAAATCAACAAGACTCCATATGAGATACTTACCGGTAACAAGCCCAACATATCTTATTTCCGGGTGTTCGGTTGTAAGTGTTTCTATCTCATCAAAGGTGTTCGTTTGTCTAAGTTCGAGTCTAAAGCATTAGAGGATATCTTTGTTGGCTATGGTCTCGAATCTCACACTTATATAATCTATGACAAGCTCTCCGGAGCCGTCATAGAATCTTGTAGTATGACCTTCGAAGAATATGATGGTCCCCAAGGGGGGCGTGTTGATGCTTGTGATGCAGATGATGAAATGCCTCGGGATGCCATAGGAAGAATGGGTGTGGGTTATATCCGCCCCGTTGAGGAACCCCTTATGGCGGATCGAGAAGAACTATGCTCCACTCGAGTGGAGCCCTCATCTTCACAACCTCAACATGCTCCATCTACCGAAGAGGACATTGACTCAAGCCAAAGACAAGATGTGGACCCTCAACATAGTGATCAATGTGTGAACTCTAGTCAAAGGGAGCTTGGTCCATTCGATGGGGTGTCAAGTGGTGCCAAGTCAATTTGCCAAGGAAGATCCATCCAAGATATTTTGAGACGTGCTCAAATTGAGGCTAGAAGAGCACTTGATCAAGACCAAGGTCAATCCTTGCCTCCCAGTGTAGAGGATGAATCCAATGATGATCAAGGTCAAGTTGATGGTTAAGACGAGGATCAAAATGATGAAGAGGGTCCTCCAAGAAACAATGAGGAGATCCACGCTCGTCGCGAAGCTAGAAAGGAAAGAATGCTGGAAATAAGAGACCACATCCTCCAAAATGTTGTTGGAGATCTAAGGAAAGGAATTTCCACAAGAGCACAATTGAAGAGGTTCAGTGAACATCAAGCTCACATCTCCATGATTAAACCAAAGAAAGTGTGGGAAGCTCTTGAAGATTCAGATTGGTTAGAAGCTACGCACAAAGAGCTCAACAACTTTGAGAGAAACAAAGTGTGGAAGTTAGTTGAGAAGCCAAAGGATTGCCGCAATGTTATTGGAACAAAGTGGATATTCAAGAACAAGCAAGATGAGCATGGAATTATAGTAAGGAACAAGGCAAGATTGGTTGCACATGGGTATTCTCAAATTGAAGGCATTGATTATGGAGAAACTTATGCACCCGTGGCTTGCCTTGAGTCCATCCGTATCCTTCTTGCTTATGCAGCACATCATAACTTTAAGTTGCAACAAATGGATGTAGAAAGTGCATTCCTTTATGGTCCTTTAAATGAATTGGTATATGTTAAGCAACCCCCGGGATTTGAGGACCCCAACTTCCCAAACCATGTCTACAAACTTGATAAGGCGCTCTATGGGCTCAAGCAAGCCCCACGCACGTGGTATGAGCACCTTAGAGAGTTATTGTTTGACCGTGGTTTTGAGGTTGGGAAAATCGATCCCACTCTTTTTACTAAGAGGGTCAATGGGAAGCTTTTTGTATGCCAAATATATGTTGATGATATTATCTTTGGCTCATCTAACAAAGCTTTTAATGATGAATTCTCAAAGCTTATGACTAGTAGGTTCCGGATGTCATTGATGGGGGAGTTGAAGGTATTCCTTGGTTTTGAGATCAAGCAAGTTAGAGGAGGAACATTCTTCAATCAAGCGAAGTATACTCAAGATATGCTCAAGAGATTCAAAATGCAAGATTTGAATGGAGCCCCAACTCCCATGGCAACAAAGACTCATCTAGAACAAAATCCAAATGGTAAAGATGTGGATCAAAAGGTATACCGGTCTATGGTTGGTTATTTGCTTTACCTTTGTGCATCTAGACCCGATATTGTGTTGAGTGTAGGTGTGTGTGCAAGATATCAAGCGGCTCCTAAGGAAAGCCATTTAATGGCGGTCAAGAGAATCTTTCGATATTTAGTTCATACCCCATTTTATGGTCTTTGGTACCCTCAAGGCTCAACATTCGCTCTTTGTGGATACACGGACTCGGATTGGGCGGGAGACAAGGATGATAGAAATCAACATCCGGGGCTTGCCAATTCCTTGGTAGGTCCTTGGTATGTTGGTCTTCTAAGAAACAAAACTGTATATCTCTCTCCACCGCCGAAGCCGAGTATGTTGCTGCTGCTAGTGCTTGCACCCAATTGTTATGGATGAGGCAAACTTTAAAGTAATACGGTGTCCTTTGTGACAAAGTGCCTCTTCTATGTGACAATGAAAGTGCCATCAAGATTGCATACAACCCGGTGGATCACACAAGGACAAAGCATATTGAGATTCGACATCACTTCATTAGAGATCATGTTGCTAGAGGTGATATTGATCTATCCTATGTATCAACCAAATATCAACTTGCCGATATCTTCACGAACCCACTTGATGAAGCAAGATTTTTCTACTTGAGGAATGAACTAAATATCGTGGATTCAAGGAGCTTGACTTGATGTTATTGCACTCTCACCTATGTTTCATCTCATATTTGGTCTAGGTGTAGGCATGGATATAGGGGGAGTGCGGTCCTAATTGATTGGACCATCCCTCCCCCCATTATGCCCAAAGCAATCAAAATCATTCCTCTTAATATCATTTAGTGATATGTGAGCTTAATGATGAGTGTTGGTAATGGACCCAAGATATATCTTCGTGGTGCCAAGCCAAGTATACTCAAATATGGTGGCCAAGGCCACCACCCTCTCTCATTTGAGAGGTTGGCACTTACTCATGTTCGTCATTTGATTGTTTTTTGTCTCTTGGAGCTTTTCTGATTATTTTCGAACTTCCATGGCTCTTATTGGTTCTTCACAGTTTGATGTCTCAACCCAAACCCTTTTCCTATCTTAAAAACCATCTATCTCCCATATATGTCCCCAAACACCTTTCCTGGAATTTTTGGTCGAGGAGGCCGAGTCTCCAAGTACAAACACCGAGTCTCGGTGTAGACCGAGTCTCCTAGATGGATGGTTTCTGTCACTTAAAGAAGGGGCACGGGGTGAACTGGAACAACAGTTCCTCTTTCTTCACCCCGTCCCCTACCTCCAAACCCGTCGCCTCCTCCTCCAAAAATCCTCCCCGGAGGTCAAGAAGCCCCCGGGATCCGCCATGCAGCCGGCCAACCTCCTCCTCTCCTCCATTGGGTCATTCCCACCGAAGGAATCGATCCCATGGACAGATCTGGTACCTCTCCTCTCCTTTTTCCTCCTAGGGTTCATCCCTAGATGTGTTTTTGAGGATCGTTGCTGATTTGTCCATTGGAATCACTTGTTTTCTTGCACTCTAGTACTTTAGCCTTGTTGCATTGCCCGATCTACTAGATTTTCCCTCACCAGCATCTCCCCATCGCATACTCGAGCCTCCTGACCGGAGACTCCGGTCCAGGCCGGAGACTCCGGTCCCTAGGACCGGAGACTCCGGTCTGAGCCGGAGACTCCGGTGTCTGGTGCGGAGACTCCGGTGCTGGGTGAATCAAATGTAGGGGTTTGTAGCATGGAAAACAAAAATTTTCTATCGCATACAAACAAACAAGCCAAGATCTATCTACTAGATTGTAGCAACGAGTCGATAGAGGAACTCACCCTCGAAGATTCCAAAGCGGTTAACAAGAGCAGATTCTCGTGCGTGATGTAGTCGTACACTTCCGATCTCAAGATCGCGTAGACGATCCTTCCGGCCAAGGCTCCAAGAAGGCCTAGTCGGTCACACGCTCGTATTTCACGAAGACCTTCCTCTCCCTTGTTCCAGCAGCAGCGGAGGTTGTAGCACTCTCGCTGAAGAGACAACCACAGTGGTACCTAAGTAGAGGAAATCTCGCAGGCTTCGCCTTAAGCCGTGTAGTATGGTGGAGCTTATGAGAGAGGCTATTAGTGGTCTAGTAATTAGACACACCAATTAGAAGGCTCTAAACCAATTAGAAGGCTCTAAACCGCTGGCTAAAGCAATTAGAAGCTCTAAACCAAAACAGCTCAAAACCTGGAAATCTAGAGGTGAAAACTTGTGTGTCTAGGAGGAGCCCTGCCCCTCCTTTTATGGGAGGGAGGTCATGGCGCGCCAGGGGAGGGAGGGAGTCCCTCCCCAACTCGGCCTAGGGCTGGGCGCCGGCCTGGAGGAGTCCTACTCCTCCTCCAGGTTGGTTCCAACTCCTCTTGCTTGTTTCCCACAGTTTCCTGTTTCCCACAGTTTCCTGTTTTAGCCGTTTGACTTTCAAACTGGCAATTTGACTTTCATGTTTTTGGAACAGCAATAACACTTAGTACATGATGCAATCATTCAAATATGTAATGACACATTCATGTACCCCTTCCCCCCCGGAGTGCCGGACAATCCGGAACCTTCTAGAACATTCCCGATGAAAACACCGGAATCATTCCCGAACTCCGAAACGGGACTTTCCTTATATGAATCTTATTCTCCGGACCATTCCGGATCACCTCGTGATATCCCGGATCCCATCCGAGACTCCGAACAACATTCGGTCTCTTTCTCATAATACCATAACTACTCAAACAACGTCGAATCCTTAAGTGTGTCTCCCTACGGTTCGTGAATTATGCGTACATGATCGAGACACTTCCTAACAATAACCAATAGAGGAATCTGAAATTCATATGGCTCCCACATATTTCTACGATTACTTTGATCGAATGAACCACTTACATACGATACCAATTTCCCTTTGTCTCACGATAGTTTACTTATCCGAGGTTATGATTGTCGGTATCTCCGCATACCTAGTTCAACCTCGCATCGATAAGTACTCTTTTCTCCCCGTGATATGTGATCCCTTGTGACCAAGTCACATGCTTGCAAGCTAATTGGATGACATTCCACCGAGAGGCCCAGAGTATATCTATCCGTCATCCGGATGGACAAATCCCACTCTTGATCCATGTGTTTCAACCAATACTTTCCGAACACTTAATGCCACCTTTATAGCCACCCGATTCACGGTGTGGTGTTTGATGTCATCAAAGCATCCATTCGGTAAAGGTGATATGCATGATCTCATGGTCGAAGGAATTAGGTTACTATGTATCGTAAAGCATATAGCAATTGAACTATTGAAATGACTTGATCTTTATGCTACGCTTATCTATAGGAGTATGTCCATCACATCATTCTCCTAATGATATGATCCTGTTGTTAATAACATCTCTATGTTCATGATCGGAAACCATGATCATATATTAACCAACAAGCTAGTTTAACAAGAGGCTTCACTAGGGACTCTTATTTTAGTTTACAAATCACACAAGTATTAATGTTTCCGTTAATACAATTATAGCATGGTATGTAAACATTTATCATAAGTGTGAAGATATGATAATAACCACTTTATTATTGCCTCTTGGGCATATCTCCAACAGTCTCCCACTTGCACTAGAGTCAATAATCTAGTTTCAAACCTTGTGTATTCAACACCTATGGCTTTACGGTGTTGTATGTACACGATTGCTAGTGGTCAATCGATCTCGATCGACACTTCCAGGTCCGTGTGTAATTGCATGTCTTTGCGTCTTCACGCATCACTCATTCTCTAATGAGATGGATTTGTATAAATTTGGTCTTTCGGTGTGACCTTTAGTTCTTTGGGGTTAAAACATGTTGATAATATTGTCGCACAATATATCTTCATAGTATTATCCCACTGTGAACTACACCTAGTTTGATAACAAACTACTTGACACAAATGCCCTCTTTTGCTTGCTAAAATAGCAGTCATATACTTAGCCTTTTGTTGTAGTATCTGTCACAATGTCTTAACTTTGGAATTCATCCAAATCCATTATGGAACTCACTTTCCATTATATTGTGCCACCCTTAGTTTAGATTGAGATAAACTTAATTTGTACTTTGTGACAAAACTAGTATCAATGTAGTACTTTTACAATGAACTAACCATCTATTTGTCACTTCTACAAATAATATACTCTTAGTTCTTCCAAAAGATCATAAGAATATCCTTACTATTGTCCAATGATCATCTTACGAATCATTCTGGTATATGCTCACAACATTTAGAGCATAGGACATATCTGGATTTGTACATATCACAGTATGATTGATATAAATACTCTTTGTGACTTCATACATCAAGTATCAATCTATACTTGATTATTTGTTTCACTTTACCAAATGTCAATACACTTGAATATATCATCAACATTGAACTCTTTCAATCCTTTCTGCGACAAGAACCTTTTCTTGTAGTTTCTATATTGAACTCATTCAATATCTCGTTCTATGTACTTCCGCACAACCATATTAGCGTATTGATGCCAAATATTTGTTTTGCCTAAGTATTTCATCGGGATGAAATTCTTAATATGTGTTAATAAAGATACATCTTTTCTAATCAACAATATGTCCTCCACATAATGTATTAGAAATATGTCTTAGCGCCCACTTAATTTCTTGCAAACGCAAGCATCTTCATCGTCTCGATGAAATTAAACTCTTTAACAGTTTCATCATAGTGAAGATTCCAACTCATGATGCTTACTTCAACCATTGAAGTTTGCATATACTTTTAGCATCCTTTGAATTAACAAACCCTATGGACCGTGTCATGCACACGCCCTAGGTAACGATTCTATTAGAAGAACTTGTTTTGTTTATTCAACTACCATATAACAAATTATATGTAGTGGTTGCTACATTAATCCGTCTAGACTAAATATCGCTATGAAAGATCGATCTTGTCATAGTCAACCTTTGAACATTGTTGTGAACTCTTTCCCAACATGTCGACTATTTCATAGATGTGCAACATCCATGTCTATTTATTTATAGATCCAAACACAACTGTAAGGTCTTGCACCTTTCTCGAGGGTCCTTCAAGTTCAAAAACTTGATTTCTCGTGTATGGAACTATCACGGATTTTATGGCTTCAAGCCATTTGACGGAGTCAGGGCCCATCATCGCTTCTTTGCATGTAGTCGGTTCATTATTCTCAAATAATGATTCAACCCTCAAATCTTGGTATTTGATTGTTTACCCGATCTATTTGTTTCAATAGGAACTTAGATCTTCGTGACCACAACCTTTGAGGCACGTGAGCCATGAGCATTGTTGCTGCCTCCAAAACACTTTTCAAGCACTTCGCATACATACTAAGGTTCTTTTAACCTTATCAAAGTTCTATTGTCCTCCCACTTAACTTTTCACGGAAAAATTCCTTCTCAAAGAAACTTGACGTTCTAAGTGACAAACACTTTTGTCTCTGGTGTTATGGAGGAATACTTAACAGTTATTCGAAATAACATACAAAGACGGGTTCATCCGACTTTGGTTGCAAACATCTTTCTTATGTATAGCATACCAATGTTTAAGAAAGGACTACTTGGGTTTTATCCCAAACCATAACTTTATATGGTGTCATTTCAACGGATTATGATGGAGCTATTTTCAGTGGAAAAACGGTAATCTCTAAAGCTTTTAATCTTTAAAATACAATGGCAGTTTTATGAATTACACCTTCGATCTTACCATGTCAAACAAGGTTTGATTACATATCTCGAATGCTCCATACTCTTATGGTGTTTCGGGAAAATGCAAATCCACGGAACGATTCCTTAAATCTTAGGTATTATGCTAAACTCTGTAACTCAAATATCTTCCTTTATGATCTTTATCATAAACTGTTTATATTCTTGTTACAATGATTTTGCACTTCATCTTGAAAGTCTTTGAACTTTTCAAATGTTTCATACTTCATCCTTATTAAGTAAATATTCATATATTCACTCAAATTTTCGGAGAAAGCATATGAAGTTGAAATCCATCGCTCTTGACTACACATAATGGACTTCGTACAACAATATGTACAAATACCAATAAGCTAGTCTTTCGTTCCCTTTTGGCCTATGAACGAAGTTTTAATTATCTCTAGGAAAGTTTCACAAGTGTCATTTGATCAAAATCAAAAGACTCCAAAATTCCATACATATGGAGTTTCTTCATGTTTTCTTTCCAATATAATTTAAACGGCGATGTCACTTCCTAAGTGATCTTTTCAATCAATTTGTCTTTCGACATCTTTAGCATTAGCTTTATGGATGTGATTTTTCCAACGAGATTTGTGAATCATCCATCTTTTATGGATTACGGCAATTATTTGAACAACCCTTTTGTTCTCATAACACCTGATAAAACAAATCTTGAAGGCAAGCTTTTATGTTTAACGAGCAACACAATAACCCTTTATTTGTTCTCGATGAACATCATCACATATTCTTTTGCTAATTACTTAGGCCACTGTAGTTCATGAATTCTGTTGTTTTGTATGACGATTCATACCAACAAATTCAGTATCAAATACTTAAGAACCACATTGTTTAATAAGCAAAGAATATAGCCATAACATGTATATCATCTATATACTTGAATTGAACAATTCTAATCTTTTCTTTTCTGCCATATATTTATGAGATTCTCTTTCAGTATTTCCTTTTCTGTTTGAAAGAATCTATCAATATCAATAGTGGAGTCATACATATGACACATAGTCCAAAGCGTGTATAGTTAAATACCAATGTCTTTGGACTTGCACCTTGAAGTAGATCACCATCATCAAATGTTTGGTGTTCTTTCAAATTCCTTTATTTAGTAATCTCTTGGTGTAGTAAACATTTTACCTACATCAAATATTCATCCTTATCATGGAATCGGCCATGATCAAACTACCTTTAGCTTATAACGATGAATTACGAGTATAATGTTGCTATCCAAAACCTTTTGGAGGATTAGGACAACAAGTGTTCACAACCTTTCGCAAATTCTCATCAAATATGAGAACATGACTTTAGCCATATTATACTCTATCATGTTGCAACTAAAACTTCGCTTCAGATATCACAATATCTTCCACACATCATGGTTTCTCAAACAACTCTTTCAGATCCTAGATAACCTTGATATTAAGACAATCCTTTGAATATCAAGAATCATGGAGACAAACATGATACTTATATACTAACATTGGAATTGTTACTCTTGTTTTAATACAAATTATTAAACTTCATCGAGTAACCGAACTTCTTGAAAGTTTGCAATAGGACTTTTAAACTTTAGATTAACACTTCAAAAACAATACGATACCAGTTCGAAAGTAACTAACTGAATTCTATAGTTCTATCATCTCAATTATAACTAAGCGCAAGGTGGTAAACGGATGCCAATGACTACAACAACTATGCAAATTCACTTTGATTTAGTTTATGATAAATTGAGTTCTAATTAATAATTAAATTAATCTAGGTGAACTCCCACTCAAAACAATATCCCTCACATTGTTTTAGTGATCACACGAACCAAATCCACCACATCAAAACCGATCATCACGAGAGTTGATATAGCTTCAATGGCGAACAATCAACATGTTCATCATATCTACTATATGACTCATGCTCTACCTTTCGGTAATCCGTGTTCTGAGGCCATGTCATACATGCTAGGCTCACAAGATCAAACCTTAGTTTCGCATGAGCAAATCGGCTTGCTCACGTTGTATACACTTGCGTAATCTAACACACCCGATCATCACGTGGTGCTTCAAACAACAAGCTTTAGCAACAAGTATAACTAAGGGTGAACACTTTATGACTTGAAATTCATGTGCATGAGGGATCATCTTATAATGCTACCGTCGCCTACTAAGCAATACAAGATGCATAAAGGATTAACATCACATGCAATTCATAATATGTGATATGATATGGCCTTTCTTCTTTGTGCTTCCGATCTCCATCTTCAAGCACGAACATGATCTCCATCATCACCGCATTGCATCAAGGTCAATGACGCTGCTCCATGGTTGTCGCCCACGCTTCAACTATTACAACTACTTTGAATAGACACGCTGGTCTTAATGAAATTAAAGACAACCATATGGCTCCGCCATGTCGACTTACAATAAGGAACATTGCATACATCAAATATAATCACAATCATGGCCATATCACATCATCGACACCCCGCAAAACAAAGTTAGACGCTTCTACTTTCTTTGCATATTTTACGTGGTTTGGGGCTTTCAATAAGTGTCGTTCTAACTTACGAACAAGAACCACAACATTGATACTAGCATTGTTGATTACCCGTAAATTGGATCTTAACTATGCTAGGAGAAACATGCACCCATAAAGCCACTTATGCAATACAAGTTGCATGTCAAGCGTGGAGCAAGTCTCATGAACGATGTCATGTAAGGTTAGCCCGAGCTGCTTCATCCCAACATACCGCAAGATGCAAAGTACACAAAAGCAATCTACAATAAAAGCATCAACGCCCACAATGACCATTGTGTTCTACTCGTCAACAGATCTACATATAGACATGGCTCGATACATGTAGGGGTTCGTAGCATGGAAAACAAAAATTTTTCTATCGCATACAAACAAGCCAAGATCTATCTACTAGATTGTAGCAACGAGTCGATAGAGGAACTCACCCTCGAAGATTCCAAAGCGGTTAACGAGCAGATTCTCGTGGGTGATGTAGTCAGACACTTCCGATCTCAAGATCGCGTGAGACGATCCTTCCCAAGGCGTTAAGGCGCTCAGTAGTCGGTCACACGTCGGTACTTGACGAAGACCTTCCTCTCCCTTGTTCCAAAGCAGCGGAGGTTGTAGCACTCTCCTCGCGATTCCAAAGACAACGGCGTGGTACCTAAGTAGAGGGAAATCATGAGGCTCGCTTCTTGCCTTAAGTGCAGTATGGTGGAGCTTATGAGAGGCTATTAGTGGTCTAGTAATTAGACACACCAATTAGAAGGCTCTAAACCAATTAGAAGGCTCTAAACATTGGCTAAAGCAATTAGAAGCTCTAAACCAAACAGCTCAAAACGGAAATCTAGAGGTGAAAACTTGTGTGTCTAGGAGGAGCCCCGCCTCCTTTTATGGGAGGGAGGTCATGGCGCCAGGAGGGAGGAGTCCTCCCCAACTTGGCCTAGGGCCGCCTGGAGGAGTCCTACTCCTCCTCCAAAGTTGGTTCCAACTCCTCTTGCTTGTTTCCCACAGTTTCTGTTCCCACGGTTTCTGTTTAGCCGTTTGACTTTCAAACTGCAAATTTGACTTTAATGTTTTTGGAACAGCAATAACACTTAGTACATGATGCAATCATTCCAATATGTAATGACACATTCATGTACCCCTTCCCCGAGTCTTGGGACAATCCGAACCTTCTAGAACATTCCCGATGAAAACACCTAATCATTCCCGAACTCAAACGGACTTTCCTTATATGAATCTTATTCTCCGGACCATTCCGGATCACCTCGTGATATCCGGATCCCATCCGAGACTCGAACAACATTCGGTCTCTTTCTCATAATACCATAACTACTCAAACAACGTCGAATCCTTAAGTGTGTCTCCCTACGGTTCGTGAATTATGCGGACATGATCGAGACACTTCCAACAATAACCAATAGAGGAATCGGAAATTCATATGGCTCCCACATATTTCTACGATTACTTTGATCGAATGAACCACTTACATACGATACCAATTTCCCTTTGTCTCACGATAGTTTACTTATCCGAGGTTATGATCGTGATCTCTCGCATACCTAGTTCAACCTCGTTCTTGATAAGTACTCTTTTCTCGTCCGTGATATGTGATCCCTTGTGACCAAGTCACATGCTTGCAAGCTAATTGGATGACATTCCACCGAGAGGGCCCAGAGTATATCTATCCGTCATCTGGATGGACAAATCCCACTCTTGATCCATGTGTTTCAACCAATACTTTCCGAACACTTAATGCCACCTTTATAGCCACCCGCCACGGTGTGGTGTTTGATGTCATCAAAGCATCCATCCGGTAAAGGTGATATGCATGATCTCATGGTCGAAGGAATTAGGTTACTATGTATCAGAAAGCATATAGCAATTGAACTATTGAAATGACTTGATCTTTATGCTACGCTTATCTATAGGAGTATGTCCATCACATCATTCTCCTAATGATATGATCCTGTTGTTAATAACATCTCTATGTTCATGATCAGGAAACCATGATCATATATTAACCAACAAGCTAGTTTAACAAGAGGCTTCACTAGGGACTCTTATTTTAGTTTACAAATCACACAAGTATTAATGTTTCCTGTTAATACAATTATAGCATGGTATGTAAACATTTATCATAAGTGTGAAGATATGATAATAACCACTTTATTATTGCCTCTTGGGCATATCTCCAACATCAAAGTAGTCCAGAAATGCATCAAAGCTCCTGTACTGCATCTTTGGGACATATATACTCATCTCCATGCTATCTCCCTCACTGCTGTTCACAGGTGATGGTTCTAGTCGCCCTCGTCGTACCAAGGCCAAGTCCCAAAGGGGCAATCCTCGTTATGATGAAGCTCAGGGTCAGTTTATCGTGCCTCCATCCAACCGGAAACAGCGGGCACGTGATGCAGCTTACATGAAGAGGGATCAAGAAAGGGCTGAACGGGAGGAACGTGCAAAGAGGGCCAAGTATGACAACCTCCAGTCCCTAGCCAAGATGTCTAAAGAGGAGTTCCGTGAGCTGAGGAAGACAGATTTCTATGCATTACCTTGTACCAGTGATGACCCTCGTTTCTGGAGGAAAGAGCAGAGTGTGTTCATGAAGGATGTGTATGGTGTACTCACCAAATCACCTGTTTGCCCTCAGAAGTTCATGAACATTGAGCAAATGTGCGAGAGCCCGTATTTCAGTGATGCCCGGTGGATTTGTGAGAAGCTAGGTCTCTACAACTTGATGGAGCTGCATGAAGACTACAGTGTGCACCTCGTTCAGCAGTTCTATGCCACTGTGGTGTTTGGGACTGATCTTGATAGGACTATGGTGTGGATGACTGGCTCTACTGGCCTGACTACTTTCCATGACTTTGCCAATGCCATCTTTGAGACTTTCCACGGCGTATCTACTCCTGTGGGGCAGCGCATGCACTCAGCAGCCTTGGGTGAGAACAAGCGAAAACTGGCACCTCTGTATGATGATGGTGTTGTGGGGGCCTCCAAGGGACTCAAGCCCCTCTACAACCTTATGCCGAGGATTTTCCGTCACACTATTGCTCCAAGTGCTGGAAATGATGATGCTCTCAGGGGAGGACTTGTCAACCTCCTGTACCATACTCACCAGACCTTCAATGCTGGACCAGAGGCTGAGGCTGCACCCATTGATGTGATGGACTTCATTTTTGAGGAGATGTTCCATGCAATTCTATTCAAGAAATCTCCTCCATATGAACCCTTGATTATGAGACTCATCAACTCGCAGCCGCATGATTCTCCACAAGCCATTCCACCACACCTCACGATGCACACTCTGGTCTCTCTGCAGCAGAAGGGGCACATGGGGCCAACTCCAAGGCGCCGATATGGAAACGATGATGAGGAGACAGACGGAGAGGGCTCCCTCTCCACCCAGAGTTCGGAGGAAGAATGCCTCAAATGTCCCTATGCCTACCATGACTAGAGACTATGTGCATGAGAAGGTCAAGAAGGCCAGTTTCTGGGAGAGGACTCTTTGTTGCATGAACGTTGACATTCGCAAGCAGCAGCATGCATCTTACCAAAGCAACCGCCGCATGGAGAAGCTCCTCAAATAAATCAAGGACCAGGGTGCTGCTGATACTGAGGAAGGTGAAGATGAATACAATGATGAGCATGGGGCCCAGCAGTCCACAGAGTCTGATCACACTCTCTCATTTGGGGCATGGAATGCCCAACAGGAGAGTCTGGTGGACTGGAAGACCTTTGCTGATGTCACCTCTGGGTTTGGATACCAGGGTACTTCCTCTTCTCGCCCTCACGGCAAAGGGCCTGCTATCCCGGATGATGATGATGATGACTATGACCAGGATAAGGGTGACCAGGACGAGGATGACCAGGATGAGGATGAGGATGCCGAGGACGACGAGGATGACAATGACTACTGAGTCATTGGGGCGCTAGTATAGGTCTTTTCCCTTTTAGGCGTTTCGATGCCAAAGGGGGAGAAGACATTCTCATCGCTTTGCATGGGACTTGGGATTTGCGACTATCTGCCGTTATTTGCCTTTCTATTTGTTATTTGATATTCGAACTTGAACTTTATGTGTATTATCTGTTGTTCTTATGAGTGTCTTTGACTATGTGCTTGTGTGCAACACCTATTGTAACTCATGTGAGATTTATGTGTGCTATCAGTGATATTATCTTCCTTACATGATTTACTTCATTATCTTGCTGTACATAGTCAGGGGGAGCCACATTTATATGTTATTCCATGCAAATCACTTGTTGTCATCGAACACCAAAAAGGGGGAGATTGAAAGGGCATTTATTGTCATAATCACTTTTGGTGTTCGGTAACAACAAGTTGATCATTTTACAGTTTGTTATTATCCACAGGTTGGTATGACCACAGATAAACATCACACACTCTCCTGGGAAAAGACCACACACATTTGCCACTGCTCTGGAAACTCCAGATCGGAATCTCCGGCCTTCCAAGACCGGAGTCTCCGGTGTGGCCCGGAGCTTCCGGTGCTGACTCCGGTGGTGCATCCCAGGACTTGGCTGGGTCAGTCAGATGGCCTGTCCGGAGACTGGTCCGGAGATTGGCCGGAGTCTCCGGACTTTGGTCAGACCGGAGTCTCCAGTGTGGCTGGTGAAGAAATGGGCTGGGTCAGTCAGATGGTCAGTCTGGAGACTGGTCCAGAGACTTTGGTTGGACCGGAGTCTCCGATGTTGTAAGTTCGGAGTCTCCGGTGTTGCTGGTGAAGAAATGGGCTGGGTCAGTCAGATGGCCAGTCCGGAGACTGGTCCGGAGATTGGCCGGAGTCTCCGGTGTAGACCGGAGTCTCCGGTCTACAGACCGGAGTCTCCGGTCTGACTTTTCTACAACGGTCAGAAAACGGTTCGTGGAGGGGGCTGTCTATAAATAGGGATCCTTATCTTCTTCCTCCAGTTGCTCGAGCTGCTCAAGAACACCAACACCATTAGAGCCACCAAATCCACAAGATCTCTTCATCCAACCATCCAAAGTCATTGACCTTTGGAGAATCGAATCAGGAGGCCTTGATTCACATCTTCACCAAGAGAGATCTTCATTTCCCCCGCATTCACTTGAGGGCCCCCTAGCTCTAGTGTTTCTTTGGAAACCCTAACTTTGATTTGGTTCTTACAAGCTTGTCTTTGATTTGTCTTGACAGCTTGATTGTATTTGGGAGCCTCCAATTCAGTTATGGATGTGTGCCCCGAACTTGTTGTAAAGGCGACGGCTTCCACCTCGAAGGTTGCCGATATAGTGGAAGGTGAATCGAGCCCTTTGGGGTGAGGTTCATCGGAGAACAAGGGAGGCCTCTCGTGGCGTTGGTGGTTTGAAACCACCCCCTCTCCAAACGTAGACGTACTTCCCCTCAAAAGGAAGGAACTACGGGAAACAAATCCTTGTGTCTCCACGTCCACTCCCTTGGTTACTTCTATCCTTTACCGCACTTTACTTACTTGTTCTTTCTTAGTGTTGTGTTAGTTTGTGCTTGTTTGACATATAGGTAAATTCACTATAGTTGCATATTCTAGAGAATTTACCTTTCTTGTCAAACCCTAATTTGAAAAAGAGTAAAATTTGAAGTAGCACCTATTCACCCCCCCTCCAGGTGCCCATACGATCCTTTCACCAGGACGCCGATCTGGACGCCGAAATTCAGGCCGGACGCCGGCCCAGTCGCGTACCCAGAGACCTGTTTTCGTCCGGATTTCGGTGTGTTTTGGTCCAGCCTACCCAGGCCAAACCCAGGTTCTCGGTATGCCCTGGGGACGCCGGACGCCGCAAAAAAGGGCGTGGGCCAGCTCTGTCGGCGAGACATTTCCATTCCCACCTACTCCACTCGCCCAGACTGCCGCGAAGAGCTCCCAGCGCCCCCTGTCGCCATGACTTCGCCGGTGGAGCTCCTGCGCGCCGAGGCATGCCCACGCCTCTAGCTACGCTCGTTGTAGTTGCCGCATCGTAGCTCTGCTTCCCCTCTGCCGATCTCGCCAACCTAGCCTCACCGGCTTCGCTACGTGCTCCCACCATCACACCCGCCAAGTGTTCGGCATTTGGCCGGATTCGGCCATGGACTGCGACGATGAGGATATGCTCGCCGTTGACTCCGATGAGGACGAGATACTCGCCATGGACTCCGACGACGAGGAGATGCTCGCCGTACTCCTGGAGGAGGAGAGCGCCGAGGTCGCCGAAGGCGAAGAGCACTTGCAGATCCTCGCATCGCTCGCCCAGCTGTACATGCAGATCCAGCGATGCATCAATAGTTGCAGGATGATCTTGTCAAGCACCTATGGATACGCAGGGGCAACACGACATAGATGTCGAGCATGAACTGGCCGAAATATCTTGCACTTTTATTGCAGGCCGAACTATGTTTACATTTATGCCGAACTCTGTTTAAAATTTCGCCGAACTTTGGTCTTAAAATGTTCTGTATTCATTGTATGACGAACTATGCCAAAATATGGACGAACTTGAGCCGAATTTGAGTAGAAACGGGCGACCCGGGAACTTGGCCTGGGTACGCGAGTGGGAAACTGGGCGTACCCAGGGCCGAAAACTTTTCGTCCGGCCAAAGTTTGGTCCGGATTTCGGCCTGGGTTCGGCCGACTCGCCTACCCACTACGCGGATCCGAACGCCGAAAATAGGTCTGAATGTCAAAATTTCGTCTAGTCGTGTATCCAAGAACCTGTTTTTGTTCGAATTTAGGCCCACTTTGGTTCGGACTACCCAGGCCATATCCAGGATCCTGGGTACGCCGTGGGAACGCCGGACGAAGCGAATTGGACGAGTGGATCTGCCCAGTCAGCATATATTCGCCCATATTCATCCAAAGTTCGCCAAAAGTTCTCCCATATTCGCCCAAAGTTCGTCCATATTCGCCCAAGTTCGTCCATATAGACCATATTCGTCCAAAGTTCGTCCATATAGACCATATTCACGCAAAGTTTGCCCAAAGTTCGGGCATATTCGCCCAAAGTTCGTCTGTATCGCCCATTTTCGTCCAAATTCGCCCAAAGTTCGTCCATATAGACCATATTCGCCAAAGTTTGCCCAAAATTCGGAAATATTCGCCCAAAGTTCGCCCGTATCGCCCATATTCGCCCAAAGTTCGTCCATATAGGCCATATTCGCCCAAAGTTCGACCAAAATTTGGGCATATTCGCCCAAAGTTCGTCCCGTATCGCCCATATTCGCACAAAGTTCGCCCATAGTTCGTCCATATCGCCCATATTCGCCCAAAGTTCGTCTGTACCGACCATATTCGCCCAAAGTTCGCCCAAAACCGCTTATATTCGCCCAAAGTTCGTCCAAAGTTTGCTGAAATTTGTTAAATTTTATCCAAACACGGAAACTCGCCTGGGTACGCGAGTGGGAAACTCGGCGTACCCAGGCCGAAAACTTGTTTCATCCGGCCAAAAAAGGTCCGGATTTCGGCCTGGGTTCGCCCAATGAGTGGAGATGCCCAGGCCAAGTTTCCACGTTCGGCTAAATTTCATTAAAGATGGGCAAATTTCATTAAAGATGGACGAATATAGGCGGATGGCATCGAATTTAAACTAAAGTAGTACATAATAAACTAAAAAAGCATTTAAAAGGGTGTCGCTGTGGCCCTCGCCGATTCCGTCGCCGTTCTACATGCCGAAGTTGCTATAGAACGCCGTGTAGCCGGGATCGGCCCTGTCATCATCCTCGCTGCCATCGTCGTCGTCGCTCGGCGGCTGGTGTGGACGGGAGCTCACCTGGCCTGGGTCGCCGCACCTTCACGGCTGGTAGGAAGGTCCGTCCTCCTCCTCGTCGTCAAGGACGAAGAGCGTGGCGCCCTGGTAGGCGAGTTCGCGCCCGGACAACGCCCGTCTCCTAGCAGCTTGCTCCTCGGCCTGCTGCTGCAGGCGGCGGACACGTTGCCGCTCCTGCTCCTCCCAGTCTGCCCTGGACCAGGCCAGGATGTCTGGCGACGACGGCTCCACCAACGGCGGCTGCGGCGCCGAGTCGCGGAGCGATTGCTCCAGCGCCATCCTCAAGGCGCTGTCTTCAGGCGGCGCCGAGCCTTCAGTCTTCGGGCGGCGAAGGCGAAGGTGGACATTTGGCGACACCATCACGTGTGGCTCGCCGATGACGATGCCGCGCGAGCGTGTCCGCGGCGGCGAGCGCACAGGCGAGCCCGCCTCGCGCTTGACTGGGCGCAGCCCCGGCGAAGGCCCAGTCGGCGTACGAAGCGGCGTGGAGCCCGAGGAGTGGGAGGCCGAGGCGGAGGAGGAGGAGCTCAGGCTGGCCATCATCCTCGGCATCTAGTTCGCTGGAGGGCGCCGACCCAACCTGGCCCCCGACGTGGGTGTGCGCGGGAAGCCGAGGCGCGACATGTTCCCGACGTTGATGTGCTCCAGCACCGCCTTGAGCGTCCGGCCGGGCGTGCTCCAGAAACACCGGCGACCGACCGCGTTGTTGCGCTTCGGCGGCGACTCGTTCGGCGGCCCCTCGTGGCGGGCGGGCGGTCCGCGAAGAACTGCTCCCTGTACAGGAGGTTGTCGGGGCTCTCGGCGGCAGAGGGGTCGTCCATGGTGCCAATGTACTATTAGATCTTGTACGACAACTCTTCCGGCGTTAGCGCCGGCGGGATAGGGATGCCGCAGGCGCTCAGCTTCCATCCCGGAGGGTTTCGCGTGTCCGGTAGCGCCATATAGCCGGCCTCGTAAAGCAGGCGCGCCTCCCAAGCCTGGAGGGTGCACTGGCCGAAGCCGTTCGCTGCCGCACCATCGCCGGGGTATCGCTCGACCATGGCTAAAGTGGGGAAGGGAGAGTGAGAGTGTTCGCTAGAGTTTCGAGCTGGTGGGGTGGAGGAGCTGTGAGAGAGTGTGAGGAACTCCGACGACGGGTACAACTTATATAGGCCGAGGTGGGCGAGAGAGGTGTAGCGGCGAGGGCGGGAAAAGTGGAAATGACGGGAAGGTCCGTCGCGGGAGCCGAGGCAGCGGCGGTGGCGCGGAAATTCGGCGACGTGTGGCCGACGCGACGGGCAGTTAATGTCCGGCGGTCGCCGCGTGTTTCCGAGGATGACGACGACTCGGCTTCCGTCGCTGACTCGGCGGGTCCACGCGCCGCTTCATTTTTTCGCCAAGTTCGCTGTGCCCGGCGTTCCTAGGGCGTACCCGGGAACCTGGGTTCGGCCTGGGTAGTCCGGACCAAAGTTGTCCCAAATCCGGACGAAAACAGGTTCCTGGGGTACGCGACTGGGCCGATTTACGGTGTCCGGACCTAAATTCGGCGTCCGGATCGACGTTCTGGATAGGCGAGTGGAGATGCTCTTACGACGTGGGGTGGATGTGGGCGTGGGTGGGGGCATCACGAGCGGGCAGGTGGGGCCAGGGTGGCGACGTGACTGTCGTCGCACGTTGCATGCGCTGCGGCTGTAGCAGCAAGGTGTGTAGGCATGTGTGCTGCTGCTCGGCGGTGGGTGGGAAAAAAGGGCGCCACCCCTTCTGCGCAGACGGTTACCCGAAAAATCCAGGACGAGGCGAGCCGGCGGAGGACGGCGGGGCTTCTGCACGATTGCTTAGGGCAGGCGGACAAACGGAGATGCCGCGAGTAGTTCTTAGGGTGTATGGGCTGTTGTAGTGACAGGAGTCCCGACGATACGTCTTTATCCTTAAAAAATATTACTGTTATTAAAATGTCAACTTATACTATTGAAAAAATCAAACCATTCTATTCCAATCCAGTCCAGTTGAACGGTAAAAAATGGAAGCACACACGATTTCAGAAATTCTCCTCGAAGAAGATGAACGCGGACACGCACAGAGCCTGATCAACACCAGCGAGCAACGCAATCACACACACAAAGCCGACCGACAAACGCATGCACCGGACACACACACTGCTACAGACGAGCGGCGCAGCGGTAGCGGCGGCCCACGAATGTTCCGATGTCGTCGACGAGCTCGGCGATGCGCGCCGTGGTCTCGTCATTTTCGGGCTCGGACTCGGCCTTGCCGTGTCTCAGGTAGAAGATGTGGTCCACGTCGGAGCTCAACGACACCTCCACGTGCTTCCCGGCGCGCCGCATCGCGTTGCAGTACTCCACCTGCCGGTCACGCATCGAGTCCAGCATCGCGATGTTCACCAGTAGCGGCGGCATGGGCATGGCGGCAGCGTCACCGCCGCCGACGACGGGCCAGATGTAAGGGTGGTCTCGGGTGGCGCCTTCCGGGAGGGCCAGCGCCATGAACCTGCCCACCAGCTCGCGGTCCATGTACCTGTGCACCGGGTCGGTCGACTCGGACCGGGTCGGCGCGGACCGCGTAAACCCGGGATTGAGCAGGATGGCTCCGGCGAGCCGGACAGGACCCCAGTACCCCGCCTCCGACGAGCTGAACCCGGCGGCTACCTGGTGCACCAGGTTGGCTCCCGTGCTGTCGCCGATCAGAAACACACGTGACAAGTCGGCCACGTCCCTCAGCCTGTTCACCGGGTCAGACGTTGGCTCGGCCACCGGTTCACTCGGCAGCACGGGACGTGCCAACGACTTCAGCCAGTTGATGGCGGCATAGCCGGCAGCTATGGCCGCCGGGAGCGGGTTCTCCGGGGCAAGAGGGAGGGTGATGGACACGATGCCGGCGACGGGGATCGAGGCGGCGAGGAGGGCGTAGAAAGAATGGTACATCGTCCAGGTAGGGTCGCTGATGCAGAACGCGCCGGCGTGGAAGTGGAGCAGCACGGGGAGGCGGCGGCCCGCCAAAGGGGCAGCCGCCGGGAGGTACAGGCGGAGGGGTGGGTCGGCCGGGATGTCATGCACCGTCACGCCGTTGCGTGGCACGTCGTACGGTGCGATGGCAGCTGCCAATTCGTGTGCCGCCGGGGGAGGGCCGGGCCGCTCCACTGTGCCGTCGTCGTAGATCTTGATCCAGCCGGCGATGTCGTCGACTAGTACTTTCTTGCAGCAGGTGCTGGCCATTTTATTGTGGCTTTTGGTGCCTGACCTATATATGTTGGTGGTCTCTGGCTTGATGAGAGATGATAACCACTGGCGGGCTAGAAGGCATTATATAGAACAACCCAAGGATTAGTTTAATCTTCTTGCTTGGGGAATTATATTCGTTCTGATTTGTAAGTTCAGTTTTTAAATCTGTGGTTTGTCATCGTCGACATTTCTCTTGATGAAAGGAAAATAATTTCGTGGATATGACCAGATATTTCAGACGCTGCCGTCCATGCTGAAATCAATTTGTAAAGTTCATATATTAATATGTGGGAAATGTCAGATTGAAGGGATTGGTGTAGACGATTGACTTGCATTATCTGGTGGGGTGCTGCTTCCACTTTCACCGGAAAGTAATTATCAACACTGCATTATACAATTCTCCAGATGGTATGTTCCTTTTAATCAAATTTTCGCCAATGATGTCTATACTTGTCTAAATATTTATTTTTTAAATCGGTATAACGATAGCTACATCGGAGACCTAGCACAACAATATACATTGGACTCTTGCTTCCCAAGAAGTGCAGGGCACGGCGGTAATCATCCCTGATTGTCCAAATTTTGTTTATGCTTTTCTCTTCTTATTAATTAAATCCTTGCCTATTTAAATAAAATTTAATATCATTTGATTTATCTCCATCAATCTAAAAGAATGACAGTCCTAAGAGCATCTCCAGCGGAAGGCTCTATTTTCGCGCTGCGCTAAAATAACAGAAAATTAGCGTGAGCTGCTTTGCGCTATCTCGCGCGGGAGATTTGTCGCGCCGGATCGAGACGCGCGCTATAAACTGTGCGCGGCGCCCGCGTCCAACTGCCCGCGCGTAGTTTCGGAAATTTCAGCGCCGCTCTTCTCCTTTCCTCTTTCACCACGTGCGCGCTTTCCTCTTCCGCCACCGCTTCGGACATGCTGCCTCACCGCCGCTCTGCTTCGGGCTTCCACAGCGTCCGCCCGCGCCCGAACGGCACCTTCTACGCCGAGCTGCGGGCCGGCGGGTTCCGCCTCACCCTCGACACGTTTGGGTCGCCGGAGGAGGCTGCCCGCGCGTACGACGCAGTGGCGTGGCGCGTCGGCCGCCCGCAGCGTGAGATGAACTTCCCGGAGACGGAGTCTCTTGCGGAGGTGGAGTTCCTTGCGCCGCCGCCCGCGCTCATCATCGAGGAGGACCGCCGCCGACATCGCGCGCTGCAGCGGCGCCTCGCCATCGCGCAGCGATGAGAACGACATGGCGGAGTGGCGTCGCGAGTTCTCGCAGGACGTGCAGGCGGAGGTGGACTTTTAACCGCGAGGAGGGCCGAGCGAAGGGCGGCGCGCGCGGAGCGCCGCTGGTGCAAGGCGTTCATCAACGCGCAAATCGAAGGCCCACAGACCATCCCGAACGAGGTTCCGCGGTGGGACGACGTGTGGTTGGAGTCCGGTGACACCACCACCAACGACGAGGACGACGGGGAGTAGTTCTAGTTTCTATAGCGTGCAGGAGTAGTTCTAGTTCTAGTTTTTGTTTATTTTCTGTTCGTCCTAAAAATATTTTATGAACATTTTCTAGATCTTGCAATGTGGGTGTTTCTGTGCGCGTGGTTTTTGCGCGCTGTATTTTGCACGCTGTACTTTGCAGCGTCTGGCGACACGCGTTTGCGCGTTGTATTTGCAGCGCCGGTTTAGCGCTTCCAGCGAAGGACGCGGCAAAATAGCACATGAATTCCATCGAGCGCGCTGTATCGAACATTTGCAGTGCGCTAAAATAGAGCCTCTACTGGAGATGCTCTAAGCCTCGCCCCTCCATTTTGACTCACCCTTTCTCTAGCCCTACCCGTGCCTTTGTAGTTCATACCCTCCGTGTCCCCCACTACAATAATTTTCTCCATTTTGTTATAAGATGATAAAAAAATGCATAGATGAGAGTTGATAGAAAAGTTCCATGAAGTTGCCAAGAATTAAACCACCATGACCATGGTAGCTGGGAATAATTAGCGAGTGGTAGATGTTTATGATTATGCATAGTACTTTACCGTGGTAGTGCCATACCTTCTGGCCTATAAAACAGGCGACGAAGGAGCACACATGCTTCACTTTATGAGATCAGTTCTCTTTTTCTACATGTTTTTAGTTTATCTTTTGGATTGTGGCTTGTAGAGGTGTAGGAAGATCCGAATTCAATTTTGGAGGCTGCTTGAGTGCCTTGCCATTTTTACAGACATAGACACGCATCTTACTTTCGTGGGATTGGAAGTCATTAGGAATCTAGAGCTTTGATCACCAATCCAGAGTTATGGAGGGTGGAGGAGCACAAAAACGAGCGCGTGATTAGGCATTTTATCTTCTGCAAACTCGAGCGCTCCATTAATTTCCCTTTGTGGTCAGGCTCTTAGGGACATTGCTCAATGTCTCTTGAAGACCGCCGGCCGCGAAACCGGAAGTGCGTGTAAGACCTTAAACACTAATACTCCATCTGTTGTAAAATATAAGATGTTTTAGGTTTGTAAAGAAAATGAATCTAGACTTGTTTTAGTATATAGATTCATCCAACTTTGAGATAAATTTACATACTAAAAGAAGTTTAGATTCATTTTTTTCATAGAACTAAAATATCTTATATTTTAAAACGGAGGGAATAGATGATTCATGGATACTATAGTCTCCTAGCTGATATGCTCCGAGAGATGATATACTTGGCAGCTATCGCTTATCGCTTGAGAGCATCTCGAACGCCTATCCCAGCGTGAATTTTAGGTCCAGACATTAAAATCTTGCTCAATCGTGTTTTTAGAAACCTCTTTTCATTCGAATTTGGGTCAATTTTGGTCCAGGCTTCCCAGGCCATTCCTAGTATCTCGGGAACGCCCTGGGAAAGTCGGACGAAGCGGGAAAAAAACAGCCGGCGAGTGGACCCGTCCAGTCAACATATATTCGCTCATATCCATCCAAAGTTTGCCCAAAGTTCACCCAAAGCTCGCCCATATTCGACCATATTCGGCCAAAGTTCAACCATATTCGCCCAAAGTTTGTCCAAAATTCGTCCATATCGACCATTTTCGCCAAAGTTCGCCCTTATTCGTCCAAAGTTGTCCATATCGACCATATTCGCCCAAAGTTCGACATATTCCCTCAAAACCGCTTATATTCGTCCATATTCGCCCAAAGTTCGCCAAAACCGTCTATATTCGCCCAAAGTTCGACATATTCCCCCAAAACCGCTTATATTCGTCCCTATTCGCCAAAGTTCGCCAAAACCGTCTATATTCACCAAAGTTTGCCGAAATTTGTTAATTTTAGCTAAACGTGGCAACTCTTCTGAAAACACGAGTGGAAAACTCGGTGTTTCCAGGCCGAAAACTAGTTTCATCTGGACAAAATACGTCCAAATTTTGGCATGAAAACGCCCAATAAGTGGGGTCCTAGAGGCTACCTGATGCTATTCATCTGCTGTGACATAGCAGCTGATCGTTTACTGCTTTGAAAACTTTAGCTAGTTTTTTCTTAGAACTCCTGAAAATGATGGACCCTGTATGGTTTCGTTTACATGAAAATACAAGGACTTACAATTCTATTTTTATGAAATTATTAAAAATATGTTGAGCAAAGAACTCTAATGCCTTTTAAAATCAAATAATATTCAAAAAAGCTATAAATTTAAATATAATTTTTAAGATGCAAACATTTGAATATTAATGAATTTATATCTTAATTTCTAGAGATATATGAAAATTCTAAAGTAAAATTTTATGATATATGAAAATTCTAAAGTAAAATAAATATGAAAATTTTAAAGTGATATTCTTTAAATTTGGAAACAATTTTAGTAGACATAAATCAATTAAAATTAAGTGGAGGGAACAACACATTAAAAGAAAAGCGTTTATACCTATACACAATAGCATGCATTTGGATCTTTAAACATTGTCCAAGGACAATTATGCTTCTTTTCAAAACCTGAGGTCCAGGGAACGGTAGATCACTTGAACTGCAATAGTTTGCAATCGCAAGGCAACTTCACTCTTGCATATATCTTGTGAGACTAAACTTGCATACCATTTGCAAGTTCAATCTTGCATGTCTTTTGGATATTTCTAGCAAACTACTTTCAAAAGTGTCACTTACCTTTGTATCCAAGAACTGTAGGGCACGACAGTAATCATTCCAATTGTCTAAATTTTGTTTATGTTTTTCTCTTCTTAAATCCTTGCCTATTTAAATAAAATTTAATTATCATTTGATTTATCTCCATCAACCTAAAAGAATGACCGTCCTAAGCCTAGCTCATCCATTTACCCTCACCCTTTTTTAGCCCCATCCATGCCTTTGTAATTCGTTACAGTCATTGTCGCCCCACTACAATACTTTTCTCCATATTGTTATTATAAGACAATAAAAAGAATGCATAGATAAGAGTTGACAGAAAAGTTCCATGATGTATTGAGTAGAAACCGCCATCTATTTTTTGCCAATATATAAACAACCATGACCATGGTAGCCGGGGATAGTTGTCTTGAGTAAATGTTTATGATCACGCCATAGTACTTTACTATGGTAGCGTCATACCTTTTGATCTATAAAACAGGCGACGGAAGAGCACACATGCTTCAATTTATGGCAAAAATTCTCTTTTTCTACACGTTTTAGTTTTTTTTTGGATTGTGGCTTGTAGATATGTGTAGGCAGATTCCAATTGAATTTTGGAGGCTGCTCGAGTGCCTTACCATTTTTACAGACATAGACACGCATCTTGCTTTTGTGGGATCGGGAGTCATTAGGAATTGAGAACTTTGATGGCCCATAGACAATTGTGGAGGGTGGAGGAGCTCAAAAACGAGCGCGTTATTGGGCATCTTAGCTTCTAGAAACTCGAGCGCTCGATTAATTTCCTTTTGCGGTCAGACTCCTACTGAGATTGCTCCATGTCTCTTGAAGACCGCCGACCGCAAAACCAAAAGTGCGTGTGAGGCATTGAACACCAATAGATGGTCCATGGATATTAGAGTCTCCTAGCCAGTGGTGTATCTAGGACAAAATGAATGGGGGTGCCAAGCTTAAAAGATCTCTCTTAGACTATATATTTAGCCATGATTTACTCCAAATACTACTAGATAAGAAGGCTTACATATTTTTAGTGGGGGTGCCAAGGCACCCAAGGCATCCCCATTGGATCCGCCAGTGCTCCTAGCTTATAAGTATGCTCCCAGACATGATATACTTGGCAGCTAACACTTGAGGCCGTTTACTCGCTAGAGGCTATCCTAACTCTATTCATCTGATGTGGCATATCAGCCGATCATTTACTGCTTTGAAAACTTTAGCTATTTTTTTTCTTAGAACTCCTTTTTTAGAAATAGGGATAAACCCTGGCCTCTGCATACTCAGATGCACACAACCTTTATTCAAAAAGTTTGGAGAACAAAAGGTCACAAAGTATAGAGTATTACATATGAAGGATCAGATAAGGTTGATACAAACACCAACCATCTGAAAAAAGCTAAAGGATTACTAAAGATGATGGACATCGTATGGTTCCGTTTACATGAAAATACAAGGACTTACAATTCTATTTTTCTGAAATTATTGAAAATATGTCGAGCAAAGAACTCTAATGCCTTTTAAAATCAAATAATATTCAAAAAGCTAAGTTTTAAGACGCAAACATTTGAATATTAATTAATTTATATCTTAATTTCTAGAGATATATGAAAATTTTAAAGTGAAATTATATGAAAATTCTAAACTAAAATAAATATGAAAATTTTAAGTCAAATTCTTTAAATTTGGAAACAATTTTAGTAAACATAAATCAATTAAAATTAAGGGGAGGGAACAACAAATTATAAAAGTAAAGCGTGCATACCTATCCACAATAGCATGCATTTGGATCTTTAAACATTGTCCAAGGACAATGATGCTTCTTTTCAAAACCCGAGGTCCAGGGCATCGTGGATCACTCGAACTGCAATAATTCATAGTTCGCAGTCGCAAGGCAAGTTCACTCTTGCATATATCTTGTGAGACTAAACTTGCATACCATTTCCAAGGTCAATCTTGCATGTCCTTTGGATATTTCTAGCAAACTACTTTCAAAAGTATCACTTAGGCCTCGTTTGGTATCAAAGTATTTTTAAAGTATTAAGAGAATACTTTGGTTTCTAAAAAATCGAAGTATTGAATACTTTGAGGTGTTTGGATCCAACAAATAATATGGTTTTAAAATTGAAGTATCCTCCAAAACTATGGTTTTTGAAGTATTTGAGAAAGAGGCTAGACCATATTTTTTCTAAAACTGAGAAAAAAGAAAAGCTAAACTATTGCTTTGCTAGGCCTTGGATAAAGTTTGGCAACAAAGTTTTCACAAAAATGAAGTATTACAAGACTATAGTATTTATTTGTCTGGGCTAGCAATACTTTAGTTTTAGAAAAAGAGACCCAGAGTTGTTTTTCCAATACTTAAAAAATAGCACATTTTGAGAGATAATGAAGTATTAATACCACAGTATTTAATCATAGCCAAACACAACAAAGTATTAAACTATAGTATTTTGAGAAACTAAAGTTTTGCTAAAATACTTCAAAAATACTTTGCTACCAAACACAACCTAAAACACTATGGTATTGATATACTACAATTTTAGAAAAACTTTGTTGCCAAACTAGATCTTACCTTTGTATCCAAGAAGTGCGGGACACGACAGTAATCATTCCAATTGTCTAAATTTTGTTTATGTTTTTCTCTTCTTAAAATCTTACGTATTTAAATAAAATTTAATTATCATTTGATTTATCTCCATCAACCTAAAAGAACGACCACCCTAAGCCTAGCCCATTCATTTTTCCTCACCCTTTTTTAGCCCCGTCCAATGTTTTGGTTCGACCTGAAAAAATCCCAAGGATGGTCGGGATTTCCGATTAACACGATTACCGAAAAATCCCGACTGGTTACCGGACGAATTTAAAAAACAAATTTTGAATTCAAATTCCTCGATATAACAATTTATGGAGGAATTTTAGTAAAATTGGAAAATTTCAAAAAAAAAACACAGAATTTCAAGATTTTTTTGTCCGGTAAACCGGTTTACCAAGGATGCTCGGGATATCCGATTACCTACCGGTAACCACAACAGGACCCACCCATGCCTTTGTAGCTCGTTATGTTCCTTGTCCTCCACTATAATAGTTTTCTCTATTTTGTATTATAGGACGATAAAAAGAATGCATAGATAAGAGTTGACATAAAAGTTCCATGAAGTATCGAGTAGAAACTGCCATCTATTTGTTGCCAAGAAATAAACCACCATGACCATGGCAGCTAGGATAGCTGTCTTGCGTAAATGTTTATAATTATTTATAGTACTTTACTTGTAGTAGCATCATACCTTCTGGTCTATAAAACATGCCACGAAAATAGCACACATGCTTCGGTTTATGGTATCAGTATTTTTTTTCTAATCATTTTTAGTTTATTTTATAGATTTGTGGCTTGTATAGAGATATAGGAAGATTCCAATTCAATTTTGGAGGCTGCTTGAGAGCCTTGCCATTTATACAGACATAGACACGCATCTTGCTTTTGTGGGATCAGGAGTTATTAGGAATTTAGAGCTTTGGCCACCCATCGACATTTGTCAAGGGTGGAGGAGCACAAAACGAGATCACGATTTCGCACTTTAGCTTCTAGAAACTCGAGCGCTCCATCAAACTTACCTTGGTGGTATGGCTCCACGGAGATTGCTCCGCTTCTGTTGAAGACTTCCTGCCGCAAAACTTGAAGTGCGTGTGAGGCCTTTAACAACAATTGGCGATTCATGGATCTTACCGAGTCTCCTAGCTGATATGCTCTTAGAGATGATAAACTTGGCAACTACTTCACTCGAGGCCGTTCACTTGCTAGAGGGTACGCCTGGCTCAATTCATCTGATGTTGCCAATCAGCCAGTCGTTTTACTGCTTTGGAAACTTTAGCTACTTTGTTTCTTTGACCTTCTGAAATTTCTGGATGCTGTAGGTTTTCGTTTTCATGAACAAAGTCTGATTTTCCGACAATTGTCTGGAACTGGGCACCAGCCGGAGTGATATTTGGAGAGAATAATAACTTGTATTGATATGTGGGGGATTATAGAGTATATATAGGCCAAACAATCTAGGGTTTAGGCCAACCGACATAGAGAGGTACAAATCGATTACAACAGAAACATATCTCTAATACCCCCGCAGTGGCAACGTCAGGCTTGACGACGTTGAGACTGGAGCGAATGTCGCAGAAGGGTGCATTAGGAAGTCCCTTGGTGAAGATGTCAACAAACTATGCACTGGTCGGTACATGAAGAACTCGAACCTCGCCGAGAGCCCCCTTCTCACGGACAAAATGAATATCGATCTTAATATGCTTAGTTCGACAATGTTGAACAGGGTTGCTGGCCATGTAGACTGCGGAGATGTTGTCACAATAGACAATGGTGGCGCGTGTGATGTCTACGCACTTCTATTTTTATAGACAGTGTTGGGCCTCCAAGTGCAGAGGTTTGTAGAACAGTAGCAAGTTTCCCTTAAGTGGATTACCCAAGGTTTATCTAACTCAGGGAGGAAGTGGTCAAAGGTATTACCTCTCAAGCAATCCTGCAATCAAGATACAAGAAGTCTCTTGTGTCCCCAACACACCCAATACACTTGTCAGGTGTATAGGTGCACTAGTTCGGCGATGAGATAGTGAAATACAAGTGGTAACGGTGCCATACAATAGCTTCTGACTTGTTGTTGACGTGCGGTAACGGTGCCAGAAAAGAGCTGATGGCGTGGAGGAAAGGTAAAAGCCCAAAACCTCCTCGGCAAACGGAACAAAGATGGAAGCAAGCAAACATGCAACAGATCTAGTAGCAAATGGTGTTTCAATGCTTAGAAACAAGGCCTAGGGATCATACTTTCACTAGTGAACACTCTCTCATATAAATATACTCTCTTCATGATACTGCTCTTAACTAATCTCCGTTTGGACACTCTAATCATTGGTAGGGCTATAACAGCACTCCTCAAAGTCCGCCTTCCCCAATCTAGATAACCCCACACTGTCACCTTGAGCGCTATATGGTTCCAACAAACACCACAATTTTACAGAGACATCCAACTCCAAATATAACTCATAACAAATATTCAATCTAGCCAAAGTGCCACACACGGTATGCACGTTGTCTTTCACACACGTGGGGAAAAGCATAGATCTATTAAAGCACAAAGAGTATTTATGTAGACTCAAACCTAAGTGCCACCATGGCGTGCACGCTGTCACTTTCACACACATGGGGAGAGCAGAGATCTAATGAAGCACTTGAGTAGCAAGGTAGATCTACTTGATTACAAAGCTCATGACCACAAGATCATGCATAGAGAGAGATGAACACATAGCTACCGGTAGAGCCCTTAGACCTGAAGAACTACTCCCTCCTCATCATGGGAATCAGCAATGGTGATGAAGATGGCGATGGATATCGATGGAGATGGCTCCGGGGGCACTTCCCCGTCCCGGCAGGGTGCCAGAACAGAGACTTTCTGTCCCCCCGAATCTCCCCTTCGGTGGCGGCGGCGCAGCAGAGGTTTTCGTGGATTTCTTCTGGATGCACTAGGGTTTTTGGGTCGGAGGTTTCTTATAGTCACAGGAGTCAAGGTCGGTGGGGGTCCAGGGGGCCCACACCCCATGTGGGCGCCTCCAGGGCTTGCCCGCTACTAGGGGGTGTGGCCACCCTATGGCCCCCCTCCGGCTCTGCTTCGTGGTTCCGTGTTGCTCTGGGAAAATAATGACTTTGGCTTTTGTCCCGTCCAATTCCGAGAATATTGATTTTCGGCCTTTCTGGAACCAAAAACAGAAGAAAACAGGCAACTGGCACTGTGGCAACTTGTTAATAGGTTAGTTACAGAAAAGATATAAAAACACCTCAAAGTATAGGCAAAGAAAATCAAAGTGGATACTAGATAAGCATGGAATATCAAAAATTATAGATACGTTTCCGACGTATCAAGCATCCTCAAGCTTAACTCCTGCTCGTCCTCGAGTAGGTAAGTGATAAAAAGAACATTTTTTAAGGTGACATGCACCATCAAAACCAAGATCAAACCATTTGCAAGCATTGAAAGGTTGGATCAAAGAACTCTAAACATGTGCATGAAAGATGGAGTTCTAACAATAGGACATAGTAACTATGCATGCAACATGAAAGGCTACAAACAAAGATCATGAATAACATGCATTGAAAAATGTTTGTTTGTTTCACATACAGAAAACATAACATAGTGGCATTCAGCTTGTCCCTCATAGAGTAGCAAATAGATGCATAGGACACTTTCAAAGTTCACAAGGGTGACTAGAAACAAATAGTACAAGAACAAGTAATATCACAATATGCATCAATCAATAAGCTTTGGAACACTGCACACAGAATGACAACTAAGCTCTCTTAATGGTGCCTAAAGGTAGAAGGTGGAGACTCAATAGTGGTGGAAGAAAGGACTTTTATAAAGGAAGCAGGGATTTCAAGTTTCAAAAAGAGCTTCCAAAAATTATGGTACTTGTTAGCTTTCTGCCCTCATTGCCCCTATCATAAGCATCTTGAAGTGATTAAGGTTAAAGTGAACTAACTATGGAGTATATGCTTGACAAAGTATAAGTTGGCAATCTCAAGTCCCTTGAATACGAGGGCCACACCTCATGCTACTCAACTTCGGTCACCTGTAAGTTCTTGTCATTGTAAGTATTTGCATATCATTGAGAACCGCCAATGGGGTACCCTTGCACATGGTACAGGAGCTATCCCATAACCAAAATGACAAGGCAAGCAGACAATGAGCATCTCAGCAATCTTCTTATTTACCATAGGAATATGGTGCTTTTTTTCTCTCTTTCTTCTTTTCTTAATGTGTCTCTTTTTTTATGAGAAGAATGCTTCATAGATGTTACTATGGTGATGCTGCAAGTTTCCACCATGATTAGGCATGGATTAGGCTAGCGGCTCAGGCGTTTCTTTAACATAGGATACAAACTCCATAGACTTATAAGTTCCCTCTTCATTTCACACCGGTGACATCCATAAACAAAAGAGCATGATATCAACCGAGTACAAAGTACAAGTGCAATCTTGAAAACGTTCCCCATGACAGCACAGTTCTGCTAATTCCAACGTATAAGTGCAAGCATATACAACATAGATGACGCAATGGTTCAAGTTTATTAGGGGCAAAGAACATAAAGTGTGCCATCAAGTTCGTGAGGGCTTTAATCACTAAGTTTTCACATAACAAAATAGTTTTTAATTGGAAGATAGTTGAAAACAAGAATATACTTGGAATGGTGTAACAAACCATGCATAGGAGTTTATAGTGGACACTTTGGAATAACTTAGTTTCTTGGGAGTTGGAAGCATGAGTAGAGCTTACTCATACAAGTGGAGGCTAGCAAAAGACTGGGAGCAACCAACTAAGAGAGCAATAATGTCCATAATAATGCAGAGCAACAAAACATTACTACTCAAAGCATAGAGTGGTACTACAAGTCAAGGACTAAATGATCATAGAGGCTATGGTGACTTGTAATAGTCACAACATGGTGTGAGCATGTGCCAAGTCAACCCAAACAAAGCATCAAAGGAGAATACCACAATACTATGCTTTTGTATGCTAAACAACGCATGATTCCTTCAAGACACATTAAGCATTCCTAATTGTTTGGAACAAGTCATGCTACAACAATAATCCGTAAGCATAAGGTCAAAATAAGATCTAGCATGACATTATAAAGTCTAAGCCACAGTCAGAACAAGCTCCCTTTTGTACCACTTAAGCATGAAGCTTCCTACTCTTTTCCAACACCAAACAACTTATTTGAAACAACTCACAAAGATAATAATCAATAAAGATCAGTGAGCTTGTCTCACAAATCCACAGAGAAGAACTAAAAATTTCTAAGCTGAAAGCACAAGAAAACTAAACCTGAACGTAGTGCTAGCAAAAGTGAACACTCACAAAACAATAAGAGTGAAAACTAGAGTGTTCTAGGCAATGAAAACAAAGTGTGTCTCTATCCAAAAGAAGTGTGGTGTAACCAACCAACTTACTCAAGCAAACTAAGCAAACGAAAACCAAAATGAAAACTAAGACGCTCCAAGAACAACACAATAATGCATGAAACAATAAAAACGAAGTGTCTAGAAAGACCTGAGATTTTTATTGATAAAGAAGGGGATGCCTTGGGAATCCCCAAGCTTTGACGCTTGTACCTCTTGAATATTTCTTGGGGTGACACAGGGTGGCATCCCCAAGCTTGAGCTTTTGTCCATTCTTCATCTCATTACATCATTCTTTCTCTACACCTTGGGGTCCAGGGGGCCCACACCCCATGTGGGCATCCCCAAGCTTGAGTCAAGGTCGGTGGGGGTCCAGGGGGCCCACACCCCATGTGGGCGTTGTTGGAGATATGCCCTAGAGGCAATAATAAATGTAGTTATTATTATATCTTTGTGTTTATGATAAATGTTTACATTCATGCTATAATAGTATTAACAAGGAAACATTAATACTTGTGTGATTTGTAAACTTAAATTGAAGTCCCTAGTAAAGCCTCTTCATAATACTATCTTGTTGGTTAATAAATGATTGTGGTTTACCTATCATGAACATTGGGATGTTATTAACAACAAGATCATATCGTTAGGAGAATGATATGGTGGACATACTCCTATAGATAAGCGTAGCATACAAGTCATTTTAATAGTTCAATTGCTATATGCTTTCTGATACATAGTAACCTAATTCCTTCGACCATGAGATCATGCATATCACCTTTACCGGATGGATGCTTTGATGACATCAAACACCACACCGTAACTGGGTGGCTATAAAGGTGGCATTGAGTGTTCGGAAAGTATTGGTTGAGACACATGGATCAAGAGTGGGATTTGTCCATCCATATGACGGATAGATATACTCTGGGCCCTCTCGGTGAAATGTCATCCAATTAGCTTGCAAGCATGCGACTGGATCACAAGGGATCACATATCACGGGAACGAGAAAAGAGTACTTATCGGTAACGAGGTTGAACTAGGTATGCAGAGATACCAACGATCATAACCTCGGATAAGTAAACTATCGTGAGACAAAGGGAAATTGGTATCGTATGTAAGTGGTTCATTTGATCGCAAAGTAATCGTAGAAATATGTGGGTGCCATATGAATTTCCAGATTCCTCTATTGGTTATTGTTCGAAGAAGTGTCTCGATCATGTCCGCATAATTCACGAACCGTAGGGAGACACACTTAAGGATTCGATGTTGTTTGAGTAGTTATGGAATGATGAGAAAGAGACCGAATGTTTTTCGGAGTCTTGGATGGGATCCGAGATATCACGAGGAGATCCGGAATGGTCCAGAGAATAAGATTCATATAAGGAAAGTCCTATTTCGGAGTAGGGGAATGGTTCCGGTGTTTTCATCAGGAATGTTCTAGAAGGTTCCGGAATGTCCGGCACTCCGAAGGGGAAGGGTACATGAATGTGTTATATCAAGTTGGTATGATTGCATCATGTACTAGGTGTCATTGCTGAACAAAATAAAGGGTTTAATCAAATCCTAGTTTGAAAAAGTCAAACGCCAATTTGAAAGTCAAACGACTATTTTGGGAAGTGGAGAGGGAGGTGGAAACCGAGTTGGGGAGGAGTTACTCCCCTCCACCGCCGGCCCACCTTGAAGCCGAGTTGGGGAGGGACTCCCCTCCCCTTGGCCGCGCCTCCCACCTATAAAGGGAGGGGCAGGGCTGCCCCTCCTAACACACAAGTTCCCTACCTCTAAACCCTAGCAGCTGTCGCCCTCCATTGCCGCCGCCGCCCCCTAGGGTTTCTCCCCTAGCCGCCGACTTGGGCACCTCCAAGCCCTAGCCGCCGGCCCTAGCACCTCTTCCTTGGTGTGTCTAAACCCTAGAACACCGAGGGCTCTCTCATAGTCCATCATACTCGCTCCGGCTTAAGGCGAAGCCCTACGAGATCTCCCCTCTACTTCCTGCATACGCCACAGTTGTCTTTCGGAATCGCGAGGAGAGTGCTACAACCTCCGCTCTTTGGAACAAGGGAGAGGAAGGTCTTCATCGAAAATCTAACGTGTGACCGATCAAGGGAGCCGAACGCAGCGCCTTGAAGGATCGCTCACGCGATCTTGAGATCGGAAGAGTACGACTACATCACCCACGAATCCGCTCTCATTAAACACTTTAGAATCTTCGAGGTGAGTTATTCCATCGACTCGTTGCTACAATCTAGTAGATAGATCTTGGCTTGTTTGTTTGTATGCGGTAGAATTTTTGTTTTCCATGCTACGAAACCCTCAAAGGGTATCAGTCGTGTCTATATGTAGATCTGTTGCAGAGTAGAACACAATGGTCATTGTGGGCGTTGATGCTTTATTGTCGATTGATTCTTGTGTACTTTGCATCTTGCGGGATGTTGGGATGACGCGCCCGCTAACCTTACATGACATCGTTCATGAGACTTGCTCCACGCTTGACATGCAACTTGTATTGCATAAGTGGCTTTATGGTGCTGTTTCTCCTAGCATAGTTAAGATCCAATTTACAACGGGTGATTAACAATACTAGTATCAATGTTGTGGTTCATGTTCGTAAGTTAGAACGACACTTATTGAAAGCCCCAAACCACGTAAAACATGCAAAGAAAGTAGAGGCGTCTAACTTTGTTTTGCAGGGGTGTGCAGTGATGTGATATGGCCATGATTGTGATTATATTTGATGTATGCAATGATCCTTATTGTAAGTTGACAACCGGCAGGAGCCATATGGTTGTCTTTAATTTATGTTAAGACCCGCGTGTCTATTCAAAGTAGTTGTAATAGTTGAAGCCGGTGGACGACAACCATGGATAAGCGTCATTGACCTTGATGCAATGCCGGTGATGATGGAGATCATGTTCGTGCTTGAAGATGGAGATCGGAAGCACAAAGAAGAAAGGCCATATCATATCACATATTATGAATTGCATGTGATGTTAATCCTTTATGCATCTTGTATTGCTTAGTTAACGACGGTAACATTATAAGATGATCCCTCATGCACATAAATTTCAAATCATAAAGTGTTCACCCTTAGTTAGCACCGTTGCTAAAGCTTGTTGTTTCGAAGCACCACGTGATGATAGGGTGTGTTAGATTCCGCAAGTGTATACAACGTGAGCAAGCCAGATTTTCTCATGCGGAAGCTAAGGTTTGATCTTGACGAGCCTAGCATGTACAGACATGGTCTCGGAACACGGATCACCGAAAGGTAAAGCATGAATCATATAGTAGATATGATGAACATGTCGATTGTTCGCCATTGAAACCATATCAACTCTAGTGATGATCGGTGTTGATGTGGTGGATTTGGTTCGTGTGATCACTAAAACAATGTGAGGGATATTGTTTTGAGTGGAGTTCACCTAGATTAATTTAACTATTAATTAGAACTCAATTTGTCTTAAACTTAGTCTAAACTATTGCAAATATGTTGTAGATCAATGGCGGCCCCTACCATCAATCTTAATGCGTTCCTAGAGAAAGAAAAGTTAAAAAACAATGGAAGCAACTTCGCGGATTGGTTCCGCAATTTGAGGATTGTCCTCACAGCTGGTAATTTGACCTATGTCTTTGGATGCACCATGGTGACCGCTGCGATGTCTTGCCGATGAAGTAAAGAATGTTTACCTCGCTCGGAAGACTCAGTACTCCACAATTTAGTGTTCTATCTTGTATGGTTTAGAATCGGAGCTTCAGAAAAGGTTTGAGAATTCAGACCCACATGATATTGTCCGTGATCTCAAATTGATCTTTGAGACTCACGCGGCGATTGAGAGCTATGAGGCTTCTGAAAAGTTCTTTAACTACAAGATGGAAGAGGGCAGCTCCGTCAGTGAGCATGTGCTTAAGATGTCTAGGCATGCAAACAAACTTCAAAACTTGGGTATAGTGATTCCTAATGCTTTGGGGATTTACCGTGTCCTCCAATCACTACCACCAAGTTACAAGAACTTTGTGATGAACTACAATAAGCAAAACATGAACAAGCAGTTGCCATAACTGTTTGCTATGTTGAAATCTGCACCAAGTGTTGATGGTCAATAAGACCACCAAATTCAAGAAAGGCAAGTCTAAGCAAAAGGGACACTTCAAGAAGGGTGGTAAGAAAGTTACCGCGCCGACGAAGAAGACCAGGGATGGACCTAAGCCTGATACTGAGTGCTTTTACTGCAAGGGAGAAGTTCACTGGAAGCGGAATTGCCCAAAGTACTTGGCGGATTTGAAGAACGGCAACATCAAGAAGAAAGGTATATCCGATATACATGTTATTGATGTGTATCTCACTAGTACTCGTAGTAGTGCCTGGGTATTTGATACTGGTTCGGTTGCTCATATTTGTAACTCAAAGCAGTGCCGCAGAATAAACGGAAGCTAGCGAAGAACGAGGTGACGATGCGCGCGGGGAAACGGATCAAAGGTTGATGTGATCGCGGTCGCACGCTACCCTTCATCTACCATCGGGATTAGTTTTATACTTAAATAATTGTTATTTGGTGCTGCGTTAAGCATGAACATTATATCGGGGTATTGTTGATTGCGTGACTTTTACTTGTTTAAGGCCGAGAATAATGGTTGTTCGATTTATATGAGTAATATGTTTTATGCACATGCACCTTTGATAGATGGTCTATTCTTATTGAATCTCGATAGTGGAAATACACATATTAATAACATTGAGGCTAAACGTTTGAAATCGAGCGATAACTCGACCTATATGTGGCACTGTCGTCTTGGTCACATTGGAGTGAAGCGTATGAAGAAACTCCATTCCGATGGACTTCTTGAATCACTTGATTTCGAATCACTTGATAGATGCGAAGCATGTCTGATGGGTAAAATGACTAAGACTCCATTTTCTGGTATGATGGAGCGAGCTACGGACTTATTGGAAATCATACATACCGATGTATGTGGTCCAATGAGTGTAGCATAGCGCGGTGGTTATCGTTATGTTCTTACCTTCACGGATGACTTGAGTAGATATGGGTATATCTATTTCATGAAACATAAGTCCGAAAGTTTCGAGAAGTTTAAGGAATTTCAAAGTGAGGTTGAGAATCAACGTAACAAGAAGATTAAATTTCTACGTTCTGATCGTGGAGGTGAATATCCAAGTTACGAGTTTGGCGAGCATTTGAAGAAATGCGGAATACTTTCACAGTTGACACCGTCGGGAACACCACAGCGTAATGGTGTGTCCGAATGTCGTAATCGAACTCTCTTAGATATGGTTCGTTCTATGATGTCACTTACAGATTTACCGCTATCATTTTGGGGTTATGCATTAGAAACAGCCGCATTCACTTTAAATAGGGCACCATCTAAATCCGTTGAAACGACACCGTATGAATTATGGTTTGGGAAGAAACCTAGATTGTCGTTCCTTAAAGTTTGGGGATGCGAAGCCTATGTAAAGAAGTTACAGCCGGACAAGCTTGAACCCAAAGCGGAAAAATGCGTCTTCATAGGATACCCGAAGGAAACTATTGGGTATACCTTCTATCATAGTTCCGAAGGCAAAATCTTCGTTGCCAAGAATGGATCCTTTCTAGAGAAGGAATTTCTATCGAAAGAAGTGACTGGAAGGAAAGTAGAACTCGACGAGGTTGTCGAACCTTCTCTCGAAATTGCAGTAACGCAAAGACCGGAAGAAGTTCCTGTGGTGCCTGCACCAATAAGAGAGGAAGCTAATGATGATGATCATGAAACTTGGTTGTAGTTGCTCAGAGCCTCGCAGTCAACGAGAACTCGTACCACTCCAGATTGGTATGATCCCGTTATGAGTGTCATGTTGGTGGACAACACCGATGACCCTGCGACATATGAGGAAGCGATGATGAGCCCAGATTCCAATAAATGGCAAGAAGCCATGAAATCCGAGATTGGATCCATGTACGAAAACCAAGTATGGACTTTGGTGGACTTACCGGATGGCCGGAAGGCTGTCGAGAACAAATGGATTTTCAAGAAGAAAACAGATGCTGATGGTAATGTTACTGTCTATAAAGCTCGACTTGTCGCAAAGGGGTTTCGACAAATTCAAGGAGTTGACTACGATGAGACTTTCTCACCTGTAGCGAAGCTAAAGTCCGTGAGGATTATGTTAGCAATCGCTGCATATTATGATTATGAGATATGGCAGATGGATGTCAAAACAACATTCCTCAATGGAGACATTGATGAAGAGTTGTATTTGATGCAACCCAAAGGTTTTGTCGATCCTAAAGATGCTAACTGAAGGGAATATGCCCTGAGAGGCAATAATAAATTGTTTATTATGTGTATTCCAAGTATATGATAGATGTTTATTTTGCATGCTATAATTGTATTAATACGGAAACGTTAATACATGTGTGTTTAATAAACAAACAGAAAGTTCCTAGTTAAGCCTCTCTTATAAACTAGCTCGTTGATTAACAAGATGATCAAGGTTTCCTGATCATGGACATTGGATGTTGTTAATAACGGGATCACAACATTAGTGTAATGATGTGATGAACATTCATCCGAAGTATAGCATTACGATCAAAGTCACTGAGTTTATATTGCTATAACAACTTACGAAGTGATCCTAATCCTTAGACCATGAGATCATGTCAATCACTAACACCGGAAGAGTTTCTTGATAACATCAAACGTCACACCGTAACAGGGTGATTATAAAGATGGGTTCGTAACTAATAAAGTGTTATGTTGAGGCTCATGGATCGAGAGTGTAATTTGTTCATCCCGATGACGGATAGATATACTCGGCCCTCTCGGTGATATCACATTGATTAGCTTGCAAGCAAGTGATTTTGATCACTAGAATGTTATATCACGGAACGAGAAAAGAGTGCATGTCGAACGAGATCAAACTAGGTATGGAGATACCGATGATCGAATCTCGGACATGTAATATATCGTGAGACAAAGGGATTAAGATACTAGCGTAAAGGTTCCGACGATCACAAGAAAGTCATCGTTGAATGTGGGAGTCGAGATGGGTCTCAGATCCCGCTTCGATTATTGATCCGAGAGGGTCTCGATCATGTCCGCATTATTCACGAACCGTAGGGTGACACACTTAAGAGACACCGACATCCAATTGGAGCAAAAGTTTCATGCCGAAAGAATAAACAAGCGCAGGAATTTATTTCACTAGATACCAAACAGGTTTTGGTGAAATTGCATAAAGTGGTTATGCATGTGAAATAGAATTCTAGCAAGGGTTATTTGTGAATGTTTGTTATTAAAGTAATTGACAAAATTCTGAATAAAATAAAAGAGTTTTATTTAATGAGAGTTTGCATTAAATTTGGTGGAAATTTAATGGGATCTTTGAGTGGGATTTTGAGTGGAGGAATTTGGAGGAGTTTTGTGAGTGGAGTGTCCACCACATGAAGAGGGAGGGCAAGGGGCAGCCCATGCGCCGCCACCCCTTGGGGTCCCCCCTCCTCCTATAAAAGGAGCCCTCCTCTCACTTCTCACTCACACCTCCTCGTGAAGGATCTCTCCCTCTAGAATTTATCCCCATGGTCTCGGACTAGCGAGATACATGTTCCCGTGGCTATTCGGCAAGAAAGAGTTGTGCTTCCGCTGCATCGCTGGAGCGAGGAGGCGGAGGTTGCTCGGTGCCTCGAGCGTGTGTGCACGGATGCGCCGCTGATTTGCGGCGCTAGGACTTCCTCTCGATCTTGAGATCGGCAAGAGATCGTCTACATCAACCACGAGTTTGGACTCGTTAAACTTTGTCGGTCTTCAAGGGTATGTTCTCTACGGATATACATCCGCCCGTTGTTTGTATCTAGTATAAATAGATCTTGGTATATAGTTCACATCGGAGGAAATTTTTGTTTTCTATCTTTGCGAACCCTTCAAAGTATCGTCGAGCCGGATCTATGCGTAGATACTTTACACGGTAGTACACATATGAGTATGTGGGCGATGATGATCATGTTGTTGCTCCTTTCTTGTGATTTTGGATATTGGTGGCATAGTGGGATGAAGCGGCGGACAAACTTTACATGTCCTCGCACATGAGACCTGTTCCACGCTTGACATGCAACTAGTTTGCATAAGTGGCTAGCGGTGTCTGCTCTCCTACTATAGTCAATATCTATTTTGCAAGCAAGTTGTCAACAATTTGATTATCCTCGTTGTGGTTCATGTTCGTAGGTAAGAACGGTTCTATCTCGAAAGCCCTCACCACGTAAAACTTGCAATGGATAAATTAGAGGCGTCTAGTTTAGATTGTTCTTTGGGCTAGTGTTATGATATGGTAGTGTTGTAAGTAGAAGTATGAGATGATACTCTTACAACACACATAGCGTAAAACCCATAGACGTGGATTTACACATATAGGTATGATAGTGATCATACCACGATGCACATGATAGAGATCATCTGCGGGAACCATATAATTTCACTAATAAACATATGATGTTTGATTGCATCTTATATTGCTTGTTTAGCGCTTTGTTAAGCATAATAAGATGATCCCTCATTTAAATATCAAGATAAGCATGTGTTCTTCCTTTAGTATGCACCGATTATGTTTTCGCTCCAAGACATACGTGATGATCGGGTGTACTTGGATCCTCGACCATACTTGGTGTAAGACAACATATTACACGCAAAAATACTAAGGTTCTAACTTGGCGAGCCTAGCATGTACGACATGGCCTCGGAAAAGCAGAAAGGTTAAGCATGAGTCATATAGTTGATATGATGCCCATTTGATGCTCGCCTTTGAAGCTATACCGACTCACGTGATGATCGGACTTGGTGTAGTGGATTTGGTTCATGTAATCACCAAAAGGACACGAGGGATGTCGCTTTTGAGTGGGAGTTCATTCGTAATAAAGATTAGTTGAACTCAATCTATCATACACTTAGTCTAAACTTTACAAATTCTGTTGTAGATGGCACCACCTGCTTTTAATTTCAATGCGTTCATGGAGAAAGAGAAACTAGCAACGAACGGTAGCAACTTTACTGAATGGGCCATGAATTTGAGGATTCTCCTCTCACGCACAAAAGCAATATGTGCTAGAAGCCGTTAGGCCCCCACCTTTGACGATGCCCCGACGAGGAGAAGAATGTCTATCGACTCGTCAGAGGACCACAACTTAGTTCATTGCATATTGTATGGGCTAGAGCCGAACTTCAAAGCGTTCAAACGGCAATGCTTTTGATACAATGGGTGAGTTGAAAATGATTTTCGACACACATGCTGTCAGAGAGCTACAATGCTCGTAAAAGTTCTTTAGCGCATGATGGAAGAGAACAACTCCGTTAGTGAGCATGTACTCAAGATGTCGGGTTACGCCGATAAGCTTGTGTCCTTGGGAATAACGATTCCCATTGACTTAGGCATCCATCGTTCTGCAGTCGCCACCTAGCTATAAGAGCTTCGTGATGAACTATAATATGCAAGGCATGAAGAAGTCTCCCGAGCTTCACAATGCTTAAAACTGGAAGTGGAGATCAAAAGGAACATCAAGTGTTGATGATCAATAGGAACACCGGTTTCAAGAAAGACAAGAAGGGAAAACGGAAGGAAGTAAGGGCGGCAAGCCTGTTGCTACCGAAAAGAAACCCGAGTTGGACCTAAGTCCGATACCGAAAAGTGCTACTATTGTAAGGATCGCCATCGAAGCCTAATCGCCCCAAGTATCTGGCGACAAGAAGGCGGCAAGGCAAACAAAGGTATATATGATATACATGTTATTGATGTGTACTTGACTAGTGCTCGCAGAGCACCGGGTATTTGATACCGGTTCATTGCTAATATTTGTAACTCGAATCGGGTCATGAACAGCGACCGCTAGCAAGGTGAGGTCAAGATGCGTGTCGCAATGGATCAAACGTTGATGTGATCGCCCGAACGCTACCTCTCCACTTACCGTCGGGATTAGTTATAAACTTAAATAATCGTTATTTGGTGCCCGACCGAGCATGAACATTGTATCTGGATCATGTTTGATGCAAAGTGGTTTTCATTCAAATCGAGAACAATGGTTGTTCCATTTATATGAATGAAATCTTTATGGTCATGCACCAATGTTGAATGGTTTATTTCGTGGATCTCGATGATAATGTTACACATATTCATAATATTGATGCTAAAAGGATTAAACTTAATGATGATATATCCGCATATATGCGGCACTGCCGTCTAGGTCATATTGGCATTAAACGCATGAAGAAGCTCCATTCGGATGGACTTTTGGAATCACTTGATTATGAATCATTTGATACATGTGAGCCATGCCTTATGGGCAAGATGACTAGAACGCCGTTTTCCGGTTCAATGGAACGCAGCATGATTTATTGGAAATCATACATTCTGATGTATGTGGTCCAATGAGTGTGTCGGCGCGAGGTGGATATCGTTATTTTGTTACTTTCACGGATGATTTGAGTAGATACGGTTATATCTACTTGATGAAACACAAGTCTGAAACCTTTGAAAAGTTCAAGGAATTTTAGAATGAAGTTGAAAATCATCGTAATAGAAAGATCAAATTTCTACGGTCTGACCGTGGAGGTGAGTATCTAAGTTACGAGTTTAGCACTCACATGAAAGAGTGTGGAATTGTTTCACAACTCACACCTGCCGGAACACCACAGCGAAATGGTGTGTCGGAACGTCGTAATCGTACTTTATTAGATATGGTTCGATCTATGATGTCTCTAACGGATTTGCCATTGTAATTTTGGGGTTATGCACTAGAAACTCCTGCATTCACTTTAAATCAGGCACCATCTAAATCTGTTGAAACGACACCGTATGAATTGTGGTTTGGAAACAAACCTAAGTCATCATTTCTTAAAGTTTGGGCTTGTGATGGTTATGTGAAGAAACTTCAACCGGATAAACTCGAACCCAAAGCGGAAAAATGCGTCTTCATAGGATACCCTAAAGAAACTATTGGGTATTCCTTCTATCACGATCCGAGGGCAAGGTTTTTGTTGCCAAGAATGGATCCTTTCTAGAGAAAGAGTTTCTCATGAAAGGTGTGAGTAGGAAGGTAGAACTTGAAGAGGTTGTTGAACCTTCTCTTCAAAGTATGGCGAGTAGCGCAGCGCCGGAAGTTGTTCCGGAGTTGGCTCCACCTGTTGAAGAGGGAACTAATGATAATGATCATGAAACTCCGAAAGAAAGTACTACCGAACCTCGCAGTCAAGCAGACGCTGCAGCCCCGAGTGTACGGAAATCCTGTCATAAATTTCATGGTTGATGAAAATAATGACCTGCGACGGCGTATGAAGAAGCGATGATGAGCCCGGATTCCAACAAATGGTTAGAAGCCATGAAATCCGAGATGGAATCCATGTATGAAAATCAAGTTTGGAACTTGGTGGAATTACCACGACCGAAAGGCCGTGGAGAACAAATGGATTTTCAAAAGGAAAACTGATGTCGATGGTAATGTGACCATCTATAAAGCTCGACTTGTCGCAAAGGGGTTTCGACAAATTCAAGGAGTTGACTACGATGAGACTTTCTCTCCGTAGCGATGCTAAAGTCGTTAGGATTATGTTAGCAATTGCTGCATATTTCGATTATGAAATATGGCGGATGGATGTCAAAACCGCGTTTCTCAATGGTAATATTGAAGAAGAGTTGTATATGATACAACCAAAGGGTTTTGTCGATCCTAAGGATGCTAACAAGGTGTGCAAGCTTCAGATCCATCTATGGATTGAAGCAAGCATCACGGTTGGAATCTCCGCTTTGATGAGGTGATCAAAGAGTTTGGATTTGTCCAAACTTATGGAGAAGCTTGTATTTACAAGAAAGTGAGTGGGAGCAATGTGGCATTTCCGATATTATATGTGGATGACATATTATTGATCGAAATTATATAGAACTTTTAAACAGTGTTAAAAGTTATCTAAACAAAGAAATTTTCAATGAAGGACCTAGGTGAAGCGTCTTACATATTAGGCATAAAGATCTATAGAGATAGATCTAGGCGCCTAATAGGGCTATCGCAAAGTACATACCTTGATAAGATTTTAAAGAAGTTTAAAATGGACGGAAGTAAGAAGGGTTCTTACCTATGTTGCAAGGCAAGACATTGAGTAAGACTCAAAGTCCCTTTCAAGAAGAAAGAGAGATAATGGACAAAGTCCCTATGCTTCACCATAGGCTCTATAATGTACGCCATGCTATGTACAAGACCGGATGTGGCACACGCTATTAGTTTGACTAGTAGGTACCAATCGGATCCGTGTTCTAACATGGATAGCGGTCAAGAATATCCTTAAGTACTTACGAAGAACTAAGGATATGTTTCTTGTATACGGAGGTGAAGAAGAGCTCGTCGCTAAGTGTTATGTTGACGCTTTGACACCGATCCGGATGACTCTAAGTCTCAATCCGGATCGTATTTCTCATGAATGGCGAGCGGTTAGTTGGAGGAGCTCCAAACAACCTGTGGTAGCGGGATCAACAACGGAGGTCGAATATGTTGTTGCCGGAGCGGCTCAGAAGCGATTTGGATGAAGGAGTTCATATCCGAACTAGGAGTTGTGGCAAGCGTTGGACCCAATGGTGATCTATTGTGACAACAATGGTGCCATTGCCAATGCCAAAGAGCCAAGGTCTCACAAGCATTCCAAGCATATTAAGCGCGGTTTCACTCCATCCATGAGCATGTCAAGGATGGAGATATAAAGATTTAGAAGTGCATACGGATCTCAATGTAGCAGATCCGTTGACTAAAACTCTCCTAGAGCAAAACATGATCAACACCGAACTCAATGGGTGTTAGATATATCACTATGTAACTAGATTATTGTCTCTAGTGCAAGTGGGAGATCAAGGAATATGCCCTAAGAGGCAATAATA